>CM066197.1:15825498-17102318 GCA_033675215.1 Rhodiola kirilowii | reverse complement strand
TCCCTTGGACAAATGCTTAATCTCTTCTTCCTCCAACGTATCACAAAGTCTTCCTCCCCTTGTCTCTGGCAAACAGGCCACGAACAACCCACAGAGACTTATCACTAACCCAAACACAGTCGCCGTCACAAGTCCGTTATTCCACCTCCCAGCCGCCACCAACACCGGGCTGAAAACCCCACCAAAAACAAGCGCTTGTCTCAACATTGACATAGCCGAGTTCCTAACACAAGTTGGGAACAGCTCTAGTGTGTAAATCAGTATCATGTTAAAACATGAGCAAGCGAAAAAGAAGGATATCATCTCCAACCCAATTTGGAACATTCCACCAGGCGCCACGGCCACGCTAAGTACGCTGAATGCTCCACTCATGAAACAAAAACAAAGAAGCGAAGTCTTCCTCTGTAGTTTATCGATCAGGAGAATGGTGAGTATCGATGCTGGCAACTCGGCTAGCACATTGAGAGTGACGCTTAAGAATAAATTGAATGAGAGATTGGCGAGGCCTAAAGGCATTCCGTAGTACATTATTCCTATTCCAAATCCAACAACAATCACTGCCAATATTCTTGTGAGTGCCCATCTTTTATAACCAAACAGCGTCTTCATTGATGAGTAGAGACCTCTACTACTGGCAATTTCATTATCAGGCTCCTCGTACGAGACATTCAAATTATCGAATGTAGTTCTCCGGATTCTTCTTGTCGATGCTTCAATCAAATGAGACTTGGATTCTACTTGAGTCACGTACGATTTGTCGCTTTCCAAATTCAATATTTCTTCCGGTTAGAAAATCCGAAATATGAACTGAGATAAAACAAGTGATTTGCACTGGAATAAAAAATCAGAAAATTGAGTAAACCCTAATTGAATCAAACGACTGATTTTTCAAAATGGAGGAGAAAGCTTCTGTTCTCTCATATCAAAAAGCGCCAACTCACGTTTATTCAATTGGATTTTATTCAAATCCAACCGACACCTGCAATTGTGCTTTTTCGTTTGAATTTGAAGACATGTGTCGATTCAAACCATCACATGAATTCAATTTGTTTTGTTTATTTACAAAACAATTTTACTAGGTTATATAAAATCCTAAAATTTCCAACAATCCTCTCCTATTTTAGGGTTATACTCTTGAACACTAAAAGCGCTCGAACCGAACAAAACATTGTGCATTAGTGAAGTGTCCATTAGGTTTGAACTTCACATAGTGTAATATCTTCCAATACTCGAGAATCGGGGTGTTCTAAGAATTATACCCTTCAACCCATTTGAGTACGGGAAAACAAAACACACACAAGTTTACTACTATTCCAGTACAACTTGACACTATTTCAGCCATGTGTCCTTATCCATTCATAAGTGTATACTTAGCCAAGCACCAGCTAATTGAAGCGGCTCACTTCACACTTACATAGGTGGATTCTTTTTGCATGCACCTGCAATGCACTTTTCCAAAAGATCCATTAAGAAGATAAACTTCATCCTCCCTTTCTCTGCAGGAAACAAGCACAACTTTGGGATGGATATAACATGTGCTTCAAGTCTCTCAGAATAGGCTTGTACTTAACTCAGCTCTTAGCGTCATACTAAGAGGGAATTAAGGTGTCCTACGATAAGCGACTTAGATGTGCTTTAGCCCATCCCTTTACCCGACGTTGTACCATTCCCTAGCTAATCCATTTTAACAAATGATCAGCTAGATTTTACTGTGTCTGGACATAATCAATCGAAGTTACCCTGTGAGTGATCAGTTCACGAACCGCGCTATGTCTAGCGCCCAGGTGTCTCGATTTATCATGGTACATTTGGGTATAAGCCTTAACCAAATTTCCTTACTATCCCAATGGATAGATATCTATTGGTTTCGGCCACAAAGGAATCTCATGTTCAAATTTATTAGCCTTTTTGCCTCTTTAACGGCAATAGCTAGAACCATGAACCCAGATTCCATAGTAGAGTTGGAGATGCAAATTTACTTCTTTGAGGCCCAATAGATGGCACCTCCCCCAAGCAAGAATATTTTAGAAGCATCATCTTCTAAACTGGTAGTTCAACTCGCATCTTACATCCCTCCAAGGCCGAGGGAAAACCAGCATACACCAAGTCATAATTCATGGTTTCCTTAATGTATTCAAGTCACTGCCTAATAGCGTCTCCGTGATGAGTACTAGAATACTAGTATATCAACTCAATTTGCCCACTGCACAAGCTATATCAAGCCTTGTACTATTCATCGTATACATTAAGCGACCAATGACTTAAAAGTACTCAAGTTGTGAACCAGCTTCATCCGTAATAGGCATAAGCTTCACACTTGATTCTATGGGAGTAGTAACCGGAGAACAATTCAAACAATTGAATTCCTTAAGCACTTTCTCAACGTAGTGAGACTGTCACAGTGCTAAGCTTTTGTTCTCACATTTGATTCTAATACCAAGAATCACATATGCTTCTCCCATATATAGCAAAACTTGATGATAAAAGGTTCTTATTTTGGTTGGTACCAAAATCAGCATATCATCAACATACATGCATATGATTACTCAATTACTAGAGTCATCAAACTTGCTGTAAATACACTTGTCTCCTTGATTCAATTTCAATCCATTAGACAAGATTTCCTCATCAACCTTTTGATGTCGTTGATTAGGTGCTAAATCAGACCATACAAAGATTTAACTAACTTATAAACCTTGTTATCATTTTTAGGCATAATGAATCCTTTCGGTTGCTACACACAGATTTGCTCTTCCAAATCACCATTCAAGAACGCTGTCTTGACATCCATTTGGTGTACAACTAGATTTTAATTGCACCAAGAGCAATTAACAATCTATAGTGGAAATCATAGCACCGGGAGCATATGTATCGAAAACATGAGTACCCTCCTTTTGTCTAAAGCCTTGGATAACCAATCGAGCTTTAAGTTTATCTACTGATTCATCAATTTTCCATTTTCTTTTTGAAAATCCCCCTGCAGCCTGATGGCTTGCAACTTGGTGAGAGATCCAATAATACCTAAGTATTATTTCCCACCTCTTTCGGTTCTACATTAGTCAACAACAAGCTTTACTTGTCCAGGCATATTAACTTGCCTTTAATCACCATATTTGCCTTGAAGCATTATTCATATTGTATTCTCTTCACTTAGAAGATATCAATATCCATCTCCATTTAAGAGAACTCTTTATGTGAATAATTCATCACACAATCTTGACAAATTGCATTGTCAATGAGCTTTAATTTGGCGAGTAACCCACATTATATATGCAACAATACATGCAAACATAAATCATGTTACATGTGAAACACAGTTATACAAATACATGTACTCTACTAACATGCAAGTCACAATACGTAAATCATAATCAAATCAGAACTTGCATTAGTCAAATTACACTTCCTTTTCTAACAACTTTTTCCAGGCTACCAACAGAACACAAGTGTTCAACATCACCATGAACACTTAAATTATTTCAAACCAGACAATCCCGAAATAATCACATATTCCTTGATTATTTCAAACATAATCTCCATCAATCAAGTTTTACCAAACTCGGTAAACTTACATCCATATTGAATGGAGTTTATATATCAGAAACCCATCTGATTATATTCTGGTTGAAAATCTTATAACACATGTTCTATGAAACATTTCATCATGGTATCAGCCTAAAGTACTCATACATTGATTTCATCAAAACTTATTGATTATGAATTCACTAACAAACATGCTCCACAAATTATACATATCAGGGTGTCAGCCTCAAACATATATATATTGGTTTCATCCAAACAATTGTCATGAAATTACTAGCAATGTCAATCTATACATGCTTTAGAAACCATACACATCATCAAATAATCAGTCCGATTACTATGAACTTGTCAATCATATTAAATCAAGCATGCTTCACATACTCGCATTTATCAAATAATGACAAATAATGATTGAAAGTTTGAAACAATCAAACCTGATTTTTGGCGTGCCTAAAACAATCACTTACTCCCAAAGATACTGAGAAGATTCCATGTAGAATATTTCAACAAAACAAGTGACAACAAAATCAACTCCAATTCACTTTAGTCCTCCCAAAACCAGAAGACAACAACGATTTGGACTTTTCCGGAAACTCCATTCCAAATCAACCAAGCAAAACTCACATGGGATTCCATCCAAAAAGAATAATGATTGTCGGTTCCAACAACCAAAAATCATCATCGTCTCTTGCTTTCTTTTTCAATTAAAAGCCCACTTGGACTTGTTGCTGGATTAATCAAACATTATTATCCAAAAGGTCATCAAGGCAGCAGCCTCTCTTGCTCCTCTCAAAACGGAGCCGGTGAACATCTCCATGGGTTTTCAAAACTACAAACAGCATCCACTTTATAGTCCACTGTTTTCCGTAGATTCGACTCTTCAATCCTTCAACCAAATTTTCCCAATTGAATCCAAACATCTCTGCGACTTCTTCAGGCAAGGCTTCGCCCACCAAGAAAAAAACAAAATTGGTAAGAAGACCGAATTCGTATTTCTCACTTTATTGGCAGATTCAAATGTTATCTTTAGTTCCTCATCTCTTCGGGACTTCTTCAAAGCCACCAAACCGTCACTTGCAGCCATCTTCTAAATCCAATTTTCCAAAAATCCACATCATCTGATGGCCGCCAGCCAAAGGATATGCATATGAAACTCTATCACTTTGATTTTGGTCAATGGAGCCACTCGATGATTGAAACTTGAATTGTACCAGAACCATCAACGCCGATTCCTTCAATTCCTTATCTAATCGGTGCATCTCCATATTTCCAAACTCGCCATCATCTTCCTTTCCAAAGTGAAATCTTCCCCTGGTAGATGAGATGTTGTTCTGGTCGAGATCCAGAACAATTCCTAACACAACTTATGCGCTAAAACAAATAGTGCGGAAATAAAAACGACACGCAAAGTTGTTACCCAGTTCGGCGTTAACAAGCCTACGTCTGGGGGGAGTTCTCTAGCCCGGTGGACAGCAATTCACTATTATTCAATATTGCGAGTACAGGATTTACCGTTTATAGAATCCCTCTTAAACAACCTGAGCCTCGGACACTCTAGTAATTGCAATCTAGGTCTCCCCCTAGATCTTCGCTCCCGCTCAGTATCCACCAGAATGATTCTCCGTGAGAATCAGCGCCTTCTCCCGAATGCGCAGTAACAGAACTTCAGTGCGAGCCTTCAGCTTCGTCCTTCGAACAATCTGTTGAGCACCACCACAGATTGATTCCTAGCGCCTTTGAGTAACCAGTGACGGTTAGTTCTCCAGCCGTATACGTGCGTCGTGAATAACCAGTTACGATTAATTCACCGCCGTTTGCCACCTCCTCCCTTCTATGAGTATGAGCGTGAATAATATCTCCTTAAGTGCTGGCTAATACCTAAGCATTAGTCTTCCTTATATAGAGCGGTAGAAACCCTAGGACGAATAGGATTTCTAAGCTAAACCGCCTATAACCTATTAGGAAACCTTTCCTAATCTTTTGCGCAAATCTCTTGTAGATAATCCTCCGTTTGAATCTTCAATGTAGATTAGGCAACCTTCGATTATCTTCTAGACTAAGATAACTTTACGCGCAAGCAAACTCCTAACCGACTTTGATATCTTCGATAAGCATATGCACCGACTTGCCAAAACTGATCTTCAGGAATATCTTCAGGCAAACTTGTGCTACGTCGGCTGAGACAAGTTTCCAAATCTGAATTTGAAAACTTCCAACTTCTGTCCACTGATGTGCAACCGTCTTGATCTTCCAACGGTCGACTAGGTTTCCTAATCTGATTTAGGAAACACTTCTTCTGCTTCAACTTATTCCAGGACAGTTGTCTCTTCCGGTCTAGAACAACAGCTAGAACAACTATACTAAGTTTTGCCAAACAACATGCCATAAAACTAACAATCTCCCCCTTGGCATTTTTGGCAAAACTACCTACTTGAAGCTACCTGTACTACTAATACAGATGAATCTTTGTGGAGATTTCAAACTCCCTAGCTGAGCTACTAACTAAGCTACCAACTGAATCTTTGAGGAGATTTCAAACTCCGTACAAAATAAGAGCGCAAACGAATCTTTTAAGGAGCTTTCAAACTCCGTAACATGTGACTAACAAGCTAGCGCAAATGAATCTTTTAAGGAGCTTTCAAACTCCGTAACATGTGACTAACAAGCTAGCGCAAATGAATCTTTTAAGGAGCTTTCAAACTCCATATTTTCTCCCCCTTTTTGCCACAAAGTGACAAGGGAGTGCCACAAATTGTTCAAACACCAGTAGCAAGAGTTCAACAAAAAAAAAAAACTAGAGTTCAACAAAAAGATAACTATTGTTTGTAGTAGGGGGCAGAAAATCATCACCAGCACTAGTAGTCGGACTCCTCATCACTAGCCTCATCACAAGCCGAATCACCATCATCTGCTTCTTCCGGATAGCGCAAGCTCACCAAGAGCTTTGTGATCTTCTTCTTTCTGGCTAAGAGCAGCACCACTCTCTCATTCGCATCAGCTAACTCCTCTTCAAGATGTGAGATCATCCGTTTCCGAGTGACAGCAGGGACATGAGCACTTGATTCATCCAGAGAATGCCCAGAGAACTTCTTCTTAGGCTTAATGGGGGCATCTAAGACCAGATCAACAATGTGTGAACCGGAAAAATGCTTGTGGTCTGCAAGAAACACCTTTGGATCCCCAGTCAACTTGTCCTGCCTAGTTAAGATATCTGGATGTTGTCCTACCACAAGTTGGTGAATCAGCGAGGGAAATCCAATCGGATGATTGACTTTGACAGAAGTTGCATGGCTAGCAATTTGATCGAAAATAAGACGACCAAGATCAATCTTTTTCCCAGCCCCAAGGGTCTTCAGAATAGCACCCATTGTATGACCAAGAGTAGTATGATGATTATTCGGCAGCCAGTTATGAACAGCAATGCTGTGAAGCAAGGAATGCTTTGAAGAGAGCTCTTTCACCGGGAAAGTCATGGTGAACCACCTTGAACGAGCACCGCCAGTAAGAACAGCTGCAACCTTGTGCCAATTAGGGTTCTCTCCAATATCCAAAGCACCTCCGTCAATCCCAAAATAATCATTGATACCATCTGGAGTAATGGCCACCTGCTTGCCTCTCACATTAGCCATTCCAAAAACAGAGCTTTCAATGTCTGCAAATCCTTCTGGTAGATTTGCGATAACTTCCCTTACAAGACATGCTGCAAAAGGTTTAGCCATTGTAACTGATGGCCACAAGTCCACTCCTTTTATCAGACCTACAATCTCCTTGGCTGCATACTTGTCAGCATCCAACACCCTTTCAGCCACGATCTTCCTCTTTTGAACAAGATCCCACTTCTTAGCATGATCATCTGACACAAACCACACACCATTCATCACAACCCCAGATTCAAACTGGACTTTCTTCCCTTTTTCTCTAACCTTGCCTGTAGGAGAACTTGTCTTAGCTTTCTTAGCAACTGGTGAAGCAGCCTTCTTAAGACCAGATGCCTCAACCTCATTTGTTTCTTCGACAACTGTAGGAGAAGGGACCTTTCTCTTCTTTGGCACACCAGCTTTTGACTTAGCATCATGTTCCTTACTTGCTGGAACATCCTTCTGTACTTTCTTTCGCAATTCTGACAACTTGAGAGAACCATCTTCTGAATCCTTTCTCTGCTTCTCCACCTCTTCATCCACCACAACTCGATCTGGTTGACTGATTTCACCCTCGTCAGCATCTTTAGAAGAAAACTCATCTTCCACAAATTGGTCAACATCATCATATAGATTTTGGAGAGACTCATCCACTTTGTCAGACTCCTTCTGAGAAGCCTCTTCTTCTTCATCTACCGACTCTTCGGTATCTCCTTTTGTAGAGTCAGCTTGCACCTCTGCACTTGAACTCTCAGCAGTTTCTGGAACATCTTCACCAGAATTTCCAGCAGATGCTATACTTTGATTGTCTAGACTTACTTCCTTGTCCTCAGAACCAGAAACATCCTTATGAACATCAACAGCAACCTCTTCATCACCTAACACCCCATCCTTTTCACTAGACTTATCATCATCAGACTCCGAGATGATAACCTTACGCTTCACAATCCTAAAATTCTCCTTCACAGGGGTTTTCTTATGAGCTACCATTTTAACTCTCACACCTTTCATCACAGGCGAACCCTCCCCTGGAACACTAACCATAACCTTTGGTTTTTCTCCAACCACTACCGACCCAACCACTGAAACACCAGGAATACAAGGACTACTCGTATTCAAAGATTTGGAAATATTTGAAAGTACCTCTTGAGTCGATTTCTTTGCTGGTTCTTTGGCAACAGTAGGTTTTAAAACGGACGCTTTCTTGGAGGTCTCCTCCGGAACGTATTTAGGGATCTTCTTTTCCTTTGCCTGAACAGTGGTTTCCGTTTCCTTTTCCGGAATGTCATCCGGTATGCTAGAACTCTTCATCTCTGGAATCGATACTTTCTTTGCCACCGTTGCTTTACCCTTCTTCGGAACAGTCTCCTTCTTTGCGACATCTGATTTTGATTTTCCTGTGGGAACTGTGTCACTTGCAAATTTAGGGTTTTCTTTGATAGTCTTGGGTGCGACAACCGATTTTGAGGAAGCGTCAACAGTCGTTGCTTTGGAAACCTTGTTCTTCCTTGTGGCCACCATTGTAGAGCTTCGACAAGCTTCGCCTAGGGTTTCGTCGGGAGAGGACAGCGGCACACGAACAGTTGATTTGAAAGTAATTTTGGAAATAGAATCCGAATTTTGGCAATCCATATAACTTCTTAAAACACCCCAGTCCGCCACGTCACTTTGCGCCGAAATAAAAAAATATTTGAATAATTTTGAATATCTTTGGAAGACCAACCGTTTCTTCTTGCACCACACCCTGCCATCCACGTCAGCCCTAAAAACATATCACCTTGTTGCTTTGGCTGACGGACTTGATCTGGAACAACTTAGTTGTTGGTGGCACACAGATCCGGAGAGGATCTAGGTGTCCGAAACCATATGTTGTTTAAGGCACTAATTGAGATATCTGATTGCTGCTTCATCATATCTTGTTCCACCCTGTATTTTTCCAGAATTGACTTCTTCCACAGCTTCTTGATGTAACACCTCTCAATATTGTCTTCGTTCAGTTTTGACTTCTTCCACAGCATCTTGGTGTAACAACTCTCAAAGCGAGATCCTTTTGAGTTAAGCCTCCTTTGAACAGAGCAACGGTTGCGACAATCACCCCATGCTGTGGATGTCTTCATGTCTTTACTTCGTTTGTATGGAATCATAGCAGTGGGTAGACCAAGATCAACTGAATAGCAGTTGTTTGAGGCTCTTCTCCCGGCCAGGACAATTTGATTCAGATTGTTCTGCACGATACACTTGTCCTGTGTGAACTGGACACGATTATTCCCATCGCATAACTGGCTTATGCTGATCAGATTAGCATGCAAACCTTCAACTAGAAAAACATCGGTTAATCTAAGTAGACCTGGAACATTCAGTATTCCTCTTCCGAGAACTCTGCCTTCTATTCCATCTCCGAAGGTCACGGATTCTCCTTTGAACCTTTCTATCCCAGTAAGAAAATTAGGATTCCCAGTCATGTGTCTGGAACATCCACTATCGAAGTACCATCTTTGCTTTTCTGGGAAAAACGTGGAACTGAAGGCTGCGAGACATGTTTCACCTCTTTGCTTAATTTTCCAGACTTGCTTCATGGGTAGTCTTGACACTTTATGATGTTGATCCATCCTCCTGTGAGGGCTATGAAGATCAGGACATCTTGACTGGAAGTGTCCCTCTTGGTTGCAGTTAAAGCACCTTCTTTTGTCTTGCCTCTTTGCACGGAAACCAGCCGCATATCCTTGTGGGGGAAGTTCCTCTGGAACAACCCGTGAGCTAGACCCAGATAAGTGAAGATCTTCCAGGGATTTGACAGGGGCCTCCTTATCTGTCTCAATCTCAATTTTCAACGCATCTATAGTGTTAAGTAGGATTACCTCTTGACGTTTTAATGCGGCATTCTTCTTCTTTAGATTAGACATGCCTTCTGGATGATCACCTTGACTCCTTTCAATCTGCACCTTCAGGGATGAGATAACAGTGAGAAGTTCAGCTTTCTGAGCATACAGATCATCTCGCTCATTTTTAACTTCAGCTACTTGGGCCTGAAGTTCGGTGATAGTTTGTTGAAGTTCCACCTTCTGAGTGATAAGGACAGCAGCCTCTTCCCATAGTTTTTCCTTTTCTTCTGTTAAGGCTGTTAGATTGTTGTGGAGCATCTTGTTCTGCTCAACTTCATTCAACCATTCCTGGAACAACTCCTTGTACTTGGTGGCAAAGTCTTCATCAATGATTTCTTCATTATTGCTGCAGCTTGAGTACTGAGTGGGATTTTCGGAAGATGATTCTGACCCTAACTCGTTGCTTGTCTCTCCTTCGATGTTGACATAGGAAGTTAGGGCGACAAAGTTATTAGTTTCTCCCTCCTGATCAGATTCACTGTCACTCCAGCTGACAGCATAAGCATTCTTCTTTTTCTGCGTATTGACACATTCTGCCCGAATATGTCCAAAGCCTTCGCATTCTCTGCATTGTATCCCTTTGCCTTTGGAGTCATTGTTGGAGTCACCAGATTGGTTCCCCTTTTGAGCGTTGCCATCCTTCTGGAATTTTGAACTAGAGGACTGACCAGGATAAGTTCCTTTGTTGTACTGCCTTCTCATAAATTTCCCGAAGTTTCTTGCAAACATGGCGTACTGTTGTTCTGGCGCGTCGTCTGTCTTGTCTTTACCAACTTCAGCCTTTAGACCGACGCTGGAGTCTTTTGTAGGGCGGTCTTCTTCATTCATATCCATCTCATGAGTCTGTAGGGATCCCATCAGTTCATCCAGTCTCATGGTTTTCACATCATTGGCTTCTTTGACGGTAAGAGCTTTCATGGCGAACCGCTTTGTAAGAGATCTCAGCACCTTTCTCACCAAAGCTTCTTCGGTCATTGGTTCTCCAAGCGCGAATGCTTCGTTAGAGATATCGAGAACCCGAGTGTTGAAATCAGCAATGGTCTCATCCTCTTGCATTCTCAGATTTTCGAATTTTGATGTGACCGTCTCCATTCTAGAAATTTTAACTTTGGTTGTTCCTTCATGAGCAGTTCGTAGAATGTCCCAAGCTGTCTTTGCAATCTCACAGGTAGAGATCATTTTGAAATTCTTTCCATCAACTCCAGAGAATATAGCATTCATTGCTTTAGAGTTCGCCGCTTCAGCTTTCTTTTGAACCTCAGTCCACTTATCTTTAGCAAGAAGGTTAACTTTACCCTCTTCGTCGGTAGCTACCGGGTGAGTCCATCCTTGTTCAACAGCTTCCCAAACTGATTCGTCTTGGGACTTTAGAAACGCCTTCATACGGACTCTCCAATAACCATATTTGTTTCCTTCAAGTAGAGGAGGTCGCGTGATGTTCTGTCCTTCTCTTAAATCCATCTTACCAGCCTTCGGATCTTACTCTGTGTGTCGAGTATTTGCTCTGATACCAATTGAAATCTTCCCCTGGTAGATGAGATGTTGTTCTGGTCGAGATCCAGAACAATTCCTAACACAACTTATGCGCTAAAACAAATAGTGCGGAAATAAAAACGACACGCAAAGTTGTTACCCAGTTTGGCGTTAACAAGCCTACGTCTGGGGGGCGTTCTCTAGCCCGGTGGACAGCAATTCACTATTATTGAATATTGCGAGTACAGGATTTACCGTTTACAGAATCCCTCTTAAACAACCTGAGCCTCGGACACTCTAGTAATTGCAATCTAGGTCTCCCCCTAGATCTTCGCTCCCGCTCAGTATCCACCAGAATGATTCTCCGTGAGAATCAGCGCCTTCTCCCGAATGCGCAGTAACAGAACTTCAGTGCGAGCCTTCAGCTTCGTCCTTCGAACAATCTGTTGAGCACCACCACAGATTGATTCCTAGCGCCTTTGAGTAACCAGTGACGGTTAGTTCTCCAGCCGTATACGTGCGTCGTGAATAACCAGTTACGATTAATTCACCGCCGTTTGCCACCTCCTCCCTTCTATGAGTATGAGCGTGAATAATATCTCCTTAAGTGCTGGCTAATACCTAAGCATTAGTCTTCCTTATATAGAGCGGTAGAAACCCTAGGACGAATAGGATTTCTAAGCTAAACCGCCTATAACCTATTAGGAAACCTTTCCTAATCTTTTGCGCAAATCTCTTGTAGATAATCCTCCGTTTGAATCTTCAATGTAGATTAGGCAACCTTCGATTATCTTCTAGACTAAGATAACTTTACGCGCAAGCAAACTCCTAACCGACTTTGATATCTTCGATAAGCATATGCACCGACTTGCCAAAACTGATCTTCAGGAATATCTTCAGGCAAACTTGTGCTACGTCGGCTGAGACAAGTTTCCAAATCTGAATTTGGAACTTCCAACTTCTGTCCACTGATGTGCAACCGTCTTGATCTTCCAACGGTCGACTAGGTTTCCTAATCTGATTTAGGAAACACTTCTTCTGCTTCAACTTGTTCCAGGACAGTTGTCTCTTCCGGTCTAGAACAACAGCTAGAACAACTATACTAAGTTTTGCCAAACAACATGCCATAAAACTAACACAAAGCCATCGCCAAAATCAATTTCTAGATTTTGACATCATCGCTTGCCTTCAATTTTGCATCAAACACTTTTATCATCCATAGTTTTGACACATCTCGCAAGCCTTTGTCGTCGACTCACCAAACAGAAAATCGTCACCTCGCCATCATCTCAAGCCCACAGTCTCCATTGATTAATAGTAAATATTGAATTTGATTGTAGTTCCCCGATTCTTCCTGTCGATGCCTCAATCAAATGAAACTTGAATTCTACTTGAGTCACGTAAGATTTGTCGCTTTCCAAATTCAATATTTCTTCCGGTTAGGAAATCCGAAATATTAACTGAGATAAAACAAGTGATTTGCACTGGAATAAGAAATCAAAAAATTGAGTAAACCCTAATTGAATCAAACGACTGATTTTTCAAAATGGAGGAGAAAGCTTCTGTTCTCTCATATCAAAAAGCGCCAACTCACGTTTATTCAATTGGATTTTATTCAAATCCAACCGACACCTGCAATTGTGCTTTTTCGTTTGAATTTGAAGACATGTGTCGATTCAAACCATCACATGAATTCAATTTGTTTTGTTTATTTACAAAACAATTTTACTAGGTTATATAAAACCCTAAAATTTCCAACATCGAATACTGAACTCAACGAGAATGAGTTATGATCGTCGTCTGACATCAAGGATCGGAGAGTTAAGATGGCATCTTCTCTGTGACCTTTAATGAAAAGCCATCTCGGAGACTCGTGAACCGTAAGTTTAACTAAAAGGCAGTAAAAGAGAGTTGGAATTGAGGTCCACAAATACAAATTCCTCCATGAGTAACCAATGTTGAAATAAGCTAAAGTTGGTAATGACAGGAATCCAAGAGTGAAACAGAAGAAGCCCAAAATGCCAACCTGGCCGCGCCAGCGCCTTCCCACAAGCTCTGAAACCAAAACCAGCGAGCAAGTTCCCACGGTGGCACGGCCAAGGCCGCAAACGAATCTGAGCAAAGCGTAAATCCAGAGTTTGGTGGTGAAGGCAGTGAGCAGACTGGTTGTAGACATGATGAAACATGAGAGAAGCAACATGTTCTTGCGTCCGAAAGACGAGTCAGCAAGGGTGGCGAAGAGAAGCCCACCAGTCAAACACCCAGCGAAGAAAGCCGAAGTAGGAACACCAGTTATGAATGCGGATGCGCACTGTAAGTCCCATTCGGACACTATGGAGGTGCGTGCAGGGAAGTAGCTAGTCCCATGCCCAAGAGTCTCTAGGGAAGCTGCATAGATCACTACCGCTTCTGCAAATGGACAGATCATCGTTGGTGCAGTGCCAGGAGGGAAAAGCGTCTGTAAAGACAGAGATGAATGTCTGATGGGCATCAAAGATCCAAGCAATGGAGAGAATTAAAGATTGGACAAACTGAGGCCAGCTGAAGTGACCTATGCATATCTCAATGGTTTCATCCAGGGAGGGAGCAGTCTCATCACTTGAGTAAGAGATGATGAGTGGAGTGCTTGAATCAGCTGTGGCCATCTTCTGTGAGTTTGCACCAGCGGCAGAGCAGCTGTGTGCTTTAGTGATGGATTTGGATGAAGGCGATGAGACGAATCCGATCACACTTCTTCTTGTGTAGTGTATGGGTTGGAACGAATGACACGCATGTCTTTCTTTATTTAAATGCAAAAAGTTAAGAAGATCAGAAGAATTTTTGAATCATTTAAGTACTCATGAGGTTGTGCATTCAAGATTATCTATACTTGAGCTATCAAATGTCTAATCCAATGATCTACTCATTTTCAAGGCAATACAATAGAGTCATAGTTGTTAGTTTGCACGAAAGAGTGTCAACCGCTCACTTATGCTAGGTAGGGCTAGTCCATTGGTTCACGAAATGAAACTCATTCCCAAGTTTTAGGCGCTTAAGACATAATCCATAAGGGAAGAGTAGTTCGACATTATGAGTTCTTACAAAATGAGCATAAACCAAATGATTAGCTCCCGTGTAAGCACAATGATCGTTCAAGAGTTAGGGCCTGTCCATTTGAACTGCAACTTAACTGATTTTAACTGTAACTGAACTGATATTAACTGGTATTAACTTATATTGACTGATATTAACTGGTATTAACTTATATTGACTGATATTAACTTATACTAACCGATATTAACTTATATTAACTTAACTGAAACTTATATTGACTGATATTAACTTAGCATCATCATCATCATTATACCATCATACCACCATCATCATCATCATACCATCATCATCATACCGTCATCATCATCATACCATCATCATCATACCATCATCATCATACCACCATAATCATACCATCATCATCATACCAGCATCATCATACCATCATCATCATCATAACTTCATTATCATCATCATACCATCATCAAAATCATACCATCATCATATCATCATCATCATACCACCATCATCATCATCATCATACAATCATCATCATCATACCATCGTCATCATCATACCATCATCACCATACCACCATCATCATACCATCATCATACCATCATCATTATCATCATACCACCATCATCATACCACCATCGTCATCATCATACCATCATCATCATATCACCATCATCATACCACCATCATCATCATCATCATACCATCATCATGGTGGTATGATGATGATGATGATGATATGATATGGTATGATGTTGGTATGATGATGATGGTATGATGATGGTGATAATGATGATGATGATCGTATGATGATGGTATGATGATTATATGATATGGTATGATGATGATATGATGATGATTGTATGATGATGATGATATGATGATGGTATTATGATGATGGTATGATGACGATGATTTTATGATGATGATGGTGGTATGATGATGATGGTATGATGATGGTGGTATGATGACGATGATATGATGATGATGGTATGACGATGATGATGGTATGATGATGATGGTATGATGATGATGATGATATGATGATGGTGGTATGATGATGATGGTATGATGATGATGATGGTATGGCGATGATGATGATATGATGATGGTGATATGATGATGGTATGATGATGATGGCATGATGATGACGGTATGATTATGATGGTGGTATGATGATGATGGTATGATGCTGATGGTATGATGCTGATGGTATGATGATGATGATATGATGGTATGATGATGGTGGTATGATGATGATGATATGATGATGATGATGGTGATATGATGATGGTGATTATGGTATGATGATGGTGATATGATGATGATGGTATGATGATGATGATGGTATGATGATGATGATGATGATGGTGATATGATGTTGATGATGGTATGATGATGGTGATATGATGATGATGATGGTATGATGGTGATATGATGATGATGGTATGGTGATGATGATGGTATGATGATGGTCATAAGATGTGATGATGATGGTCATCATCATGATGTTGTTGATGAAATTGATGAAAAAATCGATTTAAATTGAACTTGACTTAACTGAAATTTATATTAACTTACATAGACTGAAATTAACTTATATTAACTGAAATTAACTTGTATGAACTGAAAGTAACTTATCTTATCTTAACCGTCAAAAATATAAGTTCAAATAGACAGGGCCTTAATCTATCTAGCACACAATGCATGATCAATCATGCGCAAATGAAGAATGATGGAAGAGCATAGAGTCAAGTTTTAAGTGCTCTTTACTTTCCTTTTCAAATGGCCTTTGGCCTAGAAATGATTTCGAGGGGGAACTTTTCTTCCTAACCCCCGGCATTTGTATCTGTTTGCAACAAAACTTCTCTAGTACTCGAGAAGGTTTTTAGACGGGGCTTTGCCCTTTGTGACCATGAAAATGAAACATTTTTTTGTTGGGGCTTATTTTTCACCCTCTTTTGACTCCACACTTAAAACTTGACAATATGTTCAAGGAATGTTTGCACTGTGCAGGAAATAATCAAAAGTAATGCACTAAATTAAAAGAACTCAAGTCGCCAAGGAGCATACAAAAGGTCTAAGATTTTCGTGAAAATTTTAAAAGTGTTTTCTAAAATTTTATCCAAGGTATTTCAATGAAAATACTTAGAAAATTAGATAGACAAGGGACAACAATGATATTGATTCACAAGAATGTACATTCAAGGGACTAGGTCGGTTCTAAGTTCAAGATCCAATAATTGTAACAAGTAGGCTAGATGTGATTTACAGGGATTTAGAGTTGATAGTGACAAGCCTATGTGGTTAAAAACACTCTCATGTAAGGGATAGAATACATGAATGCAAGTGTCCATTCTAAAATGATAGGCATGTCATGATATGAGTGAACTATTCGACTACCCACACTCCACACTTAAAGTATAGCTTAGTCCCTAAGCACAAACAATAAAGAGAATAAGATAAAGGCGCATAGGAACTCCCTCGCTTGTAGATGTGCCTTAGAAATAGAAAAGACGTCATTGTGCTAAACTTGATCATACATGGTGCAAATAAATTCCTTGATGACAAGAACACATGAGAGGTTAAAAGGAACAAGTGACATACAAGGTCATGCAAAACTCAAGTATGAGCAAGAGAGCATCACAAGTCACATGATAACATCATGGCATAAGTTTCATAGAATTCAAACAAGGAAAGTAATCTACATCCTCCATAATGTGCACAAGGTGGCTTAAGTGCCAAGAAAATGTGAAACTAGAGTCTTAGCATGGTATAACAAAATAGTTTCACTCTAGTAAACTCCAATAAAGCACATGTGCACTAAGGGCAAAATCATTATTTATAGATAAATCAAGAGGGAGGTGGAGGGGCTTGGTGATGTGAAGTGGGATTGGAGTGAGTAGAACTCACTCCACACTTAAAATTTGACCCACCAATCACAAATTTCACACTCCACACTTAGAGTCGTAAGCCACTCAAAAGGTAAAATACTTAAACATAAAAAACAAGAATGATCAACATACAAACCGGGTTACCTTCCGTGAGGGCCTAGTTGTACCCATCTTGGCAAAGACATAGCAAAGCCTTTGCTACGTTGCTAGGATCCCTTCTCACGGGGCGTTGGACATTTGGGGTGTCAATCCACCTTCAAATCCCATTTGAATTTCTTCCCATCAAGTCTACAATGGACTTTCCTTTGGGAACTTGACCCCTTCAAGAATGAAGATCCCTTTATATTTAAGCGGTCATGTGAGATTTTTTTCAAATAATCTTTGAAAATATGGCAAGAAACTCCAAAACTTGTCTCGAGAATGATGGGCATCCCCTCGAATTTTTCAATGACGTCCATGGGTGCCCAATCCTCAATGTCCCTTTCTAGACTTGTGTCTTCTTGCGTGCGAGAAGGCTCTTTAGCTTGATCCATATAGACCTCAACAAAGTCTTTATACACTTGAAATCCCTTTGTCTCTATATGCTCTTCCTCTATCTTATCCTCATCAAGAAGTTGGGATTCACATTTAAGCTCGCTTGTACCGGGAGGGAGGATTTGATCTTCTTCATCAACAAAAGGTATTTCTTCTATGTAAGCGGCATCATCATTGAAGAATTTCTTATTGTATAGCCGAGGCATTGATGGAATGGTGGAATCTTGTGTGTTCTCATTTGAACAATCTTGAGATGTTCTTTCGTGTTCCCCATGCCTTGTAAAAAGCTTCTGTGGCGGCTCTCCAAAATTCATCCTCCGATTCTTGATCCAGTTCTTGCTTTGAGGCATTAGATTCAAGGGCTTCTTCTTCGAAGACCTCCTCTTCCTCATCCAAGTTCTCATTTTCAATTGTTCTTCGCTCCAATTAAGCTTCAAACATCTCGTTGCGAGCCCTCATCTCTACCAATTCATCCAATCGAGCTTCTATCCTTTTACATTCGGCAAGGAGTGTAGCATACATATTGGAGGGCTCACTTGTGGGTTGAGGATATTGAGGGTAGGAGTGTTCAACTTCAACGCTTTGGCTGTCATCCTAATTTGGAGTGTAATGACGTGTTTGATAGCCAAGTTCTTGAAAATAAGAATATGGTTGCTCCTCCTCTTGGTAGTATTCTCCATTAGACAAGACTCTTTGGTTGTAGGGGTCCATCCTCGAAAAACAAGATAAACGTAAGCTAACAAGGGATATGAGTTAAAAAAGAATATACAAGTATAAGAAAAAAAGAAAAATATCTACAAGAATAGTCGAAACATCCACACAATCTAATCTAAGGATGTGCTAACTAGTTGCTCCAATTGAGGTTCGATGGAGGGTTGGGATCCCGCTGCTGACGATCAAAGCGGGTCCGAAAGATGGAGCGGCGTGGACGCAGCGGCTGAAGGAGGAGTACAACGCGTTGATCGCCTACACAAAGATGAACAAGTCGAAGGACAATGATTGGTTCAGAATCTCCGCTGCCAATCTGGAAGGGACTAGGTGGACTGGTAAATGCTGGTATGTGCATAATTTGTTAAAGTATGAGTTTGATCTGCAGTTTGACATTCCAGTCACTTATCCGGCCACGGCGCCGCTGGAGCTGCCTGAGCTGGATGGAAAGACTCACAAGATGTACCGAGGAGGGAAGATCTGCTTGACTGTGCACTTCAAGCCGCTTTGGGCTAAGAACAGTCCTCGGTTTGGTATTGCACATGCTCTTTGTTTGGGCCTTACCCCATGGCTTGCTGCTGAGATTCCCATTCTTGTCGATTCAGGCATGATTAAGCACAAAGATGATACAGCCACAACAAGTGAATCCTCATAAAATATGCAGTCACATACTTTCAAAGAAACTTAGCGTAACTGTGGGAATAAATGTTAAATGTTCACATGAAGTACTTCATCTCGAGTGGGTGTACAATCCCATACAGATTACATCAAAATTTTAACGGTAGCAATTGACTTATAAAAAAAAACTAGTTGCTCGCCGGCAACGGTGTCATTTTGAACGCTGAAGATTTTTGCATGCAATAGAATCTCTTTGGGAAAAAAGAATTTATATTAACCGGTAAGAACGGGTCGAACCCAAAGGAGCAAGCCAAGCACATGCAGTATATAAGATTTTGTTTCCGTTCGGCCATCCTAAACCTAAAATGTATATCTAAATCCCAAGTGATGAGTAATTAGAGATAAAAGATAGATAAAAGGAGTTTCGAGGTGTTACTCCCCTCGGCATTTCTCATTAATCACGTATACAAGAATTATGCAAATCAAGGTGTCAAATAGTTTTGAACCTAGTTTAGACAAGGGTAGACCAACTCTCATGTGAATCATTTCCTAGCCAAACCTTCTTAGCTCGAACCTCACTCTATCAAGATTGTTGGTTCATTCCATTGCCTTTATCATCCGATGGGTGGGAGATAAATGTAATAGACACAAGGACTAGTTCACTTCCTACCCATGCATTTACCATCGTAAACACTAGATAAGATCATATTCACTACATCCAAACCTTTCCTAAGGTCTATCGATACTTAGGTCAAGTTTTAAGATCAACATGTCACTTAGGCATTTCATCAAACACTTAGTAGCATGTCATACATGAAGAGCATAGTGAACATGAATTTAACACCATAGATTATTGAATCAAATGTGTATACATGATCATAGAGTACCAAGGAGGGTTACAACACCCTCAAAACGCAAGATTACTACTCACACATCATGTAAGACAACATGGTATGAGTAGGGTTTATAACACAACAAGGGAATGGAAAAGGTGTAGAGGAAGTGGGATGGTTAGTCCTAGAATCTCTCCTTAGTCTTCTCTTCTTCTCCTTGGTTGGATATTTTACTAATGACCTTGGTTGAACCTCTTTTTCTGATCTTCTTCTCCCAAAAACCCAGCACACTTGGGTCAAAAACCCCTCTTTATACTTCTAGGCTCAGGTGGAAAAACTGAAGTAGGAGTTCCAGCCGGTCGGCTGGACTGATGCCCAAATTCCAGTCGGTCAACTGGTTGCTAAAATCCAAAGTTCTTACGTTGTTCTTTTCAAGCCGACCGATTGGCCAGGTGAGCCAACCAGTTGAATATGTGCTTGGGCAAGCCTTCTGAAATCTTGTTCCAGCCGGTCGGCTGGTGAGTTCAACCGACCGGCTCGATGTGTGCACTTGTTGAGCATTCTGAAATCTTATTCCAGGCGGTTGGCTGGTGAGTCCAACCGACCGACTGGATGTGGGTGATTGCTTCCACTTCTTCTTCTCCTTCATCCAGCCGACCGGCTGGTTCATGGGATATTCTGAACCGGTTGGCTAGGAGCCCTCTTTGCCCATATTTTGCTGTAAATCTTTGGGTTTTCCCCAAGTTTTCGTATTTAGGCTTTGACCTTGAGGGATACTTTTTTCTACTTAAAACGTAGAGATAGAGGTAAAATGACATCAAAATAACGTCTGAAATGACCCAAATCTATAGTGAAAAATGGCCATTAATGAGTCGAAAACTCGACTCATCAGACATGCTACCAAGTATTTGATGAAATGCCTAAGTGACATGTCGATCCTAAAACTTGACCTAAGTATCGATGGACTCTAGGAAAGGTTTGGATGAAGTAAATATGATCATTTCTACGGAATTAAAGTGAACTACTACATTATGCCTATACCATTTATTACCTTGGGAGATGTTCCAAGGATAATAAAGGATATAGAGTGAACCAATACCTTGATGAAGTGAGGTTCTAGTTAAGACGGTTTGGCTAGGATTAGATTCACATGGAAGTTGGTCTACCTTAGTCTAAACTAGGTTCAAAACTATTTGACACCTTGATATGCATAATACTTGATCAATGGGAAATGCCAAGTAGGGGAGTAACCCCTCAAAACACCATTAGTCTATCTTTTATCTCCAATTACTTTTCACCTAGGATTTAGACACATACTTTATACATTTTGATTAGAATAGCCGAACAGAAACAAGATCTTATATAGTGCATGTGCTTAACTTGCTCCTTTGGGTTCGACTCGGTCTTACCGATAATATATATTCTTTTGACAAGAGTCTCTATTGCATTTATTTGCAATATGAAAATCTACAACGTCAAAATGGCGCCGTTGCCGGGGAGCAACTAGTTAGCACATTCCTAGCTTAGATTGTATGGAAGTTCCGACTATACTTGTAAATATTTTTCTTTTTCTTATACTTGCATATTCTTTTCACACTCATATCCCTTGCTAGCTCATGTTTATCTTGTCTTGCGAGGATGGATCCCTACAACCAACAAGTCATGCACCATGGTGAATATTATGAAGAGGAGAAGCAAATGAATTCTTATTACCAAGAACATGGCTATCTGACAAGTTATTATTACACTCCGAATTGGGATGATAGCCAAAGCTTTGAAATTGAACACTCCTACCCTCAATACCCTCAATATCCTCAACCACAAGGTGAGCCCTCAAACTCAGACTCTAGAATGGCCCTACTTCTTGAGATGAAAAAGGAAATTCTTGCAAACCAAGAAAGATTGAATAGAGAGTTTCAAGCTCAAATGATGGATCTCAAGGAAATCAATCAAAAGATGGACTCTCAATTGTATATATTGGAGGCTCAAAAACCACGTGTTAGAAAAAACATTGGCTGAACGAGCAATTGAATTTGAGAACATGAATGAGGAAGAGGAGGCCTCCGAAGAAGAAGTCCTTGAATCTAATGCCCCAAGGCAAAAATAAGATCAAGAATCGGAGGATGAATTTTGGAGAGTCACCACTGAAGCTTTTTACAAGGCGTGGGATGGTGAAATTTGCAACATGGATGAGATGGAACACGAAAATGCATCTCGAGATCATTTGGATGAGAACACACAAGAGTTCACCATTCCATCTATGCCTTGGCTCTCCAATGAGGAATTCTTCAATGACGACGCCTCTTACATAGAGGAAATACCTTTTGTTGATGAAGAAGAATTCCTCCTTCCCGGTATAAGTGAGCTTGAATGTGCGCCCAAATTTCTTGTTGAAGATAAGATTGAGGAAGAGCATAGTGAGAAAAAAGGATCTCAAGCGTATGAAGACTTTGTTGTGGTTTATATGACCAAGCTAAAGAAAAACCTCGCATACAAGAAGAGGAAAGTCTAGAGAGGGAGATTGAGGAATGGGCACCCAAGGAAACAATTGAAAAACTCAAAGAGGGGGTGCCCATCAATCTCGAGACAAGTTATGAAGACCCTTTCTTAATACGACGTCTCAAGATAAGTTTTGGAGCTTCATGCTATATTTGGAAGGCTTATATGAATAAAGCTCCCATGACCCCTTAGTTCCGAAGGGATCCACATTCTTAAAGAGGTCATGCTCCAAAAGGAAAGTCCATTGTAGACTTGATGTGAAGAAATTAAATTAGGATTTGAAGGTGGATTGACACCCCAAATGTCCAAGGCCTTGTGAGAAGGTATCCTAGCAAAAGACTTCTCAACGAGTGATTCTATGGGGCGCTTTACTACGTCTTTACCAAGACGGGAAAAACTAGGCCCTCGCGGGAGGTAACCTGGTTTGTAAGTTGTTCATTCTCGCTTTTCATGTTTAAGTGTTTTGCAGACTTTGAGTGGCTTAGGATCTAAGTATGGGGTGTGAAAATTATGAGTAGTAGGACAAACTTTAAGTGTTGAGTGAGTTCTACTCACTCCAATCCCATTTCACATCGCCAAGGCCCTCCACCTCCCCCTTGACTTATCTATAAATAATAATGTTGCGCTTAGTGCTCATGTGCTTTATTGGAGTTTACTAGAGTGAAACTATTTTATTATACCATGCTATGACTCTAGTTTCACATTTTATTAGCACTTAAGACACATTGTGCACATTATGGAGGATGTAAGTTACTTTCCTTGTTTAAATTCTATGAAATTTATGACATGATGTTATCATGTAACTTGTGATGTTCTCTTGCTCATACTTGAGTTTTGCATGACCTTGTATGTCACTTGTTGCTTTTAACCTCTCATGTGTGATTGTCATCAAGGAAGTTATTTGCATCGAGTATGGTCAAGCTTAGCACAATGTCGTTTTTTCTATTGGTGGAGCACATCTACAAACGAGGGGAGTTCCTATGCGCCTTATTCTCATTCTCTTCATTGTTTGCGCTTAGGGACTAAGCTATATTTTAAGTGTGGAGTGGGTAGTTGCATAGTTCACTCATATCATACCATGCCTATCATTTTAGAATGGACACTTGCATTCATGCATTCTATCCCTAACATGAGAGTGTTCTCACCATTTAAGGCTTGTGACTATCAACTCTAAATCCTTATAAATCACATCTAGGCCACTTGTCACAATTATTGGATCTTGAACTTAGAACCGACCTAGTTCCTTGAATGTGCATTCGTGTCAATCAATATTATTGCTATCTCTTGTCTATCTAATGTTTTAAGTATTATCATCGAAATACCTTGGATTAAGTTTTAGCAAGCACTTTTAAAATTTTCGAGAAAAACTTAGACCTTTTGTATGCTCCTTGGTGAGATGCATTTTTCTAATATAGTGCCTTACTCTTGATTGTTTCTCGCGCATTCCATACATTCCTTGAACATATTGTCAACTTTTAAGTGTGGAGTTAAAAGAAGATGAAAAATAGACCCCAACGAAAAAAATGCTTCATTTGCATGGTCAAAGAGGGCGAAGCCTCGACTAAAAATTTTCTCGAAGGCCAAGAGAAGTTTTGTTTCGAAAATGATACAAATGCAGGGGGTTAGGAAGAAAAGTTCCCCCTCGAAAGCATTTGTAGGCCAAAGGCCATTTATAAAAGAAAATAAGGAGCAGTTAAAACTTGACATTATGTTCTTCCATCATTCTACATTTGCACAGGTGCATCATTTATATTGTGTGCTAGTTGGATTAACTCTTGGACGATCCTTGTGCTTGGATGGGAGCTCTCATTTGGTCTATGCTTGTTTTCTAAGAACTCTAGTGTCGAACTCCTCTTTCCTTATGGATTATAGCCTTAAGCGCCTAAGACTTGGGAATGAGTTCCACGTCGTGGACCAATGGACTAGCCCTAGCTAGCATAGCTGAGCGATAGACACTTTTTGTGCAAACTATTATCTTAGATTCCATTGCATTGCCTTGAAAATGAGTAGATTATTGGATTAGACATTTGATTGCTCTAGTATTGATGATCTTGAATGCACAACCGCATAGGTACTTAAATGGTTTAAAAATTCATTTGATGATAACGTCATGGTAGTCCTAGTTTGGGGTGAGGGATTTGTTTTGAGAAATCCTCGCCTTGGTTAAACACTCTTATATTCATTCTTATAGGATAGGTGCATATGGGATTTGTGAGTATTCCCATTTCTGAAGACTCTCACGAGACTATAACTCGTCTACAAGAGTAGGGTAGGGGTTTAAAGGCTTAATGCATACGCTAAATGCATTCGTAACGCCTACGAAAAGGAGCTAGTTAGGATGTATATATTTTCATTTGTCTTTTCAATAATATGCTTAGAAATAATGATTTAGACCTTATGAAATCTAGTGAAACAAATAGACAAAAAACATAGCACCACTAGCATTTCGCCATTTGCATTACCTTGACATATTTGCATACTTTGTTCGGGATGAACAAAACTTAAGTGTGGAGTGTTGGTAAGTCGAGTTTTTGACTTATGAATAGCCATTTTTCCCATAGTTTTGGGTCGTTTCCGACATTATTTTGATGTCATTTGACCTCTATTTGTAGGTTTCAGGTAGAAAACAAGTCTCCCTCAAGGTCAAAGCCTAATTACTAACACTCGGGGGAAAAACCGAAGAGTAAGGGCAAAAAGGACCGCCAGCCGATCGGTTGAGGAATCACCCTGAATCAACCTATCGGCTGGATGAAAGAGCAGAACTCGAGAAGTAATCGCCCACTTTGAGTCGGTCGGTTGGAATCACTAGGCGACCGGCTAGCAAAAGACATCAGATGTGCTCACAATCGCTCACATTGAGTCAGTCGGTTTGACTCACCAGCCGACTGGCTAGAGAAGAGTACCAGAATGCTTGCCCAAACACATATTCAACTGGTCGGCTCAGCTAACCAACTGGTCGGCTCAGCTAACCAACTGGTCGGCTGGACGTTCACAACAGGAACAGACTGGATTAAAGCCACCAGTCGACCGGCTGAACCTCTACTTCAGGATTTTCTACCTGAGGCTATAAATAGAAAGAGGGGTTTTTGACCTAAGTGTGTTGGATTTTTGGGATAAGAAGATCAGAAAAAGAGGTTCAACCAAGGTCATCAATGAAAGATCCTAATAAGGAGAAGAAGAGAGGATCAAAGGGAGATTCTAGGACTAACCATCCTACTTCCTCTACACCTTTTCCATTCCCTTTGTTGTTTGATATAAACCCTACTCACACCATGTTGTCTTACATGATGTGTGAGTAGTGATTTTGTGTTTTGAGGGTCTTACAACCCTCCTTGGTACTCTATGATCATGTATATACACATTTGATTCTATAATCTATGGTGTTAAATTCATGTTCACTATGCTCTTCATATATGACATCCTACCAACTGTTTGATGAAATGCCTAAGTGACATGTTGATCCTAAAATTTGACCTAAGTATTGATGGACCTTAGGAAAGGTTTAGATGTAATGAATATGATAATTTCTACGGAATTGAAGTGAACTAGTACATTATGCCTATAGCATTTATTATCTTGGGAGATGTTCCAAGGATAATAAAGGCTATAGAGTGAACCAATACCTTGATGAAGTGAGATTCTAGTTAAGACGGTTTGGCTAGGAATAGATTCACACGAAAGTTTGTCTACCTTAGTCTAAACTAGGTTCAAAACTATTTGACACATTGATATGCATAATTCTTGTATACATGATCAATGAGAAATGCCAAGGAGGGGAGTAACCCCTCAAAACGCCCTTAGTCTATCTTTTATCTCCAATTACTTTCCACTTAGGATTTTGACAATACTTTATACATTTTTTTATTAGTATAGTCGAACGAAAACACGATCTTATATAGTGCATGTGCTTAGCTTGCTCCTTTGGGTTCGACTCGGTCTTATCGATAATATAAATTCTTTTGACAAGAGTTTCGAATGCATTTTTTTGCAATACGAAAATCTACAACGTCAATTTTGTGTTGCAATTGTTAGTTCCTTTACCACAATACTTAGATTTGTTTGAAAAAAATGAGTGTTATGTATATATGTGTGTTTACCCTTGACGACAATTTCCAATAGCTCCCCCATGTACAAATTTTTGCCATGTATAGATTTATACACATTTTCCATCATCAAATCTTTTGCTATGTTTCGCTATCATTTGTATATTAATTTGTTGCTTGTTTTGTGTTATGATCATTTTGAGGGTGAATTTTAATTCACAATGGATAAAAGTTGGATGCGGTTGGAAAGGGTGATACTAGTTACATTAAAGGGATTGTTGAATTTGCGAAGTGAAATGGAGAATATACACATGTCTGTCCTTGTAGAAAGTGCTTAATGATTAGAGGAAGAATTACATCGAAGGAAATGTTTGTCCATTTGATTAACAGTGGTATGATGAATAGTTACTATACATGGATATTACATGGTGAAGAGATTAATGGCCCTTCAGTATACATGTTGAGGCAATAGTGGCTTGCGGAGATGTATGGAGCAAGTAGCAGTGTAGGAGGGCATCATCAAGCGAACCCAACTATAGATATTATTCGAGATGTATTTCCCTTTTTACATATGCATCATGTGGATCAGATGAATATTGATACAGAGGATGGTGATTTAGGGAGTAGGATGGCTTATGGAAGGTACAATAGTGTTTTACGTGAAGCTCAGAGTCCTTTATACAATAGTAGTGCCAGAACCATTCTTTAAACTATTTTGAGGGCAGTGCAACTGAAAGTTGAGAGTCAAATGTCAGACAAGAGTTTTAATAAATATCTAAAAATCACTAAAGAAATTCTACCTCATGTTAACAGGTACCCAAGTTCTTATAAAGATGTAAAAAAAGTTTTGAATAATATGGGGTTGGGTTCTGTGACCATACATACTGGCAAGCATAGATGCATATTGTACTACAAATAGTACAAGGATCTTCTTAGTTTCCCGTGTGTAAAGAGGCAAGATACGCAAAGCGTGGAAGTAAAAGCAGGGTTCCGAAGAAGACAGTTAAGTACTTCCCTTTGACTCCAAGACTGTAGTGCCTCTATATGTCACCACATATATCCGACAAAATGTGGTGGGACACTCGAAGAGAGGTCAATCACTCAGAGTACGTTAGACAAGGAGTTTCTAGAGTTTACAAGTGAGATCAAGAATGTCCGACTTGGCTTAGACACTGACAGTTTTAATCCCTTTGGAGCATCGGGCCTCTCTCACAGCACATGGCATATTGTCCTTATGCCCTACTATTTTCCACCCCATACATGTATGAAGAAGAAGATGAACATTGATGAGTCGTATTTATACGACTCGTCGAATCAATTAATCCCAGTTATTTCGACACATTATTATGCCAACAGTTACTTTTTAGTATGGTTTTGCATTTTAGGTGTTTTGGAAGCTCTAGTTGGAAACGCGCTTAAAAGACGGCATTTCGTGCCAAAAACACCGCAATGGCAGATCAGACCTTCGGAAGTTCGACGGAGCGCTAGGAATCGACCATTGATAAAAAAATACGAGCTACATGCCGATGCATAGCTGACTCAATTCCCTACAACTCTCTAGTTCACACCGAGAGCAGCCGAGGTCATATAGAAGGTTAAATCCAGAGTCGAAGACGGAACTGGCGCTCAGAAAGAGAAGGCCGAACAGTGTGGATCACGCCCAAGGAAGACATTAGCTCGATGCTAATGTCTGAAGCGGACGCACCGGTAATGTCTAAGTTGGGCGCGGCGCTAATGTACACGCTGGGCACGGCGAGCCGACGAGGTGTTGACGTCAGCAACGTGTTTGATGATGTCTGCAGTACGAAATTTGATAATTCAAGCCCAAAACAAATTTGGAAACCAAGTTTGATATTTCAACCCAAAAACTGATTTGGAAACCCAGTTTTGCTATAAATAAAAGGTTTGGGTTAGGGTTTCCGTCATCAATCATTCTAGACGGCTCTGGAGGTGAAGGCGAAGCTTTCGACGAGAGAAGAGATTTTCCTACTACTCATTATGCATTTTATTTCCATTATGTGTAGCTAAACTCATAATTCAGTTTAGGGTTTCGCATATTGTGAAAGGTAATATCCTAAAGTATCCCGACAAAGGTGATACACCACAATCTAACCCGATAAAGGTGTCAGACTTCTAATTCTTTCCTATACACAATAATCCAACAAAGGTATTATTAGGCCTAGGTGTTACGATCCACCTTTATGACAAAGTTTCCAGTAGATATTAACGATAAGAATAAATCGTTTGATTAAGCTTTGCGACAAAGCTTCCACTTAACCTCACAAATTAATTCATTGGATGAGCACAAGAACTAGAGAAACATAAAATTGCATTAAGAACAGAATCTGAAAACATAGTTCCACACTTAGAAATATTAGATTTGATCATTAGATATCTATGATAAACATGTCACAATAGAAATCCTAAGCTGAATGTTCTCTCTGATTAGAATCTTCGTGTTATTTTCTCTTTTGCACTCTTAATTGCTAAAATCCCCCTTTTTCTACTAGTTTACATTTACGGCATCAACAAACCTCTTGGGTTCGACCTTGCTTGCCGCTAGCTAGTTGTTCGCAGGAGATAAAAATTTAAGTTTGACGCGTCAGACGACTCGCGTTAAATTTTGGCGTCGTTGTCGGGGATGCGCTTCGGTGAAGTTGTTTCTTTTTCTTTTTATTTTATATTTTATTTAGTTTTAGTGCTTTTATACTTGCTTCACGATGTCTCGTGCAGGTTGTGTTCATATAGCCAACCATGAGATCGCCCCGCTTAGAGGCAAAAATGAAATACCTCCGTTCTATGAGGATCCTGAGCAACTCTTCCGTGCTCGCAACCATGCTAATAATGCCATATGGGCTCAGCAAAATCGGAGAGTACCTGTTACACAGAGTGCTGGGGATGGTGCTAATGCAAGGCAGCCGCCTCCACTGCCACCACATCAGCCCCCAATTAACAGGGAGCCGGAAGAAGAGGAAGAATATTACTACGAACCCACCATAAAGGAGCTGTCTGCTCCTAACTTTCAGAATCAGCTATGGTGCATCTATGAGGGGCCAGAACTAGCTGAGATAGAAATCAAGACTGCGGTAGTGCACTATCTACCAAAGTTTTCGGGTCGGCAAGGAGAATCAGCCACCAAGCATCTGAAGAACCTTCATGGCATCTGCCAAACTCTGCGACCTTACGGAGTCTCAGTGGAGAATTTTAAATTAAAAGCTTTCCAATTTTCTTTAACTGACATGGCTCAGACTTGGTTTTTGTCTCTTCCTCTAGGTAGCATCAGGACATGGGACCAGATGCAGAAGAAGTTCTTGGCTAAATATTATCCAGCTGCCAAGGCGGTGCAGGTTTGCAGGTAGCTACAGGATATCAGGTAGGGGCCTAATGAGTCGATGTATGGCTACCGGGAAAAGTTCAACCAACTGGAGCAGAGCTGCTATAATTTGGGCGTGCCAGAGAAGCTGGTAATAGAATACCTACTTGATGGTCTGAGGCCTCTCAACAGGATGCTACTAGATGCCTCAGCTGAAGGGACCATCATGAATTTGTCCCTAGCTGGAGTGCGAAGTTTGATAGCGGGGGTGGCCGAGAATGCTAGGTTTAGAGAAGAGGCCAGCAGGTAAGAGGAATCTAGCCGAACCAGGCATGTCGCAAAGACTGAGACCCCAGCATCTGATGAGCTGAAGGAACTGAAAGAGAAGATGAAGGTTTTGATGACTAATCAGGTAGCTCAGCTAAGGCCGTGTGAATTTTGCGGGGTAACAAATCATAAGACGGACGCTTGCCCGACTCTACAGGAGGATGCACATGCTAATATCAATGCAGTGGGTGAATTCCAAAATTACAACAACCACGCACCCCAGTAACCTCAACAGCAGTACTACCACCCACTATATTGTCAGCAACAAGGCGGCTACAACAATCAAAATCAATATCAACAGTGAGGGTAGAGCTATAATCAAGCAGGCCCTAGCAATCAGAGTTCTATCAAGTCTCTGGAAGACGTAGTAAAGGAGCTGGCTGCTAGCACCCAGCAGTTAGCCACTACGATGCAGCAAAATCAGGCTCGGATCGACGCAAATCAGGCTAAGAATGATGGAGCCATTGTAGAACTGTCTAAATAGATGTCTTAGATAGCCCAGACTATTTTTGAGCTGAAGAGTGATCCAGGGAAGCTGCCATTGCAGACCATTCCTAATCTGAGAGGAAATATCAATAACTTGGCGGTGGTAGACAAATTTGGTGTAGAAAACAAAGAAAACGAGTCGAAGTCAGTGCCGATCGAGCCCACAGTAGACACTAGCTCGACGCTAATGTCTGAAGAGAGCGTGCTTATAATGTCAAGGTCGGGCGTGGCGATAACGTGTGAAGCGGGCACGACACACGCTGATTCATGTTCCAAAACTGACCCTTTGCTTCCATTTTCTGTGCAGGTAAGAGCTCTAGAAGCCTATGTGATCGATAATGATGAGCTTGGAGATGAGTTGGAGGCAAGGCATGAGCAAGAAGAGCAAACGACGAAGCACGCACTTGCTACGAGTCAAGAGGCACCGCCTGGAAAGTGAAAGGACCCAGGTTTCTTCACAGTCACCTGTGGTGTTGGTGAGACACTTATACATCATTGTTTAATTGACTTGGGTGCTGCCTATTAATGTTATGCCTTATTCTTTATATTGTTCTTTGAAACTGGGACCGTTGAAACCTCCGAAACTTTTGGTAGAGTTAGGAGATAAATCATGTGTTCGTCCTGGTGGCTTACGGGATCTAACACTCCATGTCGGAGACCTTGTTGTTCCTGCAGACTTTTATGTTTTGCAAATGGAAGATGCTACAAACGATGATCCTCCAACACTTATTTTGGGACGTCCATTCCTCTTTGCCACTAAGACCAAGATTGACATGGAAATAGGCCTGTTGTCACTTGCGTTTGCCAGCAAAGTATCAAATTTTTATATTTACGAGGATGTTGGCCGTCCATGCATGAAGAAGGCACCGGACATCGTGCACACACCATATCTCAGTGCCATATCTCCTTACCTACCGCACGAGACTGGTTGTGCAGCTAGACTAGCAGCTATGAGCGAAGTATCTTTCGAAACTCAGGAGGATGTGAAGGCTAATCCACCTGATCAGTGGAGGAGAGACATGAGAGAGCCATTCCATGAGGTCTATGAGCAGAATGAGGGAGTAGCTGAGATGAAGTTTGACCTCACATGCCCATGGGATCCTAACTTGTGATCTCTAATGAGGTATCGTCAACCCAACAACGTAAAACAAAGGCGCTCGCAGGGAGGCAGCCCAGTAAATTTTTTGTTTTTTCATTTTTTTTATGTCATTTTATGTTTGTTTAAGTCTTGAGTCGTGTTTTTTACATTGTCTTTTGGGAAAAAAGATGTTTTTCATGTAGGAAAAACAGGTCCAACTTAGTGCGGATCGCGCCGAGCATTAACATTAGAGGCGCCCACAGGCAACATTAGTGCCCTGCCGAACAAAGACATTAAGAGTGGACCGCGCCCCTAACGTCTACACTGGGCACGGTGGACCATTAACCAGCGTTGACCGACTCATTTGACCAGAATTCTCACCATCAAGCGACGAAACGAGGGGAGTGCCTATTCACCTTTATTCTCCATTTACTTTTTCCCCTATGTTTGTGTGTCTTCAATTGTTATGTCTTTAAACTAAAGTCGTACAGTGAGGACACGGCTTGGTTCAAAAGTGTGGGGTGGGAGAGTCAGTCAGTCTGTTGTGTCAGCATATTTGTTTTTCTTGCATCTGCACCGTGTCTGGACGTTTCTTTAGAAAATTTGGAATGAAAAGTATGAAATTTCTCTCTACTTCCTAGATATGCAGTATTGGATTTTGATGAGGTAAAATAGATGATGCTGATTAGATGTATTTCTCTCGTGAAATCTGAATTGTGCTTTTACATGTGAATTTAACCCACTACGCGTCCTTTTGAGTTGAGATAAACAAGGATGTGGAGTTGATAGAAATGTCCTAGAGACTTGACGAAGCATTCAAAGGACAGAATTTCGAGTTATATGGTTATGTGGATTTCGTGGAGGCTAGCACTTCGAGACGATATGATTCATTGTTGGCTCTGCCACTGCAGCGTTTATGTAGGTAGGCAGGATGGGAAAATAGACTGTCCTATCTCTAGTCCGAAGTAACCGGGAAGAGGTGAGAAGGGTGAGGATGAGAAAGAGCGGGGCGGTATTTCCATATGCTTGCGGGCGATGATCGGATCTTCTTCAAAAGAAAGGAAAGCTCAAGAAAAATCAGCCTGATGAGCCGTATTTATACGACTCATAGAGTCATTAATTCCCACCATTTCATTCACTTTATTATGCGAACAGTTACTTTTTAGTGTTGTTTCGTATTTCAGGTGATTTGGAAGCTCTAGGAGGAATCGTGCTTAAAAGACGGCTTTTGAAGCCAAAAACATCGCAGTGGAAGAACGGAGCCAAAAGAGGGCCGTGAACAGTGTTTTTCGGCTCGTGAACAGTAACTTCGGCGTGAACAGTAACTCCGCATGAATAGTAATTCCGGCGTGAATAGTAAATCCGGGGTGAATAGTAAATCCGGGGTGAACAGTGATTTTCGGGCCGTGAACAGTAACTTCGGGGAAAAATCCAAATTTCATGCTGAGTCCATTCGCACGTCCAAAGTCCAGCAGCCGGCCCAATTTGCATGCGATGCTAGGGTTTCGTAGCTTTATCACCAAGTTAGGGTTTCTCAAACCCTATAAATACAAGAGATCCCGCAGTCTTCAAATCATCAGAAAATCAGAGAGAAATCTCATCACACAGTTCTCATTCGACTCCTCTCCTCTGCCCGCCACCATTGTTGCGCCGCCCTTGCTCGCCAGTCCATCCGCTCATTCAGCCGTGCCTTGCTCTATTGTTTACTCGGTCATCAGTGAAGTTGTTATTTCCCTTTTATTTCCCTGCATTATTTCCTTATGACTATGTGTAACTAAAACCCATATTTGGGTTAGGGTTAAATAATTGTGACTTATGTTTTTGAGATTTGAATCTTAATGCTTGTTTCGTTATTCGATTAAATCGTTTGTGCTCATTATTTGGATTGAATTGTGAAGTTAAGTGGAGGCTTGGAATGGCAAAGCTTAACTGATCAATTCAACTCCCCTATTTGCTATTTGTTGATACTAGAGAGCTATTAACAAGTAGTGCACTAATTCGATATATCTTGGAATGGAGTATTGAATTATTAGGTTTAATTGTGGTGTAGGCGTCCGGAAAGACACTACTTTAGGTTATAACTTGGAATGGAAGTAACCACACTTAGGAATTAGAAACACAATAATTAGAAATCAATGATAAAACCAAGTCACAATTGAATAATACCCTAACCTGAATATCTTCTCTGATTGATAAATCCCTTGCAATTTTCGATTATTACACTAACCTTTACTTTCACATTAGTTTCTTGTTTTTTTCTCTATTACAGAACGAAGTAGTAACCATCTAGCTCCCTAGGGTTCGACCCTTACTCACCACTGTACTAACCCACAGCCAAGAGCGAGGAAAAATATAAATTGTTTTTGCACAGGTACGACGACAAGCCTGTTCAAAATGGCGCCGTTGCCGGGGAGCTAAGCACGGTGAAATTTGTTCTTCTTTACTTTTTTCATTTATTTTTCTCTTTGCATTATTTCGAAAGTTGCTTATCTCGGTGATATTTCAATTTCAACTGTTCGATTTTCGATTTTCATTCTTTTCGATTTCCAATTTCTAGTTCTCAGAGGGTTCTGTCACCAAGACTTACGAGTCTAAGGATTTTGGGTTTTAAGTGGGACCGCTGTGACCCCTCCAATTTCCTGGGGACCCTTTGTTGCTAGTATGTACTTGCTATTCGGTGCCATGCTAGCTTGCACGTTTTTCTGATTCACTTGCAGATTCGACATGACTTCCTACTACGGAAGTGAGCCGTGGAATTATGGGGAGTACTATCCACCACCCTCCCGACAAGAAGTCCGAGAAATGATCATGCACCTTGAGCAATCCCGGGATGAAACTTTGGATGAGTACTTACGGTACTTTGATTCCCTTGTGATAAGCTGCCCGCACCATGGATTCACAGACTTATTTCTTCTTCAAGTGTTTCTCGCCGGGATGTTACCACATGAGTGGAGTTGGCTCACTGAGGAGGCAGGATGCTCGGTCTATGACATGACCATAAGTGCTATTTGGGACTTGATAGACGATTTGGCCGAGAGATCAAGACCAATACAAGATCAGACCGAGGCACTAGAGGACAAAGAGAAAGAGTTGACAGCTAGCATCCAACAGTTGGCCAACATAGTGGAGCAATCTCGGGCCGAAAACAAGAGAGACTTGGCCTAGTTATCTGGAACATTGTTCGACTTGAATCAGATCGTGTCCGAGTTGATGAGAAAGCAGGAAGAAGATGTCGGTACAAAAACAGAGGAGGACATGGCAGAGGCTCTAATAGAACCTATCTTGGAGCCCATAGAACCGGCAGAAGATGAGGACCAATGGTTGAAGGAAGAAGAGCTCCAGTGGGACTACCCCGAATGTTTGGAAGAAGACATCCCGCTGGCACCTCAGGAAGAGCCGACCGGGCCACTCGAGTCAGACCTCATTATCAAGCTGCCCGGGACATGCTCAGACCTCATTACAGACCTACCCGAGGCAGAACCGGTCAAGGCGACCGAGGAAATCAAGGTCACATCCATTGAAGGTTCTACCTCAGTAAAGGGCGCGGACGCCTCTACAATTTATGCACGGACGTATGAAGAATTACCAGTAAATCAAGGGACGTCCGCGGTGGTTGAACAGGAGACGTCCGCGGGAAGCATTGACTCCGGTAAGGACCCAGGCATTCTCACCCGCGATATTGATTCTTATATTTTGCAGACGGGAGATGCCAGTGCTCACAGCCCTCTTACACTCATTCTGGGACAACCGGTCATCTCGGACACAAGGACCAAGAATTATGTTGGAACAAAAAGGTTGTCGCCTATGCTTGCTGGAACGAAATCAAACTACCATGTTGACAGGGGTTCTGACCATCCATACATGAGGAAGAGACCGAGACATGGCACGTTTGGATGGAAACCAGGATGGAGAAGCACTAGAGCCCGACTCGATGGACCAGTGACTATGATAAAGGTGGCCTCGCCAGCTCGGAAGGATGTGAAGGCAAATCCGCCTGATCATTGGAAGGCAGTGCCGAGTGGACAGCTTGAGGAGCACTATGGACGAACAGAAGGAGAGACAGGGAAGAAGTATGACCTCACACGCCCATGGGACCCTAACTTGTGATCCTACAAGAGGTACTGTCGAGCCAACGACGTTAAACAAAGGCGCTCGCAGGGAGGCAGCCCTGCACCTTTTGCTTTTCAGTTTATTTACTTATTATGTTTGTTTTGAGTCATTATTGTCACATTGTACCTTGGAAAGGAATCGGTTTCATTTTGTAGGGATTGGACTTAGTCGGCCGGAAATTCCCTTTGCGAGTTACGCACTTTGCTTGCGGAGCTACGCATTTTAGTGCGCCGGGAGAGCCCTTAGATCCGAGTTCAGCCGACTGCCGTCTACATCCCAGGGGAGTATTGTTCTACCCTCTTCCTTTCCGTATCTATTGTTTGCATGCATTGTGAGTCTTGATTTAAGTCGTGCCGTGAGGACACGGCTCATTTCAAAAGTGTGGGGTGGGAGAGTCAGTTATGAGTCAGTTATCGAGTCAGCATGCCCACCATACAGAGTCAGCACGTTTCGAGTCATTTTTAAAATTTTTGTACATGATACTTCACTATTTCCTAGACTTGCAGTATTGGATAGTGATTGGGTGAAATAGATATAGCCGATTTTACATGCATGTCTTTGGTGAAAATTGATTTGTGCGACTAACATGTGATCTTAAAATTTTGCGTGCCTTTGTTAGTCGAGATAAACAGGGATGTGGAGTTGATAGCAATGCCCTAGAGAGACTTGACAGATCGTTCAAAGGCCGAACTCAGGATATGTGGTTATGTGGAGTTCGTGGAGGCTAGCACTTCGAGGCAACATAGTACGAGTCTGCTCCGCCACTGCGGTACCCTTTGCGGTTGGTCGGGACGGGAATACTTCACACCGTCCAAGCTCTAGTCCAAGTAGCCGGGAAAATAGGCAAGCGACCCTTGACTTGACCCGTGTCAAAAGGTCGAGGATGAGTGAGAGCAGGAAGGTTTCTAATCCAAGTAACCGGGAAAATAGACGAGCGACCCTCGGCTTGACTCGCGTCAAAAGGAGAAGGAACCACGGTTCGAGCAAGTCACAATCCGCACTTCAAGGCAACAAATCCACCACCATTGTGATAGTCCACACGTTTCTCATGTGAAAGCATCATTGAAATCCCAAATCAGATGACACTATAGCTGGCCGAAAAGCACTCAACACTTTGAAGCTCGAATCAATCACGTGCAAGAAAAAGCGGCAAAGCATAACCATATAGCAGCGAGTTCGAGTCCGAGAATGAGGGTTCATGGGTCTAAAAAGGGCTATCTCCCGATACATCCGAATTGGTTTGCATCTCGACTCAAAGGTAACACGTATCATTAACCCCATGTTTTTCGCACGATGATATTAGTAGCAAGCATGCATAACTGGCGAGATCTATAGTAGCTTAATTCATGTCCATGTAGCTCGTCTAGGATGACCGAAGCATTGTGATGTTTACATTAGTCGTTCCTCTTATGACCTAGTTCTTGTTCGGGACGAACAAGTTTAAGTGTGGGGTGGTTTGATGAGCCGTATTTATACGACTCATAGAGTCATTAATTCCCACCATTTCATTCACTTTATTATGCGAACAGTTACTTTTTAGTGTTGTTTCGTATTTCAGGTGATTTGGAAGCTCTAGGAGGAATCGTGCTTAAAAGACAGCTTTTGAAGCCAAAAACATCGCAGTGGAAGAACGGAGCCAAAAGAGGGCCGTGAACAGTGTTTTTCGGCTCGTGAACAGTAACTTCGGCGTGAACAGTAACTCCGCATGAATAGTAATTCCGGCGTGAATAGTAAATCCGGGGTGAATAGTAAATCCGGGGTGAACAGTGATTTTCGGGCCGTGAACAGTAACTTCGGGGAAAAATCCAAATTTCATGCTGAGTCCATTCGCACGTCCAAAGTCCAGCAGCCGGCCCAATTTGCATGCGATGCTAGGGTTTCGTAGCTTTATCACCAAGTTAGGGTTTCTCAAACCCTATAAATACAAGAGATCCCGCAGTCTTCAAATCATCAGAAAATCAGAGAGAAATCTCATCACACAGTTCTCATTCGACTCCTCTCCTCTGCCCGCCACCATTGTTGCGCCGCCCTTGCTCGCCAGTCCATCCGCTCATTCAGCCGTGCCTTGCTCTATTGTTTACTCGGTCATCAGTGAAGTTGTTATTTCCCTTTTATTTCCCTGCATTATTTCCTTATGACTATGTGTAACTAAAACCCATATTTGGGTTAGGGTTAAATAATTGTGACTTATGTTTTTGAGATTTGAATCTTAATGCTTGTTTCGTTATTCGATTAAATCGTTTGTGCTCATTATTTGGATTGAATTGTGAAGTTAAGTGGAGGCTTGGAATGGCAAAGCTTAACTGATCAATTCAACTCCCCTATTTGCTATTTGTTGATACTAGAGAGCTATTAACAAGTAGTGCACTAATTCGATATATCTTGGAATGGAGTATTGAATTATTAGGTTTAATTGTGGTGTAGGCGTCCGGAAAGACACTACTTTAGGTTATAACTTGGAATGGAAGTAACCACACTTAGGAATTAGAAACACGATAATTAGAAATCAATGATAAAACCAAGTCACAATTGAATAATACCCTAACCTGAATATCTTCTCTGATTGATAAATCCCTTGCAATTTTCGATTATTACACTAACCTTTACTTTCACATTAGTTTCTTGTTTTTTTCTCTATTACAGAACGAAGTAGTAACCATCTAGCTCCCTAGGGTTCGACCCTTACTCACCACTGTACTAACCCACAGCCAAGAGCGAGGAAAAATATAAATTGTTTTTGCACAGGTACGACGACAAGCCTGTTCACAGCCAAATTGTCAAATTCCACACAAAGAAAAGTGAAGTAAATCATTCATACACAAGAGCCAAAGGCCAAGGAAGTTCACTACATCAAAAGTTGTCAATCAAAAGAAGAAAGAAAGCTCAAAAACCTTGAAGCTCGAATGAATCATGTGCTAGAAGAAGCGATGAAGTGTAACCATATAGCTAGAGTTTGGAACAGCGAATGCTGATCATGGGTCTAAAAAGGACTATCTCCCATTCATCCGAATTGGTTTGGATTTCATCTCAAAGGTAACACGTATTAAGTTAATTTTGTGTTGAGCATGATGACTTGAGTAACGATTGAGTTATGCATAGAAAAGAAAGTTTAGACTTGCAACTCATATACATGTAGCATTATCCAGGACGTCGACGAAATTGTGGTGTTATATTTGTTTTCCTTCTATGACTTAGTTTTTGTTCGGGACGAACAAGTTTAAGTGTGTGGTGGTTTGATGAGTCGTATTTATACTACTCATCGAATCAATTAATCCCATTTATTTCGACACATTATTATGCGAACAGTTACTTTAAGTATGGTTTTGCATTTTAGGTGTTTCAGAAGCTCTAGGAGGAAACACGCATAAAAGACGGCATTTCGTGCCAAAAATACCGCAATGGCAGATCAGACCTTCGGAAGTTTGATGGAGCGCTGGGAATCGACCATTGATCAGAAAAATTCGAGCTACATGCCGATGCGTAGCTGACTCAATTTCCTACAACTCTATTGTTCACACCGAGAGCAGCCGAGGTCATATAGAAGGTCAAATCCAGATCAAAGTTGGAACTGGCGCGCAGAAAGGGAAGGCCGAACAGTGTGGATCGTGCCCAAGGAAGACATTAACTCGACACTAATGTCTGACGCGGATGCGCCGGTAATGTCTAAGCCGGGCATGGTGCTAATGTACACGCTGGGTGAGGCAAGCCGACGAGATGTTGACATCAGCAACGCGTTTGATGACGTCGGCAGTCTGAAATTTGATAATTCAAGCCCAAAAATAGATTTGGAAACCCAGTTTGATAATTCAACCCAAAACTGATTTGGAAACCTAATTTTGCTATAAATAAAAGGTTTGGGTTAGGGTTTCTATCATCAATCATTCTAGACAGCTCTGGAGGAGAACGTGAAGCTTTCGACGAGAGAAGAGATTTTCCTACTACTCATTATGCATTTTATTTCCATTATGTGTAGCTAAACTCTTAATTCAGTTTAGCGTTTCGCATATTGTGACTATATTTTGAGATTATGTTCTTAATGCAATTTTATGTTTCTCTAGCTCTTGTGCTCATCCCATGAATTAATTTGTTAGGTTAAGTGGATGCTTTGTCGCAAAGCTTAATCAAACAATTAATTTTTATCGTTAATATCTACTGGAAACTTTTTCGTAAAGGTAGATCGTAACACCTAGGCCTAATAATACCTTTGTTGGATTATTGTGTTTATGAAAGAACTAGAAGTCTAACACCTTTGTCGGGTTAGATTGTGGTGTATCACCTTTGTCGGGATACTTTAGGATATTACCTTTGTCGGAATTCCGCACTTAGAAATATAAGATTTGATCATTAGATAATGTATCCCGACAAGTGCTTGAATGTTTATAAATGATCTCTTCTTGATGAGTTGAAATTTTTATGAGAAGAGGGAGATTATACTTTTGATCGACATGATGATTCACCATTCGTTATGAAGGCAACGGTGATGAGGACTATCAGTGACTTCTTGGGTCCAGACATGCTGGGATGCCTGAACACAAACAAAGCTTGTCCCTTATGTCTAGATGAAATCGATGCAACGCATCTAACGGGTAGAATGTCATATCAAGGCCACCGAAGATGGCTCCCGAGAGACCATGAATGAAGGTTCGCAACCCCTAGATTAAATGGGAAAATCGAGTATAGGGACCCCCCAACATCATTTTCGGGTGCTGATATATTATATCAAATAATGGCTCATGATTATCCCACTCTCAGCTAAGATGAGCCTAGAGGAGGCGCTGAGAGGCTTTGTCGAACACACGTGTCTATGTTCTATGAGTTGTTATATTGGCAATCACTTTGTCATCCTTTTTCATTTGATGTCATGCATATTGAGAGGATAATTTTTTATAACATAATCGGGACCATAGTTGGGCTAGAAAGTAAGACCAAGGATGACATCAAGGCTAGAAAAGGTTTAGAAAAGCAAGGGGTGCGGAGAAAGTCATAGTACAAACAATCCGGGCCAAGCTTAAGGAAAGACAAGGTGATTAAAGCACCATACACAGTAACTCTGAATGAGAAGGTGGAGATACTTGTGTTGATATAAGATGCTAAGTATCCATCCGGATATGCAGGCAAGGTGATTAAAGCACCATACACAAAAAATTTATCAGGTTGAGGGCACATGATCTCCATGTCATGTTACAACATCTGCTGATAGTTTTCATCCGCTCTTACTTGTCGTTCAATGTGGTTGACCCTCTTATATCATTATCCCACTAGTTTCAGAGACTTTATTGTAGAGAGTTCCAAAAGGAGGAGGTTCGCCGAATGAAGTTTGACATAGTTAAAATTCTCTATCAGATAGAGCGAATTTTCCCACCGTAATTCTTCACCATAATAGTACATCTCATGGTTAAGCTGCCTAATCAAATATTATTGAAGGGGCCGACACACTATAGTTGGATGTACCCTTTGGATAGGTATTGACAAACTCTTTTAATACCATATATGAACATATATGTTTTGCATAACTTATGTTTTGTATTATATGCAATCTTGGACAATACAAGAAGTTTGTGAGAAACACATGGTATCCGGAAGGATGCATTCTTGAATAATAGATTGCGCGAGAGTGTATCATTTATTGTATGTTGTACATGGGGGAGACTAAAGATAACAAATCAAAATGAGCAAGAATATTGGTAAGTATCACTAGAGTCCCATGTCATCAAGTCGATGGGCTACAATCGAACGGTCAGGCTCGAGAATAATGACATAGATGTGATTTGTTGGTGTGTCATGGAAAGTTGTGAGGAGGCGTGGGAGTATATTAGCGACATATGGAGAATTTCTACAAGGAAAATCCTCACGTTGATAATAATTCACGGATTGATCATTTCCATTCTCATTTACCTGATAAGGTAAAACTTGTTAAAATTGAGTTCACTATATCCTCATTTGTAGTATTCTTTCAAAATTGTGTCATTGATTATCATTATGTGCAGATGATTGCATTACACAACAAAGGATCGGATGCCAATTCCCAAGAACTTCACATATTGGCATATATGCCACAATTTCACACAAGCTACACACATTATTTTTGATGTTCCCGTAAGTGGCATGTGTTTGGCAAAACGTAGCTTAGACAGTTCGAGCAGGTGTTCAGGGGGAGTTCGAACATATCCTAACACTCGTACACAGTGTGGATAAAACGCAAGGATAGTTCCCGGAAGATATTGGACTACAAAGATCTCGTCAATATGAAGACGGCCAGCGACTTATTCAAGCAATAGATATTCGAATGAATATTTACATCAAGGCGGCAAAGCTTACTTGGGCAAGAAGACTTCGGATTATCTTCCAACCGATTCAAAAGATATTCATCAAATATCTAGGAATATTTCCTAAATATTTGATGAGATTATCTTGGGCGAATTAGGGTTTCGCTCGAAGCATATAAATACATTGCAAGAGCAACCCTAATTCTCATCGCTTTCAAAGATCAATTACACACGAGCATATCCTGCTGATTGGAGAAGAAGAAAGCGACGACCGGCTGTGTTTTCTCATTGAGAATACACCGGTGCAAGTGCAGTCTGTTCAAGTGCAACACAGACTGCCTGAAGCGTATCAACTGCCGCACACAACAAAGGTGGACAAGCTTTCGAGAGAAAGCATCCGAGCTTCTGGAGAAGGTCGAGAACGTTCAGACTGCAGGTTCTGAAAGAAGGGGATCGAGGGGAATTGCGGTGAACCTCGATTGCAAATCTGAGAGACGGAGTATTAAGGATAGGCTATTACAAGGTGTAAGTGTAAGTCCCTGTGGAATTCATATACTCGTAATAAAGATTTTATGTCCCTTTTTCGGGTGTGGGAAACCCCCCAGAGTAGGCGGAGCCGAACTGGGTTATCAGTCAGTGAGTCTCTACTGCTTTTATCTGTTTGCTAAAACTATTGTGATAAGAGTTCAATCTCTGTACGTTGAACTATTGTGCAAAGAGTCCCACGTCTGTCACAACAGTACCCTAGACACAAACTTGAACAGGGGACATAATTTCAATTGGTATTAGATCCGAACACTCGACACACTGAGTGGGATCCTGAACTGTTCAAGATGACTCTGAAGGAAGGACAAAGCATAACCAGACCCCCGCTGCTCGAAGGATCGAACTATGCCACATGGAAGCCTGTGATGAGATCTTTTCTGAAATCGCTAGACGAAAAGGCATGGAAGGCTGTTCTGAAAGGGTGGACGGGACCCATAATGAACAATCTCACTGGAGAACCGATTGCCAAACCAGAAGCTCTGTGGACAGAAGAAGAGGACAAAGCTTCCATGGGCAACTCAAAGGCAATGAACGCAATTTTCTCGGCAGTAGATGAAAACGTCATGAAGCTAATCATCAACTGTGAAGTGGCCAAGGAAGCATGGGATATCCTCCAAACAGCTTTTGAAGGAACAGACAAAGTTCGCAACTCTCGCATGCAAGCTGTCACAACCAGGTTCGAAGAGATGAACATGAAGGAGAGTGAAACCATCACTGAGTACAACACCAGAGTCCTGGAACTGTCCAACGAGGCATCTGCACTAGGGAAACCCATCGATGAAGAAAGATTGGCCAGTAAGGTCCTAAGGTCTCTTCCTCCGAGATTTGCCATGAAAGTCACGGCCATTAAGGAAATGCATGATATCACCACACTGAAGCTAGACGAGCTAATGGGTTCTCTCAGAATTTACGAGATCAATCATGACTTCCAAACCGGAGAAGAGAAGGGAATCGCTCTTAAAGTAGATATAACGGAAGACAAACTAGATTCTGGGTGCACCACTGAGCAACTGGCCATGATGGCACAGAACTTTGGAAGAATGGTGCGGAAAATCAACAGACGTGGCCCAGAACAAGGTCAGTCTTCGTCAATTGGTTACCGAAACTGGAAATCCAGCAGGCCAAGGTCTACTGATTCGAGGCAAGACTTGTCTGACAAAGGAAAAGAAGAGATTCAGTGTCATGAATGCAAGGGTTTCGGCCACATTGCTTCACAGTGTGCAAACACTCTCATGAAGAAGAAGGCGATGGTGGCGAGCTTCAGCGACAGTGAGTCAGACGAAGAAAAAGGTGAAACCACAAACTTTGTGGCCTTTGTCACAACTCTGAATGAATGCAGCAGCACATGTGAAACTATTCCACCTCAGCTGGAACTCCCAGGTGAAGACCCCTCGGACAGTGACAATGAAGAACTCACGCAGGATTCTTCTTGCTCAGACATATAAAGATCTATATGAGAAGTGGCTGCTTCTGATCAAGATAAACAAGAAGCTAAATGACACAGTGGCAAGCGTCACTATGGAAAAGGACAAGGTATGGCAGGAGGTCGAGATACTGCTGACACTAAAGGTAGATCTGGAAGGTACAATTAACTCACTGACTTCTCAACTAGCTGAGATAAAACAGGAAAGGCTGGATCTTCTTGTTCAGAAAACGGAACTCCTGGGTACTGTCTCCTCTCTAAAAGTCGAAATAGAGAAGGATCGGGACACTCATTCTGTAGGCATGGCGGGCCTGAGAAAAACCATCGTTGATCTACAGCGCAAAGAAATGTTCCAACTAAGGAAGGTAGAACAGCTGGAACTTCAGCTAGAATCTGAGAAGATGGAACACTCTGACACTAAGGAGGAACTCAATCACCTCAAACAGTCGGTAAGAATGCTTAACTCTGGCACTAAAAACTTAAATGATATTCTTAGATCTCAGAGAATGGAGTCTGGACATAGAGGATTGGGGTTCACAGGAGAAGGAAACTCAAAAGGTACGAGGTTAGTTAAAACAAGACCGGTGTCGGAACAGAAGTCAGAACTGAAGGTGAGACAGCACCCCAGCCAGAAAATAGACTTGCACCCAGAACAACCAAATAGCGGTCAAAGAAGGACTGGTACGGTGCACTTCGGCTCTCATTCAGCACAAAGGAAAGAATGGCGCACTTGCTGGTATTGCAATCAGATGGGTCACATCAAACTAAAGTGTCGTCTGTTTCTAGCCGAAAGACGTTCTTTCCATCAATGAACCATACCGCAACAGAAACAAGTCTGGGTTCAAAAGGAAGACCGAACCGTCTGCATGGTAGCCTGTTACACCTCAAACTACTCATCGCATGATAGTTGGCACTTCGACAGCGGATGCTCCGCACACATGACAGGTAACTCTCAATATCTTATCCATATTAGACCTGTTGAGCATATGTGGTTTGTCACCTTCGGGGATGGTGAAAAGGGTCAGGTGAACGGCTGTGGGACATTGATGGTTCCGGATCTCCCTGCACTCAAGAACACCCTCCTTGTTAAGGGACTGACCAGGAATCTTATCAGCATCAGTCAACTATGCGACGATGGACACTATGTGTCATTCTCCAGCTACTCATGTCTTGTACTAGACCAGAATGGCGATACACTGATGAAAGGAAAAAGGGATGCCAACAACTGCTATACTATTAGGATGGGTCTGACGGAGTCAATGAACAATGAGAACCATGGCCAGTAACCGGTTGCTCTCCCATGTGCAAACGCTCAACCTAGTTTTCTACGAGGGGGAGTGGATAAGACCTTGCACACAAGATCTGATTGTCGATGCGCATAAATCAATGTTGCCGGGTGTCCCAGGAAGCTGTTGAATCAGACGGTGGTACAGTTGCGACAGGAGTTCGTACACTGCCCACAGAAATGTGCCTGGAGCCGTACAAGAAAATATGAATGCTCACGAAAGATGGTAACTCTGAGGCAGCATACTTTTGTCAAACCATATGGTAGGTCACGGAGTGGATCACCCAGATCCCCAGGGGGTCTATGTGGTGTCAACCACTGAAAGCATCCGACGGTGGTCAGTCATAGTCGAATCTCCAGCTGAACAGTTGGACTGACCACCTAATAAAGAGAGCTGGAACATAAGTCTCGACAACTTGGAAAATATTTTTTAAATATCCTTGAAGATTTTTTCGGTTGACGATTTTGGAAAGCTGAAAAGTCATATAGAAAATTTTGATTTTTGAAATCAAATTCATTCCCTGTGTATCGTCTTCTCTCTCTCGAAAACCCTAGAACGGAACTCTCCTCTCAACTGCTCCTTCCTCAACCGACAATGGTGAACACCAGGAAGTCAGCAAAATCCAGTGCTAAATCTGCGAAGAAAAGCAAAGATAGCATGCAGACCTCAAAGGCGTTGGCGGCGAAATCAAAGATTCCGAAATCAAAAGCTGCGAAGATGAAAAAGGCGTCGCCTTTACACTCCGTTACCGAATCTTTGGCCAAAGAGAAGCCTGCTGAAGGAGTTACCGCTGAAATTTTTCAGCCGGCCACTGTGGATTCAACTCCACAAGTTCGTCTGCAATCTAAGGTAAACACCACTATTCCTTCTGATTCTGTGAATACCCTCATTGTTGAAAAATATGTGCTGAATGAAGAAGTAAGAGTGGAGGTTGAGAAGGGTGTTCAATGGATTGACGGTGATGAAGCCAGTAGGGCTGTAATTGGAGGTAATGGTGGTAAGGATGTTAGTGGTGTTAAAGCTGTTGGTGTTGAAACAAGTAGGGCGATGCTTGGTGGTGAAGATGATAGAAATTTTGAGAGTGGTAGAGCTGTGGCGGTTAACAAAGTCGTTAGTGCAGTTGTTAAAAAGAAGTCCGTCAAGACTGTGGAAGAGGAACCCAGCAAGGGGACTGGAGGCTCAGGAACGTGGAGAGAAAAGATCTTCACCACAGGATACATTCCTCCGAAGGCTGGTCGCAGGAAGAAGGTGAAGCGGGCCAGTGACTCTCCCAGTAAATATCTAGCCCAGATCTATACCACTCGAGGAAGGAAGATTGCAATGTCCGATGAAGAAACAGAGAAGTTCATCGAGTCCTCGGGGGAGAGGAATGTGGTGATGAGTGATGCTGATCCATTTGAGAACCAAGGAGTAATGACTGCAGAAGGGTCCAGTTTGGATGCTGAGGCTATGACAGAAGAAATTAATCCATCAGGGAAGACTGATGTGTTGAAAGAATCAAACCCAGCAGAAAGTGATGAGGAGTTAGAGAATTTGCACAAGGACATTGATGATGTCATGGAAGACCTGGAAAAGGAAAAGAGTTAGGAAGAAGCTCAGTATGATCAGGCTGTAGGGACAAAAGAATCTGAGGTAGACAAAGCTTCAAGTGTTCCACCCATGGAACCAAGTGTTCAGTCTGGTGTTGAGACTGGAAGAGCTGCAGAGAAAGTTGTAAGCGGTTCAACAGTGGAACCCTCTGTTCAGACTGAAGCTCAAACAGCACCAGCTTCAGAGGAAGGTCTGCGTAACCTGGGTGTTGAAGCAGAAGAGTCTGGTACTGAAAAGGTCTCAAGTGCTCCAACAGAGGAACAGAGTGTTCCGACTAAAGTCAAGTCTGGAGTAGTTCCAGAGAAAGTAATGAGTGAAGAAACAATGACAGTTCAAGGTGATCGTCGTAGGTATCATTTGGAGGAAGATGAACCATCCATTCGTAAGGATGCCCCTATATCAGCAGCAGAAGGTGTTACCCTTTCAGAAGATGACCAAGACAGTGTTCCCCTTGTCAACCTCAAGAGGACAACGAAGGGGAAGGAAAAGAAAAAGGTTTCCTTTGCTACGTCTATAAAGGAACCAGCTCAGAAGGTTGCTAAAGTCAGCAGTGGTGCAGGGGGAGCTGGCTCTTCCAAGAAAAGAAAGCGCGTTGCTGCAGTTCCCATCTCTGAAGATGCTGGGAGATGTGAAGTCCCAGCCCCTGAATCTGAGACTGTCCCAGCCGGTAAGGTCAAAAAAGGAGTGTGGTTTGTGAACAAAGAAGCTGTGTTGAAATGGGAATGTGTGCTGAAAAGGAAAATCATACCGGAGAGGCTGCTGGATGCACGAGTTACAAAGGGGAAGAAGTGATTAAGGTACTTAAAGAGTCGGATCTATTCTGGACGTTGGACAGATGCAAACCGTTCAACGAACAGCTGGTGCGTGAGGCCATGGCAAACTTGCCTCCCAAGTTTGGGGTCATTGGAGAGGCTGAGTATGGGGTCTTCTATGTGAGAGGAAGAAGGATCAAGATTGATCCAGAACTGATCAATGTATATTTCTCCATGGACGACCCAACAGTTGATGAAGAAGAATCCAGCTTTGAGAAGATAGTGAGCACCATCACTGCAGGCTCTGTTCAGTGGAGGCCTGAGTAAGTTGTGCATACAGCATATCTGTCTACTTTTTATTCAATGCCGTTCTTCATTGCGGTGTTCAACTGGAGGCCATCTACTCATCGCTCTACTGTCAACAAGGACATGGCCCGGCTGATTTATCAGATTGGCAACAAGCGGAAGTTCAACCTGGGCAGAATAATGTTCAAACAGATTGCTGAACACGCCACATCGATGAGAACTCTGCACCAGATCTGCTTTCCATCCCTGATTTATGAGCTGATTATTCATCAAGCCCCTGATTTGAAAGCCCCGTCTGATCTCCTTACTAAAGCTCCCAGTAAATTCACAGTGGACCACAAGTTATACAAAGGGCGGCATGTGAATGATCTGAAAGGGGGGAGCAAGCCAGGTAAAGAATTTGAGGAATCCAGTCGAGGGCGATCTAGAATGGGAATGGATGAGAGGAGCAAACTTCTGAAGGACCTACAGGCTATCATTGCTGCGGACAAAGAACAGCGCTGCCGGATCAACAGGCTTGCTCGAGCACTCAGCTACCCCAGTGATGATGAATCAGAAGCTACTGCCTCTGAAGAAGACTCCATTGAAGAAGCTTCCGATTAAAGGTCCATTGGAACACTAAACTCTCTGAACTTTTTCAAACATTCCGCTCATATGTGCTTGTTCTGGCACAATTTATTTTACTTGACTGTTCGCACTAGTTGGACCCCATGCCAGTTTATGGCAAAAAGGGGGAGTAATTTTGAGAGGACAAATTTTGTGCTCCCTCAAGATGTCTAAGTCCAGATAGTTAGCTAGTATTAGTTATCTAGATGATTTGGTTTTGCCAAAATGCCAAGGGGGAGATTGATGTTCCTGTAAGTGGTATGTGTTTGGCAAAACGTAGCTTAGACAGTTCGAGCAGGTGTTCAGGGGGGGTTCGAACATATCCTAACACTCGTACACAGCGTGGATAAAACGCAAGGATAGTTCCCGGAAGATATTGGACTATGAAGATCTCGTCAATATGAAGACGGCCAGTGACTTATTCGAGCAATAGATATTCGAATGAATATTTACATCAAGGCGGCAAAGCTTACTTGGGCAAGAAGACTTCGGATTATCTTCCAACCGATTCAAGAGATATTCATCAAATATCTAGGAATATTTCCTAAATATTTGATGGGATTATCTTGGGCGAATTAGGGTTTCGCTCAAAGCATATAAATACATTGCAAGACCAATCCCTAATTCTCATCGCTTTCAAAGATCAATTACACACGAGCATATCCTGCTGATTGGAGAAGAAGAAAGCGACGAATGGCTGTGTTTTCTCATTGAGAATACACCGGTGCAAGTGCAGTCTGTTCAAGTGCAACACAGACTGCCTGAAGCGTATCAACTGCCGCACACAACAAAGGTGAACAAGCTTTCGAGAGAAAGCATCCGAGCTTCTGGAGAAGGTCGAGAACGTTCAGACTGCAGGTTCTGAACGAAGGGGATCGAGGGGAATTGCGGTGAACCTCGGTTGCAAATCTGAGAGACGGAGTATTAAGGATAGGCTATTACAAGGTGTAAGTGTAAGTCTCTGTGGAATTCCTATACTCGTAATAAAGATTTGCTGTCCCTTTTTCGGGTGTGGGAAACCCCCCAGAGTAGGCAGAGTTGAACTGGGTTATCAGTATGTGAGTCTCTACTACTTTTATCTGTTTGTTAAAACTGTTGTGATAAGAGTTCAATCTCTGTACGTTGAACTGTTGTGCAAAGAGTCCCAGGTCTGTCGCAACAGTACCCTGGACACAAGCTTGAACAGGGGACATAATTTCAATTTTGTAAATGGATTGAAGTTTATATCTAGGAGAAGGACCAACATTTCAAGAATTCGATCGATCAAAACACTCCACACTTAGGGTTTCTTCATCTTGAACAATCATAAAGCTTAAGTTAATAAACGGTAGATAGTTACACAGTCAAATATCATGTGATCAAGTCTAACTAAACTATCATGCAATTCCTAACTCAATGTTGTAGAGGTCATGAATGTTTTTAGCGTATGCATCAAGCCTTTAAACCCCTAGCCTACCTTAGTAGGACAGGTATAGTCTCGTGAAGGTTTTCAGAAAAGGGACTACCTAGAAATCCCCTATACAACTAACTAACATGTATGCATGAAATGATTCATAGTAAAGTCATATCATACCTTGGAGTCATCGTGTTACCTCAAATTCAGATCAAATATTTTCATCAAAGTTGTCAAACAATCATAGTTTGAACTAGTTATGCATTCAAACAGTCAGTACACATGGCTAGCAAGCGTCTAATCACAAGTTCTAAATAGGTCTACGGCAAAATATCAAAAACAAGAAGCTAGTTACACAAAACATGCTTTCCATTTGCCTATGCAATCGAAGGGTAGTCCATGGGCTCTTGGCGCAAAGCTTGTTCTCAAGTGCCAAGGACCAGGAAATGACTTGTATGAGAAGATCTCAACTAGAGAATTTTAGGAAAAAATAGTACGAAAACATCATCAAAGTTTCAGTGCCTGGCACGAGGATCATACCTCAGGTCCTAGTTCATGAATTCTAAAACAATCCATAACCGAACGCAATGGAAAAGGTGGAATACATTACGTCAAGCAAAAGGGAAGCAGAAACTTCACTCATTTTATTTCAATTTTAATACACAAGGGGTGACTTTTCGATTTTTGCCCTTGCTACTTGATGGACCATAATTATACGAATCAAAAACACAGTAAAACCCACCAAATTAGACTGTTTGTCTATCTAACTTCTACTTGTTAGTCCCGATATATTTCTATAGGGTATTTTGGCGCTTAGAGAGAAAACACGCTAAGGAGAGGATTTTACGCTGAAAAGATATTACGAGTCATTCCAAGGTCAAGATCAGACGCTGAACGAAGAAATCTCAAGATCCTGACATTGAATTACTCAATTCAAATCCAACCGAGGAAAAACCAAAGTCAGACCGGGGCGAAATTGGACTGATAGTTTTGGGAAAAGACTGCACAAAACTCACAACCATTCTCCTCCTTGTGGGACCGTCGGCTCCTCCCTCACAAACACCCCTCCTCCTCTCCTTGCAAGCCACATGGGCGGCGGCTTTGGAGGAAGAAGACAAGGGGGTGGCGGCTCTTTGTGCCACCATGGGAATGTGACATGTGGTGGCTCCTCCACCACATCTTCCTCCCCTCCTCCTCCACCCTTGGATGCAAAGCCACATGCCACCATCTCCACCACCCATCTCCTCCCCTTGTGGCTATAAAAGGAGAGCTCCTCCTCCTCATTTCATCATCCACAAATCATAATACACTTCTCTCTCTAAGTTTGTTACTTTGTAAGTTTGGTTTATGAAATAATACTCTTGTTGGTTCTTGAGTATTATAACGGTTTGAAATTATAATACTCCTGTCGGTTCTTGAGTATTATAATACTGTAGAGAATACTCCTGTTGGTTCTTGAGTATTCAGTAGGAATTAGGAATACTCCTGTTGGTTCTTGAGTATTCCACCCCCTCTCCTCTTACTGTTTTCAAAAACCCCCGAGTATTTAGCTATGGTATCCACCTCTATGAATATTCGTAGCTAAACTCTTTATTCGGTTAAAGGGGTGTACTTGTATTGTAAAATGTTTTAGACCCTGCACCTAGTGCATCTTTGTGTTCAAAACTTGTTCTATGTGCCATATATAGTCAGAATTTCCATGGTTGAGTGGAAGCTGTAACAAGCAAAGCTCTTCCGTGGGAATTCGTGAACATACTCGGTAAGTGGAAGATGTAACAAGCAAAACTTATCTGAGGAGTTCGACTTATCTTAAAAACCATTTTGGGAAATCGTAACAGAAGATCAAATGGATGTACATAAGGCTAAGATACTTCGAAAGGAGGAATTAGTCTTAAGTAGAACAAGTGTTTTAAACGATGTTGCAAGTCTTGCTCTTAGAAATAGCCTCGATTCATCTTTGAACACTTAGTATGATCATTAGCGGTCAATGATAAACAACTATGATACAAGGCCCCTGAAACCGTGTTTTCCTTGAATTACAAAACCCCCTGTATTTACTTTTATTGCTCGATCATCTGCAATCACCAACCGCTCATCTACCGGAGGACTCGCAAATCACGCATCACCCACTGTAAGTCTTTCTTTTTATTTTCAGTATTTTAATTTCTGTATTTACTTTTCTGAAATTTACTTTTCCGCACTCAAAACCAAAAACAACCAAAAAAAGTCACTTAGTCATAACCGCTAAAATCTCAATCTAACCTAAAAAACGCTCCCATCCTGTACAAATCCCACAAAGAACAACGTATCCTCCTAATTCCCTTGGGTTCGACCCCTACTTACCACTTGCTACCCAGTAGTGTAGTTGCGAGTAGCGGAACATATACATTTATTTGCACAGAGAACAATGCACCTTAACGACAGTGCAGTGGGCTCCGTCACTACTATAATTTTTTAGTTTTTTAACTTTTATTTTATAAAAACAAATTTGCTTGTAGCCTATTTTTTGCCCTCTTTTGACCTTTTTCTAGCTCCATACTTAAAACTTGACATAGTATCCAATAGAGGCGGGTGCGTGCAAATTACAACAAATAAAGAAAACATGCACTAGCGCTAAAGTCACCTTGAAAAAGAGAAGAATGCCGCCCATGACTCATGTGCCCACTGCTGCTCCCTGCTGGCCTGATAGTTGAAGTCTGAGAAGTTTGCGGTAAGCTGGGCCTGGGAAGAGGCAAGCTGACTCTAGTGGACCTTAAGGCGTACTAAACGCTCCTTAACACTTAACGGTAGCTGGCCCTGTGTAGACGTTACTTGGCTCTAGTTACACAAGTCTGGCTCTAGTGGACCTTAAGGCGTACTAAACGCTCCTTAACACTTATCGGTAGCTGACCATCCTATTGTGACCGCGGAGCAGGGACATGCTCAGTCAACCGAGGCTTATGGGTTCAGCTGAACGAGCCCTCTCCTGCTCTTTTCCATACCCTTCTTCCTCCCCTAAAGGTGTCGGCCATTGATGCTGGTCTCTAGTATGGCGTCGCGGAGAAACATTGTGTGGTCCCTGGTGAGCATCTATCGCTGGATCATCTTCCAGATATCTAACTTCCAAGCGCGGGCATCAATGCCACCAGGGAATTCCAATCCCAAAGCCTCTGCTAGAAGGGTAATGTAAAGACAACCATTGATCACGTTATTAGACTGGTAACCATCAACATTTCGCCCAATCCTAAAAGCGCGCTGCGAGGATCCCAAAGAAATCCACTAGTAAACCATGGCTCATAAAAGTCAGAACATACATACCCTTCTCATTCACTGCCATGTTGCTCTCCATTCGCACATTAACAGCGATAGCAATCAGACGGTGTATAACCTTTCATTCTTGCAACTTAATACAAGTAGCTGGATAAATATGTAAATAATATGAGTCGATCATTGAGATATACCTCCAAAAGTTATGCCGATCAGAGTCAAGGTACGTAACCATGCGCCCATCGAGACGGAAGTGCAAAATGCGGAAAACCTCGACCTTATCTAGTGTGTAATAAGTGTCGTTCGGCCGAAAAGACCAGTGCGTGGTATGCCATGTTGCCCCGCGTGATTTAAACGAAACCACAAAATCAAATAAAGTAGCTGGATATGTAAACTGTTGCTGCGTGAGAAGTCAAATTTTTGACTTATGAATATCAATTTTTCACTATAGCTTTGACGCGTTTTCGACTTTATTTGATGTCATTTGACCCTTGACTTTCACATTTCAGGAACAAAATGATACCCTATTAAATTCAACACCTCAATATCATGATTGCTTGAAAAACTGAAGTTTAAGAGCAAAAAGTAGGAAAAAATGATCCCCAGCCGACCGGTTCAGAAAACTACCCTGAACCTGGCGGTCGGCTGAGTTGAAAACTCAGACTTGGGAGCTCTCGCTCACTTTGAGTTGGTTGGTTGGTCAACCAACCGGTCGGCTGGAGAAGAGCTATCCAAAGGCTTGCCCTTGCACATAATGAATCGGTTGGCTGGAGACAAGGGAAGTCCAAGCATGCAACCGCTCCCTTTGAGTCGGTCGGTTGGCCAATTCAACCGGACAGCTGGATGATTACACAGAGCATACGAGGACCAAAAGCCACTAGTCGACCGACTAGCTTTTGGACACTACGCCAGCCGACCGGCTGGACTTGTTTCTTCAAGGTTTTTCATCCGAGGCTATAAATAGAAGAAGAGGGTTTTGACCTGAGGAGAGGTGGTTTTTAGAGAGAAAAAATGTGAGAAAAAGGCTAAGGAAGGCTCACCATCATCAAAGGATAGGGAAGATCAAGGAAGGAATCTAGAGCTAGCTCAACATCTCCAACTTGAGTTTTCTCTAATCATCTTTTCTCTCTATTGTTGTTTTGTATTGAAAACTTGTATCATGATGATGTGTGAGTAGTCCTTGTGTTTTGAGGGTTTATGACCCTCCTTGGCACTCTATGATCATTGTATATACATTGAAATTCATGTGGATTATTGTTGATTTCATTTTCTCTTGTTTATGAAATGCTATGTTGGAGGTCGACGGTTGTGAGATGAATGCAATTGAAATCGTGAAAAACCTTTTTTGAGTTTGAGTTTCCCTTGTGATACTAGTGGTGTCACGGGCCACTGTAGTTCTTAGATTCCAATGTCATACCCCGTGACATCCATGCTAAAATTGAGTGTCACGGGACACAGTAATACCTGCTTTTATTGCCAAAACTCGTGACACCTGTGACTAAATGGGTGTCACAGAACCGTCCAAAATTTTCATCTCACTGAGTGCCCCCTGACGCCTGTGACACCCATGACCGAAACGAGTGTGACAGGATGATGAGCCGTATTTATATGACTCATCGAGTCAACAAATCCCACCAATTCCGACACTTTATCATACAAACAGTTATTTCTTAGTGTTATTTTGCATTTCAGGTGTTTCGGAAGCTCTAGGAGGAAACGCGCTTAAAGACTGGCATTTTAGGCCAAAAAAATCACATTTTCAGATTAGACCTTTGAACAGTCGAAAGAGTGCTGGGAATGGACCCCTGTTCAGAAAAATACGAGCCACATGCCAGTGCAAAGGTGACTCAATTCCCTACAACTCTCTAGTTCACACCAAGAGCAGCCGAGATCGTTTGGATGGTCGAAACGAGAGTTGAACTGAAGACAGACAATCTGGCCGAGAGTTCTACATGCACTTTACACTTTAGGTGCACGCCGAGTCGGCCCGATCCAAACCGAGTGAAGTCCGGCCCAACTCGAGTTCGTAGTCACAAATCTCGGCTCGTCTTCTCCTCCATGCGTGGCGGTTTAGGAAGCTTCTAGAAGTCTTGTTGGCCAAGTAAACTTGCTAGCCAAGTAAACTTACAAGCCAAGCAAAGTCGGTTTTAGGACAATTTTCCTAAAACCGTTTATGGACCGACTTCAACTTGGAAACTTCGAGGCCCTTGTCTACTCTATAAATACAACCTCATATCAAGGGTTTCAAGTATCCCTCACTCGAAGAAGCATCTCATTCTCAGAGCTTCTATTTCCTCTCGGTCCCAGGTCATCCTCGCCGATCATCATTCCGGCTCCGGTCCTCCTTCGTTCGGCAATAAAGAAGAGCATTCTTCCCTTATTTTTATTGTCTTTTGTTCCCAAGGCCATGTCTAGCTAAACTCATTATTCAGTTTAGGGTTTAATACATTGTGACGTTGTTTTTGAGACTTGTTGCTTAATGCTATTTTCATTGTTCTACTAGTCCTTGTGCTTAATTATCTTGGTTTGAATTGCAAGGATAAGTTGCCGAGCCATTCATTCCCCTTATTTGTTGTTTGTTTGATACTAGACCGTTGACAACAAATAGTGCACTAATCTGATATATCTTGGAATGGAGTATTAGATTGCTAGGATTAGAATTCTATAACCCGGAAAGGAAGTAGATTGTGGTGTAGGCGCTCAGAAAGGCCCTACTTAAGGTTATGACTTGGAATGGGAGTAACCACACTTAGGACCTAGAAAATAGATAATTAGAAGTCGATGATAAAACAAGTCACAATTAAAAACCCTGGACCGAATATTCTCTCTGATTGATATCAACTCGTTTGTTTCCGATTTTCTGCACTGTTTCCTAATTACTCACAACCCAACTGTCTTTCTTTTTACAGAACAATAAGTAACCGCTCTAGCTCTCTAGGGTTTCGACCCCTTGCTTGCCGCTATACTAGCTAAGAGTAAGTGGAGATTATAAATTTAAATTTGCAGGTACCGACGACGCCTGTCACAGGACTTCTCTACCTACCCAGCCACACTATTTTGAAGTTCTGAGGACTCGGGTGCCCGTGTTGTTACTCCACACTTAAGATTTCACACACAGAATAGAACATAATGTAAAATACAGATGAAAAATAATTAAATACTCGAAGTGTGGGTTACTCCCCGAAGAGGCCTAGTTTAACGTCTTTGCGAGACATAGCGTACAAAGTAGATTCAGAAGCGTTCTCTGGAAATTCTTTACTGAGAGATTCATCATTAATGCCTTCCAAGGGTGTCAGGTGCTTCTTGCAGAACGTGATAGTGCTTAAGGCGCTGCCCGTTGACTACCAAAGATTTTCCACCTTCGACACTGAGCTCCATGTGACCATCAAGATAAGTTCTTTCTACTATGTATGCTCCACTCCATTTGGTGTGCAATTCTCTAGGAAATAGTCTGACGCGAGAGTAGTAGTGAAGAATTTGCTCGCCTACATTGAATTCTCTGCGCACTATTCTCTTGTCATGCCATTTCTCTATTCTCTCCTTGTAGATACGAGGATTCTCTTAGGAGTGTAATCTGATCTCATCGAGCTCATTAAGCAGTAATAGCCACATTTCACCACTGTTTTTAGGTCCATGTTTAGCTTTCTCATAGCCCACATTGCTTTGTATTCGAGCTCGACCGGCAAGTGACAAGTCTTCCCATAAACAAGTCTTTTTTTTATAATCCCATATACAAGTCTTAAAGGACTAGTCCCGTTCGGAGTCTTAAAGGCTGTCCTATATGCCCACAGCGCATCCTCTTGCTTGGACGCTCAATCTTTCATATGGCTAGAAATCGTCTTCTCCAGAATACTTTTGATTTCCATGTATGAGCTTTCTATTTGTCAACTAGTCTTAGGGTGATATGGAGTGCCAATCTTGTGGTAGACACCATGCTTCTTCAATAATGTCTCAAAATTCCTCTCCTTCAATAATGTCTCACTAATCACTATTCTGGGGACTCCAAACCGAGGGAATATAACCTTCAGAACCTTGGCATTGCAAGTAGGGGCAGCCACATATTCAACGCGCTTGGAAACATAGTCGACTGTAGCACTTTTGTAGCAATTTTTGATCCAGCTCCGTGTTCACCGTACTGTGAAGAATGACAAGGCTCCAGGATCCATCTAATTCGGTCCACGTCCACACAAGTCCTGTGGAGACGGTCTGCACATAATCTATAAAGGAAAGGGTCATCCCAAAAGTGCCTCTTCAGGCCAGACAAGAATTTCTTCTTCTGACTGTGTTTGACATGTCCGGACGAATAATGCCGCAAGCCATCATTTATGGCTTTGAGAATTTCTTCTCCTGCTAGAGAGATAGTTATTGGGAGCTTGTCTTCTTCGCGTTAGAGGTCTCCTAGCTCGAGGCGCGAAAGGTGGTCTGCAACTCGATTTTCTGCTCCCTTCTTATCCCTAATCTCAATGTCAAACTCATGTAAGAGAAGCACCCATCGAATCAAATGAGGCTTTCAGTCCTTCTTGGATAGCAAGTACTTAATTGATGTGTGGTTTGTGTAGACTATGGTCTTTGAGCCGATCAGATACTGCCTGAACTTCTCAAAGCCATAAACGATGGCATTTCTTTCTCTGTCGTGGTGTAGTTTGTTGCTGCGCCAGCTTAGAGTAGTTTTCAGTGTATTGAAAGCATTAAAAATGATTCATTAAAGTTAAACTTAGCATCCTGGCATAGAAGATTAGTGAGAGGCTTCGCTATCTTCGAAAAGTCCTTCATGAAACGCCTGGGTGCCCTAAAAACTCCTTATTCCTTTCTTGTCTTTTGGTAATTATAATTTTCTAATCGCTTATACCATTGCACAGTTGCCATTGATGCCTCTGTTGGAGACAAGATGTCCCAACATATACCTTCCTGCACCATCAAGTGACATTTCTCCCAGTCAAAAACAGGTTAGTGTTTACACAACGACGCAAAGGTTAGACATGCATGTATCGAATGAAGAATCATACACCAAAAAATCATCCATAAATACTTCCATGACATTTTCTACAAAATTAGAAAATATGGCCATCATACAGCGATAAAAAGTAGCAGGTGCATTGCAAAGACTTAAAGGTATACGTCTATAAGTAAATGTGCCAAAGGGGCAAGTAAATGTAGTCTTTTCCGAATCTTCAGGGTGTATAGGGATCTGAAAAAATACACTATAACCATCAAGATGGCAGACAAATTATTATTTTCACTATGCATAATAGTCAAACCTCCCTTCTTAGGGATAACATGCACAGGACTGACCCACTCACTATCAGTAATGGAATAAATAACACTAGCATCGAGAAATTTTAAAATTTCTTTATTAACGACATCATTCGGCTTAGGATTTTGACGTCTCAATGATTCCCTGGTAGGCCTCGCATCGCCCTCTTGATGGATTCTATGCATGCATATATTAGGGCTATTCCCAGTAAGATCATTGATTGAGTGACCTAGGGCTTTCCTGTGATGCCTCACGATATCTAGCAATTTCTGGGTCTCTACATCAGTCAAGGATGCATTGATAATCATTGTGTAAGTGGAATCGAGACTAAAAAATTCATACTTGAGACTTACATGTATAGGTTTCAGCTATACCTTGCAAGGTTCCTTACCTGAATCGGCAGCTTTTTTAGCTTCAACTCCAGCTGCTCCTTCCGCGCTTGCTACACATATATCTGAACGTTGTAGATTTTCACACGCAAATGATTGCGATAGAATCTCTTAGGTCAAAAACAATTATATATTAACTGGTAAGACCCGGTCGAACCCAAAGTAGCAAGCCAAGCACATGCACTATGTAAGATTGTGTTTCCATTCGGCTGTTCTAAATAAAAAATGTATAAAGTGTGTGTCAAAATCCTAAGTGGTGAGTAATTAGAGATAAAAGATAGATAAGAGGAGTAACGAGGGGTTACTCCTCTCCTTGGTATTTCTCATAGATCAAGTATACAAGAATTATGCAATTCAAGATATCAAATAGTTTTGAACCTAGTTTAGACTAAGATAGACCAACTTCCGTGTGAATCTATTCCTAGCCAAACCTTCTTAACTAGAACCTCACTTCATCAAAGTATTGGTTCACTCTATAGACTTTATTATCCTTGGAACATCTCCCAAGGTAATAAATGATATAGGCATAATGTACTAGTTCACTTCAATTCCGTAGAAATGATCATATTCACTACATCGAAACCATTCCTAAGCTCCATCAATACTTAGGTCGAATTTTAAGATTGACATGTCACTTAGGCATTTCATCAAACACTTAGTAGCATGTCATACATGAAGAGCATAGTGAACATGAATTTCACACCACAGATTATTGAATCAAATGTAATATACATGATCATAGACTACTAAGGAGGGTTGTAACACCCTCAAAACACAAGATCACTACTCACACATCATGTATGTGTGCATAGTGTGAGTAGGGTGTAGGCACTAAAAGTTTAAGGACCAAATCAAGATTATTAAAGTATAAATGGGCTGGCCCACAAGGGATATTTTGGTCAAATCTACAAGCCGAGTCCATGAGTTGGACTCAACCCAAAGCACGGGCCCAATCTTAAGCCCACTAGTGAACTCTATAAATAGAGCACTTCACTTCACAAAGAAGTGACGATTCTAAAATTTGAGAAGAAAATAGACAGAAGAGTGCTCTCAAAGGAAGCGTCAACCGCCAGCAACCGACAAGTACGTGCTGCCTGCCCAAGCATCCCAACGTCGTCTACTAGAGCATCCAACCGCAGCGCAAGCACGTGAGACCAAGTCCCCGCGACCCTTACTTCGCTGCGCATGTGAGATCAAGTCATCAAGACCCTCGCTACGCAAGACACGTTGCACTACGCCTTCATCCGGACACATCAAGCTGAGTAGACCGAAGCAAGCAATACAGTAGAATCAGAGGAGCATTTGAGATTACGAACACAACTTCTTCTTCAAGCATAAATCATTTGTAAAACATTATTTTGTATTTGATACGAAATATTGTGACCTACAAATTTTGGTGAACCCGACGTGAAAATCTCTACCTCTCATCCCTACGCTAAAGCTAAGATGTCTGCTCAACCTACCAGTCCACAAACTCCCAAGAAGACTTACGCCGCAACTGTGGCTCAACCAACCGGCATCTGCACAAGAGGGATGACTCAGAGGATGGCTGTCAATGCCGCTGCTGCAAGCTTACGAGCTTCTCAAGTGCCAAGGAGGGAACGCACATATACCGTTGCTTCCGTTATGGCTGCAGCTACGGCAGTAATTGCCTCCAACTCCCCACGACACAAGGGAAGTGTGAAAGTTAACGGAACACCCTCACCAAAAGCGAAGGTGGCTCTGCCAAAACAAGCCGAGACACCCAAACCCTGTGTAGCTTCTGTCATGACCATAGGCACCAAGACCATGGAGGAGCAGATGCAAGAACTAAGAGAGATGCTTGAGCTAGTCCTGAAAGACAACTAGGAGAAGACCAAGAAGCTTGAAGAGCTCCAGAGAGAGGTGGTTGGGCTCGGGAAACGAAAGGCTGAAGAAGTCAATCTGACGGTAGAAGATGATGACTCTAATAAGATGATCCCTGTAGAAACCAACAGGAACGGAGGTGTTGCGTGCAACGAAGGCCAACTTCAAAAGCTGATAGCCAACGCGGTCAAGAGCCAGCTAGGTGGAGATTCTTCCGGTGGTGCACGCTGTGCCAAACCCTACAGCAAGAGGATAAACGGTCTGCGCATGCCACAGGGATATCAGCCCCCCAAGATCCAACAGTTTGACGGAAGAGGAAGTCCAAAGCAACATGTTGCCCACTTCGTAAAAACGTGTAACAACGCGGGGACTGAAGGGGATCTGCTGGTCAAACAATTTGTGCGGTCTCTAAAGGGCATTGCTTTCGATTGGTACATTGACTTGGAGGTAGAGTCTGTTGACAGCTGGAGTCAGATGGAGGATGAGTTCTTCAACTGATTCTATAGCACCAGACGGGTTGTAAGTATGAGTGAACTGACAAATACGAAACAATGGGAAGAAGAACCTGTGGTTGACTATATCAACCGTTGGCGTTAATTATGCCTTGAATGTAAAGATCGCATCAGCGAGACGTCGGCTGTAGAGATGTGCATCATTGGAATGAACTGGGATTTGCTATACATCCTTAAAGGTATCAAACCTAGGAATTTTCAAGAGTTAGCCACACGCGCACACGACATGGAAATCACCGTGAAAGGACATGGAAGGAATCGCATATCCTCGCCAAAGGAGATCATCGATAAGAAGGAATACAAGAAGTCCGAGAAGGTCAATTGAAATGCTCCAAAAGAGGCCATGGCCATCAGCACCAACGACGCTCCTGTGAAGATATCATCAAAACCAAAGAAGGAGAAGAGGAAAGAAGTCACCTCAAAAGACTTCAAGCGGACGAAGCCTACACTAAAATAATTACAAGCCAAGAAGTATCCATTCCCTGACTCTGATCTATCAGGCATGCTCGATGACCTGTTGGGAAAAGCATCATCAACTTACCAGAAGCAAAACGCCCGGATGAAGTCAACAGGACGAATGATCCCAAATACCGTCGTTACCATAGATTAGTTAGCCACAGTATTGAAAACTGTGTCACTCTCAAGGAGCTTATAATGAGATTAGTCAAAGAAGGACGCATCGAGCTCAACACAGATGAAACAATAGAAGCAAACCACGCCTCCGTGACGACTAGTTGCGACTCACTTTGTAAGCCACAAGAATGGTACATGCAACAAATCCAATTTGGCACCCTTGAGCCAACCAGAGTGTGGATATCAAAACCATCTATTGAAGCTGAATCAAAGAAGTTGAGATGCGATTATAACCCAAAAAGAATCGAAACTTATAGGATCATGAAAGAGGTTGAATGCATGGAGGATGATGAAGGATGAACTCTTGTAACTCGAAGAAGGTCAAAGAAGCAAGTCAGTCCACAACCAGAACCTGTCCGCTGAAAGAAGAAGCAGGTGACCAAGAAGAGACTACGACAGGCGAAAGGGGAGAAAAGACTCAAGAGGAGTTTGAGGTCACATATACTACTTATTGATCCTTTGAAGCAGATTCCACCAAGTCCCATTACCTTGAAAGACTTCTTTCCGGAGGATTACTTCGATAAAGTTGGTGTCAACGCAACCTTAGGGGCAATAAGCGAAGGAAGTGAAGAAGAACAAAAAGCTGAGTGGAGGAATGAAGCTCCAACCACAAAGACACAACCACCTTCGGATTCTCAAGATGACGCAGATGTGCTTGATATCCTGGAAGCTCTCCCTAAACACGAGCAGTGGGAGTAGATTTTCCACTTGCCAGAGGAATCACGACAACAAATAGCACAAGCACTCCTACATCCAACGCTGAAGATGGACATCATCAAAAATCCAGAAAAGCTAAGGAAAAGTCAAGCCAAATGCACCTCCTACAACACGACCTAGACATTTTCTGACGAAGATCTTCTCCTTGGATCCAAACCTCACAACAGACCTCTGTATGTCACGGGCTACATTCGAGGACAAAAGGTGGGAAGAATTTTGGTCGACGAAGGCTTTGGAGTAAACCTCATGCCAAAAGAAACCATGGACTTATTGGGAATCACTATTGGACGAACTCTCCAATAGCCAGCTTTTAATTCATGGATTCAACCTAAAAACTGAACGTGCGATTGGCGTGATCCGTGTCGATCTAGCAATTGGAGAGCTATCTACTGATACCTTGTTTCATGTCATTAACGTTAGAACTTCATTCAAGTTGTTACTCGGTCGACCATGGAAGCATGAGAACGGAGTTGTTGCATCAACTCTTCACCAATGCTTGAAATATTATCGTGACGGTGAAAGAAAGATAAATGGGGACGTCAAACCATTTACAAAGGCAGATTCATTTTTTGCAGATGCTAAGTTCTTTGAAGAAGACGGTGTGTCAAGTGAACTACTGCCATCAATCATCCCTTCCACTAGAGAAAACAATAAGGAAAGACCGAAAGCAAACCACAACCAGCCGAAAATAAAATCATAAATTAAATCAAAGGCTAGGAACAGGGCATGTGTCATGACACCTACACAAATGCAAAGGCCGACTCCGGAAAGCACGCTCCCTATCTTGCGATATATACCTAAATCTCGACGTAAAGCAGGACAAAGACCTTTGGAAGACTGTCAAAAATCGGAGACAAGTTTTGCAGATCAAAAGAAGGTCAGAAGGATGGTCAAACAAGAATGGGTGGCGAAAGTAGTCATTCCATTACCCAGCGCAAATACAACACAGGTTCTGAGGCCTCCACCAGAAGAATTCATTTCGGAGTCAATCGAACCACATGAAGGGAATGTAAGTTTGGAGGGAAAATTTGGTCCAAACGCCTATAAGTTGATGGAGAAGTCAGGATACGATTTCAAAAGACCAGCCATGCTTGAAGAAGTGATCAAACCTCATCCTTACAGTCTCGCCCAGATTCACGGAACGGCTCACAAACATACTGGTCTGGGTTACAAGCCCCCACCACCTGTGAAAATTTCCATCCGTCATCAAAAAGATGCTACATCAGCTCACCAAATCACTGCAGATGAAATAAAAAACAATAAAGAGGAAGACATAACGGAGTATGATGTAGCGACATCCTACCACGTAACAACCGAAGAAGTTCTGAATGAAGTAGAAGAAGTAGAGGCTGATCAAGCTCTGGAGGTACTCGAAGACGGGGGGCAATCAACTGTTGACGACTTGAAAGAGGTGAATCTTGGAACCACTGAAAATCCACGTCCAATATATGTTAGCACCCTACTAACCGAAGAAGAAGAGGAGCAGTACCTCAAATTATTGGCAGAATACAAAGACGTTTTCACTTGGAACTACACAGAGATGTCGGGGCTTAATCCAAAGATAACTTTGCACCATCTAGCGATCAAGAGGGGAGTCGGACCAAAGAAACAGTCCCAACGGCGATTTAGGCCAGAGATGGTGATGGACCGTATTTATACGATTCATCGAAGCAGTTAAACCCACCAAATTAGATACTTTATCTTAAGAACTTTACCTTGTTAGTGTCGTTTTACTCTACAGGCATTTTGAAGGTCTAAAGTGGAAACAAGCCTAAAAGAGGAGTTTTGAGCCAAAAATGGATTACAAGTCAAGCCGGGCTGCGCCGAGAGGTCCCAGGCCACGTCCCAGGCCAGGCCGCGTCCCAGGCTCCCAACCGGGCCGTGCCGAGAATGCCGGGCGCGCCCAGGAGCCCATGTCGGGCTATGCCGAGAGCGCCCGGGAGCGAGTGCCGGGAGTGTCGAGCGCCTGTGCCGAGTGTGCCAAGTGCGCCGAGAACCAAGCCGGGTCGTCCGAGACCAGCATCCAGGTCTGTACGGCCTGCACCCAAGCATCACCCAGGTCCCTGTCCGAGAAGTACCGGCCGCGTCCGAGACGCCCGTCCGAGGACCCGGGTCCTTCCGAACCAAATCTACACATTCTAGGGCCAATCATAATTCCGGCCGGGCCCTTGCAAAACCAGCTCGAGCATTGGTCTTAAAATCACTTCAACATGCTAGAACCGTTGGCATTTGAACAAAAACGCAAGGCAAAGGCACCAAGCCCGGTCAAGGCCAATCAAGGGCATTTCCAAGTATTTTGGGATTCTGGCCATTCTCCGGCCAGAATCCGGCCTAACATCCTTGATGAAACCAATTTCTCTTGCCCCTGTCGTTCAGAATCCATGGTCTTCAACTCAAGCACCTCCGGCCAAAATTCCGACCAACTCCGGCCAAGCTCCGGCAAGCTCCGATCAGCCTCCGGCGATGCTCCGACCAAGCTCATACCACTTGCAACGGCCAGTTATAGCCTTGCTCCGGCCACATTCCGGTGAAGTCCAACCAAAATCGAACTATTACTTTTCCGGTTGGCCATTTCTATTCCGGTTGGCCATTCTAGTCTTGGCCGGTTGCCCCTTTGAAGCAAGTCACACCAAGTAGTGCAAGTGGTTGCCCCTTGGCTCAACCAAGTCCAAGTGGATTGCCCCTTGGCTCACCCATGTCCTAGCCGCCCATGTGGATTGCCCTTTGGGATCAAACTAAGCTCAAACCGAAGCACTTGAGGAGGGACTAAGGCCAAGTCGGCTAGTCCTTCCCCAACCATAAACCGCCACTTTTGGCCTATAAGTAGAGGTGCATCTCCTTTGAAATCACAAGTTTTTGGTTGAGAGAATTCATGTATCTTTTGGTTACTTAGTCACTTATCTCTCTAGCTAGATCTTTGTTACTTTCAAGCTTGTAAACACTTTACATTTGGAAATCAAAAGCTCCAACTTCTCTCTTGTTCTTGAGTGTTCTTGAGTTTGTTCTTGAGTTACTTTTCCAAAACCTTACTTTCCTTGTCTTTGATTTTCGAAAATCATTTACTTTCTTTTGTACTAGCTATGGTATTCACTTCAATGAATTTTCGTAGCTAAACCTTTCATTCGTTTGAATGGGTGTTTTTATATCATAAACCGTTCTAGACTCTTTGCTTAATGCTTCTATGTGTTCTAACTAGTTCTTTGTGCCATATATTCGGGTTGAACATAACATGGTTGAGTGGATGCTTGAAATAGGCAAAGCTCTTCCATGTAGTTCATCCCCTCTTAAACACCACTTGGTTGATCGGAAATGATTGATCAAGTGGATGCACTTAGGCTAAGATACTTTGAAAGGAGGAATTAGTCTAGCTAGAACTAGTAAGCTACGTCTTGAAAAGGACTAGCCGGTGTGGCATGTGCTTGAAAAAGCTTTGCTTTGGGTTAAGTCTTGAAAAGGAACAACCCACACCTTAGAACACTTAGTATGATCATTAGAGGTCGATGATGAACGAAGCTATGATATAAAGCCCCTAAACTGAATCTTTCTCTTCATTAAAACACCACTTGTCATTAACTTATAGTCTTACTTTCAACTGCTTAAATTCAGTACCCTTTACTTTCAGTACCTTTACATTCAGTAACTAACTTTACTTTGAAGTACCTAACTTTACTTTTTAGTACCTAACTTTACTTTCAGTACCTTTACATTCAGTACCTAACTTCTACTTTCAGCACATTTACTTTTCAGTACATTTACCTTTCAGTACTTTTATTTTCAGTCTTTATTTTCCGCACTTACTTTCCACACCTTTACTTTCAGTTCCTTCATTACAACAGTTTCAGCATCAATCAAACATATATTTTGGCACGTATTGCGCTTGAAACACAGCGTGCGACAAACCAAAACGTATGTTGTACGGTTGATATTGAACTCGGTTGTTTCCACAACTTACTTTTCAATACTAAAACCAAGACCAACCCACCTGTCTTACTTTATTTTCCATTTTCGAAAGAACAACTCTATCCACTAATTCTCTTGGGTTCGACCCCTACTTACTGATGAGTCGAGTTTTCGACTCGTTAATACCCGTTTTAAATATAGCTTTAGTTCATCTCCGATGATAATTTGTTGCCATTTGATCCCCTTTTCGTGCGTTTCAGGTCAACACAAGATGTCTTAGGGTCGAAGCCATTATACGAAAACTTGGGGAGAATCGAAGATTTGGGAGCAAATATTTGCAGAACAACACGTCCAACCGATCGGCTGACTTGCCCTGCTCTAACCGATCGGTTGAAGCCAAAGATTTTCCCAACCGATCGGTTATGGAAGTTCTTCAGTAGCAGCCAATCTTGCCTTCCTCCAACCGATCGGTTGGCACCAAAGCTTCCTCCAACCGATCGGTTGGGACTGCTACAGTGCCGAATTCTGCCCGAGGCTATAAATAGAAAGTGGTAAGTTTGACCTAGCAACTTGGCTTCTTTGGGGAAAAAGACAAGGAAAAGTGAGCTCAATCAAGGGATCCATCATCATCTAATCAAGGAGGATTGAAGATCAAGGGAGTTCATTAGGACTAATCATCCTACTCTATTCCCCTTCTTTTCTCTTAGATTTTGTTAGAAACCCTACTCACGTCATGTTGTCTTACATGATGTGTGAGTAGTCCCCCTTGTGTTTTGAGGGTTTTATGATCCTCCTTGGTACTCAATGATCATTGTATACACTTTAACATGGATTTTATGAGGTTGATTTAATTTTACTATGCTCTTCATTCGAGACATGTTGCTAAGTGTTTGATAAAATGCCTAAGTGGCATGTTTGTGTTAGAATCATGATCTAAGTATTGAGAGAGCTTAGTGATGGTTTGGATATAGTAAAAATGAACTTATCCACCATTTATGAGAGTAAATGCATGGTGGGAGGCTAACTAAAACTTCATGCATATAGCATTTATGACAATAAATGCTATATAGTGGATCAATACCTTTAATTAGTGAGATTCTACATATGATGGCTTGACTAGGATTAGACTTGCATGATAGTTTGTCAAATTTTAGCCTAAGCTAGGTTTTAAACCTATCAACTCTTAAATAATTAAAACTCTTGTACGCATGATCATTGGGAAATTGCCAAGGAGGGGATTAATCCCTCGAAACTCGCTTTGATTGAATTAATTCCCCTAAAACCATTTCATTACTTGTTTTCATCATTGGTAATCATCATCACACTTGAATCGAAGGAATAGCCGAGTTAGAAATTGATAGACCTAGCGCATAATCCGTTTGCTCCCTTGGGTACGACACCGGTCTTACCGGGTAAAACACAAATTGTTTTTGACTACATGCTAAAAACTACCCGTCAAATGGCTCCGTTGCCGGGGAGAAATAGCTAGATTATCCCTAGGAAAATCATTTAGTACTCCGACTATTCCATGTTTTCCTTTATTTGCTTTGTTACTCTTGATTCTTGAGCTTATTCACTATTCTCACATGTCTTGATTGTTTTCCCCTTGTAGGTGCACCTCGTTTATGCCACCGAAGATAAAGAAGCTTACCAAAATTGTGGATAGAGATTTGAATCAACCCATAAAAGAATTCGTGAATCCTCACCTTACAAGGAGTAGAACAACTAAGGAAAAAGGATCAACCTCGAACGTTCAAGAAATCACTCATCAAGTCATGGGAGATAGAGATAATAGACTTCCTCCTCCACTTCCCCCGCCTCAAGGTCAACTACCACAAGGCCCTCAAGCTAGAAGGGTTCTCAAGGATTATGCCACTCCTACGGCCTATGGGTATCGTTCCCCAATCCTTGTACCGACGGTTGATAACCGAGATTTTGATTTGAAGACTTCCACGATCCAAATGGTCCAATCCAACCAATTCTCGGGAAGGGACAATGAGGACCCTAATTCTCACTTGACTACGTTTCTCAAAGTGTGTGCCACCTTCAAGATCAATGGGTTCTCGGAAGATGCTAAGCTTCTAAGGTTATTCCCCTTCTCCCTCACGGGAAGAGCTAAGGATTGGTTGAGGAGTCAAACGCCGGATAGCTTCACCACTTGGGAGGAGCTCGCCGTAGCATTTCTCAACAAGTATTTTCCTCCTTCCAAGACGGCCTACTATAGGAATCAAATTACAAATTTCTCACAATTGGATGGGGAAAACCTCTATGAAGCATGGGAGAGATACAAAGAGTACCAAAGGCTTTGCCCCCATCACAACCTCGACGATTTTCAAGTCTTCCACACGTTCTACCACGGTGTCGATAGTGCCTCACGACTTGCACTTGACACCGCCTCGGGCGGAGCTATTATGGAACTAGAACCACATGAAGGGTGAACGTTGTATTTTTAGTACAAGTCAAAAATAATTTATAATGACCGGTAAGTACCGGGTCGTCCAAGGAGCAATTCTAAACTTATGAGCACTATTCGATTTCGTTCCGATAAGTCTATCCTAATTGCGGAAGTTTGATTGGTGAAGTTACTAAAGAAAATGTATATAAGCAATGTAAATAAACTAAGGGATCTAGAGATAATGTCACTACCAAGGCAAAAGGTGTACTCTAGGGAACTACTTCACTCATGTGTGTTTTAAGACTCCAAGAATTCGATTTCATGCAAAACAATCATGTTAGATGATTAGATTAAGGCGTGCGACTATTAAATCAAATTCAATCGCTAGATGTTGTTACTTGATTTAAGGGAGAGGCACCTCGCACGTGAGCTTCAATCGCTAGATATTGTTAGCTCACGTCCTACTCAAAGGTTCTCAATCATTAGCGCTAGCTCAATGATCAATATCCAATGAGCGGTTTAAGATCAAACCTATCTCAATGCTAAAATGAGTCACGCTAGTGATTGTCATCAAGCAATGGTGATTCTACTTTCATTCTAGAACTCTTAGTATCGCTCGCTAGAGCACTCAACCTCAAATTCATGTTTTTATACCACTTAGGCATTTTATCAAACACTTGGTGGGCATAGAGTTGGCATTAGTTCAAAGTAGATTCACAATCATCCAAACATGTTATTCTAGCATTTGTTCATAATAGATAAGGAGTATTAATACACATGAGGTCCATAGGACCCTAGAATACAAAACACTACTCACAAATCATGTTCATAGACAAACACAAATTGTATTGAGTACATAGATGAAAACACAACGGAAGGAATAAACCAAAGTGTAGATGATCTTCTTCCCTCTTTGGATCTTCAATCTTCAATGGATGATCCCCCTTGAAGCCTTGGTAGCTTATTCTCTCTAGAAACCCAGTTTTTCTCCCCCAAAAATCAGCCTTTTTCCTCAAAAACCCTAAGTTTCAATTTATAGAAAGCAGCAAAAATCCTGTCTTTACGACTCAACCGGCCGGTTCAAATGCATGAAGGATCCTCAACCGGCCGGTTCAATTAGGGGAGGCTTGGGCGAGAACTTGCTGAGATTTTGAACCGGGCGGTTCAAATTGTGAAGGAAATTGAACCGGCCGGTTCGGCTTGTGGCTGGCTTCCTCTGGAGTCTCTGACCATTTGAGCCGGGCGGCTCAGATTTGTGCACTAATTGAGCCGGCCGGTTCGGCTTCTCAGAGCCTTTTACCATCCGAATCTGATCTTGGTGTAAACTACAAAGTTGTAGCCCTTTGAAATACCTTTCCAACAAGCTTTGAATCGACCAATTCGAACATCGTATGAGCGCTGGCCGCCCAAAACAAGATGCAAAGGTCAATATGCTCGAAAATCCATATTTTTGCTCCGAAACTTCGGTTTTCTTCGAGAATTGATCTTTTTGAACCCGGGGACCGTAAGGTTGGTTTCTAACCTGAAATGGCAATCAAGTGGGTCAAATGGCATCAAAATAGCATCGGGAATGGACCAAAACTCTTCGTAAATGGGTATGTAAATGAGTCGAGAATTCGACTCATCAAAGGGTTTGCGGTAATAGAGAAAATCACGAAGAACTACTTCATGTGGGGAAGTGAAAGAGGAAACCCAAGAAGGAGACATGAAAGGCATGAGGTGAAAGCGGTGAGCACAAGTGACTACGATGTTTTGAGGAAGGACTTTGATAACCTCTCGGATGAAGTCTTCAAGTTGAAACACCCGGAGAAGGAACCTTCGACTAAGCAAGGGTGTGATATTTGTGAGGTCTATGAGCATGAGACCGTTTCTTGCCCCTTGGTTCAAAGGGATGTACATAGACAAGGTTATGAAGACGTGAATTTTGTGGGAGGAAACCAAGGAAGAGACTATGGAGGCAATGCCAACCAAGGGCAAAGCTCTCAAGCAAATTACACTACACCAAAGTTCTCCTCGGGGTGGAGAAATCACCCCAATTTCTCCTACAAAACCACAAATCCCACTCGTCCCGACTTTGGATCCACACCTCCCGGATTCGGTCCTAAACCTACTCAATCCACTCAAGCGTTCCAACCTAGGAACCAATATCAAAGTCAAGGACCAACTTTGCTTCAAAGGAACCAAAACCAAGCGCACCAATACCAAACTCAAGCTCAAAAATCCTACCAACAAGTTGACCCTCCCCCACAACCTTCTAATGAACTCTCCGGGGTTGAAGCAATGTTTGCAAAGCTCCTAGCAAATCAAAATGAGATACGGCAAGAATTGAATGAGGTCAACCAATCACATCAAAGGATGGAAATCCACAACAAGATGCTTGAGACCCAAATTGCTCAACAAGTCGAAGCATCTACAAGGGCACCGGGGAAGTTACCGGCTAGACCCGACCAAGTAAATAGAGAGCATTGCAATGCGGTGACTTTGAGAAGTGGAAAAGAGCCAGAGAGCGAACTACCGAAGAGGAAGAGAGTTTCTTTTGATCTTGGAGGCCAAGCTAGTGCTGAAATTGAAGAGTTGGATGAAGAGATTCCTAACCCTCAAGTTGAAAAAGAAAGAGAGGTGGAAAAGGAGAAAGACGAACCAAGGGTGTACACTCCTCCTATTCCTTTCCCCAAAGGTTAAAGTAAAAGGGCAATGACAAGCAATTCTCCAAGTTTGTCGAAATGATGAGGAAGCTTTATGTCACAATGCCCTTCACCGAGGTAATCACTCAAGCTCCCTCTTATGCAAGATTTCTAAAAGATGTTATTACTTGCAGGAGAACAATCGAGGATGTCGACACGGTGTCCCTCAATGGAGAATGTAGCGCCATACTCCAACCGTACATGCCCCCAAAGCTTGAGGATCCCGGTGGCTTTTCCATTTCATGCTATATTAATGACATTAAAATTGAACGTGCTATGTGTGATTTGGGTGCAAGTATATCGTTGATTGATGAGCTGTATTTATACGACTCATCGAGTCATCAAATCCCACCAATTCCAGTACTTTTATATGCAAACAGTTACTTCTTAGTGTTGTTTCGCATTTCAGGTAATTTGGACGCTCTAAGAGGAATCGCATTCAAAAGACGGCTTTTCGAGCCAAAAACATCACAAGGAGTTTTTGACCGGTCCATAGGCACTTAAAATGAAGAATGGCCGAGAAAAATGAAGAATGGCCCGAGGAAATCAAAAGATGGCCGAAGAAAACCAGGTCGCGTCCGGGAAGAAGCAGGCCACGTCCGAGCGGCCATCCGAGCTCCAGCCGGCCATCCACTCGGCCATCCGAGCTCCAGCCGGCCATCCACTCGGCCATCCGAGCTCCATCCGAGCGGGCATGCGTGCGTGCCTCCGAGCGGGCATGCGAGCTCCAGCCCGTCCAGCCGATCGAGCATCCGACCTCCAGCCCGCACCCCCGACCGGCCATCCGAGCTCTTTGGCGCATTCCTCCGAGCGAGCCTCCGAGCTCCATGCGTCCGGCCATTCGAGCATTCCAGCCTTATCCCATCCAATCAAAGTCCAGCAGCCGGCCCAATGTGCATGCGATGCTAGGGTTTCGTAGCTTATTCACCAAGTTAGGGTTTCTCAAACCCTATAAATACAGGAGATCCTGCAGTCTTAAAATCATCCGAAAATCACAGAGAAATCCATCGATCTCAGTCATACACAGCCAGACCTCATTCCTTGCTTCAGCCGTGCCTTGCTCCTCCTGTTCTTCATCTCGGTCAATTAGTGAAGTCTCTTCCTTTTATTATTTGCATTGTTTACTTATGTCGATGTGTAACTAATCCAATTATTCGGGTTAGGGTTAAATAATTGTGACGATTGTTTTGAGATTCTGTTCTTCAACATTATTCATGCTTTCTATTTAGTTCTTGTGCACATTATTAGTTTGAATTTATTAGGTTAAGGGGAGATCCGAAAGGGTACAACTTAACATAGTAATCCTTACTATCTTTTCACTGCTTATTTGATACCGACCCAGTTAGAATAAGTAGTTGCACGAAACCTAATATAACCAGACCAGGAGTATTAGGTTTGCTAGAATTAAACGGTTATAACCAGACCAGGAGTAACCCTAAGAAAGCTAGAATAAATACTTAGAAATCAAGGATAAACGAAGTCACAATTGAATAATACCCTAACCTGAATATCTTCTCTGATTGATAAATCCCTTAGCAATTTTCGATCATTACATTAACCTTTACTTTCACACTAGTTTCTTGTTTTTTTTCTCTATTTCAGAACGAAGTAGTAACCATCTAGCTCCCTAGGGTTCGACCCTTACTCATCACTGTACTAACCCACAGCCAAGAGCGAGGAAAAATATAAATTGTTTTTGCACAGGTACGACGACAAGCCTGTTCAAAAATGGCGCCGTTGCCGGGGAGCTACGCACGGTGAACTTTTGTTCTCTTCTTTTTCTCCGTTTATTTACTGTTTGCTATTTCGTAATTTTGCTATTTCGGTGAATTTTATTTTTTCGTATTTTCAACTGCCTCGATTTTATTTCTAGCTTTTAGAGGGTTCTGTCACCAAGACTTACGAGTCTAAGAGGATTGGGTTTTAAGTGAGACCATTGTGACTCCTCCAATCTCCTGGGGATCCTTTACTGCTAGTTTATTCGTTTTCTATTTTTCGTTTATTTCGATTTGATTTCTAGCTTCTAGAGGGTTCTGTCACCAAGACTTACGAGTCTAAGGGGATTGTGTTCCAATCTCCTGGGAACCCTTGGTTGCTAGTCTGTGTTTGCTACTCGGTGCTTGTTATTTCTTGCAACATGTCTCACACAGGAAGTAGAGTTGGTGAAAACAATGAAGAAGTAGACCAGAATGTTCGAAATGAGGAAGGAGTACTACCTCAAGGACCGATGATCCAACATGGCGAGATCAGGGGGGCTATCCCTGATCAGCTTCAACAGTTCCAGCAACAACAACAAAACCAACAACCTCAAAACAATCTACCTCAAAACCAACAACAACCCCAACCACAGTACCCACAATACCCTCAGTACCCACCATATCAGCAGTATCCACCACCTCAGTACCCACAGTATCCGCAACAGCCCTACCCGCAATATCCACCACCATATCCACCACCACCGTATCATCCACAACATCCATACCCACCACCTCAGAGACCTCCACGCCAGCAAGTAGTTCGAGACGATGAGGAGGACGAAGATGAAGGACCTACTATGGGCGAGCTCTCGGTTCCTAGTTTCAGAGACCAGTCATGGCCAATTCATGAAGGACCAGACATCGCAGCCATCGCAATCAGCACCTCAGTCATCCACCACTTGCCTAAGTTCTCAGGAAGGAAGGGAGAGTCTGCCACGTCTCACTTGACGCGTTTTCACGGGATATGCTTGAACCTCAGGCCACACGGAGTCGAAGTGGATGACTTCAAACTGAAGGCCTTCTATTTCTCACTACAGGATGCCGCTACAGATTGGTTCCTATCTTTACCCTCAGGCAGTATTTATACATGGGAGCAGATGCAGAGGCAGTTCTTCAGCAAGTACTATCCAGCAGGGCGTGCAGCGCAAGTCCGGAGACAATTGCAAGAGCTCAGGCAAGGCCCAAACGAGACCATGTACGAGTACGTGGAGAAGTTCCTTGCCTTGGAGAAGAGTTGCTGCAATCTGGAGCTCCCGGAGAAGTTGATCGTGGAATATATACTGGATGGACTTCGCAGGATGGACAGGAAGCTACTAGAGGCCTCGGCTGGAGGCCAACTCATGAACATGACCCCAGCCAGAGTAAAGCAGAAGATCATATCAGTGGCAGAGGGTGAGCGATTCCAGGATGAGACCACAAAAGAGGACGAGTATGCCCGCACCAAGAACGTATCAGCCGCTGAGCCCTCTATCAGTGCTGTGTTCACAGAACTCAAGGAGATGAGGGAGCTGATGAAGCATGTAGTCCGAAGGACACCGGTCCAGGCCCAGCCATGTGAGTTCTGTACGTCTACAGATCACAAGACAGATGAGTGCCCCACCTTACAGACAGACGTTCAGGGCGATGTGAATGCAGTAGGCAATTATCAGAATTATGGCAACCAACCAGGCCCAGTCAAGCAGTATGGCGCAGCAGCACCTAATCAAGGCGCCTGGAGAAATAACTATCAGCAGAATCAGCCTCAGCAAGCACGACCGAATGTGCCTCAGCAGAATCAGCAGACTCAGCCGCCGTACAGACATCCTAACAGTCAGTACCAGCCGAATGCACCAGGGCAGTACCAGCAGAAAGGGCCGAACACATATCAGGCAGGTCCGAGCAACCAAGGCCCCAACAAAGCTCTCGAGGACATGATAAAGGATCTGGCTTCAGCCGTGATCCAGGATCGGGCCACGACCAAAGGAGACATTGCTGAATTGAAGAAACAGATGTCCCAGCTCAATACGACAGTCTCAGACCTCGCAAGCAATCTGAACGTTGGACGACTCCCCTCGCAGACCATTCCGAATCCAAAGGGGAATGTCAGTGCAGTCACATTAAGGAGTGGACGAAGGACAGCAGGACCAGTAGGGGACGAGCATCAGCAAGAGCAAGAGGCGACCGAGCCAGATGCCTTCGTCCAGGACGAGCCCAGACCAGACCCAGTTCCGTCAGTTGAGGTCTCACGGCCAGATCAGGTACCCATTGTCGAAAATTCTAACGTCCAGGTACCCTTACCTTTTCCTGTGCAGGTTCGAGCTCCGAAGAAGTATGTGATGGACAAGGAAGTGTGGGAGCTATTCAGTAAAGTAGAAATCAACATCCCACTCCTTGAGGCCATCAAGCAGATTCCGAGGTACTCCAAGTTTCTGAAGGAGTTGTGCACAAACAGACGGCGTGGAACTTTGCCCGACCAGGAGCTCTTGAGCAGGAATGTTTCAGCGGTAATTCAGCGCAAGGTGCCACCAAAATGCGGTGACCCAGGCACCTACACCATCCCCTGCACTATCGGTAACATTAGAATAGAAAATTGCATGCTTGATCTCGGTGCATCTATCAATGTTTTACCATATTCTATATACTCCTGTCTTCGCATTGGTCCTCTAGAACCTGCAGGTCTCACCATACAGCTAGCGGACAGGTCATTGAAACAGCCCGAGGGCAAGATTGAGGATGTACTAGTGCAGGTGGGAGAGCTCGTGTTCCCAGCCGACTTCTATGTGCTCAAGATGGAGAACTGCGGCCCGACAGACCATGCACCGATTCTACTTGGCCGGCCGTTCCTCAAGACGTCAAAGATGAAGATAGACTGTGACACTGGGACATTGACCATGGAGGTTGAGGACGAAATGATCAGCTTTGACATCTTCGGGGCCATGAAGCACCCCGCAGAGTATAAGGCGGTCCATGCTTTAGACACCTTGGACGACCTTGTCCAGGAGGTACATCCAGAGAGACGGACCGACCCGCTAGAGGAAGTCATTGAGGAGGCAGTTTACTCGCCTGAGGATTCTTATGAGCACACAGAGGTGATCATGGACGCCCTAGACCAGCTCGAGATTGCCCAGCCACTCACCCCGAGGTACGAGGTTAATGCAGTTCGTTTATTCAAATCACAAGTGTGTTTGCCTTCTGTTGTGCAGGCACCTACAGTAGAGTTGAAGCCTCTGCCTAGTCACTTGAAGTATGCATTCTTAGGGGAGGATAGCACGCTGCCAGTCATCATTAAGAGTGGGCTCGAGGCAGATCAGGAGCGCAGGTTGATTGGAGTGCTGACCGAGCACAAACTGGCCATCGGATGGACACTGGCCGACATCAGGGGAATTAGCCCGGTAGTTTGCATGCATCGGATATTGTTGGAGGATGGAGCTAGACCGTCGAGGGAACCTCAGTGCAGATTGAACCCTATCATGATGGAGGTGGTCCAGAAGGAGATCCAGAAGCTTCTGGATGCTGATGTGATTTACCCGATCTCAGACAGTCAGTGGGTAAGTCCGGTACATGTTGTACCGAAGAAAACTGGGATCACAGTGGAGAAGAATGCCGAGGGCGAGATGGTGACTACACGAGTCAAGAATGGATGGCGCATGTGCATAGACTACAGGAAGCTGAATGCAGTCACGCGCAAGGATCACTTTCCTCTTCCATTTATTGACCAGATGCTCGACCGCTTGGCAGGTAAGCCTTATTTTTGTTTTCTAGATGGTTTTTCAGGCTATAACCAGATTCCCATAGCACCCGAGGATCAGGAGAAGACGACCTTTACATGTCCATTCGGTACGTTTGCTTTTCGCCGGATGTCTTTTGGCTTGTGTAACGCACCAGGTACTTTTCAGAGGGTGGTTACTAGCATATTCTCTGACATGATAGGGTCATTTATTGAGGTGTTTATGGATGACTTCACTTTGCATGGTGACACTTTTGATGCATGTCTAGAAAATTTGAGCATGGTACTTGCGCGTTGTGTTTCTATGAATTTGGTGCTCAATTATGAAAAGTGTCATTTTATGGTTACTCATGGAGTTATACTCGGTCACATAGTCTCACGTGAGGGGATAGAGGTAGACAAGGCTAAGATAGATTTGATTGTTACTCTGCCATATCCCTCTACAGTCCGTGATATTAAGTCATTTCTTGGGCATGCTGGTTTCTATCGTAGATTCATTAAGGATTTCTCGAAAAAGGCACTGCCTTTATCTAACCTCTTGCAGAAAGATGTTCCTTTTGAGTTTACAGATCAGTGCAGGGCAGCATTTGACGAGCTGAAGGAGGCCCTCACCAGCACGCCCATCATTAGAGCTTCGGACTGGACTCAGCCATTTGAGACTATGTGTGACGCGAGTGATTATGCCGTAGGAGCAGTTCTTGGTCAGAAGGTGGACAAGAAGCCCGTGGTGATCTACTACGCTTCGAGGACACTGGACGTGGCCCAGAAGAACTATTCGACCACAGAGAAGGAGCTGCTAGCCGTGGTTTTCGCCTTGGAGAAATTTAGATCATATATGTTATGTACTAAGGTTGTCGTCTATTCTGACCATGCAGCTATTAGGTACTTGATGACGAAGAAGGAGGCGAAACCGAGGCTCATTAGGTGGATCCTGCTCCTACAGGAGTTTGACGTGGAGATTCGGGACAAGAAGGGCATAGAGAACACAGTTGCAGATCACTTGAGCCGTCTTGTCAGAGAGGAGGATGCCGGGCAGATTACCGAGACGTTTCCAGATGAGCACTTGTATGCTATTTCGGGTAAGCTGCCCTGGTTCGCTCCCATAGTGAACTACCTGGTCGGAGGTAAGTTCCCGCCCTCATATTCTAGGGCACAGCGTTTGAAATTGAAGCATGATGCTAAATACTATGTGTGGGATGATCCGTACTTGTGGAAAATAGGTGTAGATCAGATTCTTAGACGGTGCATCCCTGATGATGAGATTGCTTCAGTTATTAGTTTCAGCCATGAGTTAGAGTGTGGAGGCCATTTCGGCCCTAGGAGGACTGCTAGGAAGATATTGGATAGTGGATTCTTTTGGCCACATGTTTTTAGAGATGCCTACGATCATTGTAAGAGATGTGATAGATGCCAGAGAGTAGGTAACATTTCGGCCAGACAGGAGATGCCACAGGTCCCCATATTAGTGAATGATGTGTTTGACATTTGGGGGATAGATTTCATGGGTCCTTTTCCTGCTTCATGTGGTTTTGAGTTTATCTTAGTTGCAGTTGATTATGTGTCCAAGTGGGTGGAGGCCAAGGCCACTAGATGTGCTGATGCTAAAACTGTCGTAGACTTTTTGCGCACTAACATCTTTTGCAGGTACGGAGTACCTAAGGCTATTATCAGTGATCAGGGGACACACTTCTGCAACCGCATCATGGCATCCACACTAAAGCGCTACCATGTTCATCACCGGACTTCCACAGCATATCACCCCCAGACGAATGGGCAAGCGGAGATCTCCAACCGCGAAATTAAGGGAATTCTGGAGAAGATGGTAGGACCGACTAGGAAGGATTGGAGCCAGTGGTTAGATGAGGCATTGTGGGCGTACAGGACAGCTTACAAGACCCCGATAGGCACATCGCCTTTTCGGTTGGTCTATGGGAAGGCGTGCCACTTGCCAGTGGAGCTAGAGCACACGGCGTATTGGGCACTGAAGAAGTGCAATCCAGACTTACAGGCAGCCGGGTTAGACAGGAAATTGCAGTTGTGTGAGCTTGAGGAGCTGCGCCTCGAGGCTTATGAGAGCCAAACAGACTACAAGGCGCGGACCAAGCTCTACCACGACAAATTCATACTCAGGCGCTCGTTTGAAGTCGGACAGAAGGTGCTCTTATTCTCATCACGGTTACGACTCATGCCCGGGAAGTTGAGGTCCAGATGGACCGGCCCTTACACCATTACACAGGTTTTTAATCATGGAGCAGTCGAACTCGAAGGCCAGACAGGAGGAGACCGATTCAGGGTCAATGGACAGCGGGTGAAGCACTACCATGGAGAGGCCGACCTGACCATTCACCAGTTTGACCTAGTCGAGCCAGTCGAGACCACCACTGATGAGATTGCAGTTGACGAGCCTCCTGACACTTAGAGGAGGAACTGTCGAGCCAACGACGTTAAACAAAGGCGCTCGCAGGGAGGCAGCCCTGCACGATTTGCAATTCTTTTACATTTCGGTTTATTTACTTATTATGTTTTTTTGAGTCATTATTGTCACATTGTACCTTGGAAAGGATTTGGTTTCATTTCGCAGGGATTGGACTTAGTCGGCCGGATAATTCCCTTGGAGCTACGCATTTTAGCCCCGGACTTGATCCGAGTTCAGCCGACCACCGTCTACACCCCAGGGGAGTCTCGTTCTACCCTTTTCCTTTCCTTATCTATTTATTGCATGCATTTGTGTGTCTAGATTTGAGTCGTGCCGTGAGGACACGGCTCATTTCAAAAGTGTGGGGTGGGAGAGTCAGTATCGAGTCAGGACATTTATTTCCTGCACCCTGCACAGAGTCAGCACGTTTTGGGTCAATTTTAAAATTTTTTGTACATGATACTTCACTATTTCCTAGACTTGCAGTAGTGGATAATGATTTGGTGAAATAGATATAGCCGATTTTACAAGCATGTCTTTGATGAAACTTGATTTGTGCGACTAACATGTGATCTTAAAATCTTTACGTGCCTTTGTTAGTTGAGATAAACAGGGATGTGGAGTTGATAGAAACGCCCTAGAGAGACTTGACAGATCATTCAAAGACCGAACTCAGGATGTATGGTTATGTAGAGCTCGTGGAGGCTAGCACTTCGAGACGACATAGTACGAGTCTGCTCCGCCACTGCGGCACCCTTGCGGTTGGTCGGGACGGGAAAACTTCACACCGTCCAAGCTCTAGTCCAAGTAGCCGAGAAAATAGGCAAGCGACCCTTGACTTGACCCGTGTCAAAAGGACGATGATGAGTGAGAGCAGGAAGGTTTCTAATCTGAGTAACCGGGAAAATAGACGAGCGACCCTCGGCTTGACTCGCGTCAAAAGGAGAAGAAATCACGGTTCGAGCAAGTCACAATCCGCACTACAAAAGTTCAAATCCATCATCATTGTGAAGGTTTACACCGAAACAAGTGAAGAGTACCACTGATACATCAAAATCAGACACTATAGCTGACCGAAAAACACTCAACACTTTGAAGCTCGAATGAATCACGTGCAAGAAAAAGCGGCAAAGCATAACCATATAGCAGCGAGTTCGAGTCCGAGAATGAGGGTTCATGGGTCTAAACACGGCTATCTCCAGATACATCCGAATTGATTTGCATCACGACCCAAAGGTAACACGTATCTTTAACCCATGTTTTCGCACAAGGACATTAGTAGCAAGCATGCATAACAGGCGAGATCTAGAGTAATCAATTCATGTCCATGTAGCACGTCTAGGATGACCGAAGCTTTGTGATGTTCGTACTTCACTTATTTCCTCTTATGACCTAGTTCTTGTTCGGGACGAACAAGTTTAAGTGTGGGGTGGTTTGATGAGCTGTATTTATACGACTCATCGAGTCATCAAATCCCACCAATTCCAGTACTTTTATATGCAAACAGTTACTTCTTAGTGTTGTTTCGCATTTCAGGTAATTTGGACGCTCTAAGAGGAATCGCATTCAAAAGACGGCTTTTGGAGCCAAAAACATCACAAGGAGTTTTTGACCGGTCCATAGGCACTTGAAATGAAGAATGGCCGAGAAAAATGAAGAATGGCCCGAGGAAATCAAAAGATGGCCGAAGAAAACCAGGTCGCGTCCGGGAAGAAGCAGGCCACGTCCGAGCGGCCATCCGAGCTCCAGCCGGCCATCCACTCGGCCATCCGAGCTCCAGCCGGCCATCCACTCGGCCATCCGAGCTCCATCCGAGCGGGCATGCGTGCGTGCCTCCGAGCGGGCATGCGAGCTCCAGCCCGTCCAGCCGATCGAGCATCCGACCTCCAGCCCGCACCCCCGACCGGCCATCCGAGCTCTTTGGCGCATTCCTCCGAGCGAGCCTCCGAGCTCCATGCGTCCGGCCATTCGAGCATTCCAGCCTTATCCCATCCAATCAAAGTCCAGCAGCCGGCCCAATGTGCATGCGATGCTAGGGTTTCGTAGCTTATTCACCAAGTTAGGGTTTCTCAAACCCTATAAATACAGGAGATCCTGCAGTCTTAAAATCATCCGAAAATCACAGAGAAATCCATCGATCTGAGTCATACACAGCCAGACCTCATTCCTTGCTTCAGCCGTGCCTTGCTCCTCCTGTTCTTCATCTCAATCAATTAGTGAAGTCTCTTCCTTTTATTATTTGCATTGTTTACTTATGTCGATGTGTAACTAATCCAATTATTCGGGTTAGGGTTAAATAATTGTGACGATTGTTTTGAGATTCTGTTCTTCAACATTATTCATGCTTTCTATTTAGTTCTTGTGCACATTATTAGTTTGAATTTATTAGGTTAAGGGGAGATCCGAAAGGGTACAACTTAACATAGTAATCCTTACTATCTTTTCACTGCATATTTGATACCGACCCAGTTAGAATAAGTAGTTGCACGAAACCTAATATAACCAGACCAGGAGTATTAGGTTTGCTAGAATTAAACGGTTATAACCAGACCAGGAGTAACCCTAAGAAAGCTAGAATAAATACTTAGAAATCAAGGATAAACGAAGTCACAATTGAATAATACCCTAACCTGAATATCTTCTCTGATTGATAAATCCCTTAGCAATTTTCGATCATTACATTAACCTTTACTTTCACACTAGTTTCTTGTTTTTTTTCTCTATTTCAGAACGAAGTAGTAACCATCTAGCTCCCTAGGGTTCGACCCTTACTCATCACTGTACTAACCCACAGCCAAGAGCGAGGAAAAATATAAATTGTTTTTGCACAGGTACGACGACAAGCCTGTTCATTGATGCCTTATTCCTTGTGCAAAAAGCTAAATATGGGTGAGCCTAAACCAACTCAAATGATTCTAAGACTCGCGGACCGCTCCTCAAGATTTCCTAGGGGAATTCTTAAGGATGTCCCGGTTAGAGTAGGGAATTTCTACATTCCAGGGGATTTTGTGGTGTTAGAGATGGAAGAGGACAATGAAATTCCCATTCTATTGGGAAGGCCTTTCCTCTACATCGCGGGGGCTATATTTGATACTACTAAGGGGTCAATTACCATGAGGGTAGGAGATGAGGAAGTTGAATTTAACTTAGAAAAGGCACAAAAAGGTCCTAATTCTACCATGAGTTGCAATTATCTAGACCTTGTTGATTCTTATGAGCTATATGATGTGCCTAACTTGATTGTGAATGAAATTGACCTTGATAATGAGCTTCTCGAGCATGTTGATTGTTGGGTTATCTTGGAGGAAGAAAGTGAAGGGGATACTAAAAGCGACAAAGGTAAGGAGTCTTGTTCGGTAGAGTTAAAAGCTCTACCAACAAGCCTAAGGTATGAGTTCTTGGGCCCTAATTCTACATTGCCTATTATTGTGAGTGCCTCTTTGCATGATAATGAGACCTCAAAATTCCTTGATGTTGTTAGAGAACATAAGGATGCTATTGGCTACTCGATTGATGATTTAAAGGGAATAAGCCCAAACTTGTGCATGCATGAAATCAATCTAGAGAGTGATAGTATGCCGTCTAGGGAGAGGGCTAGGAGATTAAACCCAATTGTGGGAGAAGTTGTGAAAAAGGAGGTTCTAAAATTGCTAGATGCGGGAATCATTTTCCCCGTTGCGGACTCTAAATGGGTGAGCCCCATTCATGTAGTACCAAAAAAAGGGGGGATGACGGTGATCAAAAATGCTAAGAACGAATTGATTCCCACAAGAACCGTAACCGGGTGGCGTATGTGTGTGGACTATAGGAAACTCAACCAAGCCACTAGAAAAGATCACTTTCCACTTCCTTTTATTGATCAAATGTTGGAAAGACTAGCTAAGCATGACTACTTTTGCTATCTTGACGGATATAGCGGATTTTTCCAAATCCCTATTCATCCACAAGATCAAGAAAAAACCACCTTTACATGTCCCTATGGAACATTTGCCTATCGGCGAATGCCCTTTGGACTTTGTAATGCGCCGAGTACCTTTCAAAGATGCATGATGGCTATATTTTTGGAATTTATTGAGGAAATCATGGAAGTGTTTATGGATGACTTTTCCGTTTATGGTTCCTCTTTTGATGATTGCTTAGCCAATTTGGCGAAAGTATTGAAAAGATGCATTGAAACGAACCTTGTGCTTAATTGGGAAAAATGTCATTTCATGGTGCAGTAAAGGATAGTGCTTGGTCACTTGGTCTCGAAAAGGGGAATCGAGGTGGACAAAGCTAAAATTGAAGTTATGGAAAAATTGCCGCCTCCAAAGGATGTCAAGGGTATAAGGAGCTTTCTAGGCCATGCCGGATTCTATAGAAGGTTTATTAAGGATTTCTCGAAGATTGCAAAGCCTTTAACAAACCTATTATGCAATGACACCAAGTTCCGGTTTGATGAAGAATGCTTGGTGGCCTTCGAGAAGTTGAAAAAGGCATTAGTGTCGGCCCCAATTATCCAACCTCCTAATTGGGATTTGCCCTTTGATCTCATGTGTGACGCAAGTGATTATGCCGTTGGGGCGGTTCTTGGACAAAGGGTGGACAAGAAACTTCATGCCATTCACTACACAAGCAAGGTTCTAAATGGAGCTCAATTGAACTACACTACAACCGAAACAGAGCTCCTTGCTATTGTGTATGCATTTGACAAGTTTCGTTCATACCTAGTGGGATCAAAGATTATTGTGTTCACCGACCACGCGGCGATCAAGTACCTCTTGGCAAAGAAAGACTCCAAGCCGAGATTGATAAGGTGGATTCTATTGCTCCAAGAATTTGATATCGAGATCAAAGATAAAAAGAGGGTAGAAAATGTGGTAGCCGATCACCTATCGAGGCTTGAAGGAAATGAAGAGCTTGAAAAGGATACTAGGCCCCGTGGATGACTCATTCATTGGAGAGCAACTTATGAGAGTTGAGGCGGAGGCCCTCCCATGGTATGCGGACTTAGTGAACTTCGTGGTTTGTGGGATTATTCCTCATGACATGAACCACCATCAAAAGAGGAAGTTCCTATCCGAGACAAAGAGATATTATTGGGATGAGCCCTACCTATATAGGCTATGCGCGGATGGGCTATATAGAACTTGTGTCGCCGAAGACGAAATGAGAGATATTATATACCATTGTCATTCATCCCAATATGGAGGACATGGTAGTGGAGCAAAAACGGCGTCGAAAGTTCTACAAAGCGGTTTCTATTGGCCTACTCTCTTTAGTGATGCATATGAATTCGTCAAGGCTTGCGATCAATGCCAAAGGACGGGAAATATATCCAAGAGGCATGAAATGCCCCAACAAAGCATCCTCCCGGTTGAGATATTTGATGTTTGGGGTATCGACTATATGGGCCCTTTCCCGTCTTCATATGGAAATCAATATATATTGGTCGCGGTCGACTACGTCTCCAAATGGGTTGAGGCCGTCGCTTCCCCTACTTGCGATGCTAAAGTTGTCACCAAGCTATTCAAGAGGATTATTTTTCCAAGGTTTGGAGTTCCGAGGACCGTCATTAGTGATGGCGGCTCACATTTTAAGGAAAAACATTTTGAAGCCTTACTTCGCAAATATGAGGTTAGCAACAAGGTTGCTACACCTTATCACCCACAAACGAGTGGGCAAGTGGAGATATCAAATCGAGAAATAAAGTCTATCTTATAAAAGCCGTGGGAAGCTCGAGGAAGGATTGGTCATCGAAGCTAGATGACGCACTATGGGCCTATCGTACGGCGTTCAAAACCCCTATTGGGATGTCTCCCTATCGTCTTATATATGGGAAACCTTGCCATTTGCTGGTTGAATTGGAATACAAGGCGATGTGGGCAATTAAACTCTTGAATATGGACATACAAACGGCGGGAGACAATAGGGTCCTACAACTCCATGAGTTGGAGGAAATAAGGAATGAAGCCTACGAGAGTGCTAGGATCTATAAGGAGAAGACTAAGAAATGGCACGACAAGAGAATATTTCATCGTGAATTCAAAAAGGGAGAAAAGGTCTTGCTCTTCAACTCTAGGCTCAAATTATTCCCGGGGAAATTAAGAAGCCGATGGAGTGGTCATTTCATTGTCCACAAGCCTCACGAAGATGGCCATGTAGAGTTGCTCAACAATGACGGAACCATCTTCACGGCAAATGGACAAAGGCTCAAGCATTATAGAGAGGAAGTTCGGGATGAGCAAAATGTGACCTACTCTTTGACCGACCCATAGAGGAGCTACTATCCTCTTGAGGAGGGATCCTAGCAAAGGACTCCTCAAGTGTGTTTCTTAAGAAAAGATTCGGCTCGGTCTTTGCCAAGACGTTAAACTAGGCCCTCACGGGAGGTACCCCGGTTTGTGAGTTGTCCATTTATGCACAAGTAATTTTCATGTATGTGTAGCATGCATTTTGTGAACTTGTCGTGTGGCTTGGTGATTGAAATAATTTTAAAATGCATGATTTGATGTGGTTGGTGTGATATGGGGCTTACATGAGATTTCTTGATGTTGGTGGCGCTTTAAGTGTGGAGTCTATTTTCCTACCTTGGTTTTTATCTGATAATCATATATATATGTGGGAGTGACTTCTTGGGAGAGCGTGCGTGGGAATTCATTCGTGAAAGTGAGTAAAAATTCTAAGTGTGGAGTTGGGGTAATGCTAGATTCAGGTTATGATTGAAATTGCTGATTTTTGTTCCAACCGATCGGTTGGTAAGGAACTCAAGCTCCAACCGATCGGTTACGGAAATAATTCAGCAGAACCATTTTTTGGTGCAGGATCAACCGATCGGTTGGCGAGGAATTCCGTGCCCCAACCGATAAGTTGCAGAAACATCTCAGGAGCTCTTCATTTATGCTCAGCCCCAACCGATCGGTTGGGAAGTCAAATGAAGCCAACCGATCGGTTGGCATTTGCTTAACCAAACCCTTTCTTCCTCATTTCTCATTTCACGCTCGCCTCGCCCGAACTCAAGCAACCCTAGCCGACCAAAATCCCGACTCCAACTCCGACTCCGGCCGTCCGTTCTCCTCACCTGGTCATCCATCCACCCAGAACACGCCACCATCCCCCTAGCCGTTTCCCAGCTAAGCTCCGCCGCTCATCCGTCGACAAACCGTCTCCCGATCGAAAACACATCCCACGTCCGATCTCGCCATCCAACCGTCCAATCCGCCCGTCCGACACACCAAATCACTCACCGGCCTCCCGCCTACAAAACCCCCCAATCAATTTCATCATCCAAGCCATTTCCTAAAACCCCGATTTCTGCCCTAAAATCATCCGGATTTTACCAGCCAACCGACCGGTTGACAGACTGCTCCTCAGCCCAACCGATCGGTTCGATTGAATCTCAGCGCCTCCTTCAGTGCATTTCATTCCACTCAAATCATGCCTCAAGCCGGTTCTTCATCCAAGAACAAGTCTAAGGGTAAGGAAATTGCCCATGAACCAACGAGGGATGCTCGGGATGATGAATCGTTCGATGGTGAGGTAGACGATTTGCCTCTTGTTGCTCGCAAGAGAAAGCAATTTAGAGTTTCGTTGAGGGAGCCTAGTACGGATGAGGAGATGGAATCTCCCCCACCATCGCCTCACCCACCGGCTAAGAAAAGCAAGTCTTCAAAAGGAGTCTCGTCCACCTCAAAGAAATCCCAGAAGAAGACTCCTGCACCTCCCGCACCTCCCATTGCGCGAGTGCCGTCACCCTCACCTCCTGCCTCCCCGTCCAATGCCCTTGCTCTAGTTGCGCCCGATGATGGCCCATTGGAGGGTCCCTTGCCTATCCCCACCCCTTACCCCTTTGTCGAGCCTCTCGTGTTCGAGGATGAGACGCATAGGAAGCGTCATGACATTATCACGGCAAAGGGAAAGAAAGCAGTAGCGACTCTCTATCCGGATATGGAGTTCCTCAGGGGCCTCGACCTTGAAGTCGCCGATGAGGTACAGTCTAAACTTCGTCATAGTGGATTAAATGTTTTATTTGTGGATGATCCGGGCTCCTACCAAAGGGTAGTTGAGGAGTTTATTTGCTCATTTGATTGGATGACGGACGAGGAAGGGGAGATGTTTGGGAAGTTTGTTTTGGGAGGAAGGGCTTTCAAAATAATGAAGGGTATGCTTCTTGATTGGTTGGATTTTCCTCCGCATGGGGTAGAGATGCGTAAGTTTAATGAGCATGAGAGGACTAGATTTTGGAGGAGGATCTCGGGGAGGAACGAATGGTTCATTTCATCTTATAACTCATCTGCCATCACCACTCCCGTTTGGAAGGTTATTCATTATCTCATTACCTTTGGAGTAAATACCAGACTAGGGAAGGGTAGAGCGGTGACAATTCCTGGTATTGATCTGATGATGGCCACTGACCGCGGCGATGTCCTTGATTGGTTTGCTATCCTCGCCTCCCGGTTTGCGGACACTGTTAAGAGTTTCTCGCGAAATCTTGCCTTGGGAGGAGGATCTTTGATCACGTTGATTGCTTTGAGGTGTAACTTCACTTTAAGCAATGTCGGATGCGACGAGCCATCCAAGAAAGTCCTCGATGCCTCTACCATGAAGAGTATGCACTTTCTCAAGGCAGACGGGAAAACTTGGGAGGAAGATACCAAACCGCACAAGAAGAACCTTAGGGATGATGCGAAGGATAGGAAGGCCATGTTCCGACAGCTAAACCCCTCTACTGCAGAGAGAACCTCACCCCATCCCCTGTTGCCTCCCCTGTTGCCTCCCTTGTTCACTCACCTCCTCCGGTCGACGAGCCTGCAGCTCCTATCCCTGAGGAGCCTCCCGTCGTAGAGCCACGCATTGAGGAGCCGGCTGTTGAGGGTGTTGCCCCTCTCTACAGGTGATTGGGTAGAGTGGAGAGAGCGAGTCTCCTGTGACATCGCTAATTTTGAGGAGTGGGCTAGCTAGCCTTGATGCCTTCACTCGAGCCGAGGCGTTGAGATCTCGTCAGGAGTGGGAGTGGCTCCGTTCTACGGTCCAGTCCTTCATCAGTGGCCCCAGCGCTCCTTTCATCCCTTCTGCTGCTCCGGAGTTCTCTGCTCCTCGTGGCGCCTCCCCTTTGCCTACCACGCCAGCTTCTATGGTAGGGGAGGCGGGCACACCACTTCCTGGAGGGACGCTCCCATGTGTGAGTTCTGCTCGCGAGGATAGCCCACTGATGACGGGTCCCACGGCGCCGCCTGATGATGAGGGTGTCGTTGATTCAGTTAGGCCCGGAGACGATGAGGCTACATCATGATTCCATGTTTCATTTAGTACTCACATGTGTATCTCTTATTTTACTTGTTACATTGGATGACTGTTTTGGATGTTAAGTCGCCTTTGGGCGCAATTTTGATGATGTATGCCATTTTGGTGATATTTCTCTTTACTTGCCTTTGGTTGTATGCTACATTTCTATGATATTGGAGGTGTTTACCTTTTATGTTGTTCACTCTACATGATATCAACTTACATATTCTTATCATGTCCAAAAACACCTACTTTATCTACAATTGCAACCAAATGGTTATTTCTCGCTCCCAAGAGTTATATGCCGGGTCTACAAACGAGGGGAGTTCCTATGCGCCTTTGCCTCTATTTTTATCATTCTTTGCGCTTAGGGACTAAGTTTGAATTAAGTGTGGAGTGGTTTGATGCGCATAGTTCACATGTTTGCATGCCATACATATCATTTCTAGACGGACACTTGCATACTTGCACATTATCCCAACATGAGAGTGTTTTTAACTATATAGGCTTGTGACTATCGATCCTTAATTCCTATAAATCACATCTAGCCTATTTGTCACATTTGTTGGATCTTGAACTTAGAACCGACCTAGTCCAATATCATTGCTATCTTTCGTCTAACCAATCCTCTAAATATTTTTGTTGAAATACCTTGGATCAAGTTATAGCAAGCACCTTTTCAAATCTTCGTGAAAAACTTAGACCATTTGATAGCTCCTTGGTGACTTGAGTTCTCTAACACGGTGCCTTGCTTATGTTTGATTCCCGCACATTCCATATACTTTTTGAACATATTGTCAAGTTTTAAGTGTGGAGTCAAAAAAAAAATGTTTGCGGTTGACCGATGCACAGTCGTCGTGTGCAAAAGTCAAGAATATATTTATAAGTCCGCTACTCGCGACTTCACTACTGGGTAGCAAGTGGTAAGTAGGAGTGGAACCCAAGGGAATTAGGGGGATAGTTGTTCTTTGAGGAATGTACTGAAAGGGAGCGTGATTTTAGGTGGATTGAGGTTTTAGCGATGAAAAGTGAGTGGTTGGTTGTTGGTTTTAGTTTTAGTACAGAAAAGTAAGTGGGTTGGTCGTGATTTTAGTGCAGAAAGTAAAGTACTGAAAGTAAAGTACTGAAAGTAATTGCTTGAAAAAGAAGACTTACAGAGAGTGGGTTGCTTGAAGGGCAAGTCTTGCAAAAATTAAGCAGTTGATATTTAGACTGAATGTAAAGTGCAGGTGATGTTTTAAGTTAAGGAAAGTATTCGGTTTTAGGGGCCTTGTATCATAGTCTGTTTATCATTGACCTCTAATGATCATACTAAGTATTCAAAAGTGTATCAAGGCCATTCCAAGCACTTGATTTGCCACACTGTCTAGTCCATTCCAAGACATGGAGCACTTGTTCTATTTAGACTAACACCCCATTCCAAGGTATATTAGCCTTGTGTGCATCCATTTGATCAATCATTCCCGATCAACCAAATGGTGTTTTAAAGAGGTCAAACTTCTCAGATAAGCTTTGCCATTCCAAGCATCCACTTATCCGAGTATGTTTACGAACCCCACGGAAGAGTTTTGCCATTCCAAGCATCCACTCAACCTTGGAAGTTCTAACCTAATATGTGGCACATAGAACAAGTTTTGAACACATAGAGGTATTAAGAGTAGGGCCTAAAACATTTTATGACACAAGTACACTCCTTCAACCGAATGAAGGGTTTAGCTACGAATATCCATAGAGGTGGATATCATAGCTAAGTACTTGAAGGTTTTCGAAAGACAGTAAAGTAAAGGGAGAATACTCAAGAACCAACAGGAGTAAACTCAAGAACAACTAGAATACTCAAGAACCAACAGGAGTAAACTCAAGAACAACTAGAATACTCAAGAACCAACAGGAGTATTATAGATTTCAAACAAGTGTTTACAAGAGTAGTGCCCAAAATCTAGAGAGAAGCTAGAGCTTTGTGATGGATGATGTTTTGAAATGAGGATTGTGGGATGATTTACAAAGGGAAGGGATGAGTTCTATTTATAGCCAAGGGAAGGATCTAGATCACAACACATGGCACAAAATGGGAGGAGAAGCTCTCAAAGCCGCCCGCCCATGTGGCTTTTCTCCCCAAAGCCGCCGGTGGTGAGTCACCAAGGAGGAAGAGCCGCCGGCTAGGTGGAGGAGAGAAGAGAGTTTGTGTGATTTTGTGACTTTTTCCAAAAGCCATCGGGTCCTTTCAGCTCCGGACTGACTCTGGTTGCTCTTCGGTTGGACTTGTTTTGAGTGATTCCATGTCAGGTTCATGAGAAATGTATAGTCGGAGTCTGGTCGTGACTTGGAATGACTCGTAATTCATTTTCAGCTTAAAAACTCCTCCTTAGCCTGTATTCTCTCTAGACTTCAAAATACCCTGTAGATAAATATCGGAACTAACAAGCAAAAGTTAAATAGACAAAGAGTCTAATTTGGTGGGTTTAACTGTGTTTATGATTCATACAATTTTGGTCCATCAGCGGTCAAAGAGGGCAAAGCCCCGACTAAAAACTTTCTCAAAGTACAAGAGAAGTTTTGATCAAAATATACAAATGCCGGGGGTTAGGGAGGTAAGTCCCCCCTCGAAAGCATTTGTAGGCCAAAGGCCGTTTCAAAAAGAAAATAAGAAGCACTTAAAACTTGACTCTATGTTTTCCTCCATTCATCATTTGTGCGGGATTCATCATTTGCATTGTGTGCTTGTTAGAATAACTTTTGGACGACCCATGTGCTTACACGGGAGTTATCATTTGGTCTATGCATGTTTATTGAGAACTCTAGTGTCGAACTCCTCTTCTCTTATGGATTACGGCTTAAGCGCCTAAAACTTGGGAATGAGTTCCATGTCACAAACCCATGGACTAGCCCTAGCTAGCATAGGTGAGCGATTGACAATTTTTGTGCAAACTAAAAACTTCACATCTATTGTATAGCCTGGAAAATGAATAGACTTTTGGATGAGACGATTGATAGCTCTAGTATTGATGACCTTGAATCCACAACCTCAAAGGTTCTCAAAGTGGTTCGAAAGTTCTTTTGATGATATTGTGATGGTAGTCCTAGCGTGGGATGAGGAATTTGCTTTGAGAAATCATAGCCTCGGTTGAACACTTTTTAATTCATTCTTATGGGATAGGTGCATTAGGGATTTGTGAGTATTCCCTTTTCTGAAAACTCTCACGAGACTATAACTCATCCACTAGGGTAGCTGACGGAGCGCACTGCACTGTCGTTAAGGTGAAATGTTCTCTGTACAAATAAATTTATATTTTCCGCTACTCGCGACTACACTACTGGGTAGTAAGTGGTAAGTAGGGGTCGAACCCAAGGGAATTAGAGGGATAACTGTTCTTTAGGGGATCGTATGGTGAGTGATTTTAGGTCGATTGGGGACTTACTGCTAATTACTAAGCTACTGTTTTTGGTTTTTTTGGTTTTTTATGCGGAAAAGTAAATACAGAAAATAAGTACTGAAAATAAAGGAGTTAAGGGAAGAAGACTTACAGTGCGTGATGCGTGATTGTGATTCCTCCGATAGATGAGCGGTTGATGGTTGTAGTTGATCGAGCAGTTTATAAAAGTAAATACAGGGGGGTTTTTTGTAATTCAAGGAAAACATTCGGTTTCAGGGGCCTTGTATCATAGCCTGTTTATTGTTTTAGTAACCCTTCTAAGTATTCAAACGTGTATCAAGGCCTTTTCCGGCGCTCGATTTGCCACACTGTCTAGTCTTTTGCAAAAGTGTTCGAAAGTGAATCAAGGCCATTTCAAGCACTCGACTTGCAACACTGTCTAGTCTTTTGCAAAAAACGTAAAGCCCTTGTTCTACTTAGACTAGCACCCCATTTCAAGGTATACTAGCCTATGTGCATCCATTTTGGGTTCTCTTTTCCGATTTACCCAAAATGGTGTTTGAGAGAGATCAAACTCCTCAGATAAGCTTTGCCATTTCAAGCATCCACTTAGACGAGTATGTTTGCGAACTTCCACGGAAGAGCTTTGCCATTTCAAGCATCCACTCAACCTTGGAAGTTCTGATCTAATATATGGCACATAGAACAAGTTTTGAATACAGAGAAAAGAAACTAAAAGAATTAAACATTTCATAACACAAGTACGCCCCTTTAACCGAATAAAGAGTTTAGCTACGAATATCCATGGAAAAGGACATCATAAATAAATACTCGGGGGTTTTTGAAAACAGTAAGAGGGAAAGGGGTGGAATACTCAAGAACCAACATGAGTATTCACAATTTCCTACTGAATACTCAAGAACCATCAGGAGTATTCTCTAAAGTATAATACTCAAGAACAAACAGGAGTATTATTTCCAATCAGTATAATACTCAAGAACAAACAGGAGTATTATTTCCAAAACCAAACCAAACTTACAAAGTAACAAAAACTTAGAGAGAGAAGTGAAATGTTGATTTTTGGATTGATACAAATGAGGAGGAGAAGCCTCCTTTTATAGCCACAAGGGGAGGAGATGGGTGGTGGAGATGGGTGGCATGTGTTTTTGATCCAAGGGAGGAGAAGGGAGGAGGAAGGAGGAGGTGCCACATGGGGGGAGCAAAAGCCGCCGGTTGGGGGAGGAGAAAGCCACCGGTGGCCGGTCACCATGGGGGGAGGCTTCCTCCCTTGGCCACCTCCAAGCAAGGTGGCCGGTCACCTTGGTCCATGAGTGCATTTTGACAGTTTTGTGCAGTCTTTTCACAAAACTATCAGTCCAATTTCGCTCCGGTCTGACTTTGATTGTTCCTCGGTTGGATTTAATTTGAGTAATTGACGATTCGCTTGTCGTCAGAGCAAATTGTACAAATAAATTTATAAAGTCCGCTACTCGCGACTACTGGGTAGAAGTGGTAAGTAGGGGTCGAACCCAAGGGAATTAGGGGGATACGTTGTTCTTTTACTAACAGGGACGTGTTTTAGGATGATTGAGATTTTAGCGCGAGTAATTAAACTACTGTTTTTGGTTTTTTTGGGTTTTTTGTGCGGAAAAGTAAATACAGAAATTAAATACAGAAATTAAATACTGAAAGTAAAGAGATAAGGGTTAGAAGACTTACAGTGGGTGATGCGTGATTGCGATTCCTCCGGTTGTTGAGCGGTTGATGGTTGTGGTTGATCGGGACAGTTATACTAGGAAAGTAAATACAGGGGGTTTTTGTGATTGAAAGAAAGTATTCGGTTTCAGGTACTCTTGTATTATAACATGTATATAATAAACCGTTAGTAACTTTTCTAAGTATTCAAAGATGAATCGAGGCCCTTTCGTAGCGCAAGACTTGCAACATCGTTTAAAGCAACCCTTGTTCTACTTCAGACTAATTCCTCCTTTCGAAGTATCTTAGCCTTCTGTGCATCCACCTGATCTCACAGTTACGATTGACCAAGTGGTGTTTTAGATAAGTCGAACTCCGCAGATAAGCTTTGCCCTTTCGTAGCATCCACTTATCCGAGTATGTTCACGAACCCCACGGAAGAGTTTTGCCCTTTCGTAGCATCCACTCAACATTGGAAATTCTGACTATAAATGGCACATAGAACAAGTTTTGAATACAAAGAAATGAAACTAAAAGATATTACAACATTATATAATACAAGAAAATACCTTCCACCGAATGAAGAGTTTAGCTACGCCTATCCATGGAAGAGTAGCGCATAGCAAAGTATCGTAACTTTATTGATCAAAACCAAACTTTACTAAGTATTACAAATATAGAGAGATAAGTTGTGAAATGTGGTGGTGATGATTTTATGAAGAGGGTTGTGCTCCTATTTATAGGGAGGAGGAGGGAGGAGTGAAGGGTGGAGATGGGAGGCAAGTGTTTTCTCATCAAGGGTGGAGGAAGAGGGAGGAGTTTGTGGAGGAGAAGGGAGGACACATGTCACATCCCTATGGTTGCTCCTCCTAGCCGCCGGTTGCAAGTAGTTTATGGGGAGGAGTTTGTGGCTTTGGTTACCTCCAACCAAAGCCACCGGTCATATGGGGGAGGAGGAAGGGTTGTGCCACCCATGAGTCATCCCTTCCACACTAGTAGCCGGTCATCTTGCCCATGGATGAGTTTTTGACGGTTTTGTACAGTCTTTACAAAACTATCATTCCAATTTTGCTCCGGTCAGACTTTGATTGCTCCTCGGTTGGATTTAATGTGAGTAATCCTTGGTCAGAATCTTGAGATTTCTTTGTTCAGCGTCTGATATTGACCTCGGACTGACTCTTGTTATCTTTTCAGCGTAAAATCCTCTCCTTAGCGTGTTTTCTCTATAGACCCCAAAATGCCCTGCAAATGCATTTCGGTACTAACAACCAGAAGTTAAATAGACAAACAGTCTAATTTGGTGGGTTTTACTGTGTTTATGATTCGTATAATTATGGTCCATCAGTAATTCCTACGTCAGGATCTTGAGATTCTTCATTCAGCGTCTGATCTTGACCTTGGATTGACTCGTAATATCTTTTCAGCGTAAAATCCTATCCTTAGCGTGTTTTCTCTCTAAGTGCCAAAATACCCTGTAGAAATAAATCGGGACTAACAAGCAGAAGTTAAATAGACCAACAGTCTAATTTGGTGGGTTTTACTGTGTTGTTGATTCGTATAATTATGGTCCATCAGTAGCCTAGGGGTTTAAAGGCTTAATGCATATGCTAAATGCATTCGTAACGCCTACGAAAAGGAGCTAGTTAGATTGTACATACTTTTCGCTCTTCTTTCAATAACATGTTTAGAAATAATGATCGAGACCTTGTGAAATCTAGTGAGGCAAATATACGAAAAACATAGCACCACTAGCATTTCAACATTTGCACCTCCTTGGCATATTTGCATACTTTGTTCGGGACGAGCAAAGTTTAAGTGTGGAGTGTTAATGAGTCGAGTTTTCGACTCGTTAATACCTGTTTTCACTATAGCTTTAGTTCGTCTCCAATAATAATTTGTTGCCATTTGATCCCCTTTTCGTGCGTTTCAGGTCAACACAAGATGTCTTAGGGTCGAAGCCATTATACGAAAACTTGGGGAGAATCGAAGATTTGGGAGCAAATATTTGCAGAACAACACGTCCAACCGATCGGTTGGGCAACTGCCCTTAGCCAACCGATCGGCTGACTAGCTCCCTCAGAAGGTGGCTTGTTTTTGAATGATGTGTGAGTAGTCCCCCTTGTGTTACATGATGTGTGAGTAGTCCCCCTTGTGTTTTGAGGGTTTTATGATCCTCCTTGGTACTCAATGATCATTGTATACACTTTAACATGGATTTTATGAAGTTGATTTCATTTTACTATGCTCTTCATTCGAGACATGTTGCTAAGTGTTTGATAAAATGCCTAAGTGACATGTTTGTGTTAGAATCATGATCTAAGTATTGAGAGAGCTTAGTGATGGTTTGGATATAGTAAAAATGAACTTATCCACCATTTATGAGAGTAAATGCATGGTGGGAGGCTAACTAGAACTTCATGCATATAGCATTTATGACAATAAATGCTATATAAAGGATCAATATTTTTAATTAGTGAGATTCTACATATGATGGCTTGACTAGGATTAGACTTGCATGATAGTTTGTCAAATTTTGGCCTAAGCTAGGTTTTAAACCTATCAACTCTTAAATAATTAAAACTCTTGTACGCATGATCATTGGGAAATTGCCGAGGGGATTAATCCCTCGAAACTCGCTTTAATTGAATTAATTCCCCAAAAACCATTTCATTACTTGTTTTCATCATTGATAATCATCATCACACTTGAATCGAAGGAATAGCCGAGTTAGAAATTGATAGACCTAGCGCATAATCCGTTTGCTCCCTTGAGTATGACGCCGGTCTTACCGGTTAAAACACAAATTGTTTTTGACTACATGCTAAAAACTACCCGTCACTTACCGCTTTACAAATCCAATAGTAAGGTCACGAGTAGTGGACTTATAAATTGTAATTTGCAGTGTCATGACGACTGGCACCTGTCAGCTGGTCCCTGAAATTGAGAAAGAAGTTAATAAACTCATCGATGCAGATTTCATTCGTGAAGTTAAATATCCAACGTGGATAGGCAACATTGTTCCAGTAAGGAAGAAGAATGGGCAGCTGCGAGTGTGCGTGGACTTTCGAGATCTCAACGAAGCATGTCCAAAGGATGACTTTCCCCTTCCAGTTATGGAGCTCATGATAGATGCAACAACTGGGCATGAAGCTCTCTCCTTCATGGACTGCATGGCTGGATACAACCAGATACACATGGCGCCTGAAGACCAAGATGCTACAGCATTCCGAACTCCGAAAGGGATCTTCTGCTACAAAGTCATGCCTTTCGGCCTAAAAAATGCGGGAGCCACATATCAGCGTGCGATGCAAAAGATTTTCAAGGACATGATGCATAAAATGGTAGAATGTTACGTCGATGATGTGGTGGTCAAGTCAAAAGCCAGGAGTGACCATGTCCAAGATCTTCGTACGGTCTTCGAAAGACTCTGAAAGTGCCAGCTCAAAATGAATCCACTCAAATGTGCATTTGGCGTCACATCGGGGAAATTCCTTGGCTTCGTAGTCACACACAGGGGCATTGAAATAGACGAGACAAGAATCAAAGCTTTTCAAGAAACGCCCGAACCAAAAAGTTTAAAAGAACTGTGCGGATTACAAGGAAGACTGGCTTACATACGAAGATTCATCTCCAACCTCGCAGGGCGTTGTCAACCATTCAGTCACGTCATGAAAAAGGATGCTCCATTCGTTTGGGATGACAAATGTCGCAAAGCTTTTGATAACATAAAGAAGTACTTGTATACTACACCAGTGCTTGGGGCACCGACTCCAGGAAAGCCACTGATACTTTACGTTGCCGCTCAAGAGAAGTCGCTTGGGGCAATGTGTGCACAAGAAACCGACGACGAAAAGAAAGACCCCTCTATTACTTGAGCCAAACTTTGGTGGGAGCTGAACTGAATTACTCTCCAATCGAGAAGATATGTCTTGCATAGGTGTTCGCAGTACAGAAGTTGAGGCACTATATGCAAGCACATACAGTACACGTAGTTTCCAAAGCTGATCCCATCAAATACATACTTTCAAGACTAGTCTTGTCAGGTCGACTAGCAAAGTGGGCTATGCTTCTCAAGCAATATGATCTAGTGTTCGTACCTCAGAAGGCAACAAAAGGGCAGGCCATAGCGGACTTCTTCGCTGACCACCAGTTCCTGCCGAATGGGAGTTTCCCGTCGATCTTCCAGGTGAAGACATATTCTACATCGATGTGCTACCTCCATGGCAGATGTTCTTCGACGGAGTTGCAAGACGCGATGGAGCTGGAGCTGGAGTTGTGTTTGTATCACTAGAGAATCATCTTCTCCCCTTTTCGTTCACACTCACTCAACTATGTTCAAACAACATGGCTGAATATCAAGCACTTCTCTTGGGACTTCAAATGGCCAGACAAATAAGTATCGACAAAATGGATATCTATGGAGACTCACAGCTAGTAATCAATCAAGTGCTTGATGATTACGAAGTTAGGAAGGGCGACTTGATCCCTTATCATAGACATGCAACACAGTTGCTTAACGAGTTTGGCTCCATCAGTATAGGACATGTTCCGAGAAGTGCCAACAAGTTGGCTGACACGCTTGCTAACCTCGCAGCCAATTTGGCACTGGGGGCAGAGGAGACCATGTCCATTCCAGTTTGCAATCGTTGGGTAGTCCCGCCGTTGGAGGAAAACGAAAAAAAACATGGAATCGTCAAACGTGGTATATGCCTATGAAATCGAAAGAGAAGATTGGCGTCAACCTATCATCGACTTCTTGGATCATCAAAATTTACCAGCCGATCCAAGACACAAGATAGAAATCCGTCGACGTTCCCCAAGGTTTATCCGCTACAAAGGGACATTATACAGACGCTCGTTCCTGGGGCAATGGTTAAGGTGCTTGAGCAAAGAAGAAGCAGTGGAAGTTATGCAAGAAGCTCGTGCCGGCATTTGTGGTGCTCACCAGTCTGGTTCGAAACTTTATTATCGCGTCAAGAGGATGGGGTACTATTGGCCAACCATTGTGCAAGACTGCATAGATTTTGCAAAGAAATGCAATGCATGTCAGTTCAACGCAAATTTCATACATCAACCTCCAGAACCTCTACATCCGACAGTTGCATCATGGCCTTTCGAAGCATGGGGACTCGACGTAATAGGACCAATTAATCCTAAGGCAACCAACGGGCACACGTATATTCTTGCTGCAACAGACTACTTCTCCAAGTGGGCAGAGGCAGTGACGCTACGTGAGGTAAAGAAAGAAAACGTGGTCATATCCTCCCAATTCAAAGAACGTCCGGGAAGCATCAACTTAGTCTGACTATCCTTGAAAAGCAGTAGTCTAAAATGCTTCAATGTCGTGGCATAAGGGATGAAGCCATCATCCGCATAGCGTGGAAGTCTGCCCGGAATATCTTGATAGAAACCGAACTGCCTGCTAAAACGAGTCGGGTGATAGGGTTCCAGAAAGAAAGAAGCCTTGGAACGTAAGGGGAGGTAAGCAGTATGAAGTGAAATGATGTAATTGAACTTCAAGGCATCCAATTTGTCATCACAAACAGGCCCGCATCGATTCCCTCGCAACATAAAGCTAGATGCTTTGAACGAAGAGCCGTCATGAATCAGATTACGAGCTTCGACGTTAGTGAAAAGTTTTGCGCTTCGAGAGCCTGAATACCGAACCATGAGAGGGCCAGGAAGTATATCATCAATTGCGTGATGCAAACCGAAATAATGGGCCAACCATCCGTACAAGTAATGCAAGGGAAATTGAAATTCTATCCCCTGTTCAAGCTAGTGTTCAAGGTACAGTTGAGACAGACCTTGAACTCCTTTTATGATGATACAACAATCAGAAAAGATATCTGAGACACACACAGTTGACCAGTACCGAACTCTACCAGGTAGTGTTCCAACAGTTGTTTAAATAGTTTATCAAGCAGTACCGGAAAATAAAGGAGAACGGGAGCACACACGATATGTTACCCAGTTCGGCCTCGCCTACTCTGGGGGGTTTCCCACACCCTAAAAGGGACACAAATCATATTATGAGAATAGAGCTACAAGTGGTCTTACTCTTACACAACACCTTGTTTGTAATCGCCTAGCCACTGATTCTCCGTCTCTCGGATTTGCGATCTCGGTTCAACGCAGCTCCCCTCGATCCCCTACGGGTAGGACAAGACTTCCCTCTCGGCCTAGTCTTGGACCTCTCGGAAGTCCAGTCACCTTCTCTCAAAAGCGTAGCTTAATAGCTGTGTGTGTGTACTACGTTGTTCCTCAAGCACAGCCTGAACACCACACCGATCAGACTGTTGCTTTGGCGCTGTTATTCCGATGTGGAATGGCCAACCGTCGCTTCTCCCCCAAACTCACGAACTCTCGTGCTTATCTTTTCTCTCAGGAAGCGACAACTAATCTGGACGCCCTAGCCTTCTCTTTATAGGCGTTGGTGAAGCCCAGATCCGATCTGAACATCCTGTCAAATATTTCGGAGATAATATTTGCAAAATATTCAATCTTCATCCAATCTTCAAAGATCACTTCCACCCCAAGTCATCGGATACTCTCTCAGCCAATCTGCATAGATTTGATCGCCTATCTGATCTTCGGTGATGATTTATCGATTGGCTCTAATCAATTAATCTCGTCGACATCTTCGGGACTCCAATCAAAAACCAATCTCGTTGACATCTTCATGAGATATCTTCTCCAAAAAATTCGCCAGTCGGTCTTTAATTCTGGTAAGGAAATATTCGAATGACATCTCAAATATTTGTTTCTTCACTGACCGACTCCAACCGACAAGATCTTCAGAATCTTCAGAAGAAACTGAATCTAGATCATGCAACAGAATCCGGGTCATGCGTCTTCTGTACGCCGTACTTCTCTTCCAGTTATGTATTTGAACTGCAGCTTGAACAGTCTAAAGCCGTTTTGCCACAGACATGCCAATCATGGGAACATCAATCTTCCCCTTGGCATTTTGGCAAAACCAAATCTATCTTTAGACAGGAACTACTCCCCCTTTTTGCCACAAACTGGCAAGGGGTCCAACCGAGTTCAACCAGCCAATCAATCAGAGCAGGCAATCAGAAGGAGCACTTTAGACTCTTCAGTATCTGGAGTCCTGTCAACTCCCCCTCGAACAGAGCCTGGGACCGTGACACATACCGTGAGTGACAGAACCGCTCGTCGTCAAAGCGATTGTGCAAATAAATTTATAGTCCGCTACTTGCAACTATACTACTGGGTAGTACTTGGTAAGTAGGGGTCGAACCCAAGGGAACTAGGGGAATAATTTTTCTTCGGGGGGAATTACGCAGCGTGGGAACGTGTTTAAGGTCGGTTGGTTGGTTTTAAAGCTACCAGCTATTTTGATTGATTGATTGGTTGGTTGGTTGATTTTAATACTGGAAAGTAAATTACTATTTTAATGATTAAAAGAAATGTTCGGTTTCAGGGGACTTGTATTATATCCTGTTTATCATTGACCATTAGTGAATCATCTAAGTATTCAAACGGTGAATCGAGGCTAGTTACAGCTCAAGACTTGCAACACCGGTTTAAAGCAACTCCTGTTCTATTTCAGTCTAGCGCCAATACCCTAACGTATGCTAGCCTGTGTACATCCACCTGATCTCACAGTTACGCTCGACCAGATGGGATTAAGGATGAGTCGAACTCCTCAGATAGCTTTGCTTGTTACAGCTTCCACTACCTGAGTATGATCACGAATTCCCACAGAAGAGGTTTGCTTGTTACAGCATCCACTCAACCTTGGAAACTCTGACTATATATGGCACATAGAACAAGTTTTGAATACTAAGACTAAACACTAAGTTAATAGTCTTAACACATTTATAATACAAGTGCGCCCCTTAGACCGAACTACTAGTTTAGCTACTATTCATCGCGCTAAACATTATACTAAGGAAATTAAAGACAACAGTTAAATAAATAAATACTAAGAGAAACTTACAACCGTTGAAGCGCCAAGGGAGCTTTCCTTTATTTCCAAAGCAAAATTACAACATTACAAATATTACAACTTCTAGAGAGAGAAGTGAATTTGAGAATTGGTGTGTGAAATGAGGAGGAGGAGGAGCTCCTCCTTTTATAGCCCAAAGGGGAGGAGATGGGTGGTGGAGATGGTGGACATGTGCATTTGATCCAAGGGAGGAGAAGGGAGGAGGAGGAGGAGGTGGCATGTGGAGGAATAGTGAAGCCGCCGGTCCCTCCTCCCATTGCCGCCGGTTGCCGGTGGTCCAAGGGGGAGGAGCTCCTCCCTTGGCCACCTCCTTGAGTGGTGGTCTGTCATCCTTGCCCAATGTGTGAGTTTGTACAGTTTTGTGCAGTCTTTTCACAAAACTGTCAATGTGTTCCTTCCCCGGTCTGTCTTGACTCCACTCCTGATTCTTCTGATTAATTTGTTCTGGTCAATTTAACGTCAGGATCCTTGATATTTCTTCAGTCGGCATATGATCTTGACCTTGGATTGACTCTTGTTATCTTTTCAGCTTAAAATCCTCTCCTTAGCGTGTTTTCACTTCAGTCTCTAAAATGCCCTGTGAAAATATATCGGGACTAACACGTAGACGTTAGATAGACAAACAGTCTAATTAAGGGGGTTTTACTGTGTTTCTGACTCGTATAACTTTGGTCCATCAGATTACCCCCCACTTTTAGTTGTTCATCCCGAACAATGCTATTAAAGGGCGTAAGTTCTAATTTTGGCTTTGGAATATGAAAATTAGACTGTGGTACTCGATCTATCCTAATTCATGCATTGCTTACTTATTACCAAATTAAACTGCGTAAATAAATAGAAGAAACTTAATACTTGTACCTCCGTGCTGAGATGCAAATTATATTGGATGTCTCGGGAGATAGCCCTTTTTAGGCTTCTGGACTGCAACCTCGGGATCGTCTCTTACTATATGGTTTTCTGGTAGCTTTCTCTAGCACGTGATTCGATTCGGGTTTCAGTGAGTTGAGCCCTTTTGATTTTCTTCTTTGGCGAGGGACTGCTTTTTTGTTGTAGTGAATCGGCCTTTGGCCTTTGATTTGACTTTTTTGAGTGCTTCACTTTTGCTCGGTTAAAACCTTCACAATTTTGGGCCTTTGGCCTCTTTTGATTTGCTTCATTGTGCTTTTCGTCTTTTTGTGATTGCTAGTCCATTTTCTCGAGCCTTTTTGGGAGGTCCAATCATCGCCCGCAAGCCTATGGAAATACCTCCCCGCTCCTCTCGTCTTTGTCGTTTTGCGCGGGTCAAGATGAGGGTCGCCCATCTATTTTCTCGGCTATTTTGACTAGAGAGAGGACGGTCTGATTCCCGTCCTCGCCTTTGCATAGATGCTTCATGGCGGAGTTGACTTCAATTATTCACTGAAAACCCGAAGTGCAGCCTCCACTGACTTCGAAAACCATATAGTTTGATCTGATTCTTTGATTGCTTTCCAAGCCTCTCTAGGGCAGTTTATATCAACTCCACATCCCTAGTTATCTCAGCACAAAGGACAACTGGAAAGTTACATTCTAAGTTTTTAAACAGTTGAATTTTCACAAGGTTAATGCATGAATTATGATTTATCTTTTTCACATTCTTAAGTTCATATTTTCAAAAAGGTACTTTATTAAAAAAGAAAAGACAGCTGCATGTTATTTATGTACACAGGTGGTTCTCACCCCCCACTTTTGAACGAAGGCGTGCCTTAGTTCAAAAGTCATGCAAGCTTAAAACTAAATACTGAATTTAAATGACAGAAATTAAAGTGCGGAAAAGTAAGATAGTGTCGGGTTACCTCCCGACCAGTGCACTTGTTTAACGTCGTTGGCTCGACGATACCTCGTTGTGATTACTGGTTTGGGTCCCATGGGTGGCTGAGGTCAAACTTTTTGATTCCACCGACCCTGATTCTAGCGGTGAGTCTTCCTGGTTTTTTGGCAGATGACGGTTTTGGTATTTTTTCCTTCCAACACCTCTGAGAAGGTGAGGAACCCTTTACTATAGTTGCTGATTCGTTGAGCCGAGCTTTCTTGTTTCTCCATCCGGGCTTCCATTCCATCGGGCCATGTCTTGGTCGTTTCTTCATGTTTGAATGGGTGGCACTTTTGCAATTCTGGAAATTCAGTGTTGTGCCATCACGCATTGGTGACCTCAAGCATGTCTCCATGTGAAGCCTTTTCTTTTTGGCAGCGACGAATGGTCGTCCTAGAACGAGTGAGTTTTCAGGGCCGCTTTGTTGAGTCGTGGTGAGTGAGAGCTCCGTTGATGGTTTTTTGAACTCAAGCTTCTCTTCCAACTTGCCTTGCACCTCCTCTTTGATCACTTCATCTTCAAGGGCTGTGATCTGCGTATAAATCGAGGGGACAAGTTGGGGGACTTTCACCACAAGGGCTAGGTCTGTCTCTGGCAACTCGAGCGCTTCGGCCAGCTTGGCAGGGAGGTCTGGGCACGTCTCAGGCATTATGGCAGCGCGTATCGGAACTGTCTCGAGCAACTCGGCAATGAGTTCCGGGACTTTCTCGGGCAGATTGGTGATAAGGACCGGTTCAAGTGGATCGGCTGGTTTGGCAATGAGGACTGGGCCTGATTTGGCCGGTTCTTCTTCAGTTATTTGCGAGTCCTCGTCCTCAGTCGGCTCCGTGGGCTCTAATATTGGCTCCTTTAGAGCTGCTTCCACGTCCATTACTTCCCTTGTACTGATGTCTTCTTCCGGTTTTGTTGTGGGTAGGTTCGTAATGGGTGTGGTGTCGGGCTTGTTTTGAACTGAGTCCACTTCCATTGTTGGTGCCTTATCTTCAGTTATGTGCGTTGGTCCTTGTTTCGTGCTCTCTGCCAAATCGTCTATGAGTCGCCAGGTTTGAGACATGGTTAAATTCGCGATCGAGCCTCCCGCTGCATCGTTAAGTCTTTTCCGCTCAAGTGGCATCATTCCACCGAGAAACCTTTGAATAAGGTTGACTCTGGAGAGTCCATGGTGCGGGCAGCTTGCCACAATGGAGTCAAAGTACGCCAAGTACTCGTCCAATGTTTCGTCTCGGAATTGCTCAAGATTGAGAATCTTCTCGCGGGTTTCAAATCGGAGAGATGGAGGGCAAAACTTCTCTAGGAATTTGGTTTGTAGATCCCCATAATTATTTTCATACTCACCACATGAGTAATACCATTCTAATGCCGAGTCAGTTAAAGAAAATTTAAAACATGTAAGTTTAAATTCCTCTAGTGATTCATTTTTCGGCCTCATGTGGCTGCATATGGAGTGGAACGTTTGTGTATGCTTCACTGGATCTTCTCCAAGAGCTCCTCCGAATTTGGCGAGACAGTCACGCATTTTAAACATAAGGTTGCAGCGTCCATCATACGTAGTGGATTGTGTCATGAGAAAGGGGGGTAAAGAACAACTATCCGATGACTAGTTCCCCGGCAACGGCGCCAATTTGACAGAACCGCTCGTCGTCAAAGCGATTGTGCAAATACATTTATAGTCCGCTACTTGCAACTATACTATTGGGTAGTACTTGGTAAGTAGGGGTCGAACCCAAGGGAACTAGGGGAATAATTGTTCTTCGGGGGGAATTACGCAGCGTGGGAACGTGTTTAAGGTCGGTTGGTTAGTTTTAAAGCTACCAGCTATTTTGATTGATTGATTGGTTGGTTGGTTGATTTTAATACTGGAAAGTAAATTACTATTTTAATGATTAAAAGAAATGTTCGGTTTCAGGGGACTTGTATTATATCCTGTTTATCATTGACCATTAGTGAATCATCTAAGTATTCAAACGGTGAATCGAGGCTAGTTACAGCTCAAGACTTGCAACACCGGTTTAAAGCAACTCCTGTTCTATTTCAGTCTAGCGCCAATACCCTAACGTATGCTAGCCTGTGTACATCCACCTGATCTCACAGTTACGCTCGACCAGATGGGATTAAGGATGAGTCGAACTCCTCAGATAGCTTTGCTTGTTACAGCTTCCACTACCTGAGTATGATCACGAATTCCCACAGAAGAGGTTTGCTTGTTACAGCATCCACTCAACCTTGGAAACTCTGACTATATATGGCACATAGAACAAGTTTTGAATACTAAGACTAAACACTAAGTTAATAGTCTTAAAACATTTATAATACAAGTGCGCCCCTTAGACCGAACTACTAGTTTAGCTACTATTCATCGCGCTAAACATTATACTAAGGAAATTAAAGACAACAGTTAAATAAATAAATACTAAGAGAAACTTACAACCGTTGAAGCGCCAAGGGAGCTTTCCTTTATTTCCAAAGCAAAATTACAACATTACAAATATTACAACTTCTAGAGAGAGAAGTGAATTTGAGAATTGGTGTGTGAAATGAGGAGGAGGAGGAGCTCCTCCTTTTATAGCCCAAAGGGGAGGAGATGGGTGGTGGAGATGGTGGACATGTGCATTTGATCCAAGGGAGGAGAAGGGAGGAGGAGGAGGAGGTGACATGTGGAGGAATAGTGAAGCCGCCGGTCCCTCCTCCCATAGCCGCCGGTTGCCGGTGGTCCAAGGGGGAGGAGCTCCTCCCTTGGCCACCTCCTTGAGTGGTGGCCGGTCATCCTTGCCCAATGTGTGAGTTTGTACAGTTTTGTGCAGTCTTTTCACAAAACTGTCAATGTGTTCCTTCCCCGGTCTGTCTTGACTCCACTCCTGATTCTTCTGATTAATATGTTCTGGTCAATTTAACGTCAGGATCCTTGATATTTCTTCAGTCGGCATATGATCTTGACCTTGGATTGACTCTTGTTATCTTTTCAGCTTAAAATCCTCTCCTTAGCGTGTTTTCACTTCAGTCTCTAAAATGCCCTGTGAAAATATATCGGGACTAACACGTAGACGTTAGATAGACAAACAGTCTAATTAAGGGGGGTTTACTGTGTTTATGACTCGTATAACTTTGGTCCATCAGTGAGACTGTCGAACATAGGTGTCTTAGCGACTGTTCGAACTCATGAATGATCTCTACTTCCTTCAGAGAGTATAGACAGATCTGTTACTGGAATGGAACTGTCGTCTTATTAAGAGGCCTTTCAGGGATGACCTTTCTTTTCTACACTCCCTTCCACTTAGCTGTTGTATCTGTACTGACAAACCACATTCCATGCTCAGACACTCCAGTTGGTACACTAGGTGGAACAGATCCTGGAGCACTCCTCTTTCTTTTCTTGGGTGTACTTGCTCCCCCTGCATCTGTACTCGTGCTATTCCTCACGGAGGATACTTCAGTCGAGCATGCTTGGATGATCACTTTCTTCCTTGGTTTCTTCTTTTCAGATAACCCAATGATACTGAGTTCCGATTATCCTCAAAAATTCTATTATCTGGTCTCTAGTCACCCGGAACACTGCTTTAACAGATGCCTTCTCAGCAGTCTTATCGATGTGTGACCTTTCTGCATACTTGACAAGCTCATTTCCTTCATGAGTGATAGTCCCTTCCTTGTGCGAATCTTGGACAACCTTATCAAGGTCCTTGTACACTAAACTCGTCATCTTTCTCAGAGGGGTCTGAATCTTCTAACCCACACCAACATTGAAGCATCGTCATTAACTGACTTTCTTTATCACAAAATCAAGAGTAGCTGGGGGATCCACCATCACATGAGCATCCTCCACGAAATCATCATGAGTCCTTCCAGTGCTTCAATCGACACACTCTCTGGGACCGCACAAGAACTAGAGGACTCTTGAGGTAACACTGTCTTACCACCTTACTGCATATCTGAGACAGCATCATCAATATCCTTGTCTTCATCCTTGCCGGATGCATGGGACTCTTCTATCATATTGCCAGATTGCTTAGCTTGCAGTTCTCCACTTGCATCCTCATTCTTATGCTTATCAGAGCCATACTCTTAGCCCTGCTGACTTTACTTCCTTCTTAACAGTATTGGTTGCAGTGACGTGGGATGAGCAGAGGGGATTGCCTCATTTAGGGTTGAGTAATCGTCTAATTTTCCATCGCAGTCTGCACACTTTCTTCAGTTGGATTCCGATCAACCTTTGGTGCCTTTGAGAACGGTTCTTTTCAGATCTGACACTGCCTCTTCTTTACCTTCGTTTTATAATGACATAGGTCTGAATTCTGAATATATAAGAATGTAAATCTCTAGGTATGTACCTTCTGCTCCAGCTTCCTGTTGATAAGTGGTCAGCCTAACTGTTGACCTGGTGTTCTGCCTGTGACTGACCACTATCTGGAACACTTAGTTCTTGATAACACACAGACCCAGGGAGGATCTGAGTGTCTCAAACTAAGCTGCATCAAGAGGTTTGGTGAAGATGTCCGCCAATTGCTTGTCTGTTGTAACATGCGTGAGAGTAACCACCTTTTGTTCAACCAGCTCTCGGATGAAATGATGTCTAATGTCTATGTGCTTCGTCCTGGAGTGTTGCATTGGGTTCTTTGAGATACTAATAGCGCCTATATTGTCACAGTACAGGGTCATCTCTTCTTGTTTAACTCCGTATTCAGACAACATCTGCTTCATCCATAGTAGTTGAGTGCAGCTGCTTCCTGCTGCGATGTATTCTGCTTCAGCCGTAGACAGTGAGATGCTGTTTTGCTTTTTGCTGAACCAGGAAACTAAGTTATTTCCTAAGAAAAAGCATCCTCCAGATGTGCTCTTTCGATCTTCAGCGTTTCCTTCCCAGTCAGCATCGCAGTAACCAACCAAATGAGGGTTGGTGTCCTTGGTATACCAGATTCCAAAATCAGCTATCCCGCATACATACTTTATGATTCTCTTGACTTGTAGGAGATGGCTTTCCTTTGGATCCGCCTGGTATCTTGCACAAACACCAACGGCATATGCTATATCTGGTCTACTGGCTGTCAAGTACAGGAGGCTTCCAATCATGCTCCTGTACAGCGTCTGATCGACCTTTAATCCAGCTTCGTCTTTGGTTATCTTTATGTGAGTAGCGGCTGGAGTTCGTTTGTGACTTGCTTTCTCAAGATTAAATTTCTTTATCAGATTCTTGGCATACTTGCTTTGTGAGATGAAAATGTCGTCGTCCTTCTGAGTCACCTGGAGTCCTAGAAAGTAGTTCATCTCCCCAACCATGCTCATCTTGAACTCCTTCTGCATCTGTTCTACAAACTGATCCACCAGTTTCTGGGTATTGGACCCAAACACAATATCGTCAACATAGATTTGTGCGATAATAAAATCTGACCTTGTGTGTTTAACGAACAGGGTCTTGTCCACTCCCCCTCGCACATATCCATGATCGACGAGGAACACAGTGAGGCGCTCATACCAAGCTCTGGGTGCTTGTTTGAGACAGTACAAGGCTTTCTTCAGGTGGTATACAGATGCTGGGTGATGCGGGTCCTCAAATCCTTTTGGCTGAGCAACGTAAACTTCCTCATTCAGAAATCCGTTGGGGAAGGCACTTTTGACATCCATCTAGAACAGTCAAAATTTCAAGTGACATGCCAGAGCAAGCAGTAGGCGAATGGCTTCAAGTCGTGCGACCGGAGCAAAGGTTTCCTCAAAGTCTATCCCTTCTATCTGAGTGTATCCTTGTGCAACAAGGCGAGCTTTGTTTCTTGTGATGTTCCCTGATGCATCGGACTTGTTTTTGAAAATCCATTTTGTGCCAATGACGTTAACCGCATCAGGTCGTGGAACTAAATCCCATACATCATTTCGAGCAAATTCTTCCAGATCCTCCTGCATTGCAAGGTCCCAATACTCATCAAGTAATGCTTCCTTTACGTTTTTCGGTTCAATTGAGGAAAGGAAGCACAAGCTGGCAGACAATTCTCTGGGGTTGCTCAGATTTATGCGAGTTTGAACTCCGTCACTTGGTGATCCAATAACTTCAGATATTGGGTGATCCCTGGCAATTCGTCGGGAGGGTTGTAGCGTAGTGACATTCTCCTGAGAGTTGACAATATCGGTTTCGTCAGATGAGGGATTTTCAGGGAAGTTGTCAAAGTTGCCTTCAGTCGGGTCATGCTCAGTCTACTGGGATGATGGTAGTGTCTCAGGTACAGTGCTAGTACTGTAGTCAGTGTCGTCCGAGACAGCCTATACAAACACTTCATCCTTGACTTTGATATTTATAGATTCCATGACTGATCCTGTGCGCTTGTTGAACACCCGGTACGCTCGACTGTTTGAAGAATACCCAAGAAAGAACCCCTCATCACTCTTTGGATCCAGCTTCTATCGGTACTCCCGGTCGTTCAGAATGTAGCACTCACTTCCAAAAATGTGGAAATATTTGACAGTGGGCTTCTTTCCTTTCCAGAGTTCATAGCATGTCTTCTCCGTTCCAGTGCGTATAGTAACTCGATTTATGATGTGACATGCTATATTCATAGCTTCGGACCAGAACTTCAGAGGAATCTTTTTGGCATGGATCATCACCCGGGCCATCTCTTGAATGGTACGATTCTTCCATTCCACCACTCGATTCTGCTGAGGGGTGATTGCTGATGTGAACTGATGAGCAATCCCGTGTTTCGTACAGTAGGTACCCGTAGTAACATTCTTGAATTCTGTGCCATTATCACTCCTGATGGACACCAGTTTTTCACCTTTGTCTTCCCTTTCTCATTGGATCAGGGTAGCAAGTTCTATGAATTGTTGGGCAGCTTCAGTCTTGTCACGAAGGAACCTTGTCCAGGTGAATCTGGTGAAGTCGTCAACACAGACTAGAACATACTTCTTTCCACCATAACTCTCAGTTTGCATTGGTCCCATCAAGTCCATATGGATCAGTTCTAGAGGTCGGTTGGTGCTGATTTGAGAGATCTTAGGGTGTGATGCCTTGGTCTGTTTCCCGATCTGACATTCTCCACACATCACATCCTGACTTCCTTTGACATTTGGCATTCCTCAAATGAGTCCAGATGAGCAGAGTTTCTTCAACGTCTTGAGATTCAGATGCCCCAGCCGTCTGTGCCAAAGGGACATCTCATCTGCTTGACTAGACAAGTAGGCTGTTCCAGCACCTGTACCAGAACCTATTCCAGCAGAGCCGATGAGATAACAATTGTTGGATGCTCTGCTTCCTTTCATCAATATTCCTCCATCTTAGTCGAGGACTTGGCACGAGTTGTGAGTGAATTTGACATGATATCCTCCGTCGCATAGTTGACTTATGCTGATCAGGTTTACTTTCAGTCCTTCAACTAGGAGAGTGTCTTTGAGGACAGGTAGATCCGGAACCTTCAATGTCCCACGGCCTATCACCTGTCCCTTTCCTCCATCTCCGAAGGTGACGAACTGCTTCTTAATAACAGGACGAGTCTGCGTAAGAAATCTGGAGTCTCCTGTCATATGGGCAGAACATCCGCAATCGAAGTACCAGCGATCTTTCTCCATGTGACTTAAAGAGCTGAACGCAACCATGCAAACATCTTTACTTCTGTAAGTTTCCATGTCTATCTTCCAATCATGAACCGTGCTCGAGGGTAGCTATCTTTGCTGTGTAGTCATCTTTAACAGTTCCAGGATCCCACTCAGTGTGTCGAGTGTTTGCTCTGATACCATTTGAAATTCTACCCATGTTCAAGCTAGTGTTTAAGGTACAGTTGAGACAGACCTTGAACTCCTTTTATGATGATACAGCAATCAGAGAAGATATCTGAGACACACACAGGTTACCAGTACCGAACTCTACCAAGTAGTGTTCCAACAGTTGTTTAAACAGTTTATCAAGCAGTACCGGAAAATAAAGGAGAACGGGAGCACACACGATATGTTACCCAGTTTGGCCTCGCCTACTCTGAGGGGTTTCTCACACCCTAAAAGGGACACAAATCGTATTACGAGAATAGAGCTACAAGTGGTCTTACTCTTACACAACACCTTGTTTGTAATCGCCTAGCCTCTGATTCTCCGTCTATCGGATTTGCGATCTCGGTTCACCGCAGCTCCCCTCGATCTGTTACGGGTAGGACGAGACTTCCCTCTCGACCTAGTCTTGGACCTCTCGGAAGTCAAGTCACCTTCTCTCGAAGGCGTAGCTTGATAGCTGTGTGTGTGTGTACTACGTTGTTCCTCAAGCACAGCCTGAACACCACACCGATCAGACTGTTGCTTTGGCGCTGATATTCCGATGTGGAATGGCCAACCGTCGCTTCTCCCCCAATCTCACGAACTCTCATGTTTATCTTTTCTCTCAGGAAGAGACAACTAATCTGGACGCCCTAGCCTTCTCTTTATAGGCGTTGGTGAAGCCCAGATCCGATCTGAACATCCTGTCAAATATTTCATAGATAATATTTGCAGAATATTCAATCTTCATCCAATCTTCAAAGATGACTTCCACCCCAAGTCATCCAATACTCTCTCAGCCAATCTGCATAGATTTGATTGCCTATCTGATCTTCGGTGATGATTTATCGATTGGCTCTAATCAATTAATCTCGTCGACATCTTCGGGACTCCAATCAAAAACCAATCTCGTTGACATCTTCATGAGATATCTTCTTCGAAAAATTCGCCAGTCGGTCTTTAATTCTGGTAAGGAAATATTTGAATGACATCTCGAATATTTGTTTCTTCACTGACCCTCCAACCGACAAGATCTTCAGAATCTTCAGAAGAAACCGAATCTAGATCAGGCAACAGAATCCGGGTCATGCATCTTCTGTACGCCATACTTCTCTTCCAGTTATGTATTTGAACTGCAGCTTGAACTGTCTTAAGCCGTTTTGCCACAGACATGCCAATCATGGGAACATCAGAAATGCTGAACCAGACGAAGAAGGCTTGTCTTCATTTACCATCTTATTCAAACCATGATAGATGCTAGCAATCACCGGTGTCGCCAAACTGAATGTTGAGCCTTTCGCCATATGCACAGCCACTTCAAAAGTACCAGCCCTGATCACTGGGTCCTCTGCTTCGGGTAGTACAAAGATGCACAACCAACAAGACAAAAAGGCTGCTAAATAAACCATTTTTCTCTCAGAATCATCAACAATTTCGAGTTCATTGAAGACGGTCATCTCCTTGGACTTCCACTCTAGCGGTTTTTGACGTATCTCTCCTCTCGGATTGTGGCTACTTTTCGGCCGACTGTCTACTCTATGAGTTGGTTCTCTACCCGGCTTGTTGTATGAATTCTTGCACTTGCACCAATAATGGACCCATTGCGTAGCACGAACCACATTCTTTGACTCAGGAAGGGATGCAAGAAAGCAATAGCCACCAAGCAAGCGCTCGCATGCTCGAGGGATAGATTTGACCTTGTCTCTGTTGTCTCTCATATTCTCAAAACTTGGCACAGCTTCATCATACCTACACCTTGCTACTGGAAGTCCACCAATTTCGTGAAGATCCCAGAGCGAGAGCGACCACTCGCCTGCTATCGTGTGCAATGTATTCGTGGAAGGACACCAGCTCTCACAGAAGGCACACACTATTTGGGGTTCACGATCGTACTGGTACAAAGAAGCATATACAGCATCATAGATGTTTGCATTCTTCAAACGAGCGGAACATCGCGCTATCACATCTTTAGTCCATTCCCAGTAAAGAGGAATATGGATAAAGTCTCCTATAATCTTCAAACAATTGGGACCCCACCGCACAATGCCCTTGGCGATCCTTCGACCGCGCAAAGGGGGTCGAGTATCTTCCGACTCCTTTTCCTTCAAAAGGCTCTTCAAAAGGTAAGCATGCCCACAGTGCACTACATCACGAAGGGGCGATGTTAGCTCGGGCAGAAATATCTCCTTCATGGCACCTGAATTCGAGTCCGTATTCGGGCGCAACATCGATGGGTACACGTGAAATCTTTGCTTTATGTTGTCTTCCATAGCCTTTGAGTTAGGCGCGATGTTCAGAAATAGCTGACCATTCTCCTCTGAGTCCAAGAAGAGCACCATTGCGCCTGCCTTCTTTTGGTAGAGACTTGTATCGCAACGTGAGTTCGTCACAAAATGAAAGGACTATCTCGAAGAAATTAAGACAAATAAAGAATTCCCAGGAAATTGGGCACAAACGGTCTCACTTAAAAACCAATCTCCTTAGACTCGTAAGTCTTGGTGACAGAATCCTCAAAAGCTTATTTTTCTTGACACAATGTACTCAAAGTGTGAAACTACCCCCGATAGATAGCAGTCGTACGCAAAGAAGGATAGCGGGTTGGTCTCTCAACAACAAGCCAAAGTACCGTCAACAACAGTGCATCAACGTCAGAGCAGTAAAATCGGCAACTGTGGATAGAAGGGGGCCTAGTCATGAACAAGGAAAAGAAAATCAGTGAGACAAGATGTAGTCACGTTGCTTAATACAATCGTACAAAAAAACGTGAGATCACCTACGATAATGAGGGTGTAGAAAAGCTCACTCTAGACAAAGAACGATGGGAATTGGTCGTTAGAATTCAAAGCCTACGAAAAAAGAAAAAAAAGCGAGTATGTCAAAAAGAACGAAGTTGTCAAAGGATGACTACATCGCCAAAGGCGAGAAAACATGGATACGAGGAATGTAGGGAGGTCTTTATACCTGTTGTGGTCGCAAGCTTTCAACTTTCAAAGAGGGCGGCAGAGGGCTAGGCTTTTAGAGGTGATCAGAGGAGTGAGGCTCTCGGTTTTGGGATGCCTTGAACTCTTGACTTGAGGCTCTATTTATAGAGGGGATTAGGGCTGGCCGATTCCTAAGGATTCTACCCAAAAGTTGGTCAAACCAAGTAGATTTAGGAAAGGTTTCCTAATCTCACCTAACCGACTTTGCTTTATCTTCAAGCTAACTTAGTTGGCAAGTCATTCTAGAAGATTCCAGAACCGCCACGCATGGAATTAGGAATTTTCCCGAAGTTACTGTTCATCCCAAAGTACTCTTCATCCCGAAATTACTATTCACGACCCGAAGTACTGTTCATCCCAGAATTACTGTTCACGGCCCGAAGTTGCTGTTCACGACCTGAAAATACTGTTCACGAGCCGAAGTTACTGTTCACGGCTCTGACATGTTTTTGACAGCAACAGCCACCAATGCTTAGGCTTCTTCCAGATGGATCACCCACACCAGTGATTTTCAAACGCTCAGTATTATCTTTATCCTGGTTATGCAACGTTGGAAAGGATCAAATATGGCAAGCCGCTTCATTTAGAAAGAGAAAGCTGAAGAAGATTTGAAATTATCTCTTTTGAACTCGTAAAAAGGAAGGGATCAATAGAAGATAAAAAAAATTTCTCATTTGAAGTTCGAAAAGATGTCATTCGCCAAGTTGGAAAACGACAGATGACAAACACGAAGAAAAAGTGAAGCCCTAACGATAAGTTGGATATTCAAATAATCTCAAGTCAACCGTCAAGTTGGAGAACGACATGGTGACTCAAAAAAAAATTATGTGGAAGCTCTTACGACAAGTTCGACATTCACAAAACTCTCAAGTCAATCACTCACGATCACGTCGCACTGAGACACTCAAATTGTGTTGCACAACATGATCATGAGGGGGCAATTTGTAGGCACTAAAAGTTTAAGGACCAAATCAAGATTATTAAAGTATAAATGGGCTGGCCCACAAGGGATATTTGGGTCAAATCTACAAGCCCGGTCCATGAGTTGGACTCAACCCAAAGCACGGGCCCAATCTCAAGCCCACTAGTGAACTCTATAAATAGAGCACTTCACTTCACAAAGAAGGGACGATTCTGAAGTTTGAGAAGAAAACAGAGAGAAGAGTGCTCTCAAAGGAAGCGTCAGCCGCCAGCAACCGACAAGTACGTGTTGCCTGCCCAAGCATCCCAACGTCGTCTACTAGAGCATCCAACCGCAGCGCAAGCACGTGAGACCAAGTCCCCGCGACCCTTACTTCGCTGCGCATGTGAGATCAAGTCATCAAGACCCTCGCTACGCAAGACACGTTGCACTACGCCTTCATCCGCACACATCAAGCTGAGTAGACCGAAGCAAGCAATATAGTAGAATCAGAGGAGCATTTGAGATTACGAACACAACTTCTGCTTCAAGCATAAATCATTTGTAAAACATTATTTTGTATTTGATACGAAATATTGTGACCTACATAGGGTTTATAGCAAACAACAAAACGGAATGGAAAAGGTGTAGAGGAAGTAGGATGGTTAGTCCTAGAATCTCCCTTTTGATGTTCTCTTCTTCTCCTTAGTTGGATCTTTGGTTGACGACCTTGATTTGACCTCTTTTTTTATCTTCTTCTCCCCAAGAACCCAGCACCCTTAGGTCAAAAAACCCTCTTTCTATTTATAGCCTCTGGTAGAAAAAATCCTGAAGTAGCAGGTCCAGCCGGTTGGCTGGCCAGATGGCCAATTTCCCAGCCGGACAGCTAGTGGCTGAAATCAAAAGTTCTTCTATTGTTCTTTTCCAGCCGACCGGTTGGCCAGGCGAGCCGACCGGTTGTATTTGTCCTAAAGCAAGCATTCTGATGACTCCTCTCCAGCCGACCGCTGAATCTCTCAGCCGATCGGTTGACAATGTAGATGGTTGGGAGCAGTTTGAAGTTTTATTCCAGCCAGTCGGCTGGTGAGTCCAACCGATAGGCTCAATGTTGGATGATTGCTTCCACTTCTACTCCTTCATCCAATCGACCGGCTGGTTTTGGGGAGATTCTGAACCAGTCGGCTAGGATTCCTTTTTCTGCCCACTTTTGCTCTAAATCTTTGGATGTTCCCCATGTTTTTGTATTTAGGCTTTGACCTTGAGAGAGACTCATTTTCTACGTGAAACGTAGAGATAGAGGTCAAATGACATCAAAATATCGTCGGAAACAAACCAAAGCTATACTGAAATTTGGCTATTAATGAGTCGAAAACTCGACTCATCAATATCTATCGATATCGGGCAGCCACTCACTATTCTGAAAGACTCAACAGAAGTTAGTGCAATAGGCTCATCAACATCACTAGAATCAAGCACATCACAGTCAGCAAGCAAATTAGGGCTCTTACACATGTCATGCAAGTGAAAAGCAACTCGTTCACTGCCAACTCGTAGAGCTATAAAACCTCTATCCATGTCAATGACTACCTTAGAAGTGCACATAAATGTTCTACGAAGAATAATTGGGATATCATTGTCCTCCGCAATCTCTAGTATCATAAAATCTGAAGGAATATATATGTTCTTCACCTTGACTGGAACATCCTTAAAAATCCCTCTCGGGGGTTTAGAAGAATGATCCGCAAGGTGAATAGTAGTGATGTTGGTAGGACTAAGATCACCCAAATTCAGTTAGCATACAAGAAATACAGCATGATAGACACACTATCATCTAGATCACATAGAGCATGATAAATAGTAATACCACCAATATCACATGGGATAGAAAAACTCATTTAATCCTTAAGCTTAGGTGGCATCAATTGCTAGATTACTGCGATGCACTCCTCACTCAGAGCCACCTTCACTAGTTCTGCGATCTTCCTCTTGCCGGTAAGAATGACCTTCATGAATTTGGTAAAGGTAGGAATCTGCATGATGGCATCGGTGAGTGACAATGTGACGTAGAGAGTGCGAATCTTGTCCACGAGTGGCCTAAAGGCTTATCTGACTTTGATGCAGCTAGCCGATGAGGAAATGGAACTGGCGGCTTATAAAGGGTTGACTCCTTATGTTGTGTAGAATTTTTGGTCCGAGTCTCAGCCTCCTCCAAAATTTCTCCTTCCGCGACCTGATCTTGTGACGCCCGTGACAGTTGAATCATCACGGGTGTCATAGGTGTCACGGGACTGTGCCTATTCGGATCTCGGGTGCTCTGAGTTCGTAGCATCTTGATCTGTTTGCCACCCCTGAGTGTGATACTATTTGTAGAGGCTTTGGAGTTCGGGTATGGCTTCTATGATAGTTGATATGTTGAGCTTACGACTTATTATTCCCCTCATTTTACTTATGCTTTAATTCATTTTTGACGTTTTTTGATGTAATTTAACCCTTGCCTTGCATATTTTAGGTAAAAAAATGATTCTCCATCAATGTGCAGTCCTCAAAGATCAAGTTTGCACGAAACATTGGGAAATCGGGCGTAATTGAGCACTTTTGAGCCGTACTCGACCGAATACAAATAAGCACTGGCGTACTCGTCCGAGTACCACCATCAGATGTCAAGGCGAATTGCTTTAAGCCCCGTACTCACCTGAGTACGCTCTCCTACCCGCCCGAGTACTGACCTCCTTAAAGACACCATTTTCCTCTGAGCATGGTAATCGCACGAGTACAACATGAGCATGATGGATGGTACTAACCCGAGTATCGCTGTTGTGCCAGATTTTTTCAATCGGGGCTATAAATAGAAATAGAGGGTTTTGACAAAGGGGGGGGGGGGTTTAGAGATAAAAAAAAGTGTGAGAAAAGGGTCAAGAAAGACTCATCATCATCAAGGATTGATTGGGGGAGAAGAAGGAAGATCAATGAAGGCATCTAGAGCATGTATAATCTTCTACTTGGGTTTTCTCTACTCATCTATCCTCCCCCTTCATCTCCACTTGGTCCACGTAGGCCCAAAATCGAGCCACATCATCAATTTTAAACGTACCGGTAGCTGGGAAACCGGTAATAATATAACTGATTTTTCGACTACCGGGATTGTACAAAAATAAAAAGTATCGGTGCCTAAGGAACTGTCATTAACCCAAATGGAGTATTTTGAATATTTGAGTTTCAAGTGGTACAAATGAGATATTTGAGTTTGAAAGTGGATTATATTGTATACTCAAAACAAATGTACCCTTTATGTTTGGAATTTTAACCCAAGAAGACACAAGATTGAGAACGTACTCCAGTTTATTGTTTACGAATTTATTTCTGATAATGAATATAGACAATATAATTGAGACTAATTAAACCACAACTAAATGTGTGGAATATGTAAACGGTTAACACAGGTCCACAAATATCGACCTAGTACATGCTTCCCGACATCATGTTCTGAAGAGAGTGTTGAAAGTGGGGAACGACGTTGATATTATGAGATGCCAGAGTTTAGGTCGCCGTGATCGTGCGAAAGGAGCTTTGCGCCAAAAATGGCATTCAGCTACAATCACAAAAAAATACCAAATACAAAAATTCAGTTCAGCCCCTATATTTTACGTCACCTACGATCAATGGTCCAAACTAATTAGTCAATTCCTATTACCCCTCCCTCTCAAGCTGAATTCTACTAAAAGTTGTTCACAATCAGCTTGAAAGACACTACACCATTTTACATCTTACGGGAAAAGTTTGAACCTCGTCATAATAGGTTCCTCTCATAAAACGCTATATGCGACTACGCTTTGACTTGTTTGTCGCCATAACCTAAATGTGCGACAAAATTTAATGCGATGCAAAACACGTTGTCACATAAACGATTTAACTCGACTTATTTTTAAGCGACACAACATTTATGTCCCGTTATCATATAATTGCGACATACTTTTAAGGGACACAAACTATAAGTCACGTTATATATTTCATGCTACTTAAATTTAGCGACAACTGAAAATATCTCACTTTATAAGGAAAATTAGATTGTCAAAGCAGGTGCAGGCATTGACCAGCCCCTTTCAGTTTGAAATTGACTCGGCATTAAAGAGGGGTAACCTACCGTTTGTGGAATAAGCGACTATTTGTAAGCAAAGTATGTCACGTAATAATGAAAATTAGAACGGCAAAGCAGGTGCTGGCATTGAACAACCCCTTTGAGTATGAAATTGACTCGGCATTAAAGAGGGCAAGCTACCGTTTGTGGAATAAGCGACAGTTTTATCCAACATATGTCGCGTAAACGTAAAAATTAAATGCATAGTAGAATACCAAGTACACTCTTCATTCGACTTTTACCTACCTTAATCCTCTGAAACCAAACTGCAAAGGACCCAATTTGTCGGAGAACATCTTCTGTTCAGTAGCTCCAGGAAGTGTTTTTTCGTAGGTCTTGATAATATCTTCATGTGAAAGGCACACTTTTTGAAGGTATATACTTATACTCTCATACGTACTTGTCATTTTTTCATTCCATTTGTTTTCAGAGTTTTTTTGTTCAAGTTAAAACTTTGTCAAGTTGTTTTGGGGATGAGTTGAAAATTAAGAGCAGCTGAGGTCGACATGTGTTTTGGCATTTTTGCTAAGTATAGAAGCTCCATGATGTTTGGGCGTTAATGCAGCAGCAACAACTTGTGTTTGGGCGTTGTTGGGGCATTATTTGGAAAGCAACATGATGTTGGATTTGGGCATTTTACCGATGATGATTGTTGTTTTGTAGGTGTGGTTGTGTTAGATTTTGTCTAATTAGAACATGTCAAAAATTGTTGAAAAATTTCTTGTGGTGTTGTTTTAGCTTGTAATGGAAACATGGGAAGATTTGTGTTTGATATGTTCTGGACCGTTTATGCCACACACTTAGGTGTACAATGTCGCTAAATACTATTTCGTTTAGGGGGAAATTCTATATTGGGTTTGGAGGGAAATGAAATTTTTGTTCGAGTTGGTGAAATTTCAATTTTTGTAATCTTTAAGTGACTTTGAAGAGCATGTTATATCGCATAAACATAAGTCATGGGCCAAAAAAAAAGGCCCAATCAAATACCCAATAAGTATGGTGAAACCCTAATCCTTCCTTAGCATCTCGACCTCTCTCCACCGCCTCTTGTTTCTCACTCGCATATGTTGAAACCCAAGTTTGAGCATCCAACGTCAAAGATGGAGGACAAAGTTCAAGGTCAGAGTTGGGGAAGTGGGTGTGAGTCCAACTTTGGTTGAGGATGGAACAGGTGAGTGCTTATGGTGGGAGTAGTCAATGTTGAGGTCCAACATGGGTGTGTGTCGGAGGTGAGGATGTTTGGGTTTTCAACGAAGAAAGATGTTTGCGTTAAGAAGAAGGAGAAGATGATCAATGATATGATGATGGAACCAAAGTTGGAAAACAGTAATGTCTCCGAATCCTTGCACAAATCAGCTGCTCATTTGACACTACAAATTTTGGTTCAATTGTTCGACAGCAGAAAAGCGACGCAGAAGTGTCGAAAAGCCGTCGTATGTTCGTCGGCGTTACGACAAAAAGCCATGGTGTCGCACAAATGTATGTCGCAAGAGTTGTGCGACACATGTAAGTCACTATTTATGCGACACATGTAAGTCAGTATTACGTTACAGCGTCGCACAACTATTTAATCTCCGTCGCACAATTTGTGCTACCATGTCCTACAGTTTTACGACAGCGTTGTCATATATATGTCTACATTATGTCGCATAATTATGCGACACTTGTTTTACAATTTTGAGACACATGTACGACATACTCATTGTTATTAATATAAAACCAATTAACAATTATTTTAATTTACGAATTATTAATATAAAACTAATTAATTAATTAATAATTTTATTTTTCAATAAATCACAGAAATAAAATCATTTAAATTTTGAAGCTTGTCAATAATATATAATCACAAAAATACATAATCACAAACAAGAGTAGCATTACGATCCTGATAAAAACATACAAAAAGATCGTTCTCCTATGTTCGAAGAACAGACCAAAAAGACAGTCGAAAAGATAGTTCTAAGAGCAGGAGCAGGAGCTGTAGCTACACTATGACCTGTAGCAGGAGGTGGAGGTAGTGACGAACAAACTATAGGTCGACCGTTTGGGCATCTAATGAGGCCTCTTGACATGTTGATAAATCCGCCGATGGACACGGGACTCCCTACAGTACCAGCACCTTCAGCAGTACCCTCAGCGGAGCGAGAATGATCCATCTAAATCAATGAAAACAAGTCAATTGTACTGACAACAATATTTAAACTTTATCGTAATTGACATGATCCACAACTACATAATACCAAACATCTACAAACATAAAACATTAATATGAAACAAATATCATCTACAAATGCATAAGTCATAAATATTAGCAAACTAGATGAATGGAACCTTTGCACATCACTGGCAAAGAACTGAATCTGGAATATCATTGTAACACTCATTATACACATTCCGGAAGAAGTTATAAACTCAATTCTAAACATATAGTTTATAGGATTATATGTGTGTCTGAACACAATGCTCATATGAGTTTAGATGGAAAAGTCAAAAGTTACTTGATGAATCTCATTTACATGGATGTATGGGGCACTTGCCTTCCAAAAAATGAATTCTTCCTGAAAATGTGAGGATATTTCTCAGCAGGCTGCAAAATATTGGGTTTATAATTTAATAATGAAGTTCGTTGAATGAAAAGATACTTCAAATAAACAATGGGGTATAGATAGTGAAGGAAATCTATAAAACTATGCAAAAGAACTCCCATCGTTGGTCTGATGAAGGTATCACATAGTGACTAGAATGAAACACCATATAAATTGTACTAACTTCTACTCATTTTCCTATGAGCCCGAAATCATAAACTGGGTCAAGAAGCATGTAACCTGAATAACAAAACAACTCCATTAATGGTAAGCAATACATTTACAAGTACCATGATGCCTTACATTACTAATTAAACCATAAAACAATTACTAATGCCTTAAATGAAATATTAATCACATGTAAACCAAGTACTTGGCCAGAGTTTTGTCATCTTTTCCTTCAAATTATCTACCTTCATTTCACATACTTCTAAATGAAAAAATTACAAACAGAAAACAATGAAAAAAGCCCAAATGATTTATCACTCAACCAAATACATGACTAATTTACCATCACATGTACATGAAAATAATTTACATGACTAATTTACCCCAAATGGTAACACAGTACAAACTAATTTACAGACACCATGCACAGAAAAATTCAGCAACCTTCCAAGGTACGAAAAAATGCAACGTCCTGCAAAAATCAATCTCAGCTTCCAAAATCAATTTCCCATCACTGCCCTATCTCCTCATCTCAAAAACCAACCAAATCCTAATCCCTTCCAATTATCAAACAAATCAACTTCATTTGTCTCCTAAACCATGTCATCAAAAATCACCTCAATTCAGCCAAACCTAATTATCACACCATAATCAAACATCAACATCCTCGAAACAGCAAAAAACAAGCCCAATAGACACATACACAACCATCAAAACCACATCCTCGAAACAGCAGAAAAAAGCCAAATAGACACATGCAAAAGCCTAAAAACTACATTCCACAGTGCTCAGAAGTCACACTTCACCACTTGTGCACAAAACTGAATCAAAGTTAAACTCTTAAACAAGCATTGGACTAATTCATCATCACATTATGGACAAGTTCTTTGTGAAAAAAGAAGCATACAAATTAAAGATGGATTCATTTCCTGTTCTTACATATTAGCAATTCACCATATCTCGTACTAATGGAACTTTTTAAGGCTCACCGAACCTCAAACCTTGACCAACTATAAGGAATATCATATCAGCATTCAGCACCATGTAGACCAACAAAGTCCAACTCCAACTATATAAAACTCTCAAATAACTAATTATTGCACTCCACAAATCAATTGAAAAGCAAATATTAAACATCATTCAACACAAAACGCTGCAATTTGAAAAAAAAACGTGCTAGCCACCAGTAACTACTAACCTTGATCGGACGACTAACCTTGATCGGATGAGGGAATATCAATTGTTGAGGAATTACAAGTAAACATCATCAAAAAATTTGGAGAGCGAACCACCAGCCCTAGCATCGCCACCGTCTTTGGTTAGATTGAGCTGAGATCTGGGGAATTGAGTGGTCGAGCGAGCATAAGGAGTCAGACTTGTTGTCTCCTGGGTTCCGCAGCTTACAGTCGGCTTGACAGGTGTCGTCATACCTGTACAAAAACATTTATGTTTTCCGACTAGCAAGTGGTAAGTCGGGTCGAATCCACAGAGATCGGTTTGAGAATCTTGATCACTAAGCATAGAGTAACAATTGGGGGGGTTTGAAACAAGTAAATAAGAGATGCATACAACAATGATCTTTTGTCAGGAGATCAATTGTTGCATGAATTCAACATAATATATCAAAGGGATGTATTCAAACATAATATATCAATAGAGCAATTGTTACAACATCAAGTTTATGCATAACATGGAAAGACAATACCAAATGATGAACTCCTCTCCTCCTTCTTTTCCAAACGTGTGCCCTTTCTAATCTACCCAAACATCACACCACACTTCTCTCTCTTCCTACTCTAATGTGTGTCAAGGACACACGGTTGTGTGTTTCCCTTCCCAAAAGCTTGTGTTCTCAAGAACATGGATGCCTCTTTTATCATTTTCTCCATCTTCTTTACTTTTCTTTTGTTTATTTTCCAAGCTTGTCTTCTTCTCCAAGATGTCATACGTGTGTTCCTTACCCCACCTCAAGAATATCCATATAACAAGTTCAAAGTGTATATGTGGGTGTGGGTGGGGGAATACTTTTAGTTTATAATCATAATTCTCTTTCTTTTGTTCCCCATCAAAACTTGTCATTTTCTTCAAAGGAACACACGGTTGAGTTGTATATTCTCATTTGTTCTTCTTTGTTTGTCTTCTTTTGATTCCACTCTTCATTCTTTTCTTTTGTTTTCTCTTCCCCTTGCAAAAGTGAAACCTTCTTTCTTGACTTATGCCTCATTCTTTCCCCGAAAACATGCTGCATATATTCTTCCACCCTTTCCTCATGAAATAACAAATCAAACTTTAAGAAAGTTTGATTTCTTGTTCACGCGGACGTCTCCTATATTTATGCTCCGCGGAGGTCTCTTGATTTATGGAAATTGTTAAGACCTAAGCGCCCGTAATTGTTGAGACGTAGGCGGAATGCACTGAGGTAAATTTCAGCACTTAGGATTTCCTTTGCAAAACATCTTCTAATGGGCTCTATTTAGCCGATATTCTTTCCATGGTCTCCGAATGCACCTGAGAATGAATACTACACAAAAGTAGTGAAATAATATACAGGCAAACACTAAGAGACGGGGTTTCAACACAGAAAATAGTCATACAATTACGACTTATCAAACTACCCCACACTTGAACTTGTTCGTCCCGAACAAAAACAAAGCCATAGAAAGAATTACAATGTACTAGTCATGCTAATCCTTATATCTCAATCCCAAATCCAGTCAATTATCATATCATGCTTAAGATTCTAATAATGCAAGTATGGATAGATTTTCGATACTTGTTACCTCGTGAGTTGCAATCCAAACGGTCTTGGATGTTTGGGAGGTAGTCCTCTATAGGTACCACGAACACTGCATTCTTTTCTGAGATTTGGTCTTTTGATTGAGTCAGCGGCTTTCTCTGACACATGATTCATTCACTGCTTTCATACCGTTGAGTCTTGAATTCCTTAAGTTGTATGGACTTTGATAAACTACACATCTTGCTTGAATCAATCAGATTTTGATTTTCTTCTTACTTGATGATTTGCCTTCGGCTTTTGAATTGTTTCTTGTCCACATAAACATTTTGCGCCCTTGAACCACTCCAATCATAGCCTCCGAATAACAGCATAGGAGTGCGTCCCGCTCTTTCTCATCCTTGTCGTTTCTGCATGAGGCAAGGTAGGGGTTACCCACCCATTCCCAGCTACTCCGACTAGAGATGGACAGTTTGTTTCTTCTGTCCCGTCACCACTGCGAACGCATGAATAGATTTGTATGACTTTGTGACGGAGCTACTCTTAGGATTAGGCTAGTGAAGCGTCAACCTCCACTGCTTTTCTCAATCATTAGAACCAAAACTCAGAACTTCCTGCAATTTGCCGTACCTTTCTAGGACATTTCTGTCAACTCCACATCCCTGCATATCACAACTCACAAGAACAAAGCATCGAAATTTTTGAAATTTTGCATTATTAGTCAAATGAGCACAATAGTCATACGAAGCTGGAAATAAGATTTTCGACATATGAGAAAAGCATAGCAGTGCATCGTCAGTTCATAACGAGTTCATCAAGACACATAACACTAAAAATTTGAAAACAGACACGGCACACGACTGACTCTATAACATCCCACCCCACACTTAAATTTACCCGTGTCCTCACGGTACAATTCAAGAGATAAGATGGTCAAATAAAACCGACTTAAATAAAAATAAAAGAAGAAATTAAAAGAAACACACCGGGTTACCTCCCGGGAAGTGCCTTTGTTTTACGTCCTTGGCTGGACATTACCTCTTTAGGGATCACAAGTTAGGATCCCAAGGATGTGTGAGGTCAAACTTCTTTATTTTCTTGTGATATTCATAGCCCTCACCGAGTGGTGCTCTCCATCCCGGTTTCCATCCGAACGTGCCATGTCTCGGCCGCTTCCTCGTGTATGGACGGTCATCATCCTCATATATGTAAAAATCTGATCTCTTGCCACCAAACGCAAGTGACAACAAGCGTGTTCCCATGTCAATTTTGGTTTTGATGGCAAGGAGGAATGGTCGTCCCGAAATCAGTGCAAGAGGACTGTTAGCGCCGGCATCTCCCATCTGCAAAATATAGGAATCAATATCACGGGTTATTGTGAGAGTACCTAAGTCCTTACACTTTTCGGGAAGCGCTTGTTGATTCGTAGCGAGTGGGTGTTCCACCGTTGGCTCTTCCGGCTCATGCTTTGCCTCCAACTCGCCACCTAGCTCATTCTGGTCGATCGTATTGTCCTTAGGAGCTATTACCTGCACTGGGAATGGTATGAGAGTGTTAGAAGTTTGAATTTCTTTACCAGAATTTGGAGAACCCGCGGACGTCTCCAGAGTTTCTTCCGCGGACGTCTCTGTATTTTGTTGTAATTCAACAGACGTCCGCGCGTTAATTGTTGAGGCGTCCGCGGTATGCACTGAGGTAAAATCTTCGTTCAGCTCTTCTTCCCGCATTTCGTAAAAGTCACTGGAAATTTGAGACGCTTGCTCCCTTAGCTCGTTAATTACTTCAGCTTGTTGGTCCAACTCTCGGTTGAGTTCGTTGAACATGCTTCTCATTTCCTCTCTAAATTCCTTCATCGGGTCCTCATCTCTCCTAACGCTCCAAGGTGCCTCACCAATACACGGCTCATAATATCCTCTCATAGTGCGTCTCGGATCCCGACGCCTAGGTAATTGTCCATATTGATTTCCTCCACCGAGGTATTCCCGATCCAACTCATCCTCATAATCCTCGTGTCTAGCTGCACGAGGTCTAGCATACTCATTGATATATTGCTGATTTCTGTGGGTTGGTAGTCTTCGAATTTCAGCATCATCATAACTTGGTTCACTATAAGAGGAATACATAGCAACCCATAAAACCGAACAAAAACAAAAAAACAGTAAAATAAAATACTTAGTGAGATTCTTCGTTACCGATCGCCGGCAACGGCGCCATTTTGACAGGTGTCGTCATACCTGTGCAAAAACATTTATGTTTTCCGACTAGCAAGTGGTAAGTCGGGTCGAATCCACAGAGATCGGTTTGAGAATCTTGATCACTAAGCATAGAGTAACAATTGGGGGGGGTTTGAAACAAGTAAATAAGAGATGCATACAACAATGATCTTTTGTCAGGAGATCAATTGTTGCATGAATTCAACATAATATATCAAAGGGATGTATTCAAACATAATATATCAATAGAGCAATTGTTACAACATCAAGTTTATGCATAACATGGAAAGACAATACCAAATGATGAACTCCTCTCCTCCTTCTTTTCCAAACGTGTGCCCTTTCTAATCTACCCAAACATCACACCACACTTCTCTCTCTTCCTACTCTAATGTGTGTCAAGGACACACGGTTGTGTGTTTCCCTTCCCAAAAGCTTGTGTTCTCAAGAACATGGATGCCTCTTTTATCATTTTCTCCATCTTCTTTACTTTTCTTTTGTTTATTTTCCAAGCTTGTCTTCTTCTCCAAGATGTCATACGTGTGTTCCTTACCCCACCTCAAGAATATCCATATAACAAGTTCAAAGTGTATATGTGGGTGTGGGTGGGGGAATACTTTTAGTTTATAATCATACTTCTCTTTCTTTTGTTCCCCATCAAAACTTGTCATTTTCTTCAAAGGAACACACGGTTGAGTTGTATATTCTCATTTGTTCTTCTTTGTTTGTCTTCTTTTGATTCCACTCTTCATTCTTTTCTTTTGTTTTCTCTTCCCCTTGCAAAAGTGAAACCTTCTTTCTTGACTTATGCCTCATTCTTTCCCCGAAAACATGCTGCATATATTCTTCCACCCTTTCCTCATGAAATAACAAATCAAACTTTAAGAAAGTTTGATTTCTTGTTCACGCGGACGTCTCCTATATTTATGCTCCGCGGAGGTCTCTTGATTTATGGAAATTGTTAAGACCTAAGCACCCGTAATTGTTGAGACGTAGGCGGAATGCACTGAGGTAAATTTCAGCACTTAGGATTTCCTTTGCAAAACATCTTCTAATGGGCTCTATTTAGCCGATATTCTTTCCATGGTCTCCGAATGCACCTGAGAATGAATACTACACAAAAGTAGTGAAATAATATACAGGCAAACACTAAGAGACGGGGTTTCAACACAGAAAATAGTCATACAATTACGACTTATCAGACTTGTTGTCTCCTGGGTTCCGCAGCTTACAGTCGGCTCCACACTCTCCAACAATTGACGCCGAAAACAAACACACGCACACCGACCTCCACCCGACAGCCACCATCCAACCTCCACCCCAAATCCCCCAAATTCATTTTTAATATCAAAAAACCCTAAAATTAAAAACTCAAGATTTGATGTGATAATACCTTGAAGGTAAGTGCGGCGGTTGGTGGATGGAGAAGGGTGCGGGGCAGCGGTGGATATAGCGGAAGAAATTGGGAGATTGAGAGTGTTTTGTTTGAAGACGAAGACGAGACGAAGATGAAGACGAAGACGAAGACAATTTCAATTTCTGATAAAAAATAAAAATAAAACAAATGTCTTACAAGTGTCTCATGTGTGTCGCACATAAAATGACAAAATCGACTTACAAGTGTCTCATGTGTGTCGCACATAAAAGGACAAAATCGACTTACAAGTGTCGCACATAAAAAACAAATAACTTGCGCAGCGCATATATGTCGTTTCACTGTCGTATGATTCGTTCGACACCCCAGCTGCGTCGTACAACTTGCATCGTAAAACCGACCCAAAATTTGTAGTGTGACGAGTTAAATGCCTGAAGATCCATTGCAAAAGTCACCATGTAACCTATAAAAAAATGCTCTCGTTGACGCATTTTCTTATTGCATTTGTCATCATCTCCTAATTGCCTGTATCTCAGATGCTCTCGTTTTTGAAAAAGGCTTGAGCATCTCGTTTTTTGTCAGATTGTTCTTTTTTGCCTGTACAGTTTTTTGCCACAATTAAATGTTAAAATGTAGCCAAAATTCTTTTATATGAAAGTTATATATTCAAAATGAATCGGGAAACAACTTTTATACAACATGTATTTATTCATTATTTGTCGCGACATCAAGTTTATACGATAACTATATGTTCAATAGTTGTCGTCAATGCTCTTTTACACTAGGATGTTTCTGTCTGTACATTCATTAGGACGGGACCTCAGCTCCCTGAATACGGGACTAAATAAAACATTTGCCGCATAAGCGTTTAACATAACGCGACTAGCGCTAATTCTGTTATCGCGTAAACATCTCGCTACTCGGATTTCGCCACTGATTTTACGCGACACTCTAGCGATCGCATAAAGTGTATGCGGCCATTTTAGCTGTTTATGCGACGGGAAAAAGTTTGCTCTAAGATGTAAAATGGTGTAGTGAGAGAAGCCAAGCAAATGATTATAAGTTAGGGATTTTGTGAAGATGTCACTAGGCTATTCCAACGTTTGAATCGACTCTGGAAGAATCAGATCCAAGTTGACAAATTGACAAATTGACAAACAAAATGGCACTCGACCTCAACATGCTTCGTCCGTTCATGAAATAATAAAGGAATGCGGGCTACGTGGACGGCGGATTGATTATCACAATCAATGACTATTAGTTTAGGCGCTTGAACAAGCATGTCATCGAGTAGTTGATAAGGATATTTTTAAACCTTTATAGTTGTCAAGTTTAAGTTTTAGGCGATCAATTGTAGTAAAAAACAATTTATAAACATTAGTAAGCCAAGGGTCGATCATAGGAACAGTCGTGTGTGTATCCTATCTAACTAGTGATGTATTCAGCTATCCCGGTGAATGTTTTGGTGATTTGACTAATCTAAATTCCTAACGAATCTAAATCTACGAGGTTTGTTTTGATCAAATAAAGAATTCAAGGACCAAACTTTACATGTGCCTACCCTAATAATCATGCAACAATAGCACGCAACCAATCATGCTATCGAGTATTAAAATAAGCCGTTAAAACATTAAACAAGTCACTCATCAATGAATTATTGTCTAAATTAACCTAGATCGTTAAACGCCGCCCATCCGCATATTATCAATGATTTTGATTTATTAAGCCTAGGGTTTTGAGATGATAAACATCAACTTTTCTATCAACTCATGTACTAGCAGCGTAGCTACCATAATCTAATATCAGTTTCACTTAATATGGTTAACTAGCTCACACTCATCCATCTTATTAGTTTTAGCCTAATTTTTTTCTAGCATGCAAATATCTCATTCACTGAATAACTTGCAAGAATGGTAAAATTGAGCACAATGAAACTGAATATTCGAGTAGCAATAGTGAAAAACATTTATGTACTCAATTTGGGTACAAGCATGGGATCCGTAGGATTCCGCAATAAAAGAGACTACTCGCTACTCTTGGCAAAGACAATCAAGAATAAAATATTTTAGAGACCAAGGACGAGAAAACCATGTTGACGAATTGACTCGTTGAATCTTCAATCTCTCGTGAAGTTCTTGTCTCTCTTCTTCTTCAAGTTAGGTCTGAGAATCACCAAAAAGCAAGCGTTTAATAATCTGTCCCAAATTTGCTATTCAATTTTGGAAATTTGCGCAGAGGTCGTGACAGTCTAGTGTTTCATAGTTGTCACCGCATGGTCCGATATTCATCTTGGTTGTTCAGGTGTCGTGACAATTGTTACATGTTTAATATGTCATGACTGCGATGGCCTCCTTGATAGATCTTCCGAGTTTTTTGAGTGTCGTGACATCCTTTACATGTACAATGTTAGTCAGGTCTATCAGAGCATCTGCAGCGGTACGATCTCGGGGAGGATTTGGGGTCGTCCTCGGACGACGATCTCGTGCAGCGAGGCGATCTTGGGGAGATGACGACCTGGACGAGGATTTCTGGACGAGATCGTCCTCCCAGAAATTCTCCGCGAGATCGTCTAGGAGATCGACCTCGGCGAGTAAACCTCGCGCGTGACTTGCGTGAAATTGAAAACCCATGGTACAAAATCGATTAAATTGAAGCCTCAAAACTCATTTGTGAAGCTTTTCGACATCAGTGGAACCATAAAAAACGAGTGGAACAAACAACCGGTCGATTCCGATCGATTTGAGGAGTCGGTTGGAAGCTCGGGTAGCCGATCGGTTGGAAGAGGGATTTTGATCGGGTGGCCGATCGGTCGCCCGAGCTCACTTGATTCGCAAGTAACTGGTTGGTATCTGCGGCAACGGCATATCAGTGCTCCTGCACCAAATAAGGCATGCCATCAACATCTAATTGGTTTGGCTGATTGGTGCAGGAGTTGGATGGAGTTTGTGAGCTCGAGAAGATGATGAACAGTGCCTTTGTGAACAGTTCCTCGTTAAGTCTCCTTGTCTGTTGGCTTTTGTTTTGTATGCAGGAGTTGGATCGTGTGTCCGATCGTGTAGCCGACCGAGTGTCCGAGTGCCCGTGTAGCCGATCGTGTGTCCGATCGTGTAGCCGACCGAGTGCCCGACCTGTGCGCGCCCGTGTAGCCGATCGTGTGCCCGACTTATCCTAATGTGTCTGTTTGTTTTGTTTTGGTGTTATGTGACCAGGCAATACAGATGCATTGGGGTCGGAATTGCTAGAAAGTTTGTAAAAGATGAGGCCAAGCAAAGACGAGGAGCAGAGCCTGAGGGAGTTCAATGATGAATCACCATTCAAGCTTGGTCCAGCTGAGAAATTTCTAAAACAGTTATTAGATTCCCTATGCATTTGAGAGGATGGATGCAATGCTTTACATGACCAGCTTTGACACCATTCTGCAATTCTAATGATGGATTATGATAGCTTTTTTTCTAGGTTTTTGAGTTTGGGTTCATGTGGATCTGAATATGATCGGTGTGAGGCATATTGGTTTTTGAGTTTGGGTTCATGGGTTCATTTAAGGAAAGTGGTTGTGTTATTTGAGCAGATCATAATCTTTGAGACTTTCATAGCTTTTATAGTAAATTCATATTGTAGCTTTAGTGTCCATAGCACCTGAAGTATAATAGTTTGTTCCTTGCGACATGAACTCAATTTTTAACATCATGATCTTTCCCTTCATATTGCAGATGCACAAGATGCACCTTGAGACAAGCAATGAATACATATACATTTGGTTGCTGGATTACTGTGAAGCTTGTATTGCGTGTGGAGTGTCATAGTCTGGTTCCCTTCATAAATGTTTCCATTGTCTCATTTTTTTTATGTTTGTTTTTTTATTTGTTCATTGTATTGGGAATACATTGTTGGCTCAGTCCATATGAATATGTGTGGTTTAATCATTATTGATCATACATGGAGAGAAACACCACTTCAACTATTGATTATCAAATTCTAGCTACATTATTGATCAATAATTCACATCGGAGGGAAAATTTTTTTAAAAAAAAAATAATTTTTTATTCAGGAATAGTAGTAGGAAGATCTCCGCAGGATTACATTGCTGCACAGAATATGCAGAAATGCTGTTACTGTTCACTGAATAGTAGTAGGAAGATCTCCGTGAGGAAGTTCTCAAGGAGATAATATGCTCCAACGGGTGCGGATGCCCTCACAGCCCAATGGAAAATTGTCTGGGAAATTTGGCTGACATGACAACCATTACAACCACATATGTCACGACATTAATGAATTCTTCTGGGAATTTGAGTGATGTGACTACCGAGACGTGCATGGGATGTCACGACAGTCATTGCCCTCAGCACGAGCAGAACTCTTTTGCTCTTTTAGCTCGGTCTTTTCCATTCGTTAGATCTTTCGTGCTCGTGAATAATAACGGCTCATCTTTTGACCTGAAACGCTCAAGAAAGATGTCAAATAACACCAAATATTTGGAGAGTGAGTATTATCCTTTATCGAATGGAATCAATAATATGTCAAAATATTGGCCGATCGAAACACTCCACTTAGGATTTATTCATCCCAAAGAAATGTCAAACAAATGGCAGAATAAATACATGAGTCAATATCAAAAGCTCAATGACCATGTGTCTATAAGCTACCCACTCGGATTTCATGTGATCAATCCTAACTAATCTAACATGTTGGTCCTTACTCATTTTCGTAGAGGTCACGAAAGCATTCAGCATATGCATCAAGCTTTTACATCACTGGGCTATTCTAGTGGCTGAGTATAGTCTCGAGAAGGTTTTCAGAAGACGGACTGCCTAAAAATCCCTTATGCAACTGCTATAGCGTGGATGCATGAATCAATGCTTAATAAGTCATAGTAAAGTCAAGTCATGTTAACGAACCATTTTGTAACATTCGTGGTTTTATATACATAATTTGTAACCTAATGATCTCGTATGTTAAACAGGCCACACTAATGATGACGATGAATACCTCGATGATGATACTAGTTCATTTTATCAGCTTCTGGTTCAAAATATTAGATTCCAAAGTGTCCAGATGACTTAAAACCTCATGTTGGGATGGTATTTCTAAACATTGAAGATGCTCTAAAGTTTTACAGATAGAATCATGGACTTCAACGGTTCTTGACCCTTGTTTTTTTTTCTACTTCAAAAAAGGAAGCAACAGAAATTATAAATCACTGGCAATGTTGGATACATTACATTTTTACTACTAATATTAACTGATGTAATAGAAATATGAAATTTATTTCAATTTTTAGCAGACGGCTGTTTATCTGATACGTCTTCCTTTATTGGATTAACCACGTTTGCATTCTTCTTCCTCTTGCGTTCTGATAAAGAAGAATTGAACTATTTAGTATGTCACAAATACAGTTACGAGTTATACATGTTGATTGACGAATGAAAAGTTGGAAAAGTTAACAGTGTGCAAAAAATGGAGCAACAAAAATTATAACATTGAAAAGCTACGAATTTTGATTCAGTTACTACGAATTTTAAGCTTTTGAATGTACGAATCATACACTCGACAATGTTTCATAACACTATTTTCAAAAACTTAATACACTATTATGCTACACATTTTGATTCAGTTACTACGAATTATAACCTTGAAAATCTACGCATACACTATTGTGAAAAGCTAACATTCTACAAAAAAAGAGCAACATAAATTGTAACTTAGAAAAGCTATGCATTTTGATTCATTTAATACGAATATTATGCTACGCGTGTTGACTTAGTTACTTCAAATATTATTCTACTCATTTTGATTCAGTTTCCACAAATATTATATTTTTTTATGTACAAATCATACACTCTACAAAGTATCATAACATTGTTTCAGACGACACTTAATACACTATTATGCGTTTCTTTGTCACGGTTTCTACGAATGTGGCTACGAATCGTGACTGAGGATGCTACGCATTTTATCATGTTACCCATAACCGAACCCAGCAAACACTGATTCTTCTAAACTAGTTGAATCGCTTTTACCAGACGTTGAAAGAAATGCACTACGAACTTGAATGGAGCCGGCTACAATCGGTAAGCTTCAAACTCTAAAAAAATTGTTCAGTTCGATTATTACGGGCACATACCGTAATGGTGGTCGACTTTCCTCACGATTGGTTGCTCATTGTTTGTATTGTCCGCCATGGTTGATGCTAGGCCTCAGAGAGTATCCGAGAGTCGCCGATTGAATTCGTAGAACGATTTTTGCCAGGTTGTTTAGGTCGTGGGTTGTGAGGGAGAGAATAACCGGATTTTGGTTTAATTTTAATTTTTTGTTTGCCTAATTTATTTTTAATGGCGTATTAATTGTGAAATAATTACGAATTTTGAAATTAATTTCGTTTAATTTCAGTCTAAATGTATTAGGATAAAAGATTGAGATAATATCTTATTTCTCATCTAAACTAGGCTTCTCATGAGATCTCAACCCCGATACTAAAACATCAAAACTTCGCCTTTCTTGTTGATTGTTTCAACACTCAGAAAAGAGATCACATGCAAATGCAACCAACTGTAAGTGCGCAATATACTAATTTTGTACTTGTACACCCGCCCAAACCAATACATTTTCACATCTTAAACAACAACAAATCCTAATTATTAAGTTATTAGCCAACAAGAAACATTGTTTCTACGAGGAAGAGTTAACATTAGCAAATATGTCTGCCGGAGGTATGAAATAATCCAAAGACAAGCCGGGCACATCAAAAGCTACATCATTGATGGTCCACTCTTCCTCCAGCCTAGTCCTGCTGTACTCTATCGTCTCATCCCCGAACTTGAACACGGTAGCAATAGTACGCCCTTGGTGTGCAACCAAAATCCCATCAACATCTCGGTAATCCGATATGCTGCTGCCTATAGTGGTCTCCCAGTATACGGCGGTGTCATCATCGACGTCGCCGCTGGCCACTCGAGTCAGGTGTGAGTCTTCCATGTATATTAGAAGGCCGCTCTTCTGGCTAAAGTAGCCGTATAATGTATGGCGAATGACCTCGGCTAAGCCCTCGCTGCGCTCTTTGATGTCATTGCGGCCAGCTTCTACTTTGAGGACGAAGCAGCTGTCGCCTCCGATGGTGTCCTCGCCCATGTACACAGATTTGGTGAAGAGGCTTGCTGTGATCTTCGGATCAAGGCCCTACATTACTTAAACCAAGTTAGAATGTGTAATTGATTTCAAGTCTCTCTCAATTCAATTTTAAAACAATATAAACATTGTTAATGTTGTTGTTGAAACCGAACAATTAGTAAATAAAGTATTTAATTTTTATTTTTTTGAGGAAACTTCAATATAAGTTGAAAATTAATAAACTGCGCAACGGGATTTATAGACACATGGAATCCAAGCTCAAATGATTTAACAATTGATATATTTACGTCAACAAGGTGGTGGTCTATGGTCTATTGACTAGACACTTAGATTAGCAATTGAAAACTGCAAAGGTTTGAGTCTCACAGTAATAGTTTTACGTAAATGTGGGTTTGTCTATTTCTTATTCTTTAATAGAAACAAAAAAAGGGCAATATCTCAACAGTGAAACAGTTTTAGGATGAACTTGGCTACAGTTTAAGAGTCTAGATCATATGACTAGCCCTTTCAAAATAAACACAGTACCTATTGGAATGTACGTAGAAAAACAACCTTATTAAGTAGTACTCTTTCTGTTCCATTTTGTTTGTCCAAAAGGACAATCGGCACGCTAATTAAGAAAAATAAATAAAGGACGGTGAGAGAATGAGAAAGATGATGAAAGTGTATGTAGAGGCGGGTCTCACACACAATTATTACTTTTTTATGATTGAAAGTGAAAATTTTTAATAAAAATAAATATATTTGGTAGGAAAGATATAATTAATATGATTATTGGGTTGTATATAAAAGAAAAATGAACAAATATTAAGGGACGCTCAAAAAGAAAAATGGACAAACAAAATAAGACAGAGAGAGCAATAAATATAATAGATTTTATGTCACAAAAGATGTGCAAACAACAATAAAGTGAATCACGTGAGACGCACAGACTGAGACTCAGAGCGTATAATGTAGATGCAAGGAGACAAAGCATATAACTTTGTCAGCAAATGCAGACTGTCTTTCTCGGGATTCGAGTCAGTCACTCTTTAGTCTTTATTCATTCATCAATCTCAATCTCAATCTCAATCTCAATCTCAATCTCAATCTCTCTAACTTCAACCCAACATCAACGGACTACTCACTACCCAGACCTAAATGCCTTTTAACACCAATTTAGTCTTTACCTCACTCTTAAAAATACTTCTTCAAGTGAACTGTTTGTTTTCGTAATAATAATGAATCAAAACTTGGGAGATGCCTCTCTCGTAACTTGTGTTGTCTACCAACTTTAGTCTTTACATCAAATCAAATTAAATCTGTCTGTCTGTCTATACTAGCTAAGTAACCACCGAATGAACAATTAAAACATATAAAGATTTAAGAGCATCTACACTCATATAAAAGTTTAGTAAGGATTAGATAAACAACTGATTCTATTTGTGTATATTTCTTTTAGAGCAATTGCTATTTCAAATGTTATAACTGAGACAATAGTTGCTGCTAAAAAAAATAAGCAGCTGCAATTAATCAAGATAATTAAGTTTGTAAGAATGCAAACCTGAATGATGCGACGAAGTGGGCGTTGAGGGCCTTTAGCAGCGTGTGTCCCGAGCCAAGGCGTATGACGCCAAACAATGTTCCCGTCGCCGCCAGCCACGACTTTGCTCCCACCAACCACCAGCTCAAGCGACCACATGGCCGGAGACATCATCCAAAGCACGAAGCAACCGCTCTCCCCGCTGCGAGTCCCTAATCGTTTCACTAATTTATCATCATCTCCAGCAGTTGTGGTGGATATCTCCGTCTCGCAATACGTCATCCTGACGTCACCAGTAGTGTACATGTTCTTGTACTTGTTCTTTCTTTCTAAGCAGCCCGTTGCAGCTAAGTACTGCTGGATTATGTAACCACCACTCTGTGTGCATACACATCAAATTTAGGTAAGCAAAACGAAAACACACAGAGAGATTGGAAGCAAAGCAAGAGAAAGACATGTACGTACGTCAATGGGGGTGTTTTGGATGCTAAGGAGGTGGTGGTCGTGGTTGAAGAGAAGTGGAATGGGAGCAAGTGGACAAGCTAAAACTCCAAGCAGCAACCTCATATTCCTACCTCCTCCTACGCCGTCGTTCTGTGAATTAAAGCGGCCGCTGCTGCTCCTTGCTGCTGCTTGCTTTTTGTTGCGAAACCATTCTCTGAATACGTCCCAGCTGGAGCTGGAGCTACTGCTGCTGATGGGATTGTTTGTCTTGTTCTCGAACTGGATCAGTAGCTCTGGATCTGGACCCTCGACTAGCGGTGCCATCGGCTTTATCTGCTGCTTCCTCTGCCACATCGACCCACTGCCCATTGCACCTAATGCTTGAGATTATTATTGTTAAAGAGCTCTAGCGTTGGTTAAGGGACAGTTTTATAAGCATGAAAATGAAATGCAGTGGTGGTAGATGAGGAGAGACACAAAAAGAACAGTTGATCGATCTGATGCAGAGCAGAATAGGATCAACTAGGCAAGGAGAGAGAAAGAGGTTAAAAGTGCAAACGTGCAGTACGTAATATGTGATGTAAAATCATGTAATGATTGATTAGTTTGAGGAATATGGAGATAATACCCTGCAGTACTCTGGACAGGACTTTAAATTAAAATTTGATTGATTTATTCTCACAGTGCCTGCCAATGGATCCTATAGAGAGACATAGACGATGGATAAATTGTTTGAAGAAAGGAAATAAAAAATCATTTTAAAGATTTCTGAATTATCGAAGAATTTTTAATTATTAATCACGAGAAATGATTAGGTTCAAATCTAAACTTGGGTGCAAACTGTTAAATTCAGTAAAACTAACCTATAATTTGTCGCTGATAAAACAACATTACGACATAGTTCGTCGAAGTGGTCTATATTTCGTCGCCAATAAACCAACCGTAAAACGCATGATTTAATCTCATACGTCCAAATTATCAAATCAAGTTGTGTCATTAATTTGTATTTTTTACATGAAAAATGTTGTTTACACCAGATCTTTTATCTATTAATCATTCCTTAATCTGAAAAGCAAATAGATATACATTTGGAATTAAAACAAATATACTTTTTTTTTATATTTTACAAATAGGCTATAAACAGTAGTTTTTGCCATCAAAGGATGGGTTAATTAAATTGATTATGTTGTTAGATGACTTTAACTTTTTAGTGTCAAAGTTTCTTTATTTATCGGCCATCAGATGCTCTCTCTACTGCTTTTTTTGTCCATATGTTGATGTCGGTAGGGACTCGTTTGTTTTGTTTAATACCGGCTTCCACCTCCAGCTATCCCGTAACTCCACCATGTGTCTCGAGTTTGTTGTAATTCAATTTAAACTTAGACCAACCTTATATCCTTGAGAAAAAATTTCCAAATTTGAGAAAAATTGGAATTTGGATTTCCAAACTAAGCAAACTTGAAATTGGATTTTCAATTTAGACGCATGCCCTTAGGCGCTGTTGGTAAGGACGCTTAAGGCTTAAGGCGCTCTTAGCAACGGCGCCTAATGCTTAGGTGTCAAATTCTTGATACAACAAGCTGAGTCAGCCAAAAAAATTTGAATTTTTATTTAGGCGCTGTGTAGAACAGCGCCTAAAAATGTTCTATTTTTAATGTTTTTTTTGAAAAATTTGATTAAACACCCATCTTCTATCACTATATTTGTGAGCTTAACCTTTGAATTTCATTTTTGAGTAAACATGAAAGTTACAGAACATTCAATTAGCTTTCTAAACATATAAAGAACATCTTAAACGGACACTGAATGACGCGTCTATGAACTTCCGAATGTTAGCTCGGACCCCCTCGATTTCGGCTAAATTCGATCGATCATCCATCTTTGGTCACTATTTTTATCAGCTTAACCTTTGAATTTCATTTTCGAGTAAACATAAAAGTTATAGAACATTCAATTATCTTTCTAACCATATAAAGAACATCTTTAACGGACACCGGATGACGCCTCTATGAGCTTCCAAATATTAGCTCAGACCCCCTCGGTTTCGGCAAATTTCGATAGATCGAAATTAGCTTAAACCGAGGGGGTCCGAGCTAACATTCGTAAGCTCATAGAGGCGTCATCCGGTGTCCGTTAAAGATGTTCTTTATATGGTTAGAAAGATAATTGAATGTTCTATAACTTTCATGTTTACTCAAAAATGAAATTCAAAGGTTAAGCTCACAAATATAGTGATCGAATATGGGTGTTTAATCAAATTTTTCAGCAAAAAAACATTAAAAATAGAACATTTTTAGACGCTGTTCTACACAGCGCCTAAATAAAAATTCAATTTTTTTTGGCTGACTCAGCTTGTTGTTTCAAGAATTTGACACCTAAGCATTAGGCGCCGTTGCTAAGAACGCCTTATGCCTTAAACGCCCTTACCAACAGCGCCTAAGGGCATGAGTCTAAATCAAAAATCCAATTTCAAATTTGCTTAGTTTGGAAATCCAAATTCCAATTTTGCTCAAATTGGAAATTTTTTCTATCCTTGATGGACCTGTCTGTGATTTAAGTTAACCAATTGACATTCAACCTAACTGCCAAGATTTAAAACAAAATTGGAATTGGAAAACACACATGGAGAATGATGTCATCACATCACCTCGAAGATTATTGTTTAAGAGCTTGCCCTTAGTCTCATGGTCACAAAAGTGTTTGAAGAGGGATTGCCTCGGTAAGTAAAGATACTGCCAGCCCCAAACTTTTTGGCCCAAATGTGCATGGTCTGATTCTTATGATCACACCTCGCTTACGTTGCAATAAGCATGTGGAAAATCAAAAGAAACTCAACAACAGGACGACATGATCGATGATCGGATAGATAAGAGCTAATACTATCAAAGGGGATGCACTTATTTCTATTAAGGAGATCAAGGAGTAAATTACACATGGGGAGAGGTCAAGGTACTGAACTAAATCACAGCCAAGTCTATTAGTTATTCGATAAACATTGAAATTGAACCCCTATAATTTGTGTTTGTATACACTAATCTCCACTCGTACTGTTACCTTGGTACAAAAGATAAGCAATGGAGGAGATGGTCAATACCATTTCCATTTTCATTCTAAAAGATCATCCATTAATCACCATTGTTGAGTTTCATCAGTCTGGTTTCCATTCTAGTTCATCAACTCGCAACTCTTGAAATTATCAATCCATTCAATCTAAACATAAATCTCTAGAGATTGTATAGTACCCGCTTAGTGATTTTGAGTTTCAAATATCTATTTAACAGAAGATGATGTTAAAAACCTGAGTTTTTCTAATACTTGTGTTATATATGTGACAGATTTGTGACCCAGTCACATTTATTTATAGCCCACTTCACAATCACCATTCATGAACCAAAATCAGTTAATCCAAGTCAAAACATAACTGTCTATAAAAAAACAGTCAAAACATAACTGTACTTACAAATAAGTAATCAAAACAACGATCACTTTTTTCACCGTTGCTACCGTTTTCTGATAACTTCCCATCTCCTGTGGCTAGATGTACAGTGACTGAATAACAATGATCTGTAAATGAGTACAACACTAACATAACTTTTGATCAAAATAGGATAAAGTTGGATAGTTCAGTATGATTATCGACCTATACCTAAGAGGTGTTCGGAGATACTAACCATGAGTATCAAGTGCGATTCATATCGCCTAAGCATACATACTTTATCTGCAATTCAAGGAAACACAAATCAGAACTATAAATAGAACGAGTAATAAAGTTTATGCTGCTATTGTAAGAAGTTAAACGATAGGTATTACTTCTAGATATTCATCCATTCCATATCTGGATCCTTCTCTTCCAAGACCAGACTGTTTGAATCCTCCAAAAGGAGCAACCTGCAGAAGATGATGAAAAGTTGGTGCAATGAATGGGGAACAAACTCACCCTGTATAGACATCTCACCAATTTCTATCAACTGAAAATTTGGTAAAATCTACCTCAGTTGAAATTAAACCCTCGTTCACACCCACTAGTCCATACTCTAGACCTTCAGCAACACGCCAGGAACGCTGAACGTTTGTCGTGAATAAATAAGCAGCTAACCCTGAACATTAAAGTAAAAGCAAAAAAGGAAAGGTGTGTATGAGGCACGACCTGCTTTTCAATTTAAAGCGCATGCCGTTCATTATACATTAAAATATGTTATGCTTTGTCAATGAGGTAAACTTGTGACCTTGTTTTCTTAATTATTATATGCTTGATGTTTCACTTTCATCTAGCTACTCTTTAGTGACCTCATGGGCACTCCAAATCATGTCCCGTGAAAATAAAATTCAATCTTATCTTCATAATAGGCAAACTCATGACTGTGCATTGACAAAAGTCACACATTGTTTAAAAGTCAATTATTCATCCAAACCAAATATTATTAATAGGTTGAGCGGTTTCATTGTGTTTTTTCCCCGATAATAGCAATAGGTTGAGCGGTTTCATTGTGTTTAAATGGCTAATGGCTATCCATTCAATTAAATGGTTTTAACTGGTGCACCCATTTAACCATATAATGACATAATCCTGACATGATACTAACCCTAGATAAAATAATCACAAAGACAGACCTGCATTAGTGTCATTGGCAATTTGTAAGGCCTCTTCTTCTGTCTTAAACTTTATAAGGGGTGCAACAGGCCCGAAAACTTCTTCCCTGTCATATTCTTTTTATCAATAATGGAAAGGTAAAAAAATGAAATAGCAATAAAAAAATTGAAATATAAACAAATATGACTTTCACAACTCAGCTCAAGCACTTTGTAAAACAATTTTTCTCTGATTTTTTACCTGGCTAAAAGCATATCGCCCTTTACGTCGCTAATAATGGTAGGCTCATAGAAAGTCATGCCAAGTTTGTGCCTTTTACCTCCAAGAAGAACTTTTGCTCCCTTCAAATTCATAGAATTAACCACTTCAAACTCCAATAAAAGAGAACTTAAAAACATAGATGGACATGCCCAAATTGAATCTGTTAACTTAATTTCGAGGTACTTGTGGCGGGCTACAAAACAAATTTCCACAATGACAATAAGATGCCACAATTTGAGCTTTTTGGGGAGGAAAATATATAAGAAAAAGTAAACTACATTTTGAGGTCAGCAGAAAGAAGTATATATAGTTTACATGTGGAAGTTTTACCAAGTGCCAAAATCCCATTTAGGGAATATTACCAACTACTTATTACTTGATGCATATATTCTATAAAACCCAAAAGGAGGAGGACAAACATTGAAGAATGAGAAAATTTAGAGATTATGGAAGAGTTTATAGAGTCGGAAAAGGGTTTAGTAATACAATTGACCCACTAGTATTAAATTATCACTGAACCACGCATAATGGCTAGGTTCTTCCTATGGCACCATGTAGCTTGATAAGCAGGTAATTAAGTTATCTGGTAAACTATAGAGAAATTAGTGGCGACAACCAAGAAGCATGAATTTTCAAGACTGGCTAATAGATATTTGTAATGATTTTCAACGAATCAACTATTAAACGGTACTACGTGAGAAATGGAACCTTGGAGACAGCATCTTGAACAAATGATTCAACCTGCAAGAAGGATTCAAGGGGCCAACTATTGAAAATGCAGTGACAGGTTTCTTGAAATAACAATGAACAAATCTACAAAAAGGACAAGACGATTTGGAAGCTGTAATCACCTTTTGAACAGCAGCTTCATTAATAAGTGGACCCTGAAAATAGAACAAGCACAGTTACAAGCCTTGTCTTCAGCATACATGTTCACACCGAATTTGCAAGTCCGAGAGAAACTTAATCACTAGCTGATAGCAGATTTGTCACGTGACAATTCTGTCATAGCTCAGAAACGACAAGGTAACTAAAAAATTACCATGAAGCAAAATAGAACGATCTAAAAACTTTCTAGCTATTCCTATATACCAAAGCTGATTACCTGGAGAACACCATCAGTGAAGCCATTCCCTACATGCAAATTTTGGACGGCAGTCATAAAGGCATTGGCAAACTTCTCATAAATACCTGTGCATAAACAGCAAGGGATATCAGGTAAGACCGCAAACAGCACATAATGGACGATTTATTTTCGGAGGGGTAGGGGGGAGGGGTGGGGTGGGGTCATGAAATACTGCAAGTCGACTAAGAACATTCAACGCTGGCACATGTGTGTAGAGACACAAAATTACAAAATAGGGGGACAGAAGGGGGGAGGAGGGGTCCTTAAAAGGCAAATGGAAAAAAACCGTTGAGCATTTGTCTGGTATGCTGTCTTACCTTCTTGCACAAGTACTCTGTTTGCGCATACACAAGTCTGCCCACTATTGCGAAATTTAGCTCCAAGCTGCAATAAATATTTTACCTTCTGGTTAATTACCGCACAAAGAGCTCAATTAAACAACACTAAAATATGAAAAACAGCAAGATACTAATCTCCATTTGCATTTGCGCTACGTAATAGTCTATCGGGCAGGCCAATTAGCCAAGCTGGCTAGAATATGTTTCCATCCGGCCCAATTAGACATCCGACCCGATAAGAATTACTGGCCGGGGCCGGCTTGCCCAATTAGAAGTACGGTCCAGCCTGGCCCATCGAGCTATTCTTCATAGCTGAATTTGTTTTATGGGCGGGCGAGCAGTTAGATTCGGTCGAGCCGGCCCGAAATTGTACAAATCTAATGCTTGGTTAACAATCCAACTGAACATGCTCAACTCATAATGAAATGATTAAAAAAATGAGGTTCTAATATAATGAGTGCTCAAAGGAGAACCCCCTAACGGTGAGATACCCTTTGTGATGCACTTTTGTCTTTGTTTTTAAAACTTACATTCCCCTTATAAGTGCATCTAGGCAAAACTTACGCTTGAAAGCTCATAATGAAGGAAAAATAAAGTGAGCGAGATACGTGGCAACTTCAGATTCAAAGATGCAACTCGATTCAATGATCAGATTTGGATTCTTAGGTTCTCTCGAAATATATGGGGTTCTCAAGCGAGCACTCCTCTCCTTAAACTACACTATACTACTTAATGTAGGCTAGTGTCCTAAAATAGAATACAATTTACTATACCACAGATTTTTGTTAACACGATCAGTACCATACCAATACTTAAACAGTACACATGGACACAACTACGTTAAAAACAAAAGTGAAAGAAACACCGCAATTCATAGATACGTGTCGATCTGTAACTTACAGTTCCTTTCACTGCAACGTCAATATCCGCATCATCAAAGACGATACACGGCGCATTGCCACCAAGTTCCAGAGATACCTGAGAAGTCAACACGAACTCGGATAGATGACCTTTTCTGAATGAACTTGATAACCACCTTAATAATGCTACCGTCATTTTTAAATGTATGCAAGTCTTTTTCATCCATAGGAACTTTTTGTACCCCTTATATTCTGAGGTCAATTCTTCAACCGATAAATATACTAAATAAAAATTTCTAACCTTCTTAACAGTACCAGCAGAACCAGCCATCAACTTCTTTCCAACAGCAGTCGAACCCGTGAAAGTGATTTTTCTAACCTGTAACAAGTTAAAAAGAACATTAATGCCCTATCGTTGGATTCACAAAGATACGTGCACCCCCTGTTGAGACTTGAGAGATGATCTGATCACTGAAAGATATTATACTGTTGTGCTGGCAAGCAAAGCGTCTCCGATCTCTGGTGCGTTTCCCATCACTACATTCATAGCACCCTAAAACTCAACAATGCCATTAAAAACCAATTTTAGTTTATTCCTGAAATAATGCTGTGTGTCAAATTAATCAGATCACTTCAAACACAATTGGAAGAATGCTATAACAGATCACTGTCAGCTTATTTTCTTTGAGCACTGACAGGAATAGCATGACAAGGCGATAGTCTGTGAAAATATCAGAGTAATGGTATGAGGAATGTTACAAATATGTCTTTCTTTTCACGGTTACTAACTGGCGCAACATTAGTAGTAAAGATACTTATATCGGGAAGAACACAATTACCGGTGGTATGCCAGCTTGAAGAGCAAGCTCAGCTGCTGCTAATGCTGTCAAAGGGGTGTACTCAGATGGTTTAATAACAACTGTGCAGCCAGCAGCAAGTGCAGGACCAACCTGAGACAAGCACCATACTGAAATGTCTAAACAGCTTTCTTACAACAATACATACCTTATCGATCATCTGCTCATGAAAGATATATTCCTGAAGTCCGAAAATGATGGACCAACCTTTCGAGTAATCATAGCCAGAGGGAAATTCCAGGGTGATATTGCTCCAACAACTCCTACAGGCTACAAATATTAACATCATTCACAAAATGAAAATACATTCTGAAGACATGTTAGCATTTAAATAGTCACCTGCCAGAATTTGCTAACAAAATGGTAACATCAAGGATGTACAATATATAATTTCATATAGCATAGTAAATAATCCGTTGCACAAGAAAAGAAAAGCGGTAAACAACAACTAGCCTCTAACTAAAAATTAAAGCAGCAGTAGCTAGTACTAGTAAGGCACTCTCAACCTCAATATATCTTTGAGTGGATGAAATGGACATAACTTTTGCAGAAAACAAAAAAAACAAGGAAGAGAAGCTGGTCTTCGTCATCATGAAGTTTAACAATGTCATTTAACAAAGAATACCATTCCTCGTCCATTTTTTAATTATAATGGACAATAGTTAAACTGAAACAAAGACTCTAGTTCATCAAGCTTTATTGCATAACAAGTACCAAAATCATATCTGAAAAGCAATCATGATAGATTACATACTCCAACTGAATCAAACAGTGGGGATGAAACGGAAACCAAGAAATAATTATTACATTAGAAAAAGATATACCTGCTTCAACACAAACAACCGTCGATCCGGTAGTGTTGCAGGAATTATATCACCATATATACGCTTTGCCTCCTCAGCATAGAACTCGATAAAGCTTGCTCCATAGCTTACCTAACAACCAAGTTACATGTTGTGAAGGGATAAAACAGACTTCAAAATTACGGCATGGGCTTCTTTTAACAAAAACAAAATAGCAATACCTCTCCAATTGATTCCTTGAGAGGTTTTCCTTGCTCTAGTGTAATGAGCTGTCCAAGCTCTTCTTTATGAACGATTAGCAAATCATACCTTAAGGAAAATGTAGTCAAGAATAATAAAACACCTCACCATGGCCATATGAAAAGTGCAGAACATAGAAAAAACAAAATTAAGCTATGCATCTATTTGAAATAATTAAGCAGTAGCAGAACTGTTTAAGTTACACAACAGGTTGAGCTTTAGCTTCCTGAATTTGATTTAGCAATTGTCCTGTCAGCAACTGCAGTGGATCTTGGACATGAGGTGGGTGGATAAAAGAGGTTTGAAGAATCAGCAAAAAAAACTTTTGATGACTGAAACTGGGAAGTTAATTGAAAATATGACATTGGTGAGTGACACCCCGGGGAGAAGAAAACTGTAATTCCAGCAGTAGAACACACTGGCTTCCACTTTTAATAATACAAATAATCCTTCACATTACTAGGACATGTTAATATGCCATACCATTTGCGCAGATATTTACTCCTTTCAGATGCTGTAAGCTTGCTCCAAGCTACATAGAGAAACATACATGACAATAAGTTCTAAAATAAAAGATATACATTCAATCCCTACCAACTAACGGCACATGCAGCATGTTTTCAATTTCAAATGAACCAATATACACAAAATCTATAATCAGGTTTAGTATCTTAGAATTCACATACACTGAAATGCATGATGAGCTGAAGCTATTGCATCACTCGTCTCCCTTCCACCCATGCAGGCAACATCAGTTATAACATCACCAGTTGCAGGGTTCTGGATCTGCCATGTAAAACCCATGATTAGCAGCTCTTAGATAAGTTATTAACCATATAATATAAATACAGTATACATCGAGACCAACTAAAACATGCACGACATGCTAAAATTGGATTACATAAAAGAATTTCATCAAGACCTGAATGGTTTTCTTGTCATATGCATCAACCCATTTCCCTCCAATAAGTCCCTGATTGCGTAACAGACCCGCACTGCTCAACCTAGCAACAAGGCTACCAGTATCCATGCTCATCTGATAGGAGGCAAAAGCACAGCCATTAGACACATATTCAGACACATCAGAAATTAATCACCTTTTTGTACGCAAAAATAAAAACTGTTTTCACATGTAATCCCATTTAAAAGTAATGCTCCACTTTAAAAATGCAAGTAAAGATCATACAGTCGTATACTAAACCAAAACAGAGAACAATCAAACGAGGACGACTGAAAACTATAGCCGCCACTGTAGCAATATGTACGCTCTTCTCAGCCCCCATCGTAGTGGGATAGTGTACAAAATGAAAGTGGATGGGATCTGACCTGACGGGTGAAGCGAGATTCGAAGGGGCGAATGGACGCCAAGAGTCGAGGAGAAGACATCAACAGCTTCTGGCGAATTCGAAGGACTGATCCACCGAATGCCACCTTCATCTTATCTCTCGGGATTGCGCAGTTGAAATCGAAGTGGAGAAGATGGGAGGAACGAACTTGTTTCCTATTCCTCTTATTTCATCTGCCGACGTACAAATTCGGATTAAAATTTATTATAATGATTCTATGATGATGACGTGAAAAAAAAAGGAAAAGTACGAATTGTTGTCTTGAACTATCAATTTTTTCAATTAAGGGGTAAAATCAAAAAGTTTAACGATTTTTGTAATTGAAACCAACAGAGTTAAACGGGCCAACAGAGTTAAACCCCGTTTAACTCCGTTTAAATCTCGGTTCATTTTTAACATTATAATTTTATGCGTTATTTTTGTTTCTCGCAGCCCTAATCGGTACTGGCGACCATGGCGTTGTGACGGAAGATCCACATGCCCGTTTCTCCTACTTCAAAACGCTAATGAGTTCGATCGATTTTGAATTAGCTTGGTCGCAGAGTTAGCTTAATCAGAGAGTTGGCTTCAGGTATTGTTCAATTGCCTTTAAGTTTTATATGTGAATTGGAGAGTGTATCGGGCATTGAAATAGTGAATCAATTTCAGTTTATTTTTCTTCTTCCTATCCTGATTACGATCAACCCTATAAATTCGGGCTTTAAGATGCTTGGTGAAGTAAATAGACATGTTACAACTTGTTCCAGAGTTGGCTATGGATGGTCAAGCATAATAATATTTTCCTTTGCTTTAATTCTGATGCACATATTTTGCGGGGTAGGACGTTGGTAGTATTGTTAATGTTGATGTTGTCATCAAGCCAAGCTTACCTGCAGTACAACGACCATCTCAGTAACATCTAAAAAATAGGCATTAAGGTGTGTTTCATTGACATGGTGTGTGTTTATGCTTGACCTGTTTTATATGCTCTTTAATTGAAGGGCCATATAGTAGACACAAATAAAGCTGAAATAAGAAAAAAAGATGCTGGACGAGCAGCTAGAAATCGATTAAAGAGAAAGACGGCAACGACAAATGAATGCAACACAAGCGCTGCAAGAAAGCTAATGTAAAGATTCCTTTACCTCTTTTATCTCATATATATATCCTAAATGTATCTATCCTTTTAGTTTGTATAAGCTGAACATCATTTCATTTTTCAATTGAATCATCAATGCTGGTATAAAACCAGAACAATGCACAACTACATCGTAGAGAAAAGAAAAGCTACCTAAATCAAAGAAAAAGAAAGAAAATTTGGAGACAAAACAAATGCTGCTATTCATGAGCTTGTTTTCATAGTCTAAACAGTGTAGGGACATTAAGTATATATATTTTTGTCATCATCATTTACATCTCAAAAGTAAAAAAATGCTAATTCAGATCAGCACAACTCCAGAACTGAACTAGAAATGCAACAGGATATATGGCTCGACAATGAAAAGGGAAAGATCCCAGCGTGGAGAAGAAACTTCTTATGAAACGAAAATGTATTGGTTCAAGAGGTCTTCTTCCTTGCCAGCAATTCAACTTTGCACTCTTTATGTCCTCGTCTTCACTGTGTATCAAGGGGAGGGAGCCACTGCTCGAGATGTAACAAAACAAGAACAAGCTGCTGAAATAAAATAGCAAGAGACATGTGTGATCACATTTTGCTCCCACTATTTCGTGAACAAGAAAGTCATCTCCAAGAATATAATACCTATCCAAAACAAGCAGACACAGATTAAACATCAGCAAAATCATGTCAGATCAAAAATACTAAGGGGCTGTTCTTTTGAGCTTTATTAAACTGAAACTTTATTGTACTGCACTTAATTAAATTGTATTGAGTTTAATTTAACTGTACTGAACTTAATTAAACTGTATCGAGTTTAATTAAACTGTACTGAACTTAATTCAACTATATCGAATTTAATTTAACCTAATTTTACTGAAATTGACATATATATGTATATGTGTGTATTTTTTCAGTATATTTTAGGTATATTTTTATGATTATATTTTAGAAAGTATAAAATATAATATTATGTAATATAGTATTGCACATAAGTCATGCCTCAAGTGTTAGATGGGCGCCAAAATGATATAATTACAGCTACCTTCACTTTGCACAACTTCATTCACATGCTTAATTTTTCAATACACATTTTAGCTAATGAGACCGTGCTGGGAAGAGCTGATTCAATTTTATTTGATAAACAACGAAAAGAGCAGATGAATCAAGAACGCAACATAATAGCGTTTCAAATTATTGAGAATTGTCCAGATGATCATGATGTAGTGGAGATGAACATGGATGAAGATGATGATATGTAAATGTTTCCATTGGTACTGCACATGAATGTCATTGTACGTTTCTATGTAAAATATATATTGTATTCATATGTTTATTTCCATATGTTCTTTAAATTCATATCAAGTGCAAAAAAATTTACTTCCATTTTAAAACGAATGCAATAGTATCCAAAGAAGTGTGTACACAAACTTGAAAAACCGTTAGATCATATATATCTTACGGTTTACCAAAAATTATTTTAAAAATTAAAAATAAATTAAAAGATTTAAATAATAGGGTTGGAAACTATAAAAACTGAATTGACTTGAAAAACTTATATTAAATTTTTTTAACTTAAATTAATTTAAAGTATATTTAACTGTACTGAACTTAATTAAACTGTATCGAATTTAATTTAACTATACTGAACTTAATTAAACTGTATCGAGTTTAATTTAACTGTACTGAACTTAATTAAACTGTATCGAGTTTAATTTAACAGTACTGAACTTAATAAAACTGTATCGAAGTGCAAAAGAACACCCCCTAACAACAACTCAACAAGTAAGCCATGAAACCTCAACAATTTGATTCATGTATAAGAATTAGTAAACAAAAAAGATCCGCCTCTTTGTTTTTCTTTTGAAGAAGAAGATTAGATGGAACAACTTGCATTGAACTGGGAATACATGCTATCAAAATTATTTTAGACAAACAGGTGTACACAACTCTGGTTAGAGCCTTCCTTTTCTTACAAAAAGGTGATTTTTATTCTAAAAGGAAAGGCTGTGTGCAAAAAGACCCCAGCTTCACGCAAAACTGATGCACAAACACAGCCAGCCTACCGAGACAGCAACTATAACACCCAAAAAAGGACTAAACCAACACATATATCTATAAGAATGCTAAAAAGTAATCAATTCGTTGAGTGCCCCATTGGCTTAACATCTTCTTTTTTTTGACACTACATTGGCTTAACATCTATCTATATAAATTTTGAGTAAATTTCTCTAAAACAAAAGCTTTCTGCCAAAACCAGAAATTAAAAGTTTATAACAATTAGCCCTCCAAACCATTGTGACTCACTACTTCAACAGACTAATCTAACCAAGCACTATCAAACATCAGATAAATACGAAAGCAACTAGTCCTTCACAAATTTAACAATCAGTTGACTAACAAGCAATCCAAAAGCAGAACATCAAAAAAACAAAACAAAGGAAATAAAGAATTCATTGGGTCAGTTTAGGGTTCACCTCAGTGCTCAGTCACGAACAAATGAGAAACCGGTGACAAATTGTGGTGATGGGGGGAGAAGGGAAGGTGTAAACCGTCGCCTAGTAGATCTTTTACCACAAACCAATCGATTTCCGACGATTCCTCGTGTAATCGTTCAAACCCAACTGATTTGGATAATGTCCGCTCAACTCTCTTCAAGCACGTTCGCCGGTAACGATTAGGGCTGCGTGACCTGCGTCTTAATTTGTGAAACAAAAGTAAGCTAAAACAATATGTTAATAGATTTAGTGGAAAATGAACCGAGATGTAATGGAGTTTAACTTTGTTAGTTGTAATTTCAAAAATCGGTAAGTTTTTTTGAATTTGTCCTTGATTGGAAAAATTGATAGTTCGGATCTTCAATTGAAAATACTGTCCAGCCACCAATTTTTACTTTTCCCTTAAAAAAAGTCAGACCAATAGACTATCACCACATTTATGTCATAATGTACGGCCGTCAATATTTACATTTGTATAACAGAATAAAGATCACATAAAGATGCATCTTTCATGAGAAATGAGAAGTATTAATGATTATTTGATTATTAATCTGATGGATGTTAATCAACACTAATCTATTCACACAATCACGTTTTAATTACGGTTAAAGGGTAAATTAGTAATTGGTTAAACCTAATCGTTATACAATTTCCCCGGCGTTCGCTGTCAACGCCGAGTCGCCAATCATATGCGAAAGAGGACGACGCAGTGATGGCCACGATCGGAGGTGTCACATTTGTATACAATATTTACATTTGTATAACAATACAAATCACAAATGTTCAACCAATTCTCGACTGCACAAAAAAACCATTTCTCGACTATCATCATATTTAGATTTCGTGCATCCAAGCTAAAAATAGTTAATTGAGATATATATTTTTTTAGGAGTGAGCAAAAACCGTTCACACCACACCGCAAATGTGTATTTGGTTAATCGCACCGCTTTGGACAAAAATCGAATTGTTAAAAACCGCACTGCAACCGAATATAGCGGTGCAGAAGCAATTCCTATCTCAAACCACCCGTTTTAAACTGTCGTTAGTAGTTGCGTCGTTTCTCTTTCTCTTCCTCGTTCGTTCTTCGTCGCAGTCACACATCAAATCTTCGGTTTCCCCAAGATGTCAAGCCACGAGAGTCTCAATCATTATCGTTTGTTCTTATCTTCGTACTTTAATTATGGAATCCATAAGTTTTTTAGTTCAAAAATTAATTGGATTTTGGTTGGCTCTTATGTAGATGTTGTTGTGTAGGGTTTTAATAATCCTCTATTTTAGATTACTTTCTGACATTTATGGTTTGTTCTATATAAATTCAATTAGGTTAGTTCCTGGTATTTTTGGCTCTTCCTGATATCAATTCAATTAGGTTGCTCATTGGCTCTTTATGATATTTTAGGTTACTTCCTGATATTTTTTTTATCTAAAATTGCCACAGACATATTTGCAATTCCAGCTTCTATAGTTGCTTCAGAATCAGCGTTCGGTCTTGGATCCATTTAAAGCTACATTAATTCCTAAGATGGTTGAGGGGGTGGTTTATCTAAATGATTAGCTTAGGGGTGGATCGTTTTCCATGTATAAAGAGCCTACGAAAATAGAACTAGAAGTCTATGCGAAGCTTGAAAAATTAGAATCAGAAACAGGTTCAAGAAGACCATGAATCAGAATAAAGGTCCAAGAAAGCCAAGAAATCTATATTATCTTTTATTTCTTGTTGATAGTTACTCAAGTTGACCTTTGTCTCTTTGCTGAATTTCATGATTGTGTTCACTCCAAACTCTGCGTTCAATCTCTTCACTTTTGACTTCAATTTATCTTTATAAAAAATGAAGGATCTACTCTCTACTGTGCAACTTCAATTTTTTTGTCAATTTTGAAAATCGGGTTTTGAACCAAATCGCACTACACCACATATTTGGTTTTAATTTTCTAGGAGCGGTTTGCGGTTTGCAAAATTTACAAACCAGTTAATGTGGCGCGGTTTCGGATTTACTCTTAAACCGAACAAAACCGCACCGCGTCCACCACTATTAGTTTTTATGTGTTTGAAGATAAAACTTCCTAGTTTTGAGATAAATTTGAGTAGTTTTGAAAAGGTTAAAGTTATTAATAGAAGAGTTTTATTAATGAAACGATATAGTTTTGATATTATTTTATCCAAACTACGTCGTTTTTGATTGACTATTTTTAGCTTGGCTGCACCGAATATGAATTTGTTGACAATGGTATTAGAGAAGGGGGAAAAATCTGGTGCATCGAGTATTAAAACAGTGTCGTTTTAAGAAAAACACCATTGTTTTGTTTTGTTATAAATTTTACTCCAATCAAAGTGATGTCGTTTTGATTGAAACGACACCGCTTTGGCACTCACAACAAATAACTTCACTGCACCGGATCCGAATCCAGAGTAGGGGGCATAATGGGACGAGCTTGTTGGGTTGAACCTATCCTAATATGAAAGGCTTCTGGTTTTAAAGGCTTATGTGCGCCCCATAGAACTTGACTTCCAAATATATATTTAGATTATGGACAGTCCATGGGCTAGGTCATATAAGGGCTGATAGGACTAGATCGTGTTCCCTATGAGTATCACATTTTGAAACATGTGAAAAGGTCATAATAACAGATCAAAAAATAAAAAGTCAAGCACTCCACTCATGATTTTAAATAATCCAAATACATATATTTTGGATTAAAGTGTATTTACAAACAACGCTTTAGTGTTAGGCACCCTTACTAACATTGCCTTTTAGAAAGTTAGTAAAAATTAATTTCACAGATTGAGTAGAAAAAAAACTAGTTTGATCAGTTTGAGCAAATTAGAAAATTTCCTCAATTTTTGATCATCATAAGCCGTGAATCAATTCCAATACGACATGTGTCCCGCTGTTGAAATTGCTAGCTCAATATGAATTACCTCCCCATATCGAATCAAAAGCATAGGCTTGCGAGTCATAGTTTAGTAGTCCAATATAAGCTAGTAATTCTTCTCCTCACTTAGCAAAGTGGGACAATTTCTTCAAATGCACCATTCCCAACAATCTCCCTCTCAATTGGAGAAATCGTGCTATGCTCCCCCTCAATCAAATCCGCTACATCACAAGTAGCATCAAACTCGGCTGCATCACAAGTAGCCTCTTCGTAGGTGCGTATGCGAAAGCCCCTCTTCACTAGGGGTGCTCCACGCTCCCCTTCATTAGGGTCCAATTCACTGTATGTGTGCCTCTGCGACTCCACCATACATGCTTAAACTAGGGTTAAAGTGCCTTTGCAACTCCCCATATACAGGCTAAACCAGGGTCCAACCCACAAACGACTGAGGTATCTTCAAACAAGCACTCACTTTTGGTATTGGCATTTCTGCACGTGTCCCACATCCATTGCACTTGACCCAGATCGCAACGTCGGCTGTGATACCATGTTGAAATGTCTAGCTCAATTTGAATTATTCTCGCTCTCTCTCTCTCAAAAACTAATCTAAATTTTTGAAGCCCTAGTTGGACGAGATGCTTTTATATCAGTGACATACATTGCATTTTGAAAACCAACCACAGAACTCGGCTTTGCCCATCTCAGGCCCTATACGCCTTGAAGAGGCCCAACTGCCAACCAAGTGCAACATGAATTAAATCCTAACAAATTGCCCTACTAATTCATGTTGAACACAACCCTAAAAAAACTCCGCAGACCTTTGCAAAAAAAAATACACAAACATGTACAGACTATCAAAAGAAAGAAAACAACATGTACAGACTCAATTTGCAAACAAAATATACAGACCTCCTTTGAGCACAAAAAATCTCACCTAAGACCGGACATCCCCATAAGCATTGGAATCTTTTGAACAACTTGCCATCATCGGCACCTGCACAGCTCAGCAAGCTTTGAAGATGTGCAGGCACATCCTGCAAAAAAAATAAAAATAATTAGCTAGAGTCATGAAACAGACTTGGAAAATTTCAGCAACAACAATGTCGATAAAGTTCACTTTACACTCAACAAACTTAAATGTAACTTTGATATGTTTGGTTCTTATGAGATAAACTATGTTTTTACACAAAGAACTAACACCTGGCTATTCAAGTTCCCAGTAAAGAACCTAAACAAGGTTATCATAGGAAATCATAGTTTATCCACAAATTTCTTCAAAGCACCAACAGAAAAAGTAATTGCCGATGGAGTGAATAAATAGGCACAAAAGTAGAACCAACACTCATTATCAAGCACAATAACTACATGACAATGTTGTCTAGACATTTGCAAGTTCCCTCCAAAAAATATAAGCGGGGAACTAACAATCATGGCACACAAGAACGTGTCACACATATTTCTCATGACCAAAAAACAAGCATGTAAAAATCAAAGTACCATTTATTTGAAAACATATTTTTGGCACCATGTTCACAAAAAATAATGAAATATAATACACTCTCAAGAGCAGTGAGAACAGCATGCTCGCAAAAATAAGAGTTATATGTTTAACATTTTCAGCAAAAATAGGAACATGACCACAAAAGACGGAGTCACTGTTGCTTACTCATCTTCACCCATAAAATAAGGAACAATATTACCTGATTTTGGTCAACTCTCCCTTGTTCACCACTTACCTTAGAATCAGCAAGATTCTCACCACAAATTACTTTTTTCTCTTGCTGATTTTTCTGGTTAAAATTGGTAGCAACATCTAATTCTAAAAAATTGGTCACACTATCAAGTGTGCCTACAGACTTGCAAGAAGGGGTAAGATTTGCCATATAATTAAATTCATTGTCATGTGTATGCAATATATTGAAAACAGGGACAACATCAACATGATACGATCCTCCCTTCTTAATCCCTTTAACTACAACTTTTCCATTTCTTGAAACTTCTTTAATTCCATTTCGAGTGGTAACGTGGCAAACTAATTCATAAAAAATAGATTCTAAAAGTATGTTTCTTCTTAAATTAGACATCCATCTAACATTTTGGATAATCCTAGTCACACCATCATGCAGTTTTAATGGAACATTTCGTATTCCTTTAATAGATAATGATGTATTGTCACCTAAACTCACCAACATCACATAAATCAAGCTTACAAAACAAATTTCTATGTGGTGTAGCATGCATTGTGCAACCCGAGTCCGAAATCCAAGAATCAATAGCAGTTTTAATGGAAGCAAACAAGCAATTCATGCGCATAAGATATACCCGATTCACATAATAAACCAGTGTTTCTTTATCTTTCTCTTCATTTTGTCTCTTAAAGCAGAATTTAATAGTATGCCTACGTTTATGACAATAAGAGCATTTAAAAAGAGTTATGTTTTTATCAAAAGACCTATCATTCGAGTTTTTATTTGAAAAATTCTTATTAAAAGACTTGGTTTTGATTTTTCCATTAGAAAATATTACCTCATTTCTAGTTTCACCACTAGAATCATTTTGCCCACTGTTTTTTTATTTTAAACACCCTAAGAGTCTGATTTTTCTGAACTACGAATTCTATTATCTTAGTAAGAGATATTTCATCTCTCCCATATTGAATCACATCTTTCATATTTTCAAACTTAGTGGGCCGGGCATTTAAAAGAATTACTGCTTGATGAGTTTCTTCTGTTTTTTCCTTACACCTAGCTAAGTCTTCGTTTTAAAAAGACATTCAAGTTCTCTTTTAGAGACAAAGACATATTTATTTTAAAATTGAACAGTCAATACAATAAGAAAATTTTGCTAGGCAAAGATTTAGAATGGAAAATATTATCAAGAGTATCCCATAAAATTTTAGGATTAGTAATGGTTACCACTTGTCGAATGATGTCATCACTTAGCCTCATCATAATTTCAACGTACGCTTGTTCTTGCAACTCATTCCTTTCAGAGCAAGGGCCAGCAAGCCACTCTTCAGTGACTATGCTTAGGTAAGCCTTTATCTTGACTTTCTAGATTGAAAAATCTGTTGTCCCATAAAAGTGATTCAAGCTTGTAGAATCAAACATCTCGTCAACTTCTGAATATAAAAACGTAAAAAAAGCAAACAGTAAGCAGACTGAAAAAACAATTTAGACAATTCTAAATGCTACCACAACAGAATAATCAACCCAAGCTCTGATACCATGTTGAAATTGCTAGCTAAATTGGAATTACCTCCCATATTGACTCAAAGGTCTAGGCTTGAGAGTCATGGTTTAGTAATCCAATATAAACTAGCAATTTTTCTCCTCACTTAGCAATGTGGGACAATTTCTTCAAGTGCACCATTTCTAACAATCTCCCCCACAATTGGAGAAATTATGATATGCCCCCCTCAATCAAACTCCGCTACGTCACAAGTAGCATCAAACTTGGCTACATCACAAGTAGCCTCTTCGTAAGTGTGTATGCAAAAGCCCCTCTACACTAGGGGTACTCCACGCTCCCCTTTATTAGGGTCCAATCCACTAAAGGTGCGCATTTGCGACTCCCCCATACAGGCTTAAACCATGGTTAAAGTGCCTTTGCAACTCCCCCTGTACAAGCTAAACCAGGGTCCAACCCACCAAGTGATTGAGGTATTTTCAAACGAGCACTCACTTTTTGATATTGGCACTTCCGCACGTGTCCCACAACCATTGCACTTGGCCCGGATTGCAACGTGGGCTCTGATACCATATTGAAATTGCTAGCTTAGTTGGAATTATTCTCTCTCTCTCTCTCTCAAATCTGCACTTTGAAGCCTTAGCGCTCGACGAGATGCTTTTATATCTCAGCTGCATTTTGAATACCAGCCACTGAACTGGGCTTCGCCCATCTCAGGCCCAATATGCCTTGAAGAGGCCAAACTTCCTATCATGATTGGTCTTGGTAGATATATAATTGGGGATGAGATCCCATGGGAAGTGGATTTACCATGAGAAATAAGAATTAATTAGAACTATCCATCCTCACTAATCTACAACCATGATTTATCAAATTAATCTGAAAAACATGCTAATAACTCAACCAAAATTCATAATAGGGTGCAATTTGGTAAGGTTAATATTTCTTAAAACAGAAATCCTGTTGATTACGAAATACACTCTCCGACTCTCGCGACCTAATTGCGAACGATTTCAATTTAGAGGAACTAGAGAACTGTGCGATTTGACAGCGATAGAACAACCTTACATGGCTATGGACGACCACACGAACCAGCAGCAAGCAACACCAAAAATATCGGAGCAGTTTTATGGTATGTTTCCCAACATACGAATTTAACTGTACCCATTTTTGAGGCTTCAGAAACTGGTGGAGGTGATAGTCAAAATTGTTGCAATGTTTGTCTCGTTGACTTTATGTTAACAAGGATTACATCTACTTTGAACGGCTTTTTAAAATTGGTAGATAATGATGCCAAATTCGTATAATCCGTTTAGATTTCACTGTCTGGATGTTAGATGTTCTTCCTAATTTAATACACATTATTCGTAGCTTCTGATTCATAATTGGTACCTTTGGAAGCAGCAAAATGCGTATGAGGGATTTATAAGTCTCACTACCTCTATGTTAAGTATTATGGCTAAACTTACAATCATCATTTGTAGCTTTTGATTCATAATCGGTACATTTAGACCATAAACTTCATAGAATAGATTTTATTAGGTCTCACTGCCTGTATGTTATGTATTAGCCATAGTCTGATACACATAATTTGTAGCTTCTTATTCATAATTGGTACCTTTGGAAGCATCAAAATGCGTATGAAGGATTTATAGGTCTCACTGCCTCAATGTTAAGTATTATGGCTAAACTTATATTCATCATTCTTAGCTTCTGATTCATAATTGGTACATTTGAACCATAAACTTTGTAGAATGGATTTTATTAGGTCTCACTGCATGTATATTATGTATTAGCCATAGTCTGGTACACATAATCCGTAGCTTCTTATTCATAATTGGTACCTTTGGAAGCATCAACATGCGAATCAGAGATTTATATGTCTCACTGCCTCTATGTTAAGTATTATTCTAAACTTGTATTCATCATCTGTAGATTTTGATTCATAATTGGTACATTTGAACATAAACTTCGTTGAATGGATTTTATTAGGTCGCATTGCCTGTATCTTATGTATAAGCCATAGTTTGATATACATAATTTGTAGCTTCTGATTCATAATTGGTACCTTTAGAAGCATCAAAATGCGTATGAGGGACTTATAGGTTCCACTGTCTATATGTTAAGTATTATTAGCAGGTTGGATCTCAATGTTATTCTATTAGTTCTATTATTCGTACTTCTGTATGCATAAAACTCGTACATTTAAAATCAAAAGTCGTAGCATATCAATATCTGATATATCATTGTATATTTCTTTGTCAGAACGCAGGAGAAGAAAGAGCGCAGATGTAAATATGCCAACCAAAGACATAGCAGCAAAATAGCAACCTGCTACAAAAATGAAACAGATTTTGTATCAAACAAGCACCCAAACACTTAAAGGTATTATATTTTTTCTCTTGCAATTTAGTGTGTTTATGTAATTATTAACTAAATAACGGGTTAAACTAATTTGATTTGTACTCATTACAGTTGGGGGGTATGCTTCGTCTACAATGGGGAAAACAAGAAAACACTACAAATAAACCTCAAGCAACCAAGAAATCAGGTACATATTGTGGGAAATTTTGTAACTGGCAAAATTCGTACCAAGATGGAAAACAGTTTGAAGGATAACGGTTAACATTAGGTTGCCTTAACATGTTAGTACATATCATTCATTCATTCAAAACGAGATTAATATTTTATTATGTTACAAACAATAATTTTCAAGGCATTGATATTCATAATAGTTAGGCAGACTAATTGTATTTTATCCATTTTATACCTGAAAAAATGCACCTCACAAATCACGGATGACCCTGAATCCGATAGCGATGATGATTTTATGCCTAACACTACAAGGGGTAAGTCTAATGACATGGCACTGACACTATATTCATCGGGGAATATTCAAGGTACCAATTGTTACTGATTTTGAAAACATTTATAATTCGTATAAATTTGGTTAAAATTCGTAGCTTAGTGTTAATCATTTATATTCATTGATTTTTCGTAGAAGAACAGACAAAAAGCTCAGAATCCAGCGAAAATAAAGATAACAACAACTTATGAATAGTATTGTCCAATGGTAATCCACGACACACAAAAAAGCAAGTTGAAAGCGATACGTACATATTATTTGTAAAATAGTATAGCTTTATGGAGATTTGGAAATATCATCCCCACATACGGCTTAAGCTCATCCTGACACTTAGGAATCCAACAATTTTCTCAGATACGGAAACAAATGTACAACTTTCATCGTCAAGGGCAATAGTTTCTTCATTGTTACTAGATGCTAAACAAAAAAATAGCACTAGGTTGTGCTGTTACGAATTATGAATTTCTTGCTAGGAATTATACACTAAAGTTAAATAATAAAAGAACAAACGTGGGAACATGCATACATAGCTACGAATAATACATTATGCAGTATGAATGTTACAAGATGGTTATTCCGGATTTCATACTTCGTACTACGAATTATATAATTCGTTATATCATGACAAATCGAAACTTCATGAACAGAAATTGAAGTCCTGCATTATCAAATGCCAAAAACAAAAATTGATACCCTGCATTATCAAACTTCATTCGGTAATGTTCGATTATAGAAAAATCGACACTTCATGAGAAGTCCTGCATTATCAAACGCCAATAATAGAAATTGATGTACATAAACATAACGAAACGCCCTGCATTAACTGCCTTGATCGAAAGTTGATCAAAAAACACAGTCGATAAGGCTGAATCGTTTACGTACGATGCAATCAAATAGTACAAGCATGGGTGACGGAGGGGATATTCATCATGGCTGTCGTCGAAGTTGTGACTAACCAAAATGGGAAGAAATCGATCACAATCACCTAGGGTTTTGTGCAGAAAATTGCGCACGACTGTGGAATATTTTGTGCACGACTACGAAACTAATCGAAAATTTCTGAAAAAAACAGGATCTAAAATGTTGTCAATTAATGTTATACCCTTTAACTATGATTAAAATGTAATTATATGCAAATAATCTTGTTAATTAATAGCCATAAGATCTTTAATCCAACGGTGTATAAAACTTCTCATTTCTCATGGATTAAGCCACTACTCATATGATCCCAATTCTATATAATTGACTATATGCTTTCTATCTTGATTTACTTGATTCTAACCAATAATCTATACACATTTCATTGATTATATATGCAATCAATAATTTAACACTTAATAATTAAATATATCATATTTTATCTAGCAACTAATCAAATATTATTGCACATAACCGATTCAGATTATGTATTTCATCTCAAATTTGTAATATACGTTAAATTAAAATATGTAATATTATTATGTATTAAATCGGCTATTAACGTCCTACGATTTCTTCATGTATATAATAAGTAAAAACTATAAAATGTAAATTATATAAAATATTGAATCTTCTACGCTCGGTTCGAAGTCCGACCTTAAAATAAGGGCAAGGCCAACCTGGCCCAAAAAGCCCTCTCAATGATCGACCCTAAGGCCGGTCCAGGGCTTACAAATTTGAGGCAAGCCTTGCCCTGCCTGACCCTGATTTCTTTTAAAGTACCTTGGAAACTTCAAAAGTAAGGTCCTAAACCCTTTCAGTAAGAGCAGGGTAGGCCCTGCCTTGCCCATTAGCAACCCCTAACATTTCTTATACGAAAAACACTATCTTCCAAATATAAATTTCTCTTTTTATTCTTCGTCTGAATTCCTTCAATAATTGCATCTTCTTCCTTCCTATAAACTCCTCCCACTTACAACCTCATTTCCCCTCCGTTTTTCTAGTTGCATGGATTACAGTTTCTCTAATTCTCCAACCCTCCTCATCAAACCCAAACCTGAATCCGATATGCAAACTCACCACCATCATCAGCAGTTTCAACAACCAATCAAGGAAGCACGACTTGCATCAAACTCGAACCTGAACCCGAGATGCAAACTCACCACCACCATCATTATCATCAGTTTCAAAAATCAAGCAAGGAAGCTCGCCTTGAAGTCGTACAGAGGAATCTGAACGCATAAATGGGACACCTTCCACAATTTTCATTTATCCATGTATTTAGTATACTAGGTTAATTTTCATTCAAAACTGTTGTGGTCCGTAAAATCTGTTGTTAACCTTAACGTTTTAATTGTCACGTTAGTAATCGTCTTGCCACGCCAGTGGTGATAGGGTAGGATGGATTTGAATTTGAGGGCAAATCGCCTATACGAACAACAAATTTTGAATATCGAAGCATAACAAAGCAATTCTTACGAGCGTGCTATATATCCCAAAACGGAAAGTTGCATGGCGTCACTTTTCCCCTTTTTTTGCATATTTCCTTCCAAGCTTTCTTGTTTTGAAAAAGAAACAGGTAGTAAAAGGATAGGAAAGGATCAAATGAAAACCACCAGATTTAGTAAGATCTTAGAACCATATTATCTATATGATCAATTCAATCTACATTCCTTATGTTTAGCAAGTTTTTAAAATAAATAAATCAGAATATATCATTTGGCATAAACTCTCTCTCTCTCTCTCTCATAATGTAATTTACGTGGTGAATTCTCATTTTTTCTTAGTTTGATTAATCAAAGTCGATGACAGATGAATCATTTCATCGACACAAACTCATGTACTATTTAGCTAACCTATTGTGAAGAAACAGAATGTGACTAGTAGAGAATTACTTGACTTGTTATTGATAATATTTAGCATTCTATTATATATGAATGGTACATGGTAAATATAGAAATTGCTAAAAGTAGAATACGGCAAACTGCCAAATGGTAGAACATAAAAACATCATTAACTAATTTACTAATATATCTCTAATAGCCTCCCTCAAACTCATAGCGGATTAAGCGATGATTTTGGAATGATAGAAATTTACTTTAAAAGAGCGCAAGACGCGGATGAGGTGCAACAAGCATGGTGAAGGCGCAACAGACGCAGGAGAGGTGCAACGACAAGTGCGGTAGAGAAGTAGAGTTAGGGTTAGGCGATCGGTTAGAGGCGCTACAGGCCCAGTAGAGGCGCAACAAGCACGGTGGAAGCTCAAAAGACACGGTTGAGGGGCAACAGGCGCGGTAGAGGCGCAATAGGCGCAGTTAAAGTACATAGGTGCAGTAAAGGCGCAACAAGCGCTGTAGTGGCGAATCAGACGCGGTAAAGGGTTAGTGTTAGGGGATTGGTTAGGTGCAGTTGAGTAAAGGAGAAAAAAAAGAAGGAAAAAACTTGTAAATGCACAACACGCGTGGTAAAACTTAATAGACGCGTAAAAGGCGCAACATGCGCGATAACAAAGTAGGTTAGTGTAGGGGTTAAGTTGATCGGTTAGGTCTAGTCGGGTAATGGTGGAAAATAAGAAAGAAAATTAAAAAAAAGCTTATTTATGCGAAAGCAATTTCACAAGTTGTGATGTGTGATTTGTTGTACACCACCACCTAAGAAAAAAATTGATCAAAGAAACCTCGGAATCCACTAGGCTCTGGATATCATAAGAAGAATAGAATGATTTGTGAAGGATGACTTGTTATTGACAATAGTTAGCATCTCAACATGTAAGGATGTACGACAAATATAGAAACTGCTAAAAGTATAATATGGCAAACTGTCAGATGGTAGAACATAAAAACCTACTAAAGATATCATAAAATAAGATACTAATACATCTCTAATATTCCTAATATATCTCTAATACCTATCGTCTTTATGAATAATGATACTAATACTGGAGTTGACATCTGAAACAAGATATTTGACACCTAACTATCCAAATGACATAAAACTGTATGCTGGCTTGACTTTTGGAAATCTTGATGGTCCTATCATATTTTAGAAACATTATTCACATGTTTATGAGTTTATTGCCCAACTGTTTACTACAAAAGAAGGTCAAATGACACGGTTACCTTCAAGCACTTGTATTGCCGTAGGCAGTGTTATAAATTGAAGTAATTTGTTATTGACACCCTAAATGAGATTTATCAGAATGAAAGAACTCAGAAGGTTTTACTCACCGTGGATGAAAAAAAAAAATTCTTCATTAATATAATTGATGGAATTAAATACTGTGTTTATTCAGTTGATGACAAACATAATCTTTATCGGGCTTCAGAGATTCGTTAGCAGTGTTCGACACCAAATTGGGTTTAACCTATGCTCAACATAATTTAACCATCGATTGCGGTAAATTCCGTATTAGATCTATTGAAGCTCACCATATTATGAAAGAGATATGTTAGTTTTATGGCATGCAGTTTGGCAAAACTTAGTATAGTTGTTCAAGCTGTTGTTCGAGAGTCGAAGAGACAACTGTCCTGGAACAAGTTGAAGCAGATGGAGTGTTTCCTAATTCAGATTAGGAAACCAAGATGACCGTTGGAAGAGTAAGGCGGTTGCACATCAATGGACAGAAGTTGGAAGTTTCCAAATTCAGATTTGGAAATTTGTTTCAACCGACGTAGCACAAGTTCGCCTAAAGATATTTCCGAGATCAGTTTCGGTAAGTCGGTGCATATGGATAATCGAAGATATTCTTGAAGTCGATTGCTTGCGCATGAAGCTATCTTATCTATGAAGATAATCGAAGATTGCCTAATCAAGATTGAAGATATTCATTGGAGGATTATCTACAAAAGATATGCGCAAAAGATTAGGAAAGGTTGCCTAATAATATAGGCGGTTTAGTTTAGGAATCCGATTGGCATTAGGGTTTCTACCGCCTATATAAGTAAGACTAATGTGAAGGTATTAGGAAGCACTTACAGAGATATTAATCACGCTGATACTCACTGAAAGGAGGAGGAGGCAAACGGCGGTGAACTAATCGTAACTGGTTATTCACAACGCTCGTAATCGGTCGGAGAGATAATCGTCACTGGTTACTCAAAGGCGCTCGGATTCAATCTGTGCTGGTGCTCAGCAGATTGATCGTGGAACAAGCTGAAGGCTCAAGCACTGCTGTTATGATCTGCGCATTCGAGAGAAGGCGCTGATTCTCACGGAGAATCATATTGGTGGATACGGAGCGGGAGCAAATATCTAGGGGGAGACCTAGATTGCAATTGCTAGAGTGTCCGAGGCTCAGGTTGTTTAAGAGGGATTCTGTAAACGGTAAATCCTGTACTCGCAATACTCAACTAATAGTGAATTGCTATCCACCGGGCTAGTAGACGGCCCCCCAGAGTAGGCTCGTTAATGCCGGACTGGGTAACAACTTTGCGTGTCATTTATTTTCTGCACTGCATTTATATTTCGCATAAGTTGTTCTAGATATTGTTCTGCACCCGACCAGAACAACATCTCATCTACCAGGGGAAGATTTCAAGATATGTGTTGGTTACAAAATTATTGGGGCAACAATTATTGATTATAAGAACGTAGTTCGAGAGACCTTAACATGTTTATTGGTTCTAACAATGCTCAAGTGATTGACGATGACGTATGCATTTGTATTATCTGATAGCCTGTTGAAATCTGCACTCCCCTCTCTACTAAGCTCTCCGCTCCTGGGCTGCATCCATGGCGCGTGGAAGACTGAAGGACGCTCCTTCGCAATGGTTGCCAAAGTGAGAAATGAGTGCAGGTTCTCTACCATCCATTTAGCAGCAAGACAATACGGATCCAAAGATGGCAAGCCATCAATCTCTTTCACTATATCGGAACTTCAGGTCGGGATTGATAACCTAAAACATGCCTTGGTGGCGAGCAATTTTGGTGGTCGCCCCCATAGACAAAGTCCGCCAGAGTTTTCTATCATCCTGGTCCTTAACCGGATAGTGCTCCATTGAAGCTTGTGATGCCAAACACATCCTCATTGTTCTCAACTCGGAGCAAGACGCATGTAAGGTCTTATCCCACCCCAGGAGAAAGCTGGGACACTCTTTGTTTCAGATCTTTCGGTGGTCCAAAGACTTTAGCACCCGGAGAGAGCCAACCACTACCACAACATGGATCTGTTTGGCCAGCCTTCCCCCTGAACTCTACAATCCAGGGTACATTAAGGCTATAGTTTCAGCCTTTGTACATTTTCTAGTGGTGGACAATAGAACGGTATCCTTCACAAACCCTAACTATGCTCGCGTATGCATGGAGATGGATTTGAGAGAAGGGCAGAACATCACGCGACCTCCTCTGCTTGAAGGAAACAAATATGGATATTGAAAAGTGCGAATGAAGGCGTTTCTGAAGTCTCAAGATGAGTCGGTTTGGGAAGCGGTTGAACAAGGATGGACGCACCCAGTGGCTATCGACAAAGAGGGTAAAGTTAGCCTTCTGACTAAAGACAAGTGGACAGAGGGTCATAAGAATGCTGAAGCTGTAAACTCCAGAGCAATGAATGCTATATTCTCAGGAGTTGATGGAAAGAACTTCAAGATGATCTCTACCTGTGAGATTGCAAAGAAGGCTTGGGACATTCTTCAAACTGCTCATGAAGGTACAACCAAAGTTAAAGTTTCTAGAATGGAGACGGTCACATCAAAATTCAAAAATCTAAGAATGCAAGAGGATGAGACCATAGCTGACTTCAATACTTGGGTTCTCGATATCTCTAACGAAGCATTCTCCCTTGGAGAACCAATGACCAAAGAAACGCTGGTAAGAAAGGTGCTGAGATCTCTTACAAAGCGGATTGCCATGAAAGCTCTTGCCGTTAAGGAAGCCAATGATGTGAAAACCATGAGACTGGATGAACTGATGGGATCCCTGCAGACCCATGAGATGGACATGAATAAAGAAGACCGACTTACAAAGGTCACCAGCGTCGGTCTGAAGGCTGAAGTTGTTAAAGACAAGACAGATGAAGCATCAGAACAACAGTATGCCATGTTTGCCAAAAACTTTGGGAAGTTTATGAGGAGATAGTACGGTAAAGGGACTGAGTCCGGTCAGCCATCTAACTCAAGATTCCAGAAGAATGATAGAACTTATAAGAGGAACCAATCTGGAGACTCTGATCTTAACAACAAAGGCAAAGGAATCCAATGCAGAGAATGTGAAGGTTATGGACACATTCAGGCAGAATGTATCAATACTCAGAAGAAGAAGAATGCCTATGCCGTCAACTGGAGTGACAGTGAATCTGAAGGGGAAACCAATAATTTTGTTGCACTATCCAGCAGTATCAACCCAGCAGAAGACCAACCCTGCAGAGAAGAGAAGAAGGCACTACCTGAAGATCATAGTCTGCATTTCAGTTGCAGCGACAGTGAAGACATCACTGATGAGGAGATTGCCAACAACTACAAAGAGTTATACCAGGAGTGGTTGGTAGAAGTCAAGCGAAACAAACAGCTTCAGAAATCTGTGGAAAATCTGGAAGAGACGCTCAGGACAAAAGATGCTATGAAGCTAGAACATCTTCAGACAGACAATCACCAATCTTAAAGCACAGTTGATTGAAGCAAAAAATGATCGTGCTGAGCTTATGCATCAAAAGGCGGAGCTACTAACAGTCATTTCATCCTTGAAGACTCAGAATGAAAGGGAGCAGGGAGAAAATCTAGAAACCCTGGATAACCTAAAGCGGCATAATGACGCCCTGAAACGAAGAGATGTAAATCTCCTCAATATTGTGGATGCCCTAAAATGTGAGATTGAAACAGGGAAACTTGCTCATGAGGAGACAACGGAGGAACTGAACAACATGAAGAAATTAGTCAAAATGCTGAACTCTGGAACAAAAGACTTAGACTCTATTCTGGGAGCGTAAAGGATTGGGGGCGGCCACAGTGGACTTGGCTTCTCTGGCGGACCTAGCTCTGGAAAGACAACCTTTGTCAAAGCCGCGCCACAACCGCAACCTGCTCCGGTTGATCATCACTCGCGAAGAAAAACCTTTGGCGAGTCCCGTCCACAAGTTGTTCCAGCTAATTATCACTCACGAAGCAAATCAACTCGGTATCCTCCAAGACAACATGACAGACGTCGATGTTTCTTCTGCAATCAAGTTGGACACATCAAATCAAGGTGTCATGAATTCCACATGTCTCTCAGAAAGGTGAAGCAAGCTCAGAAACCGCGAATGAAGCAAGTTTGGAGAGTCAAGCAAAGAAGTGAGACATGCTACGTAGCGTTCAGTTCTACCAGTCATCTGAAGAAAGAAAAGTGGTACTTAGACAGTGGATGCTCAAGACACATGACAGGGAATTCTAAGTTTTTGACCAACTTTGAAGAACACAAAGGGAGTTCAAATGTGACGTTTGGTGATGGAGTCGAAGGAAGAGTTCTTGGGAAGGGAATCTTAAATGTGTAAGGACTGCCCAGATTGAAAGAAGGTTTTCTGGTCAAAGGATTGCAGGCTAATCTGATTAGCATAAGTCAGTTGTGTGATGGCGAGCACCATGTTTGGTTCACACAGGATGAGTGTGTGGTATTAAACAAGGATAATGAACCAGTCCTCACTGGAAGAAGGTCTTCAAATAACTGTTATCTTCTGAATCTTGGTAAACCCAATGCTGAAACTACGTGCTTTCTGAGCAAAACTGAAGAGATGAACTTATGGCATCAGCGGATGGGTCACGTGAACCTAAGGACACTACATAAAATTGCCTCCGGTGGTCTTGTTCACGAATTCCCAAAGTTCAAGGAGAGCTAAGCATTGTTTGCGGAGACTGTCAGATTGGAAAAGAGATCAAGGTCCCTCACAAGAGCACCACTCAGATCAATACACATAGGTCTCTGGAGCTGCTTTACATCGACCTGATGGGACCTATGCAAGTGAAAGTTACTCTGGGAAGAGGTACGTCCTTGTCTGCGTTGATGACTTCTCTAGGTTCACATGGTCTTGCTTCTTGCGAGAAAAATCAGATGCTGTTCAGGCCTTTGTCCAGCTATGCACTCGCCTGGAACGTGAAAGAGAGGATAAAGATGAGCATATTTTGTGAAAGTACGAAGCGATCATGGAAATGAGTTTGAGAATACTACTCTTGCAGACTTCTGCTCAAAAAGGGGGATAACTCAACAATTTGCTTCTCCAATCACACAACAACAGAATGGAGTTGTTGAAAGGAAGAATCGAACCATTCAGGAGATGGCGCGAGTAATGCTTCATGCAAAGAAGGTTCCTTTAAGGTTTTGGGCGGAAGCCATGAACACAGCATGCTACGTCATAAACAAAGTTATGATTCGATCCGGAACAGAGAAGACTTGCTACGAGTTGTGGAAAGGTAAAAAACCCATGGTCAAGTACTTCCATATCTTTGGAAGCCAGTGCTTCATTCTTAGAGATCGAGAGTATCTGCAGAAGTTGGACCCTAAAAGTGATGAAGGGATCTTTTTGGGATATTCCACTAACAGCAGGGCATACCGTGTCTACAACAAACGCACTAGAGTCGTCATGGAATCTATCAATGTTATTGTGCAGGACGTTGTTTAGGAGCCTCTGAGACAACAACTGCAGATGATGATGATGTCCCACCTCATCCAGAACAACCTGTAGTCACTTCTCCCGACAAGGAAATCGTCACAGATAAAGATCCAGAGCATTCTGCGACAAATGACCATCAATCAGATGAGGATGTTGATACGGAAACTACTCCAACACCTCCTGCCTCTCCACGTATCCTATATCCTTCAAGAGCAGTTGAAAAGTATCATCCCATCAGTGAAGTGATTGGTGATCCCACAGATGGCATACAAACTCGAGGTAAACAAGTTAACTTTCATCAATTGGCTGGCTTTACCTATTTCATATCTACTATTGAACCCAAAAACATCAAAGAAGCCATCAATGATGAATACTGGGTTGTCGCCATGCAAGAAGAACTTGGTGAATTCCAGCGGAATGATGTTTGGGATCTTGTTCCACGTCTGGATAGTTTGAACGTTATTGGGACAAAGTGGATTTTCAAGAACAAGTCGGACGAACACGGAAACATCACGAGAAATAAGGCACGACTCGTGGCTCAAGGCTATACTCAGATTGAGGGAATAGATTTTGAGGAGACTTTTGCTCCGGTTGCTCGTTTGGAATCCATTCGACTACTTCTTGCTCTTGCTTGTCACCTTAAGTTCAAGTTGTTCCTGATGGATGTCAAGAGTGCATTCCTAAATGGGCTGCTAAATGAAGAAGTGTTTGTAGCTCAACCAAAGGGGTTTGAAGACCCTCATCATCCTGACTATGTGTATTGCCTGAAGAAGGCGCCCTATGGTCTCAAACAGGCGCCCAGAGCTTGGTACGAGCGGCTTACTGAATTCTTAATCAACCATAGCTATGTGCGCGGGGGAGTAGACAAGACGCTGTTTGTGAAACACACAGGGTCAGATTTTATCATTGCTCAAGTTTATGTTGATGATATTGTCTTTGGCTCAAGCAACCAGAAGCTGGTAGACAAATTCGTCCAACAAATGCAGAGTGAATTCCAGATGAGCATGGTGGGAGAGATGTCTTATTTCCTTGGCTTACAAGTCAAACAGAAGGCGGATGGCATCTTTATTTCCCAAAGCAAATATGCTAGGAACCTGATCAAGAAGTTTGATCTCGAAAAAGCAACGCACAAGAGAACCCCCGCTGCAACTCATGTGAAGGTTACAAAGGACGAAGCTGGTGCAAAGGTTGATCAAACCATGTACCAAAGTATGATTGTGAGTCTATTATACCTAACAGCAAGTAGACCGGACATTGCTCATGCGGTTGGAGTCTGCGCAGATATCAAGCCAATCCCAAGGAGAGTCACCTGATGAATGTGAAGAGAATTATCAGATATGTTTATGGAACAACCGACTATGGGCTGTGGTACACTAAGGATACTAACTCTTGCTTAGTAGGCTATTGCGATGCAGTTGGGCTGGGAATGCAGAGGATCGCAAAAGTACGTCTGGAGGATGCTTCTTTCTTGGAAACAATCTGGTCTCTTGGTTCAGTAAGAAGCAGAACAGTATATCTCTTTCCACTACTGAATCCGAATATATTACAACCGGGAGTTCTTGCACCCAGATGTTATGGATGAAACAGATGCTAAAAGAATACGGAGTAAAACAAGATGTGATGACTCTCTACTATGACAACATGAGTGCCATTAACATATCCAAGAATCCTGTGCAACATTCCATAACAAAGCATACCGACATCAGGAATCATTTCATTTGAGAACTAGTTGAGAAGTAGATAATCACCTTGACTCACGTATCAACTGAGAAGCAGCTGGCAGACATCTTCACAAAAGCCTTGGACAAGCTTTAGTTTGAGACACTTAGATCCTCACTGGGTCTGTGTGTCGTTGACAACTAAGTTTTTCCAAGACACGGTAGTCAACCGGAACGTACGTGTCTTATATATATAAAAGGTTGACTCAGAAGGTCGAGCGAATGGCTCGAATACTGGAACTGAAGAGGAGGTATTGGTCAAAGGTTGCAGAGAATAAGAGAGATGAGGAGATCTCTAGTGTTTGGTTGCAAAGTTTCTTTTTGTCCTCCCTTGTCAATTTGTGGCGAAAAGGGTGAGTAGTTTCGGAGTTTGAAAGATCCTTAAAAGATTCGCTTGTGCTGTTTGATAACTTCTTGTTGAGAGTTTGAAATCTCTTTAAAAGATTTGTTGAGAGCTTATTCTCTTCGGAGTTTGAAATCTCCTCAAAGATTCAGTTAGTAGCTTAGTTAGTAGCACAGCTTGGGAGTTTCAAATCTCCTCAAAGATTCAACTGTAACAGTAGTACATGTAGCTTACAGTAGTTAGTTTTGCCAAAAATGCCAAGGGGGAGATTGTTAGTTTTATGGCATGTAGTTTGGCAAAACTTAGTATAGTTGTTCAAGCTGTTGTTCGAGAGTTGAAGAGACAACTATCCTGGAACAAGTTGAAGCAGATGGAGTGTTTCCTAATTCAAATTAGGAAACCAAGATGACCGTTGGAAGAGTAAGGTGGTTGCACATCAATGGACAGAAGTTGGAAGTTTCCAAATTCAGATTTGGAAATTTGTTTCAACCGACGTAGCACAAGTTCGCCTGAAGATAATTTCGAGATCAGTTTCGGCAAATCGGTGCATATGGATAATCGAAGATATCCTTGAAGTCGATTGATTGCGCATTAAGCTATCTTAGCTATGAAGATAATCGAAGATTGCCTAATCAAGATTGAAGATATTCGTTGGAGGATTATCTACAAAAGATATGCGCAAAAGATTAGGAAAGGTTGCCTAATAATATAGGCGGTTTAGTTTAGGAATCCGATTGGCATTAGGGTTTCTACCGCCTATATAAGTAAAACTAATGCGAAGGTATTTGGAAGCACTTACGGAGATATTAATCACGCTGATACTCACTGAAGGGAGGAGGAGGCAAACGGCGGTGAACTAATCATAACTGGTTATTAACAACGCTCGTAATCGGCCGGAGAGAAAATCGTCACTGGTTACTCAAAGGCGCTCGGATTCAATCTGTGCTGGTGCTCAGCAAATTGATCGTGGAACAAGCTGAAGGCTCAAGCACTGCTATTCTGATCTGCGCATTTGGGAGAAGGCGCTGATTCTCACGGAGAATCATATTGGTGGATACGAAGCGGGAGCAAAGATCTAGGGGGAGACCTAGATTGCAATTGCTTGAGTGTCCGAGGCTCAGGTTGTTTAAGAGGAATTCTGTAAACGGTAAATCCTGTACTCGCAATACTCAACTAATAGTGAATTGCTATCCACCGGGCTAGGAGACGGCCCCCCAGAGTAAGCTCGTTAATGCCGAACTGGGTAACAACTTTGCGTGTCGTTTATTTTCTACACTACATTTATATTTCGCATAAGTTGTTCTAGATATTGTTCTGCACCCGACCAGAACAACATCTCATCTACCAGGGGAAGATTTCAAGATATGTGTTGGTTACAAAATTATTGGGGCAACAGTTATTGATTATAAGAACGTAGTTCGAGAGACCTTAACATGTTTATTGGCTCTAACAATGCTCAACTGATTGACGATGATGATGCATTTGTATTATCCCACCCCAGAAGAAAGCTGGGACACTCATTGTTTCAGATCTTTTGGTGGTCCAAAGACTTTAGCACCCGGAGAGAGCCAACCACTACCACAACATGGATCTGTTTGGCCAGCCTTCCCCCTGAACTCTACAATCCAGGGTACATTGAGGCTATAGTTTCAGCCTTTGTACATTTTCTAGTGGTGGACAATAGAACGGTATCCTTCACAAACCCTAACTATGCTCGCGTATGCATGGAGATGGACATCACAAAGGAAATGCCGGAAGAGGTCTGGATCTCGACTAGACCCGACTCCGGTTTCTGGCAGAAAATCATTTATGAAAACAGCCTCCAATACTGTGACAAGTGTAAGCTCCACGGACACAACCTTAGAACATGCCGGAATGTGAAAAGAACACAAGAAGAGGAACAGCGCATTTGGGAGGCGCGTGATGAATACGGCCTTCTGGTCATCAAGCCTCATGGAACTACTCCCCAGGAGAAAGACATGGAGGACAGGTCGCTGTCATTGACTATGGAAGTCCAAGCCCAAACCTTGACTGATGAGAAGGCAGAAGGATGGAAGCGTGTGCAGAAAAGGAAAGACAAGAAGAACACTTTTCCGTAGCAAAACAGCTCCGTATCCCCCTAGTAGCAAAATCAGTAAATAGAGTCTATTGACAAAGGAATAGGCACTTGCAACAAACGCAATCGCAGCTTCACGTGCCCTAAGGAAACATCTATATGTATAGGGAACATGACCAAGGTGGGAAATGAACTCAAAAAATATAATGGGCCCGATGGGCCTGTGATACAGTCCAACAACTTTGATAAGAACCGCGACATGCATGCTAAACGGGACGCGCTCAACCTCGTCTCTGAGGAGCTTTTGCCTCGCCCCACTCACCCTGTCCACCGGACGCGTAGCGTGGGCGACATTCCTCGATCTGAGGAGCTCCATTTAGACATTAGAACACATGGAATAACAGAGGGGATGGGCCTAGCCTCCTCCCGCGTCAATGTCACTAGAGAGAACATGAAGCGCATCTCTGTAAGGCTCGCTCTCCTGCGTGACACTGGCCAGCTGTTTATCGCCAAGTTTCCGGGCGGCACTCCGACTGCCCCAACAACCACCCAGCAAGCTTGTGTTGCCTCCACCCCACAAACTCCATAGGAACCACACGAGACTCTAGGTCCTCTTGGAGACAGCCATGTCCACGACGCAAATCACCCAAGTTCCTCTCACAAGGACACCCTTGCCACAACCCCTATTGTGTCCCAATGATGCATACAGTATGTTGGAACGCTCGTGGCGCCTTTAACCCAGGTACCATGGACTACTTACACAAGTTTTAGAATACCAATCGCATCTCTCTTTGTGGCATTTCAGAGCCTAAAGAACACTACACCATTTTACACCATATACGACTGACATTGCGTATGTCGTATATGCGTATGTCGCATAAGCCCACCTACACGACAGTGTTTGCTATGTCGTTTCAGATGGTGTCGTGTAAGAATACTTACCCGACAACATTTAAAACGACATAGCAACGCGTGTCGCATATGACTACTAACCCGACAGCATCTAAAACGACACATCAAACACTATCGTGTAGGTGTACATACGCGACATACGCTAAAGCGGCACATCAAATGATGTCCCTTAAGAAGACATGTTTGAATTTTTTGACACCGTACTTTTTGAATAATAAAGCCAACGAGGGACATTTACTGTGTCGTACATTTGTTCGGTCAACCACTTTCCACTTATACGACTGTATAAGACAATGACTGTCGTGTAAGATAATTACATTTAATGAACAAAATCAGATCTCCTCTTCATCTCTTCCCATTAGCTGCTGAACAAAATATTCTCAGCACATTCTCCTCAGCACATTCTCATCTCAGAATAGTAAAGTTTCTCGTTCCCATTTTGTTGTAGTTTATATGTATATGTTGTTTATACCCATATATAAAGTGTAAAATGGTATAGTGGAACTCATGAAGTTTGTTAATCTAATTTTGTTTGATAATGGATATAATTAACAAAAGTGTTCTCCCCTTAAAAGCGTGTTTGACATTTATGAAAAAAACTTATTTACAAAAAATGAAGAAACGTTTCATATTTTTTTATAAGACACGTTTCATATTAAAAGCCAAGTAAAAAGCCTTAGGTTTTTTTTGATAAGAGAAAACCTTCGATTTCTGAAACAAAGCTATAGTGTTACTCAAAGGACACGCATTATTACAAACTTAAAAAAAACAAAAAACTAAGCCCAAATTTCCTTAGGGTTTCATCGCTTCACTTCCTTCTCCTCGCGCAGCCGAAAAACTCTCCATCTTCTCTCCTTCGTTTTTCCTTTCGTCTCTCGAATTCACTTCACCACCGTTCATCTCTCGAATTCACCACAGTTCGTCTCTCGAATTCACCACAGTTCATCTCTCGAATTCACCACCATGGTTTTACACCGACACCTCAGCCGATTTCGTTTACCTCTCTCGATTTTAGGTTTTGATTTCGATGACACCATGTTTGTTGTCGATTTCACCATGTTCGATATCTTTCTCTTCTGTGTTTCTTCGATTTCGTTGTCGGAGGACAACCATCTTCGACCTGGTGACCCAGATCGGGGACGACATCAAAAACAACCAGATTCGATTCGGAGGAGTTGAGGAACGACACGACGACGAATGGTATGGCTACACTGCCCAGTTCGGATTCCGTCCACGTTCACAGGTTTGATTTTGTTGGTTTTGTTGAAATTTAATTTCATAACTTTCAGATCTTGAAATTTAACTTCTTTAACACCAGTTATGTTTATTGTGTGCAAAATTTGTGCTTTGCTGTTTTTGATTTCAGGATGTTAAGTGCCAAGGCTGCTTGCTGATTGATCGTTGTAAGATGGGAATTTGATGTTTCGTATAAGATGGAAAGACATGAAGTTGTCATTTCAGTATGCGACTCTTCTTCATTTAAACACATTTTGATAATCCCTTTTTGCTGATTTAGTGTTTTAGGGTTTGGTGGCATACTAGTGTTGATTTTTGTGGCATTGCAGTCTGAGATTGATTCGGTGAGGCACCGTCATCATCATGTTAAGTTCAAGCTTTCACAAAGTTTTCAGAATTTTGGTATATGAACCTACTTATTAAACAATTTATTTTGTATTGAACTGCTATGTGACCATGTGTTGAGTCATTTACTTGTCTTTTGTTGTATGTTTATTCTCGAATTTTACTGTTGGTCTCATGGTATTTAATCAACTTGATTATATGCTATGGAATGCTATTATGTTTGAAAATGGTATTGAGTAGGTGATTTTCGATTGGTTTGTTGTTTTGTCTTTATTTGAATTTGTTCTGAAGTTAAAAATGTTTGTCGTTATTATGTTAGTTTGAATTTTTGTGTGAAGGAAAAATTGAATGAAAAGGTTCATAAAGCGCGGAACAAGAGAGGACCATTTACCCATGGGGGCTCAAATCGACATAATTGAGGAGGTGGTTCAAGTGTGAGTGCTCAAGTTCAAGCGGCCAAATAGAATAGTTATTGTTGTTGTTGGAAGTAATGCATCGGATGGGAACAAATTTTGTTCATGTGCTATTTATTTAGAGATCAGTGTGAATTCTGTTGTTCTCTCTTGCTACAATAATTATAGAATATAAGATTTTGCGAAGAATGTTTTCTTTTCAAATAAAAATTTCATATTTTTTTAGTAATGTCGCGTATGTATTTAGCTACAATCAAATAAATGTTCCGTAATCAAGAAAATTTAGTCAGGCAAGCAACAACTTACACGACAGTCAATTGACATAAAAGACATGACGAATCGACTGTCCCTTAAGTTACCTCTTATACGACAGTTCCTCTCTACGACCGTCGTATAAGACATATACGACGTAGGTTACGCGACGCAGCATTTATGACACAATACCTGTCGTATAAGACCCATGCGACATCTTTTGTCTCTTAAGCGACTAAAATGGACATGTCGTATAAAGTGTAAAATGGCGTAGTGGAAGGGGCTGACAAGTTGACTCAATTTTGCTCCAACATTGGCTTCGCTCATTCTCTTCATGGCCACTCCTACTAACTAGAAGGTGTGGATTATTTGGAAGGACAACGTTACCGTTTCCCATGTTCAAACAGGTGAGCCATCACGGTGAGGGTTAATGACCTTTACACTGGGATTTCCTTTTGGTGCACCTTTGTGTATACTTTTGTCAACAAAACTACTAGACGTGTGCTATGGGATGCTCTCATCGCTGCCTCTTCAACTTTCCCAGGCCCGTGGATTGTGGACAGAAATTTTAACACCATTTCTTCCTGGAGAGAGAAGAACAGTGGTGACCGACTGACCGTTGGGGGTCGGGAGCAATGTTTGAGTTCAATGATTTCCAAATCCATGCTTCCCTTAGTGATGTTGACTTCATAGGCAACCGTTTCACATGGAGCAATGACCGAACTGCGGATGCTCAAATTTGGATCTGTTTAGATCGAGTCCTGGTTAATGGAGCAGCCATGGCCATGTTCCCTCAGGTTGTGGTGGCTCATCTGCTCCGAGTGGCCTCAGTCCACTGCCCACTCCATATATCCTTTGGGGAATCCACTCGGAGGCCGACATCCTTCAATCACTTGAGGGCGTGGCATTCCCATACGGATTTCCTGGATGTTGTCTCGACTAGTTGGTGAGGTCACCAACATGCTAACTGTTACAGGCCTTACCAATGGGCAGACGTCGCATGAAAATGATGTTGGAATGAATGCAGCACAAGCTACTGGGCGCACAGTCCGAAAACGATCTCGTCCCGCCAAATTAGATGATTACTATACGTAGTCGTTTGTACTAGCTCATGTACTATCTGCATTGTAGTACACTACTGCTGACTATTATAAATAGCAGCACCAAATGCAATGAATAGGCAAGCAATTAAATCTCAAACCTTCTCCTCTTCTTCTCTCAACCCTCTCCTCTTCCTCTTCCATTCTCTTCTACTTCCCCTCTTAGTTCCTACATCAGCGTTGTAGTCTCACATACTGCATCATTGGTGCTTCCATTGAGCTTCATCATGCCAGACACTCGAGCTTCTACCGCCAACGACAAGTTACAGGACCTCTCCGCAACTGTCCTACAACACACCGAGCAATTTACCTCCATTCATGGAGCCTTGTCCGGCATCAACCAAAAGCTTCATGAACTCACTGTTTCCAACGCCAAAGCAGAAAAGCAACCTCTGTTGCCTACTCCACCATCCCCAATAACTCCCATACCTCCAAACACCATAGACACCAGCCTCACTCATGTTCGTACGCCACGTCTAGAAATTCCTCTTTTCACGGGAGAGAATGTCACCGGCTGGATCTTTCAGATCGAGCGGTTTTTTCGCCTCCACTTCACTCCACCCGACCAACGCCTTCTTATAGCCACCTTTTACATGGCTGGACCAGCACTTCTTTGGTACCAGTGGATGCACTCCACACACCAAATGTCCACCTGGGAAGCCTTTCGCCGTGACTTAGAGCTACGATTCGGACCATCATCGTTTATTAACCATGAGGCGGCACTGTATAAACTTCGACAAACTTCGTCTGTCACCGTTTATGTCACTGAATTTGAGGCCCTCTCAACTTGCACGCCGGGGTTAACAACACTTAACCTGCTGAATTGTTTCATTTCAGGTCTTCGCGACGACATTAAACAAGACCTGTTTGTCCATCGCCCCACCACCTTACCCGAAGCTGTTGGACTGGCTAAGCTCATCGAGTCTAAACTAGATGCGCAACGCTTCTATCCAAAGCCATATGTACCTCGCAACTCACCCCCAAAACATACTCCAACACTCCCAACCATACCCAACAAACTACCTATCCGCCGCCTCACTGCTGCTGAAATGGCCAAGCGCTGTAACAAAGGTCTATGCTATAATTGCGATGATCGGTTCACACCGGGTCACCGCTGCAAGCCTAAGTTCTTATGCTTGCTAATTGATTCTGATACAAATGAGACATGGGAGGAAACTTGTGAGGACGACGCCTATGAACCAGCTGATCCAAATCACTATATTACTACCACCACTGAGCCACAACCCCCACCTACACATGATACCCCAAACATTTCTCTACATGCATTAGAGGGACATTTTGTTCCTTCCACCCTCAGGTTGTCCGCTACAGTAGCCGGTCGGCAAGTGATGGTCCTTATTGATGGAGGCTCTACCCATAACTTCATGCAGTCCCGTCTCGCCAAGACCCTTGCGTTGCCTATTACTCCCTCTCCCCATTTAAGTGTGACAGTGGGAAATGGTGAATCACTCAATTGTGCAGGCCTTTGTCCCGGAGTAGCCATCGATTTGGACAGCCACCACTTTCAAGTTGACCTTCATTTGATTGAATTACATGGCGCTGACATTGTCCTCGGTGTCCAATGGCTTGCAAGCCTAGGTCCTATTGTGTTTGATTACAAGAACCTCTGGTTATCCTTTGCTCATCATGGCCACACAATCACCTTAAATGGCATACGCCAAGCCTCTTTGTCACAGCTCACACTTGGTCAGCTATCACGGGTTGTTCACTCCAACCATGCAGCATCTCTATTCATCCTATCCTCTACTTACACTGCCTTGCCGTCAGTTACAAATACACAATCATCTAGCCACCTTAACCTCCCAGATACCCATCACATCTCTACAGAGGCCCCTGCCTTCTCATCACCATTTCACAACATCCTTCTTCAGTATAAATCTGTGTTTGGATCACCAAAGGGGCTCCCACCCCAACGCACTCAAGATCACTCGATTCCATTATGGCCTGGCTCAGCATCAGTGAATGTCAAACCATTTCGCTACCCCCATTCGCAAAAAAATATTATTGAGCAACTCATCCGTGACATGCTCCAGGATGGCATCATTCAAGCTAGCACAAGCCCTTTTTCCTCTCCGGTTCTTCTAGTAAAGAAAAAGGACGGCACATGGAGATTTTGCGTAGATTATAGGGCTTTAAACGCAGTCACAATTCCTGATCGCTTCCCTATACCCACCGTAGAAGAGCTTCTTGATGAACTGAACGGAGCTCGGGTGTTCTCCAAGTTTGATCTTCGTTCAGGCTACCATCAAGTGCGAGTACTCCCATCGGACACTCATAAAACCGCATTTCGGACTCCCGAAGGGCATTACGAATTCCTCGTCATGCCTTTCGGCCTTACCAATGCACCCGCCACGTTCCAGAGCATCATGAACTCTGTTTTCAAGCCATTCCTTCGAAAGTTCGTCTTGGTGTTTTTTGACGACATTTTGGTATATAGCTGCTCTTGGGAAGCTCACATGCAACATGTCCGCCAGGTACTTTCTATATTACATGAACATGAATTTTATGCTTAGCCGAGTAAATGCGACGTGGGAAGGTTCTCCTTAGTATTTTTGGGGCATATTATTTCCGCTGCTGGAGTTGCAGTTGATCCTGCTAAGATTCAAGCAGTCCAAAATTGGCCTAAACCCACAAACGCACGACAACTGAGGGGCTTTCTCGGACTCGCTGGCTATTACCGCAAATTTGTGCGCAATTATGCACAACTAGCAGGACCTCTTACAAACTTACTGTGCCATGATGCTTTCAAATGGAATTCAGCAACAGATACTGCTTTTGAAATACTTAAACACTCCCTTACCACAACTCCAGTACTCGGTCTTCCGGACTTTTCAAAATCATTCACCATTGAGACAGATGCTTCTGGCATCGGAATTGGGGCAGTGTTGACTCAAGATGATCATCCCCTAGCTTACTTTAGCAAGCTCCTGGCACCAAAGCTCCAGCGATCCTCCGCTTATAATAGAGAATTATACGCTGTTGTTCAGGCGGTGCTGAAATGGCGACCATACTTATTAGGGAGACGTTTTACTATTATTTCTGACCACCAGCCATTGCGTTCACTATTGACACAGACCATCAACACTCCCGAGCAGCAACATTGGTTGGCCAAATTACTTGGTTATGATTTTGAGGTTATTTATCGACCTGGGCGTCAAAACGAACCAGCTGATGCTTTATCGCGCCATCCAGAGGGATCATGTCATTCTTTACAAGCTGTTACTCGACCTGTTTTAGGTATTCTCAACGCACTACGTCAATTTTTCACATCTAACACTGCTGCTTGTGCCTTTGTTAAATCCATTGAGCAAAGTCCAACTGAGCACCCAGGATTCAGCTTGCGTGATGGCCTCATTTTATTCAACAATAAATTATGGGTTCCTGAGGACTCCGCACTACGCAGTTTGATCCTTCATGAATTCCATGATGGTGTAGTTGGCGGCCATGCAGGGATGCAGCGCACCTTGGCGAGAATCACTGCTAATTTTTCATGGCCCAACATTCGTAAAACTGTCCGGGATTATGTACGGAAATGTAGTACATGTCAGCAGGCCAAACCCCTCAACTCAGCTTCACCCGGATTACTCCAGCCACTTCCTATTCCATCTGCCGTATGGTCCGACATATCAATGGATTTTATCACCCATTTACCGACATCGAATGGCCGCTCTGTACTTATGGTCGTGGTCGATCGCCTTTCTAAATATAGCCATTTTATTCCCATGGTTGAAGGGTTTACAGCTCAGTCTGTGGCTGAAGCTTTTGTCCGAGAAATTGTTCGATTGCATGGCTTTCCGACATCTATTGTATCTGACCGTGACCCAGTGTTCATGAGTAGTTTTTGGAAAGAGCTCTTCCATCTCCAGGGCACCGTCCTCTCTACAAGCAGCTCATATCATCCTCAGTCGGACGGCCAGACCGAGGCCGTAAACCGCTGCATCGAGGACTATCTTCGTTGTTTTGTTGCTGATACGCCTAGTCGATGGATCAAGTTCATTCCTTGGGCTGAATGGTGTTACAACACCGCCTGCCATTCATCAACCAACACTTCTCCGTATGAAGCTGTTTATGGTCGTGCACCACCAAATATCCTAGATTATATGACCGGCTTAGCAACCACAGCTGGTGTTGATGATTTACTCACGACCAGGACATAAATTATGAAAAAACTCTGCGAGAGCCTCCAACGAGCCCAACTCCGGATGAAAAATCAAGCTGATGCCCACCGTGTCGACCGCAGCTACAACATCGGCGATTGGGTATTTGTCAAGCTCCAGCCTTACCGCCAATTATCAGTTGCACGCCATGCTACTCATAAGCTGTCAAAGCGTTACTTTGACACCTTTTGTTCTTGGTCCGGGCAGCAACTCAGCCTCACCAAGAGCAACATCTTTTTCAGCAACTCTATCAATGCAGCCCGTCGTCGCGTACTGCTTGAGCTTACAAGCTTCTCCGAAGGCTCCTTCCCCACCAAGTACCTCGGCGCACCTTTGTTTCCTGGCCGTATTACGATCATCTATTTTCATGATATTGAAGATAAGATGCGCGCCCGTATCTCAGGTTGGATGTCCAACTCGCTCTCTATGGGTGGCAAGCGTGTATCACGATGCAGTCCTTAACTCCATGATGATCCTTGATGAGTCGAGTTTTTGACTCATTAATGGTCATTTTTCACTATAGCTTTGAGTCGTTTTTGACTTTATTTGATGTCATTTCACCTTTGTCGTTCACATTTCAAGTACAAATAAATACCCAAGTGAATTCAATACTCAATATCAAGATTGCATGAAAAAATTGAAAATTTGGCGCAAAACAAGGAGTTTCAGGACAAAATAGGGCAGATTGACCTTTCCACCTTATTTTGCATGCCCAGAGCGCATACTGAAATTCTATTGTCTGTTCAAGACCACATCTAGGTTGTGTTCTACCAGAGACTGGAACACTTTAGCAGACAATATCGTAAACAGAACAACATTGGAGCACACACAATATGATACCCAGTTCAGCCTTGCCTACTCTGAGGGGGCTTCCCACACCCTAAAAGGGACACAAATCTTTATTACGAGTTTTAGTGCTACAGGTAGACTTACGCTTACACAACTCCTGGTTTGTAATAGCCTAGCCTCTAACACTTCGTATCTCAGATTTGCAATCTCGGTTCACTGCAGCTCACCTCGATCCCCTGTGGGTAGGATGAGACTCCCTCCCGACCTAGTCTTGAACCTCTCCCGAAGTCCAGAGCCTTCTCCCGAAGACTGACATGATCACTGTGTGTTTGCGCTTGGTAGTTCTTCAAGAACAGTCTCAACAGCACACTGAACAGACTGCTTCTTCGCCGTTGATATTTCGATGTGGAATACTTAGCCGGCCGTCGCTCCTCCTCCAATCTCACGAATGCTCTCGTGTTTCTTTCTCTCTGGAAGCAATCGAGATATGGACGCCCTAGCATTGTATATATATGCTTGGTCGATGTCCAAATCTGTTCAAGATATCCTCATCAAATATTTAAGAAATATTCCTAAATATTCGATGTGTATCTTCAATCCAATCTTCGATATCCATATCATATCTTTGACGTTATATATCGGCATCAAGTTGGTCGACTAGCATGTCCAGTCGGTCGTTTGGAACTGCTACAGTACCGGATTTTCAGTTTCAGAGCTATAAATAGAAGGGGAGGTTTTTGACCAAAGTGTGGAGATTTTTTGGTAGAAGAAGATTGGAAAAGAGGCTTAACCAAGGTCATCAATCATCAAAAGATTCAACTAAGGAGAAGAAGAGAAGATCAAAAGGGAGTTCAAGGATTAACCATCCTCCTTCCTCTACATCTTTTCCATTCTACTTGTGTGCTATAAACCCTACTCACACCATGTTGTCTTACATGATGTGTGAGTAGTGATCTTGTGTTTTGAGGGTCTTATGACTCTCTTTGGTACTCTTTGATCACAAATATACATTTATATTCATATGGGTGATTGTTGATTTCATTGTCTCTTGTGTTATGAATGTTATGCACTCTAGGTGTTTGTTAAAATGCCTAAGTAACAACTTAGACAATAACTTGAACCTATGCCTTGAAAAAGCTAGTGAATAGTTCTAGGATGGAGAAAATGATCCATATCTTAATCATGCAAATGAACCTTAGGATATAGATGCTTGAGTAAGGATTGAATGGTTAATCCATTGGAGTTAGTCATTAAGCGAATCATCAATTAATCCCATCAAATGGTGTTATATTCATGTTCACTATACTTTTTATACATGTCATGCTACTAAGTGTTTAATGAAATGCCTAAGTAACATGTTGAATCTTAAAACTAGACCTAAGAATCGAATGACCTTAGGAATGGTTTAGATGTAGTGAATATGATCCTATCTAGTGTATTACAGAAGTAAACACATGCATTTGTTGCTAACTAGTCTTTCATGCCTATTTCACTTATTACCTTAGGAAGATATTTCAAGGATAATAGTGCTATAGAGTGAATCAATATCCTCGAATGAGTGAGGTTCTAATTAAGAGAGTTTGACTAAGAATACATCACACGGAAGTTGGTCTATCTTAGCCTAAGCTAGGTTAGAGACAATGCATGGGTAGGAAGTGAACTAGAGCGTATGTTCATTGTATTTATCTCCCACCCATAGGATAATAATGCAATGGAATGAACTGATATCCTCGATTGAGTGAGGTTTGAGTTAAGAGGGTTTGGCTAGGAGTAGATTAATGTGAGAGTGGGTCTATCCTAGTCTAAACTAGGTTCATTACTATTTGACTACCATGAAATATTTGAATATCATGTATGTGATCATTGGGAAATTGTCAAGGAGGGGAGTAACCCCTCGGAACACCTCCTATCTATCTTTTATCCCTAATTACTCGCCACATAGGATTTAGAATATACACACCTTCATATATTTTTTGTTTAGAATAGCCGACGGAAACACGATCTTACATAGTGTATGTGCTTGGCTTGCTCCCTTGGGTTCAACCCGGTACTTTAACGGTCTTTATAAATGTTTTGACCTACTACATTTGATCTTCTCTTAATTGATACTATTCTAGAGGCTGAAAAGAATTAGTTCGTCAATCCACATCTTGGCTGTCCTCCCTACCTGTATTCTAGTTATTCAAAGAATCACCGGCTTACTCTCCAGTTTCCTTTGGAATAACTCCAATAACACTCGGAGACACTGGGTTGGCTGGCGTGAGGTTTGCATGCCTCGTCATGAAGGTGGGTTGGGCATCATTCATTTGGAGCACATTCGTACCGCTAACCAATTTAAGCTCGCCTGGCGTTGCATGGATCCAAACTCTCTCTGGGGTCGCTTTGTTTGTTCTACGTATTGGGAGGGCCAAGAGGTCTCCCACATTTGGAACGCACTTCGAAAGACCCTACCCAACATTCGCAGCTGTGTTTATTCGGACATTGGGCAAGGAAATACCTTCATCGCAGACCTTTGCTGGACTTTTATGATCACTCCCTATCGTGGTGGGCTTACTCTCTCTGTTTCTTGGTCATTCGGTGCAGATGGCCCTTCTGGTGCTTTCATCCTTAGGAACCCCATTGGGCCACGTTCTGGTTCACTCGTTTCCCCTCCGACGGCATCCTTAAAGAGTTTCGCACAACTCTCTCACAAACCGGCCAGCCGGGCTACGTAGTCCATGCTATCCAGTCTGATCATCCAGACATTATCTCTATAAACAAGCTCAGACTTGGACCGCGTCAGAGCAGGTCGACCTTGTTTCTTAGTAGCATTCCTCTTCATCGACTTTGTTTAGCTACTAACCAGCCTGCTATCCTTCTCGCCCAGACCTCCATTGATGAGTATGACAATGGTAGCTACCTACCTCAACTCCGTCTCACTCTAATCGGGGACCGGTTGAGCCTCCTTGCCCCATGTCTAGGATGTTGCCCTCATCGCTGCTTTGTGTTGCCTTCTGCTTTGTAGCCCCGGTGTAGGCTTTTTTGCACCTTTCTATCAATAAAGAGTATCTTCCCAACAAAAAAACTGATTGACGATATTATCAGAAAAAAATACTTGCAAAGAGTTAAGCTTTCATTACTATTCAGACGAGGAAGGCGCACTTTCTGGACTATTTTGGGTTCATCAGATATCAAGGAGAGAAAGCATTATGAGTTTCTTGAATAAGGGCCTTTTGTATGCTCCTCGATGACTTGAGTGTCTCTAATTTAGTGCCTTGCGTATGATTGTTTCCCGCGCATTCCATACATTCCTTGAACGTATTGTGAAGTTTTAAGTGGGGAGTCAAAAACAAAAGAGGGCGAAAAATAGGCTCCAACAAAAAATGCTTCATTTTCATGTTCAAAAGAGGGCAAAGCCCCGACTAAAAACTTTCTCAAAGGCCACGAGAAGTTTTTTTGCAAAAATATACAATTGCCGGGGGTTAGGAAGAAAAGTTCCCCCTCGAAAGCATTTGTAGGGCAAAGACCATTGGAAAAGAAAATAAGAAGCACTTAAAACTTGACTTTATGTTCTTCCATCATTTTACTTTTGTGCAGGTTCCTTCATTTGCATTGTGTGCTAGTTGGACTAACTCTTGGACGATCCTTGTGCTTGCACGGGAGTTATCATTTGGTCTATGCTCGTTTTCTAAGATTATATAGTGTCGAACTCCTCTTCCCTTATGGATTAAGGCTTAAACGTCTAAGAATTGGGAATGAGTTCCATGTCGCAAACTGACAGAACCGCTCGTCGTCAAAGCGATTGTGCAAATAAATTTATAATAGTCCGCTACTCGCAACTATACTACTGGGTAGTACTTGGTAAGTAGGGGTCGAACCCAAGGGAACCAGGGGAATAATTGTTCTTCGGGGGGATTACGCAGCGTGGGAGCGTGTTTAAGGTCGGTTGGTTTTAAAGCTACCAGCTATTTTGATTGATTGATTGGTTGGTTGGTTGATTTTAATACTGGAAAGTAAATTATAGTTTATAATTAAAGAGAAATGTTCGGTTTCAGGGGACTTGTATTATATCCTTTTTATCATTGACCTTTAGTGACTCTCCTAAGTATTCAAACGGTGTATCAAGGCCATTCCAAGCACTCGATTTGCGTACACTGTCTAGCCTATTCCAAGGACGTAGAACACTTATTCTATTTAGACTAATACTCCATTCCCGGTTATATTAGCCTATGTGCATCCATTTGATCAATCATTCCCGATCAACCAAATGGTGTTTAAGATGAGTCAAACTTCTCAGATAAGCTTTGCCATTCCAAGCATCCACTTATCCGTACAAGTTTACGAACCCCGCTGTAGAGTTTTGCCATTCCAAGCATCCACTCTACCTTGGACGTTCTGACTTAATATATGGCACATAGAATAAGTTTTGAATACTTAGACTAGACACTAAGTTAATAGTCTAAAACATTTTATAATTCAAGAGCGCCCCTTAGACCGAACTACAAGTTTAGCTACTATTCATCGCGCTAAACATTATAACTAAGGAAATAAAACAGTTGAATAAATACTAAGAATTACTTACAACCGTTGAAGCGCCAAGGGAGCTATCCTTTATTTCCAAAGCCAAGATTACAACATTACAAATGTTACAACTTCTAGAGAGAGAAGTGAAATGAGATTGAGGTGTGTTTTTGGAGGAGGAGGAGCTCCTCCTTTTATAGCCCAAAGGGGAGGAGATGGGTGGTGGAGATGGGTGGCAAGTGTTGCATTTTGATTGGAGGAGAAATCAAGGGAGGAGATGGCAACATGTGGAGGAAGGGGAGGAGGCCGGCGGCTTTTGGTGGAGGAGGTGGCGCCGCCGGTTGCCGGTCACCCAAGGGGGAGGAGCTCCTCCCTTTCCCACCTCCTTGAATGGTGGCCGGTCATCTTGCCCAAATGTGAGTTTTGTACAGTTTTGTGCAGTCTTTTCACAAAACTGTCAATGTGTTTCTTCCCCGGTCTGTCTTGACTCCACTCCTGATTCTTCTGATTAATTTGTTATGGTCAATTCAACGTCAGGATCCTTGATATTTCTTCAGTCGGCATATGATCTTGACCTTGGATTGACTCTTGTTATCTTTTCAGCATAAAATCCTCTCCTTAGCGTGTTTTCACTTCAGTCTCTAAAATGCCCTGTGAAAATATATCGGGACTAACACGTAGACGTTAGATAGACAAACAGTCTAATTTGGTGGGTTTAACTGCATTTATGTTTCATACAATTATGCTCCATCACAAACCCATGGATTAGCCCTGGCTAGCATAGGCGAGCGATAAACACTCTTTTGTGTAAACTGGCAACTTTGCTTCTATTGTATTGCCTTGAAAATGAGTAGACTTTTGAATTAAACATTTGATAGATCTAGTATTGATGATCTTGAAAGCACAACCTCATGGTACTCAAATGGTTCAATAGTTCTTTTGATGATAATGTGATGGTAGTCCTAGCTTGGGTGAGGGATTTGTTTTGAGAAATTCTTGCCTTGGTTGAGCACTCTTGCATTCATTCTTATGGGATAGGTGCATTTGGAATTTGTGAGTATTCCCATTTCTGAAAACTCTCACGAGACTATAACTCGTCCACTAGGGTAGCCTAGGGGTTTAAAGGCTTAATGCATGCGCTAAATGCATTCGTAACGCCTACGAAAAGGAGCTAGTTAGATTGTACATACCTTTCATTTTCCTTTGAATAACATGATTAGGAATAATGATCGAGACCTTGTGAAATCTAGTGAGGCAAATAGACAAAACACATGGCACCACTAGCATTTCGACATTTGCACAACCTTGACATATTTTCATACTTTGTTCGGGACGAACAAAACTTAAGTGTGGAGTGTTGATGAGTCGAGTTTTTGACTCATTTATGGTCATTCTTCATTATAGTTTTGGGTCGTTTCCGACATTATTTTGATGTCATTTGACCTCTATCTCTACATTTCAGGTAGAAAACAAGTCTTCCTCAATGTCAAAGCCTAAATACGAAAACTTGGGAAAAACAGAAGATTTAGAGCAAAATAGGGCAGATTGACCTTCCGGCTTATATTGCATGCCCAGATCGCATACGGTGTCCAAATTGGTTGATCTTTATCTTGGTGGAAAGCTAACTCAAAGGGCTACAACTTTTGAGTTTACGCCAAGACCAAATATGGACGTTAAGACCACAAAAAAGCCATGGGAAGTGTCAACCGACCGGCTGGATTAAAGTTTCAGAAGGGTTGATCAAGGACAAAACCAGCCGACCGGCTGAGATTCAACCCAGAACCAGCCGACCGGCTGGCTACTACAGTGATGGAGTTTTTTTTTCACCCGTGGCTATAAATAGAATGAGGGGTTTTGACCCAAGTGTGGAGGTTTTTGGGGAGAAGAAAATTGGAAAAGAGGCTCATCCAAGGTCATCAATCAACATCCAACTAAGGGGAAGAAGAGAAGACTAAAGGGAGTTCAAGGATTAACCATCCTTCTTCCTCTACATCTTTTGCATTCTACTTGTTGTGTCCTATAAACCCTACTCACACCATGTTGTCATACATGATGTTTGAGTAGTGATCTTGTGTTTTGAGGGTCTTATGACTCTCCTTGATACTCTTTGATCTTATCTTTCATATGGATGATTGTTGATTTCATTTTCTCTTGTGTTATGAAATGTTATGCACTCTAGGTGGTTGTTAAAATGCCTAAGTGACAACTTAGACTAAAACTTGAACCTAGGACTTGGAAACCCTATGGAATAGTTCTAGGATGGAGAAAATGATCCATATCTTAAATCATGCAAGTGAAGCTTAGGATATGGATGCTTGACTAGGATTGAATGTTTAATTCATTGGAGTTTAGTCAATAAGCGAATCATCAATTTATCCCATCGAATGGTGTGAAATTCATGTTCTCTATGCACTTTATACATGTCATGTTACTAAGTGGTTGATAAAATGCCTAAGTGACATGTTGAATCTTAAAACTAGACCTAAGAATCTAACGACCTTAGGGATAATTTGGATAATAGAGAATGTACGTGATCCTATCTAGTATATTACGGAAAGTAAACACATGCATTTGTTGCTAACTAGTCCTTCATGCCTATTTCACTTATTACCTTAGGAAGACATTCCAAGAATAATAGTGCTATTGAGTGAATCAATATCCTCGAATGAGTGAGGCTCTAATTAAGAGAGTTTGACTAAGAATAGATCACACCGAAGTTGGTCTACCTTAGCCTAAGCTAGGTTAGAGACAATGCATGGGTAGGAAGTGAACTAGTGTGTATGTTCATTGTATTTATCTCCCACCCATAGGATGATAATGTAATGGAATGAACCGATATCCTCGACTGAGTGAGGTTCGAGTTAAGAGGGTTTGTCTAGGAATAGATTCAAGTGAGAGTTGGTCTATCCTAGGCTAAACTAGGTTCATTACTATTTGACTACCATGAAATATTTGAATATCATGTATGTGATCATTGGGAAATTTCCAAGGAGAGAAGTAACACCTCGAAACACCTCATATCTATCTTTTATCCCTAATTACTCGCCACATAGGATTTAGACACATAGTTTATACATTTTGGTTTAGAATAGCCGAACGGAAACATGATCTTACATAGTGCATGTACATGGCTTGCTCTTTTGGGTTCGACCCGGACTTACCGGTCTTTATAAATTGTTTTTGACCAATAGAGATTCTAATAGCACTCATTTACGTGTGAAAATCTACATCGTTCTCCTATAGAGGAATTCCATGCACCATCTGAATTAATTTTAGCCTCCTATATTTTACTCCTCTCGAAAAACTCCATCTTCTCTCCTCCTGAAGCAGCGACTAACCGAGCAAAGGAGCTCCGCTTCTCCTGCCGCCGGTAAGTCCTCCCCCTCGTCCTTTTCGTCATCTCCTTCGCTGGCGCCTGCTCTCCTTGGGGCTACTGATGGCGATGGGTGGCGCTTGTAGCAGGCGACGGTGGGTGTGCCTTCCGGTGGTTTGTACATATTTTTTGGGTACTCCTCTTCCGCCGCTCTGTTTGAGGTTGCTAGTATGTTCGTCGTGGTGCTGGCGGCGCCCTACGCGACGCTGATGGAGGTCTAACAGGTGGCGGTTCTGTCAGGGTGCTGCTGCGGTGTTGTTAGGCCGTTGGTGGTCCTGCGATGGCGTTTGGTGGTTGCTGCGTGGGTTGGGTACGGGTGGGATTGGCGGCTGCCGATGCTGGGCTGTATGGCTTTGAGCTCTTGTCGGCTGCGTGGTGGGTCTGCTGGCGATGGATGGCGGCGCAAGTGGTGGTTTTTTAGTTGTGTTTTCAAGTAGTAGTTTAGTTAGGTTAGGTTAGGTTAATAAGTGGTTATTTTCAGCCGGTTTGTGGACTGAGTTGGTAGTTTCTCAGCCGCTTGCGAACTGAGTTATAATCTAAGTAGTTTTCCCATTTCCCCGGTTCTGGCCTGGGGATTTAGTACTTGCTGAAGGTTGCCAGTGCATGCTCTTGGGCATGGCTTAGCAACCTTTGATAGTTTTATGACGTAGATGGGTTGGATGGCCTCTGTTAGGCATGTGCTTCAATTTGAGTGTATGTACTGAATATAGTCATTACTTAGTCGATGTCCTACTTCTGTACAACTTTTCCCATAAATTTTTTTTTTAGCCTCACCTAGTTCCATTGGTTTTTAACTAACTCCAGAATTGCCCGAGACCGTGAGAAAATTGAATCGTTTGTCAACATATTCCTGCACCATTTTTCTTGTCTTTGCCACTGACCAGTTTACATCTTGAGACCTTTTGTCATGCCAGACTTCATTTCTATTATACCATATCACATACCCTCCATACATGGATAAACTTGCCTTTTAGAGAGATAAACTCTCTGGAGGGCGCTCGAAGCAGGTCGAAAGAGGAAGAAGGTTAAGCGGTCGCAGGCGGCTTCTCGCGGCGGATTGGGTCTCGATTCCTCCTCTTTTCTTCTTGCTGGCCTCGTTTTCGTTGCTCGCCGTCGGAATCCTTAGCAGATCGGCTCAGATCTGGCCGGTTGGGGACTTTGACGGGGAAGGCTGCGATTTTCTAGCGGGGTGGGCTGGGAAGGGAGGGGATAGGGGCTGATGATTTTGCCCTTTGGGGATGTTTTTGGCTGGTGACGCTGGCTCCGGTAGCCTTGTATGTCGTTGTGGTGGAGTGGCTTTGGGCGGCGTGGCGAGGTTTGCTGTTCTTGCGTGACTGGCGGTTTGTAGTGGCTAGACGGCGGCGGTTCTGGCGGGTGGCGCGGCTGACCATCGGTGGCGGGACTTGCCGGTTTTGTTGGTTGTCTAGGGGCGGTCCTTTTGGGCCGGTGTTAGTTTAGAATCGGTTTTTTTAGTATAGGCCAGGTAAAACTGGTCGTTTCGGCAGGAGGACATAACGTAACTTCTTACCGTTGGGATCCTGCTTTTATCAAGCTGTGAATGACGGGATGATGTGCTTTGCCTCGGCGAAGTGGAGCTGCAGACTCTCGTTTATTCACGTTTTAATTTGTTTTGTGTGTTATTTTCCCAGCTGGTTAACTTGTCCCAGCTTTAAGACCTCGGTTCGCCGTTGTCTTGTTGTTCACAGCTTTTATATCGAAAAAAAAAATATCACATACCCTCCATAAAATACCTTAGATAGCCCTACCAGAGGTAAGCTATTCACATTATTAATCAGTTTGTCATCTAGATTTCTTTCAGCTAAGTCCCATAAACCTCTAGTCGTCAAATAGTTATCCCAAAATCTCCTCGCCCAATTGCATCCTATCAATACATGGTTTGTTGATTCTTCATAACTCTTACATATTATACTTCTGATATCCACTTGGCACCCTCTCTTTGTTAAGTTGTCTGCAGTACGGAGAGCATTGTGATATACTCTCCACCAAAAAAAAATCTTCATTTGTGCCTTAACTCTCCAAAATTTCTTCCAAAATAGTCTCTTTTCTTCTCTTATGGATTCTTCCCTTCTGTTAATAATTTGTAATTCTGTTTTCATAATCGTAAGTGCTTCATAAATCTTCTTTACTGCAAGATTATCCTCCCGGACATTAACATCTATGTAACACCCCAAAATTAATAGACTCAAAAACGACGTCACATCGGCCGCACATCACCTAAACCATTAAGTGATATACGAAGCCTCTAATCTCATGCATCAATAATTCTGATATTTTTAAAGAAAATTGCTTTATTTAAACTCCAAGAAAGTCAATATTCCAAACATAGCATGTAAAATGTCCAATTTAAAAAACAATTCAGTAAACCGTCTTAGTCTTGAAACCAAAACTACTTTTACTAGGGTCTTCTCATTCAAGTTATACATTTTGATATATATTTTGTTTTCACTGCATTACTTATGTAATTTTTAACGTTAATCATGTACTCATTAATATTTAATTTTCCATACAGGGGATGAGAGCAGAGAAAAGAAGAGGGTGAGAGGTGTTGTCAATGGAACCAATGTGGCTTTTTATAAGCTCACGCGTAATAAGGGAGAGTTGATCAAGGTAGAATTTTTATTGGATGGCAGTGGGCCAGCGGACCAAAAAGTGTGCAATTTGATTGTGCATGAGATAATTAACAAGGGTAGTCAGGGACAAGGTTCCCATGATAGCCCCTACGACCACTTGAACGTAAGTTCTTCATATTTTAACTTTTTATTTCTTGGCAGCCAAAGATTTTATGGATCCAAAAGATGACCAGCCATGAAATATCATCTTTAAGAGAGCCACTGAGGGGTACTGCGATCAAAAAGCAGACTACAAGGTATTCTATCGAGAATATGGACCTAGTGTAATTCACCGAGAGTTTGTGGATCGCCGTGACCAATGGGAGTGGGTTATGAACCACTTTAATGATCCGAAAAATCAGGTTACGCATTCAATTTAATTACGAAAGTACATTTGGTTACTACTTCACCGTTTTAATTCTTTTTTTCTATGTTGTTTTGGTTTTCAGCCTTGTGATTAAATTGTCTAAATTTTGCTAAAATAGGAAAGATGCAAGGCAATGTCAAAAGTGCGCAATGAGTGTGAGAGACTTAAACCACCACTCTGGTAAGGTTCCATTCTACCAGAAGCCGGCTGCACAACTCAAGTTCTAGGGAGAAAAGGCTTACATTGTAGCCACTTACGCCAAGGTCTATTCTGCTGATCCAGCAGGTGCCGCCCTTGTAGTTAAGTTTTTGTTTTATTTTTTCATGTACTTGCTTTATATATGTTGTTATTTGGTTGCACATGTTCAGCCAAAAGTTAGTGGTTGAAAGTGTTGTTTGTATATATGTGTGATATGCAAATGTGAATAATGTAGTCTTCTTATTGAATTCATGTTGGGAAACTGTCATTTGGTTGGTGAATAATGTATTATTTGTTCTTCTTGGTGCATGATATTCTACCCCTATCTGCCATGTTCTATTTGGTGAATAAATTCATCTTGTTATGTGTCATATGTTGATGTTGTTCACCGTCTGCCATGATCTGTTATGTTCTACTCTTATCTGACATGTTCTATCTGGTGAATTCATGATGTTCTACTCTTATCTGCCGTGATCTTTGATGTTATTCATTAATGCCATGATCTGTGATGTTCTACTCTTATCTGCAATGTTCTATTTGGTAATTTCATGATGTTCTATTCTTATCTGCCATGATCTTTGATGTTATTCATTCATGTCTTCTTCTTATTGTCTGTCAATTCTTGCACTTTAGCTGTCTCATTGTATTTACACTTTACATTGGTTCTATTGTTTGGAACCCTGTTCTTTGGGAAACCAACACCACTTGAGATTTAGTCTCTAAACTTGACATTGCTACTGTAGACCGGTATTCTAAATCTGTCTGTTGAAACGAAAAACATGATCACCTCTGTGACGTATCCGCGTAGGTTGGCACAATTTATTATATCAAATGTGTGTAGCTTGTTTGAATATTGATAGACCTTCCGGAAAATAAATATTTAATGTAGCTGCAGACGTACTTAGTGATAAATAGTTGATGATCTTTAGTTTTCGATGTGACTAATAAATCCATCCTCCGATGGTTTATTGTTTAACATCACCTTATCATCAATATTTATTAATTGGAACAAGATATCACTTGCAGTTAATACCACTGTCCTCTGACTTGCTATTAATGTGTGCCGATATCTTGTGATTGTTATTATATGCTTTTAAAGCTTATTTTGGTAAATGCATATTCAATGACATGCATGCGTATGATGTTAAGCATGTTTACTTGGTTTGATATGTTCTCTATTTGAGAAATATCTGCGACGTTTTGGTGTTTCTTTGCACAATGTTTGTTTGTTCTTCTGTTAAACTTCTGATTAACTTCAGTAGGACAAACTCAACTACCTCAAGAATATGCATTATGCCTTTTGAGTTAGATATGATTTGGTGTATGCTTTTAGTTGATATTAGTCATGTTTATTATGTTGTCATTTTACTTGTTTGAAGATGAAACGCAAATTATGGCAAGAGTGTATATCATGGTTCCGAGGGAGTAAGATATGATTTTCTTACATTATGGAACTTGTGGTACACACATTTGCAATTGAGACATGTGTTGTCTCATTTGATTGTTGAAGTATGTATGCATTCGGAAGTTACATACATGATAATGTTGTGCAGATATTTGAGGAATTCACTATTGGATATTAGGTTCGTTAGAGACCACATGTGTTACTGACTCCAATCTGATGCCTAGTAACGTTATGATAAATCATATCACTTGCTATGTCAGTTCTGAATAGCATATTTGGTGCATCAATCAAGGAATATGGTTTGTGTTTATTGTCACTAGAAACCTTCCGATTTCGTGTTGCGAAACACCATTTATATTAACATGTGACAAGCTTGATTATACCATATTTTGTTGACAACTAGAGATAGTCAATGAGATAGCATTGATATCGATATGCTAATTGTAATTAAAAGACACAGAGTTATATCATGTTGTAACAAACTCCATTGCGGATCCGCTTGATAAAAGGGATTACTATACGAGGTGTTTTGGTGGCATACTGATCATATGTGTGTTACTTTATTTGAGGATACTCAAATTTAGTAGGAGTTTATCTTGTGCGTTGCTCCATGTTGGAAATAGATTTTATCTTTATTATTAAATTTTGTTCTGCAGAATTGTTGTTGCTAGTATGCACTCTGTGTAATGTTGTTGATCTCGCTTTAGGGACCTGTGAAATAGAAATGTAAGGTCACAGTTCATGTAATTTCCATGCTGCACACTCATGATGAATCCATGTCATTTAATTATGTTGGCATCCGTGACAAGCTCGGTCGAGTATCGATGATGCATACAATGGCCACCTTGGTCCCAAGTCAGCATACTTAATGGACCAGATAGGGGATAGACCTTTATGATATGATAGCATTTTTGAGCTCACTTTCTTTTATACATTTATTATTTACACATGTGACCCAATGAGAGATTGTTGAGTTAAATTTATAAATTGATCAATTATGTGGGGTCACACATGGAAATAAAATAGATGTGTGTGCTAAAATAAGCATAACTAAAGTGATCTAGCTGTGAATTATATTGACTTATGGGTATAATGTCATGTGAATTATTGTGTAGATACCATTTGGTAATTGTTTTTCTATGATAGGCGGAATGATAATTATGACAATAGTGGTTGTCCTAGCACACCACTATTTAAATGGGTTATGGTCCCCGGTTCACCACATCGAAAAGACAATCATTTTTCTTGCCCTCTCGATGGAAAGCTGAGATGACTTTGGTGGCAGGATTGGAAAACCTAATCCGGTGTACTCATGTGCACATCTGTTTCAGAAGTTATGCTTCCACATATTCGAGGTTCTGACGGTATGTTCTCTTTAATCCGAATTAAGTTTTGATCCTTGGTTTATTACTGTTATTCTCAGTAATTTATTTCTAACAAGTATAACAACAAATCAAATAATTCACAAGCAATGAATCGAAACATTCAAACCGTAAAGCAAGGTTGAGGCGCGTTGGACGCTTTCCTTAAAAGTATTATTGCTCTCCCACTATGTGATGGAATCGCAAGCAACTGCTTCCGAGGATACAACAACTACTAAGTTACAATTTTTCACCTCAGACTTCAACTTCGGTGAACTGAATGTGCCTTTAACTTTCACCACTCACACGCAAAGGAAGGTGTAAGAAAATAGAAAATCATGACGGCATAGCTTCAAGGAAGAATTCTGAAGTTGTGTATTTTGGTTTTCTTTCTTATGCGCAAATGAGATAGAAAGCTACTCCTTTTATAGGAGAGCATTGACACCTCGAAGACACTAAATTCCATAATCATTAACTAGCCTTTATGTTACTTTCTACCAAGGGTATGCCTTGGTTTTTTACTCATTTCTTGGAAAATCACAAATAATAATTATGTTAATATTTCCAAGAACATATTAAGGTCTTTAGGCAACCCATTGGTGTGTTCAATGTGCCATGGAAAACCCCCCGAACAATATTAGTATTAAGTGTGCACCCTTTAAGACTTAAAAGTTCATTGCCTTAGATCATCAACAATATTAGGTGTATGATACCTTAGATCGTTGATAAGTCGAATTCTCGACTATCATTCCTTTACTTTTACTAGATGTTTTGATCCGTTACGAGTCTCTTTCGATGCCATTTGACCCTCTTGCTTGCTATTTCAAGTGAGAAACATACTCTATGGTTCCTGGGCTCAAGAAGATCAAGTTTTAGCGAAAAATCAAAGTATCGAGCAAAAATATCAAAGAAATCCCTAAATCACGGTCGAGCTCGACCGATCTCTCGAAGGCCCGACTGAGCACCTCATGGCAACTGCCGAAATCCAATCGACTTAAGAATTCAGCACCCGAGCCTGCCAAGGCTTGCCTGAGCTAGCCATAACAACCACTCGACATCGTCTCAAGCTCGCCTGATCTCCATCAGTATCGGCCGAGCCTCACTTCCATCAAGCCAGCTGACAGAACCGCTCGTCGTCAAAGCGATTTGTGCAAATAAATTTATAATAGTCCGCTACTCGCAACTATACTACTGGGTAGTACTTGGTAAGTAGGGTCGAACCCAAGGGAGTCAGTGTGGATTAGTTGTTCTTTGGGGGGGGTTTATCCAGCGAGAGAGTGTGTTTTAGGTTGGTTGGTTGGTTTTAAAGCTACCAGCTATATGATTGTTTGATTGGTTGGTTGGTTTTAATACTGAAAGTAAATTACAGATTTAATAATTAAGAGAAATGTTCGGTTTCAGGGGCCTTGTATTATAATTGTTTATCATTGACCGCTAATGATCATGCCAAGTGTTCAAAGATGAATTGAGGCTATTTCTAGCGCAAGACATGATCATGCTAAGTATTCAAAGATGAATCGAGGCTATTCCTAGCGCAAGATTTGCAACACCATTTAAAACACTTGTTCTAAGCAAAACTAATTCCTCCTTTCGAAGTATCTTAGCCGTAAGTGCATCCATCTGGTCCGTCATTTCCGATCAAACCAGATGGTGTTTAAGATGAGTCAAACTTCTCAAATAAGCTTAGCCATTCCAAGCATCCACTTATCAGTACAAGTTTACGAACCCCCATGGTGAGCTTTGCCATTCCAAGCGTCCCCTCAACCATGGACGTTCTGACTTAGTATATGGCACATAGAACAAGTATCGAATACAAAGGTATACTAAGAGTAAAGTCTAAAACATTTACAATACAAGTACGCCCCTTCTACCGAACTACTAGTTTAGCTACTATTCATCGCGCTAAACATTATAACTAAGGAATTAAAGACAACAGTTAAATAAATAAATACTAAGAGATACTTACAACCGTTGAAGCGCCAAGGGATTCTTTATTCCAAAGTAATATTACATAATTGTGCCCACAAAAGCTAGAGAGATTTAGAGAGATTTTGTAGAGAGAGAAGCTCTCCACATTTTGGGGTGTGTCAAAGGAGGAGGAGGAGCTCCATATTTATAGCCATGGAGGAGGAGGAGCAAGGGTGGAGATGGTGGCATGTGGAGGAGCATCCAAGGGTGGAGGAGGAGGCTTTGAAGATGTGGTGGAGGAGCCACCACATGGCAACTTCTCCATGGAGGAGCAAAAGCCGCCGGCGGCTTTGGGAGGAGAGGAGGAGGAGCCTCCACTTGGAGGGAGGAGAGTGGAGGAGCCACCATGTGAGGGAGGAGCCGCCCATGTGAGGAGGAGCATCCCTTCTAGAAGCTTGTGATCTTCACAAAAGTCATCGGTTTGACCGGATCTGACCGGAGCTTTGGCCGGAGCTTCTTGGATTTTGGAGAGTGTATTTTGAATGAAAATGTCATTCTAAGATGATCTCAAGAAGGAACCTAAGCCAAATTCCGCTTGGAACATGGTCGAAATCCCAAATCCGATGAAATTGCCCTTGTTTGGCCTTTACCGGGCTCGGTGCTTTTGCCTTGCGTTCTTGTCCATTTGCCGACGGTTCTAGAATATTTGAGTGATTCCAAGTCGGTTCCATGAAGGATGTTAAGGCTGATTTTGAGTGTAGCATGGTCGTGACCTAGAATGACTCGTTCTTTATTTTCCGCTTAAAAACTCCTCCTTAGCGTGTTTTCTCTCTAAGTGCCAAAATACCCTGTAGAAATATATCGGGACTAACAAGTAGAAGTTAAATAGACCAACAGTCTAATATGGTGGGTTTTACTGTGTTTTTGATTCGTATAATTTTGGTCCATCCGATCACCCCACACTTTTAGTTGTTCGTCCCGAACAATGCTATTAAAGGGCGTGCACACAATCCATGTAAAAACTTTGAATATGAAAGTGAGACTATGAAGTAGATTTATCCTAACTCATGCATTACTAGTTATTACCAAATTAAACTGTGTAAATAAATAGAAGAAACTTAATGCTTGTACCTCCGTGCTGAGATGCAAATTATATTGGATGTCTCGGGAGATAGCCCTGTTTAGGCTCCTGGACTGCAACCTCGGGATCGTCTCTTACTATATGATTTTCTGGTAGCTTTCTCTAGCACGTGATTCGGTTCAGGTTTCAGTGGTTTGAGTACTTTGATTTTCTTTTGGCGAGGGACTGCTTTTGTAGTGAGTCGGCATTTGGCCTTTGTTTTGACTTTTTGAGTTCTTCACTTTTTGTTCTGTTAAAACCTTCACAATTTTGGGCCTTTGGCCTCTTGATTTGCTTCATTGAGCTTTTCGCCTTTTGTGACTGCTAGTCCATTTTCTCAAGCCTTTTTGGGAGGTCCAATCATCGCCCGCAAGCCTATGGAAATACCTCCCCGCTCCTCTCGTTTTTGCCGTTTTCGCGCGGGTCAAGTTGAGGGTCGCTCATCTATTTTCTCGGCTACTTTGACTATCGTTTTCGCGTGGGTCAAGATGAGGGTCGCTCATCTATTTTATCGGCTACTTTGACCGGAGATAGGACGGTCTGATTCCCGTCCTCGCCTTTTGCATTGCATGGCGGAGATGACTTCAATCTTCACTAAAACCCGAAGTGCAGCCTCCACTGACTTCGAAAACCATATAGTTTGATCTGATCCTTCGATTGCTTGCCAAGCCTCTCTAGGGCATTTCTATCAACTCCACATCCCTAGTTTATCTCAGCACAAAGGGACAAATGAGAAGTTACGTTCTAAGTTTTTAGACACTTGAATTTTCACAAGGTAAATGCATGAATTTTGGTCTATCTTTTTCACATTCTTAAGTTCATACTTTCAAAAAGATAATACTATTAACTAATATATACAGGTGGTTCTCACCCCACACTTCTGAACGAAGTCGCGCCTTTCAGCAAGACTTAGTTCAAAAGCCATGCAAGCAGATATTATATGAGAAGAAAATGTGAAATTAAATCCGCTGTTCAAGCAAGTGTTCAGGGTTGAGTTCGGACAGACCTTGAACTCTCTTCACAGCAGTTCAAGGTGCAGTTGAGACAGGTCTTGAACTCTATCCACAACAGTTCAGTAAACAGAATGAAAGACAGGAGCACGCACAGATTGATAACCCAGTTTGGCTTCGCCTACTCTGGGGGGTTTCCCACTCCCGAAAAAGGGACAACAAATCTTATTACGAGTTTAGGGTAACAGGAGGTCTTACTCTTACACAACACCCTATTTGTAATGGCCTCACCACTAACACTCCGTCTCTCAGATTTGCAACCGAGGTTTGTAGCAACTCCCCTCGATCCCCTTCGTCCAGACCTACCGTCCGAACGTGCTCGACCTTCACTTGAAGCTCGGATGCTTTCCTTCGAAAGCTTGTTTGCCTTGGTTGTGTGCGCTTGTACGATCGCTTCCAGGTAGTCTGAGTTGCACTTGCTAAGACTACTCTTACACCGATGAGTTTCCAATAGGGAGAACTCAATCGACTGTCGCTCCTCCTCCAATCAGTAGGATTTTCTCGTGTTTATTTTCTCAGTAGGAGCAACACTTAATCTGGACGCCCTAGCCTCCTTTTTATAGGCTTTAGAGAAGACAGATCCGGATCTGAATATCCTGATAATAAATCGGAGATACTTCAGAATATTTGCAGAATATTCAACCAAAACCAATCTCCGAAGATGACTTCTACGCCAAGCCACCCGACAACTTCTCAACCAATCTGCACAGATCTGATCCCGTATCTGATCTGTTGAGATGACTCCATGATGTGTTCCAATCAAGTACTCTCATCGAAATCTTCGGGGGATCCATATCTTTATTCAAATATTCAAGAGATATTCTCTTTTGAAGGATGATCCGATGGTCTTTAAATCTGGTAAGATAATCTTCGAATGATATCCTGAGTATCTGTTTCTTCATTGACCGACTTCAACCGAAAAGATCCTCAATCCCAGATCCTCAATCTTCAGAATCTTCTGAATCCAGATCATGCGTCTTCTGCACGCTGTACTTCTGTTCCAGTGCGTGATTGAACTCTTCTTGAACTCTAGCTCGAACTGTCAAAAGCCGTTTTGCCAAAGCCATGCCATTCATGGGAACATCAATCTCCCCCTTGGCATTTTGGCAAAACAAATCAATACTTTAGACACAACTTGAGGAACCAGAACAGTTACCTCAAAACACTCCCCCTTTTTGCCACAAACTGGCAAGGGGTCCAGCCAAGCAAACCGTTCTCCTCGGCATCTGAAAAACTCATCAACTCCCCCTCGAGCATAGCCCAGGACAGTGACACAAGCTGTGAGACTGTCAGACCATGGTGTCGCAGCAGTTGATCGGCCTCCGGAAATATCTCTACCTCCTTCAGTAGTTGACCACGTTCAACTCGGGACACCTTCTCACCAGCAGTACTCCTGATGGAAGACTTAGGTGCATTCTTCCTGTTCAACCCGGGGTCCTTCAGATCATTCTTTTGTCGACCCTTGAACAGCTTGCGATCAACAACCAACTTTACCAAAACACCTGATAGTCTGTCCTGGTCTGTCTTCAAAACTGGATGCTGATCAACAACCAACAACCAACTTTACCAATTGATGTTCAGCTTGTAAAAGTGATGGGAAGATTATCTGGTGCAGAGACTTGGTAGATATGGCGTGTTCTGCATCTTTGGACGGTCCACAGTAAGATCAGTCTCCTTCAAGAGCTGAAAAATCTACTCTCCTTTGTACTTCTTCTCATCAAGCATCCTTTCAGGAAGGATCTTTCTTTTCTGCCCTGCTTTCCACTTGGCTGCTGCGACTGTACTGGCAAACCATACTTCATGCTTAGTCACTCCAGTTGGTACACTGGTCGGAACAGACCTTGGAACACTTCTCTTCCTTTTCATTGATGCACTTGCTCCCCCTGCATCTGTTCTCTTACCATCCGTCTTGGAGTTACTTCAGTCGAGCATGCTTGGATGACCGCTTTCTTCATTGGTCTCATCTTTTCGGACTTCTTGAGCTCAGCCAATGAGACTAAGTCCTGATTGACCTCACAATCTCCATTATCTGGTGTCTCCAGATCAGCTTCTTGCATCTTCATATCCGGGTTAGCTGGCTGTTCAAGATCTATCAGAACAGACACTTTCTCAGCAGCCTTGTCGATCTCTAAATTCTCTACAGACTCAACAGGCTCATCTTTGTCGTGAGTGATAGTCCGTTCCTTCTGCAAATCCTGGACAACCTCATCAATGTCCTTGTTCATTGCACCAAGCTTGACATCGTCCTCCTCAGATGGATCTGAGACTCGTGCGCCATCAACCTCTTCCTGATCAGAAAATTGCATCTCTACATCTGTATTAGCTGGATGTTCCAACACGGCCGGCACAGCTGGTGCAACAGATGCTTTTTCTTCAACCTGTTCATTTTCTGATAGTGTTGCAGACCTAGTAAGCACATCTCCTCAAGATTACTGTCTTCTTCAGATGGGTCTGACTTATCAGTGACAACATCTTCATACTCTTGATGCTCCTCTCTGTCACCTTCTCTTCATCGACTACCTCAGCAGTCTTTTCTGCAAAAACATTCATCCAACTCTTCATCAAGAACCAGACTTCTCTTGCTAGTAGGTTCAACAACCTGCTCAATTTCAGAGTCTGACAAATCAAGATTTCTCCCCCTCACAGCACTGATTTATGTAGCGTATTTCCTGGGAGTCCCATTCCTTCTAGGGACGACTTTCCTACAAAACTATCTGTTCCAGCCTTTTCTCTTAAAATGGTCAGTCCAACTGTTCAGCTGGAGTTCCGTCTGTGAATGACCACATACTGGAGAACTTAGTTCGAGATGACACACAGACCCAAGGAGGATCTGAGCGTTTCATGCTGAGCTGCATCTAGTGGTTTGGTGAAGATGTCAGCCAATTGCTTGTCCGTTGTCACATGCGTTAGAGTTACCACCTTCTGTTCAACCAATTCTCTGATGAAATGGTGCCTGATATCTATGTGTTTCTTCCTGGAGTGCTGTACTGGATTTTTTGAGATGCTGATTGCGCTCATATTGTCACAGTACAAGGTCATCTCCTTCTGTGTAATTCCGTATTCAGACAGCATTTGTTTCATCCATAGAAGTTGAGTGCAGCTGCTTCCTGCAGCAATGTATTCCGCTTCAGCCGTAGATAGTGAGATGCTGTTTTACTTTTTGCTGAACCAAGAAACTAGGTTATTTCCCAGGAAGAAGCATCCTCCAGATGTGCTCTTCCGATCCTCAGCATTTCCTGCCCAGTCAGCATCGCAGTAGCCAACCAGATGTGAGTTGGTGTCCTTGGTGTACCAGATTCCAAACTCAACAGTCCCGCACACATATTTTATGATTCTCTTAACTTGTAGGAGATGACTTTCTTTCGGATCCGCCTGGTACCTTGCACAAACTCCTACAGCATACGTAATATCCGGTCTGCTGGCTGTCAAGTAGAGGAGGCTTCCAATCATACTCCTGTACAGTGTCTGATCGACCTTTGTTCCTGCCTCGTCTTTAGTTATCTTTATGTGGGTAGCAGCCGGAGTTCGTTTGTGACTTGCCTTCTCAAGATCAAACTTCTTTATCAGATTCTTGGCATACTTGCTTTGCGAGATAAAGATGCCATCTTCCTTTTGAGTCACCTGAAGACCTAGAAAGTAATTCATCTCCCCGACCATGCTCATTTTGAACTCCTTCTGTATCTGTTCTACGAACTGATCTACTAGTTTCTGGGTGTTGGATCCGAACACAATATCGTCAACATAGATTTGTGCGATAATAAAATCTGACCTTATGTGTTTAACGAAAAGGGTCTTGTCCACTCCCCCTCGCACATATCCATGATCGACGAGGAAGACCGTGAGGCGTTCATACCAAGCTCTGGGCGCTTGTTTGAGACCATACAAGGCTTTCTTCAGGTGATACACCGAATCAGGATGATGAGGATCCTCAAATCCTTTCGGCTGAGCCACATAAACTTCCTCATTCAGAAACCCGTTTAGGAACGCACTTTTCACGTCCATCTGGAACAGTCGAAACTTTAAGTGGCATGCCAGAGCAAGAAGTAAGCGAATGGCTTCAAGGCGTGCTACCGGAGCAAAAGTTTCCTCAAAGTCAATTCCTTCTATTTGTGTGTAGCCTTGTGCAACCAGACGAGCTTTGTTTCTGGTGATGTTTCCTGACGCGTCGGATTTATTTTTGAAAATCCATTTTGTCCCAATGACGTTGATCCCATCAGGCCTTGGAACCAGATCCCAAACATCATTCCGAGCAAATTCTTCCAATTCCTCCTGCATGGCAAGGACCCAATACTCATCAAGTAATGCTTCCTTTACGTTTTTCGGCTCAATTGAGGAGAGGAAACACGAGCAGGCAGCCAATTCTCGGAAGTTGATCTGTTTACTGCGAGTTTGTATTCCATCACGTGGTGATCCAATGACCTCAGAGATCGGGTGATCCCTGGCAATTCGTCGGGAGGGTTGCAAGGTTGAGACATCCTCCTGAGTGTTACTGATATCGTCTTCGGCAGATGAGGAACTTCCAGGGACGATGTCAGTGGATGGTGAGTCACCGTTAGTGTTGTTGGAAGTGTTAGGTTCTCCTTCAGTGTGCTGGGAAGATGGTTGTGTCTCAGGTACTGTGCAGGAACTATCGTCACTGTCGTCAGAGACAGCCTGTACAACCACTTCATCCTTGACTTTGACATTAATTGATTCCATGACTGAACCTGTCCGCTTGTTGAACACCCGGTATGCACGGCTGTTTGAGGAATACCCCAGAAAAAATCCTTCATCACTCTTTGGGTCCAGCTTCTGTCGGTACTCCCTGTCATTCAGAATATAGCACTCACTTCCAAATATGTGAAAGTATTTGACAGTGGGCTTCTTTCCTTTCCAGAGTTCATAGCACGTCTTTTCCGTTCCAGTGCGAATAGAAATTCGATTTAAAATGTGACATGCCGTGTTCATGGCTTCGGACCAAAACTTCAGAGGAATATTCTTGGCATGGATCATCACCCGGGCCATCTCTTGAATGGTACGATTTTTCCGTTCCACAACTCCATTTTGCTGAGGCGTGATTGCCGAAGCAAACTGATGAGCTATTCCATGTTCCATACAATAGTTTCTCATAGTAGCATTCTTGAATTCAGTGCCAATATCACTCCTGATGGACACCAGTTTTTCTCCTCTGTCGTCCCTCTCTCGTTGGATCAAGGTAGCGAGTTCGATGAATTGTTGAGCAGCTTCAGTCTTGTCTCGAAGAAACCTTGTCCAAGTGAATCTGGTGAAGTCATCGACACATACCAGCACATACTTCTTCCCTCCATAGCTCTCAGTTTGCATTGGTCCCATTAAGTCCATATGGATCAGTTCTAGTGGTCGGCTGGTACTGATTTGTGAGACCTTAGGATGAGAGGCTTTGGTTTGTTTCCCGATCTGGCATTCTCCACACACCACATCCGGATTTCCTTTTACATTTGGCATTCCTCGGATGAGTTCAGATGAGCCGAGTTTCTTCAGTGTCTTGAGGTTTAGATGACCCAAACCTCTGTGCTAAAGAGACATCTCATCTGCTTGGCTGGACAAGCAAGCTGTTGAAGAATCTGTTCCAGTTGAGCCGATGAGATAACAGTTGTTGGCTGCTCTGCTTCCCTTCATCAGGATCCCTCCATCTTTATCGAGAACATGGCATGAGTTGTGAGTGAATTTGACATGATATCCCCCGTCGCAGAGTTGACTAATGCTGATAAGGTTCACTTTCAGTCCTTCCACTAGGAGAGTGTCTCTGAGGACAGGTAAATCCGGAACCTTCAATGTCCCACAGCCGATCACCTGTCCCTTTCCACCATCTCCAAATGTGACGAACTGTTTTGTAACAACAGGTCAAATTTTTGCAAGGAACTTGGAGTCTCCCGTCATATGTGCGGAGCATCCGCTGTCGAAGTACCAGCGATCCTTCTCCATGTTACTTGAGGAGCTGAATGCAACCATGCACACATTATTACTTCTGTAGGCCTTCGAATCTCTTATACAGCCATGGACGGTGCTTGATGGTGGCTTTCCCTGTTTTTCAGTAATCTTGAACAGTTCCAGGATCCCACTCAGTGTGTCGAGTGTTTGCTCTGATACCATTTGAAATTAAATCCGCTGTTCAAGCAAGTGTTCAGGGTTGAGTTCGGACAGACCTTGAACTCTCTTCACAGCAGTTCAAGGTGCAGTTGAGACAGGTCTTGAACTCTATCCACAACAGTTCAGTAAACAGAATGAAAGACAGGAGCACGCACAGATTGATAACCCAGTTCGGCTTCGCCTACTCTGGGGGGTTTCCCACACCCGAAAAAGGGACAACAAATCTTATTACGAGTTTAGGGTAACAGGAGGTCTTACTCATACACAACACCCTGTTTGTAATGGCCTCACCACTAACACTCCGTCTCTCAGATTTGCAACCGAGGTTTGTAGCAACTCCCCTCGATCCCCTTGGTCCAGACCTACCGTCCGAACGTGCTCGACCTTCACTTGAAGCTAGGATGCTTTCCTTCGAAAGCTTGTTTGCCTTGGTTGTGTGCGCTTGTACGATCGCTTCCAGGTAGTCTGAGTTGCACTTGCTAAGACTACTCTTACACCGATGAGTTTCCAGTAGGGAGAACTCAATCGGCTGTCGCTCCTCCTCCAATCAGTAGGATTTTCTCATGTTTATTTTCTCAGCAGGAGCAACACTTAATCTGGACGCCCTAGCCTCCTTTTTATAGGCTTTAGAGAAGACAGATCCGGATCTGAATATCCTGATAATAAATCGGAGATACTTCAGAATATTTGCAGAATATTCAACCAAAACCAATCTCCGAAGATGACTTCTACGCCAAGCCACCCGACAACTTCTCAACCAATCTGCACAGATCTGATCCCGTATCTGATCTGTTGAGATGACTCCATGATGTGTTCCAATCAAGTACTCTCATCGAAATCTTCGGGGGATCCATATCTTTATTCAAATATTCAAGAAATATTCTCTTTTGAAGGATGATCCGATGGTCTTTAAATCTGGTAAGATAATCTTCGAATGATATCCTGAGTATCTGTTTCTTCATTGACCGACTTCAACCGAAAAGATCCTCAATCTTCAGAATCTTCTGAATCCAGATCATGCGTCTTCTGCACACTGTACTTCTGTTCCAGTGCGTGATTGAACTCTTCTTGAACTCTAGCTCGAACTGTCTAAAGCCGTTTTGCCAAATCCATGCCATTCATGGGAACATTAAAATGATATTAAGGAAAAGGAAAGACAGAACTCCCTTTAAGGTGTCGAGTGAACGACATGGCACGAGGCTGGATAATCGAGGGAGTTCGGCTGGGGCCTTGAACTCAGAGCGTAGCCCTGTCTGGCCTAATGTTGCACCCAAGTCCGATTCCTGAATAGTCATTTCTTCTATGCACCAAGTGGGTGAGAGCAACTTATTGAAAAAACTAAATGACCAAAAATAAAATGACAGAAAATAAGATAGTGTCGGGTTACCTCCCGACCAGTGCACTTGTTGAACGTCGTTGGCTCGACAGTACCTCAATCATGGATCATAAGGTCGAATCCCAAGGGTGAGTGAGGTCAAACTTTTTCTCGGCAGCCCTTTTGCTTCGAGAGGGTGAGGTTTCCTTGACCATAGCTGCTGGTCCATTGAGTCGTGCTTTTTTGTTTCTCCTTCCAGGTTTCCATTCTTTCGGCCCATGCCTTTGCCGCTTCTTCATGTTTGAATAGTTGGCGCTTTCGCGAGTTTGGAAGTTGGGTTTTGTGCCTTCAAACATCGGCGACCACAGGCATGTTCCCATGTGAGGCCTCTTCTTGGTGGTAGCTACGAATGGTTGTCTTGGAATGATTGAGTTCCCGGGTGGTTTTTCTTGGCTTGTGACGAGAGAGATTTCCTTTGTCGGCTTTTTTGGCTCATGCTCTGCCTCCAACTCCCCTTGTACCGCATCATCATTGATTATATGATCTTCGGTGGTTATGATCGGCATGAAACGCAAAGGGTTAAGTTGAGGCACTTCGACCATGAGGACTAGGTCTGTTTCAGGTGCTCCGACAGTGAGGACCAGGTCTTTCTCGGACAGTTCGGCAATGAGGTCCGGGACTTCTTCAGGTGCTCCGAGCGCAAGTACCGGGCCTGGCTTGATTTCTTCGGCCGCTTCAGCAGTGAGGTTCGGGACTTCTGTAGGTTCGGCAGTTAGGACAGTGATTTCCTCGGATGGATTGGTGATAAGGACCGGGTCTGATTGGGGCAGTTCTTCTTCGGTCATTTGCGGGTCCTCATCCTCAGTCGGCTCCTCGGGTTCAGCCGTGAATTGGTGCATCAATGCACTCAATTGCTGCATGTCTGCGGCCAATTGCTGGGTGCTAGCTGCCAGCTCCTTTTCTGCCGCCCATAGTTCAGTTTTGGCCCTGATTTGTTGCATTGTGTTGTCCAACTGCTGGATGCTAGATGCCAGCTCCGTTATACCGTCCTCGATTGTCTCGGCCTGATCTTGGCTTGGTCTTGACCTCGCGGCCAAATCGTTTATTAATTTCCAAAGATCATCCTCGGTTAAGTCCCACATTGATCCTCCTGCTGCATTATTTAGCTGGTCCCACTCATGTGGCAACATTCCACAGAGAAACTTTGTTTGAAGATCGAAATTGGTGAATCCATGGTGCGGGCAGCTCGTCACAATGGAATCGAAGTACCATAAGTACTCATCCAATGTTTCGTCCCGGGATTGCGTTATTTTGTTGATCTTCTCGCGGATTTCAAGTTCGAAGGGTGGTGGGGAAAACTCCGTACTGTTCCAAGGTTCCATTCCGTAGTAGTAGGACTTAGTGAATTGCATGATAAAATAAAAAAGAAAAAAGAAAATAGAATAACTATTCCGATGCACAACTCCCCGGCAACGGCGCCAATTTGACAGAACCGCTCGTCGTCAAAGCGATTTGTGCAAATAAATTTATAATAGTCCGCTACTCGCAACTATACTACTGGGTAGTACTTGGTAAGTAGGGGTCGAACCCAAGGGAGTCAGTGTGGATTAGTTGTTCTTTGGGGGGGTTTATCCAGCGAGAGAGTGTGTTTTAGGTTGGTTGGTTGGTTTTAAAGCTACCAGCTATATGATTGTTTGATTGGTTGGTTGGTTTTAATACTGAAAGTAAATTACAGATTTAATAATTAAGAGAAATGTTCGGTTTCAGGGGCCTTGTATTATAATTGTTTATCATTGACCGCTAATGATCATGCCAAGTGTTCAAAGATGAATTGAGGCTATTTCTAGCGCAAGACATGATCATGCTAAGTATTCAAAGATGAATCGAGGCTATTCCTAGCGCAAGACTTGCAACACCATTTAAAACACTTGTTCTAAGCAAAACTAATTCCTCCTTTCGAAGTATCTTAGCCGTAAGTGCATCCATCTGGTCCGTCATTTCCGATCAAACCAGATGGTGTTTAAGATGAGTCAAACTTCTCAAATAAGCTTAGCCATTCCAAGCATCCACTTATCAGTACAAGTTTACGAACCCCCATGGTGAGCTTTGCCATTCCAAGCGTCCCCTCAACCATGGACGTTCTGACTTAGTATATGGCACATAGAACAAGTATCGAATACAAAGGTATACTAAGAGTAAAGTCTAAAACATTTATAATACAAGTACGCCCCTTCTACCGAACTACTAGTTTAGCTACTATTCATCGCGCTAAACATTATAACTAAGGAATTAAAGACAACAGTTAAATAAATAAATACTAAGAGATACTTACAACCGTTGAAGCGCCAAGGGATTCTTTATTCCAAAGTAATATTACATAATTGTGCCCACAAAAGCTAGAGAGATTTAGAGAGATTTTGTAGAGAGAGAAGCTCTCCACATTTTGGGGTGTGTCAAATGAGGAGGAGGAGCTCCATATTTATAGCCATGGAGGAGGAGGAGCAAGGGTGGAGATGGTGGCATGTGGAGGAGCATCCAAGGGTGGAGGAGGAGGCTTTGAAGATGTGGTGGAGGAGCCACCACATGGCAACTTCTCCATGGAGAAGCAAAAGCCGCCGGCGGCTTTGGGAGGAGAGGAGGAGGAGCCGCCACTTGGAGGGAGGAGAGTGGAGGAGCCACCATGTGAGGGAGGAGCCGCCCATGTGAGGAGGAGCATCCCTTCTAGAAGCTTGTGATCTTCACAAAAGTCATCGGTTTGACCGGATCTGACCTAAGCTTTGGCCGGAGCTTCTTGGATTTTGGAGAGTGTATTTTGAATGAAAATGTCATTCTAAGATGATCTCAAGAAGGAACCTAAGCCAAATTCCGCTTGGAACATGGTCGAAATCCCAAATCCGATGAAATTGCCCTTGTTTGGCCTTTACCGGGCTCGGTGCTTTTGCCTTGCGTTCTTGTCCATTTGCCGACGGTTCTAGAATATTTGAGTGATTCCAAGTCGGTTCCATGAAGGATGTTAAGGCTGATTTTGAGTGTAGCATGGTCGTGACCTAGAATGACTCGTTCTTTATTTTCCGCTTAAAAACTCCTCCTTAGCGTGTTTTCTCTCTAAGTGCCAAAATACCCTTTAGAAATATATCGGGACTAACAAGTAGAAGTTAAATAGACCTACAGTCTAATTTGGTGGGTTTTACTGTGTTTTTGATTCGTATAATTTTGGTCCATCACCAGCCGACGCTCGCCCGAGCGCCTGAAAGATCGGTCGAGCCTCGAATGCATTATGCTCGGCCTCACCTCAAGCTCGCCCTATCCTGTAGAAGACTGCCCGAGCCTAGCGCAGAATGTAACATGGAGTCTATCTCAAGCTCCTTACTCTTCTTTGTATTTTCTTCATCATTCTTGTAACAACACTACTATTGTTTGTCTATGAACATGAGTAGTGAGTAGTCCCTCTAGTTTCTAGGGGTTATATGGACCTCCTTGGTGTACAAACTCTATCTTTTCATTTAATATATGCTTGAATGAAGCTTTTGAAATGGTTGTGAATCACTTGGATTAAATGTCAACTTTATGCCCTCTAAGTGCTTGATAAAATGCCTAGGTGGTCTATGTACATGAACTTGAGGTTGACTATTCGAGAGAATGAGACTAAGAGTTCTAGAAAACAAGTAGAATCATTTTCGTAAGGAGGTGTTCACTAGCGTGACCCTTCCTAGCATTGAGATATGCTTGGTCTTCACCACTTTTGGATATCGATCATCCAACGAGAGTTGGTGATTGAGAAACTAGAGTTGGACGTGAGCTAAAAACATCGAGAAATTTCCCTTAAATCAAAGAAGTAATCGAGAGATGGAATTTGGTTTAATAGTAGCACGACCTTAATCTAACCATTGATACAATTGTTCTTGCATAAAATCATTCCTATTAAGAGTTTTGTGCACCAAGGAGGGACGTAGTACCCTAGGAACGCTTTTTAACCCTTGAAAACACCCTCTTTTATTTCATTGTTTTTACTTAGCAATTGATAATCAACAATTCAAACGATCGCTTAAGGAATAGACTTATCAGAGCAAAATTGAATAGTGATCTTAAGTTACACTTACTCCTTGGATGACCCAGTACTTATCGGAATATAAATTGTTTTTGGCTAGTATTTACATTCTCAATCACATCGATTGAAGAGTGCAAATATTGCAACGTCAATCATCATTGATGTTCACCATCATTTTCTTCACCAAATATTACACATTTTCCAACACAAAACACTTTCAATAGGAGGTGCCGAAATATTAGTGAAGTCCACTTTGTATGCAATCCCTTAGTATTATATGTGTTGCTTCATGTTGCTGGATTTTATCATAAATCTAATGGTGAAAGTGAAACACCATAATAAAAAATCTGCGGTTATAATAAGGAAAAAAAGAAAAGAGTAGGATTTAGTATCCATCAGAAGCTGAAGCAAGAAGGAGGAATGGGGTTCAAAGACCTCAAACCTGCAAATCTTACTTTGTCTAGCAAAGAAAGTTTGGAGGATCCTAAATAATAAACTTTACGATACTTCGATTACCCGACGCTTTATGTGTCGCATAAAATTTATGAGACTTATTTCACGGAAAAAAGCATCCAGGATGTATTTTGGTGTAAGGGTCATATTGGATCAAAATGATTGACATATAAGTGTCAAAGGCGCTAAACACTTCAACTTGTGATTGAGCTTTGAAAACTTGTGCAATTTCGGAAAATCATCGAAATTAGAGCAATTTGGGAAATACATCGAAACTGGACCTTGAGAGCAATCGGAGGAAGGAATGTAAATTAGATGACCATTTAGCTAAGAAGGCGAAATGTAAAGTGAAATAATATTGTCTTATTCAAGACGAGTTCCAGATGGTGTTCGAACTTAGTCTCGAATACTTATCAATAAATCACCGAAACAGAATAATGCTGAGACACGTAGTGTGATATCTAGTGGGGCAACAACCTACTCTGAGGGGCTTCCCACACCCTAAAGGGTATCAAATCTTATTGAAAAGCTTAGAACTACAGATGGTCTTACTCTTACAATGTCTCGAGAGTAATCGCCTAGCCTCTAACAATTATTCACTCTGATTTGCGATCTCGGCTCCCCCTCGATCCCCTATGGGTAGGATGAGACTCCCTCCTGACATAGTCTTAGACCTCTCCGATGTCCAGTCGCCTTCTCTAGAATGCGCTAGCTTGTATGTGTGCAGCAGGTTTGTTCAGCAAGAACAGTCTGATCAGTAGATTGAACAGACTGCTTCTTCACCGTTGATTCTCCAATGTAGAAATATCAACCGGCCGTCGCTCCTCCTCTACTCAAGATCACTCTCGTGTTTTCTATTTCTCCAAAAGCGATGATGATCAAGGAAACCCTAGCCTCGTATATATAGTACACGACTCGCTCCTTAATCAGTTAGGATATTCAATCTCGAGTATTTAGGAAATCTTTCCTAAATATTCTCAAGCTTCTAAATCTTTTATCTTCAAGTATCTTTTGAATATCCTCTTGGTAATCTTGGCATCTTGATAATATAGCTCGAATATCTTGACAACCAATCTGATCTTCAACCGACTCTAGTCTATAACCGACTCCAATCAGCATATCTTCGATATTAGGAAATTCCCAGATTAGCACACTTCTGTGCTTCTGTTCCACGTTGTATACGAGTTCCAACCTTCGGTTGAACAACTCCTTGACTTCTGCTGGAACACTCTGAAGACGTTTTGCCAAAAGCCATGCCATACGCAGGAACAACCATCTCCCCCTTGGCATTTTTGGCAAAACCAAATCATCTAGTTCTAACTACCTAGACTTCTGAGACTCGTACTGGTAAGATTAGGGAACTAAGTCGTCCTAAAAATCACTCCACCTTTTTGCCACAAAACTAGCAAGGGTGTTCAAAATGAGAGTTCAAACACAAGTATGACATAACAGTACTTCCAACAGTGTGACAGAAATTTAAATGTTCAAAAGTCAAATTCAGGTCAAAGTTTAGTAGCATGGACCTTCACATGGAGGAGTCGCCATCTGTTTCACCGGCACTTTCATCATCTGCTTCATCATTGATGGGATATCTCAGCGTACGCACCAATTGGTTGATTCTTTTCCTTTGCTCCCGTTCTGCTTCCAGAATGATCTCCAGTTCCTTCAGCATTCATTCTCTTTCAGCACGAGGCAACTTCTTGCCAGCAGCGGTTCTCCTCATCGAAGACTCAGGGACATCTTTCTTCTTCAGTTCGGGGTCTTCGGGTCATTAACATGCCGACCCTTAAACAACTTGTGGTCAACAGTTAACTTTTGTGGTGTTCTTGAAAGACTGTCCTGGGATCTCTTCAGCTCTGAATGTTAATTAATGATGAGCTCATAGATGAGGGAAGGAAATACAATCTGGTGCAGAGATTTGGTGGAGGTGGCATGCTCAGCAATCTGTTGGAACATAAGCCTGCCCATGTTGAAGAGCATTTTGTTCCCAATTTGATAGAGCAGCTCCTCCATGTCCTTGCTGACTGTTGTTCCGTGAGAGGTCGGCTTCCAGTTCACAATTGCGATGAAGAAGATCATTGAATAAAATGTAGTCCGGTTTGCCACCAGAAGGGAGCTGTCTACCCAGAAAGGGTATGACCCAGCCATTAGGCAGTTGGCAATCTTGTCATAGTCGCTTTCCTCCTCATCCGTAGCCAAATCATTCATTGCATAATAGACGTTGATGGTTCATGATCAAGGATGACCTTCTTTCCTAGCACAAACTCCACCCCATAGTCTTTGTCGCCAATGATGCCAAACTGTTTTGGCAGATTTGCAATGGCCTCTCGTACCAACTGCTCGTTGAACGGCTTACTCCTTGTCAGCGTCCAATACAGATCTGTCTCTGTCAACAGATGTACAACCTCCTTTCGCTTGTATCGCTTTTCATCATGAAGTCTTTCTGGAATAATTTTTTCTCTTTTGAACTGCCTTCCACTCATTAGCAGCTTCCTTGCTTGCAAACCACACGCCACCTCTAGTAATCCCAGCTGGAACACCACTGCAAACAGGGGATGGAACACCTTGCTTCCTCTTCTTAGATGTACTGGCTCCCCCTGCATCTGTGCTTCCTCCAACCTGCTTGGTTGGAATCTTTGGTGTGGATTCTTGAAGAATCACTTTCTTATTTGGCTTCTTCTTTTCTGCTCTCTTGAGGTCGGATAGAGGCACTGAGTCCTGATCATCTTCGTGTGTTTTGTCTGCTTTGGGCTCTGTCAGATCTACCCCTTGCACCTCCACGTCTTGATTTTCTGGTTATCTCTTTTTGAACCTCTTGTTCAACACTAAGTTGCTCACCAACTTGCTTTGTATCCGTCATCTTGTCAAACATCTCTTCTTCTTCAGCCACAACTTTCTCTGTTCCTGAACTCTTTTCAGACTTCCTGCCTTCTTGATCAATTGGCCCTTCCTTCTGCAGATCTTGGACAACCTCATCAATATCCTTGTACATTTCACCATGCTCGTTGTCCTCCTCATATGGGTCTGATTCATTTAAGCCATCATCTTCCATCTGATGTTGCTTCTAATCATCAGCTTTAATAGATACATCTCTATCATCTGACTTCTTTTCTCTGTCCACTTGCTTATCACTCCTTTTAGAAACTGGTTCTGCATCATCCTCCTTTTCTACATCCATGGCCTCAGTTTCATCAACCTCCTTCATGGCTTCTTCGTCTGACTCTTCATTGAGCACCATTTCCTTTTGCCAGAATGCTCTACATTTCTATCATTCTCAGAGTTTGATGTAGCGGTCATCCACTCTCTGACTGAGCTAATCTTAGCGGCATACTTCTTAGGAGTGTCACTCCTACGGACCACAACTTTCATGCGTAGCCCCTTCGTTGGCATCACAAAATCAGTTGCATGTAGTTTTTCCTTCAACGGATTCTTCCCAGACTTTGCCACACTGGTTCCAGCTTCTTTCACCACACTAGATCTGTTCTCATCATTTTTGGTCCTACTGGCTTTGCCTCCTTTCACAATAACACTTGATTTCCTACTATCAACAATATGTGGCTCATCCACCGATTCAACCACTAATTTTTCTCCCTTCTCAACATCCATTTCCTCCAAACTCATACTTGATTTCATATTCATAGGTATAGGCATAGAAATATGAGGTTTGGAACTAGGGATTACCTTTTTTAGTGGTGGTTCTGTCATCGGCTGGACTTCCCTCGACGACTGCTTGCTTGCTTCAGTTGTTTTAAAGTTAGCTATTGAAGTCTTTGAAGTTACTTTCTTCTGTTTTGGTACATCAGCCTCTTTTCCCTTCTTTTTCTCTTCTCTGATCTTACAATTTGCTGGTACTGTTGCCTCATCCGACTTCTATTCAACTGCTTTCTTCGATTTCTCACTCTCCATCACATTCATCTTCTTTTTCATCACCACTTTAGGTTTTTTTGTCTTTGCAATCTTTGAATTTTCTGTCGGAACTCTAGCAACAACGCTTTTTGAACCCTTTTTCTTTTCTTTCTTCGATTCAGGTGAAGCTTTGATTACATTCTTGGTGATCTTCCGTGTGTTCACCATTGTCGCTGATTTGTAGTTACTTGCAGAGATCTTGAGACGATTGTTAAACTAAGGTTTTGGAAACTTTGGCAATAGTGAGCACGAGACACAATTTGATTTTCAAGTATTTAGGACTTCTCAACTTCTCAAAATGGACTTGCTATTTCCTTGATATATTTGTCCCATCACCTCTCTCTTCTTAACAACTCATAAGTCTGCGAAAATTTGAATTTAATATATAATTCCAGCCACGTACCATCTGTTCTAGCTCTCTTCTTTGATAGGCCAGTCCAACTTATTTACTGGATTTCTACCCTTGATTGACCTTTGCATGGAATAGTTAGTTATTGACAACACATAGACCCAGAGAAGATCTAACTGTCTCAAATTGAGTTGCATCCAGTGGCTTGGTGAGGATGTCACCTAGTCGCTTATTTATTGTCACATGCTTCAACGTAATGACCTTCTTCTGCACTAGCTCTCTGATGAGGTGGTGTTTGATAACAATGTGTTTCGTTCTGGGGTACTGTACCAAGTTCTTGAATGTGTTTATGGCTCTCATATTGTCACAGTACAGAGACATTTCTTTCTATTCCACTCCGTGTTCAGACAACATCTGCTTCATACATAGGATCTGAGAGCTGTAATTTCCAGCAGCAATGAAGAAGTGATCAACATCATTCAGTTCCATGTGGAGTCCAAGCCAATTGATTACTCCTGCCATGCTCATCTCCAGCTCTGTTTGCATCATGTCCACGAACTGGTGCTTCTATGTACCGGATCCAAACATTATATTGTCAATATAGATCGTTGTAATAATCTCTGACCTTGTGTATTTGATGAATAGTGTATCTACTCCCCATCGCACAGAGCCATGATTGACTGGAACCACCATGAGATGCTTGTACCATGCTCTGGGCGCTTGCTTGGGTCCATACTGTGCCTTCTTCAGTCGAAACACATGAGCGAGGTGATGTGGGTCATCAAACCCCTTTTGTCGAGCAACATATACTACCTTGTTCAGAATTCCATTCAGAAACGCACTCTTCTTATCCAGCTCTTCATGTGTTGCCAGAACCCAATACTCGTCAAGACGTGCAATGTTCTTGGCAATCCTCCTAGATGGTTGTAATACTGGTACAGTGTTCCGCGTCACAGCTGGTGTGTGTGTGTCCTTGTCCTTATTTGGTACTCCCCCTGAAACGGTAATGTAAGAATTCAGGGTCTTGAGACTAAGATGTCCCAAGCGTCTGTGCCACAACTCCATTTAATCCCTTTGGCTCGCAAAATAGGCAGATGAAGCATCTATTCCATCGGTTCCGAGAAGATAGCAATTGTTTGTTGACCTGCTTCCTTCCATCAGTGTATCTCCATTCTTACCTAGAACGCAACACGAATCATGAGTAAATTTGACATGATGTCCTTCATCACACAATTGACTGATGCTAATCAAGTTCACTTTCAATCCATCCACCAGGAGAACATCCTCGAGCTCAGGTAGATTCGGAACCCTCAATGTCCCACAGCCGATCACCTGGCCCTTTCCTCCATCACCAAAAATAAGAAACTGACGTTTCTTAACTTCTCTAACACGTAAGAGATGATTAGGGGTACCTTTCATATGTGCCGAGCATCCAATGTCGAAGTACCAGCGGTCTTTCGTCATGAGACTGGATGAGCGGAACGCAACCAGACCTACTTCCTCCCTAAGCTTTGGTCTCCAGACTAGTCTTATTCGAGGGTTGCTTTTGGGTTCCAATGCCCTTCGCTCAACTACTAGCAGTTGGCACTTTAGTTTGATGTGCCCCATCTAGTAGCAGTACCAACATGTACGAGTGTCTCTTCTTCATTTAGTGCCAGGTCTGACTCTTGTGGTCACAGGCCAAGTCTTCCTTTGATAATCGGATGACCTTTCGGGGTTCAGATTCATCCTCTGTCCATGCTTCTGTGCCACAGTGTGTTCAGCCTTCACAAAAATTATCTTGCCACAATAGTTTTTACCAGTGAAGTCGAGGCCTCTGTGTCCATCTTCCATTCTTTGTGATTTCAGAATAGCCTCCAAATTCTTTGAGCCAAAGTTCAGTATCTTCACAGACCTTTTGAACTTGCTTAATTTCTCCATAGTTCTGCATTTTTCCTTCTTAGCTCTACCATGCCTCTAGGATCTGTTTCTCTGTTTTTCTCCATCTCAACTTTTAGTGATGACACAGTGATGGACCAAAATTATACGAATCAGAAACACAGTATAACCCCCTTATTTAGACATTTTGTCTATTTAACTTTTGCTTGTTAGTTCAGATATATTTTTACAGGGTAATTCAGAGCTTAGAGAGAATACACTCTAAAGAGGAGCTTTTTAAGCAAAAAAGATGTTACGAGTCAATCCAAGGTCAAGATCATATGCCGACTGAAGAAATATCAAGGATCCTGACGTTGAAGCACTCGTAATAAATTAATCAGAAGAATCAGGAGAGGAATCAAGACAGCCCGGGGAAGAAACACATTGACAGTTTTGTGAAAAGACTGCACAAAACTGTACAAAACTCACATATGGGCAAGGTGACCGGCCACTTGGGCAAGAGGTGACCAAGGGAGGAGCTCCTCCCCTTCCACCACCGGCAACCGGCGGCTCCTCCTCCCTTGACCGGCGGCTTTTGCTCCTCCTCCACATGGCACCTCCTCCTTGCTCCTCCTCTCCTTCCTCCATGTGTGGCCATCTCCTCCCTTCATTTTCTCCTCCAATCACAATGCAACACTTGCCTCCATCTCCTCCTCCTCCCATGGCTATATAAGGAGGAGCTCCTCCCCTCATTCAAATCATCCCTCACTTGTAAAAATCACTTCTCTCTCTAAAGTTATGTATTTGTAAAGTTTGGCTTTGGAAATAAAGGATAGCTCCCTTGGCGCTTCAACGGTTGTAAGTAATTCTTAGTATTTATTCAACTGTTTTATTTCCTTAGTTATAATGTTTAGCGCGATGAATAGTAGCTAAACTAATAGTTCGGTAGAAGGGGCGCACTTGTATTATAAAATGTTTTAGACTATTAACTTAGTGTCTCGAATTAGTATTCAACACTTATTCTATGTGCCATATATAAAAGTTAGAATGTCTAAGGTAAAGTAAACCATTTGGGAATGTGACCATAGGGGTCCAAATTCGTAAACTCTTCCTTAGATATTCGTGATCACACTCGGGTAAGTGGACCATTTAAAAACTGGGCCAAAGGGATTAAATGAATAAACTTATCTGAAGAGGTCGACTATCTTAAAAACCATTTGAAAACTGGGCCAAAGGGATTAAATGGATGCATGTAGGCTAATATAACCGGGAATGGAGTATTATTCTAAGTAGAATAAGTGCTATATGTCCTAGGAATAGGGTAGACAGTGTACACAAATCGAGTGCTTGGAATGGCCTTGATACACCGTTTGAATACTTAGACGATTCACTAAAAGTCAATGATAAACAGGATATAATACAAGACCCCTGAAACCGAACATTTCTCTTTAATTATAAACTGCAATTTACTTTCCAGTATTAAAACCAACCAACCATCCAATCAATCAATCACTTAGCTGGTAGCTTTAAAACCAACCAACCGACTTAAAACACGCTCTTTCGCTGGACAACCCCCTCAAAGAACATCTATTCCACTGATTCTCTTGGGTTCGACCCCTACTTACCACTTGCTACCCAGTAGTAAAGTCGCGAGTAGCGGACTTTTATAAATATTATTTTTGACGTTTGCACATAACGACTGTGCGTCCATCACACAGCACCTAGGAGTTCTACTTCCTGTGCAAGCAGAGATGATCGTTCCTTATTCATTTCTATCATCAGATACATCATGGAAGTGACTTCATTTTCGAGTTCAACCTTCTAAGCTACCAGCACTTCAATCTCCTGCCATATCTTATCTTTTTCTTCTGACATGCTAGTAACTATTTCTGTAAGTTTCTTATTCAGATCAATCACCATCTTCCACTTCTCATACAATTCTTTGTATGTTTCAGCCAAAATCTCCTGAGTGAGTTCTTCATCATCACTGTCTGAGGTGTCGTCAATAGGCTGTTTAGACACTGCACTTGAATACTGACTTCCGCTTGTTTCACTGCAGTCTTCAATAGTGGTAACAAAGGCAATGAAGTTGGTAGTCTCATTCTCACCTTCCTCGTCGTCAGACTCACTGTCACTCAGGTTGGCAGCAAGCGCCTTCTTCTTTTTGAGGGTGTTGGCGCACTCAGCTTGTATGTGACCAAAGCCACTACATTCTCGACACTGAATTTCTTTACTTTTGTCACTGAAGTACTACTACCTTTTTTCACCAGCCTTTGATGTTCCTTTCTTCCAGTTACGGAAGTTGGTCGAGGAAGAATGGTCTTATTATGATCCACATCTGTTGATCTTTCTTACCATTCTACCAAAACTATGGGCCATCATTGCCAGCTGTTCGGTTGAAAAGTTTGACTCAAACTTATCTTCAGATACTTCAGCTTTCAAGGCAATTCCTTTGTTTCCTCTTGGTTGAGCATCTTGAAGTTGATTCATCTCGCACGTTCTCAGTGACCCCATGAGGTCTTCAAGATTTAGATTGGCAATGTCATGCATTTCTTCAATAGCGGTCACCTTTATAGCAAACCTTTGAGGCAATGACCTCAGAACCTTGCTTGCCATCCTTTCTTCCTCAATGGGTTTTCCGAGTGCGGCAGCCTCATTGGACAGGTCTAGAACTCTTGCGTTGAACTCATCAATGGTTTCTTCTTCCTTCATTTTCAGATCCTCAAACTTCGTTGTGATCATCTGCATTCTCGAGTTTCTCACTTTGTCTGTACCTTCATAGGCTGTCTTAAGAATATCTCATGCCTCCTTCACAATTTCACAGTTTGCTATCAGTTTGAACACATTCTCGTCCACTCCAGAGAAAATTGCATTCATGGCCTTGGCGTTTCCCATAGAGGCTTTTTCATCTGCATCTGTCCATAAAGCTTCAGGTTTGATCACCATTATTCCTTCTGTGTTGGCCATCAGGGGCGGTGTCCAACCAACTAGTACAGCTCTCCAAGCCTTCTCATCAAGAGATTTCAGAAAGGCCTTCATCTTAGACTTCCAGTAGCCGTAGTTCGACCCTTCAAGCAGCGGAGGACGATTGGTGCTCTGTTCCTTACAACTCATCTTGAAAAGTCTCCGGATCACACTCAGTATATTGAGTGTCCTCTCTGATACCAATTGAAATACTGTTGTCTTATTCAAGACGAGTTCCAGATGGTGTTCGAACTTAGTCTCGAATATTTATCAAACAGTCACCGAAACAAAATAATGCAGAGACACGCAGTGTGATACAGATGGGGGCTTCCCACACCCTAAAGGGTGGCAAATCTTATTGAAAAGTTTAGAGCTACAGATGGTCTTACTCTTACAATCTCCCGAGAGTAATTGCCTAGCCTCTAACACTTCTTCACTAAGATTTGCAACCTCGGCTCCCCCTCGATCCCCTATGGATAGGACGAGACTCCCTCCCGACCTAGTCTTGGACCTCTCCGATGTCCAGTCACCTTCTCCCGAATGCGCAAGCTTTTAACTACGTGTGCAGCGGGTTTGTTCATCAAGAACAGTCTGATCAGCACACTGAACAGACTGCTTCTTTGCCGTTGATTTTCCGGTGTGGAAATATCAATCGGTCGTCGCTCCTCCTCCTCCTCCTCATTTACTCTAGATCACTCTTGTGTTTTCTATTTCTCCAAAAGCGATGATGATCAAGGAAACCCTAGTCTTGTTTATATAGTACACGGCTCCTTCCTTAATCAGTTAGGATATTCGATCTCGAGTATTTAGGAAATATTTCCTAAATATTCTCAAGCTTCCAAATCTAGCTTCTATCTTCAAGTATCTTTTGAATATCCTCTTGATAATCTTGGCATCTTGATAATGTAGCTCGAATATCTTGCCAACCAATCTGATCTTCAACCGACTCCAATCAGTATATCTTCAATATTAGGAAATTTCCAGATTAGGAAACTTCTGTGATTCTGTTCCACGCTGTATGCGAGTTCCAATCTTCGGTTGAACAGCTCCTTGACTTCTGCTTGAACACTATGAAGACATTTTGCCCAAAGTCATGCCTTACGCAGGAACAACATAAAGAATTGAGCTTGCTCAGATCGGGTAGTTGTCCGCGATTGGATGTAAAATTAGTCCAACTGTTGTTGTAGAGACCTTTTCCTCCTTTCTTTTTTTTCTTCATTATTGAAGTTTCTTCATCAAAAAACAAAAACTCTTGTGATATTTGTGCTCATCATAAGTCTTACTCATGGCTCGTTGTGTCGGTGACCTGGCCTTGGGGCGTCTTTGGTTCTTAATCGATCTATATTTTGTTTTTGTTGATGATCTTTAGAACAATTGTGATTTAATAGTACAGTCACATTGGTTTAAAAATATGTCTTGGACATATTTTGAATTGAAATTCATTTGCATGGAGTTAAAAAATCATTTGATTTGGTTCCATGCTGACAACAATGGTCATGTATTATTAATATATATGCAAGTTATTACAGGACTTAGAAAAAACGGGAAGGAGAGAGCGCTCATGTTTGAGTGGGTTGCAAGTAAAAGAAAAGAGGAGGTCCTCCCCCTTTTTCTCCTCCATTTTCATCCCATGTCAAGCAAGAATATATTCTGTTACAAAATCAAAAACAGTTATGTATGAAAACCAATACCCAGGTCATAACAAGGACACCTTTATCATTTAAATTATCACAACTTAATTATGTTTCTTCACTTGCACATATTCATCTGACTGGAAACATCAGTCTCATTGTGCAAACTGCCGTGTCCTGTTAAGCCAATATTATCTTCTTTATATTCCACATCCTTCTCAAATCACGCTCTTACATTTTTTTCATTTGGCTCGCTTGTTCGTCATTGTCATTGTTCCTCTTGCAAGCTCTGAGGTGCGTTAAGTTGTGTACATGACTACACCAAGCTCGTATTGCTACTGGCTGAGTTTGAAGCTCATCCTAATTCTCTCGCTCTATTTACCAGCCACGCTTCTTCGTTGTGGTAATTTTTCTTACTCATATTGCCGCACTCAGCTCTTCGTGCATCTTTGGATGTTGTTTTCGCTCAAAAAAAAAATCATGATCTAAAATACGCATATGCTTGCAGATGCACGAAGATCTAATTTGGAAGCAACAAGGGGTCCGAAAACTTCATTCAACACACACCTTAAGGAGTTGAAGTTACTGAGACATTACGACGAAATGTGGTCACTGGACTCATCATCTAACTCTGAACCATATGGAATTGGTTCACCATTTTCATTGCCACCATTTGATTCTCTGCCTCCAGTTTCTATGCCACAAGGCCAGACAACACCACCTTACTGCATAAATCCACCATTCACATCAACAACTAATCCTTCACCCCCAGCACCACCGGTCTTCTACGTCCCTCCCACATTTCCTATCTCAAGTCCCCCGCCTTCAGGCTCTTCTTATCCGACCCCTTCACGCCCTCCATCGAATCCGAATCCGATTCCTCCCCAAACTGTACCAAGTCCACCATCAAGTTATGTTCCAACCCCAACTGGCAACCCCCCTAGTTTTGAACCTTCCCCACCCGGTGGAAGCAGCGGAGGAACACCGGGTGGAAGCAGCGGAGGAACTCCGGGAGGAGGAGGCGGATTTGCACCCAACCCACCAGTGTTTGTACCAAGTCCACCAGTGTATCAACCACCAGTGATTTACCCACCACCAGCAGTCCCGCCGCCACCGCATCATGGAGATAGCCTAACACTATGGTGTGTGGCAAAGCCATCAGTACCTGATCCAATCATACTAGAAGCTATGAACTATGCGTGTGGATCTGGAGCGGACTGTGAGTCTATCCAGCCAAATGCAAATTGTTACCAGCCCAACACAGTACTCGCCCACGCCTCATATGCATTCAACAGTTATTGGCAAATGACCAAGGTTGCCGGAGGAACTTGCGAATTCGGAGGCACGGCCATTCTTGTCACTGTTGACCCAAGTAAGCATTATATTCACGGATTCATATTTAGTGCAGTCAAATCAAAAATAATTATTCGAAAACGACGTAGTTTTGACAAAACAATATAAAATGCACGTTGTTTCGTAAATATAATCCGTAAATTAATAATTGAACCGTTTTCAAAACTATACAAATTTGATTTAGAACTATGCAAGTTTTATTCTAAAACACACAAAAAAATTCGCCCTTTCTTGGCTGTTTATTGGTTGGCTGCACGAACAGGATCTTATTCCCATCTCATTTCTCAACTAACTGGCCTTATAATTAACTGATGACTGTCTGATTCTGTCCACTGCAGGCCATGGTGGATGTCATTACATTATCACTTAATTTCAGAAGCTAGTAATAATCGACCATTTGTTTGCAAATAGGCTTGCATATTTTTAATAACAGGGGATCTGAAGAAGCACAGGAAATCTTTGAGCAACAAACTTGCATTCACATGTGTATAGCTTAATTATAATACTCTTTTCCTTCGTTTTCGTTTAGATGGACTACTCCCCATATTTTGTAATATATATATACTATTAGTAATAATGGGGCTCTATTAGTTCCATTTTTTCTTTCTTATATCAATTTGCCATTTTCATTGACTTATATGCTTGAGAACTGTGAGTAGAAATTTGTGAAGAAGCCTTTTCTTCCAAGGGCTGCAAACGAGCTGATACGCTCGTGTGATACTCGTGAATAGACTTGGTTTAAATTTGTTCAAAGCTCGACTCGAAATTGAAAGAGTTGATCACAAGCATAAATTTCCAATTCTTTTAATAGATGAGCCGAGTACAAATTAGAAAGAACTAGGCTCGAATAGATTCGTGAACAACTCGATTAATTACTCAATTTTTCCAAATGAATCTCGAAAATTACTATTGTAATTTCAACAAGAGTTTAATAGGCTGAAGCCTATCAAAGCTCAGATGATTCCTCAGACCGAATAAATGTTTTATTAAATCAGGTGTGTTCATTTAAATATGTCTGTTCATATAATTAGTTTTGTAACGAGCGTCGAATGTGGGACAAAAGCAAATATTATAATGAATCATTGGAGAAGGCAAAACACAAGTGCAGTCCCAATATCCCACATCGATCCATTTATGAGACTTTGATTCACAAGTGATAATAAAACGCGGAGTAAGCCCCTTCCATCTACAACTGCCTAATTATAATGTCTATAGGCTAGACTATTCTTAGGCCCCAATTGTCCTTGGGTTGCCCTAGCGATTCCAGTGTAAAAAGCTTTACATTTTCTAATGCAAACGAGCTTTAAAATCAAGCAATTTGTATAGGTATCTGTAATTCGAGTTTGAGATTCGGGTACGAGCTCGATTATATCTTGAAATTTTTTAAGTAGAGTTCGAACAAAATTCTTGAGGTTTGTCGAGTTCGAGCAGCTTAATACTTGGTTTGACTCAATTTGTTTGCAGCCCTATCATCGAATACTATTTTGCAGCTTTTTTTCCGATAAGAGGTGTGTCTTATGGAAATGGATAGAAGAAATGTAGTTGCTGGGTTGTCTTTTGCTTCACTTCGCAGCAACGGTTTGAGTAGGACCTTCAATGGTAGTGAGAAAACGTCGTCTTCTTTGTAGCTTTTTCTTGTGTGAATGTTGAATAGTGCCTTGGATATCAAATTTGGACCACGAAGTCGCTGTCCGAATTCAATATTTCCTCCCTACTCTTTGCCTTGGGTTTACAGGAAATGTGAATGTGGGATTCAATCCAAATTGAAGAACACTTTGTTTTTTAGGCAATAAAACAAAGCAAAACTAGGGTTTGGGTGTGTTGTAAATCAAGTGAAAGGATTTGATGTTTCTAGCAATTGCTCAGCACAATTTCGTGTCCTATAATTGAGAAAACAATCTCAATTTATAGACTATTGACTGAACAGACACATCTGTTGCATTCATGCGTTCGCATGCTCCATGGCATGCGTTCGCATGCTCCATGAAACGTTGCATCTTTTGCCTTATTTCATGCGGTCGCATGACCTTGAGCAGTCGCATAGAAATCTCATGCGTTCGCATGAGCGGTCGCATGACCCAACCCGAGGCATGAGAATCTCATGCGGTCGCATGATATTCTCATGCGTTCGCATGATTATCATGCGGTCGCATGATTATCATGCGGTCGCATGAAAACCTGAAAATCACTAACAATCCTCCCCCATTTTTGGGTTTTCTTTTGATTCACAACTTACCTTGTTTTAAGCAAAACACGCATAAGCAGAAATGTCACTACGGATTGAATTTCTGCATAGTGTAATCACGCATACAATATACCCGAATTGAAATGGTGTCACTAAGGATTGAACCAATCAATTCATTTGGGTACTTGACGGCGACACACGCATGTGTTACTTCACAAACCGTTAGTTTAACTTGACTCTTAATGGTCCTTGAGTCCCTATCCATTCATAAACGTTTTGAGATTTAACCCAATATCTCATGAAGCGACCAGAAACTTCACGTTTACATAGGTAAATTCTTTAATGAGTCACACCGCTCGATCGTGCTCCTACATTTAGCACTTTTTCAAAGAATCTATTAAGAAGAGTTCATCTTCAACCTAGACCTTTGTAGGTTCTGAACACATACTTGGGGATGCATATTTGTGTTCATCAATCTTCTAGGAATGGGCTTTCCGCATTGAATTCAGCTCTAACGTTAGTTAGATGTGAATTGGGTGTCCCATTACTAGATGATTATGTGGGTTTTAATCCCATCCCCTTCACAGACTTATTGATCAATTCTCTAACCAATCCCTTAGTCAAATGATCGGCTAGATTCTGTTGTGATTTTACAAAATCCACAGATATTACCCCATGCGTAATGAGCTCTCTTACCGCACTATGTCTAACACCTAAGTGTCTAGACTTCCCATTGTATACATGACTATATACCTTAGCCAACGCTGCAGCGCTATCACAATGAATTAATATGGGTGATATCGGTCTCTCACACAATGGTATTTCATGAATCATATTCTTTAGCCATTCCGCTTCTTTCGAAGCTGCCGCTAGAGCAATAAATTCAGATTCCATTGTTGAACAGCTGATGCAAGTTTGTTTCTTTGATGCCCACGAGATTGCACCTCCCCCAAGCAGAAATACCCATCCACTTGTGGAAGAATGATCCTCCTCGTTAGAAATCCAACTTGCATCCGAATATCCTTCAATTACCGAAGGGAATTCAGAATATACAAGACCTAAGTTCATCGTTCCCTTAAGATACCGGAGTACCCTATGAACCGCTTGCCAGTGATCCTTGCTAGGATTACTTGTATATCGACTTAGCTTGCCCACCGCAAAAGCTATGTCCGGTCTTGTACTTTTCATCGCATACATCAAACTTCCGATGACCCTTGAGTATTCAAGCTGTGACACTGGGGCTCCCTTATTGGAGAGAAGGTGTTTGGAAGATTCGAAAGGAGTATTGACTGGATGACAGTCCAAGTACTTGTACTTCTTTAACACTTTCTCAATGTAATGAGATTGTGTCAAAGCTAGACCCCCTTTTACTTTTTCTATTCTTATACCTAGAATAACTTCCGCCTCCCCCATGTCCTTCATAGAAAACTTAGATGATAAAAATTCCTTTGTTTGATTTATACACTTTATGTTAGTGCCAAAAATCAACATATCATCTACATATAGACAAATGATAACTCCATTTCCAGAATCATCAAACTTGCTATACACGCATTTATCCGATTGATTTAAGATAAATCCATTGGAAAGCACCACCTTGTCAAATTTTTGATGCCATTGCATAGGTGCTTGTTTAAGTCCATACAATGACTTAACAAGCTTGCATACCTTTTGCTCTTGTCCCGTTACAATGAAACCTTCCGGTTGTTTCATATATATTTCTTCCTCTAAATCGCCATTTAGGAAAGCAGTCTTTACATCCATTTGATGTACTAGCAACTTATGTATAGATGCTAAAGCTATCAACAATCTGATTGTTGATATTCTAGCAACCGGTGCATAGGTATCAAAATAGTCCAAACCAAATTTTTGTCTAAAGCCTTGAATCACCAATCTTGCTTTAAATTTATCAATGGTTCCATCTACTTTCGTCTTCTTCCTGAAGATCCATTTATTCCCTAACGCTTTATGACCTTGTGGTAAGTCAACCAAAATCCAAGTGTTATTTCCCACTATAGAGTCCATTTCATCATTAATGGCTTCTTTCCAAAATGATACATCTTGGGATTTCATTGCTTCATCATAGGTCTTTGGATCATCCTCCATGATATGGCAATATAAATATTGCAAGCCAATGTCTTCCCGAGTTCCTTCCACTAAGTACATTTGAAAATCATTTCCAAATGATGTTTCTTTCCTAGCTCTTTTACTCCTCCTAGTTGCTGAAATTTGTGGTTCACTTGACTCTTGAACTAAACTTGGTTCTAGAATCAAATCTTTAGGCAAGCTAATTGATGAAAATCTCTTTTCATCAAATATAGCATCTCTTGATTCAATAATAGTATGAATTGGTACTTGCTTGTTAGGTTCTATAACATAGAATCTATAAGCCAAAGAGTGTTGAGCATATCCTATGAATATGCATTCAACTCCCTTTTCTCCTAAAGTTTTTATCTTAGGTAATGGTAATCTTACCACTGCTCTACAACCCCAAACTCTAACATGTGTTAAATTTGGCTTCTTTTGATGCCAAATTTTATAAGGAGTAAGGTTACTAATACTATTAGGAAACCTATTCAGTAAGTAGCAAGCTGTTAGCATTGCTTCACCCCAAAATCCGTCATTTAGACCCGAGTAAGAAAGCATGGCATTAACCATTTCTTTTAAAACTCTGTTTTTCCTTTCGGATATACCATTTTGTTGTGGTGTGTAAGGAGCTGTGGTTTCATGAATGATACCCACACTTTGGAAATAACTTGGATTATAGTATTCCCCACCTCTATCGGTGCGCAATTTCTTAATAGAAATTCCCTTTTGAAGTTCAACTTCATTCTTATAAATCTGAAATTTATCAAGAGCTTCATCTTTTGAATGCAATAAATATACATAGCAAAATCTAGAAAAATCATCAATATATGTGACTACATATTTTTTATTTCCTAGAGATGGTGATGCATGAAAATCACATAAATCACTATGTATTAAATCGAGTATTTTACTTTCTCTAGTGACATTATAAAATGGTTGCCTAGTAATTTTAGTAAGCATACAAGTTCTACATTTATCAATGTTCATGTCAAATGAGGGAATTAAATCATGCTTTGACATATTATGTAATCTTTTATAATGAACATGTCCTAAACGTGCATGCCATAGTCTAGATATGTTAACATGTGAATTTGTATATTGATTAGGAAAATCATGCTCACAATTCATATAAATAGAACAAATACTTTTATTGATACTTAACTTAAACATTCCATTACATAAGTAACCTTTGCCAACAAAAATACCACCTTTAGACAACACATAGTTATCGGCTTCATATACTTGCCGATAACCTTGTTTATTCAAAACAGTACCCGACACAATATTTTTTCTAATATTTGGTACATACAAAACATTACACAAAACAATAGTTTTTCCACTTGAGAATTCTAATTCTACACGGCCTAGTCCAAGGATGGGGGCAGTTGACTCGTCACCCATGTGAAGAACTCTTTCTTCACTTGTAGCGGCAAATGACTTGAATAATCCTTTGTCTCTACATACATGTGCCGTAGCACCGGAGTCAACCCACCATGAAATCTCATCATCCTGCATAATTAAAATTTCAGAAAAATCAGAAACATAATCTAATTTAGAGTATGTATCTTTTCTATTTTTCAAATCTGAAATTATCAAATGCTGACCTTGAGATTTCTGCTCTTGGTTTTTATTACCAACAGCCTTGTCTTGAGCCTTCTCGCTCTTCCCCTTTCCTACGCGGCAGTCACGCTTGAAGTGCCCCACTTTTCCACACGTCCAACAAACTTTTTCTTTTGTCACATGCCTCTTCTTGTTAGGTCCTTTGCTAACATACTCACTTGGCCTTTTCTTTCCTTTGTTTTTGTTCCCTTTTTGAGTGTTTGTCTCCAATACATTTACCTTAGGCAAGGTTGTATCCACTTCCATAGCATCATTTTCACGCATACGAAGATCCTCCTCCATACGCAACTCTTTTGTGAGTTCCACAAGACTAATGTCTTCCTTCTTGTGCTTCAAATAACGGCGGAAGTCTTTCCATGCCGGTGGTAGTTTGTCAATGATACTTGACACCGAGATGGCCTCATCCATTTTCAGATTTGATTGAGCAAATTGCCCCAAGATACGTTGTATCTCATGGAGTTGTTCCATCACCGGACGAGAGTCCACCATCTTGTAATTGTTGAAATTACTAACAAGGAATTTCACGCTTGAAGCGTCCTCAGCCATATACTTAGCTTCAAGAGTATCCCATAACTCTTTTGCAGATTCTACATTTTGATATAAATCGAAAAGAGGATCGATCATACCGTTGAGGATGTGTCCTCTTGCGATGTAGTCGTCGTTCTCCCATTTGCTTCTTTCACGGAATGCTCCTACTGCTGCGTTGTCTCCAACTTCAGGGCATGGCGTGGACAGCACGTACACCACCTTGAGATGTGTTAACAGAAAGTGCATCTTCTTCCTCCAACGTCGAAAATCGGTTCCTTCAAACTTGTCCAATTTTTGGAATTGCGACATCATTTCTCTCACGCTCGTCATTGATTTGCAGAATAATATTGAATTCGTTTGTAGTTGCTGGGTTGTCTTTTGCTTCACTTCGCAGCAACGGTTTGAGTAGGACCTTCAATGGTAGTGAGAAAACGTCGTCTTCTTTGTAGCTTTTTCTTGTGTGAATGTTGAATAGTGCCTTGGATATCAAATTTGGACCACGAAGTCGCTGTCCGAATTCAATATTTCCTCCCTACTCTTTGCCTTGGGTTTACAGGAAATGTGAATGTGGGATTCAATCCAAATTGAAGAACACTTTGTTTTTTAGGCAATAAAACAAAGCAAAACTAGGGTTTGGGTGTGTTGTAAATCAAGTGAAAGGATTTGATGTTTCTAGCAATTGCTCAGCACAATTTCGTGTCCCATAATTGAGAAAACAATCTCAATTTATAGACTATTGACTGAACAGACACATCTGTTGCATTCATGCGTTCGCATGCTCCATGGCATGCGTTCGCATGCTCCATGAAACGTTGCATCTTTTGCCTTATTTCATGCGGTCGCATGAATTATTTCATGCGGTCGCATGACCTTGAGCAGTCGCATAGAAATCTCATGCGTTCGCATGAGCGGTCGCATGACCCAACCCGAGGCATGAGAATCTCATGCGGTCGCATGATATTCTCATGCGTTCGCATGATTATCATGCGGTCGCATGATTATCATGCGGTCGCATGAAAACCTGAAAATCACTAACAAGAAATAGATCACCGGACACTGCAAAACAACAATAACAAATCCAAACAAAACAAAACAAATAAACAAGCTAAAATAACCTGCAACAACACCTGGAGAGACCCACAAAACAGCAGCTGACTCGAAGAAACGACAAGACTAATGAAGCAGCCCCAAAACAAACAAAAGCTACCCCAGCAAAAAAGAGGTCAATCCAAACGTCCACAACCTGGAGACAAGATAGCAACACCCCTGTTAACACACAAAAACACTTCAGTAAAACAAATTTATTAAAAAGTCATACAAAAACTATTTTTTTATATGCCTCCATTTCTTCTTTTCCTTTAGCGTCTAGCTTCGTCTTGAAAAGTCTGAACACATTAATTCTGATAAGAATGGAATCACAAATTAACTTCGTCTCTTAGGATAGTAACATTTCTTCCTCTCCATGTCTCACAGATTAAGGCATTTATAAGGAAAAAATCATCTGGTGATGGCCTTTGTTCTTTCAAATCATATTGTCCTTCTAATTGATAATATCCTCCCAACAAATCCAATGAACGTCTAACTCCAATTGAATGAGGCTAGGCTTGAATAAATGAAGAACAAATAATTGAAAAACTATATGCTGGTTGGACTCAGAGGCAGCTTTGTACCAGCAACAAGAACCAAAAAAGTCATACACTCCCCTAGGGATCTCCATATGGCCTCATGGGCTTGAAAGCCTAATGGGGGCCTTGTGGCCCGCATGCCTTAAGCCTAGTAAAAACTGGCTTGACCTATTATGGCCTGCATCGGAAAGCCTAATTAAGCCTACTAAAAAGCCTAGCAAAAATAAAATAGATGTTACATTTTGTTTCTATGAATTGATTCTTCTTGATGCTTGTCTTTTTGAGAGTGATGCTGATGAAATTAATGTCTTAGACAAGGAAGCGGATCTGTGGATTTCAAGATTGTGTTGAGTGCTGAGCTTTTTGATAAACTTTGTTTCTTATCAAGTTTACTTTTGATCTTTTTGGTATTAGCCGGTGTGTAGCAGACTCACGTCGTCTAACGCGTCAAATTAAAATTAATTTTCTTTTCCTGCAAAACACTAGTGTGGCGGTGATAGAGCCGTCGTTGAGGCATGATGGACCATAATTATATGAATCATAAACACAGTTAAACCCACCAAATTAGTCTGTTTGTCTATTTAACTTTTGCTTGTTAGTTCCGATATTTATCTACAGGGTATTTTGGAGACTAGAGAGAATACACGCTAAGGAGGAGTTTTTACGCTGAAAATATATTACGAGTCATTCCAAGGTCACGATCAGACGCTGACTGAAGAAATCTTAAGATCCTGACATTGAATTACTCAAAACAAGTCCAACCGAGGAGCAACCAAAGTCAGTCCGGAGCTGAAATACACCGATAGTTTTGTGAAAACATCACAAAAATCACAAAACTCCTCTTCTCCCCTCTAGATGACCGGCTACTTGGGGAAGAAGGATGACTCATGGGGTGGCTTTCCCCTCCCCTCCCTCCATGACCGGCGGCTTCTCCTCCATGACCGGCCACCGGCGGCTTTGAGGAGACCATGGCTTTGTACCATGTGTCCTCCTTCTCCTCCACACATCTCCTCCTCCCATGGCTATAAATAGAGCCTCTCCCCTTCACTTGTAACATATCCCAAAAATCAAAAACACTTCTCTCTCTAAGATTTGGTACTTTGTAAGCTTTTTTTCTATATCTATAGTACTCCTGTTGGTTCTTGAGTATTATAGTTCGGTCTTGAGTACTCTTGTCGGTTCTTGTAGTACTCAAGCTTTACTTTTCTCTATTCTTGAGTACTCTTGTCGGTTCTTGAAGTACTCACCCCTTTCCCTTACTTACTGTCTTTCAAAAACCGTAAGTACTTAGCTATGGTATCCACCTCTATGGATATTCGTAGCTAAACTCTTCATTAGGTTGAAGGGGTGTACTTGTATCATAAAATGTTTTAGGCCATCTTTTTAGTGCCTCTTCTTTTTATTCAAAACTTGTTCTATGTGCCATATATTAGGCCAGAACTTCTAAGGTTGAGTGGATGCTTGAAATGACAAAACTCTTCCCTGGGGGTTCGTGAACATACTCGGGTAAGTGGATGCTTGAAATGGCAAAGCTTATCTGAGGAGTTCGACCTCTTTTAAACACCATTTAGTTTGATCGGAAATGATTGATCAAATGGATGCACATAGGCTAGTATACCTTGAAATGGGGTGCTAGTCTAAATAGAACAAGTGCTCTACGACCTTGAAATGGGCTAGACGGTGTGTGCAAATCGAGTGCTTGAAATGGCCTTGATAAACTTTTGAATACTTAGAAGGATCACTAAAGGTCAATGATAAACAGGCTATGATACAAGGCCCCAGAAACCGAATGCTTTCCTTAAATTTAAACACCACCTGCATTTACTTTCTTAGTATAAACTGCTCTATCAACTGCTCACGTTCCGTAAGGCTTGCCAATCACGCATCACCCGCTGTAAGTCTTCTACTTTTATTTTCAGTACTTTACTTTTCTGTCATTTACTTTTCCGCACAAAAAACCAAAACCAAGCAACCAATCACTTACTTTTCCGCACTAAAACCTCAATCAACATAAAACACGCTCCCTCGCTGTACAATTCCCTCAAAGAATAGCTTATCCCCCTAATTCCCTTGGGTTCGACCCCTACTTACCACTTGCTACCCAGTAGTAAGGTCACTAGTAGCGGAATACAAATTTGCTTTTGCACAGAGAACATCGCACCTTAACGACATTGCGGTGGGCTCAGTCAAAACTGGCGCCGTTGACGGGGAATTAGTTAATTAATCGGATAAGGTCTTTGAATCGATACTCGCTTCAAAACAACCATGTCTCGCGAAGGAAGCCACCATGACTACCAAGATAACGACGAGATAAACCTGTACGATCGAAATGATGAGGTGCCACTTCCATTTGTGGACGATCCGGAACAACTCATCAGAAACAGAAGAGCTCGTGATAAGGAGGCCATCAGAAGAAATCAAGAACCACCCGAGGACCAAAATGCAGCTGGTCCAGTACAACCCCCTAGATATCCACCACCTCCTCAACCTCGACAAGTGCCGAGACGAGAACCCGCTTTTGATAACTACTACGGGGATAACAACAATTACCGTACACCTACTATGGGAGAACTCAATGCCCCAGAATTCGAAACACAGCTGTGGTGCATTTGCCAGGACCCTGAACTAGAAAACATTGCCGTCAACATGTCCGTGGTCCACAATTTGCCAAAGTTCTCAGGAACTAATGGAGAATCAGCAATGACTCATCTCCAGCGCTTACATGGTATCTGCCAGAACTTAAAACTGAATAGCGTAAACGTAGACGACTTCAAGTTGAAGGCATTCTATTTTTCCCTCATTGACTCGGCAAACGACTGGTTCCTTTCATTGCCTTCGAGAAGCATCAGAACATGGGTTCAGATGCAAAGGAAATTCATGGACAAATACTACCCAGCGACAAGAGCGATGCAAGTATGGAGACAACTACAAGACATCAAGCAAGGACCCAATGAAACCATGTACGATTATCTGGAAAAGTTCAACCGCCTTGAGAGAAGCTGCTGTACCCTTGGACTGCCTGAGAAACTCACCGTCGAGTATCTCATTGATGGATTAAGACCTTAGACAAAATGCTCCTGGATGCCTCTGCTGGAGGATCCATGATGAATCTATCATTAAGTGGCATAAGGGATCTAATCACCAACGTTGTTGAAAATGCCCGATTTAGAGAAGAGACGACTCGTCAGGAAGAATTTTCCCGAACAAGGAATGTGGCAAAAACTGAAACACCGATGAACTCCATGCCAGAAGAGATGAAACAATTAAAGGAGATGATGATTTAGTTCCTACGAAGACAACCAGTTCCAGTTAAGCCTTGCGAATTTTGTGGTTCTACGGACCACAAAACCGACGCATGCCCGACATTAATAGAAGAGGAACCGGCAGAAGTGAATGCAGTGGGAGGATACCAGGGATACAACAACAACAGCAGCGACAGAGCTGGACAAAACCGACAGTATGGTCAAACAACCAACCCGAACTGGCGTAACAATAACTATCCTCAGAAGGAAGCACAACCAGCTGTCCCTCAACTAGCTCAGTCATTCTACCAACCCCCCACCGACAGTATAACCAGAACGCTCCATCAACAGGCAAATATCAGCAAAGAGGACCAAATCAGTACCAAGCCGGCCCGAATAATCAGCAAGAACCAACCAAGTCACTCGATGACACAATGAAGGAGCTCGCAGGAAGCATAAATCAATTGGGTGCTTCGCTACACCAATACCAGGCGAAAACTGACGGGGCAATTTCAGAATTGACCAAACACATGTCCTAGCTCGCCACGGCAATGTCAACACTCACTAATGAGCCTGGCAGACTTCCTTCACAAACCATCCAAAACCCAAAGGCGAATCTTAGCATGATAAAGAGGTCAAACGTAAAGGGGACACTGGGAGAAGTAGCACGATCCCCAACTTACAAACTTACAAACAAGCACTTCACCCGGAGGTGTCGTCCTGATTGGAATCAAGAGGAAGACCGACCTAATGATGGCAAAACATGGGTCACGCATGCTGACAATGGATGGTACGCATTCACCATTTGCATAACACCACCACCGATCATACACTCTGACATACCAGCACCTGGATGGGATGACAATAACGATTTAAAGTGGGACTCTCCAACTAATATTTATGCTCCGAAGCAAAATATTAAGGGGCCCGATTAGACAAATCCTAAGCCAAGGAATGGGCAGAATGGCCCGACAATAGAAAGAGTCCTCACTTCAGATCATGAGTCACGACCGGAAAGAGATAAAGACCCAGGGGCCTTCACAGTCACCTGCGGTATTGGTGAAACCCAGATTCATAAGTGCTTAGTCGATCTTGGGGCTACTGTCAACGCCATGCCTTCCTCCTTATATTACTTATTAGGACTTGGTCCATTGAAACCGCCCAGGTCAAATATCGAGCTAGGAGATAAATCATGCATCCGTCCGGTTGGAGTGCTAGAAGATGTAATACTCCATGTGGGAAAGCTCGTCGTTGCTGCAGACTTTTATGTAATACAAACGGGAGAGACCAGCGAAGACGACCCTCCAACAATAATATTGGGACGACCATTCCTCTACGCTACTAAAGCAAGCATCGATGTGGGCAAGGGCTCATTATCGCTTAAGTTCGGCGGCAAAATTGCAAATTTCTCCATTGATAATAGCCGCACGGATACAAAGAAACCGCTAGACATTATACATATCTCAGATCACGGTACACAGATTTCTGACCTGCCAAAGGAGACCGAAAGAGTAACAAGACCAGCAGCTATGGTCAAAGGTCCCCCGCCTTCTCAAAAGCAATGGAAAGAAAAAACACCAAAACCATGGGGTTCTAACCCAAGCAAGAAATCAGGAAGAGTCAAGGCCAGAATCAACACAGGAACAGTGGCGAAATACGACCTGAGCCGCCCATGGGATCCAAACCAGTGATCCAGGAATGAGGTCTTGTCGAGCCAACGACGTTAAACAAAGGCACTGGTCGGGAGGTAACCCGACACCTATCTTACTTTCAGTCTTTTATTTTTCTGTCATTTAGTTTTTACCAATAAGTCGCTCTCACCCACTTGGTGCATAGAAGAAATGACTATTCAGGAATCGGACTCGGGTGCAACATTAAGCCAGCCAGGCCTACGCCAAGAGTAAAAGGCCCCAGCCGAACTCCCTCGATTATCCAGCCTCATGCCATGTCGTTCGCTCGACACTTTAAAGGGAGTTCTGTTCTTCCCTTTTCCTTAATGTCATTTCCTTCTCGTATACTATCTGCTTGCATGGCTTTTGAACTAAGTTGTGCTGAAAGGCACGCCTTCGTTCAAAAGTGTGGGGTGAGATCCACCTTTGTAAATAAATAACATGTTTTTCCTTTTCCCTTAATAATTATTTTTTTTGAAAATATGAACTTAAGAATGTGAAAAAGATAAATCTAAATTCATGCATTAACCTTGTGAAAATTCAACTGTTTAAAAACTTAGAATGTAACTTCTCATTTGTCCCTTTGTGCTAAGATAAACAAGGGATGTGGAGTTGATATAAATGCCCTAGAGAGGCTTGGCAAGCAATCGAAGGACTGAATTTCGCTATATGGTTTTCGAAGTCAGTGGAGGCTGCACTTCGGGTTTCAGTGAAGATTGAAGTCATCTCCGCCATGCAGTGTTTATGCAAAAAGAAAAAAAGGCGAGGACGGGAATCAGACCATCCTATCTCTAGTTAAAGTAGCCGAGAAAATAGATGAGCGACCCTCATCTTGACCCGCGCGAAACGGCAAGGATGAGAGAGAGCGGGGAGGTATTTCCATATGCTCGCGGGCGATGATTGGACCTCCCAAAAAGGCTTGAGAAAATGGACTAGCAAGCCACAAAAAGGCAAAAGCTCGAAGAAGCAAATCAAGAGGCCAAAAGCCCAAAACTGTGAAGGTTTTAACCGAACAAAAAGTGAAGTACTCAAAGAGTCAAATCAAAGGCCAAAGGCCGATTCACAACAAAAAAAACTGTCCCTCACCAAAAAGAAATCAAAAAGGCTCAACTCAGTGAAACCCAAACCGAATCACGTGCTAGAGAAAGCTACAAGGAAACCATATAGTGCGAGACGGTCCCGAGGATGTAGTCCAGGAGCCTGAAAAGGGCTATCTCCCGAAACATCCAAAATAATTTGCATCTCAGCATGGAGGTACAAGTATCAAGTTTCTTCTATTTATTTACACGGTTTAATTTGGTAATAAGTAGTAATGCATGAATTAGGATAAATCGAGTCCCACAGTCTAACTTTCATATTTTAAAAGCTTACTTAGTGTGCCGCCCTTTAATATCATTGTTCGTGACGAACAACTAAAAGTGTGGGGTGATCTGATGGACCATAATTATACGAATCATAAACACAATTAAACCCACCAAATTAGACTGTTTGTCTATTTAACTTTTGCTTGTTAGTTCTGATATTTATCTACAGGGTATTTTGGAGACTAGAGAGAATAAACGCTAAGGAGAAGTTTTTACGCTGAAAATATATTACGAGTCATTCCGAGGTCACGATCAGACGCTGACTGAAGAAATCTTATGATCCAGACATTGAATTACTCAAAACAAATCCAACCGAGGAGCAACCAAAGTCAGTCAGGAGCTGAAATACACCGATAGTTTTGAGAAAACATCACAAAAATCACAAAACTCCTCTTCTCCCCTCTAGATGACCGGCTACTTGGGGAAGAAGGATGACTCATGGGGTGGCTTTCCCCTCCCCTCCCCTCCATGACCGGCGGCTTCTCCTCCATGACCGGCCACCGTCGGCTTTGAGGAGACCATGGCTTTGTGCCATGTGTCTTCCTTCTCCTCCACACATTTCCTCCTCCCATGGCTATAAATAGAGCCTCTCCCCTTCACTTGTAACATATCCCAAAAATCAAAAACACTTCTCTCTCTAAGATTTGGTACTTTGTAAGCTTTTGTTCTATATCTATAATACTCCTGTCGGTTCTTGAGTATTATAGTTCGGTCTTGAATACTCTTGTCGGTTCTTGTAGTACTCAAGCTTTACTTTTCTCTATTCTTGAGTACTCTTGTCGGTTCTTGAAGTACTCTCCCCTTTCCCTTACTTACTATCTTTCAAAAACCATAAGTACTTAGCTATGGTATCCACCTCTATGGATATTCGTAGCTAAACTCTTCATTCGGTTGAAGGGGTGTACTTGTATCATAAAATGTTTTAGGCCATCTTTTTAGTGCCTCTTCTTTTTATTCAAAACTTGTTCTATGTGCCATATATTAGGCCAGAACTTCCAAGGTTGAGTGGATGCTTGAAATGACAAAACTCTTCCGTGGGGGTTCGTGAACATACTCGGGTAAGTGGATGCTTGAAATGGCAAAGCTTATCTGAGGAGTTCGACCTCTTTTAAACACCATTTGGTTTGATCGGAAATGATTGATCAAATGGATGCACATAGGCTAGTATACCTTGAAATGGGGTGCTAGTCTAAATAGAACAAGTGCTCTACGACCTTGAAATGGGCTAGACGGTGTGTGCAAATCGAGTGCTTGAAATGGCCTTGATACACTTTTGAATACTTAGAAGGATCACTAAAGGTCAATGATAAACAGGCTATGAAACAAGGCCCCGAAAACCGAATGCTTTCCTTAAATTTAAACACCACCTGCATTTACTTTCTTAGTATAAACTGCTCTATCAACTGCTCACGTTCCAGAAGGCTTGCCAATCACGCATCACCCGCTGTAAGTCTTCTACTTTTATTTTCAGTACTTTACTTTTCTGTCATTTACTTTTCCGCACAAAAAACCAAAACCAACCAACCAATCACTTACTTTCCGCACTAAAACCTCTATCAACCTAAAACACGCTCCCTCGCTGTACAATTCCCTCAAAGAATAGCTTATCCCCCTAATTCCCTTGGGTTCGACCCCTACTTACCACTTGCTACCCAGTAGTAAGGTCACGAGTAGCGGAATACAAATTTGCTTTTGCACAGAGAACACCGCACTTTAACGACAGTGCGGTGGGATCCGTCAAGGCACTGCAAAATTAACATTTATAGTTCCACTACTCGTGGCTCACTATGGATTAGTAAGCGGTAAGTAGGGGTCGAACCCAAGAGAGTAAGTGTGGAATAGTTGTTCTTGAAAAGAAAGAAAAGAAAGTAAATACAATTGGGTTTTTGGTTGGTTTTTTAGACAGAAAGTAAATAACTGAAAAGTAAAGTGCTGAAAGTAAGTGCGAGAAAGTAAGTGCGTAAAGTAAATACTGAAAGTAAAGTGCGTGAAAGTAAAGTGCTGAAAAGTTAAGTTCTGAAAGTAAATTGCTTGAAAGTAAATGACAGGAAAGTAAAGTGCTGATAACTAAGGACGAAAGATATTCAGTCTAGGGTCTCTACTTGTGAGACAACCATCATAGACGTCAAATGATCTTACTTTGTGTTCATAAGTGTGGGTTTATTCCTTTTCAAGACTTAAACCCTAAAGTAAGGCTATTTCTAGCACTTACACCACAATCTACTCTAAGTGCAGCCACTTGATCTCATTTCTGATCAACCAAGTGACTTAAGGAAGATCAAACTACTCGACTAAGTTTTGCCCTTTCGATGCATCCACTTAGCCTTGTTGTCTAATCAAGATTGAACCACTCAGCTAAGCTTTGCCCTTTTGATGCATCCACTTAGCCTTGTTGTTCAACCGAATAATGGCACCGAACTAGTTGACACACAAAATAGCATTAAATTCTAGTCTCAAGATGCATACACAAGTATGAACACCCTTTGACCGAATATGCTTTAGCTACTTGTATTCATATCAAGGAATACAAGCACCATACTTACGAAAGTAAAGGAAAAAAAGAAAGTAAAGGAGAGGAGCTCCAAATCAAGTGCAAGTAAAGGAAATCGAGAGCTTGCTGGAAAGTAAGAGCTTTGGAGCTCAAGAACAAGTGAAAGAAAGTAAAGGTTTTCAAGAACAAAGTAGAGAGCAAATTGTGTTTGTATTGAAAATGAAGAGAAGAGAGTTAAGCTCTCTTCTCTCTAAGGACTTGGGACTTCGAAGCACACCCATTACATTAGGCAAGCCCTCTATTTATAGGCAAGGGAAGTCGGTTTAGGGAGGAGAAGATAAGCTTTGGTTAGAAGAAATATCCCAAAAGCAAGCCACTTGAGTTTGTCTCTTCCAAAAGCCATCCCACTTGCCTTGCACATGCTTGAGCCAACCGACTTGAGCTTGGCTTCATCCAAAGGGCAACTAATCTTGGACTAGATGAGGCCAACCGGACTTGAAAAGAAGACGCCAACCAAACTCCAAAACTAAACCGAAGTGAATAGTAGAAGCCAACCGGAATATTGGGAATTCGGTTCTGGGTTGAAACTTCTTGGACGGAACTTGGTTGGACTTTGTTGTGCTTGGCCTGAGCTTGATCGGAGCTCGATCGGAGCTTGATCAGAGTTTGGCCGGAATCTGGCCGGAATTTTGGCCAGAGGCTCTTGGCTTTTGGACCACTGATTTGGAATGCTGAGGAAATTCTAAGACTGGCCCATGAAGGATGTTTGGCCAGAATATGGCCGGAGCATGATCGAAATCCCAAAACGGTCGGAATTGCCCTAGTTTGGCCTTGATCGGGCTTGAGCTGGTTCCACTCGGGCGTTTTGTCTGGGAAGTGAGATTGTCTGAGTTGTTGGGCATTTCAAATAACTTGGTCGAGCCAGAGTTGCCAGATTAGCTGGTTTGGTCGAGCGACTTGGTTTCAGTGCCTATCAACGCGCACGGGACATTTGGAATTAGGCCAACTGCTAATCTGCTCCGGCATTCTCCTTGGTTTTCTGACATTTTCCACCTTATTTTCCATTTTGATCACTTTGCTCGAGGTGGATTTTTCAGATCAGATGGTTTGCCCGGGCAACTTGAATTCAATGCTAGACAGCTTGGCTGGTGCGCGGGGCGCGACCTGGGCGATGCCTGGGCGCGGCCTGGGTGATCATTTCTTCGGACCCGGCTGAAGTTTCTCGGGCCTGGCTCGGCAGAAATGACTTGGCGTGCTTTTCGGCACAAATCTCCCTTTTTAGGCTTGATTCCTCTTTAGACTCCAAAATTGCCTATATACACAAAATGACATTAACAAGCATATGTTTGTATCACCAAATGTCATTTTTGGTGGGTTTAGTGTACTCGATGAGTCGTATAAATACGCCCCATCAAATACCCCCACACTTAATCTTGTTCATCCCGAACAAGTATAGTCAAAGAGGAACGACAACACCCTAAGTCCTAGATATGGATGTTAGATGCTAGACTAGATTTCACCTTAGCATGCATAACTTACTTGTTACTAAAAGAATCATGCTCACATATGAAAGTAACTAGATACTTGTACCTTTGAGCCGAGATGCAAACCAATTTTGGATGATTGGGAGATTGTCCTTTTTAGGCCTTTGAACTACACTCTCGGATCCGATATTACTATATGGTTATGTTACTTGCTTCTTCTAGCACGTGATTGATTCGGGCTAATGGGTTGAGCACTTTGATTTTCTTTGGAAGGACAGCTTTTTGTAGTGACTTTGGCCTTTGGCCTTTGATTTGACTCTTTGAGTACTTCACTTTTTTTTTTCCGATTTGGTTTCACCATTTTGGCTGATTTTTCTTTCTTTGAGCTTTGCTCCTTTGATAAGAACTGCATGTCCATTTTTTTTCCTTTTGGGAGGTGCAATCATCGCCCGAGAGCATATGGAAATGCTCTTACTCATCCTTGCCTTTTTCGTGCGGGTCAAGATGAGGGTCGCTCATCTCTTTTCCCGGCTACTTTGGACTAGAGAATGGATGGTTTGATTCCCGTCCCGCCTCTTGCATAGACGCTGCACGGTGGAGTCCACTCTTCACCAAGAAGCCCGAAGTGCTAGCCTCCACAATCTTCACATAACCATAAAGTAAGGATCCGGTCCCTTGAGTGCTTGTCAAGCCTCTCTAGGGCATTTCTTTCAACTCCACATCCTACATTTATCTCAGCACACAAAGACAAGTAGAAAGTTAAATACACATGTTTTTACACAATTTAGATTTCACAAGGAAATGCATGAATCAGATCTATCTAATTTCACATCACGAAAGTTTGTATTTTCAAAATGTTTTGACTACTATGTGCAATTACTACTCAAATACCCCAACACTTTTGAACGAAGCCGTTCCTCTCGGAACGACTTAGTTCAAAACACAAAAAACAATGTTAACAATGGAAAGGAAATGACATAAAGAGTATGGATCGAAGAGAACTCCCTTTATGGTGTCGTTGATAAGTCAAGGCCATAGGAGCAAATGACAAGTCCTGGCCCGGCCAGATTCGGTGGATGTTCGAGGGGGTTTGATTGGGACCTGGTTCTCTCGGGTGCAGCCCGGTCATTGTCGGTTGCAGCCCAGGTACTGGCGAGTTTCCTTGGGAGCGAGCCGGTCATTCCCGGTTGCGGCTCGGTTATGCTCGGGTCATGCGCTCGTATGTTACAAAGCATGCGCTCACATGTTGAGCATATGTTCCCTGCATAAGATAAACATTCCTTTCCCAAATACAAAAGGGTGAGTTTGAAAAGAAATGACATAAACATAAAAACTATAACAAATGAAAAATATGCCGGGTTACCTCCCGGCAAGTGCCTTTGTTTAACGTCGTTGGCTCGACGGTACCTCACTCATGGATCATAAGTTGGGATCCCATGGGTGCGTAAGGTCGAACTTCTTCTCGGCTGCTCTTTTGCTCCGCCCAAAGAACGCATGGAGTGATGTGCTCGGTTCTAGTCTCCATTGGTCCGACGGGTTCTTTTCCACATATAGCCTAGAAGATGAGGGCTCCTTGGCCATAGCTGCTGGTAAATTGAGCCGTGGTCTCTTGCTACTCCATCCCGGCTTCCATTCTTTTGGGCCATGTCTTTGTCGCTTCTTCATGTTCAAATGGTTGGCACCTTTGTAAGTTTGGAAGTTCAGCATTGTGCCATCAAGTGTAGGCGACATCAAGCATGCGCCCCTGCCAAGCTTCTTTTTTGTGGCAGCGGAGATGGGTTTTCTTGGAACAAGTGAGTTTTCCGAGCCGCTTTGTTGAGTCGTGGTGAATGAGCGCTCCATCATTGGCTTTTCTTGCCCTTGATTTTCCTCCAACTCCCCTTGCACCGCATCATTATTGACTACATGCTCTTCGGTGGCTCTGATCTGCATAAAACATAAAGGGTTAAGTTGGAGTTTCTCGGCCATAAGGTCTGGGCCTTTCTCGACCAGCCCGTCCGTGAGGACCGGGTCTATTTTGGGCAGCTCGGTAATGAGGACCGTGAATGTCTCGGTCTGTCTCAGCCAGCTCGACACTGAGGTCCGAGACTATCTCGGGTGCTTCAAGCGCAAGGACCGGGCCTGGCTTGATTTCCTCGGGTGCTTTGGCAGTGAGGTCCGGGTATGTCTCGGGCAACTCTTCTTCAGTCATCCTTGGGTCCTCCTCCTCTGCCGGCTCCATGGGTTCCCATGTAGACTCTTCTTTGATGACTATTGGCTTTGTGTTGAGCACCTCATTGACCCGATATGCAGCCTCATTTTCAGCCGCCCATGATTCGGTTTCGGTCTTGAATTGGTGCACCATGTTGGCCAGTTCTTCGAGTCGCATGGCCTGATCTTGCCTTGACCTCTCGGCCAAATAATCTATCAAGTTCCAAAGATCATCCATGTCTAAGTTATTCACCGAGCTTCCCGCTGCATCATTTAGCCAATTCCACTCATGTGGCATCATCCCACCGAGAAACCTTTGAAGAAGATCGAAGTTGGTGAATCCATGGTGCGGGCAGCTCATCACAATGGAATCGAAGTACGACAAGTACTCGTCCAATGTTTCATCCCGGGATTGCTCGAGGTTGATGATCTTCTCGCGGACTTCAAGTTGGCTGGGTGGTGGGGAAAACTCCTCATTGTTCCAAGGCTCGCTTCCGTAGTACAACGACATTGTGAACTGTAAAACAAAAACAAAAACAAAACAAATAGAACAACTATTCCGATGCACAACTCCCCGGCAACGGCGCCAAAATTTACATTTATAGTTCCACTACTCGTGGCTCACTATGGATTAGTAAGCGGTAAGTAGGGGTCGAACCCAAGAGAGTTAGTGTGGAATAGTTGTTCTTGAAAAGAAAGAAAAGAAAGTAAATACAATTGGGTTTTTGGTTGGTTTTTTAGATAGAAAGTAAATAACTGAAAAGTAAAGTGCTGAAAGTAAGTGCGAGAAAGTAAGTGTGTAAAGTAAATACTGAAAGTAAAGTACGTGAAAGTAAAGTGCTGAAAAGTAAAGTGCTGAAAAGTAAATTGCTTGAAAGTAAATGACAGGAAAGTAAAGTGCTGATAAGTAAGGACGAAAGATATTCAGTCTAGGGTCTCTACTTGTGAGACAACCATCATAGACGTCAAATGATCTTACTTTGTGTTCATAAGTGTGGGTTAGTCCTTTTCAAGACTTAAACCCTAAAGTAAGGCTATTTCTAGCACTTACACCACAATCTACTCCAAAATCAAGACATAGACTTCTAGTTCTAAGTGCAGCCACTTGATCTCTCATTTCTGATCAACCAAGCGACTTAAGGAAGATCAAACAACTCGGCTAAGTTTTGCCCTTTCGATGCATCCACTTAGCCTTGTTGTCTAATCATGATTGAACCACTCAGCTAAGCTTTGCCCTTTCGATGCATCCACTTAGCCTTGTTGTTCAACCGAATAATGGCACCGAACTAGTTGACACACAAAATAGCATTAAGTTCTAGTCTCAAGATGCATACACAAGTATGAACACCCTTTGACCGAATATGCTTTAGCTACTTGTATTCATGTCAAGGAATACAAGCAACATACTTACAAAAGTAAAGGAAAAAAAGAAAGTAAAGGAGAGGAGATCCAAATCTAGTGCAAGTAAAGGAAATCGAGAGCTTGCTGGAAAGTAAGAGCTTTGGAGCTCAAGAACAAGTGCAAGAAAGTAAAGGTTTTCAAGAACAAAGTAGAGAGCAAATTGTGTTTGTATTGAAAATGAAGAGAAGAGAGATAAGCTCTCTTCTCTCTAAGGACTTGGGACTTCGAAGCACACCCATTACATGAGGCAAGCCCTCTATTTATAGGCAAGGGAAGTCGTTTTAGGGAGGAGAAGATAAGCTTTGGTTTGAAGAAATATCCCAAAAGCAAGCCACTTGAGTTTGTCTCTTCCAAAAGCCATCCCACTTGCCTTGCACATGCTTGAGCCAACCGACTTGGGCTTGGCTTCATCCAAAGGGCAACTAATCTTGGACTAGATGAGGCCAACCAGACTTGAATAGAAGAGGCCAACTGAACTCCAAAACTAAATCGAAGTGTATAGTAGAAGCCAACCGGAATATTGGGAATTCAGTTCTTGGATGAAACTTCTTGGCCGGAACTTGGTTGGATTTGGTTGTGCTTGGCCTGAGCTTGATCGGAGCTCGATCGGAGTTTGGCCAGAGTTGGCCGGAATTTGGCCGGAATTTTGGCCGGAGGCTCTTGGCTTTTGGACCACTGATTTGGAATGAGGAGGCAATTCTAAGACTGGCCCATGAAGGATGTTTGGCCAGAATATGGCCGAAGCATGGTCGAAATCCCAAAACGGTCGGAATTGCCCCAGTTTGGCCTTGATCGGGCTTGAGCTGGTTCCACTCGGGCATTTTGTCTGGGAAGTGAGATTGTCCGGGTTGTTGGGCATTTCAGACAACTTGGTCAAGCCAGATTTGCCAGATTAGCTGGTTTGGTCGAGCGACTTGATTTCGGTGCCTATCAACGCGCGCGGGAGCTTTGGAATTGGGCCAACTGCTAATCTGCTCAGGCATTCTCCTTGGTTTTTCGACATTCTCCACCTTATTTACCATTTTGATCACTTTGCTCGAGGCGGATACTTCAGATCAGATGGTTTGCCCGGGCAACTTAAATTCAGTGCTAGACAGCTCGGCTGGTGCGCGAGGCGTGGCCTGGGCAATGCCTGGGTGATCATTTCTTCGGACCCGGCTGAAGTTTCTCGGGCCTGGCTTGGCTAGAAATGACTTGGCGTGCTTTTCGGCACAAATCTCCCTTTTTAGGCTGGATTCCTCTTTAGACTCCAAAATTGCCTATATACACAAAACGACATTAACAAACATATGTTCGTATCACCAAATGTCGTTTTTGGTGGGTTTAGTGTACTCGATGAGTCGTATAAATACGCCACGCCAAGCGGCAAGCAGGGTCGAACCCAAGATAGCTGGTTGTTAAAGTTGTATCTGTAAATTATTAAAACTTGGGGTTGTAAGTGAGTATTTGTGTGTGCGCAAGAGAAAAATACGAAGAAGAATTTCAATTAAAGAGAACATTCAGCTTAGGGTTTTTATTTGTGACATGTTAATCATCGACATCTAATAATCATAATTCATGTTTATAAGCGTAGCTATTTCGACAAAGGTAATAACCTAAAGTATCCCAGCAGAGGTAATGCACCAAAACCTACTCCAGCGAAAGTAATAGGCTTCTAGTTCTCCTAAGCACAGTATTCCGGCAAAGGTAATATTAAACCTAGGTGTTAATGATAAGAATTGGTTGTTAAATTAAGCTTTACGGCAAAGTTTCCACTTAACCTACCAATTCAATTCATGCGATGAAGAACAAGAACTAGGAAAACATGAATTAAGCATTAAGAAAAAGAGTCTCAAGACATATTCTCACAAGGAAAAAACCCTAAACTGAAATAAAAGTTTACCTACTCATAGTCTTTGAAAGAATACACAAAGTATTCGTAATGAAAAGTAGTAGAAATTCTATTCTCTTGTCGAAAGCTTCAAGCTTGTCTTCTCCAAAGCCGCTTCTGATTCTTGGAACTGATGAATGTTTAGAAACGTTTCCCAAACCCTAATTTATATGTTTATTGGGTTCCAAATATGTTTTTGGCCCTAATTTCCAATTTTCGGACCTGCTGACGTCAGCAAATACGTTGTTGACGTCATCTGTCCCGCCCATAATACACTTTAGCTTGTCGTGCGTACAGTGCACATTAGAGTTAATGTGTTAGCATCACGCAGATCCTACTAATGTGCTTTTCTCCTTTTCAGCATCAGCTTTGACTTCGGCTCTAAATTTGATCTTGTAAACGACTTCGATTGCTCTTTGTGTGAACTAGAGATTTGTAGGGAATTGAGTTAGCTACGCAATGTCGTGTAGTTGTAGCCCATCTCCATCGGATTTTTCTATTGCTCCCAACACTCCGTCGAACCTCCAAAGGCCTAATATTCCATGCGGTGAATTAACATCGAAATGCTATCTTTTACTGTGCATTTTCTCCTAGAGCTTCCTAAACACCTGAAATGTAAAAACATACTAAAAAGTAAATGATTGCATGTAAAAGTGTCAAAATAAATTGGATTAGTTATTTCGACGAATCGTATAAATACGACTCCTCAAACCACCCCACACTTAATCTTGTTAGTCTCGAACAAGAACAAGTAATTGAACAAAACAAATATACCACCACAATTTCTATGATGTCCTGGATAAATGCTCCAGGATTATGAGATGCTATTCTAAACTAGCTTTTCCATGCATAACTCAATCACTACTCACATTAATATGCTCAACAAAGAATTAATTCGATACATGTTACCTTTGAGCTGAAATTCAAATTACTTCGGATGAATAGAAGTAGTGTTCTTTAGACCCATGATCTGCATTTGCTGTTCCGAATCCTAGCCATATTGTTATACTTCATCGCTTTTTCTGGCACATGATTTATTCGAGCTTTAAGGGCTTTGAGTTTTCTTTCTTCTTTTGTTGGACAACTTTTGTAATGACTTTCTTGCTTTGGTAAATCTGGAGGATTTGTCTCCACTTGATACATCATTTTTTCTTAAATTGGTACTTGACAATTTGGCTGATTTTTGTTGAACTTTGCTCCTTCATTGTGAATTGCTTGTCCTTTTTCTCTTCTTTCAAAAGACGGTCCAATCATCACTATCAAGCATATGGAAATACCGTCCCGCTCTTTCTCTTCATCGCCTTTTTGATGCGAGTCAAGATGGGGGCCCTCCACCTTTTATTGGTTACTTCAGATTAGAGATAGGACGGTCTATTTTCCCGTCCTGCCTACTTACATAAACGTTGCAGTGGCGAAGCAAACTCTGAACCATATGACTGAGAACTTGGTCCTTTGAATGCATGTCAAGCCTCTCTATGACAGTTCTATCAACTTCACATCCCTATTTATTTGAATTCAAAAGACACGTAGTGGGTTAAATTCACATGCAATCACATATATAAGTTTTTATAAGAGAAATACAATGTAATCAGCATCATAAAGTTCACATATACATGATTCAATATTGCAATATCCAAAGAACAACGATAAATTTCACTATTTTTAGTCAAATTTTTCCCAAAAGGAAACGTCCAGACACAACCGACAGACAGACTCACCCACCCCACACTTTTGAACCAAGCATGTCCTCACGACACGACTTTAGTTCAAAGATACAGACAATGTAGACACAACAAAAGGGAAGGAAAAGATAAAAGTAAACATGCACTCCCCTAGTGTCACTCCGGGGACGGTGATGGATGAGGTATTCATGGTCAAACTGGTCGATCAACTCCAGTCAACAGTGGTCAACAGCGGGCCGCGCCCACAAGCCACATTAGCTGGCAGCGGCCAACGCCTTAATGTGCTCATAAAACGTGGGTCGTAATGTGTTTGGTACTCGTAAATCGCTCTGATGTCGGACCCATTATTCACCTGCAAAAGAATTCCTTCCTCAAGAAAAATAAGTAAAAATTGACTTTGACTCAATCTACTAAGCACACAAAATTAATGAAATAAATAGTTTGCTGGGCTGCCTCCCTGCGAGTGCCTTTATTTTACGTCGTTGGCTCGACAGTACCTCAATAAGGATCATAGGTTGGGACCTGATGGACCAAAGTTATACGAGTCAGAAACACAGTAAAACCCCCTTAATTAGACTGTTTGTCTATCTAACTTCTACGTGTTAGTCCCGATATATTTCCACAGGGCATTTTAGAGACTGAAGTGAAAACACGCTAAGGAGAGGATTTTATGCTGAAAAGATAACAAGAGTCAATCCAAGGTCAAGATCATATGCCGACTGAAGAAATATCAAGGATCCTGACGTTGAATTGACCAGAACAAATTAATCAGAAGAATCAGGAGTGGAGTCAAGACAGCCCGGGGAAGAAACACATTTACAGTTTTGTGAAAAGACTGCACGAAACTGTACAAACTCACACATTGGGCAAGGATGATCGGCCACTTGATGAAGTGGTGGCCAAGGGAAGAGCTCCTCCCCCTTGGGCCACCGCCTACCGGCGGCTCTTGGTGGTGGTGACCGGCGGCTTTTGGAGCTCCTCCACATGTCACCACCACCTTCCTCCTCCTCCACCACTCCTCTTCCTCCACATGTGGCCATCTCCTCCCTCCATTTTCTCCTCCAATCAAAATGCAACACTTGCCACCCATCTCCACCACCCATCTCCTCCCCTTTGGGCTATAAAAGGAGGAGCTCCTCCTCCTCATTTCACACACCAATTCTCAAATTCACTTCTCTATCTAGAAGTTGTAATATTTGTAACGTTGTAATTTTGCTTTGGAAATAAAGGAAAGCTCCCTTGGCGCTTCAACGGTTGTAAGTATTATTTTTAGTATTTATTTAACTGTTGTCTTTAATTCCTTAGTATAATGTTTAGCGCGATGAATAGTAGCTAAACTAGTAGTTTGGTCTAAGGGGCGCACTTGTATTATAAAATGTTTTAGACTATTAACTTAGTGTATAGTCTTAGTATTCAAAACTTGTTCTATGTGCCATATATAGTCAGAGTTTCCAAGGTTGAGTGGATGCTGTAACAAGCAAAGCTCTTCTGTGGGAATTCGTGATCATACTCAGGTAGTGGAAGCTGTAACAAGCAAAGCTATCTGAGGAGTTCGACTCATCCTAAACCCCATCTGGTCGAGCGTAACTGTGAGATCAGGTGGATGCACCCAGGCTAGCATACCTTAGGGTATTGGCGCTAGACGTAAATAGAACAGGAGTTGCTTTAAACCGGTGTTGCAAGTCTTGAGCTGTAACTAGCCTCGATTCACCGTTTGAATACTTAGATGATTCACTAATGGTCAATGATAAACAGGATATAATACAAGTCCCCTGAAACCGAACATTCCTCTTTAATTATAAACTGTACTTTACTTTCCAGTATTAAAATCAACCAACCAACCAATCAATCAATCAAAATAGCTGGTAGCTTTAAAACCAACCAACCGACCTTAAACACGCTCCCACGCTGCGTAATCCCCCCGAAGAACAATTATTCCCCTAGTTCCCTTGGGTTCGACCCCTACTTACCAAGTACTACCCAGTAGTATAGTTGCGAGTAGCGGACTATTATTAATTTATTTGCACAATCGCTTTGACGACGAGCGGTTCTGTCAGGACCCCATGGATGTTTGAGGTAAAACTTCTTCTCAGCAACTCTTTCCTATTGCTCATAGCCCTCGTAGAATGTGGCTCTCGTATCGTTTCTTCACCGGTCAAGCGGGTTAGCCTTCACATCCTCTTGAGTTTCTAATGACATCTTGCTCATGGTCACCTCGGTTGTTCCATGAGTGGCCTTATCCGGTGGGTCAAGGAGTAGGGTTCTAAGGTATTATGTGCTTACGATGTCCGATGCCTTCTTCATGCACGGGTGGTCAGCATCCTCATAAATATTGCAAGTAGATGTCTTGCCAGCAAACGCAAGTGACATCAAGCCTCTTTATATGTCAATCTTGGTCTTAGTGGCAAAGAGGAATGAACGTTGTTGGGCTGCCTTGAATCTGAAGTGGGCTTAAGGCCCATGTTTGGCTAGGGTTAGGGTTTTTTTGTAGTAGACAATATATAAACCCTACTAGTCATGCTGTAAATCATACTCTCCAAAATCTGAATACAAAGCTGCCTCTTCTTGCCCGTGGACTAGCCAACACACTGTTGGTGAACCACGTTAAATTTCCTGTGTCGTTTCTTATTATTCGTTCTACATCTTTGTTGTCAAATCACTTCTGTCACAACAAACTGGTATCAAGAGCTGGGTTTTGCCGCTGCTGCTAGGGTTTGTAATTTCAACATCAAAGATGGCTGCTATGAACGTGAAGATCGACAAATTTACCGGGAGGAACAGCTTTGGGTTATGGCAGATCAAGATGCGAGCTCTGTTGAAGCAGCAGGGTCTGTGGGCGCCGTTGTCCGGGAAGAAGAAAACGGATGCTGATGACGAAGAATTGAATAGCCTGGAGGAGAAGGCTCATTCAACAATCATGCTGTGTCTGGCTGATGATGTCATCACTGAAGTCGCTGATGAAGATACTGCTGCTGGTCTGTGGTTGAAGCTGGAGAGTCTTTATATGACGAAGTCTTTAACCAACAAGTTGCTTCTGAAGCAACGTCTGTTCAGTCTGCGTATGCAGGAAGGTACACCTCTGAGAGATCACCTTGATCAATTAAATTCAATATTATTGGATCTGCGTAATATTGATGTTAAGGTTGATGATGAGGATGCTGCTTTGATTTTATTGGTATCTTTGCCCATGTCGTACGAGAATTTTGTGGACTCGTTTATTGTTGGGAAAGATAGCTTGTCATTGGAAGAAGTCAGATCAGCCCTTCACACCGGGGAAGTTCGCCATAAAGCTTCTGGTTCAGTTACTGAAAATCAGGCATCAGGGTTAGCTGTTATCGGGAATAAAGGACATGGAAAAATTGTTAAGAAGAAGGCGAATTACAAGAAGTCCAAGTCAAATGGTTCTAAAGCTAATGATGTCTGCAACTATTGTAAGGAGAAAGGACATTGGAAGAACGAGTGTCCCAAGAAGCAGAAGCAGCAGGGAGATGGTTCTGCAGCTGTGGCAGAACATGATGTCAATTCTGAAGAGGATTTGGCTTTGGTAGCTAATGAACAACCACACTACAAGAATGTTTGGGTTCTTGATTCTGGGGCATCTTATCATATTTGTCCGCGCAGGGAGTGGTTCTCAACTTATGAGCAGATAGACGGAGGCAATGTATCCATGGCCAACAGTGCTGTCTGCAAAGCTGTTGGAATTGGCTCAATCAGAATACGGACGCATGATGGCTCTTTCTGCACATTGAACGAGGTCAGACATGTTCCACTGATGACAAAGAACCTGATATCGCTGAGTTTACTAGACAGCAAGGGTTTCAGTTTCAGAGGTGAAGGTGGAGTTTTGTATGTCTGCAAGGGTTCTGATGTGATTTTAAAAGGTGTGAAGCGTGGAACTTTGTATTTTCTGCAAGGGTCTACAGTGACAGGTTATGCAGCTGTGGCATCGTCTGAGGCTTACAAAGAGGATATGACTAAGCTGTGGCATATGAGGCTTGGTCATATGAGTGAAAGAGGGATACAAATTTTGTCGAAGAGGGATCTTCTTGATGGCTACAAGGTTAAAAGCCTTGATTTTTGCGAGCATTGTGTGTTTGGGAAGCTACACCGCAGCAAGTTCCCAAAAGGTGTTCACAGAACAAAAGGCTCGCTGGATTATATCCACTCTGATTGTTGGGGTCCTGCTCGTGTTGAATCCGTTGGAGGTAACAGATATTTTGTGTCAATTATTGATGATTATTCTCGCATGACTTGGGTGTTCATGATGAAGCACAAAAGTGAAGCCTTCAACAAGTTCAAGCAGTGGAAAACTTTAGTGGAAAATCAGACTGGAAAGAAGATCAAAAGGCTTCGAACTGATAACGGGCTGGAATTTTGTTCAGCTGAGTTCAATGAGTTCTGCAAGACTGAGGGGATTGCGCGGCATCACACTGTGAGAGACACGCCGCAGCAAAATGGGGTGGCAGAACGTATGAATCAGACTCTGTTGGAGAGAGCGCGGTGCATGCTCTCTAATGCTGGATTACCTAGGAGGTTCTGGGCAGAGGCTGTAAGCACGGCGTGCTATCTGATTAACCGTGGACCTCACACAGGTATTGGCGGGAAGACACCCTATGAGGTGTGGTCTGGTAAGCCTGCAGATTATTCTTTGCTGAGAGTATTTGGTTGCACTGTTTACTATCATGTTAATGAAGGTAAACTAGAACCAAGGGCCAAGAAGGCTATATTTGTTGGTTTCGGGGATGGAGTTAAGGGATATAGAATTTGGTCACCGTCTGAGAAGCGAGTTATACTTAGCAGAAGTGTCATATTTGATGAAGGTCCTATGCTTAACTCTACATTGAAGTCAACTACTGTGCAGGAAAGTGGTAGTGTTGATAAACAGGTGGAGCTGCAAATTACTCCGGAGCAGAGTGTAATGCAGCACCAAGGTGGAGAAGATCAACACGTTATCACTGAAGCTGATACGCCAGAATCAGATGATCCTCAACCCTCAGAAACACGCCAGCATTGCATAGCTCTTGATAGAGCTAGAAGAGTGGGTGTTGGAGCTCCAAGGAGGTATGGTTTTGAGGATATGATTTGTTATGCACTACAGGTTGCTGAAGAGGTGGATATTCATGAGCCGTCTACCTATAAAGAAGCTATTTCTGGTAGTGAATCTACACAATGGCTTGCTGCAATGGGAGATGAGATGGAGTCACTTCACAAGAATCAGACTTGGGATCTTGTCAAACGACCTAAGGAGAGAAAGATTGTTACTTGTAAGTGGGTTTTCAAGAAGAAGGAAGGAATATCGCCAGCTGAGGGGATTAAGTATAAAGCTCGAGTTGTTGCCAGAGGATTCACACAGAGAGAAGGGGTTGACTATAATGAGATTTTCTCGCCAGTGGTCAGACACACTTCTATCAGAGTGCTACTTGCAATAGTAGCACATCAGGATTTTGAGCTGGAGCAACTAGATGTCAAGACAGCTTTCTTACATGGAGAGTTGGAAGAGGAGATTTATATGACTCAGCCAGAGGGGTTTCAAGTTCCAGGAAAAGAAGATTATGTTTGCAAGTTAAAGAAGTCTTTGTATGGACTTAAGCAGTCTCCGAGGCAGTGGTATAAAAGGTTTGACAACTATATGATTGAGCTAGGCTATAACAGAAGTCCATATGATTGTTGTGTTTATCATAACAAACTTGGAGATGGTTCGATGGTTTATCTGGTGTTATATGTCGATGATATGCTTATAGCTGCAAAGTCCAAGTCTGATATTAAGAAGTTGAAGGGTCTTCTCAGTGCTGAGTTTGAGATGAAGGATTTGGGTGCTGCTCAGAAAATATTGGGTGTGGAAATCTACAGGGAGAGAAGTCAGAAGAAGCTTTTCTTATCACAGAAGAGTTATATTCAGAAGATATTATCCAGGTTTGGAATGTCTTCAGCTAAACCTATAGATACACCCAGTGCTGTTAATCTTCGTCTGTCTTCAGTGTCTGCAGCTCAGTCTGAAGCTGAGAAGGAGTATATGTCTCGAGTCCCATATTCTAGTGCAGTAGGAAGTCTGATGTATGCCATGGTCTGCACTAGACCTGATATTGCCCATGCTGTTAGTGTTGTCAGCAGATTTATGGGTCAGCCTGGGAAGGAACATTGGCAAGCGGTGAAGAGGATTTTCAGATACCTTAGAGGTACATCTGATGTGGGTCTCATTTATGGGAGTGATTCACAGTGTTTGGTGACTGGTTACACAGATTCTGATTATGCTGGAGATGTTGATAGTCGAAGATCCATGACTGGTTACGTATTTACTCTTGGCGGTTCTGTTGTTAGTTGGAAGGCAACTTTACAGCCTACGGTTACTTTGTCTACTACTGAAGCAGAGTATATGGCGTTGACAGAAGCTGCTAAAGAGGGGATATGGTTAAAGGGATTAGTCAGTGATCTTGGTCTTCATCATGATCAGGCTATTGTATATTGTGACAGTTTGAGTGCAATATGCTTAGCCAAGGATCAAGTCCATCATGAGCGGACTAAACACATAGATGTCAGATATCATTTCTTACGCGGTGAGAAGAGGATTAAGGTGATGAAAGTAGGCACTGCTGATAATCCTGCTGATATGTTCACCAAGCCGGTTCCACATGGCAAGTTCAAGCATTGTTTGGACTTGCTCAATGTTTTAAGCTGTTGAAGGCCCTTAGGGGCATCTGAGGCAAGAAGAGGATCTGAGTATTTCTGGCGCATTAAGGTGCATCTGGTGTCCGGGGATTCAAGTCAAGGTGGAGATTTGTTGGGCTGCCTTGAATCTGAAGTGGGCTTAAGGCCCATGTTTGGCTAGGGTTAGGGTTTTTTTGTAGTAGACAATATATAAACCCTACTAGTCATGCTGTAAATCATACTCTCCAAAATCTGAATACAAAGCTGCCTCTTCTTGCCCGTGGACTAGCCAACACACTGTTGGTGAACCACGTTAAATTTCCTGTGTCGTTTCTTATTATTCGTTCTACATCTTTGTTGTCAAATCACTTCTGTCACAACAAACGTCCTAAGAAAAGTGTCAAAGGATCTTCGTTTCTAGCATCTCCCATCTACAATATAAAGTCTATAGGAATAACAAGATCTCCTAAATGGAAGGTTAGATCTTCTAGCAAACCAACTGGACAAACATGTGACTTATCCCCTAACTCTACCGTAAGCTTAGGAGGTTCCAATGGGCCTAGTCTCAAGGAGCAGTATAAATAATATGACATGGCATTAATAGCAGCATCCAAGTCAATTAAACAATGATGTCTCGACGTCTTACCAATACCACAGGTGACTGTGATGGCACCTGGGTCCTTACACTTCTCCGGTGGTGGCTCTTGACTCTTCGCAAGTGCATACTCCATCGTTGGTTCTTTTAGCTCATAGATCACCTCCATCTCGCCTTCTTGGTTATCCTTATCGATCGTACACTCAGGAGCCTTCACATCATGGAAGAAAGTAATGGAGGATCAATGTTGGGATTTTCATCAACAAATCCACACCCGCTGTGCACGTTAGCTCCACGCCCTCTATACACTTTACAGCCACACCCGCTTCACACATTAGCTCATCACTAATATGCACATGGGGCACAGAATGCTCAAACTCTGGCTTTTATCACTATTGTTTGCTTCCGCTTTATCTATCATGACCAATGTGCTGATGTTTCCTCTCGGGTTAGGCACTGTCTACGATTATAGCTTTCGTGGATCATTCCTCTGCTCAAAAACAACATTGGCTATCTGAGACATTGATGAGTCATATTTATACAACTCGTCGAATCAATTAATCCCATTTATTTGACACTTTATAATGTAAACAGTTACTTTTTAGTGTTGCTTTACATTTCACGTATTTCGGAAGCTCTAGAAGGTAACACGCATAAAAGACGGTATTCCGTGCCAACAGCACCATAGTGACATATCACACCTTTGGAGGTTCGACGGAGTGCTGGGAATTGACGAATGATCATAAAAATATGAGCTATGTGCCAATGCGTAACTGACTCGATTCCCTACAACTCTATAGTTCACACCGAGAGCAGCTAAGGTCAATTGGATGGTCAAATGAAGAGTCAAAGTCAGAACTGGCACGCAAAAAGGAGAGGCCAAAACAGTACGGAACACACCCAAGGAAGACAATAGCGTTTGCTAATGTCAACGCTGGGCACGGCACTAATGTATACTCTGGGCGCGGCCAATGAAATTAGGGACGCGTATTGATGATGTCAGCAGGTCTGGGATTTGGCAATTTGGGCTCAAAAAACAGATTTAGAAATCCAGTTTCTTATAAATCAAGGTCTGAAAAAAGCAATCGATAATCCATCATTCTACGAAGACTAAGACGGCTCTGGAGAAGACGAAGAACACGAAGCTTTTGGCGACACATAGAATTTGTACTTTCTTTTCATCAAAAATATTTGTGTTTATTTTTATGACAATGAGTGGCTAATTGTCCTTTTTTGGTTTAGGGTTTGAAACATTGTTACTACGTTTTGAGATTTTTGTTCTTAATGCAATTTTATATTTCACTAGTTCTTTCTTTCATCGCATGAATTAATTTGTTGGGTTAAGTGGATGCTTTGCAAAGCTTAATAAAAAAATTAATTCGTACCGTTAACATCTACTGGATACTTTGTCGTAAAGGTAGATAGTAACGCCTAGTCGTAATAATACCTTTGTCGGATTATTGTATTTAGGAAAGAACTAGAAGTCTAACACATTTGTCGGGTCAGATTGTGGTGTATCACCTTTGTCGGAATACTTAGGGTTGTTACCTTTGTCAGAACAACCACACTTATAAACATGAGATTTGAGCATTAGAAATCTATGATTAACGTGTCACAATAGAAACCCTAAGCTGAATATTCTCGCTGATCGAAAACCTTAATTCTTGTCTCTTTCTCTTGTGTCTTTACAAACAACTACTCACAAACCCCCCTTTTTAATTGTTCACAGTTACATCTGCAAGAAACCAGCTCTCTTGGGTTCGACCCTGCTTGCCGATACACTAGCTTTCTTGGAGAAGATTATAAATATTAAATTAGACGTGTCAGACGACGCGCGTCAAATTTTGGCACCATTGCCGAGGAGTTACATGTCGGTGAAATTGTTTCTTTTTTGTTATTTATTTTTGTTATTACTTTGTTTTGTGCTTTGCTACTTGCTTCACAATGTCTCATGCTGGTAGTGAGATTGGCGATAACAACAACCATAGTGAGATCGCCCCGATTGTTAACGAGGACGTGCCTACTTTTTATGACGAGCCAAAGCAACAGCTGCGTGCTCGCAATTGAGCCAGGCAGGCACACCAGAATCAGAGGGCACATGTTGCACGGAATGCTGAGAATGGTGCTAATGCGAGGCAGCCGCCTCCATTGCTACCACCATAGCTACAAATTCACAGGGAGTCGAAAGAAGAGTAAGAATATTACTACGAGCCCACAATGAATGAGCTGTCTGCCCTTAATTTTTAGAATCGGCCATGGTGCATCTATAAGAGGCCAAAATCAGCTAAGATATAGATCAAGACCCCAGTAGTACACTATCTGCCGAAGTTCTCAGAACGACAGGGAGAATCAATCACCAGGCATCTGCAGAGCGTTCATGGCATTTGCCAGACCCTCTGATCTTACGGAGTATCCTTGGAGAACTTTAAATTGAAAGCTTTTCACTTCTCTTTAACTGACATGGCTCAGACTCGGTTTTTATCTCTTCCTCCAGGTAGCATCAGGACATGGGACTTGATGCAGAAGAAGTTGCTGGCCAAATACTACCCAGCTTCCAAGGTGGCACAGGTTTGCATGGAGCTACATGATATTAAGCAGGGGCCGAACAAGTCAATGTACGACTACCTGGAAAAATTTAACCAACTGGAGCAGAGCTGCAACAACTTGGGAGTGCCAAAAAAGCTGATAATTGAGTACCTGCTTGATTGTCTGAGGCCTCTCGATAGGATGCTGCTAGACGCCTCAACTGGAGGAACCATCATGAATCTGTCCCCAACTGGAGTGCAAAATTTGATAGCAGAAGTCGCAAAGAATGCTAGATTCAGAGAGGAAGTAGGCCGTCAAGAGGAGTTCAACATGAGCATAAATATCTCGAAGGCTGAAGCTACACCACCCCCAGCATCTGATGAGCTGAAATAGCTGAAGGAGATGATGAAGGTTTCAATAACTAATCAGGTAGGTCAGGTAAGGGCGTGTGAAATCTATTTTGCTACTGACCATAAGACAGATTCGTGCCCTAGTTTGCAGGAAGAGGAACATGGAAATGTTAATGCTGTGGGAGGTTATCAAAACTACAAGAACCTCCCACCACAGTGACAGTTCGGGCTGGCGGCCAAAGGATTTAGCTGGAGAAATGACAACAACACAGTGAAAGAACCAGCCCAGCAACCTTAATAGCAGCAGCAGTACTACCGCTCACAGAACCGTCAGGGTGGGCATAACAACCAGAGTCAGTACAAGCAGAGGGGCACAACTACAACCAAGCAGTCCCAAGCAATCAGAATTCCAGTAAAACTTTGGAAGACGTATTTAAAGAGCTGGCATCTAGCACCCAGCAATTGGCCATTACGATGCATCAAAATCAGGCAAGAACTGATGGAGCCATTGCAGAGCTGTGTAAATAGATGTCCCAAATAACCAGCACATTTTTTGAGTGGATGGCTGATCCGAGAAAACTACCATCGTTGACCATTCCCAACTCGAAGGGAAACGTTAATGCAGTTACACTTAGGAGCGGTAACGAAAAAGGGCCCGAGTCAATGCCGATCGTGCCTACAATAGACATTAGCTCGCCCATAATTTCTGAAGTAGACGCGCCAATAACGTCAAGGTTGGACGCGCCCATAATGTATACATCGGACGTGACCCGTGCTACTGAAAACTCAAAAACTGACTTTCCACTTCCGTTTCCTGTGCAGGTAAAGGCTCCAAGGAAACATATGATCGATAAGGATGTGTGTGAGCTATTTAGCAAGGTGGAGATCAGTATTCCACTCATCGAGGCAATTAAGCAAATTCTGCGCTACGTGAAGTTTCTTAAGGACCTGTGCAGAAATAGGAGGCGCTCCACTCGCGACGACCAGGTATTACTCGGTAAGAATGTCTCAGATGTCCTTCAGCGTAAGGTACCTCCTAAATGTGGTGATCCTGGTACCTACACTATTCCTTGCACTATTGGTAACATTTGTATTGAAAATTGCATGCTTGATCTTGGTGCTTTGATTAATGTTTTGCCATACTCCATATATATTCTTGTCTTCGTATTAATTTATTAGAATCTACAGGACTCACCATACAGTTGGCAGAAAGATCTTATAAGCAACCAGAGGGGAAAATTGAGGTTGTGTTGGTGCAGGTAGTGTAACTGGTATTCCCCGCCGATTTCTATGTGTTAAAGATGGATAGCAGCGATCCGACGAACCATGCACCTATTCTACTAGGTCTCCCATTCTTAAAGACTTCCAAGATGAAGATCGACTGTGACAGTGGCACTCTTTCTATGGAGGTAGAGGGCAAAGTAATTCGTTTTGACATTTTTCAGGCTATGAAGAACCCATCAGAATTTGTAACGGTGCATGCTCTAGACACACTAGATGATTTGGTCCAAGAGGTAAACCAGAGAGTGGAGCAGATCCTCTCGAGTTCGCACTAGAGAGAGAAGTGTTCTCGCATGAGGACTCGTATGAGTTTGCTGAGGCCATTCTTGACGCCCTAGCTCAACTGGAAATCGTGAGACCACTGATACCCAGGTATGAAGTTAATGCGGTTCCATTATTTAAATCTTATGTGTTTTTGGCTTCTACTGTGCAGGTACCTTGAAGCTGAAACACCTACCTGAGCACCTGAAGTATGCATTTCTGGGGGAGAATGACTCATTGCAAGTCATCATAAAAAACGGGCTAGAAACAGAACATGAAAGGTGGTTGATCGAGGTGCTGAGTAACAATAAGCTGGCTATGGGATGGACACTTGCAGATATTAGAGGAATCAGTCCGGCTGTATGAATGCACCTTATTTTATTGGAGGATGGAGCTAAGCCTTCTAGAGAGCCTCAGAGGAGGCCAAACCAAGTATGATGGAGGTAGTACTGAAGGAAATTTAGAAGCTGCTAGATGCTGATGTTAGCTACCTGAATTCAGACAGCTAGTGGGTGAGCCCGGTACATGTGGTGCCAAAGAAGACTGGTATTACTGTTGAGAAGAATGATGCGGGTAAGATGGTGACTACGAGGGTAAAAAACAGACGGCGCATGTGCATCGATTACATGAAGCTGAATGCCGTGATGCGTAAGGATCACTTTCCTTTACCGTTTATTAACCAAATGTTTGACAGGCTAGCAGGTAAGCCTTATTTTTGCTTTCTGGATGGATTTTATGGTTACAATCAAATTCCCATTGCACCAGATGACCAGGAAAAGACTACCTTCACATGTCCCTTTTGTACGTTTGCTTTTCTACATATGTTGTTTGGATTGTGTAACGCACCCGACACTTTTCAGCGGGTGGTTACTAGCATATTTTCTGACATGATAGGTACTGTCATTGAGGTGTTTATGGACGATTTTACTGTGTATGGTAAAACTTTTGATGCATGCTTGGATAACTTGAGTAGAATGATGTGTTTCTATGAATTTGGTGCTCGACTTTGAAAAGTGGCACTTTAGGGTTACTCAATGTGTGGTTCTTGGTCGTATTGTTTCACATGAAGGTATTAAGGTTGACAAGGCAAAAATTGATTTGATTCTTAGTCTTCCTTATCCTTCTACGGTTGATAAGTCGTAGTTGTATGACTATTTTCTGTGTTAAAACCCCGTCTCTTAGTGGTTGCCTGTATATTATTTCACTACCTGTGTGTAGTTTTTGTTCTCAGGTGCATTAGGAGACCATGGAAGGAATATCGGCTAAGGGAGCCTGTTAGAAGATGTTTGGCGTCGAAAGAAATAAAGTCCGAAATGAATGAAGTTTGAAATCAGTGCAAACCGCGGAGGTCTGAATGATTAATGGCGCGGAGGTCTCATGAATTATGATAAATGTTAAGACCACCGTGGAGAATAAAGCAAGAGACGTCCGCGGAGGACAGCTGGCAGTTGAATGTGCTTATTTTGGATTGCAATCTCGGGAGAAAAGGGACAGAATTCGAAGAGACAAAAGGGAGGCGGCTGGCTCTCGATTTCTCCATGAAAAAGAAAAGATAAAGGAAAAGAGAAGAGGAGATTTTGATATACACTTTTGGGAGGAGATTTGAGATACACGTTTTTGGGGAGACAAAGAACACACGTTGGAGGGCAGAATTGAAGAAAGCTTGGAGGAGAATTCGACATTAGTATTTTCATCTCATCTTATTCAAATACCTAATGATGTATTGCATTGCGATGAGTAGCTAGACTCATATGTGTAGGCTAGAACTCGAAACTGTGATGTATTGACTTGAGACGTCTATTGAATTTCTATGTTTTGCGCGATATTACTATGCAATGTGTATGGATTTGATATGCTAGCATGAGTGGAACCCTAGCGGGGGAGCTTTTGTTTTTGTGTTGATTTCGATTATCAAAGTTTACTAGCAACCTAGCGGGGATAGCAAACTAGGATACTAGTAATATACCACTAGGATTAAACACCCTAGGACAACTTGTGTATATGTTCATGCAACTCTAGCGAGGTTAAATATTAGAACAAAAACGGGGAGTATAACCTAGCGGGGAGCTCTAAGTTGTAGAGCATTAGAAATAAAAACGGATTTGTCAATGATTTAGTCTTGCATCACAATCGAAAGTTCTAGCTTGCACTTCTCTTTGATATTTGATACTTGAATCTGTGTGACGTTTTATCTCTTGATAATTGATTGTTGTTGCTACTTGCGTTTTTATTTAACTTGTTCTAAATTTACGACACCATTGTTACTCTTATACTTAGTAAACACGTTCTCACACCGATCTCTGTGGATACGACCCGACTTACTACTTGCTAGTCGGAAATAAAGAAATATTATTTTTGACGGGTACAACGACGCCCGTAAAATTTTGGCGCCATTGCCGGGGATCGGTAACGAAGAATCTTACTAAGTATTGACTTTCTTTTAGTTTTATTTTATTGTTTTATTGTTTTTGTTTGGTTTTATGGTTCGCTATGTATTCCCATTATAGTGAACCAATTTATGACGACGCTGTTAATCGAAGACTACCACCCCCCAGAAATCAGAAATTTGTGAATGAGTATGCTAGACCTCGTGCAGCTAGACACGAGGATTACGAGGATGAGTTGGATCGAGAATACTTCGGTGGAGCAAACCGATATGGATAGTTACCTAGGCGTCGGGATTCGGGACGCACTATGAGAGGAGTTTATGCGCCGTATAGTGATGAGGCACCTTGGTGCATTAGGATGGACGACGACCCGATCAAGGGATTGAGAGAAATGTTTAAAGAACTCGCTCAAAAGATGGGCCAACAAGCTGAAGTCATTAACGAGCTAAAGAAGCAAGCGTCTCAAATTGCCAGCACAGTTTACAAAAGGCGAGAAGAAGAGCTGAACAAAGATTCTACCTCAGTGCAGGACGCGGACGCCTCACCAATTGATGCGCGGACGCCTGAAGAATTACAAAATAATCAAGAGACGTCCGCGGAAGATAAACAGGAGACATCCGTGGACTTCACTAATTCAGGTAAGGAAATTCTTATTTCTAAAACTCCTCTACCATTCCCAATGCAGGTGATAGCTCCTAAGGACCACACAATCGACAAAGATGAGCTGGAAGGCAGATTGGAGGCGAGGAATGAGCAAAACGATCCAACGATGGAGAGCCCACTCACTACGAATCATGAGGCACCGCCTGGAAAGAGTAAGGACCCAGGTACTCTCACAATCACCCATGATGTTGACTCTTATATTTTGCAGATGGGAGGTTCCAGCGATAACGGTCCTCTTGCACTGATTTTGGGACGATCAATCCTCTTTGACACAAGGACCAAGAATGCCATGGGAACACGCTTGTTATCACTTGCATTTGCTGGAACGACATCAAACTTCCATGTTCACGAGGATTCCGACCGTCCAAACATGAGGAAGCGACCGAGACAGGGCACGTTTGGATGGAAACCAGGATGGAGAGACACGTGAGCACCACTCGATGAGGGCTATGAGCATCACAAGGGAGTACGTAAGTTTGACTTGGAGGAGCCATGGGATCCTAACTTGTGATCCCTAAAGAGGTAATGTCCAGCCAAGGACGTAAAACAAAGGTGCTTACCGAGAGGCAACCCGGTGTGTTTTTACTTTACACATGTTAGGAGTAGGTTGATTAATGGAATTGGTACCCTGATAATGCACCCCGAGTGCATTTCTGTTTTATTTTTGGTGGTTTCAGGTGAATGAATGAAGAAAGGAATTCAACATCAGTGCAGTTGGCGCACGTCTGAACAATTAATTTTGCGGACGCCTATACAATTATCACAAAATCATCAGACGTCTGTGGAATGATATGATGAAGACGTCCGCGGTACATCGCAGAGCGCAGCCACCAACACCACCAGACTATTAGGGGAGTACCAGTTCCTCCACTGTTTTTCTATTTATTGTTTTTTATTTTTATTGGAGTCTGTTTTGTTTGTCCATCTTATCTCTTGAGTTGTACCGTGAGGACACGGGTCAATTTAAGTGTGGGGTGGGATGTTATAGAGTCAGTCGTGTGTCTTGTCTGTTTTCAATTTTTAGTCTGAAGTTTTTTGTTTCATGTTTTGTGTCTTGATGAACTCGTGACGAACTGATGATGTACTGCTATGTTTTTCTCATATGTTGAAATCTTATTTCCATCTTTTTATGACTATTGTGCTCATTTTACTAAAAATGCGAAATTTCAAAAAATTTCGATGCTTTGTTCTTGTGAGTTGTAATATGCAGGGATGTGGAGTTGACAGAAATGTCCTAGAAAGGTACGGAAAATTGCAGGAAGTTCTGAGTTTTGGTTCTGATGATTGAGAAAAGCGGTGGAGGTTGACGCTTCACTAGCCTAGTCCTGAGAGTAGCTCCATCACGAAGTTATAAAATCTATTCATGCGTTCGTAGTGGTGGCGGGACAGAGAAAACAAACTGTCCATCTCTAGTCGGAGTAGCTGGGAATGGGTGGGTAACCCCTACCTTGCCTCATGCAGAAAGGACGAGGATGAGAAAAGAGCGGGACACACTCCTATGCTGTTATTCGGAGGCTATGATTGGAGTGGTTCAAGGGCGCAAATGATTATGTGGACAAGAAATAAATTCAAAAGCCGAAGGCAAACCATCAAGTAAGAAGAAAATCAAAATCTGATTGATTCAAGCAAAGATGTGTCGTTTATCAAAGTCCATACAAGTGAAGGAATTCAAGACTCAACGATATGAAAGCAGTGAATTAATCATGTATCAGAGAAAGCCGCCGAATCAATCAAAAGACCAAAACTCAGAAAAGAATGCAATGTTCGTGGTACCTATAGGGGACTATCTCCTAAACATCCAAGGTCGTTTGGATTGCAACTCGCGAGGTAAAAAATATCGAAAAATCTATCTTTACTCGCATTGTTAGAATCTTAAGCATGATAAGATTAGTGGCTGGATTTGAGATTGAGATGTAAGGATTAGCATGACTAGTACATTGTAATTCATTCTATGGCTTTGTTCTTGTTCGGGACGAACAAGTTCAAGTGTGGGGTAGTTTGATAAGTCGTAGTTGTACGACTATTTTTTGTGTTAAAACCCCGTCTCTTAGTGGTTGCCTGTATATTATTTCACTACCTATGTGTAGTTTTCGTTCTCAGGTGCATTTGGAGACCATGGAAGGAATATCGGCTAAGGGAGCCTGTTAGAAGATGTTTGGCGTCGAAAGAAATGAAGTCTGAAATGATTAAAGTTTGAAATCAGTGCAAACCACGGAGGTCTGAATGATTAATGGCGTGGAGGTCTCCTGAATTACGATAAATGTTAAGACCTCCGCGGAGAATAAAGCAAGAGACGTCCGCGGAGGACAGCTGGCAGTCGAATGTGCTTATTTTGGATTTGCAATCTCGGGAGAAAAGGGACAGAATTCGAAGAGACAAAAGGGAGGCGGCTGGCTCTCGATTTCTCCATGAAAAAGAAAAGATAAAGGAAAAGAGAAGAGGAGATTTTGATATACACTTTTGGGAGGAGATTTGAGATACACGTTTTTGGGGAGACAAAGAACACACGTTAGAGGGTAGAATTGAAGAAGGCTTGGAGGAGAATTCGACATCAGTATTTTCATCTCATCTTATTCAAATACCTAATGATGTATTGCATTGCGATGAGTAGCTAAACTCATATGTGTAGGCTAGAACTCGAAACTGTGATGTATTGACTTGAGACGTCTATTGAATTTCTATGTTTTGCGCGATATTACTATGCAATGTGTATGGATTTGATATGCTAGCATGAGTGGAACCCTAGCGATGGAGCTTTTGTTTGTGTGTTGATTTCGATTATCAAAGTTTACTAGCAACCTAGCGGGGATAGCAAACTAGGATACGTGTAATATACCATTAGGATTAAACACCCTAGGACAACTTGTGTATATGTTCATGCAACTCTAGCGAGGTTAAGTATTAGAACAAAAACGGGGAGTATAACCTAGCGGGGAGCTCTAAGTTGTAGAACATTAGAAATAAAAACGGATTTGTCAATGATTTAGTCTTGCATCACAATCGAAAGTTCTAGCTTGCACTTCTCTTTGATATTTGATACTTGAATCTGTGTGACGTTTTATCTCTTGATAATTGATCGTTGTTGCTACTTTCGTTTTTATTTAACTTGTTCGAAATTTACGACACCATTGTTACTCTAATACTTAGTAAATAGGTTCTCACACCGATCTCTGTGGAAATATAAAATATTATTTTAGACGGGTACAACGACGCCCGTCAAGACCTAAGTGCCCATAATCAAAGTGGCACTTTAGGGTTACTCAATGTGTGGTTCTTGGTCGTATTGTTTCACATGAAGGTATTAAGGTTGACAAGGCAAAAATTGATTTGATTCTTAGTCTTCCTTATCCTTCTAAGGTGCGTGATATTAAATCTTTTTAGGGCACGCTAGTTTTAATCGTTGATTTATTAAGGACTTCGCTAAGAAGGCTTTGCCATTATCTAACTTTTTACAGAAGGATGTTCCTTTTGAGTTTACAGATTCATGTAAGGAGGCCTTTGATGAGCTGAAAAAGGCCCTCACCAGCACACCCATTATTCATGCACCAGTTTGGGACCAGCCATTCGAGATTATGTGTGATGCCGATGACTATGCTGTGGGACCTGTACTAGGCCAAAGTTTGGACAAAAAGCCAGTAGTGATTTACTACGCTTCGAGGACTCTGGATGCAGCTCAGCGAAACTACTCGACTACTGAAAAAGAATTTTTAGTAGTAGTTTTCGCTTTCGGAAAATTTTGCCCTTATTGGCTTGGTACTAATGTAGTTGCTTTTTTTGATCATGCATCTATTAGGTACCTGATGACGAAGAAGGAGGCCAAGCTACGATTGATCAGATGGATTTTGTTGCTGCAGGAATTTGACCTAGAAATCGAAGACAAGAAGGGGGATAGAAAACACTATAGCTGACCACCTGTGAAAAGAGGATGTTGGACAGATCACAGAGACCTTCCCAGATGAGCACTGTTATGCTCTCCCAAGTAAAGTACCATGGCATGCTCCCATTGTGAACTACCTGGTCGGAGGTAAATTTCCACCCTCTTACTCGAAGGCTCAGTGTCTGAAACTTAAGCATAATTCAAAATACTATGTGTAGGATGACCCGTACTTGTGGAAAATTGGTGTAGACCAAATACTTAGGCGGTGTATTCTTGATGATGAGATTGCTTTTGTGCCTAGTTTTTGTCATGAGCATGCATGTAGTGGCCACTTTGGCCCCAAGATGACTAGCAGGAAATTTGTGGATAGTGGTTTTTATTGGCCACATATGTTTAGAGATGCCTATGATCATTGCAAGAGATTTGATAGACGCCAGAGAGTAGGTAATATTTCTGCTAGGAATGAGATACCCCAACTGCCTATTTTAGTTGATAATGTCTTTGACATATGGGGGACAGATTTTATGGGTCCCTTTCCTGCATCGTTTGGCTATTTATATATTCTTGTTGTAGTGGATTATGTGTCCAAGTGGGTAGAGGCTAAGGCTGCTAGACGCGATGATGCTAAAACTGTTGTGGATTTTCTTTGCACTAACATATTTTGCAGATACGGAGTGCCTAAAGCCATAATCAGTGATCAAGGGACACATTTCTTCAACAGACTTATGGCAGCTGCTTTGAAACAGTACCATGTTCACCACCATACTTCCACAGCTTATCACCCCCAGACGATGGACAAGCAGAGATCTCTAACCGAGAAATTAAGGGGATTCTTCAGAGGATGGTGTGAAGCCGACTAGGAAGGACATGAGTCAGAGGCTAGATGATGCACTGTGGGCTTACATGATAGTCTATAAGACACCGATAGGCACCTCGCCTTTTCGGTTGGGGTATGAGAAGGCATGTCACCTCATAGTCGAGCTAGAGCACAAGGCCTTTTGGGCGCTTAAGAAGTGCAATTTTGACTTGAAGAAAGCAGGATTGGAGAGGAAATTGCAGCTCTGTGAGCTTGAGAAGCTACGCATAGAGGCTTATGAGAGCCAATCAGACTACAAGGCGCGGACCAAGGTGTACCATGACAAGTTCATTCTACGACGCACATTCAAGATTGGGCAGCATGTACTTTTATTTTCATCACGCTTAAGACTAATGCTTGGCAAATTATGTTCTAGATGGACATGTCCTTTCACGGTGATGAAGGTTTTCAACCACGGAGCACTAGAGCTGGAGAACCCAAGGAATGGAGACCATTTTAAGGAATGGACAACGGGTGAAGCACTATCAAGGTGAAATCAAACTATCTGTTCAGGAGTTTGACTCGCCGAACCTCCCACTGAAACATAAATGAGGTACCGTTGAGCTGCGCTCGCAGGGAGGCAGTCTGGCAAAAAATTTGTTTTCTTCGTTTTCTCTTTTTTTGTGTGTCTTTTGTGTCCGTTTGAGTCTTGTTTGGTCTTTTGTCATCTAACCTGTGTCGAGCTTTGACATTATAGGCGCGCCCAAGGTTAACATTAGAGCCATGCCGAATGAGGACATTAAGGCATTGACCAAACTGTAATGTCCATTCAGGGCGCAGAAATCAGTTGACTAGAGTAAAACCCCAATTTGTGCTTCTATCCTCCATTCCAACGCAACATCAAACCCTAACGCTTAAAGCTCTCAGGTCGCCGGCCTATCCGAAGGAATTATTGAGGGATTTCGAGGGAGGATTGTTCGTCATCATCAAACGCATCATCACAAGGGTTGTGTCCTCCGATCGGAATCACTACGAGTGCGGAATTGAGGTAACCATACGTTTGATTTCTCCACAAGATTCGGGTTTTGGAATCGGGATTTTGCTTTGGATTATTCGAAGGAGTAGTAGAGGGGTTATTCTATATGGATTCATGAAGAATCAGTGTTAAAAGTCAGAGTTTGGAGTTGAGGATCAAAGGACTCGATTTGCATATGTCACGCGCCCAGCCTTGACATTAGCTGGTCGCATTCAGCAAAGATGTTACCTAACATCTGAAGTGGGCGCGACAAAATAAAGTGTGCAGTGGGCGCGGCGTGAGCTGACCAGAGTTGACCAAGTGCATTTTCTTCGGTTTTGAGTTGTTATTGGATATGGAACCAGTTGAGGCGACATTTGAGGATTTGAAGGGATTTGAAGAGTTGTCGAGCCCAAATTTCTGTGCAATTGTGGATTTGAAGATCGGGTCCGACATATATTACGGGTGAGTGGATGGCCAGGCCTCCTCACTTTCAGTTGTGAGACAGATGTAGATGACACATGCAAGTTCTTGGCATCCTTCAACTACATATTGAGACAGGATCACGAGGGTATTCGCTATAGGCACATAGGTGAGTTTCACCACATTCTCCATGCGTAGGTGAAGAAGTATTCGGTTGGCCAGCACGTGGGGTTTTTGTTCGTGATGAAATAAGACTTGTAGATGCCTAGAACATGCTCAAGGTAGAAAGCACAACTATATTTGAGCGAAATGACTCCAAGGTGATTTGTCTTCGGGACCATGCCTTGTACTCTCTGTAGAAGGTGCTAGGAGGCACATTGTTCGCTAGAGATAATGGGGGCGACAAGGTAACATTTCTAGATATGATCTGCTTGAATGTCATTGATAGAGGGTAGCCAATTGATTTCTTCTACCTGGAATGCAACTTCTCGAAGCATCGCCCCTCGATAGGACCAGTTGCATGTGTAGGGATGATTAGTTACCTTCTACGCCGTATGCACGGGCAGCCATCTTTACCTCCTCACGAGCGCATCCCTCCAGCCTACTATGACAAAGACTTCTTCTCCCATGCACATGCTATTCAGAGGCGTCCACATAGGAGAGAGCAGTACGCATGGGTTTACCATGATGACCCGTAGTACCACACTCATATGCCCACAGATAGGCACCGCTGCACTACTACTGAGGATGGAGCAGAGTACTCCATAGCAGCTGCTCGCCGATGCCAGCCTCAGGAGAGAGGAGAGTCCTTCACAGATCGGCAGAGATGTGCCAGAGCACCAAAGCCACCAGCAGCTGTGCTTTCTAGGGAGCAGCTAGACATGGCTTTCAATAAGGCTAGGACATTGCAGTATCTTCTGCCACCAGAGGCCCAGCCTATGCCAGCCCCACCAGGATGGCAGTTGATGAGCCGTATTTATACGACTCATCGAGTCATCAAATCCCACCAATTCCAGTACTTTTATATGCAAACAGTTACTTCTTAGTGTTGTTTCGCATTTCAGGTAATTTGGACGCTCTAAGAGGAATCGCATTCAAAAGACGGCTTTTGGAGCCAAAAACATCACAAGGAGTTTTTGACCGGTCCATAGGCACTTGAAATGAAGAATGGCCGAGAAAAATGAAGAATGGCCCGAGGAAATCAAAAGATGGCTGAAGAAAACCAGGTCGCGTCCGGGAAGAAGCAGGCCACGTCCGAGCGGCCATCCAAGCTCCAGCCGGCCATCCACTCGGCCATCCGAGCTCCAGCCGGCCATCCACTCGGCCATCCGAGCTCCATCCGAGTGGGCATGCGTGCGTGCCTCCGAGCGGGCATGCGAGCTCCAGCCCGTCCAGCCGATGGAGCATCCGACCTCCAGCCCGCACCCCCGACCGGCCATCCGAGCTCTTTGGCGCATTCCTCCGAGCAAGCCTCCGAGCTCCATGCGTCCGGCCATTCGAGCATTCCAGCCTTATCCCATCCAATCAAAGTCCAGCAGCCGGCCCAATGTGCATGCGATGCTAGGGTTTCGTAGCTTATTCACCAAGTTAGGGTTTCTCAAACCCTATAAATACAGGAGATCCTGCAGTCTTCAAATCATCCGAAAATCACAGAGAAATCCATCGATCTCAGTCTTCCTTGCTTCAGCCGTGCCTTGCTCCTCCTGTTCTTCATCTCGGTCAATTAGTGAAGTCTCTTCCTTTTATTATTTGCATTGTTTACTTATGTCGATGTGTAACTAATCCAATTATTCGGGTTAGGGTTAAATAATTGTGACGATTGTTTTGAGATTCTGTTCTTCAACATTATTCATGCTTTCTATTTAGTTCTTGTGCACATTATTAGTTTGAATGTATTAGGTTAAGGGGAGATCCGAAAGGGTACAACTTAACATAGTAATCCTTACTATCTTTTCACTGCTTATTTGATACCGACCCAGTTAGAATAAGTAGTTGCACGAAACCTAATATAACCAGACCAGGAGTATTAGGTTTGCTAGAATTAAATGGTTATAACCAGACCAGGAGTAACCCTAAGAAAGCTAGAATAAATACTTAGAAATCAAGGATAAACGAAGTCACAATTGAATAATACCCTAACCTGAATATCTTCTCTGATTGATAAATCCCTTAGCAATTTTCGATCATTACATTAACCTTTACTTTCACACTAGTTTCTTGTTTTTTTTCTCTATTTCAGAACGAAGTAGTAACCATCTAGCTCCCTAGGGTTCGACCCTTACTCATCACTGTACTAACCCACAGCCAAGAGCGAGGAAAAATATAAATTGTTTTTGCACAGGTACGACGACAGCCTGTTCAAAATGGCGCCGTTGCCGGGGAGCTAAGCACGGTGAAATTTGTTCTTCTTTACTTTTTCGTTTATTTTTCTCTTTGCATTATTTCGAAATTTGCTTATCTCGGTGATATTTCAATTTCAACTGTTCGATTTTTGATTTTCATTCTTTTCGATTTCCAATTTCTAGCTCTCAGAGGGTTCTGTCACCAAGACTTACGAGTCTAAGGATTTTGGGTTTTAAGTGGGACCGCTGTGACCCCTCCATTCTCCTGGGAACCCTTTGTTGCTAGTCTGTCTGTGCTATTACGGTGTTTGCTAGACCGGTGCTTGCTATTTCTTGTAACATGTCTCATGCAGGAAGCAGCGTTGGTGGCAACAGTCACAACAGTCACATTAACGTAGAAGTCAACCAGAATGTACAAGGAGTACAGAATGGCGAAATCAGGGGGGTTATCCCTGAACGGTTTCAACCGTTTCAACAGTTCCAACAACAACAACCTCAGAACCAACAACAGAACCAACCCCAACCACAGTACCCACAGTACCCTCAGTACCCACCATATCAGCAATATCCACCACCACCATATCCACAGTACCCACAACCGCCATACCCTCAATATCCACAACCATATCCACCACTGCCATACCATCCACAACATCCACCTCAGAGACCCCCACGCCAGCCAGTAGTCAGAGACGATGTGGAAGACGAAGATGAAGGACCTACCATGGGCGAGCTCTCGGTTCCCAATTTCAGAGACCAAACGTGGCCTATCTATGAAGGACCAGACCTCGCAGCCATAACAGTCAGCACCTCAGTCATCCATCATCTACCCAAGTTCTCTGGAACCAAGGGAGAATCAGCCACATCTCACCTGACACGTTTTCACGGGATATGTTTGAACCTAAAGCCATACGGAGCCGAGGTGGATGACTTCAAACTGAAGGCATTTTACTTCTCACTTACAGACACTGCTACAGACTGGTTCTTATCCTTGCCCTCTAGTAGTATCTACACATGGGAGCAAATGCAGAGGAAATTCATTAGCAAATACTATCCAGCAGCCCGCGCAATGCAAGTCCGGAGACAGTTGCAAGAGCTCAAACAAGGCCCAAACGAGAACATGTACGAGTATGTGGAGAAATTCCTAGCCTTGGAGAAGAGCTGCTGCAATCTTGAGCTCCCAGAGAAATTAGTCGTTGAGTATATGCTGGATGGACTCCGCAGACTGGATAGGAAATTACTAGAGGCCTCAGCTGGAGGCAACCTCATGAACTTGACCCCAGCCAGAGTCCGACAAAAAATCATGGAAGTAGCAGAAAGTGAGCGGTTCCAGGATGAATCTACAAGGGAGGATGAATATGCCCGAACAAGGAACGTGTCAACGGTTGAGCCCTCTATCAGTGCTGTATTCGCCGAGCTCAAGGAGATGAGAGAGCTGATGAAGCATGTGGTCCGAAGGACGCCAGTCCAGGACGCCAGTCCGGTGATGCTCCGATCAAGCTCATATCCTCACCACCATGCTCCGGTCATTTCTTGCTCCGGCCACATTCCGGCGAAGTCCAACCAAAACCAAACTACTTCATTTCCGGTTGGACATACTATTCACTTCGGTTGACCTTTGGATTGAAACCAAGCCTCAACCAAGTCCAAATGACTTGCCCTTTGGCTCAACCTAGTTCAAGAGATCAAGTGGATGCCCCTTGGCTCACCCAAGCCCTAGCCGCTCATGTACTCCCATGTGCCTTGCCCTTTAGGGACAAACAAGTCCAACCAAGCTCACTTGAGGAGGGACTAGAGGCAAGTCGGTTGGTCCAATGCCAACCATAAACCGCCACTTATGCCTATAAATAGAGGGGCTTGGCCCTTGAATCCACATCCATCCACAATTCATGTAATCTCTCTAGTTTGGATCTTTTGTTACTTCACTCACAAATCCTTGTAAACACTTGTATTTTGATATCAAAAGCTCCAACTTTTCTCTTGTTCTTCAGTACTCTTGTTTGTTCTTGAGTACTCTTGTTTGTTCTTAAGTTTGTTCTTGAGTTTTACTTTCCAAAATCTTACTTTCCTTGTCTTTCATTCTCTTTTGTTCTTGAGTTTTACTTTCAAAAACCTTTACTTTCCTTGTCTTTCATTTTCCAAAACCCTTTACTTTCTTTTGCACTTAACTATGGTATCCACTTCTATGGATACTCGTAGCTAAACCCTTCATTCGGTTGAAGGGGTGTGCTTGTATCATAAAACCGTTTTTAGACCCTTTTCTTAGTGCTTCTTCGTGTTCAAGCTTGTTCTATGTGCCTCATATTCGGGTAGAACATACATGGTTGAGTGGAGGCTCGAAAGAGCAAAGCTCTTCCATGGGGTTCGTGAACATACATGGTTAAGTGGAGGCTCAAAAGAGCAAAGCTTTTCCATGGAGTTCAACCTCTTTTAAACACCACTTGTTTGATCGGAAATGATTGATAAAGTGGATGCACATAGGCTAAGATACTTCGAAAGGAGGAATTAGCCCAACTAGAACAAGTGCTCTATGTATTGAAAAGGACTAGACGGTGTGGCAAGTGCTGGAAATGGCCTTGTTTCATCTTTGAACATTTAGAACGATCATTAGAGGTCGATGATGAACGGAACTATGATACAAGGCCCCTAATCCTTTCCTTTGATAAAACACCAACTCTTCATTTTACTTTCTGTCTTACTATCAACTGCTTACATTCAGTACCCTTTACATTCAGTACTTTACATTCCGCAACTAACCTTTACTTTCAGTCACTAACTTTACTTTCAGTACTTAACTTTTACTTTCAGCACATTTACTTTCAGTGTTTATTTTCAGTACCTTTATTTTCAGTCTTTACTTTCCGCACTTACTTTCAATACATTTACTTTCCGCACTTACTTTCAGTACATTTACTTTCCGCACTTACTTTCAGCACATTTACTTTCCGCACTTACTTTCATTACAGACGTTTTCAACATCAATCCAACATAACATTTGGCACGTATTGCGCTTGAAATACAGCGTGCGACAAACCCAAAGTGTGTTGCGGTTGATATTGAACTCGACTGTTCCAGCACTTTACTTTCCCGCAATTTATTTTTCAGTATTACTTTCAGTACTAAAACCACAACTAACCCCAATTGCACTAAATTTCTGTACAAATTCCTCAAAAAACTACTATCCACCAATTCCCTTGGATTCAACCCCTACTTACCGCTTTACTACCCATTAGTGAAGTCACAAGTAGTGGACTTATAAATTTACTTTTGCATTGCCTCGCGACAAGACCTTGTAAAAAATTGGCGCCATTGCCGGGAATTGGAATTGCAATTGGATAAAGCTCTTTAATTTTGTACTCGCTTCTGCATAACCATGTCTCGTGCAGGAAGCCACCATGACTATCAGGATGACGACGAGATGAATCTATACGATCGAAATAATGAGGCGCCGCCTCCATTTCTTGACGATCGGGAACAGCTCATCCGAGACCGAAACCGTGTTGTTCGGGAAGGTGCCCGAAGAAACCAAGGACCACCCGAGGACCAAAATGAAGCTGGCCCAGGGCAACCCCCTAGACACCCACCACCTCCTCAACATCGACAAGCGCCAAGATGAGAACCCGTCTTTGATGACTACTATGGGGACAACAATTTCCGGGAACCCACTATGGGAGAACTATCGGCACCAGATTTCAGAAATCAGCCGTGGTGCATTTACGAGGGCCCTGAACTGGAAAACATTGCCATCAACACATCAGTGGTCCTTAACTTGCCCAAGTTCTCAGAAACTCATGGAGAATCTGTGACAACTCATCTCCAACGCTTACATGGCATTTGCCAAAATCTGAAACCCAATGGAGTGAATGTAGAGGACTTCAAATTGAAGGCTTTCTACTTTTCCCTCATTGACTCAGCGAACGACTGGTTCCTTTCATTGCCTTCGGGTAGCATCAGAACGTGGGCTCAGATGCAAAAGAAATTCCTGGACAAATATTACCCGGCAGGAAGAGCGATGCAAGTAAGGAGACAACTGCAGGACATAAGGCAGGGGCCTAATGAAGCCATGTATGACTACCTGGAAAAGTTCAACCGCCTGGAGAGAAGCTGCTGCACCCTCGGACTGCCCAAGAAAGTCATCATCGAATACCTCATCGATGGATTAAGACCCTTAGACAAAATGCTCCTGGATGCCTCAGCTGGAGGATCAATGATGAATCTATCATTAAGCGGCATAAGGCAACTCATCCCCGGTGTTGCTGAAAATGCCCGATTTAGAGAGGAGACAACTCGGCAGGAAGAATTTTCCCGAACAAAGAATGTGGCGAAGGCCGAGACACCAATGAACTCTGACAGAACCGCTCGTCGTCAAAGCGATTGTGCAAATAAATTTATAATAGTCCGCTACTCGCAACTATACTACTGGGTAGTACTTGGTAAGTAGGGGTCGAACCCAAAGGAACTAGGGGAATAATTGTTCTTCGGGGGGATTACGCAGCGTGGGAGCGTGTTTAAGGTCGGTTGGTTGGTTTTAAAGCTACCAGCTATTTAGATTGATTGATTGGTTGGTTGGTTGATTTTAATACTGGAAAGTAAATTACAGTTTATAATTAAAGAGAAATGTTCGGTTTCAGGGGACTTGTATTATATCCTGTTTATCATTGACCATTAGTGAATCATCTAAGTATTCAAACGGTGAATCGAGGCTAGTTACAGCTCAAGACTTGCAACACCGGTTTAAAGCAACTCCTGTTCTATTTCAGTCTAGCGCCAATACCCTAAGGTATGCTAGCCTGGGTGCATCCACCTGATCTCACAGTTACGCTCGACCAGATGGGGTTTAGGATGAGTCGAACTCCTCAGATAGCTTTGCTTGTTACAGCTTCCACTACCTGAGTATGATCACGAATTCCCACAGAAGAGCTTTGCTTGTTACAGCATCCACTCAACCTTGGAAACTCTGACTATATATGGCACATAGAACAAGTTTTGAATACTAAGACTAGACACTAAGTTAATAGTCTTAAAACATTTTATAATATAAGTGCGCCCCTTCTACCGAACTACTAGTTTAGCTACTATTCATCGCGCTAAACATTATACTAAGGAAATAAAACAGTTGAATAAATACTAAGAATTACTTACAACCGTTGAAGCGCCAAGGGAGCTTTCCTTTATTTCCAAAGCAAAATTACAACATTACAAATATTACAACTTCTAGAGAGAGAAGTGAAATTGGATTTTGGTGTGTGAAACGAGGAGGAGGAGCTCCTCCTTTTATAGCCCAAAGGGGAGGAGATGGGTGGTGGAGATGGTGGACATGTGCATTTGATCCAAGGGAGGAGAAGGGAGGAGGAGGAGGTGACATGTGGAGGAATAGTGAAGCCGCCGGTCCCTCCTCCCATAGCCGCCGGTTGCCGGTGGCCCAAGGGGGAGGAGCTCCTCCCTTGGCCACCACTTCATCAAGTGGCCGGTCATCCTTGCCCATATGTGAGTTTTGTACAGTTTTGTGCAGTCTTTTCACAAAACTGTCAATGTGTTTCTTCCCCGGGCTGTCTTGACTCCACTCCTGATTCTTCTGATTAATTTGTTCTGGTCAATTCAATGTCAGTATCCTTGATATTTCTTCAGTCAGCATATGATCTTGACCTTGGATTGACTCTTGTTATCTTTTCAGCATAAAATCCTCTCCTTAGCGTGTTTTCACTTCAGTCTCTAAAATGCCCTGTGGAAATATATCGGGACTAACACGTAGAAGTTAGATAGACAAACAGTCTAATTTGGGGGGTTTTATTGTGTTTCTGACTCGTATAACTTTGGTCCATCAGATTACCCCCCACTTTTAGTTGTTCGTCCCGAACAATGCTATTAAAGGGCGTAAGTTCTAAGTTTGGCTTTGGAATATGAAATTTAGACTGTGGTACTCGATCTATCCTAATTCATGCATTGCTTACTTATTACCAAATTAAACTGCGTAAATAAATAGAAGAAACTTAATACTTGTACCTCCGTGCTGAGATGCAAATTATATTGGATGTCTCGGGAGATAGCCCTTTTTAGGCTCCTGGACTGCAACCTCGGGATCGTCTCTTACTATATGGTTTTCTGGTAGCTTTCTCTAGCACGTGATTCGGTTCAGGTTTCAGTGAGTTGAGCCTTTTTGATTTTCTTCTTTGGCGAGGGACTGCTTTTTTGTTGTAGTGAATCGGCCTTTGGCCTTTGATTTGACTTTTTGAGTTCTTCACTTTTTGTTCGGTTAAAACCTTCACAATTTTGGGCCTTTGGCCTCTTGATTTGCTTCATTGAGCTTTTCGTCTTTTTGTGACTGCAAGTCCATTTTCTCAAGCCTTTTTTGGGAGGTCCAATCATCGCCCGCAAGCCTATGGAAATACCTCCCTGCTCCTCTTGTCTTTGTCGTTTTGCGCGGGTCAAGATGAGGGTCGCTCATCTATTTTCTCGGCTATTTTGACTAGAGAGAGGACGGTCTGATTCCCGTCCTCGCCTTTGCATAGATGCTTCTTGGCGGAGTTGACTTCAATTATTCACTGAAAACCCGAAGTGCAGCCTCCACTGACTTCGAAAACCATATAGTTTGATCTGATCCTTTGATTGCTTGCCAAGCCTCTTTAGGGCAGTTTATATCAACTCCACATCCCTAGTTATCTCAGCAAAAGGACAAATGGAAAGTTACATTCTAAGTTTTTATACAGTTGAATTTTCACAAGGTTAATGCATGAATTATGATTTATCTTTTTCACATTCTTAAGTTCATATTTTCAAAAAGGTACTTATTAAAAAAGAAAAACAGCCGCATGTTATTTATGTACATAGGTGGTTCTCACCCCCCACTTTTGAACGAAGCCGTGCCTTAGTTCAAAAGTCATGCAAGCTTAAACTAAATACTGAATTTAAATGACAGAAATTAAAGTGCGGAAAAGTAAGATAGTGTCGGGTTACCTCCCGACCAGTGCACTTGTTTAACGTCGTTGGCTCGACGATACCTCGTTTGTGGTTCATTGGTTTGGGTCCCATGGGTGGCTGAGGTCAAACTTCTTGATTCCACCGACTTTGATTCTTGCGGTGAGTCTTCCTGATTTTTTAGCAGATGACGGGTTTGGGTCCAGTTCTGATGGTATCTCCTTCCAACGTCTCTGAGAAGGCGAGGGACCTTTCACTATCAGCTTTTTGAACTGGGTGTTCTCCTGTTTAGGGCTGCCTTGTCCAGTCATGGCGAAAGCGTGCTCCATGTAGGAGTCATTCTGCTCAGGCCCTTTTCCCATTCTCCTTTGAGCTTCTTCTTGGATCGCATAGTTCGCGGCGACTTGCTCATTAATTAAAGGGAAAAGTCGGGAAGGCCTTATGAGGCTTGGTTCTGCCTCGTAATGTTGGTTCGTGAAGAACTGATCGTAGATAGTCTCAGTTGCCTGGGTAATGATAGTCGGGTATGGAATAGGCAGTTAGTCGGTGGTATTCTGGACTTCTACTTCGTTGCTTCCGGTGCTTTCCATGTCTGATTCCTCGGATGGTTCGGGAGTCTCTTCTGACGGCTCGGTGGTTTCTTCTTTGTCAGCCTCAGGGTCAGCTTCTTCTGTCTGCATTTCCTCGTCAGTGTGGGGAACTCGCCTTGTGGCAGCGGCTAGGCCAGTTATCAGGTACCATATGTCTGCAATGGTGAGGTTTGCGGCAGACCTTCTCATAGCTTTGTTGACTCTTCCCAGCTCTTCGAACCTCATCCCACGAAGAAATTTTTGGAGAAGATTTTTCTTCGTAAATCCATGGTGCGGGCAGCTTGAGACGATGGCATCGTAGTTCATGTAGTATTCGTCCAAAGTCTCTTCCCGGGATTGTTAAAGGTTCAGGATCTTCTCGTGGGTTTCTTGGCGTAAAGATGGTGGGGAGAATTCTTTCAGGAACGAAACGTAGAGGTCTACGAAACCAGTACCCGACGGGCCAATATCAACAGAAGGGACAGAACAACTACCAAGCCAGCCCGAGCAATCTGCAAGGTCCTAGCAAGTCACTTGAGGACGTAGTAAAGGAGCTCGCTAATCCTATACATCAACTCTAAATCGAAACAAAGGGCGAGCTATCCGACTTAAAGAAGTAAATGTCCCAGCTAGCCACCTCAATGTTCGCACTCACTAATGAACCAGGCAGACTTCCTTCACAAACCGTCCAAAACCCAAAGGCAAATATTAGTATGGTAAAGATGTCAGACATGCAGGAGGCACTGGAAGAAGCAATACGACCCTCACTATCAACTACGGAAGTAGATAAGGAAGAATTCATTGGTATGGTGGCCAGAGAAACACTCAAAGAAGCACAAACGTTAGCGCTACTGGTGGAACAACAACAAGGACCCACAACTTACAAACCTACGGTCAAGCACTTCACCCGTAGGCACCGTCCTGATTAGAATCAAGAGGAAGATCGACCCAATAATGGCAGAACATGGGTCACGCATGCTGACAATGGACGCTATGTGTTCAGTGTTAACATGACACCACCGCCAATCACACACTTTAACGTACCAGCATCTGGCTGGGATATTGGGGCTCAAGATTCATCTTACCCTATGAGGATCATTGCCTCCAAAGATCATGAGACCCAAAAGAACAAGGTAGAAAAGGAATTGGAGCCAAGGAATGGGCAAAATGGCCTGATGACGGAGAAGCTCCTCACTTGGAATCATGAGACACAACTTGAAATGAGTAAGGACCCAGGGGCCTTCATGGTCACCTATGGTATCGGCAAAGCCCAAATTCATCATTGCTTATTTGATCTTGGGGCCGCCGTCAATGTTTTGCCTTACCCTCTATATTACTCATTGGGGCTTGGTCCATTGAAGCCACCAAAGTTATTAATCGAGTATGGGGACAACTCGTGTGTCCATCCGGTTGGAGTGCTAGAAAAGTTAATGCTCCGTGTGGGAAAACTCGTCGTTCCTGCGGACTTTTATGTGATACCAATCGGAGATACCAGCAAGGACGACCCTCCAACACTCATATTGGGACGGCCATTCCTTTTCACCACGAGGGCAAAGATCGACATGAGAAAGGGCTCATTATCGCTTGCATTCGGCGGCAGAATTTTGGACTTCTACATCTATGATGATGGCCGCACGGATACAAAGAAACCACCAGACATTGTGAACACCTCTGATCTCAACGCACTAGTTTCTGACCAACCAAGAGAGACCAAGAGTGTGACTAGACCAGCAGCTATAGTCAAGGGTCCCTCGCCTTCTCAAAGGTATTGGAAGGAAAAACCACTGGAACAATGGAGTCCTGTTCCGAGCACTTCATCTCATGGAAACCTTGGAAGGGTCAAGGCAAGAATCAATGCAGGAGCCGCGGCAAAATTTGACCTGAGCCACCCATGGGACCCAGATCCCTCCTGAGTGAGGTATCGTCGAGCCAACGACGTTAAACAAAGGCACTGGTCGGGAGGTAACCCGTCATTTTTCTTGCTTTCAGTCATTTTACTTATGTCATTTAGCTTTTTGAGCCGTTCTCACCTTTCCTGTAAATATTTGCTTGCGATTGGCTTTTGAACTAAGTCATGCTGAGAGGCACGCCTTCTTTCAAAAGTGTGGGGTGAGAACTGCCTTTGCACATAGTTGTTTAACATGCTTTCTTTTTTCCTTTTCCCTTAATATTATCTTTTTGAAAATATGAACTTGAGAATGTGAAAAAGATAGATCTAAATTAAAGCTTTTACCTTGTGAAATCTCAACCGTGTAAAAACTTGAGGATGTAACTTCTTAATTGTCCCTTTGTGCTGAGATATATAGGGGATGTGGAGTTGACATAAAATGCCCTAGAGAGGCTTGGCAAGCACTCAAAGGACCAGATTTCGCTATATGGTTTACGAAGTCAGTGGAGGCTATACTTCGAGTTTCATTGGATTCAAAGTCATCTCCGCAGTGCAGCGTTTATGCAAGAGGTGGGATGGGAATCAAACCGTCCTAACTCTAGTCCAAGTAGCCGAGAAAATAGATGAGCGACCCTCATCTTGACCCGCGCGAAACGGAGAGGATGAGAAAGAGCGGGGAGGTATTTCCATATGCTCTCGGGCGATGATTGGACCTCCCAAAAGGTTGAGAAAATGGACAAGCAAATCACAAAGAAGCAAGGCTCGAAGAAACAAATCAAAGGCCAAAGGCCAAATTGTGAAGGTTTTAACCGAAACAAAAGTGAAGAAACTCCAATTCAAAATCGAAGGCTAAAGACCAAATCACTTCAAAAGCTGTCCCTCATCAAAAAGAAATCAAAGAGCTCAAATCATTGAAACCCGAACTGAATCATGTGCTAGAGAAAGCTACAAGATAACCACATAGTGCGAATCGGTCCCAAGAATGCAGTTCAAAAGCCTGAAAAGGGCTATCTCCCGAATCATCCGAATTAATTTGCATCTCGGCTCGAAGGTACAAGTATCAAGTTTCTTCTAAGTATTTACACGGTTTAGTTTGGTAACAAGTAAGTAGTGCATGAATAGGACAAATCTAGTCCCACATTCTCACATTCTTATTTAGAGCTTTTTACATGGATTTTGTGTTCCTCTTTCGAAAAGCATTGTTCGGGACGAACAAGTATAAGTGTGGGGTGATTTGATGGACCATATTTATAAGATTCATTAAGTCAGTTAAACCCACCAAATTAGACGCTTTGTCTTAACAACTTTTACTTGTTAGTTCCATTTTTGCTCTACAAGCTATTTTGAGGTTTAGAGAAAAAACGAGCTAAAAAGGGGGTTCTTAAGCTAAAAAGAATTGCCAAACATTTCTGGCCGAGAAATCGCAACCATGGCCCGAGGAAAATCAACCAGGGCCCGAGCAAAACCAACAAGGGACCGAGGACCCCAGTCGAGGACCGAGATAGCTCAGCCGGGTACCCAGGCTCAGTACCGAGAACCTCAGGTCCCTGACCGAGAACCAGAGCCGAGAAGACCAGGTCCCCGCTCAGGTTCCTGACCGAGAGCCAGCGCCGAGAAGACCAGGTCCCCACCCGAGACCCTGTCCGAGGCCCGCGTCCAAGAAACCATGTCCTCGCCCAGGCCACGCCCGAGCTGTCTAGCACTAAATTCAAGTTGCCCGGGAAAACGAGCTGATCTGACGAATCCACTTAAAGCAAAGTGATCAAAATGGAAAATAAGGTGGACAATGTTGGAAAACCAAGGAGAATGCTCGGGTAGATTGGAAGTTGGCCCAGTTACAAAGCAAAGGCCCCGCGCACATAGGCTCTGAAACCAAGTCGCTCGACCAAACCATGGAATCTGGGAAATCTGGCTCGACCAAAGTGTTTTAAATGCCCAATAACTTGGACAATTTCACTTTCTAGACAAAACGTCCGAGTGGAACCAGCTCAAGCCCCATCAAGGCCAAACTAGGGCAATTTCGACCGTTTTGGGATTTCGACAATGCTCCGGGCAAAATCTGGCCAAACATCCTTCATGGATCAGTCTTAGTATCCCCTCAACTTTCCAAATCCATGATCCAACACCCAATCACCTCGGGCCAAAATTCCGGCAGCTCCGGCCATGTTCCGGCCAACCTCCGGCGAACCTTCGGTGATGCTCCGATCAAGCTCATATCCTCACCACCATGCTCTGGTCATTTCTTGCTCCGGCCACATTCCGGTGAAGTCCAACCAAAACCAAACTACTTCATTTCCGGTTGGACATACTATTCACTTTGGTTGACCTTTGGATTGAAACCAAGCCTCAATCAAGTCCAAATGACTTGCCCTTTGGCTCAACCTAGTTCAAGAGATCAAGTGGATGCCCCTTGGCTCACCCAAGCCCTAGCCGCCCATGTGCTCCCATGTGCCTTGCCCTTTGGGCACAAACAAGTCCAACCAAGCTCACTTGAGGAGGGACTAGAGGCAAGTCGGTTGGTCCAATGCCAACCATAAACCGCCACTTATGCCTATAAATAGAGGGGCTTAGCCCATGAATCCACATCCATCCACAATTCATGTAATCTCTCTAGTTTGGATCTTTTGTTACTTCACTCACAAATCCTTGTAAACACTTGTATTTTGATATCAAAAGCTCCAACTTCTCTCTTGTTCTTGAGTACTCTTGTTTGTTCTTAAGTTTGTTCTTGAGTTTTACTTTCCAAAATCTTACTTTCCTTGTCTTTCATTCTCTTTTGTTCTTGAGTTTTACTTTCCAAAACCTTTACTTTCCTTGTCTTTCATTTTCCAAAACCCTTTACTTTTTTTTGCACTTAGCTATGGTATCCACTTTTATGGATACTCGTAGCTAAACCCTTCATTCGGTTGAAGGGGTGTGCTTGTATCATAAAACCGTTTTAGACCCTTTTCTTAGTGCTTCTTCGTGTTCAAGCTTGTTCTATGTGCCTCATATTCGGTTAGAACATACATTGTTGAGTGGAGGCTCGAAAGAGCAAAGCTGTTCCATGGGGTTCGTGAATGACAGATGCTTGTCGTTAGAGCAAATGTGCAAAAGTTAATTTATAAGTCCACTACTTGAGACTTCACTATTGGGTAGTAAAGGGTAAGTAGGGGTCGAACCAAAGGGAATTAGTGGATACTTGTTCTTTGAGGAATTTGTACAGAAATGTAAGTGCGATTGGGGTTGATTGTGGTTTTAGTACTGAAAAGTAAATTACTGAAAAGTAAATGACTTGAAATAAAGTGCGTAAAGTAAATACTGAAAAGTAAGTGCGGAAAATAAAGTGCTGAAAATAAGGGCGTAAAAGTAAAGTGCGTAAAGTAAATTGCTGGAACAGTCGAATTCAATATCAACTGATCAATATACTTTTGGTACTGGCCGCACGCTATAAGCGTAATGCGTACCAAAGATATATTGGGTTGATATTGAAAGCGTCTGTAGTAAGCGTACTGAAAATAAATGACTGAAAAGTAAATGACTAAAAAGTAAATGTGCGAAAAGTAAAGTACTGAAAGTAAATGTACTAAAATTAAATAGTTGATGATAGGACTGAAAGTAAGGTGACAGGTTGTGAATTGATTAATGGAAGGATTCGATTTTAGGGGCCTTGTATCATAGTCCGTTCATCATCGACCTTTAATGATCGTTCTAAGTGTTCAAAGATATATCAAGGCCATTTCTAGCACTCGACTTGCCACATCGTCTAGTCCTTTTCAAGACATAGAACACTTGTTCTATTTGGGCTAATTCCTCCTTTCGAAGTATCTTAGCTTATGTGCATCCATTTGATCAATCATTTCCGATCAACCAAATGGTGTTTAAAAGAAGTTGAACTCAATAGAAAAGCTGTGCTCTTTCGAGCCTTGACGGAGCCCACTGCACTGTTGTTAAGGTGCAATGTTCTCTGTGCAAATAAATTTATATTTTCCGCTACTCGCAACTACACTACTGGGTAGCAAGTGGTAAGTAGGGGTCGAACCCAAGGGAGTCAGTGTGGATTAGTTGTTCTTTAATGAAGCTTATGCAGAAATTAAATGCGATTGGGTTTGAGTTTGAGTGTGATTTGAGGACTGAAAGTAAATTACAATAATAGACTGTAAGGAAAGGATTCAGTTTTAGGGGCCTTGTATCATATTTGTTTATCATTGACCACTAATGATCATACCATGTGTTCGAAGATGAATCGAGGCTATTCCTAACACAAGACTTGCAACATCGCGTAGAACATTTGAAATGATCATGCTAAGTATTCAAAGATGATTCGAGGCTATTTCTAGCGCAAGACTTGCAACATCGTTTAAAACACTTGTTCTACTTTAGACTAATTCCTCCTTTCGAAGTATCTTAGCCTTATGTGCATCCATTTGATCTTCTGTTACGATTTCCCAAAATGGTTTTTTAGATAAGTCGAACTCCTCAGATAAGTTTTGCTTGTTACAGCTTCCACTTACCGAGTATGTTCACGAATTCCCACGGAAGAGCTTTGCTTGTTACAGCTTCCACTCAACCTTGGAAATTCTGACTGTATATGGCACATAGAACAAGTTTTGAATACAGAGATACTCTAAGAGTAGAGTCTAAAACATTTCTAATACAAGTACACCCCTGCGACCGAGTACAAGCTTTTAGCTGCATGTATTCATGTCAAGGAATACAAGCAAACTATTGTCTTGAACAAGGGTACCGAATAATAAAATATCTGTAAAGTAAAAACAAATAATACTTGAAAGTGATTTTATACCTTACAATAAGCGGAGGAGAGGAGCTCCTAGGCAAGATCCAAGCGCCAAAAGTAGCTCCAAAATGAAGAATAATATTTATTGAAAGTGAAGAGAAGAGGGTTAAGCCCTCTATCTCTCTAAAACATTTGTGATTTGTGGATGATGAAATGAGGAGGAGGAGCTCTCCTTTTATAGCCACAAGGGGAGGAGGATGGAGGGTGGAGATGGTGGCATGTGGCTTTTGATCCAAGGGAGGAGGAGGAGGAGCAAGGAGGAGGCGCCACATGGGGGAGGAGAAAGCCGCCGGTTGGGGGGTGGAAAGCCACCGGTGTCCGGTCACCATGGAGGGGAGGCTTCCTCCCTTGGCCACCTCCAAGCAAGGTTGCCGGTCACCTTGGTCCATGGATGAGTTTTGATAGTTTTGTGCAGTCTTTTCACAAAACTGTCAATCCAATTTTGCTCCGGTCTGACTTGGTTGTTCCTCGGTTGAATTTGTATTGAGTAATTCAATGTCAGGATCTTGAGATTTCTTCGTTCAGCGTCTGATCTTGACCTTGGAATGACTCGTAATATCTTTTCAGCGTAAAATCCTCTCCTTAGCGTGTTTTCTCTCTAAGCGCCAAAATACCTAGTAGAAATATATCGGGACTAACAAGTAGAAGTTAGATAGACAAACAGTCTAATTTGGTGGGTTTTACTGTGTTTTTGATTCGTATAATTATGTTCCATCAAGCCTCCACTTAACCACGTATGTTCACGAACCCCTTGGAAGAGCTTTGCTCTTTCGAGCCTACACTCAACCAATAGTGTTCTAACCTATTATAGGGCACATAGAACAAGTTTTGAACACAATAGAAGCACTAAGAAAAGGATCTAAAACGTTTTATGATACAAGCACACCCCTTCAACCTAATGAAGGGTTTAGCTACGATTATCCATGGAAGAGGATATCATAGTGATAGTGGCAAGTTGTCGTATGCCAAATCAAATCTAAATTTGTAAGTCCACTACCCTTAGATTACTATGAATTAGTAAAGGGGCAAGTAGGGGTCGAACCCAAGGGAAATAGTTCACTTACTTGTTGTTCTTTATGCGAAATGTAAAGTAAAGTAAAGACAAGTTTTGGGGGTTTTGAAATTGGTTTTTGAATGTAAGTACAAGTGCAAAAAGTAAAGGTAATGGTTTGTGATCAATGAAGTAAGTATTTGGTTTAGGGCCTCTCTTATGCTACATTCATCATAGGCATCCAATGAATTATTTACATCCATAGAGTGTGGTGTTCCGGCAAGGGTAACAACCTAAAGTACTCCGGCAAAGGTAGTTGACGGAGCCCACCTGATGGACCAAAATTATACGAATCAAAAACACAGTAAAACCCACCAAATTAGCCTGTTGGTCTATTTAACTTCTACTTGTTAGTCCCGATTTATTTCTACAGGGTATTTTGGACTCTAGAGAGAAAACACGCTAAGGAGAGGATTTTACGCCGAAAAGATGTTACGAGTCATTCCAAGGTCACGACCATGCTACACTCAAAATAAGCCCTAACATCCTTCATGGAACCGACTTGGAATCACTCAAATATGCTAGAACAGTTGGCAAATGGACAAGAACGCAAGGCAAAAGCACCGAGCCCGGTAAAGGCCAAACAAGGGCAATTTCATCGGATTTGAGATTTCGACCATGTTCCAAGCGGAATTTGGCTTAGGTTCCTTCTTGAGATCATCTTAGAAGGATATTTTCATTCAAAATACACTCTCCAAAATCCAAGAAGCTCCGGCCAAAGCTCCGGTCAGATCCGGTCAAACAGATGACTTTTGTGAAGATCACAAGCTTCTAGAAGGGATGCTCCTCCTCACATGGGCGGCTCCTCCCTCACATGGTGGCTCCTCCACTCTCCTCCCTCCAAGTGGCGGCTCCTCCTCCTCTCCTCCCAAAGCCGCCGGCGGCTTTTGCTCCTCCATGGAGAAGTTGCCATGTGGTGGCTCCTCCACCACATCTTCATCTCCTCCTCCTCCACCCTTGGATGCTCCTCCACTTGCCACCATCTTGGCCCTCCATCCTCCTCCCCTTTAGCTATAAATAGAGGCCTCCTCCTCCTCATTTCACCACACCCCAAAATGTGGAGAGCTTCTCTCTCTACAAAATCTCTCTAAATCTCTCTAGCTTTTGTGGGCACAATTATGTAATATTACATTGGAATAAACAATCCCTTGGCGCTTCAACGGTTGTAAGTATCTCTTAGTATTTATTTATTTAACTGTTGTCTTTAATTCCTTAGTTATAATGTTTAGCGTGATGAATAGTAGCTAAACTAGTAGTTCGGTAGAAGGGGCGTACTTGTATTATAAATGTTTTAGACTTTACTCTTAGTATACCTTTGTATTCGATACTTGTTCTATGTGCCATATACTAAGTCAGAACGTCCATGGTTGAGGGGACGCTTGGAATGGCAAAGCTCACCATGGGGGTTCGTAAACTTGTACTGATAAGTGGATGCTTGGAATGGCTAAGCTTATTTGAGAAGTTTGACTCATCTTAAACACCATCTGGTTTGATCGAAAATGACGGACCAGATGGATGCACTTACGACTAAGATACTTCGAAAGGAGGAATTAGTTTTGCTTAGAACAAGTGTTTTAAATGGTGTTGCAAGTCTTGCGCTAGAAATAGCCTGGATTCATCGTTTGAATACTTAGCATGATCATATCTTGCGCTAGAAATAGCCTCAATTCATCTTTGAACACTTGGTATGATCATTAGCGGTCAATGATAAACAAATATAATACAAGGCCCCTGAAACCAAACATTTCTCTTAATTATTAAATCTGTAATTTACTTTCAGTATTAAAACCAACCAATCAAACAATCATATAGCTGGTAGCTTTAAAACCAACCAACCAACCTAAAACACGCTCTCTCGCTGGATAAACCCCCCTAAAGAACAACTAATCCACACTGACTCCCTTGGGTTCGACCCCTACTTACCAAGTACTACCCAGTAGTATAGTTGCGAGTAGCGGACTATTATAAATTTATTTGCACAATCGCTTTGACGACGAGCGGTTCTGTCAAATTGGCGCCGTTGCCGGGGAGTTGTGCATCGGAATAGTTGTTCTGTTTTGTTTTTCCTTTTTACTTGTTTTATCATGCAATTCACTAAGTCCTACAACTACGGAATGGAACCTTGGAACGCTGAGGAAATTTCCCCACCACCCTTCGAACTTGAAATCCGTGAGAAGATCAACAAAATAACGCAATCCCGGGACGAAACATTGGATGAGTACTTATGGTACTTCGATTCCATTGTGACGAGCTGCCCGCACCATGGATTCACCAATTTCGATCTTCAAACAAAGTTTCTCCGTGGAATGTTGCCACATGAGTGGGACCAGCTAAATAATGCAGCAGGAGGATCAATGTGGGACTTAACCGAGGATGATCTTTGGAAATTAATAAACGATTTGGCCGCGAGGTCAAGACCAAGCCAAGATCAGGCCGAGCCAATCGAGGACGGTATAACGGAGCTGGCATCTAGCATCCAGCAGTTGGACAACATGATGCAACAAATCAGGGCCAAAACTGAACTATGGGCGGCAGAAAAGGAGCTGGCAGCTAGCACCCAGCAATTGGCCACAGACATGCAGCAATTGAGTGCATTGATGCACCAATTCACGGCTGAACCCGAGGAGCTAACTGAGGATGAGGACCCGCAAATGACCGAAGAAGAACTGCCCCAATCAGACCCGGTCCTTATCACCAATCCATCCGAGGAAATCACTGTCCTAACTGCCGAGCCTACAGAAGTCCCGAACCTCACTGCTGAAGCGGCCGAAGAAATCAAGCTAGGCCCGGTACTTGCGCTCGAAGCACACGAGGAAGTCCCGGACCTCATTGCCGAACTGTCCGAGAAAGACCTAGTCCTCACTGTCAGAGCACCTGAAACAGACCTAGTCCTCATGGTCGAAGTGCCTCAACTTAACCCTTCGCGTTTCATGCCGATCATAACCACCGAAGATCATATAATCAATGATGATGTGGTACAAGGGGAGTTGGAGGCAGAGCATGAGCCAAAAAAGCCGACAAAGGAAATCTCTCTCGTCACAAGCCAAGAAAAACCACCCGGGAACTCAATCATTCCAAAACAACCATTCGTAGCTACCACCAAGAAGAGGCATCACATGGGAACATGCCTGTGGTCGCCGATGTTTGAAGGCACAAAACCCAACTTCCAAACTCGCGAAAGTGCCAACTATTCCAACATGAAGAGGCGACAAAGACATGGGCCGAAAGAATGGAAACCCGGAAGAAGTAACAAGCAAGCACGACGCATTGGACCAGCAGCTATGGTCAAGGAAACCTCACCCTCTCGGAGCAAAAGGGCTGCCGAGAAAAAGTTTGACCTCACTCACCCTTGGGATTCGACCTTATGATCCATGATTGAGGTACTGTCGAGCCAACGACGTTAAACAAGTGCACTGGTCGGGAGGTAACCCGACACTATCTTACTTTCCGCACTTTAATTTCTGTCTTTTATTTTCCGTCATTTAGTTTTTTCAATAAGTTGCTCTCACCCACTTGGTGCATAAAAGAAATGACTATTCAGGAATCGGACTTGGGTGCAACATTAGGCCAGATAGGGCTACGCTCAGAATTCATGGCCCCAGCCGAACTCCCTCGATTATCCAGCCTCGAGCCATATCGTTCACTCGACACCTTAAAGGGAGTTCTGTCTTTCCTTTTCCTTAATATCATTTTCTTCTCATATAATATCTGCTTGCATGGCTTTTGAACTAAGTCTTGCTGAAAGGCACGACTTCGTTCAGAAGTGTGGGGTGAGAACCACCTGTATATATTAGTTAATAGTATTATCTTTTTGAAAGTATGAACTTAAGAATGTGAAAAAGATAGACCAAAATTCATGCATTTACCTTGTGAAAATTCAACTGTCTAAAAACTTAGAACGTAACTTCTCATTTGTCCCTTTGTGCTGAGATAAACTAGGGATGTGGAGTTGATAGAAATTCCCTAGAGAGGCTTGGCAAGCAATCAAAGGATCAGATCAAACTATATGGTTTTCGAAGTCAGTGGAGGCTGCACTTCGGGTTTCAGTGAAAATTGAAGTCATCTCCGCCATGCAATGCAAAAGGCGAGGACGGGAATCAGACCGTCCTATCTCCGGTCAAAGTAGCCGAGAAAATAGATGAGCGACCCTCATCTTGACCCGCACGAAAACGACAGTTAAAGTAGCCGAGAAAATAGTTGAGCGACCCTCACCTTGACCCGCGTGAAAACGGCAAAAAAAGAGAGGAGCGGTGAGGTATTTCCATAGGCTTGCGGGCGATGATTGGACCTCCCAAAAAGGCTTGAGAAAATGGACTAGCAGTCACAAAAAGGCGAAAAGCTCAATGAAGCAAATCAAGAGGCCAAAGGCCCAAAATTGTGAAGGTTTTAACCGAACAAAAGTGAAGAACTCAAAGCGTCAAATCAAAGGCCAAAGGCCAATTCACTACAAAAAGCAGTCCCTTGCCAAAAGAAAATCAAAGTACTCAAACCAGTGAAACCCGAACCAAATCACGTGCTAGAGAAAGCTACAAGGAAACCATATAGTGCGAGACGATCCCGAGGTTGCAGTCCAGGAGCCTAAACAGGGCTATCTCCCGAAACATCCAATATAATTTGCATCTCAGCACAGAGGTACAAGTATTAAGTCTCTTCTATTTATTTACGCAGTTTAATTTAGCAATAAGTAGTAATGCATGAGTTAGGATAAATCTAGTTCATAGTCTCACTTTCATATTCAAAGTTTTTACATGGATTGTGTGCACGCCCTTTAATAGCATTGTTCAGGACGAACAACTAAAAGTGTGGGGTGATCTGATGGACCAAAATTATACGAATCAAAAACACAGTAAAACCCACCAAATTAGACTGTTGGTCTATTTAACTTCTACTTGTTAGTCCTGATTTATTTCTACAGGGTATTTTGGACTCTAGAGAGAAAACACGCTAAGGAGAGGATTTTACGCCGAAAAGATGTTACGAGTCATTCCAAGGTCACGACCATGCTACACTCAAAATAAGCCCTAACATCCTTCATGGAACCGACTTAGAATCACTCAAATATGCTAGAACAGTTGGCAAATGGACAAGAACGCAAGGCAAAAGCACTGAGCCCGGTAAAGGCCAAACAAGGGCAATTTCATCGGATTTGAGATTTCGACCATGTTCCAAGCAGAATTTGGCTTAGGTTCCTTCTTGAGATCATCTTAGAATGACATTTTCATTCAAAATACACTCTCCAAAATCCAAGAAGCTCTGGCCAAAGATCCGGTCAGATCCGGTCAAACCGATGACTTTTGTGAAGATCACAAGCTTCTAGAAGGGATGCTCCTCCTCACATGGGCGGCTCCTCCCTCACATGGTGGCTCCTCCACTCTCCTCCCTCCAAGTGGCGGCTCCTCCTCCTCTCCTCCCAAAGCCGCCGGCGGCTTTTGCTCCTCCATGGAGAAGTTGCCATGTGGTGGCTCCTCCACCACATCTTCATCTCCTCCTCCTCCACCCTTGGATGCTCCTCCACTTGCCACCATCTTGGCCCTCCATCCTCCTCCCCTTTAGCTATAAATAGAGGCCTCCTCCTCCTCATTTCACCACACCCCAAAATGTGGAGAGCTTCTCTCTCTACAAAATCTCTCTAAATCTCTCTAGCTTTTGTGGGCACAATTATGTAATATTACTTTGGAATAAAGAATCCCTTGGCGCTTCAACGGTTGTAAGTATCTCTTAGTATTTATTTATTTAACTGTTGTCTTTAATTCCTTAGTTATGATGTTTAGCGCGATGAATAGTAGCTAAACTAGTAGTTCGGTAGAAGGGGCGTACTTGTATTATAAATGTTTTGGACTTTACTCTTAGTATACCTTTGTATTCGATACTTGTTCTATGTGCCATATACTAAGTCAGAACGTCCATGGTTGAGGGGACGCTTGGAATGGCAAAGCTCACCATGGGGGTTCGTAAACTTGTACTGATAAGTGGATGCTTGGAATGGCTAAGCTTATTTGAGAAGTTTGACTCATCTTAAACACCATCTAGTTTGATCGGAAATGACGGACCAGATGGATGCACTTACGACTAAGATACTTCGAAAGGAGGAATTAGTTTTGCTTAGAACAAGTGTTTTAAATGGTGTTGCAAGTCTTGCGCTAGAAATAGCCTCGATTCATCGTTTGAATACTTAGCATGATCATATCTTGCGCTAGAAATAGCCTCAATTCATCTTTGAACACTTGGTATGATCATTAGCGGTCAATGATAAACAAATATAATACAAGGCCCCTGAAACCGAACATTTCTCTTAATTATTAAATCTGTAATTTACTTTCAGTATTAAAACCAACCAACCAATCAAACAATCATATAGCTGGTAGCTTTAAAACCAACCAACCAACCTAAAACACACTCTCTCGCTGGATAAACCCCCCCAAAGAACAACTAATCCCCACTGACTCCCTTGGGTTCGACCCCTACTTACCAAGTACTACCCAGTAGTATAGTTGCGAGTAGCGGACTATTATAAATTTATTTGCACAATCGCTTTGACGACGAGCGGTTCTGTCACCACCGCACTGTCGTTAAGGTGCGATGTTCTCTGTGCAAAAATAAATTTATATCTCCGCTACTCGCAACTTCACTATTGGGTAGTAAAGGGTAAGTAGGGGTCGAACCCAAGGGAATTAGTAGATAGTTGTTCTTTCTGAAACGGAAAAATAAGACAGTTGGGGGTTGGTTGTGATTTTAGTACTGAAAGTAGCGTGGGTTGGTTGTCATTTTAGCACTGGAAAGTAAATGACTGAAAGTAAAGAAAGTAAATACAAGACTGAAAGTAAATACTGAAAAGTAAAGTGCTTGAAGGACAAGACTTGCTGAAAGTAAATGCTTGAAGGACAAGTCTTGCGGAAAGAAATTGCTTGAAGGACAAGACTTGCGGAAAGTAAGCAGTTGATATGGACTGAAAGTAAAGTTACTGAAAATAAATGACTGGAAAGTAAGCAGTTGATAGTAAGACTGAAAGTAAGTGACAGGTGATGTTTGAGTTAAAGGAAAGATTCTGTTTCGGGGGCCTAGTATCATATTTTCGTTTATCATTGACCTCTAATGATTATACTAAGTGTTCAAAAGTGTATCAAGGCCATTTCAAGCACTTGACTTGCCACACTGTCTAGCCCATTTCAAGGCATAGAGCACTTGTTCTATTTAGACTAGCACCCCATTTCAAGGTATACTAGCCTATGTGCATCCACCTGATCAATCATTTCCGATCAACCAAGTGGTGTTTAAGAAAGGTTGAACTCCACGATTAAGCTTTGCCATTTCAAGCATCCACTTAACCGTGTATATTCACGAACCCCATGGAAGAGTTTTGCCATTTCAAGCATCCACTCAACCATGTGTGTTCTAACCGAATATATGGCACATAGAACAAGTTCTGAACACAAAGAGGCACTAAGAGAAGGGTCTAAAACATTTTATGATACAAGTACACCCCTTCAACCGAGTGAAGGGATTAGCTACAAATATCCATAGAGGTGGATATCATAGCTAAGTACTTGAAAAGTAAAGGTTTTTGAAAGAAAGTAAAGTAAAGTTTCGAATGTAAAGACAGGAAAGTAAAAGGAGAATACTCAAGAACCGACAAGAGTAAACTCAAGAACAATAAGAATACTCAAGAACCAACAAGAGTATTCTAGATTAAAGCAAGTGTTTACAAGGATTGTGCCCAAATCTAGAGAGATTAGTGGATTGTGGTGTTTGGGATGATTTACAAAGGGAAGGAAGGTGTCTATTTATAGGCATGGAGAGGCAAGGAGAAGAAGACACTTGGCAAGAGGTGATTGGGGAGCTCAAAGCCGCCGGGGTGAGTCATCAAGGCCATAAGCCGCCGGCCACATGTGTCATCTCCTCCTCCAAAGCCGCCGGAGGTGAGGTGGAGGGGAGTGGGTGAAGTGCTTTGTGATCTTTTCACAAAAGCCATCGGGTTCTTTCAGCTCCGGACTGACTCTGGTTGCCCTTTGGTTGGACTTGTTTTGAGTGATTCCATGTCAGGTTTATGAAAGTTGTACAGTCGGAATCTGATCGTGGCCTGGAGTGACTTGTAATCCATTTTAAGCTTTAAAACTCCTCCTAAGCTTGTATTCTCTCTAGACTTCAAAATACCCTGTAGATAAATATCGAAACTAACAAGCAAAAGTTAAATAGACAAAGAGTCTAATTTGGTGGGTTTAACTGTCTTAATGAATCATATAAATATGGTCCATCAGATCACCCCACACTTTTAGTTGTTCGTCCCGAACAATGCTTTTTAAAGAGATGTACACACAATCCAAGTAAAAACTTAAAAATAGGAAAGTGAGAATATGGGACTAGATTTATCCTAATTCATGCATTACTTACTTATTACCGAACTAAACCGTGTAATACTTAGAAGAAACTTGATACTAGTACCTTCGCGCCGAGATGCAAATTAATTCGGATGTTTCGGGAGATAGCCCTTTTCAGGCTCCTGGACTGCATTCTCGGGATCGACTCGTACTATATGGTTTCCTTGTAGCTTTTTCTAGCACGTGACTTGGTTCGGGTTTCACTGAGTTGAGCACTTTGATTTCTTTTTGGTGAGGGACAGCATCTGAAGTGAATCGGCCTTTGGCCTTTGGCCTTTGATGTTGAATTGGAGTTTCTTCACTTTTGTTTTGGTTAAAACCTTCACAATTTTGGCCTTCGGCCTTTGATTAGCTTCTTCGAGCTTTTGCTTCTTTGTGACTTGCTAGTCCATTTTCTCAACCTTTTGGGAGGTCCAATCATCGCCCGCGAGCATATGGAAATACCTCCCCGCTCTTTCTCATCCTCGCCGTTTCGCGCGGGTCAAGATGAGGGTCGCTCATCTATTTTCCCAGCTACTAGGACTAGAGATAGGACGGTTTGATTCCCGTCCCGCCTCTTGCATAAACGCTGCATGGCGGAGATGACTTCAATCTTCACTGAAACCCGAAGTGCAGCCTCCTTTGACTTCGAAAACCATATAGTTAGATTCGATCCTTCGAGTGCTTGCCAAGCCTCTCTAGGGCATTTTCTATCAACTCCACATCCCCTGTATATCTCAGCACAAAGGGACAAATGAAAAGTTACATCCTAAGTCTCTACACAGTTGAATTTTCACAAGGTAAATGCATGAATTGAGAACTATCTTTTTCACATTCTCAAGTTCATATTTTCAAAAAGATAATATTAAGGGAAAAGGAAAAGAAAAAGCATGTTAATTAACTATGTACAAAGGCGGTTCTCACCCCACACTTTTGAACGAAGGCGTGCCTCACAGCACGGATTAGTTCAAAAGTCATGCAAGCAAATATTTACAGAGAAAGAAATGACATTAAGGAAAAGGGAAGAACTGTACTCCCTTCGAGGGAGTTCGGTTGGGGCCTTGAACTCTCGGCGCAGGCCCGGTATTTCTCGTAAGCTGCCTGGCTAATCTGATCTTGCTCCAAAATCCGATTCCTACATGTTAGTCATTTCTTCTATACACAAAATGGGTGAGAGCGACTGTTAAGGTAAAAACTAAATGACAGAAAATAAATGACTGAAAGTAAGATAGGTGTCGGGTTACCTCCCGACCAGTGCATTTGTTTAACATCGTTGACGCATGGGGATCACAAGTTTGGATCCCATGGGTGACTCGGGTCATAATGTTGTGGAGTGCCTACTTTCATTCTTGCCTTGACTCTCCCTGAGTTCTTGTGGGATGATGAGTTCGGGTCCTGTTCCCATTGTTCTGGTGGTTTCTCCTTCCAACGTCTCTGAGAAGGCGAGGGACCCTTTACTACTAGTCTCTTGAATCGGGCTTTCTTATGTTTAGGGCTGCCTTGTCTAGTTGTGAAAAAATGCTCCATCAAGGAGTCGTTCTGCTTCGACCCTTCTTCCATCCTCCTTTTAGCCTCTTCATTGATCACATAGTTTTCTGCAATTTGCTTATTGATCAAGGGGAAAAGTTGGGAGGCTTGCATCTTAAGGCCTGGTTCTGTCTCGTCTTGTCCTTCTGTGAGGATCCGGTCTCGGATGGTCTCGGCTACTTTGATAATGATAGTCGGGTATGACTCGGGCAGCTTGCCAGTGGTGTTTTGGACTTCCTCCTCTGCTGGCACGGTTTCCAGTTCCCATGAAGGCTTTCCTCGTTGCTTCCGGTGCTTTCTGTATCTGATTCTTTTGATGGTTCGGGAGTTTCTTCTGATGGCTCGGGAGTATCTTCTTTATTCGTGTCTGGACCAGCCTCTACTATCTGTATTCCTCTATTAGCTCGGGGCATTGGCCTTCGTTTTGTGGCTACGGCCAAGTCATCTATGAGGTTCCACATATCTGTCATGGATAAGTTCCTGGCTGAACCTCCCACTGCGTTGTTAAACCTTGTCTGCTCATCAGCCCTCATCCCACAAATAAATTTTTTGAAGAAGAAACACTTCTGTGAATCCATGGTGCGGGCAGCGTGAGACGATGGTGTCATAGTACGTGTAGTATTCGTCCAAAGTCTCATCCCGAGATTGTTGAAGGCTGATGATCTTCTCTCGGGTGTCATGTCGTGAGGATGGGGGGAGAATTCTTTCAGGAATTGAGCGCGAAGGTCCACATAATATTCTGCACAACTAGCAGTTGATGTGTAATACCATACTGTCGCAAAGTCAGTTAAAGAGTGTTCAAAACATTTTAATTGAAACTCTTCTAACGTTTCATTTTCAGGTTTCAAGTGACGGCATATATGGTGGAAATGTTGGCAGTGTATTACAGGGTCCTCTCTAACTGTACCTCCAAACTGGGGGAGATGTTGAGTCATCCAAGCATACATAGTGGATAGTGTGATGAAGAAATGAAGAGGGAATGAAAAGAACAACTAATCTGAAGCTAATTCCCCGGCAACGGCGCCAATTTTGACGGAGCCCACCGCACTGTCGTTAAGGTGCGATGTTCTCTGTGCAAAAATAAATTTATATCTCCGCTACTCGCAACTTCACTATTGGGTAGTAAAGGGTAAGTAGGGGTCGAACCCAAGGGAATTAGTAGATAGTTGTTCTCTCTGAAAGGGAAAAATAAGACAGTTGGGGGTTGGTTGTGATTTTAGTACTGAAATTAGCGTGGGTTGGTTGTGATTTTAGCACTGGAAAGTAAATGACTGAAAGTAAAGAAAGTAAATACAAGACTGAAAGTAAATACTGAAAAGTAAAGTGCTTGAAGGACAAGACTTGCTGAAAGTAAATGCTTGAAGGACAAGTCTTGCGGAAAGAAATTGCTTGAAGGACAAGACTTGTGGAAAGTAAGCAGTTGATATGGACTGAAAGTAAAGTTACTGAAAGTAAATGACTGAAAAGTAAGCGGTTGATAGTAAGACTGAAAGTAAGTGACATGTGATGTTTGAATTAAAGGAAAGATTCGGTTTCGGGGGCCTTGTATCATATTTTCGTTTATCATTGACCTCTAATGATCATACTAAGTGTTCAAAAGTGTATCAAGGCCATTTCAAGCACTTGACTTGCCACACTGTCTAGCCCATTTCAAGGCATAGAGCACTTGTTCTATTTAGACTAGCACCCTATTTCAAGGTATACTAGCCTTTGTGCATTGACGGAGCACACTGCATTGTCGTTAAGGTGCAATGTTCTCTGTACAAATAAATTTATATTTTCCGCTACTCGCGAGTTCACTACTAGGTAGCAAGTGGTAAGTAGGGGTCGAACCCAAGAGAGTCAGTGTGGGTTAGTTGTTCTTTAATGAAGCTTATGCAGAAATTAAATGCGATTGGGGTTGAGTTTGAGTGTGATTTGAGAACTGAAAGTAAATTACAATAATAGACTGTAAGGAAAGGATTCGGTTTTAGGGGCCTTGTATCATATTTGTTTATCATTGACCGCTAATGATCATACCAAGTGTTTGAAGATGAATCGAGGCTATTCCTAGCACAAGACTTGCAACATCGCGTAGGACACTTGAAATGATCATGCTAAGTATTCAAAGATGAATCGAGGCTATTTCTAGCGCAAGACTTGCAACACCATTTAAAACACTTGTTCTATTTAGACTAATTCCTCCTTTCGAAGTATCTTAGCCTTATGTGCATCCATTTGAATTCTTTGGTCCAGTTTCCAAATGGTTTTTAAGATAAGCCGAACTCCTCGGATAAGCTTGCCCATTTGGTCCCCTTGGTTCGGTTACAAATGGTCCACTTACCCGAGTATGATCACGAACCCCCACGGAAGAGCCTTGCCTGTTAAAGCGTCCACTCAACATTGGAGATTCTGACTTGATTTATGGCACATAGAACAAGTTTTTAACACAAAGGTGTACTAAGAGTAAGATCTAAAACATTTATAATACAAGTACACCCCTGTGACCGAGTACAAGCTTTTAGCTGCTTGTATTCATGTCAAGGAATACAAGCAAACTATTGTCTTGAACAAGGGTACCGAATAATAAAATAACTTTTAAGTAAAAACAAATAATACTTGAAAGTAATTTTATACCTTACAATAAGCGGAGGAGAGGAGCTCCTAGGCAAAATCCAAGCAAGAGAAGTAGCTCCAAAATGAAGAACAAAATATTTATTGAAAGTGAAGAGAAGAGGGTTAAGCCCTCTATCTCTCTAAAACATTTGTGATTTGTGGTGGATTGGGATGATACAAATGAGGAGGAGAGGAGCTCCTTTTATAGCCAAAGGGGAGGAGGATGGAGGGTGGAGATGGTGGCACTTGGTTTTCATCCAAGGGAGGAGGAGGAGGAGGAAGGATCTAGATCCATGGAGTGGAGTGGAGAGCAAGTAGCCGCCACTTATGGATAAGGATGGAGGAGATGAGTCATCCTCCTCCTTATCCTCCCCATAGCCGCCCCTTCTAGAAGGAACGAGGAGGTTTGTGTGGTTTTGTGCAATTTTCACAAAACCAACAGTCCAATTTCGCTCCGGTCTGACTTTGGTTGCTCTTCGTTGGATTTGTTTTGAGTAATTCAATGTCAGGATCTTGTGATTTCTGCATTCAGCGTCTGATCGTGACCTCGGACTGACTCGTAATATCTTTTCAGCGTAAAATCCTCTCCTTAGCGTGTTTTCTCTCTAAGCGCCAAAATACCCTCTGGAAATATATTGGGACTAACAAGCAGAAGTTAAATAGACAAAAGGTCTAATTTAGTGGGTTTAACTGTGTTTTTGATTCGTATAATTATGGTCCATCAGATCACCCCACACTTTTAGTTGTTCGTCCCGAACAATGCTATTAAAGGGCGGCACACAATCAAGTAAAAACTTTTAAATATGAAAGTGAGACTGTGGGACTAGATTTATCCTAATTCATGGATCACTACTTATTACCAAATTAAACCGTGTAAATAAATAGAAGAAACTTGATACTTGTACCTCCGTGCTGAGATGCAAACTATTCTGGATGTTTCGGGAGATAGCCCTTTTTAGGCTCCTGGACTGCAACCTCGGGACCGTCTCACACTATATGGTTTCCTTGTAGCTTTCTCTAGCAGGTGATTCGGTTCGGGTTTCAATGGTTTGAGTACTTTGATTTTCTTTTTGCGAGGGACTGCTTTTGTAGTGAATCGGCCTTTGGCCTTTGATTTGACTCTTTGAGTACTTCACTTTTTGTTCGGTTAAAACCTTCACAATTTTGGGCCTTTGGCCTCTTGATTTGCTTCTTTGAGCTTTTTGCGTCTTTGTGACTCGCTAGTCCATTTTCTCAAGCCTTTTTGGGAGGTCCAATCATCGTCCGCAAGCCTATGGAAATACCTCCCTGCTCCTCTCATCCTTGTCGTTTCGCGCGGGTCAAGATGAGGGTCGCTCATCTATTTTCTCGGATACTTTGACTAGAGAGAGGACGGTCTGATTCCCGTCCTCGCCTTTTTTTCTTTTTGCATAAACACTGCATGGCGGAGATGACTTCAATCTTCACTGAAACCCGAAGTGCAGCCTCCACTGACTTCGAAAACCATATAGTTTGATTCGATCCTTCGATTCCTTGCCAAGCCTCTCTAGGGCATTTCTATCAACTCCATATCCCTAGTTTATCTCAGCACAAAGGGACAAATGAGAAGTTACGTTCTAAGTGTTTAGACAGTTGAATTTTCACAAGGTAAATGAATGAATTTTAGATCTATTTTTTTCACATTCTTAAGTTCATATTTTCAAAAAGATAATACTAAAAAAGAAACAGAAAAACATGTTATTTATTTATGTACACATGCGGATCTCACCCCACACTTTTGAACGAAGGCGTGCCTTCAGCACTACTTAGTTCAAAAGCCATGCAAGCAGACAATTACGAGAAGGAAATGATATTAAGGAAAGGTAAGATCAGAACTCCCTTTTTGTGTCGAATGACATGGCATGAGGCTAGATAATCGAGGGAGTTCGGCTGGGGCCTTGAACTCTCAGCACAGGCCCGGTAAATTCACGGAAGCTGCCTGGCTGATCCGATCGTGCTCCAAAAACCAATTCCTAAATAGTCAAATCATTCTATGCACCAAGTGGTGAGAGCGACTTATTGATAAAAACTAAAAGACAGAAAGTAAGATAGTGCCGGGTTACCTCCCGACCAGTGCCTTTGTTTAACGTCGTTGGCTCGACGATACCTCATTCCTGGATCATAAGTAGGGATCCCATGGGTGCTTGAGGTCGAACTTCTTCTTGGTAGCTCTTTTGATTTGAGAGGGTGAGGCTTTATTGACCATAGCTGCTGGTCCAATGAGTCGTGCTTGCTTGTTACTCCTTCCGGGTTTCCATTCCTTCGGCCCATGTCTTTGCCGCTTCTTCATGTTTGAATAGTTGGCACTTTTGCGAGTTTGGAAGTTTGGTTTTGTGTCATCAAATGTAGGCGACATTAAGCATGCGCCTCTGCCAATCCTCTTTATTGTGGCAGTGATGGATGGTTTTCTTGGAACGAGCGAGTTTTCAGGCGGTTTTCTTTGTTGAGTCGTGGTGAGTGGGACTGGGGCTTTCTCAGACAGTTTGGAAATGAGGTCCGGGGCTTCCTCGGGTGCTCCGAGCGGAAGGACCAGGCCTGGCTTGATTTCTTCGGCCGCTTCGGTAGTGATGTTCGGGACTTCTGTTGGCTCGGCAGTTAGGACTGTGATTTCCTCGGATGGATCGGTGATAAGGACCGGGCCTGATTTGAGCAGTTCTTCTTCTAACTTCCAGGGATAATCTGAATGTAGCTCTTCTTCAGGCAACCATGGGTCCTCATCCTCATCATTCATATGGTCTCCGGGGGTAGTCACACTAAGGTATGGGTCGGATAAGGGCAATTTGTCATTGAGGTCCGGGTATGTCTTGGCCGTGAATTGGTGCATCGAGGCATTCATTTGCTGTATGTCTGCGGCCATTGGCTAGGTGCTAGCTGCCAGCTCGTTTTCCGCTGCCCATAACTCAGTTTTGGCTCTGATTTGGTGCATTATGTTGTCTAGTTCTTCGCTCCGCATGGCCTGATCTTGTCTTTGTCTTGACCCCGCGGCCAGATTATCTATTAAGTTCCAAAGATCATCTATGTCTAAGTTGTTCACCGAGCCTCCCGCTGCATTTTTTAGCCAATCCCACTCTTGTGGCAGCATCCCATTGAGAAACCTTTGAAGAAGATCGTGGTTGGTGAATCCATGGTGCGGGCAGCTTATCAACATGGAGTCCAAGTACGCCAAGTACTCATCCAAAGTTTCATCACGGGATTGCTTTATGTTGTTGATCTTCTCGCGGATTTCAAGTTCGAAGGGTGGTGGGGAAAACTCCTCATTGTTCCAAGGTTCCATTCCGTAGTAGTAGGACTTAGTGAATTGCATGATAAAAAAAGAAAAAACAAAGTAGAACAACTATTCCGATGCACAACTCCCCGACAATGGCGCCAATTTGACGGAGCCCACTGCACTGTCGTTAAGGTGCAATGTTCTCTGTACAAATAAATTTATATTTTCCGCTACTCGTGACTTCACTACTGGGTAGCAAGTGGTAAGTAGGGGTCGAACCCAAGATAGTCAGTGTGGATTAGTTGTTCTTTAATGAAGCTTATGCAGAAATTAAATGCGATTGGGGTTGAGTTTGAGTGTGATTTGAGAACTGAAAGTAAATTACAATAATAGACTGTAAGGAAAGGATTCGGTTTTAGGGGCCTTGTATCATATTTGTTTATCATTGACCGCTAATGATCATACCAAGTGTTCGAAGATGAATCGAGGCTATTCCTAGCACAAGACTTGCAACATCGCGTAGGACACTTGAAATGATCATGCTAAGTATTCAAAGATGAATCGAGGCTATTTCTAGCGCAAGACTTGCAACACCATTTAAAACACTTGTTCTATTTAGACTAATTCCTCTTTTCGAAGTATCTTAGCCTTATGTGCATCCATTTGAATTCTTTGGTCCAGTTTCCAAATGGTTTTTAAGATAAGCCGAACTCCTCGGATAAGCTTGCCCATTTGGTCCCCTTGGTCCGGTTACAAATGGTCCACTTACCCGAGTATGATCACGAACCCCCACGGAAGAGCCTTGCCTGTTAAAGCGTCCACTCAACATTGGAGATTCTGACTTGATATATGGCACATAGAACAAGTTTTGAACACAAAGGTGTACTAAGAGTAAGATCTAAAACATTTATAATACAAGTACACCCCTGCAACCGAGTACAAGCTTTTAGCTGCTTGTATTCATGTCAAGGAATACAAGCAAACTATTGTCTTGAACAAGGGTACTGAATAATAAAATAACTTTTAAGTAAAAACAAATAATACTTGAAAGTAATTTTATACCTTACAATAAGCGGAGGAGAGGAGCTCCTAGGCAGAATCCAAGCAAGAGAAGTAGCTCCAAAATGAAGAACAAAATATTTATTGAAAGTGAAGAGAAGAGGGTTAAGCCCTCTATCTCTCTAAAACATTTGTGATTTGTGGTGGATTGGGATGATACAAATGAGGAGGAGAGGAGCTCCTTTTATAGCCAAAGGGGAGGAGGATGGAGGGTGGAGATGGTGGCACTTGGTTTTCATCCAAGGGAGGAGGAGGAGGAGGAAGGATCTAGATCCATGGAGTGGAGTGGAGAGCAAGTAGCCGCAACTTATGGATAAGGATGGAGGAGATGAGTCATCCTCCTCCTTATCCTCCCCATAGCTGCCCCTTCTAGAAGGAAAGAGGAGGTTTGTGTGGTTTTGTGCAATTTTCACAAAACCAACAGTCCAATTTCGCTCCGGTCTGACTTTGGTTGCTCTTCATTGGATTTGTTTTGAGTAATTCAATGTCAGGATCTTGTGATTTCTGCATTCAGCGTCTGATCGTGACCTCGGACTGACTCGTAATATCTTTTCAGCGTAAAATCCTCTCCTTAGCGTGTTTTCTCTCTAAGCGCCAAAATACCCTGTGGAAATATATTGGGACTAACAAGCAGAAGTTAAATAGACAAAAGGTCTAATTTAGTGGGTTTAACTGTGTTTTTGATTCGTATAATTATGGTCCATCATGCATCCACCTGATCAATCATTTCCGATCAACCAAGTGGTGTTTAAGAAAGGTTGAACTCCACGATTAAGCTTTGCCATTTCAAGCATCCACTTAAGCGTGTATGTTCACGAACCCCATGGAAGAGTTTTGCCATTTCAAGCATCCACTCAACCATGTGTGTTCTAACCGAATATATGGCACATAGAACAAGTTCTGAACACAAAGAGGCACTAAGAGAAGGGTCTAAAACATTTTATGATACAAGTACACCCCTTCAACCGAATGAAGGGATTAGCTACGAATATCCATAGAGGTGGATATCATAGCTAAGTACTTGAAAAGTAAAGGTTTTTGAAAGACAGTAAAGTAAAGTTTCAAAAGTAAAGACATGAAAGTAAAAGGAGAATACTCAAGAACCGACAGGAGTAAACTCAAGAACAACAAGAATACTCAAGAACCAACAAGAGTATTCTAGATTAAAGCAAGTGTTTACAAGGATTGTGCCCTAATCTAGAGAGATAAGTGGATTGTGGTGTTTGGGATGATTTACAAAGGGAAGGAAGGTGTCTATTTATAGGCATGGAGAGGCAAGGAGAAGAAGACACTTGGCAAGAGGTGATTGGGGAGCTCAAAGCTGCCGGGGTGAGTCATCAAGGCCATAAGCCGCCGGCCACATGTGTCATCTCCTCCTCCAAAGCCGCCGGAGGTGAGGTGGAGGGGAGTGGGTGAAGTGCTTTGTGATCTTTTCACAAAAGCCATCGGGTTCTTTCAGCTCCGGACTGACTCTGGTTGCCCTTCGGTTGGACTTGTTTTGAGTGATTCCATGTCAGGTTTATGAAAGTTGTACAGTCGGAATCTGATCGTGGCCTGGAGTGACTTGTAATCCATTTGCAGCTTTAAAACTCCTCCTTAGCTTGTATTCTCTCTAGACTTCAAAATACACTGTAGATAAATATCGGAACTAACAAGCAAAAGTTAAATAGACAAAGAGTCTAATTTGGTGGGTTTAACTGTCTTAATGAATCATATAAATATGGTCCATCAGTAGTACACCACGGTTTTCACCGAACTAGGTAGTAGTGTGGTGCCATAGGCAACCTAAGGAATTGAAACCCCACTACCTCACTAGGGACGGTTAAACCTTCTAATCTAGTCCTTATTAGATAGAACAATCCGGCAAGGGAATTGCTCATCTATGTGTACTATCCTTTATTGCGGCAAGGAATCAAATGGATGTTACAATAAGGATCATTGGCTTGACTAAGCTTAGTAGCAAAACATCTACTTGATCATGCCTTTGATCCATGGAATGATATCCAAGGACTAGTGGAACGTGTAAATGAAATGGAGTGCAAGTGCCTCAAAATGTATACATAAGAGTAGGATCCCTAACCCAAATAGGAAGGGTTTTAGCCACTCATGTTCATGAATTGAACACAAGAGCTGTGGTGCATGAAAGGGATTCACAAGTCACGCTAAAATGCGTAGCTTGGAAGCCAAAATGCGTAGGGGAAGAAGGGGTAGAGAGACGTTGGAATGAGCCAAGACTTTGATCCAAATGACAAGAGTTTCCACTTGCAAGTTTTGATGTAATTTTTCGAATGTTTTTACAAGGGCCAAGGCTCTCCTTTTATAGGAAAGTGAGGAAGGATCTAGACCTTGGAGTGCCCTTAGAGGATTGGCAATTTGACATGCTATGGCCGACTTTCCTCTTTGGGAAGGGAAGGTTTGGCATTTGTGAAGTTTGCATTGGAGTCAGCACACGCCAGGCCACGTCAGCCCTCGAAAAACGAGCCGAGAAATCCGGGGGCGAAGTCGTCAGGCGCTGGCTGGGCATGAACGGGTGATGCTTCGGGCAGCCTCGGGCGGGACCGGGTGATGCTTCGCGTGGCCTCGGGCGCGATCGGATGCTCGGTCAAGTGCTCGGTTGGGCGCTCGGCACTCGAGTCAGGTCCCCGGTCAGTGATCTTGGACAGGGTCCTCGGATAGGGACCAGGTACTCTCGGTAGGCGCCTAGCTTTCTCGGCACATGCCCTGGTGCTCTGGGCAGGGTCTCGGACAGGGCTCTCGGACAGGGTCCTCGGATAGGGACCCGATACTCTTGGCAGGCGCCTAGCTTTCTCGGCACATGCCCTGGTGCTCTCGGTACCCGGCTTGGGTTCTTCGGACCCGATTGAGTCCCTTAGGTCCCGAATGACCCCCAAATCATCTTGTGATGCTTTTATGGCCTCAAATGCCATCCGTAAGCTCGTTTCTTCTTTGAACTCCAAAAGGCCCTGAAATCCAAAACGACATTAACAAGTAAACGTTCTCATGATCAAATGTCATAAATGGTGGGTTTTGTTGACTTAATGAGTCGTATAAATACGTCTCATCAAACCACCCCTCACTTGAACTTGTTCGTCCCGAACAAGGCCTTAAGTCACAAGAGGAAAAAACACATACAAACATCACAAGTCCTTCTCGGCACCCCTAGATAAATGCTAGTCTAGATGTCCCCTTTCCATGCATTCTCAATCACTACTCAAGGCATTTTGCTAAAACATGCAAATAACTTGATACATGTACCTTTTGAGCCGAGATGCAAACCAATTCGGATGAGTGGGAGATAGTCCTTTTTAGACCCATGATCTACACTCTTGGGTCCGGTTCTTGCTACATGGTTATACTTGTTGCTTCTTCTAGCACGTGATAAGTTCGAGCATCAAGGGTTGAGTCTTTGGTACTTGCTTGGACATACTCGTAGTGAACTTGGCCTTTGGCCTTTGTTTGACTTTGATGATCTTTCACTTTATTTCGGGTAAACCTTCACATGAGTTGATTTGATTTTTTTTTTCTTTGAGCTTTGCTCCCTTGTGAGTTTCTTTGTCCATTCCTTCTTGGGAGGTCCAATCATCGCCCTCAAGCATATGGAAATACCTCCCCGCTCTTTCTCATCCTTGTCGTTTCGCGCGAGTCAAGATGGGGTCACCCACCTCTTTTCTCGGCTACTAGGACTAGAGATAGGACGGTTTGATTCCCGTCCCACCACTTGCATAAACGCTGCAATGGTGGAGTCACAAGTCTCGAAATGCAGCCTCCACAAGTCCGTATAACCATGTAACTCGAATCCCGGATCCTTGAGTGCTTTTGTCAAGCCTCACTAGGACATTTCTATCAACTCCACATCCCTATTTATCCCAACTCATAAGAACACATAGATAGTTAGATTCACATGTTAGTCGCACAATTAAGATTTCATAAGAGTAATGCATGTACTAGGATTCATCTATTTCGCATCATGAAAGCTCAACACCTCTCTCCTACGCATTTTATTCACAAAACTACGCATTTTATTCACAAAACTACGCATTTTATTTAAAAAATTTAAAATTTTCAAAGGGAAACGTGCTGACTCATGCATGTGCAAGAAAATAGGCGTGATGACACAACAAACTAACCACCCCACCGCACACTTTTGAAACGAGCCGTGTCTTCACGGCACAACTCAATTTCACACAATATGCACAATATCAAGGAAAAGGAACAAGGTACAAAAGTAAAACGGAACTCCCCTTATGATGTCCTTCCATGTCATGAAATGACAAGGCTCGGACTTGCATCAGTCGGCTGAAACTCACGGGGAGCCAGGTCGGGCTCGGCTAGGTCACACTCTTGGGCGGGCGGTGTGTCTTCCCCATGATAGGGCTTAACTTTTTGTCCATTTACCTTGAACCGGTTTCCATCTCTTGGATTCTCGAGTTCTATGGCCCCATGGTTGAAGACTCGAGCCACAATTTAAGGACCGGTCCATCTAGACCGAAGTTTCCCAGGCATCAATTTTAGCCGAGAGGAGAAGAGGAGGACCCTTTGTCCTACTTCAAAGTTGCGACGGAGGATGTACTTTTCATGATATAGCTTCGTCCGTGCCTTATAGTCTGATTGCCCCTCGTAGGCCTCAAGCCTCATCTCCTCAAGCTCACACAATTGTATCTTCCTTTCTAACCCGGCTGCCTTCAAATCCAAGTTGCATTGCTTCAAGGCATAATATGCCTTGTGTTCCAACTCCACCAGAAGGTGACATGCCTTACCATAGACTAACCAAAAGGGAGAGGTCCCAATGGGTGTCTTTTAGGCCGTCCAATATGCCCATAAGGCATCATTCAACCTTTGGCTCCAATCCTTCCTTGTTGGCTTCACCATCTTCTCAAGAATCCCCTTAATCTCGCGGTTGGAGATCTCCGCTTGTCCATTTGTTTAGGGGTGGTAAGCCGTGGAGGTCCTATGATGGACGTGATAGTGTCTCAAAGTGGCGGCCATCATTCTATTGCAAAAGTGTGTGCCTTGGTCGCTTATGATTGCCTTAGGCACCCCATACCTACAAAAGATGTTAGTGCGAAGAAAATCCACAACAGTTTTAGCATAATCACATCTAGTTGCCTTAGCCTCTACCCACTTTGAAACATAATCCACCGCAACAAGGATATAAGCAAATCCACATGAAATAGGAAAAGGCCCCATGAAATCGATGCCCCATATGTCAAAGACATCATTAACCAAGATGGGCAATTGGGGCATCTCATTTCTAGCCGAAATGTTGCCAACTCTTTGGCATCTATCACATTTTCTACAATGCTCATACGAATCTCTAAAGACACTAGGCCAAAAGAAACCGCTATCAAGGATCTTCCTAGCGGTCCTCCTAGGCCCAAAGTGTCCACCACAAGCATGCTCATGACAAAAGCTAATAATAGAAGCAATCTCAATATCGGGGATGCACCTTCTAAGCAATTGATCTACACCTATTTTCCACAAGTAAGGATCATCCCACACATAGAATCTAGCATCATGTTTAAGCTTCATGCATTGTGCTTTAGAGTAAGAGGGAGGAAATGTACCTCCCACCAAGTAGTTGACAATAGGAGCATACCATGGAAACTTGGCCGAGAGAGCAAAGAGATGCTCGTCAGGAAATGTCTCGGTTATGGCCCCGGGCTCCTCTTCTCGGACTAGTTGGCTCAAGTGATCCGCCACGATGTTTTCAATGCCCTTCTTGTCCTTGATCTCCACATCAAACTCTTGCAATAACAAGATCCATCTAATCAACCTCGGCTCGGCTTCTTTCTTGGTCATCAAATACCGTATAGCCTCATGGTCCGAAAAGACTGTCACTTTTGTACCGAGCAAGTAAGACCGAAACTTCTCCAACGCAAAAACCACGGCCAAGAGCTCCTTTTCAGTGGTGGAGTAGTTCCTTTGGGCCGCATCTAATGTGCTAGATGCATTGTAGATCACAACGGGCTTTTTCTAATCTCTTTGCCCAAGGACTACTCCCACCGCATAGTCACTATCATCACACATAATCTCAAAACCCTTGCTCCAATCCGGAGCTCTAATGATAGGTGTGCTAGTGAGAGCTCTCTTCAACTCATCAAATGCCTCCTTGCATGCCTCGGTGAACTGAAAAGGGACATCCTTTTGCAAGAGAGTAGATAAGGGCAACGCCTTCTTAGAAACGTCTTTAATGAACCTTTGGTAAAAACCGGCATGTCCAAGAAAAGACTTGATGTCTCTCACCGTGGAGGGGTAGGGCAGAGTCATAATAACATCAATCTTGGCCTTGTCCACCTCCACTCCTTCCCTTGAGACGATATGCCCCAAGACTACACCGTGAGTAACCATGAAGTGGCACTTCTCATAATTGAGCACCAAGTTCATAGAGACGCAACGCTCTAGAACCGTGCTCAAATTCTTCAAGCAAGCATCAAAGTGTCCCCATGCACGGTGAAGTCATCCATGAACACCTCAATAAAGCTCCCAATCATATCCGAGAAGATACTAGTCACCACCCTTTGGAATGTGCCCGGGACATTGCATAAACCAAAAGACATCCTCCAAAAGGCAAATGTGCCAAAGGGGCACGTGAAAGTAGTCTTCTCCTAGTCCTCGGGTGCTATAGGAATCTGATTGTACCCCGAGAATCCATCCAAGAAGCAAAAATAAGGTTTGCCCGCCAACCGGTCTAGCATTTGATCGATGAATGGTAGGGGAAAGTGATCCTTCCTTGTGACGGCATTCAACTTCCGATAGTCTATACACATCCTCCACCCATTCTTGACCCTTGTAGCCACCATCTTGCCCTCGGCATTTTCCTCAACTGTAATCCCGGTCTTCTTGGGAACAACATGAACCGGGCTCACCCATCTACTATCCGAGATAGGATAGATCACATCCGCATCTAGCAATTTTTGGATCTCCTTTTGGACCACCTCCATAATAATAGGATTTAGACGTCTTTGAGGCTCCCTTGATGGTCTAGCCCCATCCTCCAATAGAATTCGATGCATACACACCGCCGGGCTTATACCCCTCAAATCCCCCAAAGTCCAACCGATCGCCATGTTGTGCCGGAACAACACCTCAACCAATCTCCTCTCTTGGTCCGCCTCAAGACCACTCTTGATGATAACCGGCAATGTCCCATTCTCCCCCAAGAATACATACTTCAAATGATCGGGCAATGGTTTGAGCTCCACCTCGGGCGCCTGCACAATAGAAGGTAGACATATGTTAGATTTGAACAATCTAATTTCGTTCACTTCATACCTTGGCGTGAGTGGCCTAGAAACCTCCAAATGGTATAGGGCGCCCTCCATTCCTTCGGCCAAGTCAAAAGAACTCTCGGCCGAATACAAAGCCCGATCAATAACAAGCTCAAGGGGATCCAATTCACGCTCCGGCTGGGCCTCGTGGACTAGATCATCCAAGGTATCTAATGCATGGATGGTCTCAAACTCCAATGGGTGTTTCATGGCCGGAAAGATATCAAAGCTAAACACCTCCCCTTCAACCTCCATAGAAAGCATACCACTTCCACAATCAATCTTCATCTTGGAGGTTTTGAGGAAAGGCCGACCAAGTAGTATAGGTGCATGATTATTAGGGCCACAGTTTTCCATCTTTAGGACATAGAAATCTGCCGGGAAAACTATCTCTCCAACTTGGACTAGAACGTCCTCAATCTTTCCTTCGGGTTGCTTACATGATCGATCCACCAATTGAATGGTGAGCCCAGCCGGCTCAAGAGGTCCAATCCGAAGGCTAGAATAGATGGAGTATGGTAGAACATTGATCGAAGCCCCAAGATCCAATATACAATTATCGATCCGGATGTTGCCTATAGTGCATGGGATGGTGTAAGTTCCCGGATCACCGCATTTTGGGGGCACCGTCCTTTGTATCACCACCGAAACGTTTCTACTCATCAACTCTTGATCAACACTAGTTCCCTTCCTTCGGTTGGTGCATAGTTCCTTCAAGAACTTAGCATACCTCGGAATTTGCTTAATGGCCTCCAATAGGGGAATGTTGATCTCAACTCTACTAAAGAGCTCCCAAACATCCTTGTCCATCACATACCTCTACGGGTTTTGGGACGGGATAGGAAATGGCAAGGGAGTGTAGTCGGGCTTGGTTTCGGATGTTGGGACTAGTCCGCACGTACCGGGCGCAAAGGAAGACTGAGGTCTGTCCGCTGGTACCGGGCTCGCTGAAGGGACAGGTCCGTTTGAAAGTCTGAGTGCTGAGTCTCGTCCGGACGCCTGTTGTGCTGCTGGAACTGATCCGGACGCCTGCTGAAGAACTGGGCCTGCTGCCCAAGGAACGGATCCAAGAGACCTGAGCGTCTCGGACGCGTCTGGGGACGCTAAAACAGGTCCGTCCGACAGCGCTGGATCAGGCCCGATTGGGTCTTCTTCGCTTTCCTTCGAGCACTCTCATTCCTTTGGCTCATCTAGCTCATGAACCAGCCTCTTTCCACTCCTTAGAGTCATGGCACTGACATTGCCCCTTGGGTTTTGCACGGTTTGAGAGGGAAGTCGACCGGTCTCCTTCTTTAGTTCAGACACGGTTGCAGTCAGTTGGGATATTTTCTTTTGGATCTCGGCTATTTGTCCCTTGGTCTCGGCTTGATTTTGCTGAATGCTGGCATTCATTTGGACATGACTTGCGGCCAACTCCTTCATCATATCCTCCAAGGACCAGTTTTGTCCAACCGGGCTTGGACCGCCTTAATTGTGACTTGGTCCCGGCCGGTTTTGCATAGGTCCACCTTGTTGGAATTGCCTTTGGGGGGGCCTATAGGGCTATTGGGTAGTTTGAGGAGCGGCTTGTTGATGACGAGATGGTTGTGCTAAGTCCCTCGGAATTCCATGGCGCCAAGTCTCACCTGCCGGTCCTTGTCCATAAGGGCGACTAGGTTCGGTTTGGTTTTGATACCCTTGATAGTCCCCCCATGGCATTTTCCTCTCCATGGTCCTCTTCTAGTAAAGTCGGGCAAGAGTCCGTTTTGTGGTCCATAGCACCACAAAACTCACATGGTTTGGTTTTGGCCGGTTCTCTTCTCATCAAATGTATCATCATTTCCTTCATTTGCTTCACATCCTCAGAAAGATGGCTCATAGGGACCTCGGCCTTAGCCACATTTCTAGTACGGGTGAATTCTTCTTGACGGCTATTAGCCTCCTCAAAACGGGCATTCTCGGCCACCTTTACGATCAAGTCCCTTATTCCTCTCAATGTAAGACTAGCCATTGATTCTTCGGCCGAGGCATTCAAAAGCATTTTGTCTAAGGGCTTGAACCCATCCAACAAATACTCAACTAGGAGCTTCTCGGGAAGCCCTATATTACAACAACTCCTCTCGAGTTGGTTGAACTTCTCAAGATAGTCGTACATCGACTCATTCGGCCCTTGTTTCAACCCTTGCAATTGCCTCCTCACTAGTGAGGCTCGGCCAATGGGGTAGTACTTGGCCAAAAACTTTGCTTGCATTTGGGTCCAAGACTGAATACTACCCGAGGGCAAAGAGAGAAACCAATCAGTGGCCGCGTCCATAGAGAGAAGTAGAAGGCCTTCAACTTGAAGTCATCTACTTCTACCCCATGGGGCTTGAGATTTTGACATGTTCCATGAAAACGTTTGAGATGGGAAGTAGCGGACTCTCCTAGAGTACCCGCAAACTTAGGCAAATTGTGCACAACTCCGGTGCTAACCAATATATCCTCTAGTTCCAGGCTCTCATAGATACACCAAGATTGGTTTCTAAAGTTAGGAACCGATAGTTCCCCCATGGTGGGTTCTTGGTAGAACACATTCTCAAAGTTTTCATATTGCACTCTTGGGGCGCGTTGTTGAGGTTGAGGCCTAAGCGGGGGTATAACCGGTTGCCTCGGATCCATTTGAGCTTGGTCCTTGGGCAACCCTTGGTTTCTCTCGGCCGCTTGCCTTTGCCTCATCTCTCGGAACAAGTTCTCTGGGTTCTCATAGAATGGAGGAATCCCGTCGTTTTGTTCCATGTCATTGTTTACCACATTGATGGACCATAATTATACGAATCATAAACATAGTAAAACCCACCAAATTAGACTGTTTGTCTATTTAACTTTTGCTTGTTAGTTCCGATATTTATCTGCAGGGCATTTTAGAGACTAGAGAGAATAGACGCTAAGGAGGAGTTCTTACGCAGAAAAGATGTTACGAGTCATTCCGAGGTCAAGATCAGACGCCGACTGAAGAAATCTCAAGATCCTGACATAGAATCACTCAAAACAAATCAAACCGAAGAGCAATCAAAGTCAGTCCGGAGCTGAAATACACCAATAGTTTTGTGAAAACTTCACAAAACTCACACAAACTCACTCTTATCTATTGGTGACCGGCTACTTGGGGAAGAAGGATGACTCATGGGGTGGATTTCCCCTCCCCTCCCCTCCATGACCGGTGGCTCCTCCTCCCCTTACCTTTAACCGGCGGCTTTGGCTCCTCCATGGAAGAGATGACAAGTGTCCTCTTCTCCTCCACACAACTCCTCCTCCCATGGCTATAAATACAAGCCTTCCCCTCTCATTTGTATCATCCCAAAATCAACATACACTTATCTCTCTAGAAATTGTGGTACTTTTGTAAGCTTTGGTTTGAAATAATACTCCTGTTGGTTCTTGAGTATTATAACAGTTTTAGAGAATACTCCTGTTGGTTCTTGAGTATTCAAGTAGGATTTGGGAATACTCCTGTTGATTCTTGAGTATTCCCCTTTACTTACTGTCTTTCAAAAACCCCCGGGTATTTAGCTATGATATCCTCCTCTATGGATATTCGTAGCTAAACTCTTCATTCGGTTTAAGGGGTGTACTTGTATTATAAAATGTTTTAGACTATTTTAGTGTTTTTTTCTATGTATTCAAAACTTGTTCTATGTGCCATATATTAGGTCAGAACTTCCAAGGTTGAGTAGATGCTTGAAATGGCAAAGCTCTTCCGTGGAAGTTCGTGAACATACTCGGGTAAGTGGATGCTTGAAATGGCAAAGCTTATCTGAGGAGTTCGATCTCTCTCAAACACCATTTGGATACATCGGAAAAGATTGTCCAATGGACGCACATAGGCTAGTATACCTTGAAATGGGGTGCTAGTCTAAGTAGAACAAGGGCTCTACGTTTTTTGCAAAAGATTAGACAGTGTTGCAAGTCGAGTACTTGAAATGGCCTTGATTCACTTTCGAACACTTTTGCAAAAGACTAGACAGTGTGGCAAATCGAGCGCTTGAAATGGCCTTGATGCACGTTTGAATACTTAGAAGAATTACTAAAATGATAAAACAGGCTATGATGCAAGGCCCCCGAAACCGAATGCTTTCCTTAAATTACAAAACCCCCCTGTATTTACTTTCCTAGTATAACTGTCTTAATCAACTGCACTCACCATCCGGAGTACTCGCAAATCACGCATCACCCACTGTAAGTCTTTCTTTTTATTTTTTCAGTAATTATTTTTCTATAATTTACTTTTCCGCACTAAAAACCAAAACCAACCAACCAATCACTTACTTTTCCGCACTAAAACCTCAATCAACCTAAAACACGCTCCCTCGCTATTCAAATCCCTCAAAGAACGACTATCCCCCTAATTCCCTTGGGTTCGACCCCTACTTACCACTTGCTACCCAGTAGTAAGGTCACGAGTAGTGGAATATAAATTTGCTTTTGCACAGAGAACACCGCACCTTAACGATAGTGCGGTGGGCTCCGTCACACATCTTCATCAAAATGATCACTATGATGAGACATGGTTCACAATGTCCAAACACTAAGAGCAACAAAAAGGTAAAAACATGAACAACTTTCAATGATTTAACTAGTTCCCCGGCAACGGCGCCAAAATTTGATAGTGGCAAGTCGTCGTATGCCAAATCAAATCTAAATTTATAAGTCCACTACCCTTAGCTTACTATGAATTAGTAAAGCGGCAAGTAGGGGTCGAACCCAAGGGAAATAGTTCACTTACTTGTTGTTCTTTATGCGAAATGTAAAGTAAAGTAAAGACAAGTTTTGGGGGTTTTGAAATTGGTTTTTGAATGTAAGTACAAGTGCAAAAAGTAAAGGTAATGGTTTGTGATCAATGGATCAAGTATTTGGTTTAGGGCCTCTCTTATGCTACATTCATCATAGGCATCCAATGAATCATTTACATCCATAGAGTGTGGTGTTCCGGCAAGGGTAACAACCTAAAGTACTCCGGCAAAGGTAGTACACCACGTTTTTCACCGAACTAGGTAGTAGTGTGGTGCCATAGGCAACCTAAGGTATTGAAACCCCACTACCTCACTAGGGACGGTTAAACCTTCTAATCTAGTCCTTATTAGATAGAACAATCCGGCAAGGGAATTGCTCATCTATGTGTACTATCCATTATTGCGGCAAGGCATCAAATGGATGTTACAATAAGGATCATTGGCTTGACCAAGCTTAGTAGCAAAACATCTACCTGTTCATGCCTTTGATCCATGGAATGATATCCAAGGACTAGTGGAACGTGTAAATGAAATGGAGTGCAAGTGCCTCAAAATGTATACATAAGAGTAGGATCCCTAACCCAAATAGGAAGGGTTTTAGCCACTCATGTTCATGAATTGAACACAAGAGCTGTGGTGCATGAAAGGGATTCACAAGTCACGCTAAAATGCGTAGCTTGGAAGCCAAAATGCGTAGGGGAAGAAGGGGTAGAGAGACGTTGGAATGAGCCAAGACTTTGATCCAAATGACAAGAGTTTCCACTTGCAAGTTTTGATGTAATTTTTCGAATGTTTTTACAAGGGGCAAGGCTCTCCTTTTATAGGAAAGTGAGGAAGGATCTAGACCTTGGAGTGCCATTAGAGGATTGGCAATTTGACATGCTATGGCCGACTTTCCTCTTTGGGAAGGGAAGGTTTGGCATTTGTGAAGTTTGCATTGGAGTCAGCACACGCCAGGCCACGTCAGCCCTTGAAAGATGAGTCGAGAAATCCGGGGGAGAAGTCGTCAAGCGCTGGCCGGGCCCGACCGGGTGATGCTTCGGGCGGCCTCAGGCGGGACCGGGTGATGCTTCGGGTGGCCTCGGGCGCGATCGGATGCTCGGTCGGGTGCTCGATCGGGTGCTTGGTCGGGGGCTCGGCACTCGAGTCAGGTCCCCGGTCAGTGATCTCGGACAGGGTCCTCAGATAGGGACCCGGTACTCTCGGCAGGCGCCTAGCTTTCTCGGCACATGCCCTGGTGCTCTGGGCAGGGTCTCGGACAGGGCTCTCGGACAGGGTCCTCGGATAGGGACCCGGTACTCTCGGCAGGCGCCTAGCTTTCTCGGCACATGCCCTGGTGCTCTCGGTACCCGGCTTGGGTTCTTCGGACCCGATTGAGTACCTTAGGTCCCGAATGACCCCCAAATCATCTTGTGATGCTTTTATGGCCTAAAATGCCATCATTAAGCTTGTTTTTTCTTTGAACTCCAAAAGGCCCTGAAATCCAAAACGACATTAACAAGTAAACGTTCTCATGATCAAATGTCGTAAATGGTGGGTTTTGTTGACTTAATGAGTCGTATAAATACGTCTCATCACATAGCTAAGTGCTTAAAAGTAAATGGTTTTGAAATCAAAGACAAGGAAAATAACAAAGAGGGTTTCGGTTTGAAAAGACAAGAAAGTAAAGAGGAGAATACTCAACAACCAACATGAGTAAACTCAAGAACAACAAGAGTAATCAAGAACCAACAAGAGTACTCTAGAACAAACTTGGAGCTTTCAATATCAAAGTAAAGTGTTTAAAAGGATTGTGCCTAAAATCTAGAGAGATTTTCTACAAGGACTAGAGAATATGGAACATGGGACTCAAACTAGGACTATGGGACTTAAACTAGGACTATGAGACTCAAACTAGGACTATGGGACATTAAACAAAGGAGAGGGGATGTTGTATTTATAGGCAAGGGGGAGGAGGAGGTCCAACCACAAGGCAAAGGGAGAGGAGCTCCTCCCAAAGCCTCCGGCCATGTGGCATCATCCCAAGCAAAGCCGCCGGCCCTGAGGTGGAGGAGGAAGTGAGTGGGTTGTGATATATGTTTCTCAAAAGCCATCGGTTCCCCCACAATCTCCGGTTAGACCTTGGTTGCATCATGGTTGCTTCTTGGTTGCAATCAAAAGGCAAGGCACAAGCCTTGCACATGGGTGGCTAGACTTGGCATTCACTTGAGTTCTTGATCTTTGTTGAGGTTTGGAACAAGTCATTGGGACATGTTTGAGTGATTCCACGTTGGGTTCATGTAGGTTGTAAAGCCGGAATCTGGTCGTGGCCTGGAATGACTTGTAATCCATTTTTAGCTTTAAGAACTCCTTTTTAGCTCGTTTCATCTCTAATCCTCGAAATGGCCTGTAGAACAAAAGTGAAACTAACAAGTAAAAGTTGTTAAGACAAAGCGTCTAATTTGGTGGGTTTAACTGTCTTGATGAATCATATAAATATGGTCCATCAAATCACCCCACACTTATACTTGTTCGTCCCGAACAATGCTATTTAAAAGAGGCACACACAACCCAAGTAAAAACTTTAAATAAGAAAGTGAGAATGTGGGACTAGATTTATCCTATTCATGCAATACTTATTTGTTACCAATCTAAACCGTGTAAATACTTAGAAGAAACTTGATACTTGTACCTTCGAGCTGAGATGCAAATTAATTCGGATGATTCGGGAGATAGCCCTTTTCAGGCTCCTGGACTGCATTCTCGGGACCGACTCGCACTATATGGTTTTCTTGTAGCTTTCTCTAGCACATGATTTGGTTCGGGTTTCAATGATCTGAGCTCTTTTATTTCCTTTCAATGAGGGGCAGCTATAGAAGTGATTTGGCCTTCGGCCTTCGATTTTGAATTGGAGTTTCTTCACTTTTGTTCGGTTAAAACCTTCACAATTTTGGGCCTTCGGCCTTTGATTTGCTTCTTCGAGCTTTGCTTCTTTGTGACTTGCTTGTCCACTTTCTCAACCTTTTGGGAGGTCCAATCATCGCCCGAGAGCATATGGAAATACCTACCCGCTCTTTCTCATCCTCGCCGTTTCGCGCGGGTCAAGATGAGGGTCTCTAATCTATTTTCCCGGCTACTAGGACTAGAGATAGGACGGCTTGATTCCCGTCCCGCCTCTTGCGTAAACGCTGGGAGATGACTCTAATCTCCATTGAAACCCGAAGTGCAGCCTCCATTGACTTCGTAAACCATATAGTGAAATCCGATCCTTCGAGTGCTTGCCAAGCCTCTCTAGGGCATTTTATATCAACTCCACATCCCCTGTATATCTCAACACAAAGGGACAAATGAGAAGTTACATCCTAAGTTTTTATACAGTTGAGATTTCACAAGGTAAATGCATGAATTTAGATCTATCTTTTTCACATTCTCAAGTTCATATTTTCAAAAAGATAATATTAAGGGAAAAGGAAAAAAGAAAGCATGTTAATTAACTATGTACAAAGGCGGTTCTCACCCCACACTTTTGAACGAAGGCGTGCCTCACAACACGACTTAGTTCAAAAGTCAATTGCAAGCAAATATATACAGGAAAGGTGAGAATGACTTAAGGCAAAAACTAAATGACATAAAATAAAATGACTGAAAGTAAGATAAATGTCGGGTTACCTCCCGACCAGTGCCTTTGTTTACCGTCGTTAGCTCGACGATACCTCACTCCTGGATCATAAGTTTGGATCCCATGGGCAGCTCAGGTCAAATTTTTCTGCCGCTCCTACCTTGATTCTAGCCTTGATTCTCCCCGAGTTCTTGTGGGATGATGTGCTCGGGGAAGGACTCCCTTGTTCCGGTGGTTTCTCCTTCCAACACCTCTGAGAAGGCGAGGGACCCTTCACTATAGTCGCTGGTCCATCAAGTCGAGCTCTCTTGTTCCTCCTTCCCGGCTTCCATTCCTTTGGCCCATGTCTTGTCCGCTTCTTCATGTTTAAGTGGTCGGCACCTTTGCAATTCTGGAAGTTCAGTATTCTGCCTAGCGATCTCAAACATGCGCCCTTGCTACCCCTCTTCTTTGTGGCAGAGATGATTGGCCGTCCTTGGACGAGTGAGTTTTCCGGGCTCGTGGTGAGTGAGTGCTCCATCTTCGGCTCTTCTGGCTCATGTTTTGCCTCCAACTCCCCTTGCACGTCATCATTGATCACTTCATCTTCATGGGCTGTGATCCGCATACAAACCGAGGGGACAAGTTGGGGGACTTCCACCACAAGGGCCAGGTCTTTCTCGAGCAGCTCTTTAGTGAGGACCGGGCCTGCCGTGATTTTCTCGGTTAGTTTGGCAGTGAAGTCCGGCACTTCAGTTGTCTCGTCAAGTAAGGCCGGGACTTCCTTGGGTAGATTGGTAATGAGGACCGGGCCTGATTTGGGCAGTTCTTCTTTGGCCATCCGAGAGTCCTCATCCTTGGCTGGCTCGGTGCATGCGGCTCCTCGTTTTGAGATCTCGGCCAAATCATCAATGAGGTCCCAGATTTGAGTCATGGTTAGCGTCATTACCGAACCTCCCGCCGCAATACTAAGCCTATTCCATTCAAGTGGCATCATCCCACCAAGAAACCTTTGCAGAAGAAACAAGTTCGTGAGTCCATGGTGCGGGTAGCTCGAAACAACGGTATCGAAGTACGTATAATCCTCGTCCAAGGTCTCGTCCCGGGATTGCTCAAGGTTGATGATCTTCTCGCAGACTTCAAGTTGGAAGGATGGCGGTGAAAATTCCTCTAGGAAACGGGCTTGATGGACCATAATTATATGAATCATAAACACAGTAAAACCCACCAAATTAGACTGTTTGTCTATTTAACTTTTGCTTGTTAGTTCCGATATTTATCTACAGGGTATTTTGGAGCCTAGAGAGAATACACGCTAAGGAGAGGATTTTACGCTGAAAAGATATTACGAATCATTCCAAGGTCAAGATCAGATGCCGACTGAAGAAATCTCAAGATCCTGACATTGAATCACTCAAAACAAATCAAACCGAGAAGCAACCAAAGTTAGTCCGGAGCGGAAATGTACCGATAGTTTTGTGAAAACTTCACAAAAACTCACAAAACTCCCTCTTTTGCCCTTATGACCGGTGGCTTTTGGGAGAGGGTGGCCAAAGGAGGAAGCTCTTCCCCATTGATGACCTAAAACCGGCGGCTTTTACCTCCATGGAGCTCACCCTTGGATGAAACCATGTGGTTTCATCCTCACCACCCATCTCCTCCCCTTTTGGCTATAAATACAAGCCATTCTCCTCTCATTTATATCATCCTCAAATCCATATTTCACTTATCTCTCTAGAAAGTTGGCAGTTTGTAAGCTTTGGTTTTAAATCTATAACACTCTTGTTGGTTCTTGAATATTGTAGTTAGTTCTTGAGTACTCTTGTCGGTTCTCGTAGTACTCAAGCTTGTCTTTAATATTTTTGAGTACTCTTGTCGGTTCTTGAAGTACTCACCCCTTTCCTTACTTACTGTCTTTCAAAAACCCTCGAGTACTTAGCTATGGTATCCACCTCTATGGATATTCGTAGCTAAACTCTTCATTCGGTTGAAGGGGTGTACTTGTATCATAAAATGTTTTAGACCCTGCACCTAGTGCATCTTTGTGTTCGAAACTTGTTCTATGTGCCATATATCAGGTCAGAACTTCCAAGGTTGAGTGAATGCTTTAACGAGCAAAGCTCTTCCGTGGGGTTCGTGAACATACTATGGTAAGTGGATGCTTTAGCGGGCAAAGCTTATCTGAGGAGTTCGACTTATCTAAAACAACATTTGGTCGATCGTAACTGAAAGATCAAATGGATGCACATAAGGCTAAGATACTTTGAAAGGAGGAATTAGTCTAAGTAGAACAAGTGTTCTAAACGATGTTGCAAGTCTTGTGCTAGAAATAGCCTCGATTCATCTTTGAACACTTAGTATGATCATTAGCGGTCAATGATAAACAGGCTATGATACAAGGCCCCCGAAACCGAATGCTTTCCTTAAATTTAAACACCACCTGCATTTACTTTCAATTGTAGTATAAACTAATTATCAACTGCTCACCTTCCGGAGGACTTGCCAATCACGCAACAACCGCTGTAAGTCTTCTCTTTTATTTTCTGTATTTACATTTTCTGTCATTTACTTTTCTGCACTAAAATCCAACACCAACCAATCACTTACTTTTCCGCACTAAAACCTCAATCAACCTAAAACACGCTCCCTCGCTGTACAATTCCCTCAAAGAATAGCTTATCCCCCTAATTCCCTTGGGTTCGACCCCTACTTACCACTTGCTACCCAGTAGTGAAGTCGCGAGTAGCGGACTTATAAATTTATTCTTGACGTTTGCACACGACGACTGTGCGTCCGTTAAAATTGGCGCCGTTGTCGGGGAATTAGCCGTCGGATAAGTTCTTTGAATCAATACTCGCTTCAAAAAAACCATGTCTCGCGAAGGAAGCCACCATGACTACCAAGATGACGACGAGATAAACCTGTACGATCGAAATGATGAGGTGCCACTTCCATTTGTGGACGATTCGGAACAACTCATCAGAAACAGAAGAGCTCGTGATAGGGAGGCCATCAGATGAAATCAAGAACCACCCGAGGACCGAAATGCAGCTGGTCCAGTATAACCCCCTAGATATCCACCACCCCCTCAACCTCGACAAGTGCCGAGACGAGAACCTGCTTTCGATAACTACTACGGGGATAACAACAATTTTTGCGAACCTACTATAGGAGAACTCTCAGCACCGTATTTCAGAAACCAGCCATGGTGCATTCACGAAGGCCCTGAACTGGAAAATATCATCATCAACACTTCAGTGGCCCACAACTTACCGAAATTCTCTGGAACACGTGGAGAATCAGCAATGACTCATCTCCAGCGCTTACATGGTATTTGCCAGAACTTAAAACCAAATGGCGTAAACCTGAACGACTTCAAGTTGAAGGCGTTCTATTTTTCCCTCATCGACGCGACAAACGACTGGTTCCTTTCATTGCCTTCCGGTAGCATCAGAACATGGGCTCAGATGCAAAAGAAACTCATGGACAAATATTACTCGGCAGGATGGGCGATGCCAGTACGGAGGCAACTACAAGACATCAAGCAAGGACCCAATGAAACCATGTACTATTACCTGGAAAAGTTCAACCGCCTGGAGAGAAGCTGCTGTACCCTTGGACAGCCCGAGAAACTCACCGTCGAGTATCTCATTGATGGATTAAGACCCTTAGACAAAATGCTCCTGGATGCCTCAGCTGGAGGATCCATGATGAATCTGTCATTAAGTGGCATAAGGGATCTCATCACCAACGTTGCTGAAAATGCCCGATTTAGAGAAGAGACGACTCGTCAGGAAGAATTTTCCCGAACAAGGAATGTGGCAAAAGCTGAAACACCGATGAACTCCATGCCAGAAGAGATGAAACAATTGAAGGAGATGATGATTCAGTTCCTACGAAGCCAACCAGTTCCAGTTAAGCCTTGCGAATTTTGTGGTTCTACGGACCACAAAACCGACGCATGCCCGACATTAATAGAAGGGGAACCGGCAGAAGTGAATGCAGTGGGAGGATACCAAGGATACAACAACAACAGCAACGACAGAGCCGGACAAAACCGACAGTATGGTCAAGCAACCAACCCGAACTGGCGTAACAACAACTATCCTCAGAAGGAAGCACAACTAACTGTCCCTCAACCAGCTCAGTCATACTACCAACCCCCCACCGACAGTATAACCAGAACGCTCCATCAGCAGGCCAATATCAACAAAGAGGACCAAATCAGTACCAAACCGGCCCGCATAATCAGCAAGAACCAACCAAGTCGCTCGATGACACGATGAAGGAGCTCGCAGGAAGCATAAATCAATTGGGTACTTCGTTACACCAATACCAGGCAAAAACTGACGGGGCAATTTCAGAATTGACCAAACAAATGTCCCAGCTCGCCACTGCAATGTCAACACTCACTAATGAGCCTGGCAGACTTCCTTCACAAACCATCCAAAACCCAAAGGCAAATCTTAGCATGATAAAGAGGTCAAACGTAAAGGCGACACTGGGAGAAGTAGCACGATCCCCAACTTACAAACTTACAAACAAGCACTTCACCCGGAGGCGTCGTCCTGATTGGAACAAAGAGGAAGACCGACCCAATGATGGCAAAACATGGGTTACGCATGCTGACAATGGACGGTACGCATTCACCGTTTGCATAACACTACCACCGATCATACACTCCGACATACCAGCACCTGGATGGGATGACAATAACGATTTAAAGTGGGACTCTCCAACTAATATTTATGCTCCGAAGCAAAATATTAAGGGGTCCGATTATACAAATCCTAAGCCAAGGAACAGGAAGAATGGCCCGACAATAGAAAGAACCCTCACTTCAGATCATGAGCCACAACCGGAAAGAGATAAAGACCCATGGGCCTTCACAGTCACCTGCGGTATTGGTGAAGCACAGATTCATAAGTGCTTAGTCGATCTTGGAGCTGCTGTCAACGCCATGCCCTCCTCCTTATATTACTTATTAGGACTTGGTCCATTAAAACCACTCAGGTCAAATATCGAGCTAGGAGATAAATCGTGCATCCGTCCGGTTGGAGTACTGGAAGACGTAATACTCCATGTGGGAAAGCTCGTCGTTGCTGCAGACTTTTATGTAATACAAACGGGAGAGACCAGCGAAGACGACCCTCCAACAATAATATTGGGACGACCATTCCTCTACGCTACTAAAGCAAGAATCGATGTGGGTAAGGGCTCATTATCGCTAAAGTTTGGCGGCAAAATTGCAAATTTCTACATTGATAATAGCCGCACGGATACAAAGAAACCGCCAGACATTATACCTATCTCAGATTGCGGTACACAGACTTCTGACCTGCCAAAGGAGACCGAAAGAGTAACAAGACCAGCAGCTATGGTCACAGGTCCCCCGCCTTCTCAGAAACATTGGAAAGAAAAAACACCAAAACCATGGGGTTCTAACCCAAGCAAGAAATCAGGAAGAGTGAAGGACAAAATCAACTTGATAACACAGAAATACGACCTGAGCCACCCATGGGATCCAAACCCGTGATCCAGGAATGAGGTTCTGTCGAGCCAACAACGTTAAACAAAGGCACTGGTCGGGAGGTAACCCGACACCTATCTTACTTTCAGTCTTTTATTTTTTTGTCATTTAGTTTTTACCAATAAGTCGCTCTCACCCACTTGGTGCATAGAAGAAATGACTATTTAGGAATCGGTTATGGGTGCAACATTAAGCCAGCCAGGCCTACGCCAAGAGTTCAAGGCCCCAGCTGAACTCCCTCGATTATCCAGCCTCATGCCATGTCGTTCGCTCGACACTTTAAAGGAAGTTCTGTTCTTCCCTTTTCCTTAATGTTATTTCCTTCTCATATAATATCTGCTTGCATGGCTTTTGAACTAAGTTGTGCTGAAAGGCACGCCTTCATTCAAAAGTGTGGGGTGAGATCCACCTTTGTAAATAAATAACATGTTTTTCCTTTTCCCTTAATAATTATCTTTTTGAAAATATGAACTTAAGAATGTGAAAAAGATAGATCATAATTCATGCATTAACCTTGTGAAAATTCAACTGTTTAAAAACTTAGAATGTAACTTCTCATTTGTCCCTTTGTGCTAAGATAAACAAGGGATGTGGAGTTGATAGAAATGCCCTAGAGAGGCTTGGCAAGCAATCGAAGGACTGAATTTTGCTATATGGTTTTTGAAGTCAATGGAGGCTGCACTTCGGATTGAAGTCATCTCCGCCATGCAGTGTTTATGCAAAAAGAAAAAAAAGGCAAGGACGGGAATCAGACCGTCCTATCTCTAGTCAAAGTAGCCGAGAAAATAGATGAGCGACCCTCATCTTGACCCGCGCGAAACGGCAAGGATGAGAGGAGCGGGGAGGTATTTCCATATGCTCGCGGGCAATGATTGGACCTCCCAAAAAAGGCTTGAGAAAATGGACTAGCAAGCCACAAAAAGGCAAAAGCTCAAAGAAGCAAATCAAGAGGCCAAAGGCCCAAAATTGTGAAGGTTTTAACCGAACAAAAAGTGAAGTACTCAAAGAGTCAAATCAAAGGCCAAAGGCCGATTCACTACAAAAGCTGTCCCTCGCCAAAAGAAAATCAAAGACCAAACCATTGAAACCCGAACCGAATCACGTGCTTGAGAAAGCTACAAGAAAACCATATAGTGCGAAACGGTCCCAAGAATGCAGTCCAGGAGCATAAAAAGGGCTATCTCCCGAAACAACCAAAATAATTTGCATCTCAGCACGAAGGTACAAGTATCAAGTTTTTTCTATTTATTTACACGGTTTGATTTAGTAATAAGTAGTAATGCATGAATTAGGATAAATCTAGTCCCACAGTCTAACTTTCATATTTTAAAAGCTTACTTAGTGTGCCGCCCTTTAATAGCATTGTTCGGGACGAACAACTAAAAGTGTGGGGTGATCTGATGGACCATAATTATACGAATCATAAACACAGTAAAACCCACCAAATTAGACTGTTTGTCTATTTAACTTTTGCTTGTTAGTTCCGATATTTATCTACAGGGTATTTTGGAGCCTAGAGAGAATACACGCTAAGGAGAGGATTTTACGCTGAAAAGATATTACGAGTCATTCCAAGATCAAGATCAGATGCCGACTGAAGAAATCTCAAGATCCTGACATTGAATCACTCAAAACAAATCAAACCGAGAAGCAACCAAAGTCAGTCCGGAGCGGAAATGTACCGATAGTTTTGTGAAAACTTCACAAAAACTCACAAAACTCCCTCCTTTGCCCTTATGACCGGTAGCTTTTGGGAGAGGGTGGCCAAAGGAGGAAGCTCTTCCCCATTGATGACCTAAAACCGGCGGCTTCTACCTCCATGGAGCTCACCCTTGAATGAAACCATGTGGTTTCATCCTCACCACCCATCTCCTCCCCTTTTGGCTATTAATACAAGCCATTCTCCTCTCATTTATATCATCCTAATATCCATATTTCACTTATCTCTCTAGAAAGTTGGCACTTTGTAAACTTTGGTTTTAAATCTGTAACACTCTTGTTGGTTCTTGAGTATTGTAGTTAGTTCTTGAGTACTCTTGTCGGTTCTTGTAGTACTCAAGATTGTCTTTACTATTCTTGAGTACTCTTGTCGGTTCTTGAAGTACTCACCCCTTTCCTTACTTACTGTCTTTCAAAAACCCTCGAGTACTTAGCTATGGTATCCACCTCTATGGATATTCGTATCTAAACTCTTCATTCGGTTGAAGGGGTGTACTTGTATCATAAAATGTTTTAGACCCTGCACCTAGTGCATCTTTGTGTTCGAAACTTGTTCTATGTGCCATATATCAGGTCAGAACTTCCAAGGTTGAGTGGATGCTTTAACGGGCAAAGCTCTTCCGTGGGGTTCGTGAACATACTCAGGTAAGTGGATGCTTTAGCGGGCAAAGCTTATCTGAGGAGTTCGACTTATCTAAAACACCATTTGGTCGATCGTAACTGAAAGATCAAATGGATGCACATAAGGCTAAGATACTTCGAAAGGAGGAATTAGTCTAAGTAGAACAAGTGTTCTAAACGATGTTGCAAGTCTTGTGCTAGAAATAGCCTCGATTCATCTTTGAACACTTAGTATAATCATTAGCGGTCAATGATAAACAGGCTATGATACAAGGCCCCCGAAACCGAATGCTTTCCTTAAATTTAAACACCACCTGCATTTACTTTCAATTGTAGTATAAACTGATTATCAACTGCTCACCTTCCGGAGGACTTGCCAATCACGCAACAACCGCTGTAAGTCTTCTCTTTTATTTTCAGTATTTACATTTTCTGTCATTTACTTTTCCGCACTAAAAACCAAACCCAACCAACCAATCACTTACTTTTCCGTACTAAAACCTCAATCAACCTAAAACACGCTCCCTCGCTGTACAATTCCCTCAAAGAATAGCTTATCCCCCTAATTCCCTTGGGTTTGACCTCTCTTTTATTCTAGACGTTTGCACACGACAATTTTGCGTCCGTCAGGGCTCGCAGCACAAGATAATCATTTTCATAATCTGCACAAGACGAGTCATACCAATATAGTGCAAAGTCTGTTAAAGAAAACTTAAAACACTTCAGTTTAAATTCCTCTAATGACTCGTCTCTAGGCTTTATGCGGCCACAGATGGAGTGAAATTTTTGGCAATGTTTCACAGGGTCCTCTCCGATGGCACCTCCAAACTGGGGGAGATACCGAATCATCAAGGAAGACATTGTGAATCAGGCAACGACAGAAACAAAAGAAAATAAAGAGAACACCTATTCTGATGCAAAACTCCCCGGCAACGGCGCCAATTTTGACAGATGCTCGTCGTTAGAACAAATGTGCAAAAGTTAATTTATAAGTCCACTACTTGAGACTTCACTATTGGGTAGTAAAGGGTAAGTAGGGGTCGAACCCAAGGGAATTAGTGGATAGTTGTTCTTTGAGGAATTTGTACAGAAATGTAAGTGCGATTGGGGTTGATTGTGATTTTAGTACTGAAAAGTAAATTACTGAAAAGTAAATGACTGGAAATAAAGTGCGTAAAGTAAATACTGAAAAGTAAGTGCGGAAAATAAAGTGCTGAAAATAAGGGCGTAAAAGTAAAGTGCGTAAAGTAAATTGCTGGAACAGTCGAATTCAATATCAACTGATCAATATACTTTTGGTACTGGCCGCACGCTATAAGCGTAATGCGTACCAAAGATATATTGGGTTAATATTGAAAGCGTCTGTAGTAAGCGTACTGAAAGTAAATGACTGAAAAGTAAATGACTGAAAAGTAAATGACTGAAAAGTAAATGTGCGAAAAGTAAAGTACTGAAAGTAAATGTACTGAAAGTAAACAGTTAATGATAGGACTGAAAGTAAGGTGATAGGTTGTGAATTGATTAATGGAAGGATTCGGTTTTAGGGGCCTTGTATCATAGTCTGATGTTCCCATGATTGGCATGCCTTTTGCAAAACATCTTTAGACAGTTCAAGCTAGAGTTCAATCAGATATTGGAACCGAAGTACAGCGTACAGAAGACGCATGATCAAGATACGGTTCACTCTGAAAATACAAAAAGATTGAGGAACAAAAAGATTGAGGATCTTTCCAGTTGGAGTCGGTCAGCATCGTCACAGATTTCCCTACCAGAATTGGAAACCACCTTTCTAACTTGGGAAAGAGGATATCGTATGAAGAAGATGTGACGACGAGATTAAGTGATTAAAGCTTATCATTCAACGAAGATATCTAATTGGCAACGAAGTTATCTGATTGGAGGAAATTGACAGATCGTCATCAAAGGCTTGTGCGATCAAATATACGCCGATTCGATGGGATAATATCGGATGGCTTGGGGTGGAAGTCATCTTCGAAGATCAAATATAGATTGAATATTTAGCAAATATTTCGCAATATCTTCGAATTATTTGGCGACATATTCTGATCGGATTAGGGTTTCGTCTTGGAATATAAATACAATGCTAGGGTGTCCTTATGCGTGCGACTCCCTAGAGAGAAAGCTAAACACGAGAATTCGTGAGATTGGGGGAGAAGCGACGGCTGGCCATTCCACATCGGAATATCAGCCCTGAAGCAACCGTCTGTTCAGTGTGGTGTTCAGGCTGTGCTGGAGGATCAATGAAGTACACACACACAGCTATCAAGCTACGTCTTTGAGAGAAGGCGACTGGACTTCCGAGAAGTTCAAGACTAGGCCGAGATAGAAGTCTCGTCCTACCCACAGGGGATAGAGGGGAGTAGCGACGAACTGAGATCGCAAATTCGAGAGACGGAGAGTTAGAGGCTAGGCAATTACAGCCACGGGGTGTGTAAGAGAAAGACCACTTGTAGCTCTAATTCTCGTAATACGATTTGTGCCCCATTATAGGGTGTGGGAAACCCCCCAGAGTAGGCGAGGCCAAATTTGGTAACATACCGTGCGTGCTCCTGTTTTGTTTTACTTTTGTTCCCGATACTGCTTGATATACTGTTTAAATAATCTGCTGGAACACTCTCCGGTAGAGCTTGGTTCCTGTTAACTGTGTGTGTTTCAGTTATCTTCACTAACTGCTGAATCGGTGGGAGAGGTGTCCAATGGGTGTCTCAACTATACCTTGAACTGTCGATTGAACTGTTGTGCCAAGAGTTCAAGGTCTGTCGCAACAGTATCATGGACACAAGCTTGAACAAGGGACATATTTACAAATGGTATCAGAGCAAACACTCGACACACTGAGTGGGATCCTTGAACTATTCAAGATGACTGCACAACAAGGACAGCTACTGATGAGCACTAGTCGTGATCGTGCAAATCAAAGATAAATTTGTAGTGTCCACTATCTTGAACTCACTAGTAAACTAGTAAAGTAGCAAGTAGGGGTCGAACCCAAGGGAAGTATATCAAATACTCGTTGTTCTTTGTACCAAATGTAAAGGAAAGTAAATACAAGTTTTGGGGTTTTGAAAGTGGTTTTGTAAAGTAAAATTAAAAGTAAATGCAAAGGGATTGTGATTGATAGAATAGAATTCGGTCTAGGGGCCTTTGTTATAGCTCAACTCATCATTGACCTTTTAATGATCTATCTTGCATCCATAGGTGTGGTTACTCCATTCCAAGAGATCACCCAAACAAGGCCATTCCAAGCACTTGTTCCATGATTCATTCCATTCCAAGAACAAATCAGTAGTGTACTAAAGAATAACACCCCATTCCAAGATATGCTAAACTAGGTGCAAGGTTTGTTCCACATTCCAATGAAAACAAACTCAATAGTTGTGAAGAGACCACACGGCTAACCCTTGCCATTCCAAGCATTAGATTAGCCTAGGTACTCATTCTCAATCTGTTGTCACAACTAGCAAATGAATACAAGATAGCATGAAGATTCAAGGTCTTAGAGCCTTGCTACAACATTAAGGGGACCCCAAACCGAATTATGGAAGTTTAGCCACTCATATTCATGAAATGAATATGAGAGCTAAGGGGCATAACCGGAATAAGAAGGCTCAAACCCAAAATGCGTAGGACAAAAGGTAAAATGCGTAACAAGTAAGGGAAGGAGTAGAGAGATGTTGACCTTTCCAATTTTCAAGCCAAATGACAAGAGTAACAACTATGGAATTGAGGGTAATTTTCAAATGTCATTTACAAGGGCCAATGGCCTCTATATATAGAGAATGAGGAGGATTCTAGGCCCTTGGATGAGACTTGATCTTCAAGTTTGAGTGGCATAAGTGATTTGGCACAAGCAATGGCCCAACCGCCTTTCCTCTTTGGCCTAGGGGTCCTTGGCATTGGTGAAGGTTGCCTTGGAGTGAGCACACGCCAGGCCACGTCAGCCCTCGAAGGACGAGCCGAGAACTGCAGTGGGGCCCGCTTTTGGCCCTTGGTTGAGTCGAAATGGCTTGGTCTTCGGCCAAGGGCAGTTTTGCTCGAGCGTTCGGCCTGAAAATTGAGATCCTCCAAATAAGTGGGCATTCCAAACAATTTGATCGAGCCAGTTTTCCAAGATTCGCCCGTCTGGTCGAGCATTTTGGTTCTGGTCCTTTCAGCGCGCGGGTTCCTTGCTTGAAGCTGGGCCAACTGCTAATCCGCTCGGGCGTTTTCCTTGGAAAGGTGAAATCCTCCGATTTGTCGTCTTTTTGAATGACTTTGCTCGAGACGGAATTGAGAAATTGGCAGGTTTGCTCGACAAACTCGATCGTGGACCTTGGAGGCTCGGTAGTGACTCGGACATGCGCTCGGGCATGCGCCCGGCATGCGCCCGGACATGCAGCCTTGGGAGCTCGGGTGGACGCTCGGATACTCGGGTGGGCGCTTGGACGTGCGCTCGGGCATGCGGTCGGGCATGCGCCCGGCTGGGACTTCATTCCTCGGACAGGTGCTCGGGCATGCGCTTGGGCATTCTCGGCTGGCCCGGTAGCGCCCGTCCTTGGTTCCTCAGACACGCCCGGCCTTGCGCCTGGGGCGCGACCCACTTTTCTTGGCCAGGCCCGGTCGTGCGCCTTGTTTTCTGAATGAGGTCCTTAGGACCCGATTGAAGTCCCTTGGTCCCTTTTTCACCCCAAATCTTCTTGTGATGCTTTTATGGCCTAAAATTCCATTTTTAAGCTCATTTCCTCTTTAAGCTCCAAAAGGCCCTGAAATCCAAAACGACATTAACAAGTAAACGTTCTCATGATCAAATGTCGTAAATGGTGGGATTTAATGACTTAATGAGTCGTATAAATACGTCTCATCAAACCACCCCACACTTGAACTTGTTCGTCCCGAACAAGGCCTTAAGTCACAAGAGGAAAAAACATGTGCAAACATCACAAGTCTTTCTCGGCCACTATATAAATGCTAGTCTAGATTTCCCTTTTCCATGCATTCTCACTTACTACTCAAGGAATTTTGCTAAAACATGCAAACAACTTGATACATGTACCTTTGAGTCGAAATGCAAACCAATTCGGATGAGTGGGAGGTAGTCCTTTTTAGGCCCATGATCTACACTCTTGGATTCAGATCTTGCTACATGGTTATACTTGTTGCTTCTTCTAGCACGTGATGAATTCAAGCTCAAGGGTTGAGTCCTTTTGATACTTTTCTTGGACATACTTGTAGTGAACTTTGGCCTTCGGCCCTTGTGTGACTTTGATGAACTTTCACTTTTTGCTTCGGGTAGGCTCTCACATGAGATGATTTTTCTTTCTTTTGAGCTTTGCTCCTTTTGTGATCTTTCTTGTCCATTCCTTCTTGGGAGGTCCAATCATCGCCCTCAAGCATATGGAAATACCTCCCCGCTCTTTCTCATCCTTGTCATTTCGTGCGAGTCAAGATGAGGGTCACTCATCTATTTTCCCGACTACTAAGACTGGAGATAGGACGGTTTGATTCCCGTCCCACCACTTGAATAAACGCTGCAGTGGTGGAGTCAACTACAACCACGAGTCTCGAAGTGCAGCCTCCACAAGTCCATATAACCATGTAACTCGAATCCCCGATCCTTGAGTGCTTTGTCAAGCCTCACTAGGACATTTCTATCAACTCCACATCCCCTATTTATCCCAACTCATAAGGACATATAAGAAGTTAGATCACATGTTAGTCGCACAATTTATATTTCATAAGAGTAATGCATGTACTAGGATCCATCTATTTCACATCATGAAAGCACAACTCCCCATCCCTACGCATTTTATTCACCAAACTGCGCATTTTATTCAAAAAATTTAAAATTTTCAAAGGGAAACGTGCTGACTCATGCATGTGAAAGAAAAATAGACGACACAACAAACAACTAAACACCCCACCCCACACTTTTGAAATGAGCCGTGGCCTCACGGCACAACTCAATCAACACAATCATGCACAAAATTAATGGAAAAACAAGGTGCAAGGTGAAACGGAACTCCCCTCGTATGCCACGAAGTGGTATGGCGTGGACTCGGATGAAGCTCAAGGGGGCTAGGTCGGGCTCAGCTGCTCCTCTCGGATACGTCTGGATGCTTGAGGTTCTACTCGGCTTTGCATAAAATGCGTAGCCGAGAGGGTAAAGTGCGTAGCAAGAGCGTCCTCCCTGGGCGAGCCTCGGCTTTGGGTGCATCCCAATCTAGGACCGTCGCTGGGTTCCTCGGGCCTAAGGTCTCGGTCTCCTTCGGTTGCCCGGTTCTAATGAAAATGCGTAGCAGAATCGGCAAAATGCGTAGCACTTGGGAACCCGACCTACAAAACAAGCATGCTTATTCCAAACAATAATAGGGTGAGGGTTAGTACAAAATGCAAGGAAAATAATATGCAAGAAAATACTGTAAAATGCCGGGCTGCCTCCCGGTGAGCGCCTTTGTTTAACGTCGTTGGCTCGACTGTACCTCTTTCAAGGAGGTTCGTTGGGGTCCCATGGGCGGGTGAGGTCAAACTTCGCCTCAGCGCCTCCCTTGATCCGCCCAAGCTCTTATGGAATAAAGTGCTCGACTCCGGTATCCAATAATCGGGCGGGTTTGCCTTGACATTCCTCCAGGTCGGCGAGGAAGTCTTAACCATAGCCGTTTCCCCAGTCGTGCATATGGTCTCTTCTGGTCGGTCGGGGACTAGGGCACCGAAATCCGAGGTGTTCACAATGTCTGGCGGTTTCTTTGTGCCCGGACGGTTTTCATTATCATAGATGTAGAAATTTGAAATTCCACCGCCGAACGAAAGTGACAATAAACCCTCGCCCATGTCAATCCTAGCCTTCGTGTCGTAGAGAAATGGCCGTCCCAATATAAGTTTAGGAGGCTCATCGTCTCTAGCATTGCCCATGTGCAAGACGTAGAAATGTACCGGAATAGCAAGGTCTCCCACTTGGAGTGTCACATCCTCAAGCAATCCAACCGATCGAATGCATGACTTGTCCCCCAACTCAATCATCAGTTTCGGCGGGCTCAACGGACCAAGTCCCAACGAGTGGTATAAGGAGTATGGCATGGCATTTACGGTAGCACCAAGATCAATCAAGCATTGAGGAACTTGAGCCTCTCCTATACCACATGTGACTGTGAAAGCTCCCGGGTCTCTAACCTCGTGGCTTGTAGTGAGGGCATGCTCTATAATGGGTCCATCATGCTTGGGTAACTCCTCTAATCCATCTAACTTGTCATCATCAATCATAATCACCTCCATCATGCTAACATTTGCCTTCGGGTTTTTCACGGTTTGTGAAGGGAGTCGTCTGGTCTCCTTCTTCATTTCGGACACGGTTGTGGTGAGTTGGGACAACTGCTTTTGGATCTCGGCTATTTGCCCCTTGGTCTCGGCATGATTTTGTTGGTTCATGGCTTGATGTCTCTCAATGGTGGCATTCATGTGCATATTACTTGCGGCCAACTACTTCATCATTTCCTCTAAGGACCGGTTTTGCCCTCCCAAACTTGGGCCACTTTGATTCTGATTAGGGGCTGGTCGGTTTTGGGTAGGTCCTCCTTGTTGGTATTGCCTTTGGGGAGGCCTATAGATATTGTGGGTGGCTTGAGGGGCGGCTTGTTGATGGGATTGATGAGATTGGGGAGCCAAGTCTCTTGGGACGCCATGACGCCAAGTCTCACCGGCCGGCCCTTGTCCATAAGGGCGACTAGGTCCGGCCCGGTTTTGATACCCTTGATAGTCCCCCATGGCATTTACCTCTCCATGGTCCTCTTCTAGCAAAGTCGGGCAAGAGTCCATTTTGTGGTTCATAGCCCCACAAAACTCACAAACCTTGGCCTTAGCTGGTTCTCTTCTCATCAAATGTATCATCATTTCCTTCATTTGCTTTACATCCTCGGACAGTTGATTATTAGGGGTCTCGGCCTTAGCCACACTTCTAGTTCGGGCGAACTCCTCTTGACAGCTATTAGCTTCATCAAATCTAGCATTTTCGGCCACCTTCCCGATTAAGTCCCTTATTCCTCTTAGTGTAAGAGTAGACATAGATCCTCCGGCCGATGCATTCAAGAGCATTTTATCCAAAGGCTTGAACCCATCCAACAAGTACTCAATTAGGAGCTTCTCGGGAAGCCCTAAATTGCAACAACTCCCCTCCAGTTGGTTAAACTTCTCAAGATAGTCGTACATCGACTCATTCGGCCCTTGTTTCAACTCTTGCAATTGCCTCCTCACTAGTGAGGCTCGGCCAATAGGGTAGTACTTGGCCAAAAATTTCGATTGCATTTGGGCCCAAGACTGAATACTACCCGAGGGCAAAGAGAGGAACCAATCAATGGCCGAATCCATTAGAGAGAAGTAGAATGCCTTCAACTTGAAGTCATCTACTTCTACTCCATGGGGCTTGAGATTTTGGCATGTGCCATGAAAATGTTTGAGATGGGTAACCGCGGACTCTCCTTAGGCAAATTGTGCACAACTCTGGTGCTAACCAATATATCCTCTAGTTCCGGGCTCTCATAGATACACCAAGATTGGTTTCTAAAGTTAGGAGCCGAAAGTTCCCCCATGGTGGGTTCTTGATAGAACACATTCTCAAAGTTTTCATATTGTACTCTTAGGGCGCGTTGTTGAGGTTGAGGTTGAGGTCTAGGCGGAGGTATAATCGGTTGCCTTGGATCCATTCGTGCTTGGTCCACGAGAACTGATGGATGCACAGTCGTTATGTGCAAACGTCAAGAATAAATCTATAATAGTCCGCTACTCGCAACTATACTACTGGGTAGCAAGTGGTAAGTAGGGGTCGAACCTAAGGGAATCAGGGGACTAGATGTTCTTTGAGGGGATTGTCCAACGAGAGAGCGTGTTTTAGGTCAGTTGGTTGGTTTTAAAGCTACCAGCTAAGTGATTGATTGATTGATTGGTTGGTTGGTTGGTTGGTTTTAGTACTGGAAAGTAAATTGTAATTTATAATTAAAGGAAAGCGTTTGGTTTCAGGGGCCTTGTATTATATCCTGTTTATCATTGACCTTTAGTGACTCTACTAAGTATTCAAACGGTGTATCAAGGCCATTCCAAGCACTCGATTTGCGTACACTGTCTAGCCTATTCCAAGGACGTAGAGCACTTATTCTATTTAGACTAATACTCCATTCCCGGTTATATTAGCCTATGTGCATCCATTTGATCAATCATTCCCGATCAACCAAATGGTGTTTAAGATAAGTCAAACTTCTCAGATAAGCTTTGCCATTCCAAGCATCCACTTATCCGTACAAGTTTACGAACCCCGCTGTAGAGTTTTGCCATTCCAAGCATCCACTCTACCTTGGACGTTCTAACCGAATATATGGCACATAGAATAACTTTTGAATACTAAGGAGAGACGCTAAGTTAATAGTCTAAAACATTTTATAATACAAGTGCGCCCCTTAGACCGAACTACTAGTTTAGCTACTATTCATCGCGCTAAACATTATTACTAAGGAAATAAAAACAGTTGAATAAATACTAGAAATAATACTTACAACCGTTGAAGCGCCAAGGGAGCTATCCTTTATTTCCAAAGCCAAACTTACAATTACATAACTTTTAGAGAGAGAAGTGAATTTGGGAATTGAGGTGTGTTACAAATGAGGAGGAGGAGCTCCTTTTATAGCAAAAATGGAAGGAAATGGATGGATGAGATGATAGGCATGTGTTTTTGATCCAAGGGAGGAGAAGAGGAGGAAGGAGGAGGATACATGTGGAGGAGCCCAAAAGCCGCCGGTCAAGGGAGGAGGAGCCGCCAGTTGCCGGTGGTGGAAGGGGAGGAGCTCCTCCCTTGGTCACCTCTTCAACAAGAGGCCGGTCACTTTGCCCATGTGTGAGTTTTGTACAGTTTTGTGCAGTCTTTTCACAAAACTGTCAATGTGTTTCTTTCTCGGGATGTCTTGATTCCTCTCCTGATTCTTCTGATTAATTTGTTATGAGTGATTCAACGTCAGGATCCTTAATATTTCTTCAGTCGGCATATGATCTTGACCTTGGATTGACTCGTAACATCTTTTCTGCTTTAAAAGCTCCTCTTTAGTGTGTATTCTCTCTAAGCTCTGAATTACCCTGTAAAAATATATCTGAACTAACAAGCAAAAGTTAAATAGACAAAATGTCTAAATAAGGGGGTTATACTGTGTTTATGATTCGTATAATTTTGGTCCATCAGATCACCCCACACTTTTAGTTGTTCGTCCAGAACAATGCTATTAAAGGGCTGTACTATAAGTTGGCTTTGAAATATGAAAATTAGACTGTGTTACTCGATCTATCCTAATTCATGCATTTCTTACTTATTACCAAATTAAACTGCGTAAATAAATAGAAGAAACTTAATACTTGTACCTCCGTGCTGAGATGCAAATTATATTGGATGTCTCGGGAGATAGCCCTTTTTAGGCTCCTGGACTGCAATCTCGGGATCGTCTTGCACTATATGGTTTTCTGGTAGCTTTCTCTAGCACGTGATTCAGTTCAGGTTTCAATGGTTTGAGTACTTTGATTTTCTTTTGGCGAGGGACTGCTTTTGTAGTGAATCGGCCTTTGGCCTTTGGTTTGACTTTTTGAGTTCTTCACTTTTTGTTTGGTTAGTACTTCACAATTTTGGGCCTTTGGCCTCTTGATTTGCTTCTTCGAGCTTTTCTCCTTTTTGTGGCTTTGCTAGTCCATTTTCTCAAGTCTTTTTGGGAGGTCCAATCATCGCCCGCAAGCCTATGGAAATACCTCCCCGCTCCTCTCGTTTTTGCCGTTTTGCGCGGGTCAAGGTGAGGGTCGCTCATCTATTTTCTCGGCTACTTTGACTGTCGTTTCACGCGGGTCAAGATGAGGGTCGCTCATCTATTTTCTCGGCTACTTTGACCGGAGATAGAACGGTCTGATTCCTGTCCTCGCCTTTTGCATAAACACTGCATGGCGGAGATGACTTCAATCTTCATTGAAAACTCGAAGTGCAGCCTCCACTGACTTCGAAAACCATATAGTTTGATCTGATCCTTTGATTGCTTGCCAAGCCTCTCTAGGGCAGTTTATGTCAACTCCACATCCCTAGTTATCTCAGCACAAAGGACAATTGAAAAGTTACATTCTAAGTTTTTAAACAGTTTGAATTTTCACAAGGTTAATGCATGAATTATGATTTATCTTTTTCACATTCTTAAGTTCATATTTTCAAAAAGATACTATTAAAAAGAAAAACAGCTGCATGTTATTTATGTACACCGGTGGTTCTCACCCCCCACTTTTGAACGAAGGCGTGCCTTAGTTCAAAAGTCATGCAAGCTTAAAACTAAATACTGAATTTAAATGACAGAAATTAAAGTGCGGAAAAGTAAGATAGTGTCGGGTTACCTCCCGACCAGTGCACTTGTTTAACGTCATTGGCTCGACAGTACCTCGTTGTGGATTACTAGTTTGGGTCCCATGGGTGGCTCAAGTCAAACTTCGCCACCGTTCCAGTGTTGCTTCTTCCTGACTTCTTGCCGGATGTTGTGTTCGGGCCAGGACTCCTTTGTTTCGGGATTTTTTCCTTCCAATACCCCGGAGGGGGTGAGAGACCTTTCACTACTAGCCTTTTGAAGTTTTTGTATTTGGGACTGCCTAGTCCAGTTGCGGCATAGCAATGCTCCATCGAGGGGTCATTCTGCAGAGGTTCTTTTCCCATCCTTTATTGAGCTTCTTCATTGATCGCACAGTTCGCAGCGACTTGCTCATTGATTAAGGGGAAAAGTCGGGAAGGCCTCATGAGGCTTGGTTCTGCCTCGTTATGTTGGTTCGTGAGGAACTGATCGTAGATAGTTTCAGCTGCTTGGGTAATGATAGTCGGGTATGGCTTGGGCAGCTCGTCAGTGGTGTTTTGGACTCCTACTTCGTTGCTTCCAGTGCTTTCCATGTCTGATTCTTCTGACGGTTCAGGAGTCTCTTCTGACGGTTCGGTGGTTTCTTCTTCATCAGCCTCAGGGTCAGCTTCTTCTGTCTACATTTCCTCGTCAGTTTGGGGTACTCGTCTTGTGGCAGCGGCCAGGCCGATTATAAGGTACCACATGTCTACAATGGTGAAGTTTGTGGCAGACTGACAGAACCGCTCGTCGTCAAAGCGATTTGAGCAAATAAATTTATAATAGTCCGCTACTCGCAACTATACTACTGGGTAGTACTTGGTAAGTAGGGGTCGAACCCAAGGGAGTCAGTGTGGATTAGTTGTTCTTTGGGGGGTTTATCCAGCGAGAGAGCGTGTTTTAGGTTGGTTGGTTGGTTTTAAAGCTACCAGCTATATGATTGTTTGATTGGTTGGTTGGTTTTAATACTGAAATTAAATTACAGATTTAATAATTAAGAGAAATGTTCGGTTTCAGGGGCCTTGTATTATATTTGTTTATCATTGACCGCTAATGATCATACCAAGTGTTCAAAGATGAATTGAGGCTATTTCTAGCGCAAGATATGATCATGCTAAGTATTCAAACGATGAATCGAGGCTATTTCTAGCGCAAGACTTGCAACACCATTTAAAACACTTGTTCTAAGAAAAACTAATTCCTCCTTTCGAAGTATCTTAGCCGTAAGTGCATCCATCTGGTCCGTCATTTCCGATCAAACCAGATGGTGTTTAAGATGAGTCAAACTTCTCAAATAAGCTTAGCCATTCCAAGCATCCACTTATCAGTACAAGTTTACGAACCCCCATGGTGAGCTTTGCCATTCCAAGCATCCACTCAACCATGGACGTTCTGACTTAGTATATGGCACATAGAACAAGTATCGAATACAAAGGTATACTAAGAGTAAAGTCTAAAACATTTATAATACAAGTGCGCCCCTTCTACCGAACTACTAGTTTAGCTACTATTCATCGCGCTAAACATTATAACTAAGGAATTAAAGACAACAGTTAAATAAATAAATACTAAGAGATACTTACAACAGTTGAAGCGCCAAGGGATTCTTTTTTCCAAAGTAATATTACATAATTGTACCCACAAAAGCTAGAGAGATTTAGAGAGATTTTGTAGAGAGAGAAGCTCTCCACATTTTGGGGTGTGTCAAATGAGGAGGAGGAGCTCCATATTTATAGCCATGGAGGAGGAGGAGCAAGGGTGGAGATGGTGGCATGTGGAGGAGCATCCAAGGGTGGACGAGGAGGCTTTGAAGATGTGGTGGAGGAGCCACCACATGGCAACTTCTCCATGGAGGAGCAAAAGCCGCCGGCGGCTTTGGGAGGAGAGGAGGAGGAGCCGCCACTTGGAGGGAGGAGAGTGGAGGAGCCACCATGTGAGGGAGGAGCCGCCCATGTGAGGAGGAGCATCCCTTCTAGAAGCTTGTGATCTTCACAAAAGTCATCGGTTTGACCGGATCTGACCGGAGCTTTGGCCGGAGCTTCTTGGATTTTGGAGAGTGTATTTTGAATGAAAATGTCATTCTAAGATGATCTCAAGAAGGAACCTAAGCCAAATTCCGCTTGGAACATGGTCGAAATCCCAAATCCGATGAAATTGCCCTTGTTTGGCCTTTACCGGGCTCGGTGCTTTTGCCTTGCGTTCTTGTCCATTTGCCGATGGTTCTAGAATATTTGAGTGATTCCAAGTCGGTTCCATGAAGGATGTTAAGGCTGATTTTGAGTGTAGCATGGTCGTGACCTGGAATGACTCGTTCTTCATTTTCCGCTTAAAAACTCCTCCTTAGCGTGTTTTCTCTCTAAGTGCCAAAATACCCTGTAGAAATATATCGGAACTAACAAGCAAAAGTTAAATAGACAAACAGTCTAATTTAGTGGGTTTTACTGTGTTTTTGATTCGTATAATTATGGTCCATCAGATCACCCCACACTTTTAGTTGTTCGTCCCGAACAATGCTATTAAAGGGCGGCACTCTAAGTTTGGTTTTAAAATATGAAAATTAGACTGTGGTACTCGATCTATCCTAATTCATGCATTGCTACTTATTACCAAATTGAACTGCGTAAATAAATAGAAGTAACTTGATACGTGTACCTTCGTGCCGAGATGCAAATTATATTGGATGTTTCAAGAGATAGCCCTTTTTAGGCTCCTGGACTGCAACCTCGGGATCGTCTCTTACTATATGGTTTCCTTGTAGCTTTCTCTAGCACGTGATTCGGTTCGGGTTTCACTGGTTTGAGTACTTTGATTTTCTTTTGGCGAGGGACTGCTTTTGGTAGTGAATCGGCCTTTGGCCTTTGATTTGACGCTTTGAGTACTTCACTTTTTGTCGGTTAAAACCTTCACAATTTTGGGCCTTAGGCCTCTTGATTTGCTTCTTCAAGCTTTTCGCCTTTTTGTGACTTTGCAAGTCCATTTTCTCAGCCTTTTTGGGAGGTCCAATCATCGCCCGCAAGCCTATGGAAATACCTCCCCGCTCCTCTCGTTTTTGCCGTTTTTGCGCAGGTCAAGGTGAGAGTCGCTCATATATTTTCTCGGCTACTTTGACTGTCGTTTTTGAGCGGGTCAAGATGAGGGTCTCTCATCTATTTTCTCAGCTACTTTGACCGGAGATAGGACGGTCTGATTCCCATCCTCGCCTTTTGCATTGCATGGCGGAGATGACTTCAATTTTCACTGAAACCCGAAGTGCAGCCTCCACTGACTTCGAAAACCATATAGTTTGATCTGATCCTTCGATTGCTTGCCAAGCCTCTCTAGGGCATTTCTATCAACTCCACATCCCTAGTTTATCTCAGCACAAAGGGACAAATGAGAAGTTACGTTCTAAGTTTTTAGACAGTTGAATTTTCACAAGGTAAATGCATGAATTTCGGTCTATCTTTTTCATATTCTTAAGTTCATACTTTCAAAAGATATTATTTATTAACTACTATATATAGGTGGTTCTCACCCCACACTTTTGAACGAAGGCATTCTTTTTACGAAATGACTTAATTCAAAAGCCATGCAAGCAGTTGTTATACGAGAAGGAAATGATATTAAGGAAAAGGAAAGACAGAACTCCCTTTAAGGTGTCGAGTGAACGACTTGGCTCGAGGCTGGATAATCGAGGGAGTTCGGCTGGGGCCTTGAATTGTTAGCGTAGCCCTGACTGGCTTAATGTTGCACCCAAGTCCGATTCCTGAATAGTCAAATCTTTTATGTACCAAGTGGGTGAGAGCGACTTATTGATAAAAACTAAAACACAGAAAATAAAAAGACAGAAAATAAAGTGCAGAAAGTAATGTCGGGTTACCTCCCGACCAGTGCACTTGTTTAACGTCGTTGGCTCGACAGTACCTCAATCATGGATCATAAGGTCGGATCCCATGGGTGGGTGAGGTCAAACTTTTTCTCGGCAGCCTTTTTGCTCCGAGAGGGTGAGGTTTCCTTGACCATAGTTGCTGGTCCAATGCGTCGTGCTTGCTTGTTACTTCTTCCGGGTTTCCATTCTTTCGGCCCATGCCTTTGTCGCCTCTTCATGTTGGAATAGTTGGCACCTTTGTGAGTTTGGAAATTTGGTTTTGTGCCATTCAATGTAGGCGACATCAGGCATGCGCCTCTGCCAATCTTCTTTATTGCGGCAGTGATGGATGGTTGTCTTGGAATGAGTGAGTTTTCAGGCGGTTTTCCTTGTTGAGTCGTGGTGAGTGGAATTGGGGCTTTCTCGGATAGTTCGGCAATGAGGTCCGGGACTTTCTCGGGTGCTTCGAGCGCAAGTACCGGGCCTGGCTTGATATCTTCGGCCGCTTCAGCAGTGAGGTTCGGGACTTCTGTAGGCTCGGCAGTTAGGACAGTGATTTCCTCGGATGGATTGGTGATAAGGACCGGGTCTGATTGGGGCAGTTCTTCTTCGATCATTTGCGGGTCCTCATCTTCAGTCGGCTCCTCGGGTTCAGCCGTGAATTGGTGCATCAATGCACTCAATTGCTGCATGTCTGCGGCCAATTGCTGGGTGCTAGCTGCCAGCTCCTTTTCTGCCGCCCATAGTTCAGTTTTGGCCCTGATTTGTTGCATTGTGTTGTCCAACTGCTGGATGCTAGATGCCAGCTCCGTTATAACGTCCTCGATTGGCTCGGCCTGATCTTGGCTTGGTCTTGACCTCGCGGCCAAATCGTTTATTAATTTCCAAAGATCATCCTCGGTTAAGTCCCACATTGATCCTCCTGCTGCATTATTTAGCTGGTCCCACTCATGTGGCAACATTCCACAGAGAAACTTTGTTTGAAGATCGAAATTGGTGAATCCATGGTGCGGGCAGCTCGTCACAATGGAATCGAAGTACCATAAGTACTCATCTAATGTTTCGTCACGGGATTGCGTTATTTTGTTGATCTTCTCGCGGATTTCAAGTTCAAAGGGTGGTGGGGAAATTTCCTCAGTGTTCCAAGGTTCCATTCCGTAGTAGTAGGACTTAGTGAATTGCATGATAAAATAAAAAAGAAAAAACAAAATAGAACAACTATTCCGATGCACAACTCCCCGGCAACGGCGCCAATTTGACAGAACCGCTCGTCGTCAAAGCGATTTGTGCAAATAAATTTTAAATAGTCCGCTACTCGCAACTATACTACTGGGTAGTACTTGGTAAGTAGGGGTCGAACCCAAGGGAGTCAGTGTGGATTAGTTGTTCTTTGGGGGGGTTTATCCAGTGAGAGAGCGTGTTTTAGGTTGGTTGGTTGGTTTTAAAGCTACCAGCTATATGATTGTTTGATTGGTTGGTTGGTTTTAATACTGAAAGTAAATTACAGATTTAATAATTAAGAGAAATGTTCGGTTTCAGGGGCCTTGTATTATATTTGTTTATCATTGACCGCTAATGATCATACCAAGTGTTCAAAGATGAATTGAGGCTATTTCTAGCGCAAGATATGATCATGCTAAGTATTCAAACGATGAATCGAGGCTATTTCTAGCGCAAGACTTGCAACACCATTTAAAACACTTGTTCTAAGAAAAACTAATTCCTCCTTTCGAAGTATCTTAGCCGTAAGTGCATCCATCTGGTCCGTCATTTCCGATCAAACCAGATGGTGTTTAAGATGAGTCAAACTTCTCAAATAAGCTTAGCCATTCCAAGCATCCACTTATCAGTACAAGTTTACGAACCCCCATGGTGAGCTTTGCCATTCCAAGCATCCACTCAACCATGGACGTTCTGACTTAGTATATGGCACATAGAACAAGTATCGAATACAAAGGTATACTAAGAGTAAAGTCTAAAACATTTATAATACAAGTGCGCCCCTTCTACCGAACTACTAGTTTAGCTACTATTCATCGCGCTAAACATTATAACTAAGGAATTAAAGACAACAGTTAAATAAATAAATACTAAGAGATACTTACAACAGTTGAAGCCCAAGGGATTCTTTATTCCAAAGTAATATTACATAATTGTGCCCACAAAAGCTAGAGAGATTTAGAGAGATTTTGTAGAGAGAGAAGCTCTCCACATTTTGGGGTGTGTCAAATGAGGAGGAGGAGCTCCATATTTATAGCCATGGAGGAGGAGGAGCAAGGGTGGAGATGGTGGCATGTGGAGGAGCATCCAAGGGTGGAGGAGGAGGCTTTGAAGATGTGGTGGAGGAGCCACCACATGGCAACTTCTCCATGGAGGAGCAAAAGCCGCCGGCGGCTTTGGGAGGAGAGGAGGAGGAGCCGCCACTTGGAGGGAGGAGAGTGGAGGAGCCACCATGTGAGGGAGGAGCCGCCCATGTGAGGAGGAGCATCCCTTCTAGAAGCTTGTGATCTTCACAAAAGTCATCGGTTTGACCGGATCTGACCGGAGCTTTGGCCAGAGCTTCTTGGATTTTGGAGAGTGTATTTTGAATGAAAATGTCATTCTAAGATGATCTCAAGAAGGAACCTAAGCCAAATTCCGCTTGGAACATGGTCGAAATCCCAAATCCGATGAAATTGCCCTTGTTTGGCCTTTACCAGGCTCGGTGCTTTTGCCTTGCGTTCTTGTCCATTTGCCGACGGTTCTAGAATATTTGAGTGATTCCAAGTCGGTTCCATGAAGGATGTTAAGGCTGATTTTGAGTGTAGCATGGTCGTGACCTGGAATGACTCGTTCTTCATTTTCCGCTTAAAAACTCCTCCTTAGCGTGTTTTCTCTCTAAGTGCCAAAATACCCTGTAGAAATATATCGGAACTAACAAGCAAAAGTTAAATAGACAAACAGTCTAATTTAGTGGGTTTTACTGTGTTTTTGATTCGTATAATTATGGTCCATCACAGACCTTCTCATAGCTTCGTTAACTCTTCCCAGCTCTTCGGCCCTAATCCCACGAAGAAATTTTTGGAGAAGAACTTTCTTCGTAAATCCATGGTGCGGGCAGCTTGAGACGATGGCATCGTAGTTCATGTAGTATTCGTCCAAAGTCTCATCCCGGGATTGATGAAGGCACATGATCTTCTCACGGGTTTCTTGGCGTAAAGATGGTGGGGAGAATTCTTTCAGGAACGGAACGCAGAGGTCTACGAAACATTCTGCACTGCAAGCGGTGGATGTGTAGTACCATATCGTGGCGAAGTCGGTTAGAGAGAATTTGAAGCATTTCAGCTTAAATTTCTCTAATACTTCGTTCTCAGGTTTGATGTGGTGGCAGACGTGGTGGAAGTTTCGGCAGTGCTGTACAGGGTCTTCTCCCTCCGTTCCTCCGAACAGGAGCAGAAATCGCGTTGTCCATGCATGCGTAATGGGTGATGACATAGGGAAAAGAAAGAAAAAGAAAGGGGAGGGAAAGAACAACTATCCGACGACTGATTCCCCGGCAACGGCGCCAATTTTGATGGATGCACAGTCGTTATGTGCAAACGTCAAGAATAAATTTATAATAGTCCGCTACTCGCAACTATACTACTGGGTAGCAAGTGGTAAGTAGGGGTCGAACCCAAGGGAATCAGGGGAATAGATGTTCTTTGAGGGGATTGTCCAGCGAGAGAGCGTGTTTTAGGTCGGTTGGTTGGTTTTAAAGCTACCAGCTAAGTGATTAATTGATTGATTGGTTGGTTGGTTGGTTTTAGTACTGGAAAGTAAATTGTAATTTATAATTAAAGGAAAGCGTTCGGTTTCAGGGGCCTTGTATTATATCCTGTTTATCATTGACCTTTAGTGACTCTACTAAGTATTCAAACGGTGTATCAAGGCCATTCCAAGCACTCGATTTGCGTACACTGTCTAGCCTATTCCAAGGACGTAGAGCACTTATTCTATTTAGACTAATACTCCATTCCCGGTTATATTAGCCTATGTGCATCCATTTGATCAATCATTCCCGATCAACCAAATGGTGTTTAAGATAAGTCAAACTTCTCAGATAAGCTTTGCCATTCCAAGCATCCACTTATCCGTACAAGTTTACGAACCCCGCTGTAGAGTTTTGCCATTCCAAGCATCCACTCTACCTTGGACGTTCTAACCGAATATATGGCACATAGAATAAGTTTTGAATACTAAGGAGAGACGCTAAGTTAATAGTCTAAAACATTTTATAATACAAGTGCGCCCCTTAGACCGAACTACTAGTTTAGCTACTATTCATCGCGCTAAACATTATAACTAAGGAAATAAAAATAGTTGAATAAATACTAGAAATAATACTTACAACCGTTGAAGCGCCAAGGGAGCTATCCTTTATTTCCAAAGCCAAACTTACAATTACATAACTTTTAGAGAGAGAAGTGAATTTGGGAATTGAGGTGTGTTACAAATGAGGAGGAGGAGCTCCTTTTATAGCAAAAATGGAAGGAAATGGATGGATGAGATGATAGGCATGTGTTTTTGATCCAAGGGAGGAGAAGAGGAGGAAGGAGGAGGAGACATGTGGAGGAGCCCAAAAGCCGCCGGTCAAGGGAGGAGGAGCCGCCGGTTGCCGGTGGTGGAAGGGGAGGAGCTCCTCCCTTGGTCACCTCTTCAACAAGTGGCCGGTCACTTTGCCCATGTGTGAGTTTTGTACAGTTTTGTGCAGTCTTTTCACAAAACTGTCAATGTGTTTCTTTCCCGGGCTGTCTTGATTCCTCTCCTGATTCTTCTGATTAATTTGTTATGAGTGATTCAACGTCAGGATCCTTAATATTTCTTCAGTCGGCATATGATCTTGACCTTGGATTGACTCGTAACATCTTTTCTGCTTTAAAAGCTCCTCTTTAGTGTGTATTCTCTCTAAGCTCTAAATTACCCTGCAAAAATATATCTGAACTAACAAGCAAAAGTTAAATAGACAAAATGTCTAAATAAGGGGGTTATACTGTGTTTATGATTCGTATAATTTTGGTCCATCAGGCACCCCTTGGTTTATCTCGGCCGCTTGCCTTTGCCTCATCTCTCGGAACAAGTTCTCCGGGTTCTCATGGAATAGAGGAATCCCATCGTCTTGTTCCATGTCATTGTTTACCACATCTTCATCAAAATGATCACTATGATGAGACATGGTTCGCGACGTGCAAAAAAAAGTAAAAATGAGAACAACTTTCAATGATTCACTACTTCCCCGGCAACAGCGCCAAAATTTGATGAGCACTAGTCGTGATCGTGCAAATCAAAGATAAATTTGTAGTGTCCACTATCTTGAACTCACTAGTAAACTAGTAAAGTAGCAAGTAGGGGTCGAACCCAAGGGAAGTATATCAAATACTCGTTGTTCTTTGTACCAAATGTAAAGGAAAGTAAATACAAGTTTTGGGGTTTTGAAAGTGGTTTTGTAAAGTAAAATTAAAAGTAAATGCAAAGGGATTGTGATTGATAGAATAGAATTCGGTCTAGGGGCCTTTGTTATAGCTCAACTCATCATTGACCTTCTAGTGATCTATCTTGCATCCATAGGTGTGGTTACTCCATTCCAAGAGATCACCCAAACAAGGCCATTCCAAGCACTTGTTCCATGATTCATTCCATTCCAAGAACAAATCACTAGTGTACTAAAGAATAACACCCCATTCCAAGGTATGCTAAACTAGGTGCAAGGTTTGTTCCACATTCCAATGGAAACACACTCAATAGTTGTGAAGAGACCACACGGCTAACCCTTGCCATTCCAAGCATTAGATTAGCCTAGGTACTCATTCCCAATCTATTGTCACAACTAGCAAATGAATACAAGATAGCATGAAGATTCAAGGTCTTAGAGCCTTGCTACAACATTAAGGGGACCCCAAACCGAATTATGGAAGTTTAGCCACTCATATTCATGAAATGAATATGAGAGCTAAGGGGCATAACCGGAATAAGAAGGCTCAAACCCAAAATGCGTAGGACAAAAGGTAAAATGTGTAACAAGTAAGGGAAGGAGTAGAGAGATGTTGAACTTTCTAATTTTCAAGCCAAATGACAAGAGTAACAACTATGGAATTGAGGGTAATTTTTGAATGTCATTTACAAGGGCCAATGGCCTCTATATATAGAGAATGAGGAGGATTCTAGGCCCTTGGATGAGACTTGATCTTCAAGTTTGAGTGGCATAAGTGATTTGGCACAAGCAATGGCCCAACCGACTTTCCTCTTTGGCCTAGGGGTCCTTGGCATTGGTGAAGGTTGCCTTGGAGTGAGCACACGCCAGGCCTCTTCAGCCCTCGAAGGACGAGCCGAGAATTGCAGTGGGGCCCGCTTTTGGCCCTTGGTTGAGTCGAAATGGCTTGGTCTTCAGCCAGGGGCAGTTTTGCTCGAGCGTTCGGCCTGAAAATTGAGATCCTCCGAATAAGTGGGCATTCCAAACAATTTGATCGAGCCAGTTTTCCAAGATTCGCCCGTCTGGTCGAGCATTTTGGTTCTGGTCCTTTCAGCGCGCGGGTTCCTTGCTTGAAGCTGGGCCAACTGCCAATCCGCTCGGGCGTTTTCCTTGGAAAGGTGAAATCCTCCGATTTGTCATCTATTTGAATGACTTTGCTCGAGACGGAATTGAGAAATTGGCAGGTTTGCTCGACAAACTCGATCGTGGACCTTGGAGGCTCGGCAGTGACTCGGACATGCGCCCGGCATGCGCCCGGACATGCGCCCGGACATGCGCTCGGCCATGCGGCCTTGGGAGCTCGGGTGGACGCTCGGATACTTGGGTGGGCGCTTGGACGTGCGCTCGGGCATGCGGTCGGGCATGCGCCCAGCTGGGACTTCATTCCTCATACAGGTGCTCGGGCGTGCGCTTGGGCATTCTCGGCTGGCCCGGTAGCGCCCGTCCTCGATTCCTAGGACACGCCCGGCCTTGTGCTTGGGGCGCGACCCACTTTTCTCGGCCAGGCCCGGTCTTGCGCCTTGTTTTCCGAATGATGTCCTTAGGACCCGATTGAAGTCCCTTGGTCCCTTTTTCACCCCAAATCTTCTTGTGATGCTTTTATGGCCTAAAATTCCATTTTAAGCTCATTTCCTCTTTAAGCTCCAAAAGGCCCTGAAATCCAAAACGACATTAACAAGTAAACGTTCTCATGATCAAATGTCATAAATGGTGGGATTTAATGACTTAATGAGTCGTATAAATACGTCTCATCAGCTACCATCGAGCATGGTTCATGACTGGAAGATAGACACAAAAACTTGCAGAAGTAAAGATATTTGCAAGGTTGCGTTCAGCTCTTCAAGCCAGATGGAGAAAGATCGCTGGTACTTTGACAGTGGATGCTCTGCTCACATGACAGGAGACTCCAGATTTCTCACTCAGATTCGACCGGTGATTAAGAAGCAGTTCGTCACCTTCGGAGACGGAGGAAAGGGACAGGTAATCGGCTGCGGGGCATTGAAGGTTCCGGATCTACCTGTCCTCAAAGCCACTCTCCTGGTTGAAGGACTGAAAGTGAACCTGATCGGCATAAGCCAACTTTGCGATGGAGGATATCATGTCAAATTCACTCACAACTCATGCCAAGTTCTCGATAAAAATGGAGGAACACTGATGAAAGGAAGCAGAGCAGCCAACAATTGTTATCTCATCGGCTCTGATGGAACAGGTGCTGGAATAGCCTGCCTGCCTGTCAAGTCGAACAGATGAGATGTCCCTTTGGCACAAACGGTTGGGACATCTAAACCTCAAGACATTGAAGAAACTCTGCACATCTGGACTCATCAGAGGAATGCCAAATGTCAAAGGAAGTCAGGATGTGATGTGTGGAGAATGTCAGATCGGGAAACAGACGAAAGCATCTCATCCCAAGATCTCACAAATCAGCACCAACCGACCTCTGGAACTGATCCATATGAACTTGATGGGACCAATGCAAACTGAGAGATATGGAGGAAAGAAGTATGTTCTGGTATGTGTGGACGACTTCACCAGATTCACCTGGACAAGGTTCCTTCGTGACAAGACCGAAGCTGCTCAACAATTCATAGAGCTTGCTACCCTTATCCAACGAGAAAGGGAAGACAAAGGAGAAAAACTGGTGTCCATCAGGAGTGATAATGGCACAGAATTCAAGAATGTCACAATGAGCACCTACTACACGAAACACGGAATTGCTCACCAGTTCGCATCAGCAATCACCCCTCAGCAGAATGGGGTAGTGGAACGGAAGAATCGTACCATTCAAGAAATGGCCCGGGTAATGATCCATGCCAAAAAAAATCCTCTGAAGTACTGGTCCGAAGCAATGAATACAGCATGTCACATCATAAATCGAGTTACTATACGCACTGGAACGGAGAAGACATGCTATGAACTCTGGAAAGGAAAGAAACCCACTGTCAAATATTTCCATATCTTTGGAAGTGAGTGCTACATTCTGAACGACCGAGAGTACCGACAGAAGCTGGATCCAAAGAGTGATGAAGGGCTCTTTCTTGGGTACTCTTCAAACAGTCGAGCATATCGGATGTTCAACAAGCGCACAGGATCAGTCATGGAATCAATAAATGTCAAAGTAAAGGATGAAGTGTTCGTACAGGTGGTCCCGGACGATGCTGAAGACAGTACTAGCATAGCACCTGTAACACAACCATCATCCCAGCAGACAGAGCATGACCAGTCTGAAAGCACCTCCGACAACTCCCTTGAAGATCATCCCTCTGACGACGCTGCTACTGTCAACCCCCAAGAAAACATCACTACGCTACAACCCTGTCGACGAATTGCCAGGGATCACCCAATCTCTGAAGTTATTGGTTCACCTAGTGATGGAGTTCAAACTCGCAGAATTCTGAGCAACTCCAGAGAATTGTCTGCCTGCTCGTGTTTCCTCTCATCAATCGAGCCAAAAAACATAAAGGAAGCATTACTTGATGAGTATTGGGTCCTCGCCATGCAGGAGGAACTGGAAGAATTTGCTCGAAACGATGTATGGGATTTAGTTCCAAGACCTGATGGGGTCAACGTCCTTGGTACAAAATGGATCTTCAAAAACAAGTCCGACGCATCGGGGAACATAACAAGAAACAAAGCCCGCCTTGTGGCACAAGGATATACTCAAATAGAAGGGATAGACTTTGAGGAAACCTTTGCTCCGGTCGCACGTCTTGAAGCCATTCGCCTACTACTTGCTCTGGCATGTCACTTAAAGTTTCGACTGTTCCAGATGGATGTCAAAAGATCCTTCCTAAACGGATTTCTGAATGAGGAGGTTTTCGTCGCTCAACCTAAAGGGTTTGAAGATCCGCATCACCCAGCATCGGTGTACCACCTGAAGAAAGCCTTATACGGTCTCAAACAAGCACCCAGAGCCTGGTATGAGCGTCTCACAGTGTTCCTCGTCGATCATGGATATGTGCGAGGGGGAGTGGACAAGACCCTTTTCGTTAAACACACAAGGTCAGATTTTATTATCGCACAAATCTATGTTGACGATATTGTGTTTGGGTCCAATACCCAGAAACTGGTGGATCAGTTTGTTGAATAGATGTAGAAGGAGTTCAAGATGAGCATGGTTGGGGAAATGAACTACTTTCTAGGACTCCAGGTGACTCAGAAGGAAGACGGCATTTTCATCTCTCAAAGCAAGTATGCCAAGAATCTGATAAAGAAATTTGACCTTGAGAAAGCAAGTCACAAACGAACTCCGGCCGCTACTCACATAAAGATAACCAAAGATGAGGCTGGAACAAAGGTCGATCAGACGCTGTACAGGAGTATGATTGGAAGCCTCCTGTACTTGACAGCTAGTAGACCAGATATAGCATATGTTGTTGGCGTTTGTGCAAGATACCAGGCAGACCCCAAGGAAAGGCATCTCCTACAAGTTAAGAGAATCATAAAGTATGTATGCGGGACTGTTGATTTTGGAATCTGGTATACCAAGGACACCAACCCACATCTGGTTGGCTACTGCGACGTAGACTGGGCAGGAAACGCTGAAGATCGAAAGAGCACATCTGGAGGATGCTTCTTCTTAAGAAATAACTTGGTCTCGTGGTTCAGTAAAAAGCAAAACAGCATCTCACTGTCTACGGCTGAAGCAGAATACATAGCAGCAGGAAGCAGCTGCACTCAACTTCTATGGATGAAGCAGATGCTGTCTGAATACGGAGTTAAACAAGAAGAAGTGACCCTGTATTGTGACAACATGAGCGCAATCAGTATCTCAAAGAACCCAGTACAACACTCCAGGACAAAACACATAAACATCAGACATCACTTCATCCGAGAGCTGGTTGAACAGAAGGTGGTTACGCTTACGCATGTTACAACAGACGAGCAATTGGCGGACATATTCACCAAACCACTTGATGCCGCTCAGTTTGAAACACTCAGATTCTCCTTGGGTCTGTGTGTTATCAAGAACTAAGTGTTCCAGACAGGGGTCAGTCACAGGCAGAACACCAGCTCAAACAGTTGGGCTGACCACCTATCAACAAGAAGCTGGAACAGAAGGAAAGGAAGGGAGTATCTATCCGAAATAAGGAAAGACGATTTCTTGACCCTAAATGAGGCAATCTCCTCTGCTCTCCCAAGGCTTGTTCTCATACTGCCAAGAAGGAAGTACGAACGATTGGTCAAGCTTGAGTGAGCTAAAGGTGACAAAGCGGTAGATATAAGCCGAATGTATAGAAACCTGCTACAGGTTCTGTGACCGTTTCTACAGAAGATGGGTAAGTCCGCAGGGCGAAGAGTGTGATCCAGATAAGCAGGAGAATGAGAATGCAAGTGGAGGACTGCAAGCGAAGCAATTGGGTAATGTGATGGAAGAGTCCCATACACCCTACAAGAATGAAGACTTGGATGCGCCGCTCAAGGATATTAATGATATTAGTGATGAGTTGCTAAACTAGAAGATTTCAAATCGTGTTGAGACAAAAGCTGACCAGTCTCCAGTAGCCCAGGCTGTAGATTTGGAGGAAAATGTGCCAGATGATGCAGTCTCAACTATGGAGTAGGGGGTGAGACAGTTTTACCTCAAAAGTCATATAACTCTTATCCAGAGAAAGCTTAAGGGACCGGAAGGGTGGATGATGACGTTACGGAGGATGCCCATGCGATGGTGGCTCCCCCAGCTATTCCTGACTTGATGACAAAGAGTGACAGACATTGAGTATACTTTAATATGGTTGAGGATCAAAAGTTTCAGAAAGATGACGAGCTTAATGGACAGGGACCTTAATAAGACTGTCCAAGACTCGCACAAGGAAGGCACTATCACTCATGAAGGAGATGACCTCGCCAAGATTCCAGAAAAGTTAGACACCGACAGGGCTATTGAGAAGACAGCTGTTGAAGGAGTATTCCGGTGACTGGAGACCGGATAATGGAGTTTTTAAGGGAAATCGGAACTCAGTGTCAATGGCTGAACTAAGAAGAGTACTGATAAGGAGGAACCAAAGAAGAAAGTGACCATCCAATCATACTCGATAGAAGTATCCACCCAGAGGAATAGCACGAGTACAGATGCAGGGGGAGCAAGTACATCCAAGCAAAAGAAAGAAGAGTGCTCCAGGATCTGTTCCACCCAGGGTATCAACTGAAGCATCTGAGCATGAAATGTGGTTAGTCGGTACAGATGCAGCGGCTAAGTGGAAAGAAGTGTAGAAGAAGGTCATCCCTAAAAGGCTACCTAATAAGGCGTCAGACCCAAGGGAATCATCCCAAACAGCAGCTCTGACTATATTCTACTAAAGGATGTAGAGATCATTCAGGGGTTCGAACAGCCGCTAAGACATGTTGGTCCGACAGTCTCACAGTATGTGTCCCTATCCCAGGCTATGTTCGAGGGGGAGTTGACCAGATTTCAGATACCGAAGAGTCGTAAGTGCTCCCTCAACTTGTGCTGATTAATCGGCTGGTTGCAACCCGATTCGACCCCTTGCCAGTTTGTGGCAAAAAGGGGGAGTAGTTCCATCGTCTAAAGATATATTCGATTTTGCCAAAATGCCAAGGGGGAGATTGATGTTCCCATGATTGGCATGCCTTTGGCAAAACATCTTTAGACAATTCAAGCTAGAGTTCAATCAGATATTGGAACAGAAGTACAGCGTACAGAAGACGCATGATCAAGATACAGTTCACTCTGAAAATACGAAAAGATTGAGGAACGAAAAGATTGAGGATCTTTCCAGTTGGAGTCGGTGAGCATCGTCACAGATTTCCCTGCCAGAATTGGAAACCACCTTTCTAACTTGGGAAAGAGGATATCGTATGAAGAAGATGTGACGACGAGATTAAGTGATTAAAGCTTATCATTCAACGAAGTTATCTGATTGGCAACGAAGTTATCTGATTGGAGCAAATTGACAGATCGTCATCAAAGGCTTGTGCGATCAAATATACGCAGATTCGATGGGATAATATCGGATGGCTTGGGGTGGAAGTCATCTTCGAAGATCAAATATAGATTGAATATTCAGCAAATATTTCGCAATATCACCGAATTATTTGGTGACATATTCTGATCGGATTAGGGTTTTGTCCTCGCATATAAATACAATGCTAGGGTGTCCTTATGCGTGCGACTCCCGAAAGAGAAACCCAAACACGAGAATTCGTGAGATTGGGGGAGAAGCGACGGCTGGCCATTCCACATCGGAATATCAGCCCTGAAGCAACCGTCTGTTCAGTGTGGTGTTCATGCTGTGCTGGAGGATCAACGAAGTACACACACACAGCTATCAAGCTACGTCTTTGAGAGAAGGCGACTGGACTTCCGAGAAGTTCAAGACTAGGCCGAGAGAGAAGTCTCGTCCTACCCACAGGGGATCGAGGTGAGTAGCGACGAACCGAGATCGCAAATCCGAGAGACGGAGAGTTAGAGGCTAGGAAATTACAGCCACGGGGTGTGTAAGAGTAAGACCACTTGTAGCTCTAATTCTCGTAATACGATTTGTGCCCCATTATAGGGTGTGGGAAACCCCCCAGAGTAGGCGAGGCCGAACTGGGTAACATACCGTGCGTGCTCCCATTTTATTTTACTTTGGTTCCCGATACTGCTTGATATACTGTTTAAATAATCAGCTGGAACACTCTCCGGTAGAGCTTGGTTCCTGTTAAATGTGTGTGTTTCAGTTATCTTCACTAACTGCTGAATCAGTGGGAGAGGTGTCCAAGGGGTGTCTCAACTATACCTTGAACTGTCGATTGAACTGTTGTGCCAAGAGTTCACGGTCTGTCGCAACAATATCCTGGACACAAGCTTGAACAGGGGACATATTTACATAGTCCGTTCATCATTGACCTCTAATGATCGTTCTAAGTGTTCAAAGATGTATCAAGGCCATTTCTAGCACTCGACTTGCCACATCGTCTAGTCCTTTTCAAGACATAGAACACTTGTTCTATTTGGGCTGATTCCTCCTTTCGAAGTAGCTTTGCTCTTTCAAGCCTCCACTCAACCAATAGTGTTCTTACTTATTATATGGCACATAGAACAAGTTTTGAACACAATAGAACCACTAAGAAAAGGGTCTAAAACGTTTTAAGATACAAGCACACCCCTTCAACCGAATGAAGGGTTTAGCTACGATTATCCATGGAAGAGGTTATCATAGCTAAGTGCTTAAAAGTAAATGGTTTTGAAATCAAAGACAAGGAAAATAACAAAGAGGGTTTCGGTTTTGAAAGACAAGAAAGTAAAGAGGAGAATACTCAAGAACCAAAAGGAGTAAACTCAAGAACAACAAGAGTACTCAAGAACCAACAAGAGTACTCTAGAACAAACTTGGAGCTTTCAATATCAAAGTAAAGTGTTTAAAAGGATTGTGCCTAAAATCTGGAGAGATTTTCTACTAGGATTAGAGAATATGGAACATGGGACTCAAACTAGGACTATGGGACTCAAACTAGGACTATGGGACTCAAACTAGGACTCTGGGACATTGAACAAAGGAGAGGGGATGTTGTATTTATAGGCAAGGGGGAGGAGGAGGTCCAACCACATGGCAAAGGGAGAGGAGCTCCTCCCAAAGCCGCCGGCCATGTGGCATCATCCCAAGCAAAGCCGCCGGCCATGAGGTGGAGGAGGAAGTGAGTGGGTTGTGATATTTGTTTCTCAAAAGCCATCGGTTCCCCCACAATCTCCGGTTAGACCTTGGTTGCATCATGGTTGCTTCTTGGTTGCAATCAAAAGAAAAGGCACAAGCCTTGCACATGGGTGGCTAGACTTGGCATTCACTTGAGTTCTTGATCTTTGTTGAGGTTTGGAACAAGTCATTGGGACATGTTTGAGTGATTCCACGTTAGGTTCATGAAGGTTGTAAAGCCAGAATCTGGTCGTGGCCTGGAATGACTTGTAATCCATTTTTAGCTTTAAGAACTCCTTTTTAGCTCGTTTCATCTCTATTCCTCGAAATAGCCTGTAGAACAAAAGTGAAACTAACAAGTAAAAGTTGTTAAGACAAAGCACCTAATTTGGTGGGTTTAACTGTCTTGATGAATCATATAAATATGGTCCATCAGTGAACATACATGGTTAAGTGGAGGCTCGAAAGAGCAAAGCTTTTCCGTGGAGTTCAACCTCTTTTAAACACCACTTGGTTGATCAGAAATGATTGATCAAGTGGAGGCACATAGGCTAAGATACTTCGAAAGGAGGAATTAGCCCAACTAGAACAAGTGCTCTATGTCTTTAAAAGGACTAGACGGTGTGGCAAGTGCTGGAAATGGCCTTGTTACATCTTTGAACATTTAGAACGATCATTAGAGGTTGGTGATGAACGGAACTATGATACAAGGCCCCTAAACCGAATCCTTTCCTTAGATAAAACACCAACTCTTCATTTTACTTTCTGTCTTACTATTAACTGCTTACATTCAGTACCCTTTACATTCAGTACTTTACATTCCGCAACTAACTTTTACTTTCAGTCACTAACTTTACTTTCAATACCTAACTTTTACTTTCAGCACATTTACTTTCAGTCTTTATTTTCAGTACTTTTATTTTCAGTCTTTACTTTCCGCACTTACTTTCAGTACATTTACTTTCCACACTTACTTTCTGTACATTTACTTTCCGCACTTACTTTCCGCACTTACTTTCATTACAGACGTTTTTAACATCAATCCAACATAACATTTGGCACGTATTGCGCTTGAAATACAGCGTTCGACAAACCAAAAGTGTGTTGTGGTTGATATTGAACTCGACTGTTCCAGCACTTTACTTTCTCGCAATTTATTTTCCTGTATTACTTTTAGTACTAAAATCACAACCAACACCAATGGCACTAAATTTCTGTACAAATTCCTCAAATAACTACTATCCACCAATTCCCTTGGATTCGACCCCTACTTACCGCTTTACTACCCATTAGTGAAGTCACAAGTAGTGGACTTATAAATTTACTTTTGCATTGCCTCGCGACAAAAGGCCTTGTCAGTCTAAAGAGGACTATTTCACATTCATCCGAAGTCATTTGAATTTCAGCTCAAAGGTAACATGTATCAAGTTGATTCTATGTTAAGCATGATGATGTGAGTAACGATTTAGTTATGCATAGAAAAGCTGAATCTAGACTAGCAACTCGTATTCATGTGCATCATCCCGCACGTCGAAGAAATTGTGATGTCATATTTGTTTTTCCTTCTATGACTTGATCTTGTTCGGGACGAACAAGTTTAAGTGTGAGGTGGTTTGAGGAGTCATATTTATACCACTCGTCGAATCAATTAATCCCATCTATTTCAACACATTATTATGCAAACAATTACTTTTTAGTGTTGTTTTGCATTTCAGGTGTTTCAAAAGCTCTAGTAGGAAACACGCTTAAAAGACGACCTTTCAAGGTTTGACGGACTGCTGGGAATTGACAAATGATCAGAAAAATATGAACTATATACCGATGTGTAGCTGACTAGATTCCCTACAACTCTCTAGTTCACACCAAGAGCAACCAAGATCAACTGGATGGTCAAATCAAGAGTCAAAGTGAGAACTGGCGCGCAGAAAGGGGAGGCCGAAACAGTACGGATCGCGCCCATCGCTAATGTCAACACTGGGCGCGGTACTAATGTATACTCTGGGCGCGACCAATGATGTCAGCAACATGTATTGATGATATCAGCAGGTTCGGGATTTGGCAATTTGGGCTCAAAAATAGATTTAGAAACCCAGTTTTTTATAAATCAAGGTCTTAAAAAAGCAATCGATAATCCATCATTCTACGAAGAGTAAGACGGATCTGGAGAAGACGAAGAACGCGAAGCTTTTGGCGAGAAAGAGAATTTCCACTTTCTTTTCATAAAAACATTTGTGTTTATTTTTATGACAATGAGTGGCTAATTTTCCTATTTCGGCTTAGGGTTTCATACATTGTGACTACCTTTTGAGATTTTTGTTCTTAATGCAATTTTATGTTTCACTAGTTCTTGCTTTCATTGCATGAATTAATTTGTTGGGTCAAGTGGATGCTTTATAGCTAAGCTAAATCAAACAATTAATTCTTACCGTTAACATCTACTGGATATTTTGTCGTACAGGTAGATAGTAACACCTAGACTTAATAATACCTTTTTGGATTATTTTGTTTAGGAAAGAACTAGAAGTCTAACACCTTTGTCGGGTTAGATCGTGATATATCACCTTTGTCGGGATACTTAGGATTGTTAGCTTTATCGGAACAACCACACTTAGAAACATGAGATTTGATCATTAGATATCTATGATAAACATGTCACAATAGAAACCCTAAGCTAAATATTCTCGCTGATTGAAAACCCTAATTCTTGATATTGAAGCTCATAATTGGTTGAAGATTTTCTTTCTCTTGTGCCTTCACAAACAATTACTCACAAACCCCCCTTTTTAATTGTTCATAGTTACAGCTTCAACAACCCAGCTCTCTTGGGTTCGACCCTGCTTGCCACACACTAGCTTTCTTGCAGGAGATTATAAATATTAAATTTGACGCGTGACAGCACGTCGTTGTGCGCTGCAAAATTTACATTTATAGTTCCACTACTTTAGTGGCTCACTATGGATAGCAAGCGGTAAGTAGGGGTCGAACCCAAGAGAGTCAGTGTGGATTAGTTGTTCTTTAAAAAGAAAGAAAATGAAAGTAAATACAATTGGGTTTTTTCGGTTGTTTTTAGACAGAAAGTAAATGACTGAAAGTAAATGCGAGAAAGTAAGTGCGTGAAAGTAAAGTGCTGAAAAGTAAATTGCTGGAACAGTCGATTTCAATATCAACCGCAACACACTTTTGGTTTGTCGCACGCTGTATTTCAAGCGTAATACGTGCCAAATGTTATGTTGGATTGATGTTGAAAACGTCTGTAATGAAAGTAGAGTGCGGAAAGTAAATTGCGTAAAGTAAATATACTGAAAGTAAAGTGCGTAAAATAAAGACTGAAATGTAAAGTGTGTAAAGTAAAGTGCAGAAAAGTAAAGTGCTGAAATGTAAATGACAGAAAAGTAAAGTACTGAAAGTAAATGACAGGTAAGTAAGGACGAAAGATATTCAGTCTAGGGTCTCTACTTGTGTGACAACCATCATGGACGTCAAAGATCTTACTTTGTGTTCATAAGTGTGGGTTATTCCTTGGTCCAGATATAACCCTAAAGTAAGGCTTTTTCAAGCACTTACACCACAATCAAGACATAGACTTCTAGTTTTAAGTGCAGCCACTTGATCTTCAGTTACGATCAACCAAGCGACTTAAGGAAGAGTAAACTACTCGGCTAAGCTTTGCCATTTCAAGCATCCACTTAGCCTTGTTGTCTACTCAAGATTGAACCACTCGGCTAAGCTTTGCAATTTCAAGCATCCACTTAGCCTTGTTGTTCAACCAAATAATGGCACCAAACTAGTTGACACAAAATAGCATTAAGTTCAAGTCTCAAGATGCATACACTTGATCTTCAGTTACGATCAACCAAGCGACTTAAGGAAGAGTAAATTACTCGGCTAAGCTTTGCCATTTCAAGCATCCACTTAGCCTTGTTGTCTACTCAAGATTGAACCACTCGGCTAAGCTTTGCCATTTCAAGCATCCACTTAGCCTTGTTGTTCAACCAAATAATGGCACCAAACTAGTTGACACAAAATAGCATTAAGTTCAAGTCTCAAGATGCATACACAAGTATGAACACCCTTTGACCGAATATGCTTTAGCTACTTGTATTCATGTCAAGGAATACAAGCACCATACTCACAAAAGTAAAGAAAACAAGAAAAGTAAAGGCAAGTGACCGAAAGCTTTTGTAACCGAGAGTAACAACAAGTAAAAGAAGCCTTAGATACTTGTATTCATGTCAAGGAATACAAGTAGCCGAGAGCTTTGACAAGGAAATGAAAAGGAAACCAAAAGTTTTGACAAGGAAATAAAAGAAAGCTTTAGCTACTTGTATTCATGTCAAGGAATACAAGTAGCCATGGCTTTTGTGCAAGAAAGTAAAGGGAGAGGAGCTCCAAATTGAGTGCTAGCTGGAAATTAAGAGCTTGGAGCTCAAGAACAAGTGAAGAACATGAACAAATAAAGAGTGTTTGTATTGAAAATGAAGAGAAGAGAGTTAAGCTCCCTTCTCTCTAAGGACTTTGGAATTCGAAACTTGGACAAGTATTACATGAGGCAAGTCCTCTATTTATAGGCTAGGGAAACTTGGGAGCTAAGTTTAGATGTGAAAATATCCCAAAAGCAAAGGCATTTGATTGGTTCTTCTAAAAGCCATCACTTGGGATATTTCAAGCCAAAGCCACCACTTGCTCTTATATCTTCCATGAGCCACGAATTGGTCTTGGTTGAAGCCAAAGGGCAACCACTTGACTTGGTTGAGGCTTCGGCAAGTCACTTGGACTTGGTTGAGGCTTAGTTTCTTCCCAAAGGTCAACCGAAGTGAATAGTAAGGCCAACCGGGAAATAAGTAGTTTGGATTTAGTTGGACTTCGCCGGAATGTGGCCGGAGCAAGAAATGACCGGAGCATGGTGGTGAGGATATGAGCTTGATCGGAGCATCACCGGAGGTTGGTCGGAGTTTGCCGGAATATGGCCGGAATTTGGCTGGAATCTAGCCGGAGCTTTGACCGGAGCTTCTTGGCTTTTGGACAGCTGTTTGGAACGACAAAGTCATTCTAAGATGATCTCAAGAAGGGTGCTAAGCCAGATTCTGCCCGGAACATGGTCAAAATCCCAAAACGGTCGAAATTGCCCTAGTTTGGCTTTGATCGGGCTTGAGCTGGTTCCACTCGGGCGTTTTGTCTAGGAAGTGAGATTGTCTGAGTTATTGGGCATTTAAAATACTTTGGCCGAGCCAGAATTGCCAGATTCCATGGTTTGGTCGAGCGACTTGGTTTCAGTGCCTATGCACGCGGGGCCTTTACTTTGGAACTGGGACAACTGCTAATCTGCTCGGGCATTCTCCTTGGTTTTCCAACATTGTCCACCTTATTTGCCATTTTGATCACTTTGCTCTAGGTGGATTCGTCAGATCAGCTCGTTTGCCTGAGCGACTTGATTTTGGACTTGGGCGGCTCGGCTGGTGCGCGGGGCGTGGCCTGGTTTTCTCGGACGGGCTCGGGACAGGGACCTGGCATTCTTGGATGGGCCTGGGTACGGCTCTCGGTAACCGGGTGAAGTTTCTCGGTCCCTGGCTGAGGTCCTCGGGCCTTGGATGGCTTTTTGGCACAAATCTCTTTTTTTAAGTATGATTCCTCTTTAGTCTCCAAAATTGCCTGTATACACAAAATGACATCAACAAGCACATTTTCATATGACCAAATGTCTTATTTGGTGGGTTTTGTGTATTTGATGAATCGTATAAATACGTCCCATCAACGCGTCAGACATCTTCTTTTCCAACTCCGCTATAGCTCCATCGTTCTTTGCCTGATTTTCTTGCACTGTTGCATCTAGTTGCTGCGTATTCGATGCCAGGTCCTTCACCACATCTTCCATAGACTTGCTAGAATTCTTATTATGAGGGCACGCTTGATTGTAGTTCTGCCCTTACTGCTGGTACTGGCCTTAATTATTATAGTAACCCTGTTGTTGATAGTATGGCACACGGTAGTACTGATGCTATTGTTGAGGCTGCTGAGGTGCATTATTATTGTAATTTTTGAATCCCCTCACTGCATTGACATCAACCTGTGCTTCTTCCTGCAAAGTAGGGCAAGAATCCATTCTATGGTTAGTATCAATGCAAAAGTCACACGACATTACCTGGGCTACTACCTGATTTACCATCATCTTCTTCATCAGTTCCTTCATCTCTTTCAGCTCCTCGCCATCGGACTTGATGGAGTTTTAGCCTGTGTTACATTTCTGGTCCTACTGAATTCCTCTTCACGGCGGACTTCCTATGTGAACCTAGCATTCTTCACCACTTCAACGATCAAATTCTGCACGCCATCTGGAGATAAATTCATGAATGTTCCTCCAGCTGAACCATCAAGCAACATCCTATCAAGTGGACTCAACCCATCCAGCAAATACTTGATCACCAACTTCTCAGGTACTCCCAAGTTGCAACAGCTCTACTCTAGTGTATTGAACTTCTCCAGATAATCATACATCGACTTATTGGCTCCTTGTCTAATGTCTTACAGCCATATGCTGATCAGTCAATAGTTTTACTAGTTATTTACTCCATACGATGAATGATAATACTTGTTATCCCAGAAAATTGTCACTATTTGATGTCTTTCTTGAGCGTTTCAGGTAAATAGACGAATTATTACTCCATGAGCCCAAAGATCGGAAGAACAGAAAAGATAGACAAAAAAGGACAAGATAGCATTATTCTCCTTGAAGTGCCATGACTACCCTGACATTCTGTCAATGTTACGGGTGTCACAGTCATAAATATCGGCAGAGAAAACCAGCAGTGTCGTGACTACCATTACATATTGGAAATGTTACGGGTGTCACGACACCAAAAAATCCCAGAGAGTCCAGGAGGGGTCGTAGCACCGTGACACCCATGGAACATTACGAGTGTCATGACACCATAAAAAATCAGAGTATTCACCACAATTCTGGTACCTGCCACAATTCTAGTACCTTCTTTAAGAATTCGACATTGAGATTAGAGACAAGAGGGGAGAAGAAAATATGGTTACAAACCACCTGTCACATCTCGAGTTAGAATAGCTCGAACGCGAAGAGGACAAACTCCCGATGACTGACTCTTTAGCAGTTGAGCAGCTTATGAGTGTCGATGTAGACATCGCCCCAAGGTACGTAGATTTTATCAATTACTTGGCCTACAGTATTATTCCTCCCGACTTGTCACACAACCAGAAGAAGAAATTTCTATCCGACGTAAAGAGGTATTCAAGGATGACCCATTTCTTTATAAATTATTTGCTGACAATCTCTACAGGACTTGTGTTGACGAAGACCAGATCAAATGGATCCTAGAGCATTGCCATTCGTCGCAATATGGTGGACGCGAGGCTGGTTTGAAAATAGCTGCAGAAGTTCTATAGTCCAGATTTTATTGGCCCACTCTATTTAAGGATGCCCACGAATTTGTCAAAGCTTGTGATCAGTGCAAGAGGACTGGAAATATTTCAAACCAGCAGGAGATGCCCCAACAGAGCATTCTTACAGTGGAGCTATTTGATGTATGGAGCAACGATTTCATGGGACCATTTCCACCTTCTTATGGAAATCGTTATATCTTGGTAGTAGTCGACTATGTTTCAAAGTGGGTTGAAGCAGTGGCTGCTCCTATATGTGACGCCAAGGTAGTTTTGAAGATGTTTCAGAAAGTTATATTTCCTCGATTTGGAGTTCCCATAATGGTTATAAGTGATGGAGGCTCCCGCTTCAAGGAGAGGAATTTCAAGACTTTGCTAAAGAAATATGGTATTTATCACAAGGTTGGCACTCTGTACCACCCTCAGACTGGCGGGGCAGGTTCAGATCTCTAACAGGGAGATTAAGAGTATTCTAAAAAAGACAGTCTCTAGCCACACAAAAGATTGGGCATCCAAGCTAGATGACGCGCTGTGGGCATGTAGGACTGCATTCAAGACCCCTGTCGGGATGAGTCCTTTCATGCTCATTTATAAAAAAACTTGTCATTTACCAGTCGAGCTCGAGTACAACGCAATGTGAACATGGACTTGAAAATAGCTAGTGCGAAGAGACTATTGTAGCTAAATGAGCTCGATGAGATCAGATTAGACTCCTACGAGAACGCTCGTATCTACAAGGAGAGAACAAAGAATTAGCGGGACAAAGGGATCATGCGCAGAGAGTTCAATGAAGGTGTGCGAGTTCTTCTCTACAACTCTCGCCTTAGGTTATCTCCAGGGAAGCTGCGCACCAAGTGGAGTGGTTCATACACATAGGAAAGAGCATACCCAGATGGCCCCGTAGAGCTTAGCGTTGAAGGAGGAAAATCAATGGTGATCAACGGGCAGCACCATAAGAATTACCACGTTGTAAAGTGATGGACCATAATTATACAAATAAAAAACACAGTAAAACCCACCAAATTAGACTGTTTGTCTATCTAACTTCTGCTTGTTAGTCCCGATATATTTCTACAGGGTATTTTGGCGCTTAGAGAGAAAACACGCTAAGGAGAGGATTTTACGCTGAAAAGATGTTACGAGTCATTCCAAGGTCAAGATCAGATGCTGAATGAAGAAATCTCAAGATCCTGACATTGAATTACTCAATTCAAATCCAACCAAGGAACAACCAAAGTCAGACCGGAGTGAAATTTGACTGATAGTTTTGTGAAAAGACTGCACAAAACTCACAAAACTCATCCATTTGCCAAGGTGACCGGCGGTTTTTGGAGAAGTGGTGACTCATGGGTGGCTTCCTCCCCTTCTCCCCCTTGGATGACCGGTGGCTATGGGAGGAGGTAACCAAAGTCACCTCCCCTCCTCCCTTTCTCACTTGCAACCGGCGGCTTTCAAGCCACCATGGGAATGTGACATGTGGTGGCTCCTCCACCACATCTGCATCACCTCCTCCTCCTCCCTTGGATCAAAACCACGTGGAAGCCATATCCTCCCTCCATTCTCCTCTCCTTTGGCTATAAAAGGAGGCTCTCTCCTCCTCATTTGGATCATAATCCATATCATCCAAAATCAATAAACACTTATCTCTCTACATTTTGTTACTTTGCAAGTTTGGTTTGAAATTATAATACTCCTGTTGGTTCTTGAGTATTATAATACTGTAGAGAATACTCCTGTTGGTTCTTGAGTATTCACTAGGAATTGGGAATACTCATGTTGGTTCTTGAGTATTCCACCCCCTCTCCTCTTACTGTTTTCAAAAACCCCCGAGTATTTAGCTATGGTATCCACCTCTATGGATATTCGTAGCTAAACTCTTTATTCGGTTAAAGGGGTGTACTTGTATTGTAAAATGTTTTAGACCCTGCACCTAGTGCATCTTTGTGTTCAAAACTTGTTCTATGTGCCATATATAGTCAGAATTTCCAAGGTTGAATGGAAGCTGTAACAAGCAAAGCTCTTCCGTGGGAATTCGTGAACATACTCGGGTAGTGGAAGCTGTAACAAGCAAAGCTATCTGAGGAGTTTGACTTATCTAAAAAACCATTTTGGGAAATCGTAACAGAAGATCAAATGGATTCACATAAGGCTAAGATACTTCGAAAGGAGGAATTAGTCTTAAGTAGAACAAGTGTTTTAAACGATGTTGCAAGTCTTGCACTTAGAAATGGCCTCGATTCATCTTTGAACACTTAGTATGATCATTAGCGGTCAATGACAAACTACTATGATACAAGGCCCCTGAAATCGAATGTTTTCCTTGAATTACAAAACCCCCCTGTATTTACTTTTAATATTAGTATAACTACAATCATCATCCTTTCATCTTCCGGAGGACTCGCAAATCACGCATCACCCACTGTAAGTCTTCCCCCTTATTTTCAGTATTTTAATTTCTATATTTACTTTTCTGTAATTTACTTTTCCGCACTCAAAACCAAAAACAACCAAAAAAGTCACTTAGTCATAACCGCTAAAACTCAATCAACCTTAAAACACGCTCCCTCGATGTACAAATCCCTTAAAGAACAACGTATCCCCCTAATTTCCTTGGGTTCGACCCCTACTTACCACTTGCTACCCAGTAGTAAAGTCGCGAGTAGTGGAAAAATATAAATTTATTTGTACAGAGAACATTGCACCTTAACGACAATGCAGTGGACTCCGTCAAATTGGCGCCGTTGCCGGGGAATTAGCCATCGGATAAGTTCTTTAAATCAATACGCGCTTCAACCATGTCTCGCGAAGGAAGCCACCATGACTATCAGGATGATGACGAGATAAACCTGTATGAGCGAAATGATGAGGTGCCACTTCCATTTGTGGACGATCCGGAAGAACTCATCAGAAACAGAAGAGCTCGTGATAGGGAGGCAATCAGAAGAAATCAAGAACCACCCGAGGACCGAAATGCAGCTGGTCCAGTACAACCCCCTAGATATCCACCACCCCCTCAACTTCGACAAGTGCCGAGACGAGAACCCGCTTTCGATGACTACTACGGAGATAACAACAACTACCGTGAACCTACATTGGGAGAGCTCTCGGCACCAGATTTCAGAATTCAGCCGTGGTGCATTCACGAAGGCCCTGAACTGGAAAATATCGCCATCAACACTTCAGTGGCCCACAACTTACCGAAATTCTCAGGAACGCGTGGAGAATCAGCAATGACTCATCTCCAACGCTTACATGGTATTTGCCAAAACTTAAAACCGAATGGCGTAAACGTAGACGACTTCAAGTTAAAGGCGTTCTACTTTTCCCTCATTGACGCGGCAAACGACTGGTTCCTTTCATTGCCTTGCGGAAGCATCAGAACATGGGCTCAGATGCAGAAGTTCTTAGACAAATATTACCCAGCAGGAGCAAGTAAGGAGGCAACTGCAGGACATCAAGCAAGGACCCAATGAAACCTTGTACGATTACCTGGAAAAATTCAACCGCCTGGAGAGAAGCTGCTATACCCTTGGACTACCCGAGAAACTCACCGTCGAGTATCTCATTAACGGATTAAGACCCTTAGCCAAAATGCTCCTGGATGCCTCAGCTGGAGGGTCCATGATGAATCTATCATTAAGTGGCATAAGGGATCTTATCACCAACGTTGCTGAGAATGCCCGATTCAGAGAAGAAACAACTTAGCATGAAGAATTCTCCCGGACAAAAAATGTGGCAAAAGCTGAAACATCGATGAGCTCTATGCCTGAAGAGATCAAGCAGCTAAAGGAGATGATGATTCAAATCCTACGAAGGCAGCCAGTTCTGGTAAAACCTTGTGAGTTCTGTGGTTCTACAGACCACAAAACTGACGCATGTCCGACATTAATAGAAGAGGAACCGGCAGAAGTGAATGCAGTGGGAGGATACCAAGGATATAACAACAACAAAAATGATAGAGCCGGACAAAACAGACAGTATGGTCAAGCAACCAACCCGAGCTGGCGTAACAACAACTATCCTCAGAAGGAAGCACAACCAGCTGTCCCTCAACTAGCTCAGTCATACTACCAACCCCCCCCCCCCCCCGACAGTATAACCAGAACGCTCCATCGGCAGGACAATATCTGCAAAGAGGACCAAATCAGTACCAAACCGGCCCGAACAATCAGCAAGAACCAAGCAAGTCGCTCGATGACACGATGAAGGAGCTCGCAGGAAACATTAATCAATTGGGTACTTCGCTACACCAATACCAGGCGAAAACTGACGGGGCAATTTCAGAACTAACCAAAAAAATGTCCCAGCTTGCCACGGCAATGTCAACACTCACTAATGAACCTGGCAGACTCCCTTCACAAACCATCCAAAACCCAAAGACAAATCTTAGCATGATAAAAAGGTCAAACGAAAAGACGACGCTAGGAGAAGTTGCACGATCCCTAACTTACAAACTTACGAACAAGCACTTCGCCCGGAGGTGTCGACCTGATTGGAATCAAGAGGAAGACCGACCCAATGATGGAAAAACATGGGTTACACATGCCGACAATGGATGGTACGCATTCACCATTTGTATAACACCACCACCGATCATACACTCTAACATACCAGCATCTGGATGGGATGACAGTAACAATTTAAGGTGGGACTCCCCAACTAATATTTATGCTTCGAAGCAAAATATTAAGGGATCCGATTATACAAATCCTAAGCCAAGGAACGGGCAGAATGGCCCGACAATAGAAAGAGCCCTCACTTCAAATCACGAGCCACAACCGGAAAGAGATAAAGACCCAGGGGCCTTCACAGTCACCTGCAGTATTGGTGAAGCACAGATTCATAAGTGCTTAGTCGATCTTGGAGCTGCCGTCAACGCCATGCCCTCCTCCTTATATTACTTATTAGGACTTGGTCCATTAAAACCACACAGGTCAAATATCGAGCTAGGAGATAAATCGTGTATCCGTCCGGTTGGAGTGCTAGAAAATGTAATACTCCATGTGGGAGAGCTCGTCATTGCTGCAGACTTCTATGTGATAAAAACGGGAGAGACCAGCGAAGACGACCCTCCAACAATAATCTTGGGACGACCATTCCTCTACGCTACTAAAGCAAGGATCGATGTGGGTAAGGTCTCATTATCGCTCAAGTTCGGCGGCAAAATTGCAAATTTCTCCATTGATAATAGCCACACGGATACAAAGAAACCGCCAGACATTATACCTATCTCAGACCACGGTACACAGATTTCTAACCTGCCGAAGGAAACCGAAAGAGTAACAAGACCAGCAGCTATGGTCAAAGGTCCCCCGCCTTCTCAGAGATGTTGGAAGGAGAAATCACCAGAACAATGGGAATTGGACCCAAGCACATCTACTCGCAAGAAATCGGGAAAAGGCAAGGCAAGAAGCAACACAGGAACGGTGGCGAAATACGACCTGAGCCACCCACGGGATCCAAACCAATGATCCAGGATCGAGGTACAGTCGAGCCAATGACGTTAAACAAGTGCACTGGTCGGGAGGTAACCCGACACTATCTTACTTTCTGTCTTTTTATTTTCTGTCTTTTAGTTTTTATCAATAAGTGGCTCTCACCCACTTGGTGCATAGAATGATTTGACTATTTAGGAATTGGTTTTTGGAGCACGATCAGATCAGCCAGGCAGCTTCCGTGAACTACCGGGCCTGCGCTGAGAGTTCAAGGCCCCAGCCGAACTCCCTCGATTATCCAGCCTCATGCCATGTCATTCGACACAGAAAGGGAGTTCTGATCTTACCTTTCCTTAATATCATTTCCTTCTCGTAATTGTCTGCTTGCATGGCTTTTGAACTAAGTAGTGTAGAAAGGCACGCCTTCGTTCAAAAGTGTGGGGTGAGATCCGCATGTGTACATAAATAAATAACGTGTTTTTCTTTTTTAGTGTTATCTTTTTGAAAATATGAACTTAAGAATGTGAAAAAGATAGATCTAAAATTCATGCATTTACCTTGTGAAAATTCAACTGTCTAAAAACTTAGAACGTAACTTCTCATTTGTCCCTTTGTGCTGAGATAAACTAGGGATGTGGAGTTGATAGAAATGCCCTAGAGAGGCTTGGCAAGCAATCAAAGGATCGAATGAAAACTATATGGTTTTCGAAGTCAGTGGAGGCTGCACTTCGGGTGTCAGTGAAGATTGAATTCATCTCCGCCATGCAGTGTTTATGCAAAAAGGAAAAAAGGCGAGGACGGGAATCAGACCATCCTCTCTCTAGTCAAAGTAGCCGAGAAAATAGATGAGCCACCCTCATCTTGACCCGCGCGAAACGACAAGGATGAGAGGAGCGGGGAGGTATTTCCATAGGCTTGCGGGCGATGATTGGACCTCCCAAAAAGGCTTGATAAAATGGACTAACAAGTCACAAAGACGCAAAAAGCTCAAAGAAGCAAATCAAGAGGCCAAAGGCCCAAAATTGTGAAGGTTTTAACCGAACAAAAAGTGAAGTACTCAAAGAGTCAAACCAAAGGCCAAAGGCCGATTCACTACAAAATCAGTCCCTCGCCAAAAGAAAATCAAAGTACTCAAACCATTGAAACCCGAACCAAATCACGTGCTAGAGAAAGCTACAAGGAAACCATATAGTGCTAGACGGTCCCGAGGTTGCAGTCCAGGAGCCTAAAAAGGGCTATCTCTCGAAACATCCAGAACAATTTGCATCTCAGCACGGAGGTACAAGTATCAAGTTTCTTCTATTTATTTACACAGTTCAATTTGGTAATAAGTAAGTAATGCGTGAATTAGGATAAATCTAGTACCACGGTCTAATTTTCATATTTCAACAAACTTACTTAGTGTGCCGCCCTTTAATAGCATTGTTCGGGACGAACAACTAAAAGTGTGGGGTAATCTGATGGACCATAATTATACGAATCAAAAACACAGTAAAACCCACCAAATTAGACTGTTTGTCTATCTAACTTCTGCTTGTTAGTCCCGATATATTTCTACAGGGTATTTTGGCGCTTAGAGAGAAAACACGCTAAGGAGAGGATTTTACTCTGAAAAGATGTTACGAGTCATTCCAAGGTCAAGATCAGACGCTGAATGAAGAAATCTCAAGATCCTGACATTGAATTACTCAATTCAAATCCAACCAAGGAACAACCAAAGTCAGACCGGAGCGAAATTGGACTGATAGTTTTGTGAAAAGACTGCACAAAACTCACAAAACTCATCCATTTGCCAAGGTGACCGGCGGTTTTTGGAGAAGTGGTGACTCATGGGTGGCTTCCTCCCCTTCTCCCCCTTGGATTACCAGTGGCTATGGGAGGAGGTAACCAAAGTCACCTCCCCTCCTCCCTTTCTCACTTGCAACCGGCGGCTTTCAAGCCACCATGGGAATGTGACATGTGGTGGCTCCTCCACCACATCTTCATCACCTCCTCCTCCTCCCTTGGATCAAAACCACATGGAAGCCATCTCCTCCCTCCATTCTCCTCTCATTTGGCTATAAAAGGAGGCTCCCTCCTCCTCATTTGTATCATAATCCATATCATCCAAAATCAATAAACACTTATCTCTCTACATTTTGTTACTTTGCAAGTTTGGTTTGAAATTATAATACTCCTGTTGGTTCTTGAGTATTATAATACTGTAGAGAATACTCCTGTTGGTTCTTGAGTATTCAGTAGGAATTCGGAATACTCCTGTTGGTTCTTGAGTATTCCACCCCCTCTCCTCTTATTGTTTTCAAAAACCCCCGAGTATTTAGCTATGGTATCCACCTCTATGGATATTCGTAGCTAAACTCTTTATTCGGTTAAAGGGGTGTACTTGTATTGTAAAATGTTTTAGACCCTACACCTAGTGCATCTTTGTTTTCAAAACTTGTTTATGTGCCATATATAGTCAGAATTTCCAAGGTTGAGTGGAAGCTGTAACAAGCAAAGCTCTTCCGTGGGAATTCGTGAAAATACTCGGGTAGTGGAAGCTGTATCAAGAAAAGCTATCTGAGGAGTTTGACTTATCTTAAAAACCATTTTGGGAAATCGTAACAGAAGATCAAATGGATGCACATAAGGCTAAGATACTTCGAAAGGAGGAATTAGTCTTAAGTAGAACAAGTGTTTTAACCGATGTTGCAAGTCTTGCGGTTAGAAATGGCCTCGATTCATCTTTGAACACTTAGTATGATCATTAGCGGTCAATGATAAACAACTATGATACAAGGCCCCTGAAACCGAATGTTTTCCTTGAATTACAAAACCCCCCCTGTATTTACTTTTAATATTAGTATAACTACAATCATCAACCGCTCATCTTCCGGAGGACTCGCAAATCACTCATCACCCACTGTAAGACTTCTCCCTTATTTTCAGTATTTTAATTTCTGTATTTACTTTTCTCTAATTTACTTTTCCGCACTCAAAACCAAAAACAACCAAAAAAGTCACTTAGTCATAACCGCTAAAACTTAATCAACCTTAAAACACGCTCCCTCGCTGTACAAATCCCTTAAAGAACAACGTATACCCCTAATTCCCTTGGGTTCGACCCCTACTTACCACTTGCTACCCAGTAGTAAAGTCGTGAGTAGCGGAAAAATATAAATCTATTTGTACAGAGAACATTGCACCTTAACGACAGTGCAGTGGGCTCCGTCATAAAGCACCTCGCACCACCTGAAGGCATTCATGATGACCTACTTCTCGGGAAGGGATCTCAGCAAGGGACTTCTCGAGAATGCTTCTAGTCCTACCTCCCTAGCTATGTCTCGCCAAGATGTTAAACTAGGCCTCCTCGGTGAGTATCTCGGACTGTAAGTATTAGTTAGTTGCATTCTACATTGGCATTGTGTGTGGACATTGCAGGGATTTAAGTGTAGAGTGTGCCGCATATATACAGAAATCTGGGGTTCGAACTAATGAAAATAAGCTGGGGCTGAAGTGAGTCGTGACTACCGTAACATAATGGAAATGTTACGGGTGTCACGGAAGGTGTTTTTGAAAGAAATTTCTATTGGGGTCGTGACTATCATAACATAATGGACATGTTACGCGTGCCACAGTAGGTGTTTTTGACAGAGATTTTTATTTGGGTCGTGACAGCTGTGACACTCTTTGATGTTACGGGTGTCACATCAGGTGTATTCGACAAAGCTTTTATTGGGGTCGTGACTGCCGTGACACTCTCGAATGTTACAAGTGTCACGACACCTTAATATTTTCAAAAAAATATATCATTCAAGCAGATCGGGATTTCTCCCCATCCACTCGAACGCCGCCGCACAAGTCTCTCCCAACCCCCGACCGCCACTCCTCCGTCCGACTCGTACAGATTGGACCGCCACTCCTCCATCTGGATCCGACCTTCTAAATAACCCCTGCCTCTCCTCCTTTAGATCCGACCACACCGACCGTCGCTATCCCAAACTCAAACCATAACTTCACCACCTCCGCCATTCATCCCAAAAATTCGAACTCTAGTAACCAGCCCAAAACTCTCTAGCCACCACGAGCGACCACCAATCTCGTCCTCCCATCATGGCTCACAAATCCACCCACTCCACCGCTGCCTCCTCATTCCGCATTGGTAGGAATGCATCACCACCACCAGCCCAAGCCGGCGAGGGAACTATTGTGCCAGTTGCCCACCCCCTCAACAAAGGTGATAAGTCGAGTTTTCGACTTATTAATACCCGTTTCTCTCTACAACGTTAGTTCATTTCTGGCGATAATTCGATGTCATTTGATCTCTTTTGGTACGTTTCAGGTACAAAACAAGATATCTCAGTGTCAAAGCCAAAATATGAAAACTCGGGGAAAAATCGAAGTTTTGGAGCGAAAAATGACCAAGGGCATTTCAGCCGACCGGCTGGGAATTTTCCTGCACCAGCCGGCCGGCTAGATTTTTTGATCAATACGTCATTGCAGTCAGCCATTCTCAGCCGCCCGACTGAATACCCAGCCGCCCAGTTGGCTCAAGGATCAGAGCTTAGTGCAATCGTCCACTTTCAGCCGATCGGCTGAATATCGAGCCGCCCCGCTGGATCCTGCAATTCATCTTCAGTGCAATCGGCCATGTTCAGCCCACCGGCTGAACATCCAGCCGCCCGGCTGGCCCCTGCCTTGCACAAATGTCCTAATCGGGCCAACTCAGCTGCCCGGCAGAACTTGTCCTCCAATTGAGCCGGCCAGTTGAGATATGCTACTGTGACAAATAGTACCCGAGGCTATAAATAGAAAGAGGCAATTTTAACCTAGGCATCCGTCATCTTGGGGGAAAAAGACAAGGAAAAGAGATCAAATCAAGCTCATCCATCATCATCCAACCAAGGAGGAGTGAAGATCAAAGGGAGATTCTAGGATTAATCATCCTATTTCTATTCCTCTTCTATTCTCTTTGTATTGTCATTAAACCCTACTCACACCATGTTGTCTTACATGATGTGTGAGTAGTCTCCTTGTGTTTTGAGGGATTTACAACCCTCCTTGGTACTCAATGATCATGTATACACATTCTATTTGCAATCCATGGAGTTGATTTCATTTCCACTAAGTGTTCTATTCATGATATGTTGCTAAGTGTTTGATAAAATGCCTAAGTGACATATTGATCTTAGAATTGTGATCTAAGTGTTGAAAAAGCTTAGTGATGATTTGGATATTGTGGAAATGAACATATCTAGTGTTTATGAGAGTAAATGCAATGGTATGTGGTTAACTAAGGCTTAATGCCTATAGCATTTATTACCTTGGGAGATGTTCCAAGGATAATAGTGCTATAGAGAGGATCAACATCTTGACAAAGTGAGGTTCTAATTGAGATGGCTTGACTAGGATAGATCACACGATAGCTAGTCTACCTTAGCCTAAGCTAGGTTTGAACCAATAAACCCCTAAAGATAACTTAACTCTTATGTACATGATCGTTGGGAAATTGCCAATGAGGGAAGTAACCCCTCGAAACTCTCTTTAATTGAATTGAAACCCCCTTGAAAACATTTCATTACTTGTTTCTTGTTTGATAATCACCTCATAATTGATCAGAAGGAATAGCCGAGATAGAAAACTTGATTTCCCTAGCATATAATCCAATTGCTCCCTTGGGTTCGACACCGGTCTTACCGGTCAAATTATAAATTCTTTTGACTATACAAAAATACAATTGTCAAAATAGCGCCGTTGCCGGGGAGTAATGGTTAGATTGTCCCTAGGAAAAATCATTTAGTTGTCTGACTATTCCATGTTTTTCTTTATTTGCTTTGTTACTCATGATTCCTGAGCTTATTCCACTATTCTTACTTATCTTGTTTGCTTTCCCCTTGTAGGTACATCTCTTTTATGCCACCAAAGACAAAGAAGCTTACCCCAATTGTGGATAGAGACTTGAGGCAACCGATATGAGAATTTGCTAACCCTTACCCTACAAGGAGTAAAACGACCAAGGATAAAGGAACCACCTCGTACGCTCAAGCAATCATTCATCAAACCATGGGAGATAGAGATGGATTTCCTCCTCCTCCTCCCCCTCCCGCTCGACTACCACAAGACCCTCAAGCTAAAAGTGTTCTCAAGGACTATGCCGCTCCCAATGCCCATGGATACCGTTCTCCCATCCTTGTCCCGGTGGTGGATAACCGAGACTTCAACTTGAAGACCTCAAGCATCCAAATGGTTAATCAAACCAATTCTCGGGAAGAGACCATGAGGATCCGAACTCTCATTTGACCACATTCCTTGAAGTTTGGGCCACGTTCAAGATTAATGGGTTCTCCAAAGATGCGAAGCTTTTGAGGTTATTCCCCTTCTCCCTTACGAGAAGAGCAAGAGATTGGTTAAGGAGCCAAACTCCGGATAGTTTCACCACGTGGGAGGAGCTCGACGTTGCGTTTCTTAACAAGTATTTCCCTCCTTCAAAGACGGCGTACTATAGAAATCAAATTACAAATTTTTCACAAATGGAAGGGGAAACACTTTATGAAGCTTGGGAGAGGTATAAGGAGTACCAAAGGCTTTGCCCACATCACAACTGGGACGACCTCCTCGTTTTCCATACCTTCTATCACGGTGTGGATGGTCCCTCGCGGCTTGCACTTGATACCGCCGCAGGAGGAGCTATCATGGAGCTTGAACCTACCTAAGGATATGCGGTGATCGAGAAGATCACAAAGAACTATTTCATGTGGGGAAGTGAAAGAGGAAACCCCGAGAAGAAAAAGCGAACGGCATGAGGTGAAAGCCGTGAGCACAAGTGACTACGAAGCCTTAAGGAAAGATTTTGAGAACCTCTCAGATGAAGTGTTTAAGTTGAAACACCCGGAGAAAGATCGCACAACGAGTCAAGGGTGTGACATTTGTGAGGTTTATGAGCATGAAACCGACTCTTGCCCCTTGGTTCAAAGGGATGGTAACAGATATGGGTATGAGGAAGCAAACTTTGTAGGTGGAAACCAGGTAGAGAGTATGACACTAGCGCCACGCAAGGCCAAAATTCTCAAGCTAACCATACTACGCCAAGGTTTTCCTCGGGATGGAGGAATCACCCTAATTTCTCTTACAAAACTACAAATCCCACTCGTCCCGACTTTGGCACCACACCTCCCGGGTTCGGTCCTAAGCCTACTCTTAATAATCAAGCCTTCCAACCATGGAATCAATTCCAACCTAGGAGCAATTATCAAAGCCAAGGACCGACTTTGCTTCAAAGGAACCAAACCCAAGGGCAACAATACCAAGCTCAAACCCAAAGACCCTACCAACAAGTTGACCCTCCTCCACAAATCTTGAGTGAACCCTCCGGTGTTGAGGCAATGCTTGCAAAACTCTTAGCAAACCAATAAGGGATGAGGCAAGAGTTGAAAGAGGTTAAGCAATGCAATCAAAGGCTAGAAACTCACAACAAGATGCTTGAGAACCAAGTAGCTCAACAAGCCGAATCGTCTACAAGGGCTCAAGGGAAATTGCCGGCTCGACCCGAGCAAGGGCAAAGGGAGCATATTAATACGGTCACGCTAAGAAGTGGTAAAGAGCTAGAGGGTGAGCAACCAAGGAAGAAAAAAGTTTCCTTTGATCTTGGAGGCCAAGCTAGTGCCGAAATTGAAGATTTAGATGAACAGGTCCCTAATCCTCAAACCCAAAAGGGGAAAGAAGTGGGAAAAGAACAGATGAGCTTAAACCGTACACAGCCCCTATACCCTTCCCACAAAGGCTCAAGAAGAAGAGCAACGACAAGCAATTCTCCAAGTTCGTCGATATGATGAGGAAACTATATGTGACATTGCCTTTCACCGAGGTAATTACTCAAGCTCCATCATATGCTCGTTTTCTAAAAGACATTGTTACTTACAGGAGGACAATTGAAGAGGTTGATTCTATATCCCTCAATGAAGCGTGTAGCGCCATTTTCCACCCTAACATGCCACCAAAGCTAGGAGACACCGGTAGTTTTTCTATCTCATGCTATATTGGTGGAGTTAAAATAGAGCGAGCCATGTGTGATTTAGGAGCTAGCATATCTTTGATGCCTTACTCATTATGCAAGAAATTGAACATTGGTGAACCCATGCCCACACAAATGACCTTGAGGCTTGCGGACCGCTCCTCAAGATATCCAAGGGGGATTCTTAAGGATGTCCCGGTCAAAGTAGGGAACTTTCACATTCCCGGAGACTTTGTTGTGCTAGAAATGGAAGAGGACACGGAGATCCCTATTCCATTAGGGAGACCTTTCCTCTATACGGTCGGAGCTATATTTGACACGACTAAGGGTTCAATCACAATGAGAGTAGGTGATGAGGAAATTGAGTTTAATTTAGATAAAGCACAAAAAAGTCCTAGTTCTACCATGAGTTGCAATTATATTGACTTTGTTGATGGCTTGCTTGATATTCCTATATTGCCTACACATGTTATTGATTTTGAAAATGAGCTACCTCAGCATGTTATTTGTTGGGCTATCTTGAACGACGAGGGCAAAGGGAAAACTAAAAGCGACAAAGGTAAGGAGTCTTGTTCGGTAGCGTTAAAAGCTCTACGAACAAGCCTAAGGTATGAGTTTCTAGGCCCCAATTCTACTTTGCCCATTATTGTGAATGCCTCCTTGAATGATGATGAGACTTTGAGATTGCTTGATGTGATTAGAGAGCACAAAGGTGCCATTGGATATTCTATTGATGATTTGAAGGGGATACGTCCTAGTTTGTGCATGCATAGAATTAATTTGGAAGATGATAGCTTGCCATCTAGGGAAAATGCTAGGAGACTTAGTCCCATTGTTGGGGAAGTGGTTAAGAAGGAAATTTTGAAAATGCTTGATGCGTAAATCATTTTTCCTATTGCGGATTCTAATTGGGTGAGTCTCATACATGTGGTGCCCAAAAAGGGAGGCATGACAGTTGTGAAAAATGATAAAAATGAATTCATTCCCACTAGAACCGTAACCGGTTGGCGAATGTGCATAGATTTTTGAAAACTTAACAAAGCCACTAAGAAAGACCATTTTCCACTTCCTTTTATTGATCAAATGCTAGAGAGGCTTGCCAAGCATGATTACTTTTGCTATCTTGATGGATATAGTGGATTCTTCCAAATCCCTATTCATCCATAAGATCAAGAAAAGACTACCTTTACTTGTCCTTATGGAACATTTGCCTACCGACAAATGCCCTTTGGACTTTGTAATGCACCGGACACATTTCAAAGATGCATGATGGCTATATTTTCAGAATTTATTGAAGAAATTATGGAAGTGTTTATGGATGATTTTTCTGTTTATGGTTCCTTGTTTGATGATTGCTTGGCCAATTTGGCAAAAGTCTTGAAAAGGTGTATTGAGACAAATCTTGTGCTAAATTGGGAAAAATGTCATTTTATGGTGCAGGAGGGCATAGTGCTTGGACACTTGGTGTCAAGGAGAGGTATTGAGGTGGATAAGGCTAAAGTGGAAGTTATCGAGAAATTGCCACCTCCAAAGGATGTTAAAGGCATAAGGAGTTTTCTTGGCCATGCCGGTTTCTATAGAAGATTCATCAAGGACTTCTCCAAAATTGCAAGGCCATTGACAAATCTATTATGCAATGACACCAAATTCAATTTCGATGAAGATTGCTTAATGGCCTTTGAGAAGTTAAAGATGGCATTGGTCTCGGCTCCTATTATTCAACCTCCAAATTGGGATTTGCCCTTTGAGCTCATGTGTGATGCAAACGATTATGCTATCGGAGCGGTTCTTGGACAAAGGGTGGACAAGAAACTTCATGCCAATCACTACACTAGCAAGGTCCTAAATGGAGCTCAAATGAATTATTCTACAACCGAAAAGGAACTCCTTGCCATTGTGTATGCATTCAACAAGTTTCGTCCATATCTTGTGGGATCAAAGACAATAGTATTCACCGACTACGCGGCCATCAAATATCTCTTGTCAAAGAAGGACTCAAAGCAAAGATTAATAAGGTGGATCCTCTTGCTCCAAGAATTTGATATTGGGATCAAAGATAAGAAAGGAGTGGAAAATCTAGTTGCCGATCACCTATCAAGGCTTGAGGGAAATGAGGAACTCAAAGAAGGACACCACACTCGTGGATGACTCTTTCGTTGGAGAGCAACTAATGAGAGTAGAAGCAGAAGCCCTTCCTTGGTATGCGGATATGGTTAATTTCGTGGTATGTGGGATCATACCCCATGACATGAATCATCACCAAAGGAGGAAGTTCTTATCGGAAGCCAAGAGGTATTATTGGGACAAACCATTTTTGTATAGGCTTTGCGCGGACGGGATATATAGGACTTGTGTCGCCGAAGAGGAGATGAGGAATATCCTATACCATTGTCACTCACCCAATATGGAGGACATGGTAGTGGAGCAAAAACGGCATCAAAAGTCCTACAAAGTGGATTCTATTGGCCTACCCTCTTTAGAGATGCTTATAATTTCGTCAAGGCTTGTGACCAATGCCAAAGGTCGGGAAATATTTCTAAAAGGCATGAAATGCCCCAACAAAGCATTCTTCCGGTGGAAATATTTGATGTTTGGGGTAAAGACTACATGGGTCCTTTCCCGTCTTCGTATGGAAATCAATATATTTTGGTCGCGGTTGATTATGTCTCTAAATGGGTAGAGGCCATCGCCTCCCCTACTTGTGATGCAAAGGTTGTCACCAAGCTATTCTAGAAGATAATTTTCCCAAGGTTTGGAGTTCGAAGAACGGTCATTAGTGATGGTGGTTCACATTTCAAATAAAAACACTTTGAGGCCTTGCTTCGCAAGTATGGGGTAAGTCATAAGGTAGCAACGCCATATCACCCACAAACTAGTGGGCAAGTGGAGATATCGAATCGGGAGATTAAGGCTATCTTAGAAAAGACGGTTGGAAGCTCAAGGAAAGATTGGTCGTCAAATCTAGATGATGAATTGTGGGCCTACCGAACCGCCTACAAAACCCCCATTGGGATGTCCCCTTAGCGCCTCATATATGGGAAACCATGCCATTTGCCGGTCGAATTGGAGTACAAGGCAATGTGGACAATTAAATTTTTGAATATGGACTTACAAACGGCGTAAGAAAATAGGGTCCTTCAACTCCCCGGGTTAGAAGAGATAAGGAATGAAGCTTATGAGAGTGCTAGAATTTACAAAGAAAAGACAAAGAAATGGCATGACAAGAGAATTTTCCACCGTGAATTCAAAATAGAAGACAAAGTCCTACTTTTCAACTCTAGGCTCAAGCTCTTTCCGGGAAAACTAAGGAGCCGATGGAGTGGTCCTTTTATTATCCACAAGCCTCACGAAGATGGCCATGTAGAGTTATTCGATGATGACTGAACTATCTTTAAGGTGGACAAAGGCTCAAGAACTATTGTGGACAAGCTCGAGATGAGCATAATGCAACTTATTCCTTGGCCGACCCATGAAAAAGCTACAATCCGCTTGAGGAGGGATCCTAGTAAAGGACTCCTCAAGTGTGTTTCTTGAGAAAAGATTCGGCTCGGTCTTTGCCAAGACGGTAAACTAGGCCCTCACAGGAGGTTACTGATGAGACGTATATATACGACTCGTTAAGTCATTAAAACCCACCATTTACGACATTTGATCATGAGAACGTTTACTTGTTAATGTCATTTTGGATTTCAGGGCCTTTTGGAGTCTAAAGAGGAAACGAGCTTAAGAATGGCATTTTAGGCTACAAAAGCATCACAAGGTGTTTTGGGGATGAAATGGGATCTAAGGACTCGAGTCGGGTCTCAAAACTACGTCCGGAACTTAAGAACATGAGTCGGGCTTGAGAACCATAGGCCAAGTCCAAGACCGGACTTGCCCAAAGAAATCAGCGCCAAGTAGCGTCCGGTACGCGTTCCTCGCCTAAGCCCGAAGACCGGACGCCCGACCAAGTACCCGAGTGCCCGAGGACCGGACGCCCGACCGAGTACCCGAGTGCCCGAGGACTGGACGCCCGACCGAGTACCCGAGTGCTTGAAGACCGGACGCGTCCTATGCCAAAGACCGAGACCTTGCGCCCGAGGAACCTCAGCGCTGATCCAAGCGCCCGGACGCGTCCCATCCATCCGACCGGACACCCGACCGAGCAGCCGAGACCCATCCGACCGGGCATCCGAGCGAGCATCCAAGCGTGCATCCAAGCGTGCATCCGAGCGGACATCTAAGCGTGCATCCGAGCGCAACTCGTCCTGCCCAGCGTCCGAGAGTCCAAGGACCAACCTTCAAGCCACGTCCAAGGACCTCAGTTCAGACCAATCCGAGGACCCTATGGATTCAATGCCGGACGCCTGAAGGACTCAAGGACTCAAGGGACCTTCTTCAGGGACTCAACTTCAAAGACCAAGACCCAAAGTCACATGGTCAACCCTTTGACAATTTCTTGGCTCGCTAATCAAGGATGACATCATCATTGGCGTGTGATTCTTCCAAGCAAACTTCACAAATGCCAATCCTCCCCTTCCCAATATAGAAAGTCGGCTATAGGAGTTCATTGTGCCAAATTCCTTTCGCCAATCCAAGTTCTAGATCCTTCCACATGTTCCTATAAAAGGAGGACCTTGGATCATTGTAAAACATTCGAAAATCTACTCAAAATTCCATAGTTGTTACTCTTGTCATTTGGCTTGAAAGAAATCCAACATCTCTCTACTCCTTCTCTTCTTACATTACGCAATTTACATTCCACACTACACATTTTAGGTTGAGCCTAAAATCCAATTGTGATTCCCTTAGTTCTCATATTCATTTCATGAATATGAGTGGCTAAAATCTTCACAATTCGGTTTGGGGATCCCTAGTGTTGTAGCAAGGCTTTGAGACCTTGATCTTAATGCTTCCTTGTATTCATTTGCTAGTCATGTGCCAATGGTTTGGGAATGAATACCTAGGCTAAACTAAGGCTTGAAAGGGCAAGGTTTAGCCGTGTGGGTTCACTACCTCCATTGTGCTTGTTGTCATTGAAAAGTGAAACAAGCTTTTGCACCTAGTCTAGTACACCTTGAAAGGGGTTATTAAACTTGTTCTCACTAGAAATCCAAGTCTTGAAAAGGAATGGATTGTGGTGTATGCGCTCGAAAGGGCCTTACTTTAGGGTTTTTGTCTTGAAATGGAACTAACCCACACTTATGGATACAAGGATAGATCATTAGAGGTCAATGATGAGTTGAGCTACAACTAAAGGCCCCTAGACCGAATTCCATTCTCTTGATCACAATCCTCTTGCATTTACTTTCTTTACTTACATGTCCAAAACCATTTTCAAAACCCCAACTTGTCTTACTTTACTTTTCATTTCGCAAAAAAACAACAAGTATTTGAACTATTTTCCTTGGGTTCGACCCCTACTTGCCGCTCTACTAGTTTACTAGTGAGTTAATAGTGGTGGACTTATAAATATTAGATTTGATTTGCACACTACAACAAGTGCTCCATCAAATTTTGGCGCCGTTGCCGGGGATTTAGTTAATTCATTGAAAGTTGTTCGTGTTTTTACTTTTTGTTACTCTTGTGCTTAGTGAACCATGTCCCACTATAGTGACAATTTTGGTGAGGATGAGGTGAACAATGATATGCACCGATTTGGTCGCGACGGTGCACCACCTCTATTCTATGAGGATCCCGAGGTGCTAGTCCGCCAAGCTAACTTGAGGCGAAGGCAAGCGGCCGGGCAAAACCATGGGGTGCTAGAGGATCAAGTCCCAATGAATCCTAGGCAACCGGTTAGACCCCCACTTAGACCTCACCCTCAACAACACGCCCCGAGGGCACACGTTCGTAATGAAAACTTAGAGAATGAGTTCTTCCAAGAACCCACCATGGGGGAACTATCGGCTCCTAATTTTAGAAACCAATCTTGGTGTATCTATGAGGACCCGGAACTAGAGGATATATTGGTTAGCACCGGAGTTGTGCACAATTTGCCTAAGTTCGCGGGTACTCAAGGAGAGTCCGTTGTTTCCCATCTCAAACGTTTTCATGGAACATGTCAAAATCTCAAGCCCCATGGAGTAGATGTAGATGACTTCAAGTTGAAGGCATTCTACTTCTCCCTAATGGATTCGGCTATAGATTGGTTCCTCTCCTTGCTTTCGGGTAGTATCCAAACTTGGGCTCAAATGCAAGCTAGTGAGGAGGCAATTGCAAGAGTTGAAACAAGGGCCGAATGAGTCGATGTACGGCTATCTTGAGAAGTTCAACCAACTCGAGGGGAGTTGTTGCAATATAGGGCTTCCCGAGAAGCTCCTAGTTGAGTACTTGTTGGATGGGTTCAAGCCCTTAGACAAAATGCTTTTGAATGCCTCGGCCGGAGGGTCAATATCTAGCCTTACATTGAGAGAGATAAGGGACTTGATCGGGAAAGTGGCCGAAAATGCCCGTTTTGAGGAGGCTAGCAGCCGTCAAGAGGAGTTCACCCGTACTAGAAATGTGGCTAAGGCCGAGGTCCCTACGAACCAACTCGCCGAGGATGTAAAGCAAATGAAGGAAATGATGATGCATTTGATGAGAAGGGAACCGGCCAAGACTAAGCCATGTGAGTTTTGTGGGTCTATGGACCACAAAACGGACTCTTGCCCGACGTTGCTAGAAGAGGACCATGGAGAGGTGAATGCCATGGGGGACTATCAAGGGTATCAAAACCGAACCGGACCTAGTCGCCCTTATGGACAAGGACCGGCCGGTGAGACTTGGCGCCATGGCATTCCAAGGAACCTAGCTCATCAACAAGCCGCTCCTCAAGCCACCCAACAGGCCTATGTACCTCCTCATCGTCAATTTCAACAAAATGGACCCATGCAAAACCGACCGGGACCAAGTCACCATCAAGGTGGTCCAAGCCCGGTTGGACAAAACCGGTCCTTGGAGGATATGATGAAGGATACGATGAAGGAGTTTGTTGTTCAAATAAATGCCACCATCCAGCAAAATCAAACCGAGATGAATGGACGAATGGCCGTGATCGAAAAGCAAATGTCCCAACTTACTGCATCCATGTCCGAAATGAAGAAGGAGACCGGTCGACTTCCCTCTCAAACCGTTCAAAATCCAAGAGGTAATGTGAGTGCCGTGACTCTAAGGAATGGCAAGAAGTTGGTTGATGAGCAGGAAAGGTCATGGGAACGTGAGTGTTCAAGGTTGGCCGAAGGAAACCAGACCGGGCTTAAGGGTCTCGGGATTTCAGAACCGGACGAGGACCAGGCGCTCGGGTCCTCAGACTTGGACGGACCAGTTCCCTCAGACGCGTCCCAGACGCATAGATCCTCAGTTCCACCAGACTCAGCGCCCGGATCAGTTCCTATTCCAGCAGGCCCGGTCTTCCAGCAGGCGTCCGGATCAGCGAACAGTCCTCAGTCTTCTGCGCCTAAGGCACCCGGACTAGTCCGAAGGTCCGAAACCGAGCCCGGCTGCGTTCCTCTTCCATTTCCCGTCCCAAACCGTGCACCTAAGAGATATGTGATGGACAAGGATGTTTGGGAACTCTTTAGTAGAGTTGAGATCAACATTCCCCTATTGGAGGCCATCAAGCAAATTCCAAGGTATGCTAAGTTCTTGAAGGAACTATGCACCAACTAGAGGAGGGGGAATAGTGTTGATCAAGAGTTGATGAGTAAGAACGTTTCAGCGGTAATCCAAAGGACGGTGCCCCCAAAATGTGGTGATCCGGGCACGTATACCATTCCTTGCACTATAGGCAACATTCGGATCAAAAATTACATGTTGGATCTTGGGGCTTCGATCAATGTTCTACCATACTCCATCTATTCTAGCCTTCGGATTGGCCCCCTTGAGCCGACTGGGCTCACCATTCAATTGGCGGATCGATCATGTAAGCAACCCAAAGGAAAGATTGAGGACGTTCTAGTCCAAGTTGGAGAGTTGGTTTTCCCGGCAGATTTCTATGTCCTTAAGATGGAGAAATGTGGCCCTAATGATCATGCCCCTATTCTACTAGGGAGGTCGTTCCTCAAAACCTCCAAGATGAAGATTGATTGTGGAAGTGGCATACTTTCTATGGAGGTTGAAGGGGAAGTGTTTAGCTTTGATATCTTTCGGGCGATGAAGCACCCATTGGAGTTCGAGTCCGTGCATGCCTTAGATACCTTGGACGATCTAGTCCAAGAGGCCCAACCGGAGCGAGATGCGGATCCCCTTGAGCGTGTGATCGATCGGGCTTTATATACGGTCGAGAGTTCTTATGACTTGGCCGAAGGAATGGAGGGCGCACTATATCACTTGGAGGTTTCTAGGCCACTCACGCCGAGGTATGAAGTAAACCAAATCAGTCTTTTCAAGACTAACCATTGTTTACCCTCTATTGTGCAGGCGCCCGAGGTGGAGCTCAAACCATTGCCCGATCACTTGAAGTATGTGTTCTTAGGGGACAACAAGACCTTGCCGGTCATCATCAAAAGTGGACTTGAGATGGACCAAGAGAGGAGATTGATTGAGGTGTTATCCCGGCACAAGATGGCGATCGGTTGGACTTTGGGAGATTTGAGGGGTATTAGCCCGACCATTTGTATGCACCGAATATTATTGGAGGATGGGGCCAGACCATCAAGGGAGCCTCAAAGACGTCTAAATCCTATTATGATGGAGGTGGTCCAAAAGGAGATCCAAAAGTTGCTAGATGCGGATGTGATCTATCCTATCTCGGATAGTCGGTGGGTGAGCCCGGTGCATGTCGTGCCTAAGAAGACGGGTATTACAGTTGAGGAGAATGCCGAGGGCAAGATGGTGGCTACAAGGGTCAAGAATGGGTGGAGGATGTGTATCGATTACAGAAAGTTGAATGCCGTCACGAGAAAGGATCACTTCCCTCTTCCCTTCATCGACCAGATGCTAGACCGGTTGGCGGGCAAGTCTTATTTTTGCTTCTTGGATGGGTTCTCGGGGTACAATCAGATCCCTATAGCTCCCGAGGACCAAGAGAAGACCACATTCACTTGCCCATTTGGCACGTTTGCCTTTCGGAGGATGTCGTTCGGTTTGTGCAATGCCCCGGGCACATTTCAGAGAGTGGTGACTAGTATCTTCTCAGATATGATTGGGAGCTTTATTGAGGTATTCATGGATGACTTCACCGTGCATGGGGACTCTTTTGATGCTTGCTTGGGGAACTTGAGCATGGTTCTAGAGCGTTGCATCTCTATGAACTTGGTGCTCAACTATGAGAAGTGCCACTTTATGGTTACTCACGGTGTAGTCTTGGGGCATATCGTCTCAAAGGAGGGAGTGGAGGTCGACAAAGCCAAGATTGATGTGATTATGACTCTGCCCTATCCCTCCACGGTGCGAGACATCAAGTATTTTCTTGGACATGCCGATTTTTACCGAAGGTTCATTAAAGACTTTTCTAAGAAGGCGTTGCCCTTATCTACTCTCTTGCCAAAGGATGTCCCTTTTGAGTTCACCGAGGCGTGCAAGGAGGCATTTGATGAGTTGAAGAGAGCTCTCACTAGCACACCTATCATTCGTGCTCCGGATTGGAGCAAGGGTTTTGAGATCATGTGTGATGCTAGTGACTATGCGGTGGGAGCGGTCCTTGGGCAAAGAGATGAGAAAAAGCCCGTGGTGATTTACTATGCATCTAGGGCATTAGATGCGGCCCAAAGGAACTATTCCACCACTGAAAAAGAGCTCCTAGCCGTGGTATTTTCCTTGGAGAAATTTTGATCTTACTTGCTCGGTACAAAAGTGACTGTCTTTTCAGACCATGCGGCTATTCGGTATTTGATGACCAAGAAAGAAGCCAAGCCGAGGTTGATTAGATGGATCTTGTTATTGCAAGAGTTTGATGTGGAGATCAAGGACAAGAAGGGCATTGAGAACACAGTGGCGGATCACTTGAGCCGACTAGTCCGAGAGGAGGAGCCCGGGTCCATAACCAAGACCTTCCCGGACGAGCATCTCTTTGCTCTCTCGGCCAAGCTTCCTTGGTATGCTCCTATTGTGAACTACTTGGTTGGAGGTACATTTCCTCCCTCTTACTCTAAAGCACAATGCATGAAGCTTAGACATGATGCTAGATTCTATGTGTGGGATGATCCTTACTTGTGGAAAATAGGTGTTGATCAATTGCTTAGAAGGTGCATCCCCGATATTGAGATTGCTTCTGTTATTAGCTTTTGTCATGAGCATGCTTGTGGTGGACACTTTGGGCCTAGGAGAACCGCTAGGAAGATCCTAGATAGCGGTTTCTTTTGGCCTAGTGTCTTTAGAGATTCATATGAGCATTGTAGGAAGTGTGATAGATGCCAAAGAGTTGGCAACATTTCGGCTAGGAATGAGATGCCCCAAGTGCCCATCTTGGTTAATGATGTCTTTGACATATGGGGCATCGATTTCATGGGGCCTTTTCCTATTTCATGTGGATTTGCTTATATCCTTGTTGCGGTGGATTAAGTTTCAAAGTGGGTAGAGGCAATAGCTACTAGATGTGATGATGCTAAAACTGTTGTGGATTTTCTTCGCACTAACATCTTTTGTAGGTATGGGGTGCCTAAGGCCATCATAAGCGACCAAGGCACACACTTTTGCAATAGGATGATGGCCGCCACTTTGAGACACTATCACGTCCATCATAGGACCTCCACGGCTTACCACCCCCAAACAAATGGACAAGCACAGATCTCCAACCGCTAAATTAAGGGGATTCTTGAGAAGATGGTAAAGCCAACAAGGAAGGATTGGAGCCAAAGGTTGAATGATGCCTTATGGGCATATCGGACTGCCTACAAGACGCCCATTGGGACCTCTCCCTTTCGGTTGGTCTATGGTAAGGCGTGTCACCTTCCGGTGGAGTTGGAACACAAGGCTTTTTAGGTCTTAAAGCAATGCAATTGGGATCTTGGAGCGGCCGGGCTTGATAGGAAGATGCAATTAAATGAGCTTGAGGAGTTGCGCCTAGAGGCCTATGAGGGCCAAACCGACTACAAGGCGAGGACCAAGCTCTATCATGATAAGTTCATCCTTCGGCGCTCATTTGAAGTAGGACAACAAGTCCTACTATTCTCTTTGCGACTAAAGTTGATGCCGGGCAAGTTGCGCTCTAGATGGACCGGTCCCTACAAGGTGACTAAGGTTTTCAATCATGGGGCACTTGAGCTAGAGAGCCCGGCCGATGGAAGTCGGTTCACAGTCAATGGGCAAAGGGTCAAACACTATCACGAGGATGCGGAATTGACCATTCAGAAGTTCGACCTTGCCTACCCATGGGACCCTAACCAATGACCTATGGTTAAGGTTCGTCAAGCCAACGACGTTAAACAAAGGCGCTCGCCGAGAGGCAACCCGACATTTTACAATATTTTGCATTTTACTTTCTTGCATTTTATACTAACCCTCACATCATTATGTTTGGAAAGGAAAAGGGATGTTTTTGTAGGCCGGGTACGCATTATACCGGATCTGCTAGCAAGATCCGGACGAGACCTAAGAGGACAGGACACGTCCGTGAGATCCAGGACCAACTGCTGCTACGCACGGTGCCTTCCTTGCTACGCATTTTAGTAGGATCCAAGCCCGACCCAGTCTTTCCATGAGCTATATTGGTGCTAGTCCGAGCCTGGTCATTTCGTGGCATGCAAGGACACCACCTATTTTCCTTTGCCTTGATTTTGTGCATATTATCTTGATTGAGTTGTGCCGTGAGGACACAGATCATTTCAAAAGTGTGGGGTGGGGTGTTTAGTAGTTTGTTGCGTCATCACGTCTATTTTCTTGCACATGCATGAGTCAGCACGTTTCCCTTTGAAAATTTTAATTTTTTTTGAATAAAATGCGTAGTTTTGCTAATAAAATGCGTAGGAATGGGGAGTTGGTGCTTTCATGATGCGAAATAGATGGATCCTAGTACATGCATTACTCTTATGAAATTTTAATTGTGCGACTAACATATGATCTAACTTCTTATGTGTCCTTATGAGTTGGGATAAATAGGGATGTGGAGTTGATAGAAATGTCCTAGTGAGACTTGACAAAACACTCAAGGATCCGGGATTCGAGTTACATGGTTATACGGACTTGTGGAGGCTGCATTTCGAGACTCGTGGTTGTAGTTGACTCCACCATTGCAGCGTTTATGCAAGTGGTGGGACGGGAATCAAACTGTCCTATCTCTAGTTTTAGTAGTCGGGAAAATAGATGAGTGACCCTCATCTTGACTCGCACGAAACGACAAGGATGAGAAAGAGCGGGGAGGTATTTCCATATGCTTGAGGGCGATGATTGGACCTCCCAAGAAGGAATGGACAAGAAAAATCACAAAAGGAACAAAGCTCAAAAGAAAAAATCAACTCATGTGAAAGCCTACCCGAAACAAAAAGTGAAGGATTATCGAAGTCACACCAAAGGCCAAAGGCCAAGTTCACTACAAAGATGTCCAAAGCAAGTACCAAAGACTTGACCCTTGATGCTCGAACCTATCATGTGCTAGAAGAAGCAACAAGTATAACCATGTAACAAGAACCGAGTCCAAGAGTGTAGATCATGGGTCTAAAAAGGACTATCTCCCATTCATCCGAATTGGTTTGCATCCCGACTCAAAGGTACATGTATCAAGTTAAATTCCATGTTTTAGCAAAATGCCTTGAGTAGTGATTGGGTAAGCATGGAAAGGGGGAAATCTAGGCTAGCATTTATATAGTGGCCGAGAAAGACTTGTGATATTTGTATGTGTTTTTCCTCTTATGACTTAAGGCCTTGTTCGGGACGAACAAGTTCAAGTGTGGGGTGATTTGATGAGACGTATTTATACGACTCGTTAAGTCATTAAAACCCACCATTTACGACATTTGATCATGAGAACGTTTACTTGTTAATGTCATTTTGGATTTCAGGGCCTTTTGGAGTATAAAGAGGAAACGAGCTTAAGAATGGCATTTTAGGCCACAAAAGCATCACAAGGTGTTTTGGGGATGAAATGGGATCTAAGGACTCGAGTCGGGACTCAAAACTACGTCCGGGACTTAAGAACTTGAGTCGGACTTGAGAACCATAGTCCAAGTCCAAGACCGGACTTGCCCACAGAAATTAGCACCAAGTAGCGTCCGGTACGCGTTCCTCGCCTAAGCCCAAAGACCGGACGCCCGACCGAGTACCCGAGTGCCCGAGGACTGCACGCCCGACCGAGTACCCGAGTGCCCGAGGACCGGACGCCCGACCGAGTACCCGAGTGCTTGAAGACCGAACGCGTCCCATACCAAAGACCGAGACCTTGCACCCGAGGAACCTCAGCGCTGATACAAGTGCCTGGACGCGTCCCAGCCATCCGACCGGACGCCAGACCGAGCAGCCGAGACCCATCCAACCGGGCATTCGAGCGGGCATCCGAGCGAGCATCCAAGCGTGCATCCGAGCGGGCATCCAAGCGTGCATTCGAGCGGGCATCCGAGCGGGCATCCAAGCGTGCATCCGAGCGCAACTCATCCTGCCCAGCGTCCGAGAGTCCAAGGACCAACCTTCAAGCCACGTCCAAGGACCTCAGTTCAGACCAATCCGAGGACCCTATGGATTTTATGCCGGACGCCTCAAGGACTCAAGGACTCAAGGGACCTTCTTCATGGACTCAACTTCATAGACCAAGACCCAAAGTCACATGGTCAACCCTTTGACCATTTCTCGGCTCGCTAATCGAGGATGACATCATCATTGGCGTGTGCTTCTTCCAAGCAAACTTCACAAATGCCAATCCTCCCCTTTCCAATATAGAAAGTCGGCTATAGGAGTTCATTGTGCCAAATTCCTTTCGCCAATCCAAGGTCTAGATCCTTCCTCATGTTCCTATAAAAGGAGGACCTTGGATCATTGTAAAACATTCGAAAATCTACTCAAAAATTCCATAGTTGTTACTCTTGTCATTTGGCTTGAAAGAAATCCAACATCTCTCTACTCCTTCTCTTCTTACATTACGCAATTTACATTCCACACTACACATTTTAGGTTGAGCCTAAAATCCGATTGTGATTCCCTTAGTTCTCATATTCATTTCATGAATATGAGTGGCTAAAACCTTCACAATTTGGTTTGGGGATCCCTAGTGTTGTATCAAGGCTTTGAGACCTTGATCTTAATGCTTCCTTGTATTCATTTGCTAGTCATGTGCCAATGGTTTGGGAATGGATACCTAGGCTAAACTAAGGCTTGAAAGGGCAAGGTTTAGCCATGTGGGTTCACTACCTCCATTGTGCTTGTTGTCATTGAAAAGTGAAACAAGCTTTTGCACCTAGTCTAGTACCCCTTGAAAGGGGTTATTAAACTTGTTCACACTAGAAATCCAAGTCTTGAAAAGGAATGGATTGTGGTGTATGCGCTCGAAAGGGCCTTACTTTAGGGTTTTTGTCTTGAAATGGAACTAACCCACACTTATGGATACAAGGATAGATCATTAGAGGTCAATGATGAGTTGAGCTACAACTAAAGGCTCCTAGACCGAATTCCATTCTCTTGATCACAATCCTCTTGCATTTACTTTCTTTACTTACATGTTCAAAACTATTTTCAAAACCCCAACTCGTCTTACTTTACTTTTCATTTCGCAAAAGAACAACAAGTATTTGAACTATTTCCCTTGGGTTCGACCCCTACTTGCCGCTCTACTAGTTTACTAGTGAGTTAATAGTGGTGGACTTATAAATATTAGATTTGATTTGAACACTACGACAAGTGCTCCATCAGTTACCCGGTTGTGAGTTGTCCATCTTTGCACAATTAATTTCATATATGTTTGGCATGCGTGCATTGGAATCTGAATGTGAACTTGGTGCTAGGATGGTCTAAAATGCATGATTAGGTGTGCTTGGTGTGGAATTGTGCTTGCATGAAAATTCAAGATGATGGTGATGTTTTAAGTGTGGAGTGTATAATCCTAGCTTGTTCTTTTGTCAAAAATCATACGAATGCTAGTGATTTCTCGGTGGATTTGTATTTTGCATCGATTTGTAGAGATGATTAGGTTTAAGTGTGGAGTTGGGTTTGAACTAGAATGGAAGGATAGTTGAAATCAAAAGTCGGGAAATCATTGAAGCTCAGTTCCCAGCCGACCGGCTGAGAAATTACTTCCACTCAGCCGATCGGCTGATATTACTCATTGAAAATTGATTGAATCGGTTGATTTCAGCCGGTCGGCTGACATTTGACCCGACCGGCTGAGATTCATTTAACCAAACCTCCTCATTTTCATTTGACTCGTTAGATTTCAGCCGGTCGGCTGAACATCGACCCGACCGGCTGAAAGTTCCCTATCCATTTCATTTCAAATCCATTACACTCGTCAGGTTTTAGCAGGTCGGCTGAGTATCGACCCGACCGGCTGATATTTGCCTATCCAAACAACCCCATTCCCTTTCCTTCTCATTTCAATCGACTGAAAAACATCACCCGATCTCCGCCGATCCAAACCTCGTCCAAGAAAATCCTCGCCCTCCGACCTTCATCCCCGCCTCGCTGTCACTTCCCAGCCACCGTCCGACCACCATAGACCAATCCTCACCTCGCCTCGCCTCGCCATCAGTTCGATCAGAAAGCCAAGCTCGCCCGATCTCTTCCGTCCAGCCACAAATCCTCCCATTCGACCCACCAAAACACCCGCCATAAACCCTGACAATTGCCTTGTCGTGAGGCAATGTGCAAGATTAATTTATAAGTCCACTACTTGAGACTTCACTATTGGGTAGTAAAGCAGTAAGTAGGGGTCGAACCCAAGGGAATTAGTGGATAGTTGTTCTTTGAGGAATTTGTACAGAAATGTAAGTGCGATTGGGGTTGATTGTGGTTTTAGTACTGAAAAGTAAATTACTGAAAAGTAAATGACTGAAAATAAAGTGCGTAAACTAAATACTGAAAAGTAAGTGCGGAAAATAAATTGCTGGAACAGTCGAGTTCAATATCAACTGATCAATATACTTTTGGTACTGGCCGCACGCTATAAGCGTAATGCGTACCAAAGATATATTGGGTTAATATTGAAAGCGTCTGTAGTAAGCGTACGGAAATGTAAAGACTGAAAGTAAATTACTGAAAGTAAAGTGTTGAAAGTAAATGTGCGGAAAGTAAAGTACTGAAAGTAAATGTGCGGAAAAGTAAATGTTAGGTGCTGAAAGTAAAGTTAGTTGCGGAAAGTAAAGGTACTGAAAAGTAAAGTTAGTTGCGGAAAGTAAAATACTGAAAAGTAAAGTTAGTTGCGGAAAGTAAAATACTGAAAAGTAAATGGTACTGAAAGTAAGCAGTTGATAATAGGACTGAAAGTAAAGTGACAGGTTGTGAATTGATTAATGGAAAGATTCGGTTTTAGGGGCCTTGTATCATAGTCCGTTCATCATCGACCTCTAATGATCGTTCTAAGTGTTCAAAGATGTATCAAGACCATTTCTAGCACTCGACTTGCCACACCGTCTAGTCCTTTTCAAGACATAGAACACTTGTTCTAGTTAGGCTAATTCCTCCTTTTGAAGTATCTTAGCCCATGTGCATCCACTTGATCAATCATTTCCGATCAACCAAGTGGTGTTTTAAAGAGGTTGAACTCCATGGAAAAGCTTTGCTCTTTCGAGCCACCACTTAACCATGTATGCTCACTGACGGGGCCCACTGCACTGTCGTTAAGGTGCAATGTTCTCTGTGCAAATAAATTTATATTTTCCGCTACTCGCAACTACACTACTGGGTAGCAAGTGGTAAGTAGGGGTCGAACCCAAGGGAGTCAGTGTGGATTAGTTGTTCTTTAATGAAGCTTATGCAGAAATTAAATGCGATTGGGGTTGAGTTTGAGTGTGATTTGAGAACTGAAAGTAAATTACAATAATAGACTGTAAGGAAAGGATTCGGTTTTAGGGGCTTTGTATCATATTTGTTTATCATTGACCGCTAATGATCTTACCAAGTGTTCAAAGATGAATCGAGGCTATTCCTAACACAAGACTTGCAACATCGCGTAGAACACTTGAAATGATCATGCTAAGTATTCAAAGATGAATCGAGGCTATTTCTAGCGCAAGAATTGCAACACCATTTAAAACACTTGTTCTACTTTAGACTAATTCCTCCTTTCGAAGTATCTTAGCCTTATGTGCATCCATTTGATCTTCTGTTACGATTTCCTAAAATGGTTTTTTAGATAAGTCGAACTCCTCAGATAAGTTTTGCTTGTTACAGCTTCCACTTACTGAGTATGTTCACGAATCCCCACGGAAGAGCTTTGCTTGTTACAGCTTCCACTCAACCTTGGAAATTCTGACTTGATATATGGCACATAGAACAAGTTTTGAATATAGAGATACTCTAAGAGTAGAGTCTAAAACATTTATAATACAAGTACACCCCTGCGACCAAGTATAAGCTTTTAGCTGCTTGTATTCATGTCAAGGAATACAAGCAAACTATTGTCTTGAACAAGGGTACCGAATAATAAAATAACTTTAAAGTAAAAACAAATAATACTTTAAAGTAATTTTATACCTTACAATAAGCGGAGGAGAGGAGCTCCTAGGCAAGATCCAAGCGCCAAAAGTAGCTCCAAAATGAAGAACAATATTTATTGAAAGTGAAGAGAAGAGGGTTAAGCCCTCTATCTCTCTAAAACATTTGTGATTTGTGGTGGATGGGATGATATTTACAAGAGGAATGGGGTGGTATTTATAGGGAGGAGAAGGGATGAGATGTGGAGGAGAGGAGGACAAGTGTCACATTCCCATGGTGAGCTCCATTTAGCCGCCTCTTCTAGAAGGGGAAGAAGGAGGATGGCTTGGCCTCCAAGTAGCAGCCCATGTGAGGAGGAGCCTCCCATGTGAGGAGGAGCCTTCTAGATCCTTGTGATCTTTTCACAAAAGCCATCGGTTTGACCAAAATTTGACCAGAGCTTTGGCCGGAGCTTCTTGGATTTTGGAGAGTGTATTCTGAATGAAAATGTCATTCTAAGATGATCTCAAGAAGGAACCTAAGCCAAATTTTGCTTGGAACATGGTCGAAATCCCAAATCGGCTGAAATTGCCCTCGTTTGGCCTTTACCGGGCTCGGTGCCTTTGCATCGCGTTCTTGTCCAAATGCCGACTGCTCTAGCATATTTGAGTGATTCCAAGTCGGTTCCATGAAGGATGTTAAGGCTGATTTTGAGTGTAGCATGGTCGTGACCTGGAATGACTCGTACTTTATTTTCAGCTTAAAAACTCCTCCTTAGCCTGTATTCTCTCTAGACTCTGAAATACCCTGTAGATAAATATCAGAACTAACAAGCAAAAGTTAAATAGACAAAGAGTCTAATTTGGTGGGTTTAACTGTGTTTATGATTCGTAAAATTATGGTCCATCACTCACGAACCCCATGGAAAAGCTTTGCTCTTTCGAGCCTCCACTCAACCATGTTGTTCTAACCTAATATATGGCACATAGAACAAGTTTGAACATAATAGAAGCGTTAAGAAAAGGGTCTAAAACGTTTGCATGATACAAGCACAACCCTTCAACCGAATGAAGGGTTTAGCTACGAATATCCATAGAGGTGGATACCATAGCTAATTGCGTGGAAAAGTAAAGGTTTTGGTTTTGAAAACAAAGACAAGAAAGTAAGGTGTTGGAAAGTAAAACTCAAGAACAAACTTGAGCACTCAAGAACTAACAAGAGTACTCAAGATACAAAGTAAATCTAGACTAGAAAAGCAAGAGAGGCTCTAGGTTTTGGGCAAGAGGGCTCTCGGTTTTTGGCAAAGGAAATGAAGAACAAACTCAAACTTCACTCAAGAACTCTCAAGAACACTCAAGAACAAGAGAGAAGGTAGAGCTTTTGATTCAAAAGTAAAGTGTTTACAAGGATTTGTGGGATGGATTTTTGAGAACTTCTCTATCTAAGTAACAAAGGACATTGATTCAAGGAGGGGAAGCCCTCCTTTTATAGCCAAGTGTGGCGGTGGAGGAGAGGTAGTGGAGTAGGATATTTCCTCCTCCAACCGCCTCTATTCCTCCCATAAGTCCGGTTGAGCTTGGTTGGCCTTCGGTTGGACTTGTTTGACACAAAAGGGTGCACTTGCCTTGCACATGGGCGGCTGAGGTGTGAGTGAGCCAAGAGACATCCCCCTTGGTCATTAGATCTTCGTTGAGGCTTGGAACAAGTCATTAGACTTAGTTTGAGGCTTAGTTCCTTCCCAAAGCGCAACCGAAGTAAATAGTAAGGTCAACTAGTAGAAGTACTAGTTTGGATTTGGTTGAACTTCGCCGGGGTGTGGCCGGAGTAACAAATGACCGGAGCATGGTGGTGGTTGGATTTGACTTGATCGGAGCATCACCGGAAGCTCACAGGAGCATGGCCTGAAAGTGGCTAGAAGTTGGCCGGAGCTGCCGGAATCTTCGCCGGAGTAGGTTGCGTCAACGACCGTTGATTCTGAACGACAAGATCAATACAAGCATGTTTTGTCAAGGAAGTTAAACCGGATTTTGGCCGGAGCATGGTCATGGCCCGGGGTTGAAGTTTTCCTCGGGCCCTCGGTCGACCGAGCCCGGGCGCTGCTCTCGGCGCGGTCCTGGTACTCTCGGACTCGGCTCTCGGCGCTCTCAGGTGTGGGTGCTCGGCTCTCTCGGCATGGGCACTAGGCTCTCTCGGCACGGGCGCTCGGCACTCAGGATTTATGTTCCCGGTACTCCCGGCAGGGACCTGAGGTTCTCGGTACTGGGCCTGGGCACCCGGCTGGGCTCCTCGGTCCTCGACTGGGGTCCTCGGTCCCTGGTTTATTTTTCTCGGTCCCCGACTGGCCCGACTTGACTTGTAATCCATTTTTGGTTTAAGAACCCCCTTTTTAGCTCGTTTCTTCTCTAAACCTCAAAATAGCCTGTACAACAAAAATGGAACTAACAAGTAAACGTTGTTAAGACAAAGTGTCTAATTTGGTGGGTTTAACTATCTTAATGAATCATATAAATATGGTCCATCAGATCACCCCACACTTATACTTGTTCGTCCCGAACAATGCTATTCGAGAGAGAAACACAAAATCCAAGTAATAAGCTCTAAATAGGAAAGTGAGAATGTGGAACTAGATTTATCCTATCCATGCAATACTTACTTGTTACCAAACTAAACCGTGTAAATACTTAGAAGAAACTTGATACTTGTACCTTCGAGCCGAGATGCCAATTAATTTGGATGATTCGGGAGATAGCCCTTTTCAGGCTCCTGGACTGCATTCTCGGGACCGACTCGCACTATATGGTTAACTTGTAGCTTTCTCTAGCACATGACTTGGTTCGAGTTTCAATGATATGAGCTCTTTGACTTCTTTTTGATGAGGGACAGCTTTTGAAGTGATTTGGTCTTTGGCCTTCGATTTTGAATTTGAGTTTCTTCACTTTTGTTTTGGTTAAAACCTTCACAATTTTGGCCTTTGGCCTTTGATTTGCTTCTTCGAGCTTTGCTCCTTTGTGATTTGCTTGTCCATTTTCTCAACCTTTTGGGAGGTCCAATCATCATCCGAGAGCATATGGAAATACCTCCCCGCTCTTTCTCATCCTCGCCGTTTCGCGCGGGTCAAGATGAAGGTCGCTCATCTATTTTCTCGGCTACTAGGACTAGAGTTAGGACGGTTTGATTCCCGTCCCGCCTCTTGCATAAACACTGCACGGCGGAGATGACTCTAATTTCCAATGAAACCCGAAGTGCAGCCTCCACTGACTTCTTAAACCATATAGTGAAATTCGATCCTTTGAGTGCTTGCCAAGCCTCTCTAGGGCATTTTATATCAACTCCACATCCCCTGTATATCTCAGCACAAAGGGACAATTAAGAAGTTACATCCTCAAGTTTTTATACAGTTGAGATTTCATAAGGTAAATGCTTGAATTTAGATCTATCTTTTTCACATTCTCAAGTTCATATTTTCAAAAAGATAATATTAAGGGAAAAGGAAAAAAAGAAAGCATGTTAAACTAATTATGTGCAAACGCAGTTCTCACCCCACACTTTTGAATGAAGGCGTGCCTCTCGGCATGACTTAGTTCAAAAGCCGATTGCAAGCAAATATTTACAAGAGAAGGAAATGACATTAAGGAAAAGGGAAGAACTGAACTCCCTTTACATTGTCGTTGCATGTCGAGGACATGCGAGCAAATGACATGGCTCGGAGCGGAATAATCGAGGGAGTTCGGCTGGGGCCTTGAACTCTCGGCGCTCTCCAAAGTTGATTCCTATACAAGTAGTCATTCCTTCTATACACAAAATGGGTGAGAGCGACTGACAAGGTAAAAACTAAATGACAAAAATTAAATGACTGAAAAGAAAAAATGCCGGGTTACCTCCCGACCAGTGCCTTTGTTTAATGTCGTTAGCTCGACGATTGGGGATCACAAGTTTGGATCCCATGGGCGGTTCAGGTCGTATTTCTGCGCAGTTAAGTCGACCTCACCGTGGTAATGTTTGACTCGCTGCCCGTTCACCGTGAATCTGCTTCCATTGTCCATGCTTTCCAACTCAAGCATCCCATGGTTGAATACCTTAGTCACGGTATAAGGGCCGGTCCATCTTGATTTTAGTTTGCCAGGCATCAACTTCAATCGTGAGGAGAAGAGTAGCACTTGTTGTCCTTCCTCAAATGAGCGTCGGAGGATGAATTTGTCATGATACAATTTGGTCCACGCTTTGTAGTCCGTTTGCCCTTCATAGGCCTCAAGCCGCAACTCCTCAAGCTCACACAGATTAAGCTTTCTATCCAGTCCGACAGCCTTCAAATCCGGATTGCAATGCTTGAGCGCCCAATAGGCTTTATGTTCTAATTCCACCGGAAGGTGGCATGCCTTCCCATAAACTAGCCGAAAGGGGGAGGTTCCAATTGGCGTCTTGTATGCCGTCCGATAAGCCCAAAGAGCTTCATCTAGCCTCTGACTCCAATCTTTCCTTGCCGGCTTCACCATGTTTTCTAAAATACCTTTGATTTCGCGGTTGGAGATCTCCGCTTGACCATTGTTTTGGGGATGATATGTCGTGGATGTCCGATGGTGGACATGGTAGTGCTTCAAGGTGGCAGCCATCGTGCGGTTGCAGAAATGAGTTCCTTGGTCGCTTATTATGGCCTTGGGTACCCCGTACCTACAAAACAGGTTAGTGCGCCAAAAATCTATGACAGTTTTTGCATCGTCGCACTTTGTGGCCTTAGCCTCTACCCATTTTGACACATAATCTACAGCAACTAAAATATAAGTATAACCGCATGAAACTGGGAATGGTCCCATAAAATCAATGCCCCAAATGTCGAAAACATCGTTGACCAATATGGGTACTTGAGGCATCTCATCTTTAGCTGACACATTTCCTACTCTTTGGCACCTATTGCATTTTTTACACTTCTCATAGGCATCTCTAAATATACTCGGCCAAAAGAAGCCGCTATCTAGGATTTTCCTAGCGGTTCTCCTAGGCCCGAAGTGTCCTCCACATGCAAATTCATGGCAGAAGCTAATAACAGAAGCTATTTCATTATCGGGGATGCATCTTCTAAGTATTTGATCTGCTCCTATTTTCCACAAATATGGATCATCCCATAAGTAATGTCTAGCATCATGCCCAAGTTTCATGCATTGTGCTTTAGTAAAAGAAGGAGGAAATGTACCTCCTACAAGGTAGTTGACGATTGAGGCATACCACGGCACCTTGGTTGAGACGGTGTATAGGTGCTCGTCTGGAAATGACTCGGTTATGTGCCCCTCTTCTTCCTCTTGGACAATCCTGCTTAGATGGTCGGCCACAGTATTCTCAATCCCCTTTTTGTCCCTTATCTCCACATCAAATTCTTACAGTAGCAAGATCCACCGAATGAGCCTTGGCTTGGCCTCCTTCTTCTTCATTAGGTAACGGATGGCAGCATGGTCAGAATAAACTATCACTTTTGCTCCAAGCAAATAGGATCTTAATTTTTTCAGAGCGAATACCACTGCCAGGAGTTCCTTCTCGGTGGTGGAGTAGTTTCGTTGGGCAGAATCTAGGGTTCTTGAGGCGTAGTAGATCACAACCGCCTTCTTATCAACCTTTTGGCCGAGAACTGCCCCCACGTCATAATCGCTCGCTTCGCGCATGATTTCGAATGGTAGTCCCCAATTTGGCGTTTGGATGATAGGTGTGCTAGTGAGGGCTTTCTTCAGATCATCAAAGGCCTCCTTGCATGCATTGGTGAATTTAAAAGGGACTTCTTTTTGGAGAAGAGTGGATAGAGGCAACGCCTTTTTGGAGAAGTCTTTGATGAATCTTTGGTAGAATCCTGCATGGCCAAGGAATGATTGGATGTCTCGAACCGTGGATGGGTATGGTAGAGTCATGATCAGGTCGATTTTTGCTTTGTCCACTTCCATGCCTTCTTGTGAGACGACATGACCTAAGACTATTCCGTGAGTAACCATGAAGTGGCACTTCTCATAATTGATCACTAAGTTCATTGACACACATCGTGCCAAAACTGTGCTCAAGTTGCTTAGGCATGCGTCAAATGTGTCTCCATAGATGGTGAAATCATCCATGAAGACCTCGATGAATTCTACAATCATGTTTGAGAAAATGCTGGTTACCACCCTTTGAAAAGTCCCCGGGGCATTGAATAGACCGAACGACATCCTTCTGAAGGTGAATGTGCTGAATGGGCAGGTGAATGTAGTCTTCTCTTGGTCCTTAGGTGCTATGGGGATCTGGTTGTAGCCCGAGAATCCGTACAAGAAACAGAAATATGGTTTGCCCGTCAGTCGGTCTAGCATTTGATCGATGAATGGCAGAGGGAAATGGTCCTTCCTTGTGACCGCATTCAATTTTCTGTAATTGATGCACATTCTCCAGCCATGTTTGGCCCTTGTTGTCACCATTTTTCCTTCGGTATCTTCCTCAACTGTGATCCCACTTTTCTTCGGGACCACATGAACAGGGCTCACCCATTGGCTATCCGAGATGGGATAGATAACGTCCGCATCTAGTAGCTTCTGAATTTCCTTCTGGACGATTTCCATCATGATAGGGTTGAGTCGTCGTTGAGGCTCTCTTGATGGCTTTGCTCCATCCTCAAGTAGAATACGGTGCATGCATACAGCAGGGCTGACTCCTCTCAAGTCGGCAAGAGTCCATCCAATTGCTAGTTTATGCTGTCTCAACACTTTTACCAAACGATGTTCCTGGCCTGCTTCCAAGCCACTCTTAATGATCACCGGGAGTGTGTTATTTTCTCCAAGGAATGCGTACTTCAGATGCCCGGGTAGGGGCTTCAATTCTATTTTGGGAGCTTGCATTACCGAGGGAAAAAAGGTATTGGATTTGAATAGTTTTACCTCGTTGACTTCATATCCTGGTGTGAGAGGCTCCGAGATTGTTAAGTGGGCTAGTGTTTTATGCAAGCCTTCGGCCAATTCATATGAGCTTTCGGCTCCATTGAGTATGGCTTCTAAGGGATCTGTTCTTGGTTCTGGCTGCACTTTTTGTACCAGGTCGTCCAAAGTGTTGAGAGCGTGCACTTCCTTGAACTCCATGGGATGCTTCATTGCTCGGAATATGTCGAAGCTAAAGGTCTCTCCTTCCACCTCTATTGAGAGCATCCCACTTCCACAGTCTATCTTCATTTTTGATGTTTTGAGAAATGGACGGCCAAGAAGGATGGGTGCATGGTCTGTTGGTTCGCTATTTTCCATTTTTTAGACGTAGAAATCCGCTGGAAACACCAATTCGCCTACTTGAACCAGGACGTCTTCTATTTTGCCCTCGGGCTATTTGCACAACCGATCTGCCAGTTGAATAGTGATACCGGTGGGTTCGAGTGGTCCAATCCTAATGCATGAGTAGATAGAGAAGGGAAGAACGTTGATTGATGCTGCAAGGTCTAGCATGCAGTTCTCGATCCGGATGTTGCCAATTGTGCATGGAATGGTGTAAGTTCCCGGATCACCGCATTTTAGGGGCACCTTTCGTTGTATGACGGCCGACACGTTCCTACTCATTAGTTCATGATCATATCTAGTATTCTTCCTCCGGTTGGTGCAAAGTTCTTTTAAAAACTTAGCATATCGAGGAATTTGCTTGATTGCTTCCAAGAGGGGGATGTTGATTTCGACTTTGCTGAACAACTCAAACACGCCCTCATCCATGACAAGTTGTTTTGGCACACGAGCAGGTACTGGAAATGGAAGTGCTGCGCTTATTTTGGAGGACTCGGTTCTAGGCACCGGGTGTTCCTTGTGCTCTTCGGATGCGTTCCCTTCTTCTTTAGTCGCGTCCTCCTCTTCCTCGGACGGGTCCTCATTTTTCTCGGCCGCGTCCTGCTCAAGAGTTTCGAGAGCCTCGGGCCTTTTGTCCTCCTCTTGCTCCATGGGTTTGACGACAAGTTTTCTCCCACTCCTAAGGGTCACGGCATTAACATTTTCTTTCGGGTTTTGAATGGTTTGTGAAGGAAGTCTGCCAGGTTCATTAGTGAGCACGGACATTAAGGTGGCGAGCTGGGACATTTGCTTCTTCAAGTCCGAGATATCTCCCTTTATCTCGACTTGGAATCGATGCATCGAGCCCACGAGTTCCTTCACCTCATCATCAAGGGATTTGTTCGGTCCTTGCGGATTGCTCGGGCCGGCTTGGTACTAATTCGGTCCCTTCTGCTGATACTGACCTGTCGGGTACTGGTTTGGTCCTTTTTACTGATATTGGCCTGCTGATGGAGCGTTCTGGTTGTACTGCCTGTGGGGAGGTTGGTAGAATGACTGAGCTAATTGAGGTGTGGCTTGTTGTGTCTCCCTCGGAGGGTGGTTGTCGTTCTGCCAAGTTGGGTTGGTTACTTAATTATACTGCCGGTTTGGTCCGGCTCTGTCGTTGCTGTTGTTGTTGTTGTATCCTTGGTATCCTACCACTGCATTCACTTTTGCCGGCTCTTCTACTATTAACGTTGGGCATGCGTCAGTCTTGTCGTCTGTAGAACTACAAAACTCGCAAGGCTTCACTTGAACTGGCTGCCTTCGTAGGATCTGAACCATCATCTCCTTCATTTGTTTCATCTCCTCTGGCATAGAGTTCATCGGTGTTTCAGCCTTTGCCACATTCTTTGTTCGGGAAAATTCTTCCTGTCGAGTTGTCTCCTCTCTAAATCGGGCATTTTCAGCAACGTCGGTGATGAGTCGCCTTATACCGCTCAGTGATAGATTCATCATGGATCCTCCAGCTGAGGCATCCAGGAGAATTTTATCTAAGGGTCTCAATCCATTAATGAGGTATTCGATGACGAGTTTCTCAGGCAGTCCGAGGGTGCGACAGCTTCTCTCCAGGCGGTTGAATTTTTCCAGGTAGTCGTACATGGTTTCATTGGTCCCCTGCTTGATGTCCTGCAGTTGCCTCCTTACTTGCATCGTTTTTCCCGCTGGGTAGTATTTGTCCAGGAATTTCTTTTGCATCTGAGCCCATGTTCTGATGCTTCCCGAAGGCAATGAAAGGAACCTGTCGTTCGCCGAGTCGATGAGGGAAAAGTAGAAAGCCTTCAATTTGAAGTCTTCTACATTCACCCCATTGGGCCTTAGATTTTGGCAAATGCCATGTAAGCGTTGGAGATGAGTTGTCATAGATTCTCCATGAGTTCCTGAGAACTTGGGCAAATTGTGGACCACTGATGTGTTGATGGCGATGTTTTCTAGTTCAGGGCCCTTGTAAATGCACCACAGCTGATTTCTGAAATCCGGTGCCGACAGTTCTCCCATAGTAGGTTCACGGAAGTAGTTGTCCCCATAGTACTCATCGAATACGGGTTCTCATCTTGGCTCTTGTCGATATTGCGGGGGTGGTGGATGTCTATGGGGGTTGTTGCGCTGGACCAGCTTCATTTCAGTCCTCGGGCGGGCCTTGGTTTCTCCTGATGGCCTCCCTTTCACGAGCTCTTTGGTTTCGGATGAGTTGCTCCGGATCGTCGAGAATTGGAAATGGAGGCAGCGCCTCATTATTTCGATCGAACAGATTTATCTCGTCGTCATCTTGATAGTCATGGTGGCTTTCCGCACGAGACCTGGTTATGCAGAAGCGAGTTTGAAATTTAAGAGAAAAAAAGAAAAATAAAAAGAAAGAACAATTATCGATTGATAATTTCTAATTCCCCGGCAACGGCGCCAATTTGACAATTGCCTTGTCGTGAGGCAATGTGCAAGATTAATTTATAAGTCCACTACTTGAGACTTCACTATTGGATAGTAAAGCGGTAAGTAGGGGTCGAACCCAATGGAATTAGTGGATAGTTGTTCTTTGAGAAATTTGTACAGAAATGTAAGTGCGATTGGGGTTGATTGTGGTTTTAGTACTGCAAAGTAAATTACTGAAAAGTAAATGACTGAAAATAAAGTGCGTAAAGTAAATACTGAAAAGTAAGTGCTGAAAATAAATTGCTGGAACAGTCGAGTTCAATATCAATTGATCAATATACTTTTGGCACTGGCCGCACGCTATAAGCGTAATGCGTACCAAAGATATATTGGGTTAATATTGAAAGCGTCTGTAGTAAGCGTACAGAAATGTAAAGACTGAAAGTAAATTACTGAAAGTAAAGTGCTGAAAGTAAATGTGCGAAAAGTAAAGTACTTAAAGTAAATGTGCGGAAAAGTAAATGTTAGGTGCTGAAAGTAAAGCTAGTTGTGGAAAGTAAATGTACTGAAAAGTAAAGTTAGTTGCGGAAAGTAAAATACTGAAAAGTAAAGTTAGTTGCGGAAAGTAAAATACTGAAAAGTAAATGGTACTGAAAGTAAGCAGTTGATAATAGGACTGAAAGTAAAGTGACAGGTTGTGAATTGATTAATGGAAAGATTCGGTTTTAGGGGTCTTGTATCATAGTCCGTTCATCATCGACCTCTAATGATCGTTCTAAGTGTTCAAAGATGTATCAAGGCCATTTCTAGCACTCGACTTGCCACACTGATGGACCATATTTTTATGATTCATTAAGACAGTTAAACCCACCAAATTAGACGCTTTGTCGATTTAACTTTTGCTTGTTAGTTCCGATATTTATCTACAGGGTATTTTGAAGTCTAGAGAGAATACATGCTAAGGAGGAGTTTTAAAGCTGAAAATGAATTACGAGTCATTCCAGGTCACGACCAAATTCTGACTTTCCAGAACCTGACGTGGAATCACTCAAAACAAATCCAACCGAAGGGCAATCAGAGTCAGTCCGGAGCTGAAAGAACCGATGGCTTTTTGGGATGAGTGATGAGTCGTATTTATATGACTCGTCGAGTCAACTAATCCCATCTATTTGGACACTTTTATATGTGAACATTTACTTTTTAGTATGGTTTTGCATTTCAGGTGTTTCGGAAGCTCTAGGAGGAAACGTGCATAAAAGACGGCATTTTATGCCGAAAACACCACAATAGCAGATCAGACATTTGGACGCTTGACGGAGCGCTGGGAATGGACCTTTGATCAGCAAAATACGAGCTACATGGCGTCGCGTAGCTGACTCAATTCCCTAAAACTCTCTAGTTCACACCGAGACCATCCGAGGTCATTTGGAGGGTCTAATCGAGAGCCGAAGTCAATACAGATGCGCAGAATGGATGAACAGTCTCCGAGCAGATCGCGGACGCAGGCAATTTTAACTCGCCATAAAATGTACATTGTCCGCGCCATAAAATGTACACTGCCCGCTCCGATAACCTTCTCATCGTCCGCGGCTATGACGTCATCAACGCGTTTTGATGACATCAGCAGGCCGTAACTTGGAAATTAAGCCCAAAATTCAGACTTGGAAACCCTAGGACTTTCCCTATAAATACAACCACAGCCGGGGAGCTGCGCTTCGGTGAAGTTGTTCTTTTTTTTTATTTATTTTTCCGTTCTTTTTTTATTTAGTTTTGCTTTATGGTGCACCATGTCTTCTTATTATAGTACAGAGCCTTGGAACTATGAGGAGTTTTCCCCACCATCCTTCCAACTTGAAGTCCGCGAGAAGATCATCAACCTCAAGCAATCCCGGGACGAAACATTGGACGAGTACTTGTCGTACTTTGATTCCATTGTGACGAGCTGCCCGCACCATGGATTCACAAACCTCTATCTTCTTCAAAGGTTTCTCGGTGGAATGATGCCACATGTGTGGAATTGGCTTAATGATGCGGCGGGAGGCTTGGTGTATAACTTAGATATGGACGATCTTTGGCACTTGATAGATGATTTGGCCGAGTGGTCAACAGAAAATCAGGCCAAGCAGCTCGAAGAACTGGCCAACACGGTGCACCAAATCCAGGCCGAAGCCGAGGAATCATGGGCAATAGTAGAGGCGGCTCAAAAAGAAGCTGCATACCGGATCAATGAGATGCTCAACATGAAGCCAAGGGTCAGCAAGGAGGAGCCTAGATCAAGTTACACCGAGCCAACAGAGGATAAGGACCCATGGATGACTGAAGAAAAACTCAATTCAGATTACCTCGGGCATTTAGAAGGAAACGGCCCACTGGCGCCTGAAGAAGAGCCAGCCGAGCCACTCGAATCGGACCTCATTACCGAGCTGCCCGAGACAGTTCCGGTGCTCGCTGCCGAAATGCCCGAGATCGTGCCTGACATCATATGCAACACCTCCATCACAACCACAGCGTCACAGACAGTGCCTAATCCGGAAGAGAACATCAGCACATTGGCCATGATAGACGAACCAGAGGTAGAAAACAGAGAAGAGGTGGCGAATTCAGAGGGGATCGCGGATGATGTGCATATTAACGCCATCCACGGACAGCTAACATAAACAGAACCCGCGGAGATAACATTCGAAGAACCCGCGGAGGAACAGCTGGCCGCGGACGAAGTACATGTTGTAGCTGCGGATGAAGAAGACTCTATCGATCTGCGGATGTAACACTTAAAGTGTTCTTCACCCGCGATCTGGTCTGATATGAATTTGAAAACTGATCCTTCTTTATCGTTTTCTGTACAGGTAAGAGCTCCGGAAGAGCATATGATCAACCAGAATGAGCTAGATGGCGAGTTGGAGGTGAAGCATGAGCCAGAGAAGCCAACGAGGGAGCACTCACTCGCTACGAGTCAAGGAGCACCGCCTGAAAAGTGTAAGAACCCAGGTGTCTTGACAGTCTCCCGTGATGTCGGTAAAACCCTCATACACCACTGTTTAATCGATTTGGGTGCTCATATTAATACCATGCCATACTCTTTATCGTGCTCTTTGAAATTGGGACCATTGAAATTCCCTAAACTATTGGTAGAGTTAGAAAATACATCACGTGTTCGTCCTGTTAGTTTACCTGAGGATCTAACGCTCCATGTTGGAGATATTGCTGTTCCTGTAGACTCATATATTTTGCAGATTGGAGATGCTAGAGATAATGATCATCGATCACTTATTCCGGGACGACCACTCCTCTCTGCCACAAAGACGAAGATTGACATGGGAACATGCCTAAAGTCGCTTGTGTTTGACGGCAAGATACTTAACTTCCAAATTGACGAAGATGCCAACCGTTCATACATGAAGAAGCGACCGAGACATGGCATGTTTGAATGGAAACCAGGATGGAGAAACACTAGAGCACGACTCGATGGACCTGTAACTATAATCAAGGTATCCTCGCCAACTCGGAAGGATGTAAAGGCGAACCCGCCTGATCGATTGAGAGCAGACATGAACACACCATCAAATAATGATTTTGGGCAGGTTGAAGGAATAGCTGAGGCAAAATTGTACCTCACACGTCCATGGGATCCTAACTTGTGATTCCTAAAGAGGTAACGTCGAGCCAACGACGTAATACAAAGGCGCTCGCAGGGAGGCAGCCCGGCAAATTTTTTGCTTTCTCATTTTATTTTGTTTTTCTTTTTATTTGAGTCTTGAGTCATATGTCTTCACATTGTCGTCTGGGAAAGAGGAACATTTTTATGCAGGAAACAGGTGCAACTCAGAGCAGGTCGCGGACCACGTCCACATTATCCTCCGCGGATGGAGTTAAGTTTAAGTGTTGACCGCGGGGTTAAAATGGGCGTGATCCGCGGTTGACCATGGTTGACTGGCGTTGACTGACTCGTTTGACCGGAATTCTCATCTTCACACGACGAAACGAGGGGAGTACCTGTTCACTTTAATCTCTTCCTTTTCCATTTGTTGCATGCATAGCTGTGTCTTTAAATTTCAGTCGTGCCGTGAGGACACGTCAGTTCAAAAGTGTGGGGTGGGAGAGTCAGTTTGTTGTGTTAGCAGGTTTAATTTTTGCACCTGCATAGTGTCAGCACGTTTCCCTTTAAAAAAAATTGGAAGTATGAAATTTCTCTCTATTTCCTAGATTTGCAGTATTGGATGTTGATAATGTGAAATAGATAGAGCCGATTACATGCATGCCTCTTGTGAAATTTGAATTGCGCAATAACATGTGAACTTAACCCTTTACGTGCCTTTGAAAGTTGAGATAAACAGGGATGTGGAGTTGATAGAAACGTCCTAGAGAGACTTGACAAAGCGCTCAAGGACCGGATTCGAACTATATGGTTATGTGGATTTCGTGGAGGCTAGCACTTCGAGGCGACATGGTTACGAGTCTGCTCCGCCACTGCGGTACTTTTGCGGTTGGTCGGGACGGGAATACATCACACCGTCCAAACTCTAGTCCAAGTAGCCGGGAAAATAGTCAAGCGACCCTTGGCTTGACTCGCGTCAAAAGGACAATGATGAGTGAGAGCAAGTAGGTTTGAGCAATCACAATCCGCCACACAAGGAAACAAATTCGATCAATTGTGAAATCTTACACCGCAATAAAGTGAAGTGTCCCATTGATACATCAAACCGAGTCACTACAAGCTGTCCGAAAAGTACTCAAACACCTTGAAGCTCGAATCAATCACGTGCAAGAAGAAGCAATGAAGCGTAACCATGTAGCAAGAGTTCGGAACCAAGAGTGCGGTTCATGGGTCTAAAAGGGACTATCTCCCGAGACATCCGAATTGATTTGCATCTCGACCCAAAGGTAACACGTATCATTACTTTCATGTTTGAGCACAAGACTTTTAGTAACGAGTATGCATGGAAAGGTGAAGTCTAGACTAGCGACTCATATTCATGTAGCATTATTCAGGACGTCGAAGAAATTGTGGTGTTACATTTATTTTCCTTTTATGACTTTGTTCTTGTTCGGGACGAACAAGTTTAAGTGTGGGGTGGTTTGACGAGTCGTATTTATACGACTCGTCGAGTCAACTAATCCCATCTATTTCGACACTTTTATATGCGAACAGTTACTTTTTAGTATGATTTTGCATTTCAGGTGTTTCGGAAGCTCTAGGAGGAAACGTGCATAAAAGACAGCATTTTATGCCGAAAACACCACAATGGCAGATCAGACATTTGGACGCTTGACAGAGCGCTGGGAATGGACCTTTGATCAACAAAATACGAGCTACATGGCGTCGCGTAGCTGACTCAATTCCCTAAAACTCTCTAGTTCACACCAAGAGCATCCGAGGTCATTTGGAGGGTCTAATCGAGAGCCGAAGTCAATACAGATGCGCAGAATGGATGAACAGTCTCCGAGCAGATCGCGGACGCAGGCAATTTTAACTCGCCATAAAATGTACACTGTCCGCGCCATAAAATGTACACTGCCCGCTCCGATAAACTTCTCATCGTCCGTGGCGATGACGTCATCAACGCGTTTTGATGACGTCAGCAGGTCGAAACTTGGAAATTAAGCCCAAAATTCAGACTTGGAAACCCTAGGACTTTCCCTATAAATACAACCACATGCATTAGGGTTTCGCAGCAATCCATCATCGAAGCATCCCATCCTCTCTCGAGTTCTTCATTCGGCATAGAGAAGAATTTCTACTTTTATTATGTCTTTTATTTTCAGCATGTGTATCTAAATTTCTCTATTCGGTTTAGGGTTTAGTATATTGTGACGATGTTTTGAGACTCTTTTCACTTAATGCTATTTTATGTTCTACTAGTTCTTGTGCATATTTATCCCGGACTGAATTGTGAAGCTAAGTGGAGACTTGCAATGGTAAAGCTTAGCCGAGCAATTCAGCCCCTTATTTTGCTGCTTGTTTGATACTGAAACGTTAAGACAAGTAGTTGCACTTAATCTTGCATAACCTGAAACGGAGTGTTAGATTTACTAGAACTAGAAGTCTATAACCTGAAACGGAGTAGATTGTGATGTAAGTGCTTGAAACGGCCTTACTTTAGGTTATAACCTGAAACGGAGTAACCACACTTAAGAACATAAGATCAGATCATTAGAAGTCGATGATAAACTAAGTCACAGTAGAAAACCCTAGACCGAACGTTTTCTCATATTGAATCACAACCTTTTCTTTACTCGCACCTTTAACAATCTACACACCCCCAATTGTCTTTCTCTTCTGCCACAGAACAACAAGTAACCTTACCAGCTCCCTTGGGTTCGACCCTTGCTTGCCACTACACTAGTTTCTCGCAAGGAAAATATAAATTTAAATTTGCCAGTCAAACGACGCCTGTCAATGAGCTCACAAAACTCACAAAATCTCTTCTCTCCTCCACCTAGCCGGCGGCTAAGCCACTCCACCTCTCCCCTTCCTCCATGTGGCCGGCGGCTTTTGGAGTGATGACTCACTCCGATGGCTTTTGAAGCCTCCTCTCCCCTTGAGCCAAGTGTCACCTTCTCCTCACATCCCTTAGCCTATAAATAGACACCTCCATTGCCTTTGTAAAGCATTCCAACATCCCACAATCCACAAGTTCTTTAGAGAGATAGAGGGCTTAACCCTCTTCTCTTCACTTTCAATACACATTTTATTCTTCACTTGTTCTTGCTTTGTTCTTCATCTTGGAGCTACTTTTCCTTGCTTGGATCTTGCTTAGGAGCTCCTCTCCTCTACTTATTGTAGGTACAAAAGCCACGGCTTTCTCTTCCCTGACTTGTCCTTTACTTTCCGTATATATTGTTCTTACTTTAAAGTTATTCTCCTTTTCGGTATCCTTGTTCAAAGCCATGGTTTGCTTGTATTCCTTGACATGAATACAAGTAGCTAAAGCTTGTATTCGGTAGAGGGAGTATTTATATCATAACCCGTTCTAGACTCTATGCTTAATGCTACTTAGTGTTTCAAAACTTGGTCTATGTGCCACATATTAGGTTAGAACTTCCAAGGTTGAGTGGATGCTTGAAATGGCAAAACTCTTCCGTGGGGTTCGTGAACATACTCGGGTAAGTGGATGCTTGAAATGGCAAAGCTTATCTGAGGAGTTCGACCTCTTTAAAACACCATTTGGATTGATCGGAAATGATTGATCAAATGGATGCACATAGGCTAGTATACCTTCAAATGGGGTGCTAGTCTAAATAGAACAAGTGCTCTATGACCTTGAAATGGGCTAGACAGTGTGGCAAATCAAGTGCTTGAAATGGCCTTGATACACTTTTGAACACTTAGTATGATCATTAGAGGTCGATGATGAACGATGATATGATATGAAACCCCTAAACCGAATCCTTTCCTTACAGTTCATTATCAACTGTTGTAATTTACTTTCAGTTCTCAAAGCACACTCAAACCCAACCCCAATCGCATTTAATTTATGCATAAGCTTCATTAAAGAACAACTAATCCACCAATTCCCTTGGGTTCGACCCGTACTTACCACTGACTACCAAAAATAGTTAAGTCGCGAGTATCGGAGATATAAATTTATTTTGTCACAGAGAACATCGCACCTTAACGACAGTGCGGTGGGCTCCGTCACACACCGTCTAGTCCTTTTCAAGACATAGAACACTTGTTCTAGTTAGGCTAATTCCTCCTTTCGAAGTATCTTAGCCCATGTGCATCCACTTGATCAATCATTTCCGATCAACCAAGTGGTGTTTTAAAGAGGTTGAACTCCATGGAAAAGCTTTGCTCTTTCGAGCCTCCACTTAACCATGTATGCTCACGAACCCCATGGAAGAGCTTTGCTCTTTCGAGCCTCCACTCAACCATGTTGTTCTAACCAAATATATGGCACATAGAACAAGTTTGAACATAATAGAAGCGTTAAGAAAAGGGTCTAAAACGTTATCATGATACAAGCACACCCCTTCAACCGAATGAAGGGTTTAGCTACGAATATCCATAGAGGTGGATACCATAGCTAAGTGCTTGGAAAAGTAAAGGTTTTGGTTTTGAAAACAAAGACAAGAAATTAAGGTTTTGGAAAGTAAAACTCAAGAACAAACTTGAGCACTCAAGAACCAACAAGAGTACTCAAGATACAAATTAAATCTAGACTAGAAAAGCAAGAGAGGCTCTCAGTTTTGGACAAGAGGGCTCTCGGTTTTTGGAAAGGAAATGAAGAACAAACTCAAACTTCACTCAAGAACTCTCAAGAACACTCAAGAACAAGAGAGAAGGTAGAGCTTTTGATTCAAAAGTAAAGTATTTACAAGGATTTGTGGGATGGATTTTTCAGAACTTCTCTATCTAAGTAACAAAGGACATTGATTCAAGGAGGGGAAGCCCTCCTTTTATAGCCAAGTGTGGCGGTGGAGGAGAGGTAGTGGAGTAGGATATTTCCTCCTCCAACCGCCTCTAGTCCTCCCATAAGTTCGGTTGAGCTTGGTTGGCCTTCGGTTGGACTTGTTTGACACCAAAGGGTGCACTTGCCTTGCACATGGGCGGCTGAGGTGTGAGTGAGCCAAGAGACATCCCCCTTGGTCATTAGATCTTTGTTGAGGCTTGGAACAAGTCATTGGACTTAGTTTGACGCTTAGTTCCTTCCCAAAGGGCAACCGAAGTAAATAGTAAGGTCAACCGGTAGAAGTACTAGTTTGGATTTGGTTGAACTTCGCCGGGGTGTGGCCGGAGTAACAAATGACCGGAGCATGGTGGTGGTTGGATTTGTCTTGATCGGAGCATCACCGGAAGCTCACCGGAGCATGGCCGGAAGTTGGCCGGAGCTGCCGGAATCTTGGCCGGAGTAGGTTGGGTCGACGATCGTTGATTCTGAACGACAAGATCAATACAAGCATGTTTTGTCAAGGAAGTTAAACCGGATTTTGGCCGGAGCATGGTCATGGCCCGGGGTTGAAGTTTTCCTTGGGCCCTCGGTCGACCGGGCACGGGCGCTGCTCTCGGCGCGGTCTTGGTTCTCTCGGACTTGGCTCTCGGAGCTCTCAGATGTGGGTGCTTGGCTCTCTCGGCATGGGTCTCGGCACGGGTGCTCGGCTCTCTCAGCACGGGCGCTCGGCACTCGGGACTTGGTTCCCGGCACTCCCGGCAGGGACCTGAGGTTCTCTGTACTGGGCCTGGGTACCCGGCTGGGGTCCTCGGTCCTTGATTGGGGTCCTCGGTCCCTGGTTGATTTTTCTCGGTCCCCGACTTGCCCGACTTGACTTGTAATCCATTTTTGGTTTAAGAACCCCCTTTTTAACTCGTTTCTTCTCTAAACCTCAAAATAGCCTGTACAACAAAAATGGAACTAATAAGTAAACGTTGTTAAGACAAAGTGTCCAATTTGGTGGGTTTAACTATCTTAATGAATCATATAAATATGGTCCATCAAACCCCCACCCCCAATTGCACCCCCCAAGCCCTCCAGAAAAAAGACCGATTTCCTGCCCTAGAAACCAATTTTAGCCGACCGGCTGAAAACCGGTGCTTTCCCATCCGACCGGCTCAGTTCTGTGCATCCAAAATTCAGTCTTTCCCTCTTGCATTCAATCATGCCTCAAGCCAGTTCATCTTCCAAATCCAAGTCGAAAGGCAAAGGCATTGCCCAAGAGCCGACAAGGGACATTCGAATCGAAGAATCGTCCGATAGCGATGAGGATGACTTTCCTCTCGTCGCTCGCAAAAGGAAGCATTTGAGGGCTTTGCTGAGAGATTCTAGCGAGAGCGAGGGAATGGAATCTCCTCCACCTTCACCTCCACGACCTAAGAAGAGCAAGTCCTCGAAAGGAACTTCCTCCACCGCCAATAAACCGAAGAAGAAGGCACCGACTCCTCCCACTCATCAAGTGCCACCACCACCCATGCCTCGAGTGCCCTCACCCACACCAGCTTCCGCTCCCACCACTGCACTTGTGCCCGTTGTGGCAAGGGAAGGGCCATTAGTAGGTCCATTACCATCCCCCTCTCCTTTTCCTTTCTCCGAGCCCCTTGCATTCACGAATGCCAAGCACATTGAGAATTATGATCGTATAAAGGAGAAGGGTAAGGTGGCCATAAAAACTCTCTACCCCGATATGGGCATCCTTGGAGAGGAGGTGGCCAACGAGGTACGTGTTAAGTTGAATCGTGCTGGACTTGATTATGTGTTTTATGATGATCCGGGGACCTACCAAAGGGTAGTGGAGGAGTTTTTATGCTCTTTTGAGAAAGGTAGAGATGAGGAGGATCACAAAGTTTGGAAGTTTATATTGGGGGGTAAGGAATTTCAAATCAGGGGGGATATTATTTGGGATTGGCTCTTATTCCTGGTTGCTTTTCATGAGATCAGTCGGTTCAACGAGCACCAGCAGAGTATGTTTTGGAAGCTAATCTCGGGATGGCAAGAGTGGTTCACCCCTTCTTACAACTCTTCAGCGGTCACTGCCCCAGTTTGGAAGGTGATCCACCACATTATCGACATCAGGATCAATACCCGTTCGGAGCTAGCTCGCTCAGTGTCCTATCCCGACCTTAACCTAATGATGGAGATTGAGTTTAGACACACTATCTAGTGGATTGACGTCCTTGCCTCCTGATTTGAGAGCTATGTTAGCAAGTCCTCACGTAACCATGCTTTGGGAGGGGGTTCTTTCATTACTTTACTTGCCATGGGGTGTAACTTCACCTTTGGCCATGAGGGATGCCCCATCCCATCCAAGAGACTCCATCCAAGAGGATCCTTGATTTAGCAACCATGAAGTCTATGCACCTCCTCAAGGCGGATGGAGTTACTTGGGAGGAGGGCAAGAGGCCTCACAAGGCCGAGCTTCAACTTGCAGCAAGGAGGAAGAGAGAGGCCTACAAATTGAAGAATAACCGGTATTGCCGACTCAACCTCACCCCTTCCCCTCCTCCCTCTCTTATCTCTTCCACTCCTCCGGCCGATAAGCATGAGGAGCCCATTGATGAGGAGCCTATTGATGAGGAGCTTCCCCCAAAGGCACCTGCTGTTGAGAGTCCTCCCCCTGCCACAGATGATTCGGCCGAGTGGAGGCAGAGGATCTCCTCCGATATCACAGACTTGAGGAGTGGCCAGACTAGACTCGAGGATTTTTTTTAGAGAGTCAGACGCGAGAGCTCTCCAGGAGTGGGAGTGGCTCCGGTCTACGGTGTTGTCCTTAGTCAGAGGTTCCAGTGGCTCTGTAGCTCCGCCAGTCGCTCTAGAGTTTTTTGCTCCTCGTGGCACCTCCCCGTTGCCTACCACACCAGCTTCCAGAGTCGGGGTGGTGGGCACGCCACTCACAGGTGGCACATTGGAGCGAGAGAGTTCAGTCAGAGAGGATGATGCTCCGCTATTCCCGGGTGTCACATTGGAGAATGATGGAGATTCTGCTAGAGATGCCAGTTCGGGAGGCGATGAGGCTACATCATGAGTCCGTGCTTCATTTGGTTTTTCACATATGTATCTCTTATGGACTTGTTGCATTAGATGATGTTTTTAGATGTTAAGTCGCCTTTTGGCGCAATTTTGAATGATGTATGCCATTTTGGGTGATTATACTCTTGACTTGCCTTTGGTTGTATGATATTAACGGTGTTTACCATTTATGTTGCTGATTCTACAGGAGATACACTTACATATTCTTACCATATCCAAATTCACCTTCTTTGTCTACACTTGCAACCAAACGGCTATTTCTTACTCCAAAGAGTTATGTCACCGACTCTACAAACGAGGGGAGTTCCTATGCGCCTTTGCCTTTATTTTATCATTCCTTGCGCTTAGAGACTAAGCTTGAATTAAGTGTGGAGTGGTTTGATGCGCATAGTTCACATGTTTGCATGCCAAGCATATCATTTTTAGATGGACACTTGCATCTTTTGCACATTATCCCTACATGAGAGTGTTTTTAACCACATAGGCTTGTGACTATCGATCCTAATTCCTATAAATCACATCTAGCCTAATTATCACATTTATTGGATCTTGAACTTAGAACCGACCTAGTCCATTGAATGTGTATTCTTGAGAACCAATATCATTGCTATCTTTTGTCTATCCAATTCTCTAAGTATTTTCGTTGAAATACCTTGATCAAGTTATAGCAAGCACCTTTTAAAATCTTTGTGAAAAACTTAGACCCTTTGAATGCTCCTTGGTGACTTGAGTTCTCTAGCACGGCGCCTTGTTCATGTTTGATACCCGCGCATTCCATACACTTTTTGAACATATTGTCAAGTTTTAAGTGTGAAGTCAAAAGAGGCGAAAAATAGGCCCCATTCAAAAAAAAAAATTTGCGGTCAAAGAGGGCAAAGCCCCGACTAAAAACTTTCTCAATGATCACGAGAAGTTTTGCTCCAAATTATACAAATGCCGGGGGTTAGAAAGGTAAGTTCCCCCTCGAAAGCATTTGTAGGCCAAAGGCTGTTTCAAAAAGAAAAAAAGAAGCACTTAAAACTTGACCCTATGTTTTTCCCCCGTTCTTCATTTGTGCGGGATTCATCATTTTCATTGTGTGCTTGTTAGAATAACTTTTGGACGACCCATGTGCTTGCACGGGAGTTATCATTTGGTCTATGCATGTTTGTTAAGAACTCTAGCGTCGAATTCCTCTTCCCTTATGGATTACAGCTTAAGCGCCTAAAACTTGGGAATGAGTTCCATGTCGCAAACCCATGGACTAGACCCGGCTAGCATAGGTGAGCGATTGACATTTTTGTGCAAACTAAAAGCTTTACTTCTATTGTATTGCCTTGAAAATGAGTAGACTTTTGGATGAAACGATTGATAGCTCTAGTATTGATGATCTTGAATGCACAATCTCATGGGTACTCAAATGGTTCAAAAGTTCTTTTGATGATATTGTGATGGTAGCCCTAGCGTGGGGTGAGGAGTTTGTCTTGAGAAATCCTAGCCTTGGTTGAACACTCTTGAATTCATTCTCATGGGATAGGTGCATATAGGATTTGTGAGTATTCCCTTCTCTGAAAACTCTCACGAGACTATAACTCGTCCACTAGAGTAGCCTAGGGGTTTAAAGGCTTAATGCATGTGCTAAATGCATTCGTAACGCCTACAAAAAGGAGCTAGTTAGGTTGTATATACTTGCATTTACTTTTCAATAACATGTTAACAATAATGATCGAGACCTTGTGAAAGCTAGTGAGGCAAATAGACGAAAAACATAGCACCACTAGCATTTCGCCATTTGCATGCCCTTGTTATAGTTGCATACTTTGCTCGGGACGAACAAAGCTTAAGTGTGGAGTGTTGATAAGTCGAGTATTCAACTCATTAATACCCATTTCTCACTACAACTTTAGTTCGTTTTCGGCGATAATTCGATGTCATTTGATCTCTTTTCGTACGTTTCAGGTACAAAACAAGATATCTCAGTGTCAAAGCAAAAATACGAAAACTCGGGGAAAAATCAAAGTTTTAGAGCAAAAATTGACCAAGGGCATTTCAGCCGATCGGCTGGGAATTTTCATGCACCAGCCGACCGATTGGATTTTTTGATCAGTACTTCATTGCAGCCGGCCATTCTCAGCCGCCCGACTGAATACCCAGCCGCCCGGCTGGCTCAAGGATCAGAGCTTGGTGCAATCGTCCACTTTCAGCCAACCGGCTAAATATCGAGCCACCCGGCTGGATCCTGCGCTTCATCTTCAATGCAATCGGCCATGTTCAGCCGACCGGCTGAACATCTAGCCGCCTAGCTGGCCCCTGCCCTGCACAAATGTCCCAATCGGGCCAACTCAGCCGCCCGGCTGAATTTGTCCTCCAATTCAGCCGGTCGGCTGAGATCTGCTACAGTGACGAATAATACCCTAGGCTATAAATAGAAAGAGGCAATTTTGATCTAGGCATCTGTCATCTTGGGGAAAAAGACAAGGAAAAGAGATCAAATCAAGCTCATCCATCATCATCCAACCAAGGAGGAGTGAAGATCAAAGGGAGATTCTAGGATTAATCATCCTATTTCTATTCCTCTTCTGTTCTCTTTGTGTTGTCATTAAACCCTACTCACACCATGTTGTCTTACATGATGTGTGAGTAGTCTCCTTGTGTTTTGAGGGATTTACAACCCTCCTTGGTACTCAATGATCATGTATACACATTCTATTTGCAATCCGTGGAGTTGATTGCATTTCCACTAAGTGTTCTATTCATGATATGTTGCTAAGTGTTTGATAAAATGCCTAAGTGACATATTGATCTTAGAATTGTGATCTAAGTGTTGAAAAAGCTTAGTGATGATTTTGATATTGTGGAAATGAACATATCTAGTGTTTATGAGAGTAAATGCAATGGTATGTGGGTAACTAAGGCTTAATGCCTACAACATTTATTACCTTGGGAGATGTTCCAAGGATAATAGTGCTATAGAGAGGATCAACATCTTGACAAAGTGAGGGTCTAATTGAGATGGCTTGACTAGGATAGATCACACGATAGTTAGTCTACCTTAGCCTAAGCTAGGTTTGAACCAATCAACCCCTAAAGATAACTTAACTCTTGTGTACATGATCTTTGGGAAATTGCCAAGGAGGGGAGTAACCCCTCGAAACTCTCTTTAATTGAATTGAAACCCCCTTGAAAACATTTCATTACTTGTTTCTTGTTTGATAATCACCTCATAATTGATCTGAAGGAATAGCCAAGATAGAAAACTTGATTTCCCTAGTGTATAATCCAATTGCTCCCTTGGGTTCGACACCGGTCTTACCGGTCAAATTATAAATTCTTTTGACTATACAAAAATACAATTGTCAAAAGGCGCTTCACGGATACCAGTCATCTCTCTTCGGACTACAAGAACATTACAGGCAATACAACGACATCATTCCAATAAAGAAGGTAAAACCTACCCTAGTCTCTAATCATGTAACATTGCATTCCTTCGAGCTATTGAATGAATGTCGTGAGTTATTTGTGGCCTTTGGGCTTGATGTTGTATTTGCACACCCGACTCCGACTCACTCTAGAGTTGTAAAGAAATTTCTAGCATCATTTGAATATTCGGGTGATCCGACACGAGCTACACATTGGAAATTCACGTTAGGTGCCCGGAGTTACACTATGTCTAAGGCCGAGGTGTGCAAATTATTAGGATTTCCATTGGTGGGATTTTGTGGTCAGTATAGGGATGAGGATTGATATGAGTTCTGGAAACTCATATCCGGCTTTGACATTAAGGCCAAGCTGTGGAAGATTGAGCATCACCTAGTAGCCATGCGCTTATTTCCTCGCAGCTAGGGTGCCACGACTATCGGCAACCTCAAGCTCGATGTCATAATTTTGATGCACAGGGCCTCCCAGTTGATTTTTTTTTTCAAATCCTCACCGGTCAGATGGTATTTTGGGGTACCTCTCTAGAGAAGAAACTTGCTTTGGGTGGCGGGTTATTTATCACCATCATTGTTGAAGCACATAGTTAGGATCTCAGTAAGCCAGCCACTTCACTCTTTGATACCGGTAAAATGGTAGATAATAAGATGATTGACCGTGATCGGAAGTGGCAACACAGAGATGAGCTCCCTCGCAAGGTGAAGCGTCGCCGAGTAGAGAGCCGACAGAGGACAAAAGATCAAGTGAGGGGCAGAGAGCCCACACCTGAGGTAGGTGACACGACTGAGACATAGGAGCCTTCGCTAACTACATTGGCCTGTGTGCCATAGCCACATACTGACCAAGTGTCGCTAAGCCTCGAGGAGCATATTGCACACTTGGAGGCTACCCAGAACCAGCTCCTGGCTAACCAGAGCCAGATCTTAGCTAACCAGCACCTGATTCTCTCTACAAAGGGTCAGCCTACCTCCGATCATGCCCAGCACACTGTTGACTTCTCAGACTTCCGATATCAGGCCAGCAAGGCGTAACAGTCCGCATAAGATATCTGGAAATCAATCTTCCGACATCATGACTTCTCCGACTTTCCTCCACCACTGTCATATATGTCCTCAGCCCCTGACCCGTTCGAGATAGATTAAATTTTACTATGTCTGTGGACCTTAGCCCTCCTTGATATGATCACGAGACTGGCCCCTCCTGTGTTGCATACGATCCCAGTCCTGATGATTTAGGGGATTTCCCTATGGGTACTGACACTGCCTCATAGGATGTGTTTGCTGATGCTGATGAAGATTATGACGAGGATGTTGTCTAGATCCTCCTTCCACATGCTTTCTTGATGTTTTTGTCGGCCATTTTACTTTTATTCATGATGGATACTATTGTATACTGACTTTTTCCATGACTCTACTTTCTACATGCTATTCGATGCTTAAGATACGCTTTTATATGCTCAGCCTTTTGCTCGCATAATCATTTATCATACTTTCTATTTGACACACTATCCATTGTTTCTTCATGATTATCGATGCTAACCTATATCTTGTGCAGCTATATGTTTTGTCAATATATACTAGCTCATAAGTTGCGTTCCACTCCTCGGGCATTGCTTAATCTCAATGGATTTCGAGCTATCACACACGAGGGTAGTTCCTATGCACCCTTTTTATCCTATTCTTTCTTTGCTTAAGGAATAAGCTTCCTTTTACGTGTGCAGTGGGTAGTGCATGGTCATTTGTTACATATCACACATTCACTCTTGCATATGCTCAACAGTCTATGTATTGCGATTGAAATCCTTGTTTTCTACGATCCTCCTTGATTGATAGTCACTCTTTTTTATTCGAAGTCTAGGACTTGAAATAGTTTTATTCGTGTGTGTATTCTCTCGTGTCAGTATCATTGCTAGCTTTTGCCTATCACATGTTCTACATATTTCTTGAAGCATTTTTAAGACTTGATATTAGTAGCCGCCGGTACCAAATGTTAAAAACTGAAATTGCATCTCTTTTTCTAGGTGACCTTAGTACTGGTATATGATTCTCTTTACTCGTCCTGATTTCCACGCACCCGCCTCTATTTACACACTATGACAGGTTTTAAGTGTGGATTAAGTAGATGAAAAATAATACCAATGGCAAAGTGAGAAACGTCACCCCTTGTGTATGAAAAAAATAATTTTGCCCCCTTTTGCTTGATATAGTGTATTTCCACCTTTTCATTGCGTGAGAATTCATGTATTAGAAACTAACAGACGATCCTGAGAATTCATGTATTAGAAACTAACGGATGATCCTCGTGCTTCCACTGAAATTTTGATGTGATTTTCGTACTATTTTTCAGAAAATTCTTAAGCCACGCTTCTCTTCTCTTACGGGTCATTGCCCAGTCCTTGGCACTTGAGAATAATCTTTGCACCAAGAGCCCGTGGACTATCTCTAGATGGCATAGGTGAATGATGAGCATGTTTTGTGTAACTATTCAGGTTCTAAATACGTTGCTACAGAACTATTTAGAACATGTGATTAGTCGCTTGCTAGTTGTGTGTACTGACCGTTCGAATGCATATCTTGTGTAAACTATGATTGTCTGACAACTTTGATGAAGATGTTTGACTTGAAGTCGAGGTAACACGATGAATCCGAGGTATGACATGACCTTACTATGACTCGTTGAACATCATTTCATGCATACACGTTAGTTAGTTAGTTATATAGGGGATTTGTAGGTAGTCCCATTCCTGGAAACCTTCACGAGACTATACTCGTCCTACTAGGGCAGCCTAGAGGTTTAAAGGCTTGATACATATGGTAAATGCATTTGTGTTCTCTACGATAGTGAGTTATAATTTACATTTTAGGTAGGATTGATCACATGATACTTGAGTGGGTAGCTTAGAGACAGATGGTTGTTGAGCTTCACAAAGAATCGTGCATTTATTCCGCCATTTGTTCGACATTCGGGATGAACAAATCCAAAGTGTGGAGTGTTTTGATCAGTCAATATTTTTACTATTTAATTGCTCCATATGCTGCTATTTGATTTCTTTCTTGAGCGTTTCAGGTAAAAGACGAATCATTACTCCATGAGTCCGAAAGATTGAAAGAACGGAAAAGATCGACAAAAAAGGACCAAGTAGCATTATTCTGCTTGAAGTGTCGTGACTACCCTGGCATTCTGTCAATGTTACAGGTGTCACGGCCACAAAATTGGTAGAGAAAAATAGCAGTGTCGTGACTACCGTAACATATTAGAAATGTTACACGTGTCATGGCACCTAAAAATCAAAGAGAATTCAGGAGGGGTCGTCGCAGCCGAGACACCCGTGGAACGTGACGGGTGTCACGGCACTATAAAAACTCAGAGGATTCGGCACAATTCTGGTACCTACTATGACTACCATGACATATAGGAATGTTACCGGTGTCATGGCCCAGTCGTTAATTTTGAAAAATAAATAGGAAATTTGGGAAATATTTAACGGGACCTGATCTCGAAGAGAAAGTGACCTAACTGTGAGAAGAAGAGCGAGTAGAACATCACCAGAGATCGAAGACCCAACGAGCTACATCGTCAACACGGTTTCCTCGTCCTTGATTTCTATTTCTACTCTATTTTTGGTTAACTTGCCATGAGTAGTGAGTAGTCTTCCTTATTATGGGATCCTACGGATCCCGTAACTTGTACCCAACTTGTCATGAGATCAATTAAACATTTTTCGTTAATGCAATTCGAGTGTTCAATTTCATTGCGCTTTGCAAGTTTTACATTGAATGGGATGTCTGAATGCTACAACGTATATAGGTTAATTACCAAAAGATGGATGGGTCCTAGGTATTAACCCGGTTGCATGAAATTGATGTTAGATCATGGTAGCTACGTTGGTAGTACATGAATTAATAGGAAAGTTGAAATTGTCGTCTGAAAAAACCCTAGGCTTAATAATCAAAGTTGTTAATAATCCGTGGATGGGCGGCGTTCAACGATTGAGATTAATCTAGACAATGATCCGTGGATGGACGGCTTGTGTAGTGTTATTTGGGTTTATTTGCATACTCGATAGCATGATTAAATTATGCGATATTATTGAATGATTTGTTGGTTGGCACGGGTGAAGTTTGATCCTGGGATTCTTTCTCTGATCAAGTCAAACCTTTTTATTTTCTGCATTTAATTTTGATGATTTTCTTTGCATCAAAACCTCTCATTATTTGGAATGGCTGAATAGGTCGCTTGTTAGCTAGTAATCATACACGATGTTCCTTGGATCGACCCTTGGCTTACCAAGGATTGTAAATTATTTTTAACACCAACTTGACCCCTAAAACTCACAACTTGACGACTATAAAGGGTTAAAAATATGCTTGTCATCTACAAACCTGCCTGGCTTTAGCTGCTGGGTAGTACTTAGCGAGAAACTTTTTCTGCATTTGATCACATTTTCTGATGCTACCTGAAGGAAGAGATAGAAACCAAGATTTAGCCAATTCAATTAAAGAGAACTGAAAAGTTTTGAGTTCGAAGTTCTCCACTGTGACCCAATAGGGCCTGAGAGTCTAGCCAATCCCATTGAAATCCTGCAGATGCCTAGTGGCTGATTCTCAAGGCCGTCCCGATAATTTCTATAGGTAGTGCACTACTCAAGTGTGGACTTCGATTTCTGCCATCGCTGGCCCCTCGTAGATGCACCACGATTGCGCGTGAAAAATTAGGAGCATACAACTCCTTCATCGTGGGTTCATACCACTCCATCTTATCACCAGCTTAGATGTTCTCACTACATGCGCGATACATAGCAAAGCGAGTAGCAAGTCACAAAAAATAACAAAAAATGAAAAGAAAAAAAGAAACAACTTCACCAAAGCGCAGCTCTCCGGCAACTGCGACAAAGTTTGACACGAGTCGTCTGACTCGTCAAATTTAAATTTATTTTATTTTCCTACAAAACACTAGTGTAGCGGCACATAGGGTCGAACCCAAGAGAGCTGGTTATTGAAGTTGTATCTGTAAACAATTAAAAAAGGGCGTTGTAAGTGAGTGTTTGTGCATGCGCAAGAGAAAATACGAAGAAGAGTTTCAGTCAGAGAGAACATTCAGCTTAGGGTTTTTATTTTTGATATGTTAATCATCGACATCTAATAATCATAATTCATGTTTATAAACGTGTTTATTCCGACAAAGGTAATAACCTAAAGTATCCCGGCAAAGGTGATGCACCACAACCTACTCCGGCAAAACTAATAGGCTTCTAGTTCTCCTATGCACAATATTCCGATAAAGGTAATATTAAAAGTAGGTGTTACGATCTACCTTTACGGTAAAGTTTCTAGTAGATATTAACGATAAGAATTGGTTATTAAATTAAGCTTTAAGGCAAAGTTTCCCTTAACCTAACAATTCAATTCATGCGATGAAGAACAAGAACTAGGAAAAAACATGAATTAAGCATTAAGAAAAGAGTCTCAAGGCATATTGTCGCAAGGAAAAAACCCTAAACTGAAATAAAAGTTTAGCTACTCATAGTCATTGAAAGAAAACACAAAGTATTCGAAATGAAAAGTAGTAGAAATTCTCTTCTCTCGTCGAAAGCTTCAAGCTTGTCTTCCCCAGAGCCGTCTTCTGATTCTTGGAACTGATGAATGTTTAGAAACCTTTCCCCAAACCCTAATTTATGTGTTGATTGGGTTCCAAATTTGTTTTTGGGCCTAATTTCCAATTTTCGGACTTGCTGACATCATCTGTCGTGCCCATAATACACTTTTGCTTGCCGCGCGTACAGTGCACATTAGAGTTAATGTGTTAGCAACAAGCGGATCCTACTGATGTGCTTTTCCCCTTTTCTGCACCAGCTTTCACTTCGGCTCTCAATTTGATCTTCTAACCGACTTCGGTTGCTCTTGTTATGAACTAGATAGTTGTACGGAATTTAGTTAGCTACGCAACGAAATGTAGCTCATCTCCATCGGATTTTTTGTTTGCTCCCAACACTCCGTAGAACCTCCAAAGGTCAAATCTGCCATGCAGTGAATTAACATCGAAATGCTATCTTTCACTGCGCATTTTCTCCTATAGCGTCTAAAACACCTAAAATGCAAAACCATAGTAAAAAGTAAATGTTCGCATGTAAAAGGGTCGAAATAAATGGGATTAGTTAGTATGCAAATCCATCTTATTTTGGTACTTCACAACTTCCTTGATTTTAATTGCTTATCCTTTTTCTCTTCTTTCAAAAGACGGTCATTGACAGAACCGCTCGTCGTCAAAGCGATTGTGCAAATAAATTTATAAAAGTCCGCTACTCGCAACTATACTACTGGGTAGTACTTGGTAAGTAGGGGTCGAACCCAAGGGAACCAGGGGAATAATTGTTCTTCGGGGGGATTACGCAGCGTGGGAGCGTGTTTAAGGTCGGTTGGTTTTAAAGCTACCAGCTATTTTGATTGATTGATTGGTTGGTTGGTTGATTTTAATACTGGAAAGTAAATTACAGTTTATAATTAACGAGAAATGTTCGGTTTCAGGGGACTTGTATTATATCCTGTTTATCATTGACCTTTAGTGACTCTCCTAAGTATTCAAACGGTGTATCAAGGCCATTCCAAGCACTCGATTTGCGTACACTGTCTAGCCTATTCCAAGGACGTAGAACACTTATTCTATTTAGACTAATACTCCATTCCCGGTTATATTAGCCTATGTGCATCCATTTGATCAATCATTCCCGATCAACCAAATGGTGTTTAAGATGAGTCAAACTTCTCAGATAAGCTTTGACATTCCAAGCATCCACTTATCCGTACAAGTTTACGAACCCCGCTGTAGAGTTTTGCCATTCCAAGCATCCACTCTACCTTGGACGTTCTGACTTAATATATGGCACATAGAATAAGTTTTGAATACTTAGACTAGACACTAAGTTAATAGTCTAAAACATTTTATAATTCAAGAGCGCCCATTAGACCGAACTACAAGTTTAGCTACTATTCATCGCGCTAAACATTATAACTAAGGAAATAAAATAGTTGAATAAATACTAAGAATTACTTACAACCGTTGAAGCGCCAAGGGAGCTATCCTTTATTTCCAAAGCCAAGATTACAACATTACAAATGTTACAACTTCTAGAGAGAGAAGTGAAATGAGATTGAGGTGTGTTTTTGGAGGAGGAGGAGCTCCTCCTTTTATAGCCCAAAGGGGAGGAGATGGGTGGTGGAGATGGGTGGCAAGTGTTGCATTTTGATTGGAGGAGAAATCAAGGGAGGAGATGGCAACATGTGGAGGAAGGGGAGGAGGCCGGCGGCTTTTGGTGGAGGAGGTGGGGCCGCCGGTTGCCGGTCACCCAAGGGGGAGGAGCTCCTCCCTTGCCCACCTCCTTGAATGGTGGCCGGTCATCTTGCCCAAATGTGAGTTTTGTACAGTTTTGTGCAGTCTTTTCACAAAACTGTCAATGTGTTTCTTCCCCGGTCTATCTTGACTCCACTCCTGATTCTTCTGATTAATTTGTTATGGTCAATTCAACGTCAGGATCCTTGATATTTCTTCAGTCGGCATATGATCTTGACCTTGGATTGACTCTTGTTATCTTTTCAGCATAAAATCCTCTCCTTGGCGTGTTTTCACTTCAGTCTCTAAAATGCCCTGTGAAAATATATCAGGACTAACACGTAGACGTTAGATAGACAAACAGTCTAATTTGGTGGGTTTAACTGCATTTATGTTTCATACAATTATGCTCCATCAGATTACCCCACACTTTTAGTTGTTCGTCCCGAACAATGCTATTAAAGGGCGTAAGTTCTAAGTTTGGCTTTGGAATATGAAAATTAGACTGTGGTACTCGATCTATCCTAATTCATGCATTGCTTACTTATTACCAAATTAAACTGCGTAAATAAATAGAAGTAACTTGATACGTGTACCTCCGTGCTGAGATGCAAATTATATTGGATGTCTCGGGAGATAGCCCCTTTTTAGGCTCCTGGACTGCAATCTTGGGATCGTCTCTTACTATATGGTTTTCTTGTAGCTTTCTCTAGCACATGATTCGATTCGGGTTTCAGTGAGTTGAGCCTTTTTGATTTTCTTCTTTGGCGAGGGACTGCTTTTTTTGTTGTAGTGAATCGGCCTTTGGCCTTTGATTTGACTTTTTGAGTGCTTCACTTTTGCTCGGTTAAAACCTTCACAATTTTGGGCCTTTGGCCTCTTGATTTGCTTCATTGAGCTTTTCGCCTTTTTGTGACTGCTAGTCCATTTTCTCAAGCCTTTTTGGGAGGTCCAATCATCGCCCGCAAGCCTATGGAAATACCTCCCCGCTCCTCTTGTCTTTGTCGTTTTGCGCGGGTCAAGATGAGGGTCGCCCATCTATTTTCTCGGCTATTTTGACTAGAGAGAGGACGGTCTGATTCCCGTCCTCGCCTTTGCATAGATGCTTTTTGGCGGAGTTGACTTCAATTATTCACTGAAAACCCGAAGTGCAGCCTCCACTGACTTCGAAAACCATATAGTTTGATCTGATCCTTTGATTGCTTGCCAAGCCTCTCTAGGGCAGTTTATATCAACTCCACATACCTAGTTATCTCAGCACAAAGGACAAATGGAAAGTTACATTCTAAGTTTTTAAACAGTTGAATTTTCACAAGGTTAATCCATGAATTACGATTTATCTTTTTCACATTCTTAAGTTCATATTTTCAAAAAGGTACTTATTAAAAAAGAAAAATAGCCGCATGTTATTTATGTACAGAGGTGGATCTCACCCCACACTTTTGAACGAAGGCGTTCCTTAGTTCAAAAGTCATGCAAGCTTAAAACTAAATACTGAATTTAAAAGACAGAAATTAAAGTGCGGAAAAGTAAGATAGTGTCGGGTTACCTCCCGACCAGTGCACTTGTTTAACGTCGTTGGCTCGACGATACCTCGTTTGTGGTTCATTGGTTTGGGTCCCATGGGTGGCTGAGGTCGAACTTTGCCACCGTTCCAGTGTTGCTTCTTCCTGACTTCTTGCTGGAGTAAGAGCTCCATGGTTTTGGTGTTTTCTCTTTCCATTGTTTCTGAGAAGGCGGGAGACCTTTGACCATAGCTGCTGGTCTTGATACTTTTTTGGTCCCTAATGACAGGTCAGAAAACTGTGCACCGTGATCTGAGATAGGTGTTATGTCTGGCGGTTTCTACGTGTCCGGGCGGCTCTTATTAATGTAGAAGTGTGCAATTTTACCCCGAACTTAAGTGATAGTGACCCTTTGCCCACATCGATTCTTGCTTTAGTGGCGTAGAGGAATGGTCGTCCCAATATTATTGTTGGTGGGTCGTCTTCGCAGGTTTCTTCTGTTGGTATTACATAGAAGTCTGCCGCAACGACAAGTTCTCCCACATGGAGTATTACATCTTCCAGTTCTCCAACCGGGCGGATGCATGATTTATCTCCTAGCTCGATATTTGATCGAGGTGGTTTCAACGGACCAAGTCCTAGTAGGTAATACAAGGAGGAAGGCATGGCGTTGACAGCAGCCCCAAGATCGACTAAGCATTTACGGATCTGGGTTTCACCAATACCACAGGTGATTGTAAAGGCCCCAGGGTCTTTGTTTCTTTCCGGTTGTGGCTCATGATCTGAAGTGAGGGCTCTTTCTATTGTCGGACTATTCTGCCCACTTTCTGGCTTAGAATTTGCGTACTCGGACCCTTTAATATTTTGCTTCGAAGCAATAATATTATTTGGGGAGTCCCAACCAGATGCTGGTATGTCAAAGTGTGTGATCGGCAGCGATGTTATGCAAACAGTAAATGCGTACCGTCCATTGTCAGCATGCGTAACCCATGTTTTGCCATCATTGGGTCGGTCTTCTTCTTGATTCCAATCAGGTCGACTACTACGATCGAAATGATTGTTTGTAAGTCTGTAGGTTGGGGACCGTGCTACTTCTCCTAGAGTAACCTTCATGTTTGACCTCCTTATCATGCTTATGTTCGCCTTAGGATTTTGGATGGTCTGTGAAGGAAGTCTGCCAGGTTCAGTAGTGAGTGTTGACATTGCGGTGGCGAGCTGGGACATTTGTTTCGTCAATTCTGAAATTGCACCGTCAGTTTTTGCCTGGTACTGGTGTAGTGAAGTACCCAATTTATTAATGTTTCCCGTGAGCTCCTTCATCGTGTCATTGAGCGACTTGCTTGGTTCGTACTGATTGCTCGGTCTGGCTTGGTACTGATTTGGCCCTTTTTGGTGATATTGGCATGCCGATGGAGTGTTCTGGTGATATTGTCGGTGGGGTGGTTGGTAGAATGACTGCGCTAGTTGAGGGACAGCTGGTTGTGTCTCCGTCTGAAGATAGCTGTTGTTGTTACGCCAGCCTGGGTTGGATGTTTGACCGTACTGTCTATTTTGTCCAGCTCTGTCGTTGTTGTATCCTTGATATCCTCCCACTATATTTACGTCAGCCGGTTCTTCTTCTATCAATGTTGGGCATGCGTCCGTTTTGTGGTCTGTAGAACCACAGAACTCGCAAGGTTTTACCGTAACTGGCTGTCTACGTATGATCTCAGTCATCATCTCCTTTAACTGTTTCATGTCTTCAGTTATGGAGTTTACAGATGCCTCGGTTTGTGCTACCCTTTTTGATCGAGAGAATTCATCTTGGCGAGTGGTCTCTTCTCTAAATCGAGCATTTTCAGCAACGTTGGCGATGAGATTTCTGATGCCACTTAATGATAGATTCATCATGGACCCTCCCGCTGAGGCATCCAAGAGCATTTTGTCTAATGGTCTTAATCCATCAATGAGGTACTCGATGACGAGTTTCTCGGGCAGTCCAAGGGTACAGCAGCTCCTTTCTAGGTGATTGAACTTTTCCAGGTAATCGTACATGGTTTCATTGGGACCTTGTTTGATTTCCTGTAGTTGCTTCCTTACTTGTATTGCTCTTCCAGCCGGATAGTATTTGTCTAAGAATTTCTTCTGCATCTGAGCCCATGTTCTAATGCTTCCGGAAGGCAATGAAAGGAACCAGTCGCTTGCCGAGTCTATGAGGGAAAAATAGAACGCCTTTAACTTGAAGTCGTCCATATTTACTCGATTGGGCTTTAGATTCTGGCAAATGCCATGAAGGCGTTGGAGGTGAGTTGCGGCAGATTCTCCTTGAGATCCTGAGAATTTTGGCAGGCTGTGTGCCACTGATGCGTTGATGGTTATATTTTCTAATGCAGGGCTCTCATAGATGCACCACGGCTGTGTCTCGAAATTAGGGGCATTTAACTCTCCCATAGTTGGTTCACGGTAGTAGTTGTCCCCGTAGTAGTCGTCGAAAGCGGGTTCTCTTCTTGGCATGTATCGAGGTTGAGGTTGTGGTCGTGGGGGATGGATAGGAGGTTGTACTGGACCAGCTGCATTTCGGTCCTCGGGTAATTCTTGGTTTCTTCTGACTGCTTCCCTATCACGAGCTCTTCTATTTCTGATGAGTTGTTCCGGGTCGTCGACGAATGGGAACGGTACCTCATCATTTTGATCGTACAGGTTTATTTCTTCGTCATCATGGTAGTCATGGTGTCTTTCTTCGCGAGACATGGTTGTTTTGAAGCGCGTAACGATTCAAAGAACAGTTATCCAATTACTAGTTCCCCGGCAACGGCGCCAATTTGACAGAACCGTTCGTCGTCAAAGCGATTGTGCAAATAAATTTATAATAGTCCGCTACTCGCAACTATACTACTGGGTAGTACTTGGTAAGTAGGGGTCGAACCCAAGGGAACCAGTGGAATAATTGTTCTTCGGGGGGATTACGCAGCGTGGGAGCGTGTTAAAGGTCGGTTGGTTTTAAAGCTACCAGCTATTTTGATTGATTGATTGGTTGGTTGGTTGATTTTAATACTGGAAAGTAAATTACAGTTTATAATTAAAGAGAAATGTTCGGTTTCAGGGGACTTGTATTATATCCTGTTTATCATTGACCTTTAGTGACTCTCCTAAGTATTCAAACGGTGTATCAAGGCCATTCCAAGCACTCGATTTGCATACACTGTCTAGCCTATTCCAAGGACGTAGAACACTTATTCTATTTAGACTAATACTCCATTCCCGGTTATATTAGCCTATGTGTATTCATTTGATCAATCATTCCCGATCAACCAAATGGTGTTTAAGATGAGTCAAACTTCTCAGATAAGCTTTGCCATTCCAAGCATCCACTTATCCGTACAAGTTTACGAACCCCGCTGTAGAGTTTTGCCATTCCAAGCATCCACTCTACCTTGGACGTTCTGACTTAATATATGGCACATAGAATAAGTTTTGAATACTTAGACTAGAAACTAAGTTAATAGTCTAAAACATTTTATAATTCAAGAGCGCCCCTTAGACCGAACTACAAGTTTAGCTACTATTCATCGCGCTAAACATTATAACTAAGGAAATAAAACAGTTGAATAAATACTAAGAATTACTTACAACCGTTGAAGCGGCAAGGGAGCTATCCTTTATTTCCAAAGCCAAGATTACAACATTACAAATGTTACAACTTCTAGAGAGAGAAGTGAAATGAGATTGAGGTGTGTTTTTGGAGGAGGAGGAGCTCCTCCTTTTATAGCCCAAAGGGGAGGAGATGGGTGGTGGAGATGGGTGGCAAGTGTTGCATTTTGATTGGAGGAGAAATCAAGGGAGGAGATGGCAACATGTGGAGGAAGGGGAGGAGGCCGGCGGCTTTTGGTGGAGGAGGTGGCGCCGCCGGTTGCCGGTCACCCAAGGGGGAGGAGCTCCTCCCTTGCCCACCTCCTTGAATGGTGGCCGGTCATCTTGCCCAAATGTGAGTTTTGTACAGTTTTGTGCAGTCTTTTCACAAAACTGTCAATGTGTTTCTTCCCCGGTCTGTCTTGACTCCACTCTTGATTCTTCTGATTAATTTGTTATGGTCAATTCAACGTCAGGATCCTTGATATTTCTTCAGTCGGCATATGATCTTGACCTTGGATTGACTCTTGTTATCTTTTCAGCATAAAATCCTCTCCTTGGCGTGTTTTCACTTCAGTCTCTAAAATGCCCTGTGAAAATATATCGGGACTAACACGTAGACGTTAGATAGACAAACAGTCTAAATTGGTGGGTTTAACTGCATTTATGTTTCATACAATTATGCTCCATCAGTCATATAATTGCCCTCGAGCATATGGAAATACCGTCCCGCTCTTTCTCATCATCGCCCTTTTTGACGTGAGTCAAAATGGGGGCCCTCCACCTTTTCCCGGTTACTTCAGACTAGAGATAGGATGGTCTATTTTCTCGTCTCGCCTACTGACAGGCGTCGTTTGACCTGCAAATTTAAATTTATAATTTCCTGGCTGTAGACTGTGGGTTAGCACAATGGCAAGCAAGGGTCGAACCCAAGGGAGCTAGATAGCTACTACTTTGTTCTGTAATGGAGAAAAACAAGAAACTAGGTGAAAGTAATTGTTAGTGAAACAATTGTAAATCACGAAAATTGCTAAGGTGTAAATATCAGAGAGAAATATTCAGGTTAGGGTATTATTCAATTGTGACTTGGTTGTATCATTGATTTCTAAACATCATGTTTCTAATTCTTTTAAACCTAATAATTCAATACTCCATTCCAAGATATATCGAATTAGTGCACTACTTGTTAATAGCTCTCTAGTATCAACAAATAGTAAATAGGGGCGTTGAATTGATCAGTTAAGCTTTGCCATTCCAAGCCTCCACTTAACTTCACAATTCAATCCAAATAATGAGCACAAAAGGTTTAATCGAATAACGAAACAAGCATTAAGATTCAAATCTCAAAAACATAAGTCACAATTATTTAACCCTAACCCGAATAAGGGTTTTTGTTACACATCGTCATAAGGAAATAATGCAGAAAATAAAGAACAAGTAATACTTCACTAAAATAGCCGAATGGAATGCACTGAGTCACGGTTGTGAGTGGTGGTGCGCGGAGGAGCAAGGCGGCGGAGCAAGGAGGAGTAAGAGGCGGATGAATGGAATGTGGCTGAACCGTGTGTGATTTGTGGAGTGAATGAGATGTTAATTATGGCTTGTGAACTCCTCTTTTTATAGGGTTTGAGAAACCCTAAAGTTCCTAAAATAAGCCTTGAAGATAATCATGGAAATATTTCCATAATTATCTTTGCTTGATGATAAAGCTATCTCGATCTTCTGGAACCTTCTGAAACCCTAGATGTAAGTTTGCCCTAATATGACATTGGGCTGGACGAATTTTGGGCTTTAAACTCGGTCAAACTCGGTCAAACTCGGACTCAACTCAGTTTCAACTCGGCTGGAACTCGGATGAATGCTGATCGTACTGGGTACTTTGGGGCCGATTTGACTCGCCTTCGGACACTCTTCTGGCCGGGCTCTTGAGCTGGAGCACTAGCTGGACATGTATATTTGATGTCCAAACCTTGAAATCACCCCATTGTGTAGACGGATTAGGCCGGGGAGGCTCTCAAAGTGGGCATCACAGCCAGCCGGAAAACAGGCCCTGAATTCGGCTAAGTCCTGAAATCTGTGCTGATCGTGCTCATGGGTTCTTGTTCCCATTGTTCCTTGATCGTGGTTCGAAATTCACTTTGGTCTGGCCTGAAGTGTAGCCTGGCACATGGTCTACAACCTGATGGTCTCCGATCTGGAATTGAGTCCTCCTGTGTCAAATTACGGACGTGCCATTCCCTGAGCACGGCCAGCCTGCGGGTCTCGGGTCCTTGTGGCCTTTGTGGTGTTTTTGGCTCCAAAAGCCATATTTTGAATGTGATTCCTCTTAGAGCCTCCAAATTACCTGAAATGCGAAACAACACTAAGAAGTAACTGTTTGGATATAAAAGTACTGGAATTGGTGGGATTTGATGACTCGATGAGTCGTATAAATACGGCTCATCAAACCACCCCACACTTAAACTTGTTCGTCCCGAACAAGAACTAGGTCATAAGAGGAATGAATAATGTAAACACCACAATGCTTGGGTCATCCTAGACGTGCTACATGGACATGAATCGATTACTCTAGATCTCGCCTGTTATGCATGCTTGCTACTAATATCTTTGTGCGAAAACATGGGTTAAAGATACGTGTTACCTTTGGGCCGAGATGCAAATCAATTCGGATGTATCGGGAGATAGCCCTTTTTAGACCCATGAACCCTCATTCTCGGACTCGAACTCGCTGGACTATGGTTATGTCTCGCTGCTTTTTCTTGCACGTGATAGATTCGGGCTCAAGTACTGGAGTGCTTTTCGGTCAGCTATAGCGTCGTATGATCTGGCATTCTCAACGACGCTTTTCACATGTGAAACGTGTGAACTAGTGGACTATCACAATGGTAGTGGGTTTCTTTTTTTTTGTAGTGCGGATTGTGACTTGCTCAAACCTACTTGCTCTCGCTCGTCATCGTCCTTTTGCGCGGGTCAATCCAAGGGTCGCTTGTCTATTTTCCCGGCTACTTGGACTAGAGTCTGGACGGTGTGAAGTATTCCCGTCCCAACCATCGCAAAGTGCGCCGCAGTGGCGGATCAGACTCGTACTATGCTTGCCTCGAAGCGCTAGCCTCCACAAGCTCCACATAACCATATATCCTGAGTCCGGTCTCTGAATGATCTGTCAAGTCTCTCTAGGGCATTGCTATCAACTCCACATCCCTGTTTATCTCAACTAACAAAGGCACGTAAAGATTTTAAGATCACATGTTAGTCGCACAAATCAAGTTTCATCAAAGACATGCATGTAAAATCGGCTATATCTATTTCACCTAATCATTATCCAATACTGCAAGTCTAGGAAATAGTGAAGAATTATGTACAAAAATTTTAAAAATGACTCGAAACGTGCTGACTCTGTGCAGGGTGCAGGAAATAAACGTGCTGACTCGATACTGACTCTCCCACCCCACACTTTTGAAATAAGCCGTGTCCTCACGGTACAACTTAAATCAAGACTCATAATGCATGCAATAAATAAAAGGAAAGGGAAAAGGTAGAACGGGACTCCCCCCGTGTGATGTGTGGCGACCAGAAGTGGCTGATTATTCTCCTATGAGTCCTCGAAGAGCACCATTGGAGCTTGTATCGCGACGTGAGTTCGTTGCACACCGAAAGGTCTGTGTCAATGACATGAAGACGAATAAAAGATTCCCAGGAGGTTGGAGGAGTCACAGCGGTCTCACTTAAAACCCAACCTCCTTAGACTCGTAAGTCTTTGTGACAGAATCTTTAAACGGCTCGTGTTTCTTGACACAACTAATTCAAGGTGTGAACTACTCATGTCGGAACAGTCTGATATTGGAGCAAGCAAAATGCGTAGCCCCGTACTCAATTCATGGTCGACTCGGTCTAGTCCCTGCAGAATGAAACCAATTCCTTCCCAAGGTACGATGTGACAATAATGACTCGAAAATAAATATGGTAAATAAATAAATAAATTGAAATGTAAACGCAAACCGTGCAGGGCTGCCTCCCTGCGAGCGCCTTTGTTTAACGTCGTTGGCTCGACAGTACCTCGTGTAGGGATTACAAGTTAGGATCCCATGGGCGTGTGAGGTCATAGTTCCTTTCAGCAACTCCATCAACCTGCCCAAAGTGGTTATAAGGCTGTGCGCTCGGTCCTGCTCTCCTGTGATCAAGCGGGCTCTTCTTCACATACTCCCGAGATGGTGAGGATCTCTTGGCCATAGCTGCTGGCCCAGTGGTGTGTATGACCTGATATGGTAGGTCCGGAACTAGGGCATCGAAATCTGATGTGTGCACAATGTCCGGCGGTTTCCTCGCGCATGGACGGTCGTCATCCCCATAGATGTAGAAATCTTCTGTCTTTCCACCGAATGCAAGTGATAGTAGGCCCGTGCCCATGTCAATTCTGGTTTTGGTGGAGAAGAGGAATGGCCGCCCTAAGATGAGTGCCGGTGGTACATCGTTCCTAGAGTCGCCCATCTGCAAGACGTAGAAATCTGCAGGAACAAGAAGATCTCCCACTCGGAGTTTCAAGCAATCCATCAGGCTGAGTGCATGATCTATCCCCTAACTCTATCATCAATCTAGGTGGTTTTAGTGAGCCAAGTTTCAATGAACAATATAAAGAATATGGCATAACGTTAATAGCAGCACCAAGATCGATCAAACAGTGAGGAATTTGAGTCTCACCGATGCCACAGGTGACCGTGAAGGCCCCTGGGTCCTTACTCTTTTCCGACGGTGTCTCATGGCCTGTAGAGAGTGGCTGCCTCATGAGTGGGTCGCTCTGCGTAGGCCGTGCCACCAATATTCTTCTGGCTCCTTTGGGGTGAGGGCTTCTGCTGGCCCGGTAGGCTGCGGGCTAGACTCTTCTGTGCTGTCTCTTCCCATAGTGCCGAGCATCTCGTCCTCCCAATATGTGGACTGCTTTGGTGTCGTGTCCACCACTCCTACCATGCTGACATTCCCCTTTGGATTCTGAATGGTTTGTGAGGGAAGTCGTCCAGCATTATCCTCAAGTCTAGAGACTGCTGTGGAGACCTGAGACATCTGCTTCTGAAGGTCGGTTATTGCCCCGTCGGTCTTTGCCATGTACTGGGTCACGGTCATACTCAGCTCCTTCATCATTTCTTCCATGGACTTGTTGGAACCGTGATTGCTTGGACCGGCCTGATTATTGTTCGGCACCTTCTGCTGATACTATCCTGATGCATTCTGCTGATATTGACTGTGAGGATGTCTGTAGGGCTGCTGAGTCTGATAATTCTGATAATTCTGGTGAGGCACATTCGGACGTGCTGGCTGATGTTGCTGAGTGTTGTTCCTCCAGGTTCCTTGATTGGGCGCTGTTGCGCCATCTTGTTTGACTGGGCCTGGTTGGTTGCCATAATTCTGATAATTGCCCACTGCATTCACATCGGCCTGGACGTCTGTCTGTAAGGTAGGGCACTCGTCCGTCTTGTGATCTGTGGATGTACAGAACTCGCATGGCTTGACCTGGACTGGCTGCCTTCGGACCACATGCTTCATCAGCTCCCTCATCTCCTTGAGTTCTGCGAACACAGCACTGATAGAGGGCTCAACTATTGACACGTTCTTTGTTCGGGCATACTCGTCCTCTTTCGTAGTCTCATCCTGGAATCGCTCACCCTCTGCCACTGATATGATCTTCTGCTTTACTCTGGCTGGGGTCATGTTCATGAGTTGGCCTCCAGCTGAGGCCTCTAGTAACTTCCTGTCCATCCTGCGAAGTCCATCCAGCATATATTCTACGATCAACTTCTCCGGGAGCTCCAGATTGCAGCAACTCTTCTCCAAGGCTAGAAATTTCTCCACGTACTCGTACATGGTCTCGTGTGGGCCTTGCTTTAGCTCTTGCAACTGTCTCCGAACTTGCGCTGCACGCCCTGCTGGATAGTACTTGCTGACGAACTTTTTCTGCATCTGTTCCCATGTATGAACACTGCCTGAGGGTAAAGCTAGGAACCAATCTGAAGCAGCATCTTGTAGTGAGAAATAGAAGGCCTTTAGCTTGAAATCGTCTACTTCGACTCCGTGTGGCCTGAGGTTCAAGCATATCCCGTGAAAACGCGTCAAGTGAGATGTGGCAGACTCTCCCTTCATTCCTGAGAACTTAGGTAAGTGGTGGACGACTGAGGTGTTGACTGTGATGGCTGCGATGTCTGGTCCCTCATAAATTGGCCATGACTGATCTCTGAAACTAGGAACCGAGAGCTCGCCCATAGTGGGTCCTTCGTATTCGTCCTCATCATCGTCTCTGACTACTTGCTGGCGTGGAGGTCTTTGAGGCGGTGGGTGTTGTGGATAGTATGGTAATTGTGGATAGGGTGGTGGATACTGAGGGTATGGCGGTTGTGGGTACTGTGGGTACAGTGGTGGTGGATACTGCTGATATGGTTGAGGTTGTAATGGTGGTTGGAGCGGCTGGTGTTGCAGTTGTCCTGGGGCAGCTCCCCCGATCTCTCCATTCTGTCTCAGCGGGCCTTGCTCGTTGTGTTGCGAAAGCGCCATTTCCAAGTTTCGGATGACCTGATCGATTTCTTCTTCGCGGCTATTGCCACCAACTCTACTTCTTGCATGAGACATGGCACAAAAGAAGCAAAGCACAGAATAGCAAAGCACAGACTAGCAAGCACAGACTAGCAATAAAGGGTCCCCAGGAGATTGGAGGAGTCACAGAGGTCTCACTTAAAACCCAATCTCCTTATACTCGTAAGTCTTGGTGACAGAACCCTCTAAGAGCTAGAAAACGAAATCGAAATAATCGGAAATCGAAAACAAGGAAATTGAAATAACAAGAAACTCGGAAAATTCACCGAATAGCAAGAAATATGAAATAAACAAAAAAGAAATAAACGAAAAATTGAAAGAACAAAATTCACCGTGCGTAGCTCCCCGGCAACGGCGCCAAAATTTGACAGGCGTCGTTTGACCTGCAAATTTAAATTTATAATTTCCTGGCTGTAGACTGTGGGTTAGCACAATGGCAAGCAAGGGTCGAACCCAAGGGAGCTAGATAGCTACTACTTTGTTCTGTAATGGAGAAAAACAAGAAACTAGGTGAGAGTAATTGTTAGTGAAACAATTGTAAATCACGAAAATTGCTAAGGTGTAAATATCAGAGAGAAATATTCAGGTTAGGGTATTATTCAATTGTGACTTGGTTGTATCATTGATTTCTAAACATCATGTTTCTAATTCTTTTAAACCTAATAATTCAATACTCCATTCCAAGATATATCGAATTAGTGCACTACTTGTTAATAGCTCTCTAGTATCAACAAATAGTAAATAGGGGCGTTGAATTGATCAGTTAAGCTTTGCCATTCCAAGCCTCCACTTAACTTCACAATTCAATCCAAATAATGAGCACAAAAGGTTTAATCGAATAACGAAACAAGCATTAAGATTCAAATCTCAAAAACATAAGTCACAATTATTTAACCCTAACCCGAATAAGGGTTTTAGTTACACATCGTCATAAGGAAATAATGCAGAAAATAAAGAACAAGTAATACTTCACTAAAATAGCCGAATGGAATGCACTGAGTCACGGTTGTGAGTGGTGGTGCGCGGAGGAGCAAGGCGGCGGAGCAAGGAGGAGTAAGAGGCGGATGAATGGAATGTGGCTGAACCGTGTGTGATTTGTGGAGTGAATGAGATGTTAATTATGGCTTGTGAACTCCTCTTTTTATAGGGTTTGAGAAACCCTAAAGTTCCTAAAATAAGCCTTGAAGATAATCATGGAAATATTTCCATAATTATCTTTGCTTGATGATAAAGCTATCTCGATCTTCTGGAACCTTCCGAAACCCTAGATGTAAGTTTGCCCTAATATGACATTGGGCTGGACAAATTTTGGGCTTTAAACTCGGTCAAACTCGGTCAAACTCGGACTCAACTCAGTTTCAACTCGGCTGGAACTCGGATGAATGCTGATCGTACTGGGTACTTTGGGGCCGATTTGACTCGCCTTCGGACACTCTTCTGGCCGGGCTCTTGAGCTGGAGCACTAGCTGGACATGTATATTTGATGTCCAAACCTTGAAATCACCCCATTGTGTAGACGGATTAGGCCGGGGAGGCTCTCAAAGTTGGCATCTCAGCCAGCCGGAAAATAGGCCCTGAATTTGGCTAAGTCCTGAAATCTGTGCTGATCGTGCTCATGGGTTCTTGTTCCCGTCATTCCTTGATCGTGGGTCGAAATTCACTTTGGTCTGGCCTGAAGTGTAGCCTGGCACATGGTCTACAACCTGATGGTCTCCGATCTGGAATTGAGTCCTCCTGTGTCAAATTACGGACGTGCCATTCCCTGAGCACGGCCAGCCTGTGGGTCTCGGGTCCTTGTGGCCTTTGTGGTGTTTTTGGCTCCAAAAGCCATATTTTCAATGTGATTCCTCTTAGAGCCTCCAAATTACCTGAAATGCGAAACAACACTAAGAAGTAACTGTTTGCATATAAAAGTACTGGAATTGGTGGGATTTGATGACTCGATGAGTCGTATAAATACGGCTCATCACCTACTTACATAAACGCTGCAATGGCGGAGCAAACTCTGAACCATAAAATTCGAAATGACAGCCTCCACTGAATCCACATAACCATATGACTGAGAACTCAGTCCTTTGAATGCTTGTAAAGTCTCTCTAAGACATTTCTATCAACTCCACATCCCTGTTTATTTCAACTCAAAAGACATGTAGTGGGTTAAATTCACATGTAATCACATAAATCAGTTTTCACATTAGAAATACAATGTAATCAGCATCATAAAGTTCACATACTCATAATTCAGTATTGCAATATCCAAAGAACAAAGATAAATTTCACTAATCTTCATTTTTTTAAAAAGGAAACGCACAGACACGGTACAAATGATGAAAAATAAACATGCTGACATAACTGACTGACTGACTGACTCACCCACCTCACACTTTTGAACCAATATGTATCCTCATGGCATGACTTTAGTGCAAAGATATTGACAATGCAAACACAATAAAAGGGAAGAAAAAGATAAAAGTAAACAGGCACACCAAAGGTCTGAGTCCGAGGACAGTGACGAATGACGAATTCTTGGTCAAACTGGTCGGTCAATGCCAGTCAACGGTGGTTAACGGCAGGTGATGGACCAAAGTTATACGAATCATAAACACAGTATAACCCCCTTATTTAGACTGTTTGTCTATCTAACTTCTACGTATTAGTCCCGATATATTTTCACAGGGCATTTTAGAGACTGAAGTGAAAACACGCTAAGGAGAGGATTTTATGCTGAAAAGATAACAAGAGTCAAACCAAGGTCAAGATCATATGCCGACTGAAGAAATATCAAGGATCCTGACGTTGAATTGACCATAACAAATTAATCAGAAGAATCAGGAGTGGAGTCAAGACAGACCGGGGAAGAAACACATTGACAGTTTTGTGAAAAGACTGCACAAAACTGTACAAACTCACACATTGGGCAAGGATGACCGGCCACCATTCAAGGAGGTGGGCAAGGGAGGAGCTCCTCCCCCTTGGGTGACCGGCAACCGGCGGCGCCACCTCCTCCACCAAAAGCGGCCGGCCTCCTCCCCTTCCTCCACATGTTGCCATCTCCTCCCTTGATTTCTCCTCCAATCAAAATGCAACACTTGCCACCCATCTCCACCACCCATCTCCTCCCCTTTTGGCTATAAAAGGAGGCCTCCTCCTCCTCATTTCAACACACCTCAATCTCAAATTCACTTCTCTCTCTAGAAGTTGTAATATTTGTAACGTTGTAATCTTGGCTTTGGAAATAAAGGATAGCTCCCTTGGCGCTTCAACGGTTGTAAGTAATTCTTAGTATTTATTCAACTGTTTTATTTCCTTAGTTATAATGTTTAGCGCGATGAATAGTAGCTAAACTTGTAGTTCGGTCTAAGGGGCGCTCTTGTATTATAAAATGTTTTAGACTATTAACTTAGTGTCTAGTCTAAGTATTCAAAACTTATTCTATGTGCCATATATTAAGTCAGAACGTCCAAGGTAGAGTGGATGCTTGGAATGGCAAAACTATACAGCGGGGTTCGTAAACTTGTACGGATAAGTGGATGCTTGGAATGGCAAAGCTTATCTGAGAAGTTTGACTCATCTTAAACACCATTTGGTTGATCGGGAATGATTGATCAAATGGATGCACATAGGCTAATATAACCGGGAATGGAGTATTAGTCTAAATAGAATAAATGTTCTACGTCCTTGGAATAGGCTAGACAGTGTACGCAAATCGAGTGCTTGGAATGGCCTTGATACACCGTTTGAATACTTAGGAGAGTCACTAAAGGTCAATGATAAACAGGATATAATACAAGTCCCCTGAAACCGAACATTTCTCTTTAATTATAAACTGTAATTTACTTTCCAGTATTAAAATCAACCAACCAACCAATCAATCAATCAAAATAGCTGGTAGCTTTAAAACCAACCAACCGACCTTAAACACGCTCCCACGCTGCGTAATCCCCCCGAAGAACAATTATTCCCCTGGTTCCCTTGGGTTCGACTCCTACTTACCAAGTACTACCCAGTAGTATAGTTGCGAGTAGCGGACTATTATAAATTTATTTGCACAATCGCTTTGACGACGAACGGTTCTGTCAAATTGGCGCCGTTGCCGGGGAACTAGTAATCGGATAACTGTTCTTTGAATCATTACGCGCTTCAAAACAACCATGTCTCGCGAAGAAAGACACCATGACTACCATGATGACGAAGAAATAAACCTGTACGATCAAAATGATGAGGTACCGTTCCCATTCGTCGACGACCCGGAACAACTCATCAGAAACAGAAGAGCTCGTGATAGGGAAGCAGTCAGAAGACAAGAATTACCCGAGGACCGAAATGCAGCTGGTTTAGTACAACCTCCTATCCATCCCCCACGACCACAACCTCAACCTCGATACATGCCAAGAAGAGAACCCGCTTTCGACGACTACTACGGGGACAACTACTACCGTGAACCAACTATGGGAGAGTTAAATGCCCCTAATTTCGAGACACAGCCGTGGTGCATCTATGAGAGCCCTGCATTAGAAAATATGACCATCAACGCATCAGTGGCACACAGCCTGCCAAAATTCTCAGGATCTCAAGGAGAATCTGCCGCAACTCACCTCCAACGCCTACATGGCATTTGCCAGAATCTAAAGCCCAATCGAGTAAATATGGACGACTTCAAGTTAAAGGCGTTCTATTTTTCCCTCATAGACTCGGCAAGCGACTGGTTCCTTTCATTGCCTTCCGGAAGCATTAGAACATGGGCTCAGATGCAGAAGAAATTCTTAGACAAATACTATCCGGCTGGAAGAGCAATACAAGTAAGGAAGCAACTACAGGAAATCAAACAAGGTCCCAATGAAACCATGTACGATTACCTGGAAAAGTTCAATCACCTAGAAAGGAGCTGCTGTACCCTTGGACTGCCCGAGAAACTCGTCATCGAGTACCTCATTGATGGATTAAGACCATTAGACAAAATGCTCTTGGATGCCTCAGCGGGAGGGTCCATGATGAATCAATCATTAAGTGGCATCAGAAATCTCATCGCCAACGTTGCTGAAAATGCTCGATTTAGAGAAGAGACCACTCGCCAAGATGAATTCTCTCGATCAAAAAGGGTAGCACAAACCGAGGCATCAGTAAACTCCATAACTGAAGACATGAAACATTTAAAGGAGATGATGACTGAGATCATACGTAGACAGCCAGTTACGGTAAAACCTTGCGAGTTCTGTGGTTTTACAGACCACAAAACGGACGCATGCCCAACATTGATAGAAGAAGAACCGGCTGACGTAAATATAGTGGGAGGATATCAAGGATACAACAACGACAGAGCTGGACGAAATAGACAGTACGGTCAAACATCCAACCCAGGCTGGCGTAACAACAACAGCTATCTTCAGACGGAGACACAACCAGCTGTCCCTCAACTAGCGCAGTCATTCTACCAACCACCCCACTGACAATATCACCAGAACACTCCATCGGCAGGCCAATATCACCAAAAAGGGCCAAATCAGTACCAAGCCAGACCGAGCAATCAGTAGGAACCAAGCAAGTCGCTCAATGACACGATGAAGGAGCTCACGGGAAACATTAATCAATTGGGTACTTCACTACACCAGTACCAGGAAAAAACTGACGGTGCAATTTCAGAATTGACCAAACAAATGTCCCAGCTCGCCACCGCAATGTCAACACTCACTACTGAACCTGGCAAACTTCCTTCACAGACCATCCAAAATCCTAAGGCGAACATAATCATGATAAGGAGGTCAAACATGAAGGTTACTCTAGGAGAAGTAGCACGGTCCCCAATCTACAGACTTACAAACAATCATTTCAACCGTAGGAGTCGACCTGATTGGAATCAAGAAGAAGACCGACCCAATGATGGCAAAACATGGGTTACGCATTCTGACAATGGACGGTACGCATTTACTGTTTGCATAACACCGCCGCCGATCACACACTTTGACATACCAGCATCTGGTTGGGACTCCCCAAATAATATTATTGCTTCGAAGCAAAATATTAAAGGGTCCGAGTACGCAAATTCTAAGCCAGAGAGTGGGCAGAATAGTCCGACAATAGAAAGAGCCCTCACTTCAGATCATGAGCCACAACCGGAAAGAAACAAAGACTCTGGGGCCTTTACAATCACCTGTGGTATTGGTGAAACCCAGATCCGTAAATGCTTAGTCGATCTTGGGGCTGCTGTCAACGCCATGCCTTCCTCCTTGTATTACCTACTAGGACTTGGTCCGTTGAAACCACCTCGATCAAATATCGAGCTAGGAGATAAATCATGCATCCGCCCGGTTGGAGAACTGGAAGATGTAATACTCCATGTGGGAGAACTTGTCGTTGCTGCAGACTTCTATGTAATACCAACAGAAGAAACCTGCGAAGACGACCCACCAACAATAATATTGGGACGACCATTCCTCTACGCCACTAAAGCAAGAATCGATGTGGGCAAGGGGTCATTATCACTTAAGTTCGGCGGCAAAATTGCACACTTCTACATTAATAAGAGCCGCTCGGACACGAAGAAACCGCCAGACATAACACCTATCTCAGATCACGGTGCACAGTTTTCTGACCTGTCATTAGGGACCAAAAAGTATCAAGACCAGCAGCTATGGTCAAAGGTCTCCCGCCTTCTCAGAAACAATGGAAAGAGAAAACACCAAAACCATGGAGCTCTTACTCCAGCAAGAAGTCAGGAAGAAGCAACACTGGAACGGTGGCAAAGTTCGACCTCAGCCACCCATGGGACCAAAACCAGTAAACCACAAACGAGGTATCGTCGAGCCAACGACGTTAAACAAGTGCACTGGTCGGGAGGTAACCCGACACTATCTTACTTTTCCGCACTTTAATTTCTGTCTTTTAAATTCAGTATTTAGTTTTAAGCTTGCATGACTTTTGAACTAAGGCACGCCTTCATTCAAAAGTGGGGGGTGAGAACCACCTGTGTACATAAATAACATGCAGCTGTTTTTTCTTTTTTTAGTAATAGTATCTTTTTGAAAATATGAACTTAAGAATGTGAAAAAGATAAATCGTAATTCATGCATTAACCTTGTGAAAATTCAACTGTTTAAAAACTTAGAATGTAACTTTCCATTTGTCCTTTGTGCTGAGATAACTAGGGATGTGGAGTTGATAGAAATGCCCTAAAGAGGCTTGGCAAGCAATAAAAGGATCAGATCAAACTATATGGTTTTCGAAGTCAATGGAGGCTGCACTTCGGGTTTTCAGTGAATAATTGAAGTCAACTCCGCCAAAAAGCATCTATGCAAAGGCGAGGACGGGAATCAGACCGTCCTCTCTCTAGTCAAAATAGCCGAGAAAATAGATGAGCGACCCTCATCTTGACCCGCGCAAAACGACAAAGACAAGAGGACCGGGGAGGTATTTCCATAGGCTTGCGGGCGATGATTGGACCTCCCAAAAAGGCTTGAGAAAATGGACTAGCAGTCACAAAAAGGCAAAAAGCTCAATGAAGCAAATCAAGAGGCCAAAGGCCCAAAATTGTGAAGGTTTTAACCAAGCAAAAGTGAAGCACTCAAAAAGTCAAATCAAAGGCCAAAGACCGATTCACTACAACAAAAAGCAGTCCCTCGCCAAAGAAGAAAATCAAAAAGGCTCAACTCACTGAAACCCGAATCGAATCATGTGCTAGAGAAAGCTACAAGAAAACCATATAGTAAGAGACGATCCCAAGATTGCAGTCCAGGAGCCTAAAAAGGGGCTATCTCCCGAGACATCCAATATAATTTGCATCTCAGCACGGAGGTACAAGTATTAAGTTTCTACTATTTATTTACACAGTTTAATTTGGTAATAAGTAAGCAATGCATGAATTAGGATAGATCGAGTCCCACAGTCTAATTTTCATATTCCAAAGCCAAACTTAGAACTTACGCCCTTTAATAGCATTGTTCGGGACGAACAACTAAAAGTGGGGGGTAATCTGATGGACCAAAATTATACGAATCATAAACACAGTATAACCCCCTTATTTAGATTGTTTGTCTATCTAACTTCTACGTATTAGTCCCGATATATTTTCACAGGGCATTTTAGAGACTGAAGTGAAAACACGCTAAGGAGAGGATTTTATGCTGAAAAGATAACAAGAGTCCAACCAAGGTCAAGATCATATGCCGACTGAAGAAATATCAAGGATCCTGACGTTGAATTGACCATAACAAATTAATCAGAAGAATCAGGAGTGGAGTCAAGACAGACCGGGGAAGAAACACATTGACAGTTTTGTGAAAAGACTGCACAAAACTGTACAAACTCACACATTGGGCAAGGATGACCGGCCACCATTCAAGGAGGTGGGCAAGGGAGGAGCTCCTCCCCCTTGGGTCACCGGCAACCGGCGGCGCCACCTCCTCCACCAAAAGCCGTCGGCCTCCTCCCCTTCCTCCACATGTTGCCATCTCCTCCCTTGATTTCTCCTCCAATCAAAATGCAACACTTGCCACCCATCTCCACCACCCATCTCCTCCCCTTTTGGCTATAAAAGGAGGCCTCCTCCTCCTCACTTCAACACACCTCAATCTCAAATTCACTTCTCTCTCTAGAAGTTGTAATATTTTTAACGTTGTAATCTTGGCTTTGGAAATAAAGGATAGCTCCCTTGGCGCTTCAACGGTTGTAAGTAATTCTTAGTATTTATTCAACTGTTTTATTTCCTTAGTTATAATGTTTAGCGCGATGAATAGTAGCTAAACTTGTAGTTCGGTCTAAGGGGCGCTCTTGTATTATAAAATGTTTTAGACTATTAACTTAGTGTCTAGTCTAAGTATTCAAAACTTATTCTATGTGCCATATATTAAGTCAGAACGTCCAAGGTATAGTGGATGCTTGGAATGGCAAAACTCTACAGCGGGGTTCGTAAACTTGTATGGATAAGTGGATGCTTGAAATGGCAAAGCTTATCTGAGAAGTTTGACTCATCTTAAACACCATTTGGTTGATCGGGAATGATTGATCAAATGGATGCACATAGGCTAATATAACCGGGAATGGAGTATTAGTCTAAATAGAATAAGTGTTCTACGTCCTTGGAATAGGCTAGACAGTGTACGCAAATCGAGTGCTTGGAATGGCCTTGATACACCGTTTGAATACTTAGGAGAGTCACTAAAGGTCAATGATAAACAGGATATAATACAAGTCCCCTGAAATCGAACATTTCTCTTTAATTATAAACTGTAATTTACTTTCCAGTATTAAAATCAACCAACCAACCAATCAATCAATCAAAATAGCTGGTAGCTTTAAAACCAACCAACCGACCTTAAACACGCTCCCACGCTGCGTAATCCCCCCGAAGAACAATTATTCCCCTGGTTCCCTTGGGTTCGACCCCTACTTACCAAGTACTACCCAGTAGTATAGTTGCGAGTAGCGGACTATTATAAATTTATTTGCACAATCGCTTTGACGACGAACGGTTCTGTCAAATTGGCGCCGTTGCCGGGGAACTAGTAATCGGATAACTGTTCTTTGAATCGTTACGCGCTTCAAAACAACCATGTCTCGCGAAGAAAGACACCATGACTACCATGATGACGAATAAATAAACATGTACGATCAAAATGATGAGGTACCGTTCCCATTCGTCGACGACCCGGAACAACTCATCAGAAACAGAAGAGCTCGTGATAGGGAAGCAGTCAGAAGACAAGAATTACCCGAGGACCGAAATGCAGCTGGTTTAGTACAACCTCCTATCCATCCCCCACGACCACAACCTCAACCTCGATACATGCCAAGAAGAGAACCCGCTTTCGACGACTACTACGGGGACAACTACTACCGTGAACCAACTATGGGAGAGTTAAATGCCCCTAATTTCGAGACACAGCCGTGGTGCATCTATGAGAGCCCTGCATTAGAAAATATGACCATCAACGCATCAGTGGCACACAGCCTGCCAAAATTCTCAGGATCTCAAGGAGAATCTGCCGCAACTCACCTCCAACGCCTACATGGCATTTGCCAGAATCTAAAGCCCAATCGAGTAAATATGGACGAATTCAAGTTAAAGGCGTTCTATTTTTCCCTCATAGACTCGGCAAGCGACTGGTTCCTTTCATTGCCTTCCGGAAGCATTAGAACATGGGCTCAGATGCAGAAGAAATTCTTAGACAAATACTATCCGGCTGGAAGAGCAATACAAGTAAGGAAGCAACTACAGGAAATCAAACAAGGTCCCAATGAAACCATGTACGATTACCTGGAAAAGTTCAATCACCTAGAAAGGAGCTGCTGTACCCTTGGACTGCCCGAGAAACTCGTCATCGAGTACCTCATTGATGGATTAAGACCATTAGACAAAATGCTCTTGGATGCCTCAGCGGGAGGGTCCATGATGAATCAATCATTAAGTGGCATCAGAAATCTCATCGCCAACGTTGCTGAAAATGCTCGATTTAGAGAAGAGACCACTCGCCAAGATGAATTCTCTCGATCAAAAAGGGTAGCACAAACCGAGGCATCAGTAAACTCCATAACTGAAGACATGAAACATTTAAAGGAGATGATGACTGAGATCATACGTAGACAGCCAGTTACGGTAAAACCTTGCGAGTTCTGTGGTTTTACAGACCACAAAACGGACGCATGCCCAACATTGATAGAAGAAGAACCGGCTGACGTAAATATAGTGGGAGGATATCAAGGATACAACAACGATAGAGCTGGACAAAATAGACAGTACGGTCAAACATCCAACCCAGGCTGGCGTAACAACAACAGCTATCTTCAGACGGAGACACAACCAGCTGTCCCTCAACTAGCGCAGTCATTCTACCAACCACCCCACTGACAATATCACCAGAACACTCCATCGGCAGGCCAATATCACCAAAAAGGGCCAAATCAGTACCAAGCCAGACCGAGCAATCAGCAGGAACCAAGCAAGTCGCTCAATGACACGATGAAGGAGCTCACGGGAAACATTAATCAATTGGGTACTTCACTACACCAGTACCAGGAAAAAACTGACGGTGCAATTTCAGAATTGACCAAACAAATGTCCCAGCTCGCCACCGCAATGTCAACACTCACTACTGAACCTGGCAAACTTCCTTCACAGACCATCCAAAATCCTAAGGCGAACATAAGCATGATAAGGAGGTCAAACATGAAGGTTACTCTAGGAGAAGTAGCACGGTCCCCAACCTACAGACTTACAAACAATCATTTCAACCGTAGGAGTCGACCTGATTGGAATCAAGAAGAAGACCGACCCAATGATGGCAAAACATGGGTTACGCATGCTGACAATGGACGGTACGCATTTACTGTTTGCATAACACCGCCGCCGATCACACACTTTGACATACCAGCATCTGGTTGGGACTCCCCAAATAATATTATTGCTTCGAAGCAAAATATTAAAGGGTCCGAGTACGCAAATTCTAAGCCAGAGAGTGGGCAGAATAGTCCGACAATAGAAAGAGCCCTCACTTCAGATCATGAGCCACAACCGGAAAGAAACAAAGACTCTGGGGCCTTTACAATCACCTGTGGTATTGGTGAAACCCAGATCCGTAAATGCTTAGTCGATCTTGGGGCTGCTGTCAACGCCATGCCTTCCTCCTTGTATTACCTATAGGACTTGGTCCGTTGAAACCACCTCGATCAAATATCGAGCTAGGAGATAAATCATGCATCCGCCCGGTTGGAGAACTGGAAGATGTAATACTCCATGTGGGAGAACTTGTCGTTGCTGCAGACTTCTATGTAATACCAACAGAAGAAACCTGCGAAGACGACCCACCAACAATAATATTGGGACGACCATTCCTCTACGCCACTAAAGCAAGAATCGATGTGGGCAAGGGGTCATTATCACTTAAGTTCGGCGGCAAAATTGCACACTTCTACATTAATAAGAGCCGCTCGGACACGAAGAAACCGCCAGACATAACACCTATCTCAGATCACGGTGCACAGTTTTCTGACCTGTCATTAGGGACCAAAAAAGTATCAAGACCAGCAGCTATGGTCAAAGGTCTCCCGCCTTCTCAGAAACAATGGAAAGAGAAAACACCAAAACCATGGAGCTCTTACTCCAGCAAGAAGTCAGGAAGAAGCAACACTGGAACGGTGGCAAAGTTCGACCTCAGCCACCCATGGGACCAAAACCAGTAAACCACAAACGAGGTATCGTCGAGCCAACGACGTTAAACAAGTGCACTGGTCGGGAGGTAACCCGACACTATCTTACTTTTCCGCACTTTAATTTCTGTCTTTTAAATTCAGTATTTAGTTTTAAGCTTGCATGACTTTTGAACTAAGGCACGCCTTCGTTCAAAAGTGGGGGGTGAGAACCACCTGTGTACATAAATAACATGCAGCTGTTTTTTCTTTTTTTAGTAATAGTATCTTTTTGAAAATATGAACTTAAGAATGTGAAAAAGATAAATCGTAATTCATGCATTAACCTTGTGAAAATTCAACTGTTTAAAAACTTAGAATGTAACTTTCCATTTGTCCTTTGTGCTGAGATAACTAGGGATGTGGAGTTGATAGAAATGCCCTAAAGAGGCTTGGCAAGCAATAAAAGGATCAGATCAAACTATATGGTTTTCGAAGTCAATGGAGGCTGCACTTCGGGTTTTCAGTGAATAATTGAAGTCAACTCCGCCAAAAAGCATCTATACAAAGGCGAGGACGGGAATCAGACCGTCCTCTCTCTAGTCAAAATAGCCGAGAAAATAGATGAGCGACCCTCATCTTGACCCGCGCAAAACGACAAAGACAAGAGGAGCGGGGAGGTATTTCCATAGGCTCGCGGGCGATGATTGGACCTCCCAAAAAGGCTTGAGAAAATGGACTAGCAGTCACAAAAAGGCAAAAAGCTCAATGAAGCAAATCAAGAGGCCAAAGGCCCAAAATTGTGAAGGTTTTAACCAAGCAAAAGTGAAGCACTCAAAAAGTCAAATCAAAGGCCAAAGACCGATTCACTACAACAAAAAGCAGTCCCTCGCCAAAGAAGAAAATCAAAAAGGCTCAACTCACTGAAACCCGAATCGAATCATGTGCTAGAGAAAGCTACAAGAAAACCATATAGTAAGAGACGATCCCAAGATTGCAGTTCAGGAGCCTAAAAAGGGGCTATCTCCCGAGACATCCAATATAATTTGCATCTCAGCACGGAGGTACAAGTATTAAGTTTCTACTATTTATTTACACAGTTTAATTTGGTAATAAGTAAGCAATGCATGAATTAGGATAGATCGAGTCCCACAGTCTAATTTTCATATTCCAAAGCCAAACTTAGAACTTACGCCCTTTAATAGCATTGTTCGGGACGAACAACTAAAAGTGGGGGGCAATCTGATGGACCAAAATTATACGAATCATAAACACAGTATAACCCCCTTATTTAGACTGTTTGTCTATCTAACTTCTACGTATTAGTCCCGATATATTTTCACAGGGCATTTTAGAGACTGAAGTGAAAACACGCTAAGGAGAGGATTTTATGCTGAAAAGATAACAAGAGTCCAACCAAGGTCAAGATCATATGCCGACTGAAGAAATATCAAGGATCCTGACGTTGAATTGACCATAACAAATTAATCAGAAGAATCAGGAGTGGAGTCAAGACAGACCGGGGAAGAAACACATTGACAGTTTTGTGAAAAGACTGCACAAAACTGTACAAACTCACACATTGGGCAAGGATGACCGCCCACCATTCCAGGAGGTGGGCAAGGGAGGAGCTCCTCCCCCTTGGGTCACCGGCAACCGGCGGCGCCACCTCCTCCACCAAAAGCCGTCGGCGTCCTCCCCTTCCTCCACATGTTGCCATCTCCTCCCTTGATTTCTCCTCCAATCAAAATGCAACACTTGCCACCCATCTCCACCACCCATCTCCTCCCCTTTTGGCTATAAAAGGAGGCCTCCTCCTCCTCACTTCAACACACCTCAATCTCAAATTCACTTCTCTCTCTAGAAGTTGTAATATTTTTAACGTTGTAATCTTGGCTTTGGAAATAAAGGATAGCTCCCTTGGCGCTTCAACGGTTGTAAGTAATTCTTAGTATTTATTCAACTGTTTTATTTCCTTAGTTATAATGTTTAGCGCGATGAATAGTAGCTAAACTTGTAGTTCGGTCTAAGGGGCGCTCTTGTATTATAAAATATTTTAGACTATTAACTTAGTGTCTAGTCTAAGTATTCAAAACTTATTCTATGTGCCATATATTAAGTCAGAACGTCCAAGGTAGAGTGGATGCTTGGAATGGCAAAACTCTACAGCGGGGTTCGTAAACTTGTACGGATAAGTGGATGCTTGAAATGGCAAAGCTTATCTGAGAAGTTTGACTCATCTTAAACACCATTTGGTTGATCGGGAATGATTAATCAAATGGATGCACATAGGCTAATATAACCGGGAATGGAGTATTAGTCTAAATAGAATAAGTGTTCTACGTCCTTGGAATAGGCTAGACAGTGTACGCAAATCGAGTGCTTGGAATGGCCTTGATACACCGTTTGAATACTTAGGAGAGTCACTAAAGGTCAATGATAAACAGGATATAATACAAGTCCCCTGAAATCGAACATTTCTCTTTAATTATAAACTGTAATTTACTTTCCAGTATTAAAATCAACCAACCAACCAATCAATCAATCAAAATAGCTGGTAGCTTTAAAACCAACCAACCGACCTTAAACACGCTCCCACACTGCGTAATCCCCCCGAAGAACAATTATTCCCCTGGTTCCCTTGGGTTCGACCCCTACTTACCAAGTACTACCCAGTAGTATAGTTGCGAGTAGCGGACTATTATAAATTTATTTGCACAATCGCTTTGACGACGAACGGTTCTGTCAAATTGGCGCCGTTGCCGGGGAACTAGTAATCGGATAACTGTTCTTTGAATCGTTACGCGCTTCAAAACAACCATGTCTCGCGAAGAAAGACACCATGACTACCATGATGACGAAGAAATAAACCTGTACGATCAAAATGATGAGGTACCGTTCCCATTCGTCGACGACCCGGAACAACTCATCAGAAACAGAAGAGCTCGTGATAGGGAAGCAGTCAGAAGACAAGAATTACCCGAGGACCGAAATGCAGCTGGTTTAGTACAACCTCCTATCCATCCCCCACGACCACAACCTCAACCTCGATACATGCCAAGAAGAGAACCCGCTTTCGACGACTACTACGGGGACAACTACTACCGTGAACCAACTATGGGAGAGTTAAATGCCCCTAATTTCGAGACACAGCCGTGGTGCATCTATGAGAGCCCTGCATTAGAAAATATGACCATCAACGCATCAGTGGCACACAGCCTGCCAAAATTCTCAGGATCTCAAGGAGAATCTGCCGCAACTCACCTCCAACGCCTACATGGCATTTGCAAGAATCTAAAGCCCAATCGAGTAAATATGGACGACTTCAAGTTAAAGGCGTTCTATTTTTCCCTCATAGACTCGGCAAGCGACTGGTTCCTTTCATTGCCTTCCGGAAGCATTAGAACATGGGCTCAGATGCAGAAGAAATTCTTAGACAAATACTATCCGGCTGGAAGAGCAATACAAGTAAGGAAGCAACTACTGGAAATCAAACAAGGTCCCAATGAAACCATGTACGATTACCTGGAAAAGTTCAATCACCTAGAAAGGAGCTGCTGTACCCTTGGACTGCCCGAGAAACTCGTCATCGAGTACCTCATTGATGGATTAAGACCATTAGACAAAATGCTCTTGGATGCCTCAGCGGGAGGGTCCATGATGAATCTATCATTAAGTGGCATCAGAAATCTCATCGCCAACGTTGCTGAAAATGCTCGATTTAGAGAAGAGACCACTCGCCAAGATGAATTCTCTCGATCAAAAAGGGAAGCACAAACCGAGGCATCAGTAAACTCCATAACTGAAGACATGAAACATTTAAAGGAGATGATGACTGAGATCATACGTAGACAGCCAGTTACGGTAAAACCTTGCGAGTTCTGTGGTTTTACAGACCACAAAACGGACGCATGCCCAACATTGATAGAAGAAGAACCGGCTGACGTAAATATAGTGGGAGGATATCAAGGATACAACAACGACAGAGCTGGACAAAATAGACAGTACGGTCAAACATCCAACCCAGGCTGGCGTAACAACAACAGCTATCTTCAGACGGAGACACAACCAGCTGTCCCTCAACTAGCGCAGTCATTCTACCAACCACCCCACTGACAATATCACCAGAACACTCCATCGGCAGGCCAATATCACCAAAAAGGGCCAAATCAGTACCAAGCCAGACCGAGCAATCAGCAGGAACCAAGCAAGTCGCTCAATGACACGATGAAGGAGCTCACGGGAAACATTAATCAATTGGGTACTTCACTACACCAGTACCAGGAAAAAACTGACGGTGCAATTTCAGAATTGACCAAACAAATGTCCCAGCTCGCCACCGCAATGTCAACACTCACTACTGAACCTGGCAGACTTCCTTCACAGACCATCCAAAATCCTAAGGCGAACATAAGCATGATAAGGAGGTCAAACATGAAGGTTACTCTAGGAGAAGTAGCACGGTCCCCAACCTACAGACTTACAAACAATCATTTCAACCGTAGGAGTTGACCTGATTGGAATCAAGAAGAAGACCGACCCAATGATGGCAAAACATGGGTTACGCATGCTGACAATGGACGGTACGCATTTACTGTTTGCATAACACCGCCGCCGATTACACACTTTGACATACCAGCATCTGGTTGGGACTCCCCAAATAATATTATTGCTTCGAAGCAAAATATTAAAGGGTCCGAGTACGCAAATTCTAAGCCAGAGAGTGGGCAGAATAGTCCGACAATAGAAAGAGCCCTCACTTCAGATCATGAGCCACAACCGGAAAGAAACAAAGACTCTGGGGCCTTTACAATCACCTGTGGTATTGGTGAAACCCAGATCCGTAAATGCTTAGTCGATCTTGGGGCTGCTGTCAACGCCATGCCTTCCTCCTTGTATTACCTACTAGGACTTGGTCCGTTGAAACCACCTCGATCAAATATCGAGCTAGGAGATAAATCATGCATCCGCCCGGTTGGAGAACTGGAAGATGTAATACTCCATGTGGGAGAACTTGTCGTTGCTGCAGACTTCTATGTAATACCAATAGAAGAAACCTGCGAAGACGACCCACCAACAATAATATTGGGACGACCATTCCTCTACGCCACTAAAGCAAGAATCGATGTGGGCAAGGGGTCATTATCACTTAAGTTCGGCAGCAAAATTGCACACTTCTACATTAATAAGATCCGCCCGGACACGAAGAAACCGCCAGACATAACACCTATCTCAAATCACGGTGCACAGTTTTCTGACCTGTCATTAGGGACCAAAAAAGTATCAAGACCAGCAGCTATGGTCAAAGGTCTCCCGCCTTCTCAGAAACAATGGAAAGAGAAAACACCAAAACCATGGAGCTCTTACTCCAGCAAGAAGTCAGGAAGAAGCAACACTGGAACGGTGGCAAAGTTCGACCTCAGCCACCCATGGGACCAAAACCAGTAAACCACAAACGAGGTATCGTCGAGCCAACGACGTTAAACAAGTGCACTGGTCGGGAGGTAACCCGACACTATCTTACTTTTCCGCACTTTAATTTCTGTCTTTTAAATTCAGTATTTAGTTTTAAGCTTGCATGACTTTTGAACTAAGGCACGCCTTCGTTCAAAAGTGGGGGGTGAGAACCACCTGTGTACATAAATAACATGCAGCTGTTTTTTCTTTTTTTAGTAATAGTATCTTTTTGAAAATATGAACTTAAGAATGTGAAAAAGATAAATCGTAATTCATGCATTAACCTTGTGAAAATTCAACTGTTTAAAAACTTAGAATGTAACTTTCCATTTGTCCTTTGTGCTGAGATAACTAGGGATGTGGAGTTGATAGAAATGCCCTAGAGAGGCTTGGCAAGCAATAAAAGGATCAGATCAAACTATATGGTTTTCGAAGTCAATGGAGGCTGCACTTTGGGTTTTCAGTGAATAATTGAAGTCAACTCCGCCAAAAAGCATCTATGCAAAGGCGAGGACGGGAATCAGACCATCCTCTCTCTAGTCAAAATAGCCGAGAAAATAGATGAGCGACCCTCATCTTGACCCGCGCAAAACGACAAAGACAAGAGGAGCGGGGAGGTATTTCCATAGGCTTGCGGGCGATGATTGGACCTCCCAAAAAGGCTTGAGAAAATGGACTAGCAGTCACAAAAAGGCGAAAAGCTCAATGAAGCAAATCAAGAGGCCAAAGGCCCAAAATTGTGAAGGTTTTAACCAAGCAAAAGTGAAGCACTCAAAAAGTCAAATCAAAGGCCAAAGACCGATTCACTACAACAAAAAGCAGTCCCTCGCCAAAGAAGAAAATCAAAAAGGCTCAACTCACTGAAACCCGAATCGAATCATGTGCTAGAGAAAGCTACAAGAAAACCATATAGTAAGAGACGATCCCAAGATTGCAGTCCAGGAGCCTAAAAAGGGGCTATCTCCCGAGACATCCAATATAATTTGCATCTCAGCACGGAGGTACAAGTATTAAGTTTCTACTATTTATTTACACAGTTTAATTTGGTAATAAGTAAGCAATGCATGAATTAGGATAGATCGAGTCCCACAGTCTAATTTTCATATTCCAAAGCCAAACTTAGAACTTACGCCCTTTAATAGCATTGTTCGGGACGAACAACTAAAAGTGGGGGGTAATCTGATGGACCAAAATTATACGAATCATAAACACAATATAACCCCCTTATTTAGACTGTTTGTCTATCTAACTTCTACGTATTAGTCCCGATATATTTTCACAGGGCATTTTAGAGACTGAAGTGAAAACACGCTAATGAGAGGATTTTATGCTGAAAAGATAACAAGAGTCCAACCAAGGTCAAGATCATATGCCGACTGAAGAAATATCAAGGATCCTGACGTTGAATTGACCATAACAAATTAATCAGAAGAATCAGGAGTGGAGTCAAGACAGACCGGGGAAGAAACACATTGACAGTTTTGTGAAAAGACTGCACAAAACTGTACAAACTCACACATTGGGCAAGGATGCCCGGCCACCATTCAAGGAGGTGGGCAAGGGAGGAGCTCCTCCCCCTTGGGTGACCGGCAACCGGCGGCGCCACCTCCTCCACCAAAAGCCGCCGGCCTCCTCCCCTTCCTCCACATGTTGCCATCTCCTCCCTTGATTTCTCCTCCAATCAAAATGCAACACTTGCCACCCATCTCCACCACCCATCTCCTCCCCTTTTGGCTATAAAAGGAGGCCTCCTCCTCCTCACTTCAACACACCTCAATCTCAAATTCACTTCTCTCTCTAGAAGTTGTAATATTTTTAACGTTGTAATCTTGGCTTTGGAAATAAAGGATAGCTCCCTTGGCGCTTCAACGGTTGTAAGTAATTCTTAGTATTTATTCAACTGTTTTATTTCCTTAGTTATAATGTTTAGCGCGATGAATAGTAGCTAAACTTGTAGTTCGGTCTAAGGGGCGCTCTTGTATTATAAAATGTTTTAGACTATTAACTTAGTGTCTAGTCTAAGTATTCAAAACTTATTCTATGTGCCATATATTAAGTCAGAACGTCCAAGGTAGAGTGGATGCTTGGAATGGCAAAACTCTACAGCGGGGTTCGTAAACTTGTACGGATAAGTGGATGCTTGAAATGGCAAAGCTTATCTGAGAAGTTTGACTCATCTTAAACACCATTTAGTTGATCGGGAATGATTGATCAAATGGATGCACATAGGCTAATATAACCGGGAATGGAGTATTAGTCTAAATAGAATAAGTGTTCTACGTCCTTGGAATAGGCTAGACAGTGTACGCAAATCGAGTGCTTGGAATGGCCTTGATACACCGTTTGAATACTTAGGAGAGTCACTAAAGGTCAATGATAAACAGGATATAATACAAGTCCCCTGAAATCGAACATTTCTCTTTAATTATAAACTGTAATTTACTTTCCAGTATTAAAATCAACCAACCAACCAATCAATCAATCAAAATAGCGGGTAGCTTTAAAACCAACCAACCGACCTTAAACACGCTCCCACGCTGCGTAATCCCCCCGAAGAACAATTATTCCCCTGGTTCCCTTGGGTTCGACCCCTACTTACCAAGTACTACCCAGTAGTATAGTTGCGAGTAGCGGACTATTATAATTTTATTTGCACAATCGCTTTGACGACGAGCGGTTCTGTCAGCAGGCTGCGCCCACAAGACACATTAGATGGCAGCGGTCAACGACTTAATGTGCACATCAAAACACGGGTCCCAATGTGTTTGGTACCCACGAATCGCCCTGATGTTGGACCCATTATTGAGCTGCAAAAGAATTCCTTCCTCATGAAAAACAATTAAAAACTGACTCTGACTCAATCGACTAAGCACACAAAATTAATGAAATAAAAACGTGTAGGTTATTCACAAACATAAAATATTATATTTATTATTGTCATAACAAGATTAACTAGCCCGACCTAGTGATATATAAGGCCCAGCCCGGCCTAGCCCACAAGCGTACTAAAAACAAGGCCCATGGGTTGACTTAAGGCTCCAAAAATATGTTTGGACTTGGCTCGGCCTAGCCAACTTAAATTTGGAGTGTGGGCTAAGACTTAACTAAGCCCGGCCTAAGCTTTTTTGTTTTGGTAGGCCAATCCAGCCCGGCCTATTGGAGAGGCCTACACTCCTAATCGTATTCATAGTAGGAAGCTTATCTTGCATCGCAAGTCACACACAAATTATGCTTGAGGGAAAAGAGGGAAATTCATATTAAGTATGTCCAAGGCATAGAGGCAGATTCCTCAGACAAAATATTATAAGAGCCATTTGTGGTGAACTCGTTTAAGGATCCTCTCCAAATAATGTTCCCATCCATAGTAAAATGGATACACTTTTTTACATCATGTTGAAGCCTTAAGATTTCTTCAGCACCCGCGAACGATGACTTTTTCTTCCATTTCCCAAAATGGTTGTTTTGAAAAAATAATTATGAATCAACTTGATCCATAAGGAATCCTTCTTGAGACTGAGATCCCATAGTTGAGATAAAGCAAGGGACTTATTGAAAGTCATGAGGTTCTTTAGGTCAAGGCCTACATTGCTTTTTAGCTTGCTAACAGTGTCCCAAGCGACAAGACTTCTACTACCAGCATACAAACCAGACCAAAGATAATTCCTGCTTAATATGATAAATTTCATCATAATAAAGCTGGGAAAAATTAACACACTCGTCCAAAATGAACAAAGACTTCGTAAGACATGTTTGATAAGGACAACACTGTCATCATAAGATAATTTACGAGCTGACCACGCTTTAATTTTTTCAGTCATGTTGTTAATAATACCATTGTACTTGTTTGGCTTCAATGATCTTATATGCAATGGAATAGTAGATGAATGACAGTTTGTACGGTTTATAATTAATAAAATCAGGGAGAATACCTTCATCCCTTGAATTGACACCTACCCAAAAGAATATATAATTTATCTTCATTAACCTTTAAGTCTAACCATGCATTAAAATATTCCAAAGAAGATATGATGCAAGATAAAGAACAAGCAGAGGCTTTAGAAAGAATAAGCACATTGTTAGCAAACATTAAGTGACTCAGGTTTAGCCGAGTGAAAACCAAAACCAGCCTCATAATTCAACACGTTTAACTTTCTCGACAAAACCTCTATGACTAGCGCGAAGAGAAAAGGGGAGAGGGGGTCTCCTTGATGCAACCCCCTATTGTAACTAAAAAAAGCTTCTAGTGTCCCATTATTAAGGACCAAACATTTAGATGTGGTGACACAAGCCATAATCCACTTAATAAACCATCATAGGAAAACTAAATAGAAGCAGAATTCTTTCCAAGAAGTTTCTGTCAACCAGATCATATGTTTTACTAATATCAATTTTTGGCATACACCTTTTGCTAGCATTCACCCTATTGTGTTTGACACAAAAGTTTCTTGGCAAGGCTAACAATATGAACTAAATTTCTACATTGAATAAAGGTTGCTTGAGAATCAGAAATAATGATGAAAAGGACAAGCCTTTGTCTGCCATAATAGTAGATATAATAATATATATATATATATAATATTGCAACAATTTATCGATTTGAAATCTCTTGGATTCATATCACCCTTAACTTTAAGAATTTGGGCTATAAATACATAGAATTAATACTTGCGGGCATTTTTTCATCTCTGAAGAAGGTCTTAATGCTCTCAAAAATATCGCTATCACACACTAGCCAAGCTGCCTTGCAGAACTTTAAATTACATCCGTCATGCCCTGTAGTTTTGTCATTGGATAGGTTTTTAATTATCTGTGCAACTTCATTATAGGAGCAGAGTCTAATTATATCCATACAGTTTTCGACACCTTCCTCCCTTCTAAAAATAATGTTTCATTAACTGACACCCCACTAAAATCCCCATTAAGCAGCTTTTGAAAAAAATGAGCAAAGTCCTTTTCAATGTCATTCTCATCATAAGAAAGATTATTATCGCTTATCTAACGGCAAGTAATGTTGTTTCTTGATTGCCTACCATTGAAGACATCGTGAAAGTATGCAGTGCTTAGATCCCCTCCATGGCCCAGTGTATTCTCGCATTTTGACTATTATAATAGTGTTGATATCTTAGAACTTTCTAGACTTCCCTGATTTTCGGATCATCACTGTTTTGAATACTTATATCATACGGGTTCAACCTTAAGTGTCTTGGAATATCATACATATATATCTTTCTTATTGACTTCCACCCTAGGATTCATGTCTCGTCTATAGTTTTTCATGCCAACTTTTAGGCAGGCATTGAAGCTTTTAAGTTTCCTTTTGAGCATGAAAAGGGAACTTACGAACCCTCCCAATTCTAAGGCTTTTTTTAATTCATCAGTCAAAGTTTAGTAGATTTGGAATCGAAACCAGGATTTATCCACGAAAATCTGGAGACAACCTGACGATTGCAGGGTAGTGATAAGAGATACCATAGTAAGAAAATAATCTTAATACTGAACGAAAATCTACTGAGAAGGCAGAGTTAATTAGAATGTGATCTAGAATTCTATTCTCATCAATTTTTCTATCAGACCATGTATACCAATTTCCACTAGAAGATAAAACATGTAAATCACAATTAACAAACAATCATCTAAGCCATTTGGTTTCAGAATCACCCACTAAGTATCTAGCTTTTCTTCTTGACTCGGAATGCAATTAAAATCACCATGAAATATCCAAGCTCCCTTTTTCAAAATTTATTGAGTCGAACATTTTTTTCTAAAGATTGGTTCTTTCATGACATCTGTTATACACATAAACGAAACCCACCATAACTTTCTTACCTAATCAAAAGGTACCAGAGATAATAATTTTGCCATCAGCTTATCAAAAATTTGACCTTAAACAACTCCGAATTGAAAAGGAGCAAAATTCAACTTCTACTATCAACAAATGATTGAAAGCAAAAGAACTTCTAGTCATCAGCAGGACAACAGCTTCTAACAACACCAAACTTGTCAAAATTGTTTATCTTAGCTTCTAAAATAGTACACAAACCAATACTAAAATTAGTAATCGACGAACGTACCTCCACTCGCTTTGAGGGATTACTTATCCCTCAATATTCCAACTCGTAACATTCATCCTTTAGAAGAGTTTGGATTTGCTCCCTTCACCTTGGAGCGCTTACACGGATTGATTAAACTGATAATTATATCTGAATCATCTCTTTTTGACTTGGATTTCTCTTCTTTTGAGATTTCTTCCTGACTTCAGTGAAGCCTACTTCCTCCTCACCGTCTTCTATACCACGACATTGTCCTTCGATTCCCACTTTCACCAAATGAGTCTCAGGAACAAATGAGTGCTTAGAATACTCTGTGCTCACCGCTTCAGTGCTAGGGAGGATGTTAGGAGGGTTCACAACAGCATCCTTCACCATATAATTGCTAGAAGCAATATTAGAAAGGTTTACAACAAGAGCAGGACTGGGGCATCACTCCCCCCAGCTATTAGAAATTCCCTTTCAATTTCCTTGTGCTGAACCTCGATTTTGATGATAACGCAGTGATCCATCTCCTTTTTGTCATCCATCTTCAGAATAGCAGCATACGTTTGTGTTCGGTGTGCCCGAAGGACTAACAATGGTTGCACCTTTGGGGAGCCCATTCATACACCACCTTCGGAACAAAGTTTACACCTCTGGGGACGCTAATCATTACATTTTTCTTGTACTCAAGTGAAGCAAAAACCTCAATAAGCACCCTAGTATACATTTTCTTTTCCTTCCCTTCTGTGAAACTGACAAGCCTACATATCATCTTTTCATGTGTCACATGAGAAGCCAAACCAGGAAACCGTACCCACACACAGAGGAACAGATCCAACACCTTCAAGCTTAAAACTTTTATCCGGCGACCAAGGTTTCAAGATCAGCGGTTTGTTGTCGAAGGACCAAGGACCAAGGTCGAAGGTCAAGAATCTGATTTAGTTCGGCTTTATTCCCAAACTTAAAAATAAAATGTCAGGCTTAAGCTAAGACACTCAGCCGTCATCTCATCGCCCCACTTCGCCTTAATAAATAAATACCTTCATTCCGCCGAGCAAATATTTGGTTCCAAATATTAGACCCGCTAGTGTATTTGCCCATTCTGTATCCGCCTCAGTTCAATCTTCCTCGGAGAAACATATCTCGTTCGCTTCTAGCAGCTCAAGAAGGAATGCGAGTTTCACCCCAGCCTCCGCCGATCGATTTGCATTATTTTTCATCTGCTAGAAGGAATGATGTAGCGGAAGTTTATTATTTACCCGTAGGCAAGTTTTACTTCTAACCGAAGCTAGAAGGATGATAGAAAAATTGAGTAGATGTATGTAATAAAAGGAAATAATTTCATTGACTAAATCAGAAAATGAATACAACACTCCCTTATATGACAAAGGGGTCTAAAAAAAGGTTACGAAATTCAGAACATGTGCTGAAAAATAAATGCTGAAATAAGTACTGAAAATAAATATTGAATCCTCTGAACCTATGGAGCTTTTGGGGCTGATAGTTTTGTGTTCTTCAACATTCATGGATGAGAAATTATTCTTCTTGTCAAGCTCTTCGATTGAAGTACTTGTGGGCTAAATTTGGATCCTCGTGGCTTAAGATATGCCCTTCGAAAGTTGTGCCTGCATTCCTATGATAAATGCTTGATATTCTATATTTGGTTCTTCGGAAAATGTGACTGCCTCACTCACCCCCTCTTCAAGAAATCTTGCCCCAAGTAGTGGGTCGGATAAAGTTGCTCATCAGGTGTATGATAGTCATAGAAATCAGATACATTGAATGTGGGAGAGATATCATACTCTTTTGCAAGGTCGATCACATATGCGTTGTCATTAATCTTCTTCAACACTTTGCACGGTCCAATTTTCTTCTTTTTAAGCTTATTGTATGTATCGGCTGGAAATCTTCCTTTTCGAAGAAAAACCATAACCATATCTCCTTCATTGAATGTTTTTCTTCATCTATGGTTGTCCACGGTCATTTTGTGTAAACATTGTTTGATGTTTCCAACATCTTATTCACATCCTTTGGTATAGTTTTAACAGCTTTAGCCATTTCTTCATCCGCGTAACTATGCCTGGTATACAAAGCAGATACATTGAATGTGGGAGAGATATCATACTCTTTTGCAAGGTTAATCACATATGCGTTGTCATTAATCTTCTTCAACACTTAACACGGTCCAATTTTCTTCTTTTTAAGCTTGTTGTATGTATCAGCTGTAAATCTTTCTTTTTGAAGAAAAACCATAACCATATCTCCTTCATTGAATGTTTTTCTTCATCTATGTTTGTCCACAGCCATTTTGTAAACATCCTTTGATGTTTCCAACATCTTCTTCACATCCTTTGGTATAATTTCAACAGCTTTAGCCATTTCTTCAGTCGCGTAATTGTAGCCTGGTATTTTTGGTAGTGGCACCAAATCAAGTGTGTGCGCGGAGGGTGTTGATAAATGATGTTGAATGGCGCGCGACTGACAGACACTGCTTTGTCGTGAGGCAATGTTGCACAAATAAATTTATAAGACCGCACTCATGACTTAACTATTTTTTAGGTAGTACGTGGTAAGTACGGGTCGAACCCAATGAAATTAGGGGGATAGGTTGTTCCTTTAAAACTATACTAGCGATGGATGTGTTTTACGTTGATTGAGCTTTTAGCGTGATTAACTAAGCTACTGTTTTTGGTTTTTTGGTTTTTTGTGAGGAAAGTAAATTACAGAAATTAAATGATTAATTACAAAGAGAGACTTACAGTGGGTGATGCGTGATTGTTGATTCCTCCGGTATATGAGTGGTTGATGGTTGCGGTTGATTGAGACAGTTATACTAGGAAAGTAAATACAGGGGGGTTTTGTGATTGAAAGAAAGTATTCGGTTTCAGGTACTCTTGTATTATAACATGTATATAATAAACCGTTAGTAACTTTTCTAAGTATTCAAAGATGAATCGAGGCCCTTTCGTAGCGCAAGACTTGCAACATCGTTTAAAGCAACCCTTGTTCTACTTCAGACTAATTCCTCCTTTCGAAGTATCTTAGCCTTCTGTGCATCCACCTGATCTCACAGTTACGATTGACCAAGTGGTGTTTTAGATAAGTCGAACTCCTCAGATAAGCTTTGCCCTTTCGTAGCATCCACTTATCCGAGTATGTTGACGAACCCCACGGAAGAGTTTTGCCCTTTCGTAGCATCCACTCAACCTTGGAAATTCTGACTATAAATGGCACATAGAACAAGTTTTGAATACAAAGAAATGAAACTAAAAGATATTACAACATTATATAATACAAGAAAATACCTTCCACCGAATGAAGAGTTTAGCTACGCCTATCCATGGAAGAGTAGCGCATAGCAAAGTATCGTAACTTTATTGATCAAAACCAAACTTTACAAAGTATTACAAATCTAGAGAGATAAGTTGTGAAATGTGGTGGTGATGATTATGTGAGGAGGAGAAGCTCTCTATTTATAAGGAGGAGGAGGAGGAGGCAATGGAGGGTGGTGATGGCTCCATGTGGTTTGGGATCAAGGGAGGAGATGGGAGGAGGAGGATGTGGATGGGAGGAGAAACACATGGCACAACCCCATGGTCCTCCCTAAAGCCGCCGGTTATGGGTTGTTTGGGGGGAGGTTTTTGTGGCTTTGCAACGTCTTGCACAAGTCTTCAAGTCATCCCATGAGGAAAAATGAGAAAGCCACCCCATGAGTCATCCATTTCACAAAAGCCACCGGTCATCCTTGCCCATGGATGAGATTTTGACGGTTTTGTACAGTCTTTACAAAACTATCATTCCAATTTTGCTCCGGTCTGAATTTGATTGCTCCTCGGTTGGATTTAATGTGAGTAATCCTTGGTAAGAATCTTGAGATTTCTTCGTTCAGCGTCTGATAATGACCTCGGACTGACTCTTGTTATCTTTTCAGCGTAAAATCCTCTCCTTAGCGTGTTTTCTCTCTAGACTCCAAAATGCCCTGCAAATGCATTTCGGTACTAACAACCAGAAGTTAAATAGACAAACAGTCTAATTTGGTGGGTAGCAAGTGGTAAGTAGGGGTCGAACCCAAAGGAGTCAGTGTGGATTAGTTTTTTTTACAGGATTGTCACGAAAGTAAATACAGTTGGGGGTTGGGTTTGAGTGTTTTGGGAACTGAAAGTAAATTACGACAGTTGATATTACAATTAAAGGAAAGCATTCGGTTTTAGGGGCCTTGTATTATAATTGTTTATCATCGACCGCTAATGATCATACCAAGTGGTCAAAGATGAATTGAGGCTACTTCTAGCGCAAGACATGATCATGCTAAGTATTCAAAGATGAATCGAGGCCCTTTCGTAGCGCAAGACTTGCAACATCGTTTAAAGCAACACTTGTTCTAAGCAAAACTAATTCCTCCTTTCGAAGTATCTTAGCTGTAAGTGCATCCACGTATCTCCCAGTTACGTTATTGACCAAGTGGTGTTTTAGATAAGTCGAACTCCTCGATAAGTTTTGCTTGTGACAGCTTCCACTTACCGAGTATGATCACGAATTCCCACGGAAGAGCTTTTTGCTTGTCATGCACTCAACCTTGGAAACTCTGACTATATATGGCACATAGAACAAGTTTTGAATACAAAGGTGTACTAAGAGTAAGATCTAAAACATTTATAATACAAGTGCGCCCCTTCTACCGAACTACTAGTTTAGCTACTATTCATCGCGCTAAACATTATAACTAAGGAAATAAAGACAACATTTAAATAAATAAATACTAAGAGATACTTACAACCGTTGAAGCGCCAAGGGATTCTTTATTCCAAAGTAATATTACATAATTGTGCCCACAAAAGCTAGAGAGATTTTGTAGAGAGAGAAGCTCTCCACATTTTGGGGTTTGTCAAATGAGGAGGAGGAGCTCCATATTTATAGCCATGGAGGAGGAGGAGCAAGGGTGGAGATGGTGGCATGTGGAGGAGCATCCAAGGGTGGAGGAGGAGGCTTTTAAGATGTGGTGGAGGAGCCACCACATGGCAACTTCTCCATGGAGGAGCAAAAGCCGCCGGCGGCTTTGGGAGGAGAGGAGGAGGAGCCGCCACTTGGAGGGAGGAGAGTGGAGGAGCCACCATGTGAGGGAGGAGCCGCCCATGTGAGGAGGAGCATCCCTTCTAGAAGCTTGTGATCTTCACAAAAGTCATCGGTTTGACCGGATCTGACCAGAGCTTTGGCCGGAGCGTCTTGGATTTTGGAGAGTGTGTTTTGAATGAAAATGTCATTCTAAGATGATCTCAAGAAGGAACCTAAGCCAAATTCCGCTTGGAACATGGTCGAAATCCCAAATCCGATGAAATTGCCCTTGTTTGGCCTTTACCGGGCTCGGTGCTTTTGCCTTGCGTTCTTGTCCATTTGCCGACGGTTCTAGAATATTTGAGTGATTCCAAGTCGGTTCCATGAAGGATGTTAAGGCTGATTTTGAGTGTAGCATGGTCGTGACCTGGAATGACTCGTTCTTCATTTTCCGCTTAAAAACTCCTCCTTAGCGTGTTTTCTCTCTAAGTGCCAAAATACCCTGTAGAAATATATCGGAACTAACAAGCAAAAGTTAAATAGACAAACAGTCTAATTTAGTGGGTTTTACTGTGTTTTTGATTCGTATAATTATGGTCCATCAATGTGGTTTGGGATCAAGGGAGGAGATGGGAGGAGGAGGATGTGGATGGGAGGAGAAACACATGGCACAACCCCATGGTCCTCCCTAAAGCCGCCGGTTATGGGTTGTTTGGGGGGAGGTTTTTGTGGCTTTGCAACCTCTTGCACAAGTCTTCAAGTCATCCCATGAGGAAAAATGAGAAAGCCACCCCATGAGTCATCCATTTCACAAAAGCCACCGGTCATCCTTGCCCATGGATGAGATTTTGACGGTTTTGTACAGTCTTTACAAAACTATCATTCCAATTTTGCTCCGGTCTGACTTTGATTGCTCCTCGGTTGGATTTAATGTGAGTAATCCTTGGTCAGAATCTTGAGATTTCTTCGTTCAGCGTCTGATATTGACCTCGGACTGACTCTTGTTATCTTTTCAGCGTAAAATCCTCTCCTTAGCGTGTTTTCTCTCTAGACTCCAAAATGCCCTGCAAATGCATTTCGGTACTAACAACCAGAAGTTAAATAGACAAACAGTCTAATTTGGTGGGTTTTACTGTGTTTATGATTCGTATAATTATGGTCCATCAGATAACCCCACACTTTTAGTTGTTCGTCCCGAACAATGCTTTTAAAGGTGGCACTCTATGCAAGTTTGGTTTTTAAAATATGAAAAATTAGATTGTGATACTAGACTTATCCTAATTCATGCATCACTACTTATTACTAAATTGAACCGTATAAATACGTAGGAGTAATTTGATACTTGTACCTCCGTGCCGAGATGCAAATTATATTGGATGTCTCGGGAGATAGCTCTTTTCAGGTCCAGGCTGGCATCCTCGGGATGTCTCGCACTATATGGTTTTCTTGTAGCTTTCTCTAGCACGTGATTCGATTCGGGTTTCAGTGAGTTGAGCCTTTTTGATTTCTTTCTTTTTGGCGATGGACTGCTTTTTGTAGTGAATTGGTCTTTCGCTTTTGGCCTTGGATTTGACTTCTGAGAACTTCACTTTTTTGTCGGTTAAAACCTTCACAATATTGGGCTCTAGGCCTCTTGATTTGCTTCTTCGAGCTTTTGCTTCTTTGTGATTGCAAGTCCATTTTTTCGCCTTTTTAGGAGGACCAATCATCGCCCGCGAGCATATGGAAATACCTCCCCGCTCCTCTCGTCTTTAACGTTTTGCGCGGGTCAAGATGAGGGTCGCTCATCTATTTTCTCGGCTATTTTGACTAGAGAGAGGACGGTCTGATTCCCGTCCTTGCCTTTGCATAGATGCTTCCTGGCGGAGTTGACTTCAATTATTCACTGAAACCTAAAGTGCAGCCTCCACTGACTTCGAAAACCATATAGTTTGATTCGATCCTTCGAATGCTTGCCAAGTCCTTCGAGGGCATTTCTATCAACTCCACATCCCTGGTTATCTTAGCACAAAGGGGCAAATGAAAAATTACATCCTAAGTTTTTAGACAGTTGAATTTTCACAAGGTTAATGCATGAATTATGACTTATCTTTTTCACATTCTTAAGTTCATATTTTCAAAAAGATACTAAAAAGAAAGAAAAACATGCAGTTGGTTCTCACCCCACACTTTTGAACGAAGGCAAGCCTTAGTTCAAAAGTCATGCAATATATACAGGAGAAGGAAATGACATTAAGGAAAAAGAAGAACAGAACTCCCTTTAAGGTGTCGAGTGAACGACATGGCACGAGGCTGGATAATCGAGGGAGTTCAGCTGGGGTCTCGAACTCTCGGCGCAGGCCCGGTAAATTCACGGAAGCTGCCTGGCTGATCCGGTCTTGCTCCAAAAACTTTATTCCTACATGTAAGACATTCCTTCTAGACAAAAAGTGGGTGAGAGCGCTTATTGAAAATTAAAATGACAGAAAGTAAGATAGTGTCGGGTTACCTCCCGACCAGTGCACTTGTTTAACGTCGTTGGCTCGACAGTACCTCGTTCTGGATCATTGGTTGGGGTCCCATGGGTGGCTGAGGTCGTACTTCTTGATTCCACCGACTTTGATTCTTGCGGTGAGTCTTCCTGATTTTTTAGCAGATGACGGGTTTGGGTCCAGTTCTGATGGTATCTCCTTCCAACGTCTCTGAGAAGGCGAGGGACCTTTCACTATCAGCTTTTTGAACTGGGTTTTCTCCTGTTTAGGGCTGCCTTGTCCAGTCATGGCAAAAGCGTGCTCCATGTAGGAGTCATTCTGCTCAGGCCCTTTTCCCGATTTCTTGCGAGCAGATGTGTTTGGATCCCATGGTTGCTTGAGGTCGAACTTCTTCACAGCTGCCCTTTTGATTTGCCCAAAGAACACATATGGCAGCGGGCTCAGTTTTGCTCTCCCTTGATCCGGAGGTTTCTTCTTTACATATCCTCGAGAGGGCGAGGATTCCTTGACCATATTAGCTGGTTCATCAAGTCGAGCTCTCCGGGCTTCCATTGCACCGGGCCATGTCTTTGTCGCTTCTTTGTGGCAGAGATGATTGGCCATCCTAGAACGAGCGAGTTTTCAGGGCTGCTTGGTTGGCTCGTGGCGAGGGAGTGTTTCATTGTTGGCTTTTCTGGCTCCAACTCGCCTTGCACCTCATCATTGATTACTTCATCTTCAGGGGCTGAGATCCGCATACAAACCGAGGGGACAAATTGGGGGACTTCCACCACAAGGGCCAGGTCTTTCTTGGATAAATTGAAAATGAGGACTGGGCCTGGCTTGATTTCCTCGTCCGCTTTGGTAGTGAGTTCCCATGAAGACTCCTCCTCGATGCTTTCTGTATCTGATTCGTCCATTACTTCGGATGGCTCGGGAGTGAGATCCCATGTAGGCTCTTCTTCAGTTATCCATGCGTCCTCATCCTCTGTCAGCTTTGTGGGCTCCAATGTTGGTTCCTTTAGAGCTGCCTCCACGTCCATTACTGCCCTTATACTGATGTCTCCTTCCGGGTTTGCTGCGGGCAAGCTTGCAATGGGTGTGATGCCGGGCTCGTTCTGTACTGAGTCCACTTTCATCGTTGGTGCCTTATCTTCAGTTTGGTGCATTGGCCCTCGTTTTGTGCTCTCGGCCAAATCATCAATGAGGCCCCAGGCTTCCTTTTCGCTTAATTCCATTATTGACCCTCCTGCGGCAGTATCTAACAAGCAAAGCTCCGGAAGTCTCATCCCAGTAAGAAATGTCTGAAGAAGATATGAATATGCGAATCCGTGGTGCGGGCAGCTCGCCACAATGGAATCGAAGTACGCCAAGTACTCGTCCAAAGTTTCGTCCCGGGATTGCTCAAGGTTGATGATCTTCTTACGGACTTCAAGTTCGAAGGGTGGTGGGGAGAACTCCTCATAGTACCAAGGCTTGCTTCCGTAGTACGACGACATGGTGAATTATGTATAACAGAAAAAAGAACAACTATCCATTTGCTAATTCCCCGGCAACGGCGCCAATTTGACAGACACTGCCTTGTCGTGAGGCAATGTTGCACAAATAAATTTATAAGACCGCACTCATGACTTAACTATTTTTTAGGTAGTACGTGGTAAGTACGGGTCGAACCCAGGGGAATTAGGGGGATAGGTTGTTCCTTTAAAACTATACTAGCGATGGACGTGTTTTACGTTGATTGAGCTTTTAGCGTGATTAACTAAGCTACTGTTTTTGGTTTTTTGGTTTTTTGTGCGGAAAGTAAATTACAGAAATTAAATGATTAATTACAAAGAGGGACTTACAGTGGGTGATGCGTGATTGTTGATTCCTCCGGTATATGAGTGGTTGATGGTTGCGGTTGATTGAGACAGTTATACTAGGAAAGTAAATACAGGGGGGGTTTTTGTGATTGAAAGAAAGTATTCGGTTTCAGGTACTCTTGTATTATAACATGTATATAATAAACCGTTAGTAACTTTTCTAAGTATTCAAAGATGAATCGAGGCCCTTTCGTAGCGCAAGACTTGCAACATCGTTTAAAGCAACCCTTGTTCTACTTCAGACTAATTCCTCCTTTCGAAGTATCTTAGCCTTCTGTGCATCCACCTGATCTCACAGTTACGATTGACCAAGTGGTGTTTTAGATAAGTCGAACTCCTTAGATAAGCTTTGCCCTTTCGTAGCATCCACTTATCCGAGTATGTTCACGAACCCCACGGAAGAGTTTTGCCCTTTCGTAGCATCCACTCAACCTTGGAAATTCTGACTATAAATGACACATAGAACAAGTATTGAATAGAAAGAAATGAAACTAAAAGATATTACAACATTATATAATACAAGAAAATACCTTCCACCGAATGAAGAGTTTAGCTACGCCTATCCATGGAAGAGTAGCGCATAGCAAAGTATCGTAACTTTATTGATCAAAACCAAACTTTACAAAGTATTACAAATCTAGAGAGATCAGTTGTGAAATGTGGTGGTGATGATTTTGTGAGGAGGAGAAGCTCTCTATTTATAAGGAGGAGGAGGAGGCAATGGAGGGTGGTGATGGCTCCATGTGGTTTGGGATCAAGGGAGGAGATGGGAGGAGGAGGATGTGGATGGGAGGAGAAACACATGGCACAACCCCATGGTCCTCCCTAAAGCCGCCGGTTATGGGTTGTTTGGGGGGAGGTTTTTGTGGCTTTGCAACCTCTTGCACAAGTCTTCAAGTCATCCCATGAGGAAAAATGAGAAAGCCACCCCATGAGTCATCCATTTCACAAAAGCCACCGGTCATCCTTGCCCATGGATGAGATTTTGACGGTTTTGTACAGTCTTTACAAAACTATCATTCCAATTTTGCTCTGGTCTGACTTTGATTGCTCCTCGGTTGGATTTAATGTGAGTAATCCTTGGTCAGAATCTTGAGATTTCTTCGTTCAGCGTCTGATATTGACCTCGGACTGACTCTTGTTATCTTTTCAGCTTAAAATCCTCTCCTTAGCGTGTTTTCTCTCTAGACTCCAAAATGCCCTGCAAATGCATTTCGGTACTAACAACCAGAAGTTAAATAGACAAACAGTTTAATTTGGTGGGTTTTACTGTGTTTATGATTCGTATAATTATGGTCCATCAGCGACTGGTGGATCGATTGACCATACTATTATAAGCAAACTCAGCAAATGCCAAAACAAGGTCCCATTGTTTAGGCTTGTCACTACACAAACACCGAATCACATTCCCAAGTGTTCTATGGACCACTTTAAATTGCCCATCCATCTGAGGGTGAAAAGAGCTACTATACTTCAAGTCTGTATGAAATAAGTGCCATAGTGTGAAACCTACTTGTCTTAGTCAAGACGAGTTCCAGATGGTGTTCGAACTGCCTCTCGAACACTTGTTGGACAGTTTCAGGTTGTGTTCAAACAGAGACTAGACCACCTTAGCAGACAGTGCGTACACAAAGCAAAATAGGAGCACACACGATATGATAACCCAGTTCGGCTTCGCCTACTCTGGGGGTTTCCCACACCCGAAAAGGGACACAAATCTTATTACGAGTTTAGAGCTATTCGTGGACTTACACTTACACAATGCCTTGTTTGTAATAGCCTAGCCTCTAACACTCCGTCTATCGGATTTGCAATCTCGGTTCACCGCAGCTCCCCTCGATCCCCTATGGGTAGGACGAGACTTCCCTCTCGGCCTAGTCTTGGACCTCCCAGAAGTCCAGTCGCCTTCTCTCAAAGACGTATCTTGAGTGTCGTGTGTGTGTGTGTGTGTGCGCTTTGTAGTTCTTCAAGCACAGTCTGAACAGCACACTGAACAGACCGTAACTTTTGCCGTTTGATATTCAGGTGAGAAATATTCAGCCGGCGGTCGCTTCTCCTCCAATCTCACGAACTCTCGTGTTTTTCTTTTCTCTCAGGGAGCGACCCTCAATCTGGATGCCCTAGACTTCTTTATATAGGTGTTAGTAGAGTCCAGATCCAATCTGAATATCCTATCAAATATTTCGGAGATACTCCTAAATATTTGCAGAATATTCAATCTTTATCCAATCTTCAAGGATGACTTCCACCCCAAGCCATCCGATATTCTCTTAGCCAATCTTCATGTATTTGATCGCTAATCTGATCTTTGGTGATGATTTGTCGATTGGCTTCAATCAGATAATCTCGTCGATATCTTCTAGATATTCAGATCTTCATTCCAATCTTCAAGAAGATCTCGATCTTTCTTTATCACCAAGTAATTCCGAATCTTCTTAATCGAGTCCTAATTAATGAGAGGATATTCATTTGAATATCTGATCCTCTAATTTATTGTTGAGCCGACTCCAATCAGATCAGATCTTCGATCGTCCAGATTAGGAAACGTCTTATCTTCAGATCTGATGTATGCGAGTTCCAGTAGTCGATTGAACACTCCTTGAACTCCTGCTAGAACTGTCTAAAGCCGTTTTGCCAAAGCCATGCCATTCATGGGAACATCATAGTGTGATCCAAAAATGACTCAAAAACTTCACATCGCTCGGAAGTTTTTGTCCTAGGCACACCATGCAAGTGAGCAATCTCTCTGAAAAATAATCCTGCCACATGAGATGCGTCTGATGTCTTCTTGAATGCAATAAAGTGAGCCATTTTTAAAAATCTATCAACCACAACAAACACTGAATCTGCACCACATTGCATCCATGGTAGGCCGAGAACAAAATCCATAGAAATGTCTTCCCAAGCATCATTAGGAACTGGTAGACGCATGTAAAGACTTGTATTTTGTGACTGACCCTTGTTGGTTTGGCAAACTATGCATTTGTTTACAAATTCTCCTACATCACGGCTTAGATAGCAATCCTCCACTAACGCAATAGTTTATCTCGTCCAAAGTGACCATCACAATGTATTTTGGAAATTAACTCTTCAAGCAATGAACTACGCGGAATGCACAATCGATTGCGGTAAAAGAGATATCCATCTTGAAGGAGAAATGGCTCATCAGTTAAACCTGCATTCAGTTTTCTCCCAGTGTCAGTAAAATCATCATCTACTGGGTACTCTCCTTTAGTAAATCAAAACCAATCACAGCTGATTGCATGGTAGTGAGCAAAGAAGCACGACGACTTAATGCATCTGCAACTTTATTTAAATGGCCTGATTTGTTCTTGATGACAAAGTTAAACTACTACAAATAGGATATCCATCGAGCATGTGTGCGGTTCAGATCTCGCTGTTTATTGATGTATCTTAATGCCTGATGATCAGTGAGCATGACAAACTCTCTGTGAAATAAATATGGCTCCCAATACTTGATGGCGCTTACCACTGCATAAAATTCTAGCTCATTGGTTGACCATTTTTGACGAGCTTATGATAATTTTTCTCTATGAAAAGCAATAGAACGACCCTCTTGAGAAAGTACAGCACCAATACCAATGATGTAAATATCTGTCTCCAATTGAAAAACCTTATTAAAATCGGGTAAGACAAAAATAGGAGCAGTTGTAAGCTTATCTTTGATGAGCTGAAAAGCAGAGGCTGCACTTCACTCTAATTAAATTTTCCTTTCTTCAAGCATTCTGTAATAGGGGACATGATGGTGCTGAAATTATAAATAAAACGACGATAAAATGTCACTAAACCATGAAAGCTGCGCACTTCGTGCACAGTTTTAGGTTGTGGCCAATCACAAATTCCTTGGACTGTAGATTCATCGACTTGTAGACCACCATCACTCACGATGTAAGCCAAAAATGTCAGCATTTTTGTCAAGAAGCAACACTTCTTGCGATTGATAAATAATTTGTGTTCCTGCAAGGCCTTCAAAACTAACCGCAAGTGTGATATATGCTCATCTTGTGAATGACTATGAGAATGTCATCAAAATAAACCACAACGTATTGGCCAATAAAGGTTTTAAGAATCAGTGCATCAGCCGCATGAATGTGCTTGGTGCGTTGGAGAGCTCAAAAGGCATTACAAGCCATTCACATCGTCCATCTTTAGTTTTGAAAGCCGTCTTCCACTCATCACCGGGACGAATTTGAATTTGATGATAGCCACTTCGAAGGTCAATTTTTGAGAATACAGAGGCACCTTTTATCATGTCTAGCATATCATCAAGTCTCGGAATAGGAAAGCGATATTTTACCATAACTTTATTGACGACCAGACTGTCGATACACATACGCCAACTACCATCTTTTTTGGGGACCAATAAGGCTGGAACGGCGCAAGGACTCGTGCTTTCCCTAACCAAGCCTTTTTGTAATAGCTCATCGGCCTGCTTTTGCAAAATGTCATGCTCGGCCGAACTCATTTGATAGTGTGGCAAGTTGGGAAGGCTTGCTCCCGGGACAAGATCAATGTGATGTTGGATGTCACGCATTGGTGAAAGACCGGAAGGAAGCTCTTCGAGTATGATGTCAGTAATCTCTTGAAGGAATGGGTTTAATATTTCTGGAATTTTTGTGGGCACATCAACACTTGATCTGACCAGCAAAGCATATAAAATTGGTGCATTTTTTACTTCGGCCAAAAATACTTCTCTGGATGAGACAAGTAAAGTGTGCGTCTGTTGCAACAACTTTGGATTGGAATCATCTGTTTCCGGACAAAGAACGATGCATAAATTATCGTTGGTGAACATATAAACATTATCATGTCCCTTGTGCATCGCATCTTGATCAAACTGCCAAGGGCATCCCAATAATAAGTAACAAGCACTCATATCAACAACATCACAAAAAATCTCCTCTTTATATTGACCAATACATAGTAGGCATTGTTCTGTTACCTTGATTTCACCTCCTGAGGTAATCCAACCAAGGTCAGGGGCTTTCGAATTAGAAGTTGAAGTTGATGCACAATTTCAAATGAGATAATATTCTCGCTGCTGGCACTGTCGATAATGACATCAAAAACCTCTTTGAAATACGACATTTTGTGCGGACAATATTATGGCGTTGAGCTTTGTCTTTTGGAGTCGGCGTAGTTAATAAAATGCGTTGAATGACTCCAGTAAGATGAGCAGTATCATCCAAACATTCTTCTTCGGCCACCATATCATTTGGACTAATATGGAGCTCTAGAGGATCACTTTCTGTGTCTTCAGATTGGTCTATAATATTCACCATTTTTCTTGAAGGTCATGAGTTGGAAAGATGACCTTGTTTACCGCATCGATGACATTTTCCACCATAACTCCTTGCATATGAATTAGTGGGTGAGTTCTTTGCTGGAGTTTGGTTTAAAGGAGGCGGAGCTACACGACCTTGCATTCCTGTTGTGTCATCGCGTGGGGGATTGGAGGAGATGCCCGAATCAGTGGCTTTTATTTGAGGCGAAGACACATTTTTTGCTATATATCTTGAAGCTGTTGAGCGAGATAATTGGGCTTGCACTTTTAAAGCAATTCTTACTGCTTCGTCCAACGTCCAAATGGTGTGTAAAATATATGATCGTGGATGGTAGGTTGCAATCCGTTAAGATAATGAGCCACCAATTGATCTTCTGTTTTGCGTAGTTGCACGCGAGATGAAAGACGATAAAATTCTTCGTTATATTCTTGCACTGACTTTGACCCTTGACGTAAATTATGATATCGTTGGTAGAGTGGTTGTTGGTATCAGGAGGTAGACTTGAGTAAAAAGAAGTTTCTTCATTTTCCTCCAAGATTGAACCGGTTGTTTCCCTTGAGGATGGAGAATGTGTTGAAGTTATTCCCACCAAGCAGATGCGCCTCCCTTCAATTTATAAGCCACATATTTGACTTGTGTATGTTCTAGAATTTCAAGCAAGTAAAATTATTTTTCTACCTCAGCGATCCAATCTAAAAAATCTTCAATAAGAAGGTTTTCACGGAATGTAGGAATATCTGTGCGAATTCTGGGTTGTTGTGTGCGGTCCAGCGGTACATTTTGAATCGGTGGAGCGTTAGTATCATCTATGGAATCGACAAGTGCAACAATATAAAGTTATCGATGTTGAATCGGTGCCATATTCTGATTATAGCGCGGCGGAGCTACTGGTGCAACTTTATTGATATGGTCATTTTGTTGGCCAATCAACATTTGCTCAAAACGTTGTTCCAATCGCTCAAGTCGATCACAAAGTCGCTGAAGAACATCAATGTTGTCGCCTTGTGCTTGGTTGTTGGTAGCCATGGTCGAGGAGAGATGACTTCTGATACCAATTTACGTAGCGGAAGTTTACTATTTACCCATAGGCAAGTTTTACCTCTAACCGAACCTAGAAGGATGATAGGAAAATTGAGTAGATGTATCTAATTGAAGGAAATAATTTCATTGATTAAATCGGAAAATGAATACACCAGTCCCTTATATGACAAAGGGGTCAAAAAATAGGTTACATAATTCGAAACATGTACTGAAAAATAAATGCTGAAAATATGTACTAAAAATAAATAACGAGTCCTCTGAACCTGTGGAGCTTTTTGGGGCTGATAGTTTTGTGCTCTTCAAGATTCATGGATGAGAAATTATTCTTCTTGTCAAGCTCTTCGATTGAAGTACATGTGGGCTAAATTTGGATCCTCGTAGCTCAAGATATGCCCTTCGGAAGTTGTGACTGCATCAAGGACTTTGCATGTGTTCTTCAAAAGAGGGAGCCCTTGAAGCTTCTGAAGGATGACCGTTTGTCGCATCTCTCACAAGCTCTCCTTCTTCAATCCCAGTCAGACACCAACGAGCCCCTTCAAGAATCTTAGAACAACTCCCTTTCTCTAAACCGACGGCCGCTCTCAAAAATGGAGCCACGCTGATGGCATTATACCGTCGAGAAACTAATCCTTAAATTTTGGAGATGCGCATGAGGCCAGTAAACTTTTTTCTGAAAGCCCAACTAAAATGTTTATGGATTCCTATTTTGCGGTTTTTTTTCAAATCTTTCTATTTTGCAGTTGTTACCACAAGATATGATCATGCCATGCAGGGGCGGTTACAGGGGGATCCTGGGACCCCTCTCATATTTGAGATAAATTTTTGCAAGTAATATGGTAGATTCACGAAGATATCCAAAGAGCAAATCTATAAATTGATTTTAGGGTTTGTTTGTGAAGATGATGAATAGTGGCAGAATTTAGTCTTCCAAATAGATCACCAAAAATTAAAAAATTACAACAACACCCCTTATTTCTATACTATGATTGAATTAGCTCCAATCTTATGAAAATGTGAGATTTAACTAAATAATTATGATTAAATGATAAGAATACAAGATATTAAGTTTATATTTTAAGTAGATAAGTTAATTAATAAAACACTTTTGTCAAATCTTAAATTATTTTCTTTTTTAATAATAAATCTTAAATTATTTTCTTTTTTAATTAAAAATCTTAAATTATTTTCTGAAACTATAGTTTAATCACATTAATTAATTGATAAGTCGCCTTTTAATTACATTTTTTAGTGAAAGTTGTTTGGGCTTAGCTTGTCAGCCCGTGAAGAAACTATTACATTGCTTCTTTTCTCATAAATATGCATTTGATCAAATAAATAACATATAAAAAATATTCAAAACAAAAGTTGTCCCCCATGGACAGTGGGCCCTTGGCCTTGTCCAATCCCAGATATGCATGAAGGCCAACCCAGTTCGCGGATCTCTGGATCCGCCACTGATGTCATGCATTATAAAAATGACATAATATTCGTTGAGCAAAGGCTGAACTTCTTTAAAGTACGACTGGATTGACATGTCAATTTACTGTTATATTATTTAAGAGTTTGTAGTCCAAAACAAGCCAAAAAATATACTTAACCAATAAAATTAGGGATAAGGAGGAGCGTTCAAATGAGGCAGTCAAAATAAGAATGAGGCAGTGAGGCACAATCTCACCCACTCATTGAGACACATCATCTTTATTCATGCAATTAGAGCTTGACACCTGCCCCACTAATTAACATTACTTTATAATTCTTTTTTATTCAATTTCAATTAAAATTGATAATTAGAGGGTAGTTTAGACTTTAAGACATATATCATCTCATTTCCCCAGTGTACTTCTCTGTCTCAATCGATGCTTCTCTCTCATCTTTCAAAAATAAATCTGAAAAGCTTTCTTCAATTTCTTCTTCAGATCTGACGAGGTGGCGTGTTTGCCTTTCTCTAAGATGCCTTCACGAATTCCTTTGGGGCTGGGAACAGGAAGGATATGAAGGTGATATACCACCTTGTGAATCCGTCACCGTAGCTTCGACTATAGTTGCGATTGCGATCGTGCTTCCGAATTCGTCACCGGATAATGTAACGGAAGTCGTCGTGCTAGTTGTAGATGTGAAGAAAACTGGCGACAGATAAAGGTGAGCTTTTTTTTATACTAGGCGTATATATCTGTTGACTTGTTTGTTCAATTATTTTTTACATATGTGAGTTTGGCATCTCTGGGTGATTGTCAAAGAGTTGCAGAAGAAGGTGAATTATCTTATTAATTTCCAGGCTATAGTGAGTTGTGTTGCTACAAACCAGTTTACTCAGCGTAGTTAATTGGTGTCATAAGAGGCTTTATATGTTTGGCATAGTTAAGTGAATTACACAACATATGACAATTTAAAAAAAACCAGCATAGTTGAAAAGATTTGTCTTTTCATTGTTCAAGTGTACTGATGGTGAGTGATTTAATTTCCCCAGTGAATTATCTATTGATGTTTTAAAGGACTTTATTAAAAGGCGAAATCAAGAGCATGAGGCAATGTTGGGTAAGCAAAATAGAGGACAAAAGCTTTTTGCAAAGGATGAGGCGAAATCAAGAGCATGAGGCAATTTTGGTTCCTCGTCCGTGTATGCCCATTTTTCATATTATTTGACGATTTTTTATTATTATTAGTTTTGGTAGTCAATATGGTTTGTTGGTTAGTTGTCTATAAGACATCGTGTTGGTTTTGATTTTGGTGTCAAATTGTGTTCTGCCCACCAAAACTACTCTGCCCACCAAATTGTGTTTATTGATATTGTGATCTGGGTTTTCTAAATGATGGATTATGATAGCTTTTTTCTAGGTTTTTTGAATTTAGGTTCATGTGGATATAGATATGATTGGTGTGAGGCATATTGGTTGGTGCTAGCAATCTGAGAATGTATTCGAGTTGGATCGTTTAGTCACTTCTATTTGGTTAGTCAAATATACTGCATATTCGTTTCGTAAATGCATCTTCGTTGGTATCTTTTATACGTGTTTCCAGTCATATTTGGGGCTTTGAGCATCATGTTTGGAGACCTGAGCTCTGAAGCTCAGCACAAGAAGCATGATTCATTTTCCTTCTTAGAGGTTTTCATTCCAACCTTATCATCCATGATTCATTTTCTAAATATATATTGTTAAATTTTGGTTTCCGACTCTTATTAGCATTCATCAAAGAGAGAGTTGATCAAAGATATCAAGCCTCAAATCATGATATGAGATGGCTAAGTACACATGCGGCACACCTCAAATCCATTGTTGTTGTAGGCACATCCTCAGAGTCTCTTTATGGTGCTTGTGAAGCAATGTTCATTGTTGTCCAAGGTTCTGAGCAAGATTCCCAAGGGACCAATGAAGGGCAAGAACATGACATAGAGTGATCCCATAAGGGTCAATCTGATGTATTTGTTTTATTAGTGATATTCAAATTGTATCAGGGACATGTCGGATAATTGATGCTAAGGATTTGTAGTTCCATTTTGTTTACCAAAATTAGTACTAATTGAAAGCATTTGTAACTATTTGTATAAGTGTTTTGTTCCTTTTTTTATTCTACTTACGTTCATTTTTTATAAATGAAATGTTTCAGAAAAAATTGCAATCAATTTTTTTATTTGATATGTCATTACCCCCTTGTTGATAACACATATGCATATTCATTTCAAAATAAATTGCAATGAATTTCTAATTTTGATATGTCATTACACCCATGTTGATAACACATTTGCACATTTGATATGTCATTACACCCTTGTTTATAATGCAGATGAGTTATCAACAAAGGGGGTAATGGCATATGAAACAAGGGTGTAATTCCCTTATTTGGGATGTAATGGCTTATGAAATAAGGGTGTAATGCCCTTATTTGGGGTAATGGCATATGAAACAAGGGTGTAATGGCATATGATTTAAGGGTGTAATGGCTTATGAAATAAGGGTTTAATGGCTTAAGAAATAAGGGTGTAATTTCATTTGAAACTTGAATTAAGGGTGTAACGGCATATGAAACTTGAATTAAGGGTGTAATGGCTTAATAAATAAGGGTGTAATGTCATGTGCATTAAGGGTATAATGGCATATGAAGGGGTAATGGCATATGAAACAAGGGTGTAATGACATATGAAACAAGGTTGTAATACCACATGAAATAAGGGTGTAATGCCATATGAATTAAAGGTGTAATGGCTTATAAAATAAGGGTGTAATGGCTTATGAAATAACGGTGTAATGGCTTATGAAGGGTAATGGCATATGAAATAAGGGTGTAATGGCATATGAAACAAGGTTATAATACCACATGAAATAAGGGTGTAATGTCATATGAATTAAAGGTGTAATGGCTTATGAAATAAGGGTGTAATGGCTTATGAAATAAGGGTGTAATACTCTTATTTGGGGTAATGGCATATGAAACAAGGGTGTAATGGCATATGAATTAAGGGTGTAATGCCATTACCCCAAATAAAGGCATTACACCCTTAATCCATAAGTCATTACACCCTTGTTGATAACACATAGGAACATTCGTTTCAAAATATATTGCAACTTATTTCGAATACCATATGGCATTACACTGTTATTTCATATGTCATTACCCCCTTATTTCATAAGTCATTACCCCATTGTTTCATAAGTCATTACCCCCTTGTTTCATAAGTCATTACCCCCTTGTTTCATAAGTCATTACCCCTTTGTTAAAATAATACATAAGTCATTACCCCCTTGTTTCTCCACTACTCCGTTATTTCATATGTCATTACCCCCTTATTTCATAAGTCATTACCCCCTTCTTTCATACGTCATTACCCCCTTGTTTCATAAGTCATTACTCCTTTATTTAATAAGTCATTACCCCCTTGTTAAAATAATACATAAGTCATTACCCTCTTGTTTCTCCATAACACATCTGCTGCACATTCGTTTACAATCACAAAGGGACCTAATTTACTAACACAACGGATGTATTTTCATCCGTTGAATTGGTTAAATCATTAAAACGGTTAAATCATTTTCATCACTGCACCCTCGTTTCGAAAAACCCCAATTATATGCACGTTCTTTTATTTGGTTAGAACATTTCCATCACTGCACGCTCATTTCTAAAAAACACATTTAAATGCACGTTCGTTTCCACGCTTAAAAAATTACCATCATTGCATGCTCGTTTAAAAAACACAAATAAATGCACATTCGTTTTTCAATAACACAATTGAATGCACGCTCGTTTACATTCTCGAATGCACTTTCGTTACTACATATGTTCTGGTTGAATGCACGGTCGTTTCTTAATAACACAATGTACCTCCGAGTGACGCAGCACCCATCATCAGCTGAATACACCCTTGGTATCCTTCATCATATACGGATTATGAGCAAGTCTCAAATGGCCTATGCCATCTTCACTGACCGCCAAACACAAAGACACCACCATACATTACATACAAAATATGTTAACAACCTGCTCAAACATGACATTAAACTTGACAAATAGCCAATTCATGGCTGAGTACAAATAGCAGGCAAGCATCATACATGCTGCTTCATCCAAGTCAAACTACCCAGGTAAGCATAAGACATTTCTTGCATCGCTTTTGAGCAGACTGTTTCTAACCATTGCGTCCACCTTTGGCGAGATACTGTTGATGGTACTCTTCAGCTCTGTAAAATCTCTTAGTAGGTAGGATCTCAGTCACAATCTTCTTACCCTTCATTTCATTCTGCTTGGAATCTAATGACTCTTTGGCCAACCTTTCTTGCTCATCGTTGTAGTAGTATATCCCTGATCTGTATTGAGTGCCTACGTCACCTCCCTGAGAAGTCATCACATAACAGAGTTAGTCCACGCTCCATTTTCAAACCAAAATACACAATCTCGACACAAATCATATGGCTGAACTCGTCTTATTTATATTGTATGAACAAACAAACAAACACAGCAAGTTGGTTGTCTCTAACAGATGCAACTCTAATCGAGTCTCGTCCATTGGAAATACTAAAACAAGCCCATGGTCCTGATTTATTTATCATCATCATGAGATAATAAACCATTATAAACAATATCCTTGGCACACAAAAAATGCAAATTCCATAAATAAACTTAAGTTTCATGAGTCAAGGAGCTCGGGAGCACCCAACAGTGGCAACCTTTTTATAAAAAAAATCAAATTGGAAACTGATTAAGATCACTCTATATAAACATGCAGATCACCAACACCTTACCAGCATCATGTTCGTAAATCTCAAGCGAAAAACTTTAAGAGCCCAGCATCGATAAATTAATCAAACAACCTACACCCTTTGTCGAATTCCACATTTGATCAATTCCATCGCAAATCTCAATTCTCAGCAACCCAAAAATTTCCAATCTTTATTCATCTTTCTACCCTGAAAATACAAATACACAAATTTCAAGTATGCCTAAATACGGATTAACATCATCATCACAAATCTCAAGCCGAAGACGGATTAACATCATCATCACAAATCTCAAACCTAAATCGAAAATTATTGTCTGTGTAAATCGAAACAGAGACAAAAAAATCTCGACACCAGAAAAAAACTAGAACCTGATGTTTTGGATGCCCAAATCAAAATCGTGGAGATGATGTTGGGTTTTGGGCGGAGACGTCGGAATTGATCCACTGCAATACCCAAATCTGCATATCCACTACAATACCCACTGAATCGATCCGACGAAAAAACGCGACGGAATCCATCGAGATATGCCAACTCGATGGATTCCGTCGAGTTGGCATATCTCGATGTCAAAATATGCCTGGAACAATTCGATGTAAATCAAAATATGCCAACTCGATGTCATAGTTGGCAACCTGGTAACCTGGAACAATTCAAATGTTGCTAGTAACGAGGCATATTTTGATGAAAAATACTTACTTTCCTTGTGAAAATTGAACATCAATGTCATATTTTGGTCCATTGTCAACTGCCTTCATAGGAGCTTTCCAACTGCTGATTATCACTATATGAAACAAAATGCATCTAACAGCCTAGACCATACATAGAGATATCAAAAATGCAATTTTGAACAGACCTTCTAGCAAAATGATGGTATGCACCCCCAACTCCATAGTGGCTTTTTCCTTTCGTTACATCAAACATTGACCTAGCTCCAAATGACAACAAAAACACTGAAACTTTAAGTATCACTAGATAACCTTGTTCAACAAATTTTTGTCAAAACTCAGTGAAATCAATTTAGCCAATAATTGCCAACAATATCGGCAATCTCTCATCAGTTCCATTGTACAAGCTCAACTCCTCAGAACTAAATATCCTCTAACAAGACACAACCCAAAAAATCAACAAAGCTGTTAATCTTACTCCAGTACGGTACTTGGGGTTCTTCTCAAATAAAGATTTCAGAGCTGAACTTTGCCATGTCTCTGCTGATCTAGCAGTACCATATGCCGACAGGTTTTCATCTGTCACTTGTTGATTTGGTAGAATGCTCAACTTGGTACATGTATGGCCATCGGTGATGGTGTGTTCACCCAGCGCAAAAGTACCACATGTATCAAAATTCAAAAGTATCTGAGCTTAATCAAAATTCAAAAGTATCTGTATCATATACAAAACCACTAAGTTACCATTTCATAAGGCAAAGGCATGTCTACATCTTTAAAAATAGCATCTGAGCTTCCAAATGATCCCCAAACCACTTTCATTTTCAACCAAGTGATGACCCATTTCTGATAGAACTCAAGTACTGAAGAACTCAATCCATCACATTAAACAATCAAACAAACCAAAATTAAACAACCAAACCAACATTTTCCATCACCACAACCCTACAATCAAACAACCAAACTAACATTAAACAACCAAACAAACATTAAAAATCACCACAAACCATACTGAAGAACTCAATCCAGTTATTATCTATGTCATATCTTGGACGATTCTAGTATCTTCGCTGAAGCTTTCATAGCAGTGACCCCATCTTGGGTCTCTGCAGACCTAAAAATCAACGAAATCAGACCCGATGTGGATCTGGGCAAAAAAAATGAAATCTCTGGATCTGGGCTGTCGTTTTTGATGTCAACAACGAAATCAGAACAGAAATAGAAAAAGATCAGCGCTCGAAAAACAAGAAAACCTGGAATCGGGTAGTCATTTTTTATGTCACCCGCCGCCGTCTTCGTCATGCTCAGGATGGTCCAGATCCATCTCCGTCGCAAATCCGGAATCTCACCTATCCCGAAGACGATGGGTATTCCCACCAACAAATACCCCTGAAACGAAGAAAAAATGAAGATGTAGATGGGTTTCGGAGATGGAGAAAACGAACAAATCTGGATCGGTTTCGAAGATGGAGATGGGTTTCTCTGAAACGAAGAACAAATGAGGAGAGAGAAATCGTGTCAGGAGAGAGAAAAGTTGGCATTAGTCTCAATATACAAAATCCCCAAATTACCCCTTAAATAATTGCCACCAACAAATACTTTTCCACTGCCACATCACCATTTTGATTGGCTCACATTGTGCCTCACTGCCTCATTCTACCAACCCTGCCTCAACCGAGTGCTCCCTTAGGGATAAGTGTGTATCTTTATAGTGCAGACGTTAAAGCGGATTAAAGTACTTTTCCGTTTTGTTATTCCATAATCTTTAGTTTTCACATTTCATGATTAAACAATAGAATATGAAGTTGACATAAAAGTCTATGTTTCTATGCACATATTTATAAAAGCGGGCAAGAAGACTAATTGAGAAAGTTTTTATTTTATAAAAATGTAAGGAACAGACAATCCTTGGACTCCTAGTATCTTATAAAAGAATTATAGTGGGCTTGAACCCTAAATGCTCCACCACTACCTTGGTAACTTTTTTTTATGAATGGTTTTAACTATTTAATACATTTCATCTAGTACATATATATATATTACATTTTAGTCAGATCCTGAAATCATTGGTACATATATATATCCGCCGCTTGAAGCACAGGTCAGGTTTGGCACCTTTTTACCATGGATCCGTGATGGACCAAAGTTATACGAGTCAGAAACACAGTAAAACCCCCTTAATTAGACTGTTTGTCTATCTAACGTCTACGTGTTAGTCCCGATATATTTTCACAGGGCATTTTAGAGACTGAAGTGAAAACACGCTAAGGAGAGGATTTTAAGCTGAAAAGATAACAAGAGTCAATCCAAGGTCAAGATCATATGCCGACTGAAGAAATATCAAGGATCGTGACGTTGAATTGACCAGAATAAATTAATCAGAAGAATCAGGAGTTGAGTCAAGACAGCCCGGGGAAGAAATGCATTGACAGTTTTGTGAAAAGACTGCACAAAACTGTACAAAACTCACACATTGGGCAAGGATGACCGGCCACCACTCAAGGAGGTGGCCAAGGGAGGAGCTCCTCCCCCTTGGGCCACCGGCAACCGGCGGCTCCTCCACCCATGGTGACCGGCGGCTTTCTCCTCCTCCACATGGCACCTCCTCCTTCCTCCTCTTCTCCTCCCTTGGATCAAATGCACATGTCCACCATCTCCACCACCCATCTCCTCCCATTTTGGCTATATAAGGAGGAGCTCCTCCTCCTCATTTCACACACCAATTCTCAAATTCACTTTTCTCTCTCTAGAAGTTGTAATATTTGTAATGTTGTAATTTTGCTTTGGAAATAAAGGAAAGCTCCCTTGGCGCTTCAACGGTTGTAAGTTTCTCTTAGTATTTATTTATTTAACTGTTGTCTTTAATTTCCTTAGTAATAATGTTTAGCGTGATGAATAGTAGCTAAACTAGTAGTTCGGTCTAAGGGGCGCACTTGTATTATAAATGTTTTAAGACTATTAACTTAGTGTTTAGTCTTAGTATTCAAAACTTGTTCTATGTGCCATATATTGTCAGAGTTTCCAAGGTTGAGTGGATGCTGTAACAAGCAAAGCTCTTCTGTGGGAATTCGTGATCATACTCAGGTAGTGGAAGCTGTAACAAGCAAAGCTAACTGAGGAGTTCGACTCATCCTTAATCCCATCTGGTCGAGCGTAACTGTGAGATCAGGTGGATGTACACAGGCTAGCATACCTTAGGGTATTGGCGCTAGACTGAAATAGAACAGGAGTTGCTTTAAACCGGTGTTGCAAGTCTTGAGCTGTAACTAGCCTCGATTCACCGTTTGAATACTTAGATGATTCACTAATGGTCAATGATAAACAGGATATAATACAAGTCCCCTGAAACCAAACATTTCTTTTAATCATTAAAATAGTAATTTACTTTCCAGTATTAAAATCAACCAACCAACCAATCAATCAATCAAAATAGCTGGTAGCTTTAAAACCAACCAACCGACCTTAAACACGTTCCCACGCTGCGTAATTCCCCCTGAAGAACAATTATTCCCCTAGTTCCCTTGGGTTCGACCCCTACTTACCAAGTACTACCCAGTAGTATAGTTGCAAGTAGCGGACTATAAATTTATTTGCACAATCGCTTTGACGACGAGCGGTTCTGTCAAATTGGCGCCGTTGCCGGGGAACTAGTCATCGGATAACTGTTCTTTGAATCGTTATGCGCTTCAAAACAACCATGTCTCGCGAAGAAAGTCACCATGACTTCCAGGATGATGAAGAAATAAACCTGTACGATCAGAATGATGAGATACAGTTTCCATTCGTCGACGATCCGGAACAACTCATCAGAAACAGAAGAGCTCGTGATAGGGAAGCAGTCAGAAGAAACCAAGAATTACCCGAGGACCGAAATGCAGCTGGTCCAGTAAAACCTCCTATCCATCCCCCACGACCACAACCTCAACCTCGATACATGCCAAGAAGAGAACCCGCGTTCGATGACTACTACGGAGATAACTACTACCGTGAACCGACGATGGGCGAGTTAAATGCCCCTAATTTCGAGACACAGCCGTGGTGTATCTATGAGAGCCCTGAATTAGAAAATATAACCATTAACGCATCAGTGGCACACAACCTGCCAAAATTCTCAGGATCTCAAGGAGAATCTGCCGCAACTCACCTCCAACGCCTACATGGCATTTGCCAGAATCTAAAGCCCAACCGAGTGAATATGAACGACTTCAAGTTAAAAGCGTTCTATTTTTCCCTCACTGACTCGGCAAGTGACTGGTTCCTTTCATTGCCTTCCGGAAGCATTAGAACATGGGTTCAGATGCAGAAGAAATTCTTAGATAAATACTATCCGGCTAGAAGAGCAATTCAAGTAAGGAAGCAACTACAGGAAATCAAACAAGGTCCCAATGAAACCATGTACGATTACCTGGAAAAGTTCAATCACCTAGAAAGGAGCTGCTGTACCCTTGGACTGCCCGAGAAACTCGTCATCGAGTACCTCATTGATGGATTAAGACCACTAGACAAAATGCTCTTGGATGCCTCGGCAGGAGGGTCCATGATGAATCTGTCATTAAGTGGCATCAGAAATCTCATCGCCAACGTTGCTGAAAATGCTCGATTTAGAGAAGAGACCACTCGCCAAGATGAATTCTCTCGATCAAAAAGGGTAGCACAAACTGAGGCATCAGTAAACTCCATAACTGAAGAGATGAAACAGTTAAAGGAGATGATGATTGAGATCATACGTAGACAGCCAGTTACGGTAAAACCTTGCGAGTTCTGCGGTTCTACGGACCATAAAACGGACGCATGCCCAACATTGATAGAAGAAGAACCGGCTGATGTGAATGCAGTGGGAGGATATCAAAGATACAACAACGTCAGAACTGGACAAAATAGACAGTACGGTCAAACGTCCAACCCAGACTGGCGTAACAACAACAGCTATCTTCAGACGGAGACACAACCAGCTGTCCCTCAACTAGCTCAGTCATACTACCAACCCCCCCCCACCGACAATATCACCAGAACACTCCATCAGCAGGCCAATATCACCAAAAAGGGCCAAATCAGTACCAAGCCAGACCGAGCAATCAGCAGGAGCCAAGCAAGTCGCTCAACGACACGATGAAGGAGCTTACGGGAAACATTAATCAGTTGGGAACTTCGTTACACCAGTACCAGGCTAAAACTGACGGGGCAATCTCAGAATTGACCAAACAAATGTCCCAGCTCGCCACCGCCATGTCCACACTCACTACTGAACCTGGCAGACTTCCTTCACAGACCGTTCAAAATCCAAAGGCAAATATAAGCATGATAAAGAGGTCAAGCATGAAGGCTACACTAGGAGAGGTAGCACGATCCCCAACTTACAAACTCTCGAACAATCACTTCAACCGCAGACGTCGGCCTGATTGGAATCAAGAGGAAGATCGCCCCAATAATGGCAAAACATCGGTTACACATGCCGACAATGGACGATATGCATTCACCGTCTGCATAACACCACCGCCTATTATACACACCGACGTACCAGCATCAGGATGGGACGACGACAACAACTTAAGGCCAAGGAATAGGCAGACTGGTCAAAGAATAGAAAGAGCCCTCGTTTCAGACCATGAGTCACAACCGGAAAGAGATAAAGACCCAGGAGCCTTTACAATCACTTGCTGTATTGGTGAAACCCAGATCCACAAATGCTTAGTCGATCTTGGGGCTGCTGTCAACGCCATGCCTTCCTCCTTGTATTACTTACTAGGACTGGGTCCGTTGAAACCTCCCCGGTCAAATATCGAGCTAGGAGACAAGTCATGCATCCGTCCGGTTGGAGAACTGGAAGATGTAATACTCCATGTAGGAGAGCTCGTCGTTGCTGCAGACTTCTATGTAATACCAACAGAAGAAACCAGCGAAGACGATCCTCCGACAATAATATTGGGACGACCATTCCTCTACGCCACTAAAGCAAGAATCGATGTGGGCAAGGGGTCATTATCACTTAAGTTCGGCGGAAAAATTGCACATTTCTACATTAATAAGAGCCGCCCGGACACGAAGAAACCGCCAGACATAACACCTATCTCAGATCACTGTGCACAGTTTTCTGACCTGTCATTAGGGACCAGAAAAGTATCAAGACCAGCAGCTATGGTCAAAGGTCTCCCGCTTTCTCAGAAACAGTGGAAAGAGAAAACACCAGAACAATGGAGCTCTTACTCCAACAAGAAGTCAGGAAGGAACAACACTGGAACGGTGGCAAAGTTTGACCTCAGCCACCCATGGGACCCAAACCAATGAACCACAAACGAGGTATCGTCGAGCCAACGACGTTAAACAAGTGCACTGGTCGGGAGGTAACCCGACACTATCTTACTTTTCCGCACTTTAATTTCTGTCATTTAAATTCAGTATTTAGTTTTAAGCTTGCATGACTTTTGAACTAAGGCACGCCTTCGTTCAAAAGTGGGGGGGTGAGAACCACCTGTGTACATAAATAACATGCAGCTGTTTTTTCTTTTTTAATAAGTACCTTTTTGAAAATATGAACTTAAGAATGTGAAAAAGATAAATCATAATTCATGCATTAACCTTGTGAAAATTCAACTGTTTAAAAACTTGGAATGTAACTTTCCATTTGTCCTTTGTGCTGAGATAACTAGGGATGTGGAGTTGATATAAACTGCCCTAGAGAGGCTTGGAAAGCAATCAAAGGATCAGATCAAACTATATGGTTTTCGAAGTCAGTGGAGGCTGCACTTCGGGTTTTCAGTGAATAATTGAAGTCAACTCCGCCATGAAGCATCTATGCAAAGGCGAGGATGGGAATCAGACCGTCCTCTCTCTAGTCAAAATAGCCGAGAAAATAGATGAGCGACCCTTATCTTGACCCGCGCAAAACGACAAAGACGAGAGGAGCGGGGAGGCATTTCCATAGGCTTGCGGGCGATGATTGAACCTCCCAAAAAGGCTCGAGAAAATGGACTAGCAATCACAAAAAGACGAAAAGCTCAATGAAGCAAATCAAAAGAGGCCAAAGGCCCAAAATTGTGAAGGTTTTAACCAAGCAAAAGTGAAGCACTCAAAAAAGTCAAATCAAAGGCCAAAGGCCGATTCACTACAACTAAAAAGCAGTCCCTCGCCAAAGAAAAAAATCAAAAAGGCTCAACTCACTGAAACCCGAATCGAATCACGTGCTAGAGAAAGCTACCAGAAAACCATATAGTAAGAGATGATCCCGAGATTGCAGTCTAGGAGCCTAAAAGGGCTATCTCCCGAGACATCCAATATAATTTGCATCTCAGCACGGAGGTACAAGTATTAAGTTTCTTCTATTTATTTACGCAGTTTAATTTGGTAATAAGTAAGCAATGCATGAATTAGGATAGATCGAGTACCACAATCTAATTTTCATATTCCAAAGCCAAAATTAGAACTTACGCCCTTTAATAGCATTGTTCGGGACGAACAACTAAAAGTGGGGGGTAATCTGATGGACCAAAGTTATACGAGTCAGAAACACAGTAAAACCCCCTTAATTAGACTGTTTGTCTATCTAACGTCTACGTGTTAGTCCCGATATATTTTCACAGGGCATTTTAGAGACTGGAGTGAAAACACGCTAAGGAGAGGATTTTAAGCTGAAAAGATAACAAGAGTCAATCCAAGGTCAAGATCATATGCCGACTGAAGAAATATCAAGGATCCTGACGTTGAATTGACCAGAATAAATTAATCAGAAGAATCAGGAGTGGAGTCAAGACAGCCCGGGGAAGAAATGCATTGACAGTTTTGTGAAAAGATTGCACAAAACTGTACAAAACTCACACATTGGGCAAGGATGACCGGCCACCCCTCAAGGAGGTGGCCAAGGGAGGAGCTCCTCCCCCTTGGGCCACCGGCAACCGGCGGCTCCTCCACCCATGGTGACCGGCGGCTTTCTCCTCCTCCACATGGCACCTCCTCCTTCCTCCTCTTCTCCTCCCTTGGATCAAATGCACATGTCCACCATCTCCACCACCCATCTCCTCCCATTTTGGCTATAAAAGGAGGAGCTCCTCCTCCTCATTTCACACACCAATTCTCAAATTCACTTTTCTCTCTCTAGAAGTTGTAATATTTGTAATGTTGTAATTTTGCTTTGGAAATAAAGGAAAGCTCCCTTGGCGCTTCAACGGTTGTAAGTTTCTCTTAGTATTTATTTATTTAACTGTTGTCTTTAATTTCCTTAGTAATAATGTTTAGCGCGATGAATAGTAGCTAAACTAGTAGTTCGGTCTAAGGGGCGCACTTGTATTATAAATGTTTTAAGACTATTAACTTAGTATTTAGTCTTAGTATTCAAAACTTGTTCTATGTGCCATATATAGTCAGAGTTTCCAAGGTTGAGTGGATGCTGTAACAAGCAAAGCTCTTCTGTGGGAATTCGTGATCATACTCAGGTAGTGGAAGCTGTAACAAGCAAAGCTATCTGAGGAGTTCGACTCATCCTTAATCCCATCTGGTCGAGCGTAACTGTGAGATCAGGTGGATGTACACAGGCTAGCATACCTTAGGGTATTGGCGCTAGACTGAAATAGAACAGGAGTTGCTTTAAACCGGTGTTGCAAGTCTTGAGCTGTAACTAGCCTCGATTCACCGTTTGAATACTTAGATGATTCACTAATTGTCAATGATAAACAGGATATAATACAAGTCCCCTGAAACCGAACATTTCTTTTAATCATTAAAATAGTAATTTACTTTCCAGTATTAAAATCAACCAACCAATCAATCAATCAAAATAGCTGGTAGCTTTAAAACCAACCAACCGACCTTAAACACGTTCCCATGCTGCGTAATTCCCCCCGAAGAACAATTATTCCCCTAGTTCCCTTGGGTTCGACCCCTACTTACCAAGTACTACCCAGTAGTATAGTTGCAAGTAGCGGACTATAAATTTATTTGCACAATCGCTTTGACGACGAGCGGTTCTGTCAATCCGCGGCTCACATCTACCCCGTAATCTCTGGTACATTTCTCGACATCTGAAGCACAGGACACATTGGCACTTTTATCATTGCAAACACGTCCATCATGACGGACACATAGAACCTCCACATGGGAGGAACAACATCCACGTGTAGAGTGGAAGAGGAAGACATCCGCGAGGGATGAAGGAAACATCCACGCATTGGGCGGATGAGTAAAAGGGAAAGGGAAAGGAAAAGGAACAGGAAGAAAGAAAATTATATGGGAAAATTGGTGGCCCCGGTACTCAAACTCAAGAAATAAAGATCCAATCATCTCAGGGTAAATTCTTTAACCAACAGGCCACCACCCCTATTGATTACCTTGTTGGTAACTTAGAAAGTAAATAATAACGTAAGAAAGTAAATTGCCCTAATATAGAATAAACTCACATTGGAAATTAAAATAATTTAGAAAGTAAATAAATTATTACAAGAAATTAAAACCGTCCTGACACTCCCTCTTATGTCGGAGTGCGAGGATAAATAATCCGCAACTTCTCCAAAAGACACAAAAATTGAACATTTCAAAAGCTTTAGTAAAGATGTCGGCTATTACACACTATCGAAGTATGTAATAGAGTAACGAAGACGATATTTTACGGATCAAATAACCCAACTCATCTACATAGAACTCAACATATACTAATCATCAAACAATTGAATGATCACTGATAAAATAATGTGGACAGGATATAAATTCATCCATACCAAGTAAGAGTTACACATCATGATCACTAATTCATCATAGTTGTCACTATTAAGGACCATCGGGCATATGAAGAAGCCAGAGTGGTCGGACGGACGAAGGTAGATTGGAAAGACTTATGAAACTTTTTTATATTTAAACTTGATGAGGACTTTGTCCCTTTTCTTGCTTGTTCATGGAAAGACTATTGAATAGTAACGAAGGGAATAGTGTTCCACTTTTTCTCGTCATCATCATGTTTTGCACAATTTCAGAATGAGGGTTACCACCTGACTCGGTTACTTTGGACAAGAGATAAAATAGTCTTTTTACCATCTTGCCATCTTGTATATATCATTTTTCTGTGGCAGAGCATGCTCGAATTCCCAAAAGATGTGAAGCGCAACCACAAGATTAGATACCCTAATTCTTTGATTGTTTAGTCCAGCTCCTCTAAAGCTTGCTATCAGCTCCACATCAAATGTTATTCCAAATAAGGGGACACGACTAAATAAACACAAAGTCAAGTTATGGGTTGGTTTTGACAAGTAAATAAGAAGTTCAAGCCTAATTGTTTGGCATCAAAATACTTCAATAAACAACATTACGACTAGGGATTCTTTATGTGACTTGGACCTTAAGATCGAATCGCGGCAAGGGATTCGAAATGCACAGAGGTTCCAAAAATTTGTGAATCCGTGAATCTCCCTCCTTTTACACTGGGCGGACACATTTTGCATGCATGTTCAGTTACTATAGTAGTAACTATAGTGCGCTTTGTCTTTTTGTGCAAAACTGGCGAGCACTACACGACAAAACACGCTACAAAAACCAAACTTGGATTTAGTGAAAAATAAGGACATCGAAATAAATTGGGAGGATTCACAAATTTACCAAACTGGAGAAATTCATATGAATGCTCCTCCGAGGACTTATACTTGTTATTCATGAAACGCCGCAATTCTAACATAAGGTAGTATATCACCCCTTCATTAATCAAGTGAACTCTTACTGAAATAACATCAAAAAAAAACTTTTACTGAAATATCCTTGTGAAAATTATCAAATAATTGGAATCGTTGTAGATCATAAAAATTGAATTTCAAACATAAAGGTAAAACTGAAGTAGATGCTAAATTGAATGCTTTTGTGCCAGTTGTGATCTCAGTAAGTCTTCTTTCTTTTTTTCATAAATGTGGAGGTGAGTGGAAATGAATGAATAAAAAATCACAAAAGTTTAGGAGGATATGGTCACAAGCGAGCGTGTAAAGATGCACATGGAAGGCGGGAGTGGAGACCGGAAGGTAAAGAAACAGGTTTTGAGATTGGTTTTTAAAGAGTGGATTATAAGTTTGTACACAATCAGTACATAAAAGTATTTTTTTATTCCTTCAGGATTCGAACTCAGGACCACTTAGGCATCGAAGGTTTTACGTCTTAGCCCTTGATCGATTATTCCACGCCCTGATGGGCCATAAAAGTACTATTTAGTGCGCAATCCATTAGAGTTTACAATGTGCAAAAAACTTTATCATGACCAACATAAAATTCGTTCACAGCGCGCAAATTCAGAACTGAAACCTCAAATATTATCATTCAATTTTTAAACCATCAAACGATCACCTTATAGCAAATTAATAAATATTAATTTATTTACCAATAAGGGGTGTTTGAATTGACAGAACACTTGTCTTGCAATAGCAAGGTTAAGGATTCAAACTCCATTATAGTATTTTCATTCCACAATTTTGTGAATTGTCTCAGATCGTTCCTTGTGGGTCATGGAGTTGAGTCATAGCAAACGCGGATACACGAAGGACAAGTATGCAGGTAGGGATCATCATTTGACCTTAGGGTCCAAATGTCTATAGGGTAACCCAAATTTGACCCGATCTGAATCCTACCCGACCCTAAGTGTTACCCGGTATCTACCCTGCCCACTAACCCTAAGGCAGGGTGTGGGTCAATGAAATAATAAAAATTCTACCCTTCTACCCTGCCCTATTATTGACCCTATTACCCGACCCTCTCATCATACCCTCTGACCCTAAATTTTATCCCATTTTAAAAAAGTAATACAACCCAAATGACCAATTCCCTCAAATATCATAATCATGACCTTAAAAATGTGTTCCCTTACCCTAGCCCGTAGGGTAGACCCTGCTTGATCCTATCGATCCGGTGGTTACCCTGCCCACGGATCGCTCATAGGGTCCTTGTAAATTTCCAGACCCTACCCTTACCCTGTCCATTGCCGACCCCTATATGCAGGTCGGATCGGATCCAATTATTTAATGCATTAATAATTTGTATTTCAGTAATTTATAAATAGAAATAAATAAATATGTATCTAAAGTCGTCCTCCATTCATCCTCTTTGTTCAAAATCTCAAGGCAATCCATCCATCGAATTATCGCAGAAATGGCGAAGAAGGCGGTCCTGATCGGCTGCAACTACCCGGGAACCAAAGCTCAGCTCAAAGGCTGCATCAACGACGTGAATCGCATGCGCCAATCTCTCCTCGATCGATTCGGATTCTCATCCGACGACATCACTCTCCTAATCGACACCGATGACTCCTACCCTCAGCCTACCGGAAAGAACATCCGCCAATCAATTCAAAACCTCATTCGATCTGCTCAGCCTGGTGATGTTCTCTTTGTTCACTACAGCGGCCATGGAACCAGGCTCCCTGCTGAGACCGGTGAAGATGATGACACTGGCTATGACGAGTGTATCGTCCCCTGCGACATGAATCTCATCACAGGTTCATTTCATTGTCTTCTTAAACAACTTAAAATTCAGTAGATCCGTCTTCATCTGGTTTTAGTGAAAACTGTTTGAGTAAATTATTCTTATTCTCATCAGAGTGATGCTGACTTTTATTGTTGTTGAATTAGGCAATTTGGATCTACTCCATACAAATGTGTGTTAATTATGAATCTGTTGTGTCCTTCGTCAACAGATGATGATTTTAGGGAATTTGTTGATCAAGTCCCGGACGGGTGTATACTCTCCATTGTCTCTGATTCATGCCATAGTGGAGGTTTGATTGATGAGGCCAAAGAGCAGATAGGAGAGAGCACTAAGCAGAATGAAGGTGAGGATGAAGATGCAGATCAAAGCGCCAGCTCTAGATTTGGCTTCAGAGGCTTTTTGCACAAGACTGTTGAGGGTGCGTTGGAGTCTCGTGGGATTCGCGTCCCTTTTAAGTTGAGATACAGAGGAGAGGAGGGACAAGAAGATGAGGATGATCTGGCTGATAGAGGTGTGGATGAAAATTATGAAGGAGGAGACTATGTGAAGAGCAGATCTCTTCCCCTCTCCACTTATATAGAAATGCTCAAGCAGCAAACTGGCAAGGATGACATTGATGTGGGGAAACTGAGGACTACTCTTTTTGATGCATTTGGTGATGATGCGAGTCCCAAAGTTAAGAAGTTCATGAAAGTGATCATGGAAAAACTCCAGTGTGGGGATGGTGAGGGAGGCTTCATGGGTATGGTTGGCAAGCTGGCTCAGGATTTTCTTAAACAGAAGCTGGATGAAAACGATGAAGAGTATGCTAAGCCTGCGCTCAACACACAAGTTGGGAGTAAGGAAGAGGTGTATGCTGGAGCTACTAAGCATGCACTGCCTGATGGTGGAATACTAATTAGTGGCTGTCAAACCCATCAAACTTCTGCTGATGCCAGTCCTCCTGGTGATGCCAGCAGAGCTTATGGAGCACTCAGCAATGCAATTCAGACTATACTTGCAGAGTCTGATGGTCCTGTGACTAATCAGGAACTTGTTCTTAAAGCAAGAAAGATTCTAAAGAAGCAAGGCTTCACACAACAACCTGGTCTATACTGCAGCGATCACTTTGTTGATGCACCATTTGTGTGCTAGCACTTTGAGTAAGTTCCGAGCTCTACTGAAAGTTCTAAATAAAGTTGGTTGCAGTGTGCTGCCCTGCGTGACTTGTTCTCAACAGTCTTGGTTGTGCTATCTCAATGGATCTCAATACATTTCTATTTTTCTTAAAATACATGTGTGGTATTCTCTGAACTTTCAAACTTGGTAACAAAAAGTTGTGATGTCTTTTTCTTGTTCTTTTGTTTTCCAAATGAAGTGTTCTGCTCATGATATGCTCGATACATTGTACATTGCTTTACATGACGATGTCGAGACATAATTTGATGTGTGATGATTTACTTTCGTACACTAGGCTACTAATGTCTGATGACTGAAGGTGGTGTACAACAGTTCTTGTAGATTTGCAATTCAGCTTATCAACATGCTTTAAAGTTGAACATTCAAGATTGTGTTTTATTATGGAGTTTGTCAATAACATACCGGTATTTTTTTTGTCCAAGATCCTTCGTCTTATTCATGATTTTTATTTGTTTTGAAGCGTCCCGATCTAATCGAAGGTATTAAATGACTAGTTGATAAATTGTTTGTTGTTCAACTCAAGTTTTGCATCCTCGTCAAATATGTGATAGTTGTAATTAACTCAAGGTGGCGCCAGTTAGCTTTATATTGAGTGTATGTGTCTGATGCTAAACACTCCAAACAATATCCTTCTTGGAACAAACTCAAAAGGTTCAGAACCCTGAGAGGTTTTGAAAATTGAATGCGAAGTGGCTCATTGGTGGTGTAATGACTAGGAATGGTTGGGTCCTAGCTGGAGTGATGTTCTCTGAAATTGGCCGACAGGTGAATTTTTTCGTGAGGAATCTCGGGACATGGAATTTGTTGGGTTTTGAACCCTTGCCTGATGGTTTTCTGCTGTTTTCTGCTGTTTTTTTTTTTTGCATTTTGTAATCGTTAATCAGAGTTGATGCATTGATCTCTTTGCATCAGTTTGTTTTCAAGTATATGCATCATTCTTAAAAAAAAGGAAAAAGGAAAGAACACGACCTTATTTGGAATTTTTCATCTTTGCTATATATTAGCAGCTTCAAGTTCATACTGATAAGTGATAAACTTGTCACTCCAGCAGAGAAGTTAATCTGGGGCTTCCAGCCACAGAAACTGGCAGTTATTCGGCAAGCAGCATTTGATTGGTATCAAGGTTGTCAGAATCGATCCCATCAGGAAAAAAAAGTTGTTAGAATCTATTTTTTACCTTGACTCGATTTACCTAATAAGAATTGAAATGTAAACTCGATTCGTAAAATTGCCGAATTTACCTGATATTAAAATAATATATAATTTTACAGAAAAATAGATTTTCACATTTTAAAAAAAATTCAACTTTCAAGCAAATAGAATTTGATACAAACCATAGATACAAACCAAAACAACAAAAAACATAACAGTCACAAAAGATGAAATTGAGCATTCAATTCAACAAAACAAAGGTTTGGCAGCAGCTCCTTGTCTTTCTTCATCTTCATCCATCTTTAGCTTCGCTTTACCAAGTTCAAATTGTCAAATCTTTGCATAAACTTACTTACCGCCTCCAAACCTTGCAATTAAATTACTATTTCGAAATCTGCCTTAAGAAGAGAAGAAATCTCTGAAAAACTCACAGGTACATACAACCCAATCCTCAACCCTCCATACAAAAACTGCCGCTGCAACCCCGACACAACTCATTTCCACAAAGCAAGAAGTCCCTCCTCCCTAGCAATAGTCACCATAGTCCCTACATCCCTCTATACTTAGGTGAATCCTCCTCATCTCCTACATTCACTGTCCTCTGCAGCTGCAGCCTCACCTTAGCCGTGTCCAATGGAATTGTACAAAGCTACAACAACGCCAACATCATATCCAACTCAACTTAGCCACACATCTCAAATCACAAGTTAATCAATCAAGTTCAATTTCAATCAGATTTTAACAGAGCAGCTCGCTACACATTTACGATCAATTGAGTAAACCTTACCTCCGCGAAGCAGGCGGCGATTGCGCTGCTGCCGAACGTTCCGACAAAGAAGATCTCCGTGAGCAGATTAGGGTTTCGTTTTTAAATTTTTAATTGTATTCATGGGCCTGGTAAGCTAAATCAGTCCAAACACTAAAAACGTACGAGTTTAACGAGTTTACGCCGTGCTAAATCGTTTAAAATCGTTCTCCTCCGATTTTAGCAAAAAACGCTTCTACTTACGATTTAACACGAAATGCATACGTAGTTAACACGCGATATTAACAACCTTGGTTGGTATCAAGAGCCGTGAGCATCATTTTTCTCACTGCTCATACAAACTATGCTACCGTGAACGAGTTATTATTAGAGGAACTATTTAAGAGGTGCCCATGGACAAGAGATTCAAAGAACAATACTTATATCGTCAAAAGAGAGTTCTTTTAAAAATAAAATAAAAACTCTTCTTCGAAAATGGTTCTTGGGGCTTCAATCAGAACCTCTTTTTGCATAAGTGACCAGAGTTCTTTAAACGGTTGATATGATAATTTGTTTTAAATCAGTCCAAAATTTATGAGTATAATTCCATTAGGGATACTCAAATTGAGACGAGACCGGATTTTACGGGTCGGTTTCCGGTCCACGGTCCAAAGTTTCGAAAAAATTCTGATCCGGACCGGTTATGCATCCCTACCTTCCATAACTCAATTAACATGGCACAAGTCTCAACATGTTTCTGTTTCTGTTTCAGTCTCAACTCATTAAGGAGGTTTCCAACACGCTTTTGACCACTTGCTTTTGGCATCAGAATTATACTGGGTGAAGCTGGTAGATGTTGTTGTACAGCTTTAATGCATGGCAATACATGGCCATAAAGCAAGGAAGCAAACACACACTTCACCAGATTTACGTTTATGTGACTGACCAAAAATAGCCGCATAAGTTCATAGTCACATAAGACTTTATGTGACAACGGTCAGTCATATAAGGACCAGTCACATAAGTTGTGCCGCATAAAGTCTAATGCGACAGTACATACCGTACTCAGTCATGTAAGATCTAATGCGGCAGTACCTAAAAATGCCGCATAAGTAAGTGGTAAGTCGCGTAAGTAGATTTTGGAAACCAACAATAAATTCCATAAGTACGCCGTATAAGTAACTTTAGTACAATATTTGTCATATAAGAAAATGTAAATTGATACTTCGGCCAGTCGCATACGTGATGAAGACTTCTATTTTGTTGTCACATAAGTGATGCAAGGATATTTTGGTCAGTCACATAAGTGATGCAAGGATACTATTTTTTTGACACATAAGTCCGATAATGTGATATTATTATCAGATGCCGGTAACATAAGAGAATATAAAGCATCCCTATTTATGTCGGGCAGGTATTAACATTACAATTCTGTTGCATAAGAAAATGTAATGCATCCCTGTCCTTAATGCAAATCATGTCAAAACATGTCAAAAGTTTCCAGCATTATTCAACATCAACATCAAAACATCCTAGTTTCAAAGTTTCCAGCATTGTGACAACTTTAAAAAGTTATAGTTTGAAAGATTTCCACACAACCAGTATTCAGAGAGTTGGCAGGGCAAAGCTCGCCACATCCGAGACATTAGCCCCATTACCTGAAGGTCCTCCTCCCCTGCGCACCATCTCTTGAAGAGCCCGTAGCCTATCATTGAACTCAGCTTATTTTTTAGCTGCCTCTTCTCTGGCACTGATCAGCTCTTCCTTTAGCGCTTGGTTAAATGCCCTGCCTCTAGGTTTCGGAGGTCTCCTTAGATTCCCACCCGCTCCGGAAACCAGAGTACATTTTTTTTGCCCTACCGCTCTACAAATTATATCCAGCTGGGTACTCATGGGCAGAGGGTCCTGAATGACGCTTTGGTCATCGGAGTGTTACTCTTGTATCAGCTAGTTCACCTCTGCATTCATTTGTGCCTAAGGCAAAGCCACAAATAAATTAATTACTCAAATGAAACAACAAAACCTCCTATAAGATAATTCTCTCAGTGACAACAATATACCATTTAACATTATCAATCATGGCAAATTATAATCATAATCCAAAGGACTACAAACCAAACAAAATCCATGTTAAGGATGAGCTAGGGGTCAACATTCATCCCTAGGGCTCGAAAGCCCTGCACACAGCCCTATGACCTACCGAGCCTTAAGGCCGGCCCAACCCTAAGTTGAAGTCCTCGAGCCCTAAGCCCTAAAGGCTCAAAGTCGAACAAAGGTCATGATTTCAAAGCCCTGTTCGACCCTCTAGCCCGACCTAACTATAACCTAATTACACCATCACCCAACTATACGAGGGGAGTGCATGTTCACTTTTACTTCTATTTTCCACATACATGTGTGTCTTGCATTGTTTGTGTCTTTGAACTTAAGTCGCACCGTGAGGATACGACTTAGTTCAAAAGTGTGGGGTGGGAGAGTCAGTCAGTCTGTTGTGTCAGCAGATTTATTTTTCTTACATATTGCACTGTGTCAGCACGTTTCTCAAAAAAATTGAAAAAGTATGGGATTTCTCTTTATTTCCTGGACATGCAGTAGTGGATATTGATGATGTGAAACAGATGATGCTTATTATATTGTATTTCTCTCGTGAAATCTAAATTGTATTTTTACATGTGAATTTAACTCACTACGTATCTTTTGAATTGAGATAAACAAAGATGTAGAGTTGATAGAAATGTCCTAGAGAGACTTGACAAAGCATTCAAAGGACCGAATTTTGAGTTATATAGTTATATGGATTTAGTGGAGGCTAACACTTCGAGACGATATGGTTCAGAGTTTGCTCCGTTGCTGCAGCGTTTATGTAGGTAGGCGGGACGGGAAAACAAAATATCCTATCTCTAGTCCGAAGTAACCGGGAAAAGGTGGAGGGCCCCTATCTTGACTCGCATCAAAAAGGTCGAGGATGAGAAAGAGCGGGGAGGTATTTTCATATGCTTGCGGGCGATGATTGGACCTCCTTCAAAAGAAAAGAAGAAAAGGACAAGCTATTCACAGTAAAGGATCAAAGCTCAAGAAAAATCAAACACGTTGTGAAGTTTTATACAAGAAAAAAAGAGTGAAGTACATCATTCATACACAAGAGCCAAAGGCCAAAGAAAGTTCACTACATCAAAAGCTGTCCAACAAAAGAAGAAGAACAACTCAAAAACCTTGAAGCTCAAATGAATTACGTGCAAGAAAAGTAATGAAGTGTAACCATATAGCTGGAGTTTGGAATAGCGAATGCAGATCATGGGTCTAAAGACGACTATCTCCCATTGACGGACGCACAGTCGTCGTGTGCAAACGTCAAGAATAAATTTATAAGTCCGCTACTCGCGACTTTACTACTGGGTAGCAAGTGGTAAGTAGGGGTCGAACCCAAGGGAATTAGAGGGGTACGTTGTTATTTAAGGGGTTTGTACAGCGAGGGAGCGTGTTTTAAGGTTGATTGAGATTTTAGCGGTTATGACTAAGTGACTTTTTTGGTTGTTTTTGGTTTTGAGTGCGGAAAAGTAAATTACAGAAAAATAAATACTAAAAAGTAAAAAGAAAGACTTACAGTGGGTGATGCGTGATTTGTGAGTCCTCCGGAAGGTGAGTGCAGTTGATTAAGGCAGTTATACTAGAAAAGTAAATACAAGGGGGTTTTGTAATTCAAGGGAAGCATTCGGTTTCGGGGGCATTGCATCATAGCCTGTTTTATCATTTTAGTAATCCTTCTAAGTATTCAAACGTGCATCAAGGCCATTTCAAGCGCTCGATTTGCCACACTATCTAGTCTTTTGCAAAAGTGTTCGAAAGTGAATCAAGGCCATTTCAAGAACTCGACTTGCAACACTGTCTAATCTTTTGCAAAAAACGTAGAGCCCTTGTTCTACTCAGACTAGCACCCCATTTCAAGGTATACTAGCCTATGTGCATCCATTTGGATTGTCTTTTCCGATTTATCCAAATGGTGTTTGAGAGAGATCGAACTCCTCAGATAAGCTTTGTCATTTCAAGCATCCACTTACCCGAGTATGTTTACGAACTTCCACGGAAGAGCTTTGCCATTTCAAGCATCCACTCAACCTTGGAAATTCTGATCTAATATATGGCACATAGAACAAGTTTTGAATACAGAGAAAAAACACTAAAATAGTCTAAAACATTTTATAATACAAGTACGCCCCTTCAACCGAATAAAGAGTTTAACTACGATTATCCATGGAAGAGGATATCATAGCTAAATACTCGGGGGTTTTTGAAAGACAGTAAGTAAAGGGGAATACTCAAGAACCAACAGGAGTATTCCCAAATCCTACTTGAATACTCAAGAACCAACATGAGTATTCTCTAAAACTGTTATAATACTCAAGAACCAACAGGAGTATTATTTCAAACTGTTATAATACTCAAGAACCAACAGGAGTATTATTTCAAAAACCAAACTTACAAAGTACCAAACTTTTAGAGAGAGAAGTGAATTGTGAGTTGTGGATGATAATTACAAATGAAATTGACTTGTATTTATAGCCAAATGGGGAGAGGAATGGAGGGCTAAGATGGTTTTCATCCAAGGGAGGAGGAAGGGAGGAGGAGATGTGGAGGAGAAGAGCTCCACATGGCAAGCTCTCATGGTGGCTTCCATTAGCCGCCAGTTGTGGGTTGTGGGGAGGAGGAAGGAGGGGGTGAGTCACCCCATGACTCACCTCCTTCACAAAGCCGCCGGTCACCTTGGTGAGGAGGAGTTTTGTGAGTTTTTGTGATATTTCCACAAAACTATCGGTCTAATTTTGCTTCGGACTGACTTTGGTTCTTCCTCAGTTGGATTTGTTTTGAGTGATTCCACGTCAGGATCTTGAGATTTCTGCATTCAGCGTCTGATCGTGACCTTGGACTGACTCGTAATATCTTTTCAGCGTAAAATCCTCTCCTTAGCGTGTATTCTCTCTAGAGTCCAAAATACCCTGTAGAAATATATCGGAACTAACAAGCAAAAGTTAAATAGACCAACAGTCTAATTTAGTGGGTTTTACTGTGTTTTTGATTCGTATTATTATGGTCCATCACCCATTCATCCGAATTGATTTTAATTTCAGCTGAAAGGTAACACGTATCAAGTTAATTCTGTGTTGAGCATGATGATTTGAGTAACGATTGAGTTATGCATAGAAAAGCGAGTCTAGACTAGCAACACATATTCATGTGCATCTATTCAGGAGGTCGAATAAATTGTGGTGTCATATTTGTTTTCCTTCTATGACTTAGTTCTTGTTCGGGACGAACAAGTTTAAGTGTGAGGTGGTTTGAGGAGTCGTACTTATACGACTCGTCGATTCAATTAATCCCATGTATTTCGATACTTTATGATGCGAACAGTTACTTTTTAGTGTTGTTTTGCATTTTAGGTGTTTCGGAAGCTCTAGGAGGAAACACACATAAAAGGCGGCATTTCGTGCCCAAAAACACCACAATGATAGATCGGACCTTTGGATGTTCTACGGAATGCGGGGAATTGAACACTGATCAAAAAATACGAGCTATATGTCATTGCGTAGCTGACTCAATTCTCTACAACTCTCTAGTTCACACCAAGAGCATCCGAGGTCATTTAGATGGTCAAATCAAGAGTCGGCGTCGGGAAACAGTGAATATCGCGCTCAAGGAAGATATTAGCGCATTGCTAACGTCAACTCTGGGCGCGGCGCTAACGTCAATTCTGGGCGCGCCCGATGATGTCAGCAATGTGTTTTGATAATGTCAACGAGCCCGAAATTTTGAATCCAGCCCAAAAACAGACTTAGAAACCCAATTTTGCTATAAAAAAAGGTTTGGGTTACGGTTTCCAGAATCAATCATTCTATGAAGTTTGAAGACGGGTCTGGAGGAGAATGCAAAGCTTTCGACGAGAGAAGAGATTTCTACTACTTTCATTATAAATATTTGTTTTCTTATTTCATTGATGTGTAGCTAAATTCTCAATTCAGTTTAGGGTTTCGTTTATTGTGATTTATGTTTTGAGACTCTTTTCTTAATGCAATTTCATGGTTCTCTAGTTCTTGTGCTTCATCCCATGAATTGAATTGTTAGGTTAAGTGAAAACTTTGTCGTAAAGCTTAGTTTGACAACCAATTCTTATCGTTAATAACTACTGGAAACTTTGTCGTAAAGGTAGATCGTAACACCTATCCTTTGTAATACCTTTGTTCGATTATTGAGTTTAGGAAAGAACTAGAAGTCTAACACCTTGTGGTGTATCACCTATGTCTGGATATTAGGGTAGTTACCTTTGTCGAAACAACCACACTTAGAAACTTGAGATTTGATATTTAGAAGTCGATGATAAACATGTCACAATAGAAACCCTAAGCTGAATATTCTCTCTGATTAGAATCTTTTTGCTATTTTTCCCTTTTGCACTCATCATCACTCACAAACCCCCCTTTTTAATTGTTTTCAGTAACAACTTCAACAACTAGTTCCCTTGGGTTCGACCCTGCTTGCCACTAGCTTGTTTCTTGCAGGAGAATATAAATATTAAATTTGACGCGTCAGACGACGCGCATCACTGATGGACCATAATTATACGAATCAAAAACACAGTAAAACCCACTAAATTAGACTGTTTGTCTATCTAACTTCTACTTGTTAGTCCCGATATATTTCTACAGGGTATTTTGGCGCTTAGAGAGAAAACACGCTAAGGAGAGGATTTTACGCTGAAAAGATATTAAGAGTCATTCCAAGGTCAAGATCAGACGCTGAACGAAGAAATCTCAAGATCCTGACATTGAATTACTCAATACAAATTCAACCGAGGAACAACCAAGTTAGACCGGAGCAAAATTGGATTGACAATTTTGTGAAAAGACTGCACAAAACTGTCAAAACTCATCCATGGACCAAGGTGACCGGCAACCTTGCTTGGAGGTGGCCAAGGGAGGAAGCCTCCCCTCCATGGTGACCGGCCACCGGTGGCTTTCCACCCCCCCAACCGACGACTTTCTCCTCCCCCATGTGGCGCCTCCTCCTTGCTCCTCCTCCTCCTCCCTTGGATCAAAAGCCACATGCCACCATCTCCACCCTCCATCCTCCTCCCCTTGTGGCTATAAAAGGAGAGCTCCTCCTCCTCATTTCATCATCCACAAATCACAAATGTTTTAGAGAGATAGAGGTCTTAACCCTCTTCTCTTCACTTTCAATAAATATTGTTCTTCATTTTGGAGCTACTTTTGGCGCTTGGATCTTGCCTAGGAGCTCCTCTCCTCCGCTTATTGTAAGGTATAAAATCACTTTCAAGTATTATTTGTTTTTACTTTAAAGTTATTTTATTATTCGGTACCCTTGTTCAAGACAATAGTTTGCTTGTATTCCTTGACATGAATACAAGCAGCTAAAAGCTTGTACTCGGTCGCAGGGGTGTACTTGTATTATAAATGTTTTAGACTCTACTCTTAGAGTATCTCTGTATTCAAAACTTATTCTATGTGCCATATATAGTCAGAATTTCTAAGGTTGAGTGGAAGCTGTAACAAGCAAAGCTCTTCCGTGGGAATTCGTGAACATACTCGGTAAGTGGAAGCTGTAACAAGCAAAACTTATCTGAGGAGTTTGACTTATCTAAAAAACCATTTTGGGAAATCGTAACAGAAGATCAAATGGATGCACATAAGGCTAAGATACTTTGAAAGGAGGAATTAGTCTAAAGTAGAACAAGTGTTTTAAACGATGTTGCAAGTCTTGCGCTAGAAATAGCCTCGATTCATCTTTGAATACTTAGCATGATCATTTCAAATGTTCTACGCGATGTTGCAAGTCTTGTGTTAGGAATAGCCTCGATTCATCTTCGAACACTTGGTATGATCATTAGCGGTCAATGATAAACAAATATGATACAAGGCCCCTAAAACCGAATCCTTTCCTTACAGTCTATTATTGTAATTTACTTTCAGTCCTCAAATCACACTCAAACTCAAACCCAATCGCATTTAATTTCTGCATAAGCTTCATTAAAGAACAACTAATCCACACTGACTCCCTTGGGTTCGACCCCTACTTACCACTTGCTACCCAGTAGTGTAGTTGCGAGTAGCGGAAAATATAAATTTATTTGCACAGAGAACATTGCACCTTAACGACAGTGCAGTGGGCTCCGTCAATCACCCAACATGCTCAGACCCGAGAAGTCACTAATAGTCCACATCACCACTGCCTTCATAAGGAATGATGAACCATCTTATCGGTTGTAAGTTTGAACTCCCTCTTCCCATAACATCTTCCACTCATCTATCAGAGGTCTCATAAGAACATTCAAGCACTAGTCGGGGGACTTAGGTCCAGCTATCAACATGCATAATATATTCATCTCCTTCTTCATACACATATGGGGTGGAAAATTGTAGGGCATGAGGACAATAGGCCATGTGCTGTGAGAGAGTCCCGATGCTCCAAAGGGATTAAAACCGCCAGTTGCTAATCCAAGTCGGACACTCCGCATCGCACTTGCAAACTGTGGAAACTCTTCATCAAATGCTTTCCATGATTCCCCATCTACAGGGTGCCTAATGTAGGTCATCGACCTTTCTTTGAGCGTGCCAATGCATTTGGGCTGATATGTGTGGGGACATATAGAGGCGCTGCAGTCTTGGAGTCAAAGGGAAGTACTTAACCGTCTTCTTCGAAACCATGCTTTTACTTCTACGCTCTGCATATCTTGCATCTCCGCATACAGTGCAACTAAGAAAATCCTTATTCTCTTTGTAGTACAATATGCATCCATATTCGCAAGCATGTACCCCATATTCTTTAAAAGTCTCTTCACATCTTTATAAGAACTTGGGTAATTGTTATCGCGAGGTAGAGTTGCTTTAGTGATATGTAGATATTTGTTGAAACTCTTATCTGACATTCGACTCTCGATTTTTAGTTGCATCGCCTTCAAAATAGTTCCAAGAACACTACTATCACAACTACTGTATAAAGGAGTTTGGGCTTCACCTATAAGATTGGTGTACCTTTCATAAGCCATCCTACTCCCTAAATCATCATCACCTGTATCCATATTCATCTGATTCTGATCATGATGCATATGATGAAAAGGAAAAGCATCTCGAAGAATATCTATTGTCGGGTTCGCTTGATGATGTCCTCCTACACTGTTACTTGCTCCATGCCTCTGCTCCACAAGCCAATGTTGCCTCAAAATATATGTCGGAGGGTCATAACTCTCTTAACCATGTGAAGTCCATGTATAGTAACCATTCATCATGTCATTGTCAATCAAATGGACAAACATTTCCTTCGTTGTAATACTTCCTCTAACCATCAAACACTTTCTAAAAGGACATAAATGTGTGGTTTCTCCACTTCCCTTTGCAAATTCAACGAAATCCATAATCCCTTAAATGTATCGTGAATCACCCCTCTCCAAACCCATTCAACTTTCAAATTCTATAACCTGTTCAAGCTTCTGTTCAAGGTGTAGATGAGACAGACCTTGAACAATTGTGAAACAGTTCCGCACACAGACCAGAATAGAGGCACACACAGATTGATACCCAGTTCGGCTTCGCCTACTCTGGGGGGTTTCCCACACCCTAAAGGGACACAAATCTTTATTACGAGATTAGAGCTTACACGTGGACTTATGCTTACTCTTCGTAATTGCCTAGCCTCTAATCCTCCATCTCTCAGATTTGCAATCTTGGTGTACCGCAGTTCACCACGATCCCCTTCATCCGAACCTTCTGTCCGAATGTGCTCAACCTTCTCTTGAAGCTCGGTTGCTTTCTCTCAAAAGCTGGTTGGTCTTTGTTATGTGCAGCAGTAGGATAAACTCCAGTCAGTCTGAATTGCACTCTGATCAGACTGAACTTGCATCGATGAATTTCTAGTGGGGAAAAACAAACGGCCGTCGCTTTCTTCTTCTCCAATCGGTAGAGTGCACTCGTGTGTATAATAATTCTTAAAGCGATGCAGATTGTGGTCGCCCTAGCATTCTATTTATATGCAAGGGCGCTCTCCAAATCTGCTCCAGATATCTCATCAAATATTTAGGAAATATTCCTAAATATTCGATGTGTATCTTTATCAAATCGTTAGGGAGAATATTCGAAGACTTCCTTGCCAAGTCAGCCACGCCGCCTTTAATCTGTTGTGTAGATATTCATTCGAATATCTCCTGCTCGAACTCTTCGCTGGCCGACTTTAGTTCGAAAAGATCTTTGATCTTTAGAACCTTCCGGAAGACATCCTTGCGTCTGCTTCACGCTGTACATGCCTACCATGATGTGTTCGAACTCCCCCTAAACTCCTGCTCGAACTGTTTAAAGACGTTTTGCCAAGTACATGCCACTCAAAGGAACATCAATCTCCCCCTTGGCATTTTGGCAAAACCAAATCTATACCAGATGATTAGAGCTATCTAACTATCTAGACTTTAGACACTCTTGAGGGAAAAAAATTGGTCACCTCAAAATTCTCCCCCTTTTTGCCACAAACTGGCAAGGGGTCCAATCTAGTTCGAACAGCAAATCAAACTGTGCTAGAACAAGCACAAGAAGAAAAAAAACAAGTTCAGAGAGTTTGAATTCAAGGACCTTCATGCAGACGACTCATCATCGGTGTCATCATCAGTATCTGTGGCCTCAGTTTCACCTTCGCTCGGGTAGCTGAGGGTTCGAGCTAGCTTGTTGATGCGTCTGCGTTGGTCCTTGTCAGCAGCAATAATGGCATTCAGATCTTTGAGCAGCTTACTCCTCTCGTCACGGCCCATCCTCGCCCCCTTGCTTTGAAGACTCTGGGACATCTTTCCCTTTCTGGTTTGGTCTGTTGAGATCGTTCACATATCGGCCTTTGAAGAGTTTGTGATCCACAGAGAATTTTTGAGGAGCCTTGGTGAGGTGATCACTTAAGGGCTTCAAGTCTGGAGCTTGATAGATGATCAGCTCATATATCAGGGAAGGGTAACAGATCTGGTGGAGAGTTCTTTTTGAGGTAGCATGGTCAGCAATCAGTTTGAACATTACTCTTCCCAGATTGAACTTCAACTTGTTCCCGATCTGATATATTAAATGCGCCATATCTCGGTTGACCGTGGATCGGTGAGTAGAGGGTCTCCAGTTGAACACAACGATGAAGTACAGCATTGAGTAGAACGTTGAGAGATCAGCTGTATACACCACGGTGTCAGGACGCCAACGAACTGAACCAGCAGTGATGGTGTCCACAATCTTTCCAAAGTCTGATTCCTCTTCATCAACAAGCGGGTCATCCATGGAGAAATACACATTGATGAGCTCGGAGTCAAGTTTGATCTTCCTTCCTCGAACGAAGAATACACCACATTCTGAGTCTTCAAGAACACCAAACTGAGGAGGAAGGTTTGCAATGGCCTCTTGAACAAGTTGTTCATTGAATGGTTTACTTCTGTTCAGCGTCCAGAGTAAGTCAGATTGCTTCAGCACATCAATGACTTCCTTCCCGTTGGAGCGAGACTCCTCCAGGACCCTTTCTGGGATAATCTTCCTTTTCAGAACGCACCCCCATTTTCTTACAGTATCTCGATTTATAAACCAAATTCCCTTCTTGACCAAGCCAACTGGAACAGTATCGGAATCAGGACATGGAACTTCACATCTTCTGGCGTCTTCTGACACAAGAATTGGGACGTCACGCTTCCTCTTTTTGGAAGAATCAGCTCCCCCTGCAATGTTGTTCTCCTTTGCATCCTCCCGAGCTGAGCCCTTAGCAGGTTTTTCAAAAACAACCTTCTTCTTTTCTTTGTCCTTCTTTGCCTTCTTAAGATCAGCAAGAGGGACGAAGTCCTGATCATCATCAGACAGAGTTCCTTCCTTGGACTGAGCAGCATTCTCCTTCATTGTATCACGAACTATTGAGAAATCAACCTCCACCTTTTCACCACGATTATCATCTTGTATAGTGACTGAGGCATTGTCATCTTGTATAGTGACTGGGGCTTCAGTTGTCTCCTCTACCGAGACTGCCTCTGAGGCAACGACTATCTCAACTCTCTGCTGATCACCTGGTTCAACTGCTGGAACACTTGCTTCCTTCACAGCATCGGGATTGAGGGCAGGTGCTTCAGCCCCTACAGCCTGGGCTTGAGAAGACTATTTTGAACTTGTCACAGTAGACATACGAACCATCTCCTCCTGTAAATCCTTGACTACTTCATCAATATCCTTGTAGATACTGTCCAAATTTTCATCCTTGTCAGAACGATCAGTTCCTTCTGCCATTGCAACATTCAACTCGACATCCTTCTCAGAAGGAATAGTCTCCTTGGTCACAGTCTCAACTTGTTCCTCGTGAAGCTCATCAACCGAACCTCCACGTTTCTCACCAGACCCATCATCAGAAGCTTCATTAATCACCAAATTCCTCTTCCTCAAGGATTCAAGAAACTTCTCTGTCTCCTCATCCGACATTGCGAGAAGACGACCTCTAACAGCACAAATTTGGGCAACGTATTTCCTTGGGGAATCACATGCACGTCTCCCAAACTTCATGCGAGCACCTGATGGCCGCACATAACCAGTGGCATGGATCTTCTCCCTCCATGCCCTCGAACCACCAGCAACCTTGGACACAGGCTTGCTGGGTTTCCCTTCTTTCATAATATTGACGGCTTCTTCACCAGTCACAGCCCGACTTGCTCCACCACCCTTCTCTACCACCATACTCACTCCTTCTTTCACCACAATATTTTCAACAGAAGCAACTTTTGCTGAAACAGAAGAAACATCCTGGAATTTAGGATTTACCTCAGACTGGGGAACAGTCGGTGGAGGAATTAAACTCGGCGATGTCGAACTAGCATCGGAGAGTTTAGACGAAGCCTTCGCGGGAGGCGAGGGCACCGTCTTCTTCTTTGCAGCAGGTTCGGGTTCATTCTTCTACACCGCTTCAGAAGGAGGGTTTTCTGACGCTTCTCTTTCGACTAGGATCTTGGCTTCAGGCAAGACTGCAGAGTCGACAAGTAAAGGCGACGCCTTTTTCACTTCTGCAGCCTTCGATTTCGGAATTTTGGGCTTTGCCGCCAGTGCCTTGGAGGTCTGCATGCTCTCCTTCTTCTTCTCAGCGGACTTGACTCCGGATTTTGAGGATTTTCTAGTGTTCACCATTGCTATCGAACAGATGAAGGATTGCAAGAGCTTGAAATCGGCAGACGTTCTTGGGTTTCGAAAGGAAGAGAGTAGAGATGCACACCAGACTGATTTGATTTTCAAATTAAGGTCTTTTTCACCTCAAAGTCGATCGTTTCAACTTCCCAAAACCATCCTCGAGAATATCCTTTCAACGGCTCGAAAAAAAAAGCCAAAAATAACCATCTGTTACAGCACTCTTGCAAGAGTGATCAGTCCAACTGTTTTGCTGGAGGTTTGCCTGTGACTGATCACTTTCTGGAACACTTAGTTATGGACACTACATAGACCCAAGGAAGGTTCGAGTGTCTCAACCTTCTATATCTGTATCCCTAACTCGTCAGCATAGATTTGTGTGATACTGATATCGGACATTGTGCGATACTACATCACTCCCCCTCGAACACATCCATGGTCGAAGGGAAACCCGGTGAGACGCTTAACCCAAGTGTGGAGCATCTTCTTGAAGCCGTAGTTTCCAATCTGCGTCGGACACATTGGACACATATGGAACAGTTCCAATGGTCTGCTAGTACTGATTTGCGGTGTGATGGGGTGCGAGGCCTTCGTTTGGGGCCCGATCCGGCATTCTTCGCATACCACATCAATGACGACTTTCGTATGGGGCATTCCTCGAGTGGGTCTCATCAAGGTCTTGGGATTCAGTTGACCCAGGTTCCCGTGCACCAGTTTCATTTCACCCACTTGACATGTGAGCTCGGCTGGTGTAGCAACGGTTCCAGCAGAGTCAAGGAGATAGCCATTATTGGTTGTCCGGTAGCCTCTCATTAGGGTGCCTTCTTCCTTATCCCACACGTGACATGAGTCATGAGTGAAACTAGCACGGTGTCCATCATCACATAGCTGGCTAATGCTGATACGATTCATTTTTAACCCTTCAACAATGAGGACATCATGGAGATCAGGGAGATCCTGAACCTTCAATGTCCCACAGCCGATCACCTGACCCTTTCCTCTATTTCTGAACGTGACAACCTATTTGTTTGACATAGGTCGAATGTGCGTAAGGAGTTTAGGGTTACCTGTCATGTGAGCAGAACACCCACTATCAAAATACCAATGATCTCTCTCTATGTGGCTTGCCTCTTTTGCTTGCCTTTGGAACCCAGACTTGTCGCAGTCGAGGTTTATTCTTGTGTCCCACGGCTTTCTGTTCAGCAAGAAATAAGCTGCACCTTGGTCTGATATGTCCAATCTGATAGCAGTACCAGCATGTGCGGGAATCTTTCCTCTGACTTGAAGAAGAATCAAAGCGATCTGTGTGGGTCCTTATTTGACCACCTTTGGATTTTCCATGAGACAGATCCACTCTCTGTCTAGAGTGCTGTCTCACCTTCTGTGCTGGATTCTGTTTAAACACTGGTTTTGCTTGAACAAACATTGTACCTTTTGAGCTGCCTTCTCCTATAAACCCTAATCCTCTATGTCCGGACTACATCCTCTGAGCTTTGAGAATCTCATTCAAATTTTTGGAGCCAGAATTAACATTCTTACCGACTATTTGAGCCGAGTGAGCTCCTTCTCAGCTGTTGAGCGGTCCATCTTTTTAGATTCCAGCTGAAGCTCCAACGACTCCACCTTCTTTAGCAGGAACACCTCCTTGCGTTTCAAATCAGTGATCGTTTTCCTTAGCCCAGCCATGCCTACAGGATGAGTTTCACGATCTTTCTCCATGTCGACTTTCAGAGAAGAGACAGTGCCCAGGAGTTCCGTTTTCTGAGCAAGCAAACACGTTCTTTCCTGCTTCATTTCAGTTAGATGAGTTTCCAGCGAATCAATCTTACATTGGAGTTCTACTTTCTGTGTGATTAGAATCTCGGCCTCCTCCCACATTTTGTCCTTCTCCATAGTCACGCTTGCAATAGTGTCATTCAGCTTCTTGTTGACCTTGACCAGTAGCAGCCACTTCTCATACAGATCTTTATAAGTTTCAGCCAGAGTCTCCTGTGTGAGTTCTTCATCATCACTGTCTGAGGAGTCGTTGATCGAGTGTTCCAATTGAGGTGGTACACTTCCACTGGTGTTGCTGCATTCTTCAAGAGTTGTGACGAAGGCCACAAAGTTGGTGGTTTCACTCCCTTCTTTCTCTTCGTCTGACTCACTGTCGCTGAAGCTGGCGACCATTGGCTTCTTCTTCATGAGGGTGTTTGCACATTGAGCTTGGACGTGACCGAACCCCCTGCATTCATGACACTGGATCTCTTTATCTTTTTCAGAAGAATCTTGCCTCATATCACTGGTCCTTGACTTCCCGCTGTTCTAATTTCAAAAATTATTGGAGGATGACTGACCTTGTTCAGGACCACGTCTGTTGATTTTCCGCACCATCCTGCCGAAGTTCTAAACCATCATAGCAAGTTGTTCAGTGCTGCAGGTAGATTCCGGTATGTCTTCGGACACCTCTGCTTTTAGGACAATTCCCTTCACATCTTTGGGCTGGACATCGCGATTCATCTCATAGGTTCTGAGAGAGCCCATCAGCTCGTCCAGTTTCAGCTTGGTGATGTCACGCATCTCCTCAATGGCAATGACCTTCATGTCAAATCTCGAAGGGAGCGCTCTTAGGACTTTAGTCGCCATTCTCTCTTCATCAATAGGTTTCCCTAGAGCAGCAGCCTCATTTGACAAATCCAGAACTCTAGCGTTGAACTCAGGGATGGTTTCACTATCCTTCATCTTCATCTCCACAAACTTGGTTGTCACAATCTGCATTCTTGAGTTGCGAACTTTGTCCGTGCCTTCATAAGCCATTTGAAGGATATCCCAGGCCTCCTTTGCCACTTCACAGTTGATGATCAGCTTCATCACGTTTTCATCTACTCCAGAGAAGATTGCATTCATGGCCTTAGAGTTTCCCATGGACGCTTTGTCATCCGCCTTAGTCCATAGAGCTTCTGGTTTCGGAACAGCTTCTCCAGTGAGATTTTCCATCGTGGGTTCAGTCCATCCAGTCAAGACTGCCTTCTAAGCCTTTTCATCAAGAGATTTGAGAAAAGATTTCATCTTGGGCTTCCAGGAGGCATAGTTTGATCATTCAAGCAGTGGGGGTCTGGTGGTGCTTTGTCCTTCCTTCAGAGTCATCTTGAACAGTTCAGGATCACACTCAGTGTGTCGAGTGTTTGCTCTGATACCAATTGAAATTCTGTAACCTGTTCAAGCTTATGTTCAAGGTGTAGATGAGACAGACCTTGAACAATTGTGAAACAGTTCCGCAAACAGACCAGAATAGAGGCACACACACAATGATACCCAGTTCGGCTTCGCCTACTCTGGAGGGGTTTCCCACACCCTGAAGGGATACAAATCTTTATTACGAGATTAGAGCTTACATGTAGACTTATGCTTACTCTTCGTAATTGCCTAGCCTCTAATTCTCCGTCTCTCAGATTTGCAATCTTGGTGTACCGCAGTTCACCACGATCCCCTTCGTCCGAACCTTCTGTCTGAACGTGCTCGACCTTCTCTTAGCTCGGTTGCTTTCTCTCGAAAGCTGGTTGGTCTTTGTTGTGTGCAGCAGTAGGATCAACTCCAGTCAGTCTGAATTGCACTCTGATCAGACTGAACTTGCACCGATGAATTTCAAGTGGGGAAAAACAAACGGCCGTCGCTTTCTTCTTCTTCAATCGGTAGAGTGCACTCGTGTATATAATAATTCTGAAAGCGTTGCAGATTGTGGTCACCCTAGCATTCTTATGCAAGGGCGCTCTCCAAATCTGCTCCAGATATCTCATCAAATATTTAGGAATATTTCCTAAATATTTGATGTGTATCTTTATCAAATCGTTAGGGAGAATATTCGAAGACTTCCTTGCCAAGTCAGCCACGCCGCCTTTAATCTGATGTGTAGATATTCATTCGAATATCTCCTGCTCGAACTCTTCACTGGCCGACTTTAGTTCGAAAAGATCTTTGATCTTTAGAACCTTACGGAAGACATCCTTGCGTCTACTTCATGTTGTACATGAGTACCAGGATGTGTTCGAACTCCCCCTGAACTCCTGCTCGAACTGTCTAAAGACGTTTGACGAAATACATGCCACTCAAGAGAACATCAAACTTTTATCCACCGTGAGTTGAAATTCACCTTCAAAATGATCATAACACAAGATAAGAGCAACAAGTTAGTGTAGCAAAACCATAGCAACCACTTTGCTGATGGCAAATGTGTGTAAATCTTTACATGCCAAATATAGCTATATACATATAAGGGAGCTGTTGCACATCGTTTGAAACAAGCTAGTTAGGTGAGTGTACATGTACATACTGAACACTCTCATTTTTTTTCAACTAACTCAAAGTGTATATGGTGAGAAAACAATGGAAACTCATCAAAAGCATTTCAAAGTTCTTACCGCCTTTGCTCTTGACGGTGGAGATGAGGAAAAACCTATTTCAACCGTGGGGAGAAACCAGGAGAAGTGGGGAAGATGATATAGTTGGGTGAAGTCTTTATGTTTTTTCATTTATTGATGAGTCCTTATGGGACTGAATTTGAGTATGCATAGTCACGTAAGTAAGATTTTTTCCACCTGTCGACTTCAATGCAACAAAAAGTTGGTCAATCGGTAAATAGTCAATGTTTTTCAAATATCGCATGATGACCTGACTCTGACTTATCCAATGATTACTTATGAGACTAACTAACCGGGTCAAACCAACAACTGTCACATAAGTAACCTTACCTGACAGAGATTGAGACATTCATATAAGGAACAATAACATAAGAGAACTTATATCACAGAATTTGGTCAGTCATATAAGTGTACCTATATGGCAGATTTCGGCCAGTCACATAAGGTCAATTATGTCTCTCACTTTGGTCAGACATATAGGGAACAGTCGCATAAGTATCCTTACCCAAATCACTTTCGTTTCTCAGTCGTGTAAGGTCACGCTGCACATCATCTTTAATCAGCAAACTAAGCATTGGGAGTTTCCAGAGACGAGGACCAAGAGTGGGGATAGAATAACACAAGCCATTCCTGCAAATTTAACTAGTCAATTACTATATTTGAATACATCTTAGGATACACTGTTTTTCCATTAAATAAAGCACTAAATGGAATACGTAAATTTTTTCGTCTAAGTAGCGTAAAGTTTGCGTGACATCCAAACCAAATACTGGTAGCGTAAAATGTACTTCTTATGCAATTTTAGCGATGTTTGTCACTTAAGAAAAAGGATATGATAAGTGTTAGGTTTAATTATATATTTGTTTTATATATTATTTTATTTCTATGTATAAATATAATAAATATTCAACAAAATTTTATATTCAAATTTAAATTTACATAAATTATTAAATAAAGTTTATATTTAAATTTGAAATTACATTATTATAAATACATGTACGCTAATGGTGCAAAAAGTTCAATCCCAAGAAACTAAAGAAACATTAAAAAGAGGAAACATCAGGTGCAAATCATATTTTGGTGCAAAATACAATATTCGTCAAAACTGGGTTATAATTCGTTACCAAGAAACCAAAAGTATGACATAATTCGTCAAAAGAGACCTATAATTCGTCACGAGACATCAATCATACAACGAGATTTAATCTCATCCATCCAAATGATCAAATCAAGGACTGTCATTAGTTCGTAATTTTTACATTAATATGTTGTTTGCACCGGATTCTTTTTCATATTAAAATTACATTTGTTGAACATGCATCATCCGTCGCATTACTCCACTACGACATTGCTCCTTGGAGCTTAACAAAATCAACACTAGCTTGAGGCCATACACCAACTCCTCAAGCACACATTATCTTGCGAAGCCTCCTAGTGTGAAACTCTTCATGTAGAAGAGTTAATGCCAAGATGGTGGTTATTAGACTTGCCATGTGGGCGAACCCAACATGGCCAAGGCCAACGATCGCATTTTGTCGCCCTGGACCACAAACTAACGCTGCATATCAGCGTACAGATTCCCTCGAGGCATCCGAATGCATATCTTTGTTAACACAACCAACACAATCGGTCTCGAATTTGTATGAAACGCATAGCAATTAATGAGACGAAGCGATGCAGTGTAAAAGAGGCAAGTGGGAAGTGAAGGTTTATACAAACCTAAAGTGTGTAGGGCTTTCCACTGTGGCATCAAACTCAACAATAGAGGCGTAGAGACCACTAAAACCCCAAGAAACCAGTGGTTTGACCTCGGCAGAGAAGATTATCAAATTGTTATCATTAGGTAGTAGCAAAGATCTAATTTACATGTATGCTTGCTGATAGGAATAATAATAATAATAATAATAGTTAATAATAACATAGAGGAAGAATATGAAGCTAAACGGATTGGCATGACGCCTAGAGCAGTTCCTCTCCCTTCTGGACCTTCGACATTCGCTCGTTCAGTTCAAGTTAATAATTACAATTTTGGTGCAACAAAGAAGCGAAGGATTGATACTGAGAAGTCTTTTAATAATCAAGCTAGGAGTGAGCTTAATTGATTGCATAATTGCCAAGATGTTCTATACCGGTGGTTTGCTATTCTCTCTTGCGAGGAATCCTAATTGTTTAAGATGCTTCACTTTTGCAGCCAATAGTAAAATGGGTAGCTATGTACCTCCTGGATACAATCGAATAAGAGCCATGCTACTTGAAAATGAAAAAGAAGCATGTTGATTTCTCATTACCTCTCATGAGGAGCACTTGGGGAGGTAAAGGAGTTACTATTGCGAGTGATGCCTGGAGTGATCCGATCAAGGAGGCCTTTAATTTTATAGTTTTCTGTGAAAGTTGGCCTATGTTCATCAAAGCTGTGGATTTCAGTGGTGAGGTGAAAGGTAGAGACTTCATTGCTCATTTGTTAAGTGAAGTAATTGATAAAGTTGGGGATGAAAATGAGGTTCAAGTGATCACTGACAATGCTAGTAATTGCAAAGTGACACACAGCCTTGTCGTGAGGCAATGTGCAAGATTAATTTATAAATCCACTACTTGAGACTTCACTATTGGGTAGTAAAGTGGTAAGTAGGGGTCGAACCCAAAGGAATTAGTGGATAGTTGTTCTTTGAGGAATTTGTACAGAAATGTAAGTGCGATTGGGGTTGATTGTGGTTTTAGTACTGAAAAGTAAATGACTGGAAATAAAGTGCGTAAAGTAAATACTGAAAAGTAAGTGCGGAAAATAAAGTGCTGAAAATAAGGGCGTAAAAGTAAAGTGCGTAAAGTAAATTGCTGGAACAGTCGAATTCAATATCAACTGATCAATATACTTTTGGTACTGGCCGCACGCTATAAGCGTAATGCGTACCAAAGATATATTGGGTTAATATTGAAAGCATCTGTAGTAAGCGTACTGAAAGTAAATGACTGAAAAGTAAATGTGCGAAAAGTAAAGTACTAAAAGTAAATGTGCTGAAAGTAAACAGTTGATAATAGGACTGAAAGTAAAGTTACAGGTTGTGAATTGATTAATGGAAAGATTCGGTTTTAGGGGCCTTGTATCATAGTCCGTTCATCATCGACCTCTAATGATCGTTCTAAGTGTTCAAAGATGTATCAAGACCATTTCTAGCACTCGACTTGCCACATCGTCTAGTCCTTTTCAAGACATAAAACGTACACTTGTTCTATTTGGGCTAATTCCTCCTTTTGAAGTATCTTAGCTTATGTGCATCCATTTGATCAATCATTTCCGATCAACCAAATGGTGTTTAAAAGAGGTTGAACTCCATGGAAAAGCTTTGCTCTTTCGAGCCTCCACTTAACCATGTATGTTCACGAACCCCATGGAAGAGTTTTGCTCTTTCGAGCCTCCACTCAACCATGAATGTTCTAACCTAGTATATGGCACATAGAACAAGTTTGAACACAAAGAAGCACTAAGAAAAAGGGTCTAAAACGGTTTTATGATACAAGCACACCCTTCAACCGAATGAAGGGTTTAGCTACGAGTATCCATGGAAGAGGATATCATAGCTAAGTGCACAAAAAGTAAAGGTTTTCGGTTTTGAAAGACAAGAAAGTAAAGTTTTGGAAAGGAAAACTCAAGAACAACACAAGAGTACTCAAGAACCAACAAGAGTACTCAAGAACAAAGTAAATCAAGACAAAGAAAGTAAAAAGGGGCTGCTGGAAAATAAGAGCTTAGGAGCCCAAGAACAAGTGAACAAAGCTATGGAAATCAAGAACAAAGTAAGAACAAAGTGTGTTTTGTATTGAAAGTGAAGAGAAAGAGAGTTAAGCTCTCTTCTCTCTAAAGAACTTGTGGATTTCGAACAAAGGACTAAGGACATTGATTCAAGGAGAGGGGATGTTGTATTTATAGGCAAGGGAGAGGAGGGGAGCCAAACACATGGCAAAGGGGGAGAGCTCCTCCCAAAGCCGCCGGCCATGTGGCATCATCTCATGGAAAGCCGTCGGCCATGAGGTGGAGGAGGAAGTGAGTTGGTTGTGATATTTGTTTCTCAAAAGCCATCGGTTCCCCCACAATCTCCGGTTAGACCTTGGTTGCATCATGGTTGCTTCTTGGTTGCAATCAAAATACAAGGCACAAGCCTTGCACATGGGTGGCTAGACTTGGCATTCACTTGAGTTCTTGATCTTTGTTGAGGTTTGGAACAAGTCATTGGGACATGTTTGAGTGATTCCACATTGGGTTCATGAAGGTTGTAAAGCCGGAATCTGGTCGTGGCCTGGAATGACTTGTCATCCATTTTTAGCTTTAAGAACTCCTTTTTAGCTCGTTTTTTCTCTAAACCTCAAAATAGCCTGTACAACAAAAATGGAACTAACAAGTAAGCGTTGTTAAGACAAAGCGTCTAATTTGGTGGGTTTAACTGTATTGATGAATCATATAAATATGGTCCATCACAAAGCCACTGGAGAGATCATTGAAGGCATCCAGGCATTTATTGGACTCTTTGTGTTGTTTACACTCTCAATCTTGCGTTGAAGAATATTTATGTTGGGAGGAATATAAATAACAATGAGGAAACATATATTGAGTTGCATTGGATCACTGAGATTCACTGTGATGTTGTTCAAATCAAAAACATCATTGTGAAACATGGTATGAAGTTGTCAGTTTATGTGCGATTAAATGCACTTAAGTTGCTGAAACTCGTTGAAACTCGCTTTGCTTTGGCAGTTATAATGCTGAAAAGATTTAACCTTGTCAAAAATGCTTTGGAGAGCATGAATGTGTGTGACCAATGGACGTCATATAGTGATGTTAATCGAGCTAAAGCTAGATTAGGGATACAGTATTGAACGAAGATTGGTGGGATAAAGGGATTACATTCTTGCCTTTACAACTCTCATTTATGATATGATCAGAGTTTGTGACACTGATAAGCGTTGCCTCTATTTGGTGAATGAGATGTGGGATGTGATGATAGAGAAGGTGAAAAAGGTTTTTTTATTAACACATGCATATTGAGAATGAGGACTTTGAATTTGTTAGCTCCACTTTCTGTGAGATTGTGCATAAGAAACTTGTTGCTCTTTGGGCCAAAAGTAGCACACCACTCCATTGTTTAGCTCATTCATTAACCCAACCAAAGAAGATTATACCAAAGTTATTATTAATAACATGCTAAACAATTTTATATGTTTGACACTTATGTTTTTATAGGTATTACAGTAATGAATGGCTTGTAGAGGACTCTGCTAGAAGGCCGCCACATAAGAATGATGAGAGGTTTCGGTGAAATGAAGAAAGTGCTTCAAAAGAATTTTTCCTTGTCTAGAAAACTATAATAAGATATTTTTTGATTATTGTATTTTTTTTTCTTTTGGAGGAGGATCTTAAGGTGATTCGGATGCTATTGAAATGAGGTACACCATGGATCCTAGAAACTGGTGGGCTAACTTTGGAACGACAGCGCGTCTCCTAGAAGGATTGGATCGGAGCACTTACTCTTTCATGTGCTGAGAAAAATTGGAGCACCTACTCTTTCATTGATTCGGTGAAGAGGAATAAGCTACATCCAAAGCGTGCTGAAGATCTTGTATTCATTCAAAACAACCTTCGATTATTATCTAGAAATAATCCAGAGTATCTCGATGAAAGGACTAAAATGTAGGACATTGGTGGTAACGAATTTGGAACTTTGGAGGAAATCGCTATTCTTAAATTTGTTAATCTTTTCTTTGATGAGCCGGAGATGGAAAGTGTGTTCTTTGAAGATAATCATGAAGAGTGAAGACATTGTCTAAGTCCATTATGTAAGTTGATGTATGTTTGAATATGACTTCTTGAATTGCTTTTGTTTACATGTTGAACTATTGAATAATGTTGAACTGCTTCTAAATGCTAGTGAATTGTCTGAATGCCGCTGCTGAATTGTCTGCATGATGTCGAATACATGTTGTTGAATGTTGTTGGATATATATTAACACAATGTTTGTTGTTTGCTGCTGAATTAGTACCGTTATGTTGTATACATTTCGATGTTCTACTCACTACACCATTTTGCAGATTAGGAGATGGTTTTTTTGTCGCATAATGGCCTATATTTGTCGCATAACCTTTATGCGACCAAATAAATGTCGTGTAAATTTTGTCGCCAAAGCCTAGTAGTGTAATGTCGAGCGACATTTTTAAGATACAAATGTCGTGTAAAGTTTTAATCATATGCGACATTTGCTTTAGTACGTCACATAAACCAATCCGGTTTGTCGCTATTTTTGTCGCGAAAAAATGAGAAGATCAATATTAGCTTTAATTATATAATTGTCATAAACTTATTTTGTTATTGTATTTGAATTTTGAACGATTAAATAATATTTACATTTGAATACAAAAATTACATAAACATTATAATTGATGTCTTCTGGTTCAAAAACAATCCATCAAATTCAAAGAGTACATTCAATCAAAAAAATCAGCGTCGTTCGTCCGCCGTTTGTCCACCAAAAAAATCAACGCAGTCGTTGACAGCAGCGCTGTTCGTCCGGGTTGAATTGCTCGGCCTTCATAGCGAAAGTAGTCGTTGACAGCAGCACCGTTCATCCAGCCTCGTTCACTGTGAATTTTTTGCGACGGATAGGGAGAAGCTTATGAAGATGGCTGGTGTCGTCCACGTTAATGGAAAGGGCAGTGTGCGAAGAAAGAATAAGGCTGTCCACAAGACCACGACCAATGAATACAAAAGACTTCAGAGTACCTTGAAGAGAATAGGGGTGAATTCCATACCAGCTATCGAAGAAGTCAACATCTTTAAGGATGATGTAGTGATCCAGTTTATAAATCCTAAAGTTGAAGCTTCCATTGCAGCCAACACATGGGTCGTCAGTGGCTCACCTCAGACAAAGAAGCTGCAAGACATTGGTCGAAGGAAGTTGGATTCAGTCGGTGATGAGGAGTTGATCAGTGATGAGGAGTTGATCGGTGATGAGGAGTTGAGATGAAATTATAGATCTGGTTTTAAGAAGGTTGAGAGATGATGTCTCCAGATCTGTACTATAACACTTAAACAAATTTTAGATTTGGGAATTCCACAACACGTGTATGCACGTGACATAGTTCTTTTTGCCATTAACTTATTTTACTCGACATACACGCATATAAGTCGCTTAAACATATTTCAAAATTTCAAAAATTCCTCCCTCTGAAAATATATTGTCCCCCAAAATGAAAATTATGTTTATGCAACTTATTATGGAATAAAGGTCGCCTAAGACTCAAATGACACCGGTGTACTTTGGATCAGTTTTGTTCTGCATTTAATTTTATCCTTTTACGCGACATACTTTGAATACCAACGTCGCTTAAAGGTTAAATGGTAGGTCGCCTTTCTCTAATGGCGAATCAATTTTAAACTTGAAGGCGTGTGTCATGCCAGCAATGGATGGGTTGATTTAATTGCCATGATAATGTGACAAAATTAAAGTTGTCGCTAGATTTAAGTCGCATAAAACATGTAACGTGAAATTTCGGGTGTGTCGCTTTAACAAATGTCGCATAAATTGTATAACATGACATAAATAACGTGTCACTTAAACGGATGTCGGGTAAACCTCTTTATGTGACAACATTTTTTGCGTCGCTTTAACTTTTGTCGCATATTAATGTTATTGCGACAAACATGTCAAAGTGTAGTTCTATAAACCATAATATGCGAAAATGTTCAAAATTTGTCCTGTAGGATGTAAAATGGTGTAGTGACTGAATGCTCTTTGATTGTTAAACAAGTGCAGGAGTTGTTGTTACCGGTGAATGCTTCTGATGGTATTTTTGAATGTTTTCTCAGGGTCAGGAGTTGCTGCTGAATGGTTACACTATGAGTGCATGATATACTTTTTTTGTCTTGATTGTCAAACTTTGTAATGCTAAAGAATGTTATCAAATCAACATTGTCTTTTGAAACAATTTTTATGTTATTGTATTAGCATTTATGTAGTTTCATGATGATCAATATATTAATACTTTGAGAAAACAAAAATATAAATATATATTTAATATAGCAGTTTCTCACGGTTCCTTTTTTTCTTAATGTTTGATAACCCCTGTTACTATTAGCGAAGGATTATCGAAGTCCCAAAGCTAGGCCCGCCGTACTATACTAAACTGACCAAAAGAATGCTCTTTTCTGATTTTCTTGATGGCTTAGAATGACGCCCAAGTTTGCCTTTTATTGTCATTGTGCCTCGAGTAAATGACACTCTTAAAGTGCCTTCTTTAAAGAGAGGCTTGATGACATGAGGACCCCGTAAGTAACTGTGTCCACTTTGAAGATGTCGTATTCATGTCCACTTGACCCTCATTGAACTTAGGGAGGAACCAATAAAGGATTCAAGGTTGATCGACATCCTTCTTTATGTCGGTTTGGACAATTTACCTGCAAAACCCATTTCAAGTTGACCCGAGGATCTCAACTTCAGCTAACCGAATTTGATGGGCGAATGGACTCTACGATTCCTATGACCTGAGCTTTAATTGATGAAGCTCATCAACTAGTCACAATAGTTTCACAAAAATGGGATTAAAAAAGATTCCTCGCGAATAGGTGGGAATAGATTTGTCAGGTGGAAACGAAATGACAATCTCTTGGTTTTTAGTCAGAAGTCTAGCAAGTTTTTTTTTTTGATAGGGTCTAGCAAGTTAATAATAAATTTAAAAAAAAGAAGTAAAGATCTGGTACAAGTATATTTTTGGTGCAAAATACAAAGTTCGTCAAAATTGGGTTATAATTTGTCGCCGAAAAACCAAAAGTACGACATAGTTCGACAAGAATATTTATACTTCGTCACCGAGAAATAACAAGAAATGAATCATATTACGAGATTTAATCTCATCCGTCCAAATGACCAAATTAATGAGTGTCATTAGTTTGTATTTTTTACAAAATGCACCGGATCCTTTTATATATATAAAAAAGCTTGATTATTGGAGACATCATGATCTGTGTATGTGGTAATGATATAAAAATATTTCGGGTTTTATTGTAAAATGATATAATTTTATATGAAGAGATAGATATCAAACTTTTTCATTTTATTGGATATGAAAATAACCGTTTAGCGTTGACGTTCTACTACTTTTAGAATCGTGCCACACAATTTGATTCCATGATAATGATGTGAATGGGACATCACGGGTAATTCGACATGATTAGGGTGATTCTGGTGGATGTTGTCACACTATACATTGTCATGTGGGTAAATGCATGAATTTATACCATTTTATTCAAATTTCGCTAAATCTATCACATTTTCATACACACACGCGAACTATATAATAGACATTCTTTATGCATATGACTTGCGGGTTGAGATCCCATGAGAAGTCAAAATATCATGAGGAATAATAATTTTTTTAGGTCCGTACATCTCATGAAATTAACGGTCCAAGTTAATTCTAATTAAATACTAATACTTCTTTCTTAAATCGTTTACTCGATTAATTAAAGGTACTTTTATCTAATTAATTATCAGTTTAAACTGAAAACCCTAAAATCACATCATGGTGAAGACGAAATCTGCGCATGAGCTGACGAATAAAGAAAACATGCTGGAAACACTACAAATTTTGGTAAAAATATACGATAACTCTAAATTATGGTAAAGTTAGGGTAGAGTTATCGTAAAATCAACTATGCGATAACTATGCGATAACCACCCATTGTTATCGTAAAATTGATTAACGTAAAGAATGTACAACAACTATGCGATAACTTTATACGATAACCCTACGATAATATAATATTGTTATCGTAGAGTTGTCGTATAGTTATGGTACAACTTTTACGATAACTTTACGATAACCCCTGCGATACAAATATAAATGTTATATTTTGCATATTATATTCATTTTGATTGATTTTATATAATTAAATTATTAAAATTAAACGAAATTAAATTATGAAATTTCTGTTTTTCATTTCACAAAATGAATTATTTTCAACAAATACAATAAAATATTCAAAAATGTAATACAAATATAATGAATTTATATGTTTTTTACTACCACTACTACAAAAGATGCATTATGCATCGGTTTTTTTTGATATTATGCATCGGTTTTGGTTCCGATGCATAATGAAGCGTTGCATAATGTCAGACATTATGCATCGATTTTTTGAAATAACCGATGCATAAAGTCCAACATTATGCATCGCTTTTCAAAAAAATTGATGCATAATGGCATACTTTATGCATCGGTTCTCAAAAAAACTTATGCATAATGTATGATTATTTTTTTTACATTTTTGGCCTATAAGTTGCTCAAATCAACCTGAAAATTCGTAAATAAATTTCATAAATACACTTGCTCATATCTAAATCTTAAAATACTTTTTATTCAACCAAAATATAACATTTCATACATAATGTCACATTTCATACACTTGCTCAGTATCAACATTACCATGTTCCAAAAATAAGCATCTTGTAACAAAAACAAATCGTAAACAAGCAAAAAACACTCAACACGAATTTGTTGAAGACTGAATGCTTGGAGCCACCATGATCTAGAGCTAGGAAGTTTCTCAAACTTTGAACACACTCACTTCTTCCTGGCTCAGTTCTTCCATTCCTTCATCTGTTTCCTAGACTTCTCAACCTTCGTGGCAAGTCCATTCTACACATACCGCAGATTTAAGCCTAATAAGTAACTACATAAAATGACAGCGCAAAATTTAAAAGACCAAACAGGAAAAAGTAGATCACATAAAGGAGCATGTATGATAATTACTTACATAATATCTCAAATGCAACAAAATTATTATTCTAAATGCTGATACAAATTTGATCAAAAAAAATAAATGCTGATACAATTTGCATTTACTTGAATACAAATGCTTGTAGTATTATATAAAAGAGAAATTACATACCTTTATGAGCCTGTACTTGGGCTCAAATTTCTTTGCGTTCTTGACAGAGTCATAAATCAATCCAAATCCAGTGGATTTACCACCTCCAAAATGAGTCCGAAACTGGAACACAAAAATAGCATTTGAGTCCTTCACGGAGTACATGGAAGCCAACTTTTCCTTGAGCTCTGCCTTCACGATAAAAATAAACAATGATAAGTTATGCTATATATATTCAATAAAAAGGATGTCATCAGGGAGGAGGTGTGCATACCTTGGAAACATTAGCTCTTCCAGGATGAAGAACATCAATGATCTGCAAAAACACATTAAGACATTATGTAAACGATGGGCAACATTGAAGAGAGTCCTCAAAGCCTGAGACAGTAAAAAAATAGAAAAGGCTTCATTGTCCCTATGTGCTAACAGTAATCTATAAAATAAAAGCATCCCTATCGAACACAAGAACCTGGTAAATTTGCACAGCGAGGCTAAGAAGGAGTTTAAAGGCTCCACAGCTTGAAGAACCCCACAAGCCTGATCAACGAATATGGACAACTCATCAAAGAATACCTTCTCAATATTCGCAATCATGGTTTCTTTCACTTCTGCCACCTGAGCCTGCACTTTAGCGAGTTGGTTGACCTCTTCAGGATGACTAACAAAGTACTGCATATGTTCCTTCATCTTGGGCCTAAATTTTATAGAACACAGGATAAGCAATCGATGAAAGTAAGCAACATACAAAGACGAGAGCAGGAGAGGGAAATAACCCATATTCTTTGCTGAGGCTATTTGCCCGAGAACAGCCATCGAACCAGATTTGTCATCAAATTGAGATTCTTTCGCTTCCTTCCTTATCAGAGAGGGGCCCCTTAGATTGGGGCTTTAAAAAATAAGCATTTGCGGCTTTCCCACCAGCATATCTCTTAGTAAAATCATCCTTCACTCTCTCCAATAACGCATTCGGAAGATTTCTTTTAGCCGCATCAGTTGCAACCACACAATAGGCTTCTAAAAAGTGTTGGGGTATAAAGTGCCATCTAGGCAAAACACAAATATGTGCGTGCTAGCATCTGTGCAAGATCTATCTGTCAGTTCCGAAAAATCAGCACAGCACCTATTTTTTCGGAAAGATAGATATCTATCAGATCTGCTCGACCGCCACATCATCAAAACTGATTATTAAGAGATAAAGATATGCTTATAAAGATCAGATCTCATCCGAAATATTTCCATATCTTATCTAGGGTTTTTAGGAGATCAAATCTAGGGTTTCTTGCTCTTCAAGTTTACACGGCTGCTATATAAAGAAGACCACGGTTCATTATTCAACACACACGAAAAACCAGAGAAACGCCGTGTGGAGGAGCCTTCAATCAGTGAGCGGAATTCATCATTCTAAGCTACGAGTCTTCGAGCTGTCGTAGAAGGATTGAGGCCGCAAGTTGGTAAGCAACTTGCTTTTGTTTCTTGAACTCATACATTGCTGCTGCGCATAAATACTTTCAGAGTTCAAGAGGTGTCGTCGCTGCGTTGTACAATTCTGTGCTCGCTGTTCGACTCACACAAGAGACGACAAACACTGCCAGGAGAATCTGCTGTGGTAGGTTCGACTGTATCAGCCTCGGGAGGAGGTCTGGACGTGCAAGACGGGAGTCTTCGGATCTAAGGAAAGGTTAGATCACCCAATTCACTTGGAGAGTAGTATAGGGGATTATCCTGAACTGTGAAAGCGCAAAAGAGGCATGGGATACCTTGTCCACTCACTTTGAAGGAACTGACAAGGTGAAACAGTCCAGGATTCAGATGTTGACATCCAGATTTGAGGAGCTAAAAATGGAGGAGGATGAATCCATCAAGGACTTTAACGCCAGAGTCTGTGACCTTGTGAATGAGGCATCTATCCTTGGTGAAGCTCTACCCGAAGAGAAGGTTGTGCAAAAGATTCTGAGGTCTTTGCCTAAACGATTTGCTATGAAGGTGACTGCTATCGAAGAGGCAAACAATACAAAGACCATGAGCTGGAAAGAATTGATTGGCAATCTGTGCACTTATGAACTGCAACATCTGACTGTACCAGAACCCAAGGTTAAATCTATAGGCTTAAAGGCTGAGACTGTGGTAGACGATGAATTCACGGATGGAGTGAGCGAAGAACTGGCCTTACTCACGAAGAACTTCAATAAACTGTTGAAGAAGATCAATCGTAGGGGTGCTGGCCAGAACAGCCTGAATCAGTCTAAAAATCAAGACACCAGGAGAGTGGATTTCCAGCCGCAGGAGAGACAGTCTGACCAGAAGGAAAATGACAAAAGCAGATGGACCAAAGGAATGCAGTGCAGGGAATGCGGAGGATTTGGCCACATACAAGCAGAGTGTGCTAACACCCTGAAGAAGAAGAATAGCAAGTCCGTGACTGTTAGCTGGAGTGATACAGAGACTGAAGAGAGCACAGAGGAGGAAGATACAAGCAACTTTGTTGCTCTGTCAAGCATGATGGACTGTGCCACAGACTGTTCCAGCACTGTTTCCAAAGATTGTGCCAAAAAGGAAGAAGCCAAGGTTGAAGAGAACGAAGCTGAAGAAAGTGATGAAGAAGAAATCACTGATGAGTGCATAGCTAAGAAATATACACTATTGTTCTCAAAGTGGACTGAGCTGGTAGACATTAACAAGAGGCTAAATGCATGTGTTATCTCTTTGAAACAGGAAAAGCAGGAACTGGAATCCAAAGCCGACACTCTTGCACAGGAGAAAGAAAATCTAGAGAAAGAAGTAAAAGAGCTGAAACAAAATGCTGAAGGAGACAAACGAGAATCAAAGAAGCTCTTGGAGGAGATGGGTTCAATCAAGAAGCTCCTGAATAGCCTGAACACAGGGTCCAAGAATCTGGACCACATCCTGTCTGTGCAGAGGAGAATAAAAGATACTGCAGGGCTTGGATTCACTGGTGCGAAGAAAGGTGGTGATACGAAGTTTGTAAAAGCTAGTGGCACAGTTCCTAAAGACAACAAATACAAGACAGCGGATGAGTTCGTCTGTGCTAGAGAAAATGACAACCAGTTTCGTGTCCCAAGAGATGGAGGATGGCAACGTGCTAAGGTGTGCTACTACTGCAGCAAACCTGGGCACATCAAACGTTATTGCTATCGTTATAGACGTGACAGCCAGTACAAAGAACCAACAAGGAGACGAGGCAGCATGGTGTGGAGACGAAGGAATGATCAATACTGCTGTGTCTCGTACAGTTCAACTGACAAGGAGGATGAAGAGAGCTGGTTCTTCGACAGCGGCTGTTCAAGACACATGACTGGAGTTCAAGAATACCTGACCAATCTGAGACCGATCGACGGCCACCATGTGACTTTTGGTGACGGAAAAAGAGCAAGAGTTCTAGCCAAGGGAACACTGAATGTGCCAGGTATGCCACATCTAGATGATGTCTATTGGGTTGATGGGTTAAAAGCCAATCTGATCAGCATTAGCCAGTTGTGCGATGGCCGCAATCAAGTTCAATTCACAAGAGAATCCTGCCAAGTTTATGACAAACATGGAGTATGTGTGATGGAAGGAGATCGTGCAAGCAACAACTGTTATCTCCTAAACCGTGCTACAATCCCAACAACAATTACTTGCATGTTGAGTAGGTCCGATGAAGTGCATCTATGGCATCAACGCTTGGGACACATCAATTTCAGATCCTTGAAGTTTTTGTCCAACGAGAGGTTGATTGAAGGTATTCCTAATATTAGAGGAGATATGCAAATTGTTTATGGTGATTGTAAAGCAGGAAAGCAGACTCGAACATTGCACAAGAAAGTGGATAGAGTTTACACCAAGCCTCCTCTTGAGCTATTGCATATGGACCTGATGGGACCAATGCAGGTGGAGAGTATAGGGCGGAAGAGGTATGCTTTCGTACGTATAGATGACTACACCAGATACTTTTGGATCATGTTCTTGCGTGAAAAGTCCGATACTGTGCAAGCCTTTGTACAGCTTGCTACCTGCCTGATTAATGAAAGGAGAGATTGAGGTGAAAGTCTTTTGTCCATACGAAGTGACCATGAGAGAGAGTTTGAGAATGAGAAGTTTGCACAGTTCTATGATGAGCAAGGGATTGTTCATCAATTCTCCTCTCCTATCACACCGCAGCAGAACGGAGTAGTAGAGCGGAGAAATCGAACCATACAAGAGATGACGAGAGTTATATTGCATGCGAAGAACGGCCCCTTGAATTTGTGGACTGAAGCTATGTTAACTGCTACTTACGTCCTGAACAGTGTCCTGATTCGACCAGGGATGGACAAGACTAGCTATGAGCTATGGAAAGGAAGAAAGCATACTGATAAGCACTTTCATGTCTTTGGAAGTACTTACTATATTCTGACTGATAGGGAGGAGAGGCAGAAGCTGGACAGGAAGTGTGATGAAGGACTGTTCCTGGGTTATTCTCCAAACAGTAGAGCCTATCGTGTCTACAATAAGAGAACCAAAACAGTGATTGAGTCAATCAATGTGGTGATCGACGATGCCAAGGATTCACCTCTGAGGAAGGAACCAGATGATGATATGGAGACTCAGGATACTCGTCCTAAGTCTGTACAAGGGTTAGTACCAGATGCTAATTCTGAAGTTGTGCCTGAAACTGTGTTAGATTCGGCCGAGAAGGATAATGATGTCCACATGCGAGATGCTGAAGAAAGTGAGGTGAATCAAACTCAATCAGGAGTTGGTGAAGCTAGTATGCAACCTTCTAGCAGAATCCAAAAGAACCATTCTCTGTCTAGTGTCATTGGCGATCCTCACGACAAGATCAGAACTAGAGGTAAAACTCATGTTAATTATAAAGAGATGATTAACTATAGTTGCTATTTATCAAAGGTGGAGCTAAAGATTGTGAAGAAATTTGGATTGGACAAGGCTGCCCACAAGAGAACTCTAGCTGCTACACATGTGAAGATCACTAAGGAGGATGCAGGAGCTTCAGTGGACCAGACCTTGTACAGAGGTCTGTTTGGGAGTTTGTTATACCTGACTGCGAGCAGACCAGATATTTGTCAAGCAGTGGGAGCCTGTGCCAGGTATCAGGTAGATCCGAAGGAAAGTCACTTGTTACAGGTAAAGAGGATCATCCAATATGTAAGATGTACTGCTGAGTATGAATTATGGTACACTAGAGATACAAGTGGTTGTAGTGTTGGATACTCCGACGTAGACTGGGCTGGCAGCGTTGAGGATAGAAAGAGTACTTCTGGTGGATGCTTCTTCGTGGGAAATAACCTTGTATCTTGGTTTATTAAGAAGCATAATAGTATTTCTTTGTCATCTACTGAAGCGGAGTATATGGCTGCAGGGAGCTGTTGTGCTCAAATGCTTTGGATGAAGCAGATGCTTAAGGAAGTAGGACTGGATCAGAATACCATGACGTTATACTGTGACAACATGAGTGCAATCAGCATCTCTGAAGATCCAGTACAGCATTCACGGACAAAGCACATTGACATCAGACACCACTTCATTAGAGAGCTAGTTGAAGATAAAGTCATCGGTCTGTTCCACATGCCAACAGAGAAACAACTAGCGGATATTCTGACAAAGCCTCTGAATGCTGAGAGGCTTGAGACACTAAGGTCTGCACTTGGCCTTTGTGTCATGAATAACTAGAAGGCTTTGAAGCCAGGGGCAGTCAGCTGAGCAGATCTCGTATATGTGCTGACGTGCCAGGTAGTAAGGGGGAGCTATGTATTTAAATCAAACTGTGCAAGCTCCTTGAAATGTTATTCCGACGGAGATTCAAAAGGAGGCTGTTGACAAGGCTGTTGATTCCACCAAGATGCTACCGACGACTGGTCAAGATCCAGTCTTATTGGAGAAGGAGTCTACCATTGAGGGGGAGACTGTGCAGATCGGCACATCACATATCGAGAAGCAGAAGTATGGACAGGCCAAGACTTCAGTTAAAGGGGTTTCTTCAGTGAACCCTAAAGGTACGTCTTCTGTGCATATTACTGAACAATCTAGTGTTGTTGATGTTCCTGTTGGGGTGCCGATTGGTGGAGAAAGTTTGGTGAAAGAATTGGTGAATGCTGGTCTATCTAGTGAAGATCCAGAGGAGGCTGTTACTGAATCTGAAGAGGAGTGGTCTGTGCAACAGTCCCTTGCCACTTGCGACAAAAAGGGGGAGAATCTGCATGAGTAGAGATGCGTGACTGTGGATTGGACGCTGGGCTGTGATGACGTGTGCTGCAAATGATTTGTGTTGAGAGGTATTCAGGCGAGACTGTGACTGTGCTAGCAACTATCTTCTGTGCAAGATTATACTACTGGTTACAAAGAGGTCATGCAGAAGAAGTGTTTTGCCTCAAATGTCAAGGGGGAGATTGTTGGGGTATAAAGTGCCATCTAGGCAAAACACAAATATGTGCGTGCTAGCATCTGTGCAAGATCTATCTGTCAGTTCCAAAAAATCAGCACAGCACCTATTTTTTCGGAAAGATAGATATCTATCAGATCTGCTCGACCGCCACATCATCAAAACTGATTATTAAGAGATAAAGATATGCTTATCAAGATCAGATCTCATCCGAAATATTTCCATATCTTATCTAGGGTTTTTAGGAGATCAAATCTAGGGTTTCTTGCTCTTCAAGTTTACACGGCTGCTATATAAAGAAGACCACGGTTCATTATTCAACACACACGAAAAACCAGAGAAACGCCGTGTGGAGGAGCCTTCAATCAGTGAGCGGAATTCATCATTCTAAGCTACGAGTCTTCGAGCTGTCGTAGAAGGATTGAGGCCGCAAGTTGGTAAGCAACTTGCTTTTGTTTCTTGAACTCATACATTGCTGCTGCGCATAAATACTTTCAGAGTTCAAGAGGTGTCGTCGCTGCGTTGTACAATTCTGTGCTCGCTGTTCGACTCACACAAGAGACGACAAACACTGCCAGGAGAATCTGTTGTGGTAGGTTCGACTGTATCAGCCTCGGGAGGAGGTCTGGACGTGCAAGACGGGAGTCTTCGGATCTAAGGAAAGGTTAGATCACCCAATTCACTTGGAGAGTAGTATAGGGGATCAGTAGTTTGAAAGGTTGTTCGAACGTCAATCTGTACTATATACTGTGATAGTGAATTGTTCCTTGGACTTGGGAGAAGTCCCCCAGACGTAGGCTACATTGAGCCGAACTGGGTCACCAAGTGTTCTGTGTCCTTGACTATTTTGCACCTTACTTTCATTTACCTTAGTCTGTGCAAGTAAATGTATCACACTCTGTGCTACAACTCACTGATACAGTTAAGCTCATCACACACGTAGCAATTTCAAAAAGAATCATATAATTCAACAATTTTATGAAACATTTCATCAAACAGCTAACAGGCAACGCAGTGAACCTCCACAAGACAAAGAACAATTAAATCAACAAATACTGAGAGATTGAAACTCACTAAAAGGGCCCTCCACGATAAAATTGAAGGTGAGGCCATCCCAGTTGTAAGTAAACTTAGTATGCGTGGTCGGTAATTTCTTCAAACACTCAGACGCGACACCGGCGAACGTCCCGCTCTTCTCGGCCACGCGTCCTTCCACGCCTCTCCAGACGAAACGCGCCTTGCGAAGCTGTCGGAGTCGCTCCTCTGAAACGCTCTGGCGACTCGCAGCTGAGCCGGAAGGTGCGGTAGCCGAGCGCCGGTTGTTCTGCAATGTCGCATGCGGAACTCGATCTCGTTGGCGTAGATAGGAGAGACGGAGGAGATACCGAAAGAAGGAAGACCTAAATAAAGTTAAGTATTTAACTACGACAATATGCATCGGTTTTTCAAGAACCGATGCATAAAGTGAATATTATGCGTCGGTTTAATTGAATCGATGAATAAGATTCACTTTATGCATCGGTTCTTAAAAAACCGATGCATAATATAAAATCGATGCATAAGTTTTTTTCCGAACTGATGCATAAAGCCTGTTCTGTAGTAGTGTACTAAGAGATGTAATAATCCCCATTAAAAAGAACAAGGATCTTCGTCTTCTTCTACGTCATCCCACCGACGGCAACATCATCAATCAAGGTAGATCTAAGCTTGCTGGTCCAGCTCCAAAATCACCTCCATAGGAAAGACGACAAAAGTCCTGCAAGAGTCCTGCAATTTATTGCTCCCCCAAAATCTAAACAAATGGCTGTACACAAAAAAATTAACATGTAGTCAAATGGCTGTACAAAAAAATTTAATAACAACCTACTAAACGGTTGTACATTTGAAATAAAGCACTGTAAACATTTTTACATTTCGACTTTGTAATCTAAATGGTGCAGAATGAAAATACTAAGAATATATAATCTGCAGTGTACAAACGTGGCAATGTGATCGATCTAAGGTAACTTTTTACATACCTGCCCAGATCACAACATAATCTGTTAGGCTTATGATCCTCCGATATAAAGCAATAGCTTAACATCATAGCAGTCCTCCAAGCTTGCCCTTTTACCCCTCAGGCTCGCAAATCCACATATAATCCTCCCATCGTCACTATAAAAAAGAAATAAACCAAAGATGAGTGTTCTTATAGTATGAGAGCCTCAAAGTTTGTATACACAGACAAGCTCCGTTTAGTTCCTCGAATGAGATATATATGTGCAAAGAAACCTGACCCACCTTTTCCAACCTTCACTAGAATATCCTCAACCATCCTCTTTCATGATAAAGGTGGCCGAGAATGCTAGGTTCAGAGAAGAGGCCAGCAGGCAGGAGGAGTTCAGCAGAACCAGAAACATTGCAAGGCTGAGACCCCACCAAATCAGATGACTGAGGAGATTAGACAGATGAAGGAGATGGTGCAGAAGCTCATGATGAATCAGGTGGCCAGAGTAAAGCCTTGCGAGTTTTGCGGTGCAAACAACCATAAGACCGATTCGTGCCCTAGTTTGCAGGATGAGGAACATGGACATATCAATGTAGTGGGGGAATTTCAGAATTACAACAACCATGCACCCCAGCAACCTCAACACTAATACTACCGTCCGCCGTATCGTCAACATCAAGGAGTCTACAATCAGTATCAGTAGAGAGGGCAAAATTACAACCAAGCAGGCCTTAGCAACCAAAGTTCCAGCAAGTCTTTGGAGGATATAGTGAAGGAGCTGGCAGCTAGCACCCAGCAGATAGCACCACTATGCAACAAAATCAGGTGAAGACTGATGGGACTCTAGCAGAGCTATCTAAGCAGATGTCCAACTTAGCCCAGACTGTTTCCGAACTGAAGAGAGATCTAGGAAGGCTACCATCGTAGACAGTGCCTAATCCGAGAGGGAACATCAATACATTGGCAGTGGTAGACAAATCGGGTGCAGAAAACAAAGAAAATGGGTTGGAAATAGTGCTTACCGCACCTGCAAGAAACATTAGCTTGGCGCTAATGTCTGAAGCAGATGCGGCCATAATGTCTAAGCGAGGCGCGACCATAACGTCTACTGCAGACGCGGTCGCCAATGATACATGTTTCAAAATTGACCCTTTTCCTTCATTTTCTATGCAGGTAATAGCTCCTAAAGACCATATGATCGACAAGGATGAGCTAGGAGGAAGATTGTAAGCGAGGCATGAGCACAATGACCCAACGATGGAGCGCCCACTAGCTACGAGTCAAGAGGCGCCGCTTGGAAAGAGTAAGGACCCAGGTGCCTTCACAGTCAAATACATCACTGTTTAATTGATTTGGGGACTGCCATTAACACTATGCCATACTCTTTATATTGTTCTTTGAAGTTGGGACCGTTAAAACCTCCTAAACTTTTGGTAGAGTTAGGAGATAAATCTTGTATTCGTCCAGTTGGTTTGCTAGAGGATCTAACCCTATATGTAGGTGACCTCGTTGTTCCTGCAGATTTTTATGTTTTACAGATGGGAGATGCTACAAACGAAGATCCTCCAGCACTTATTTTGGGACGTTCATTCCTCTTTGCCACTAAAACCAAGATTGACATGGACACAGGCTTGTTGTCACTTGCGTTTGGTGGCAAGACATCAAATTTTTATATTTATGAGGATGATGACCGTCCATGCGCGAAGAACCACCGGACATCGTGCACACACCATATCTTGGTGCCCTACCTCCAAACCTACCAGATGAGACTACACATGCAGTAAATGAAGTAGCTATGAGCAGAGTGTCCTCGCAAACTCGGGAGGATGTAAAGGCGAACCCGCTTAATCGATGGAGAGCAGAACCGAGCACACCATTGTATGAGAATTTTGGGCAGATTGAAGGAGTAGTTGAGGCAAAATTTGACCTCACACGTCCATGGGATCCTAACTTGTGATCCCTAAAGAGGTATCGTCGAGCTAACGATGTAAAACAAAGGTGCTCGCGGGGAGGCAGCCTGGCAAATTTTTTGTTTTTCTCATTTTTCATTTCGTTTTATGTCAGTTTGAGTCTTGAGTCATGTTTTCACATTGTCTTTTGGGAAAAGAGACATTTTTCATGCAGGAAACAGGTGCAACTCAGTGCGGATCGCTTCTGCCCTCAACATTAGCTGGCCGCATTTTATGTTAACATTAAGGTAACATCTTTATCAGACGTGGTGCGTAACGTCTGAAGAAGACGCAGTTGACCATTGACCAGCGTTGACCGACTCGTATGACTAGAATTTACACCATCACGCGACGAAACGAGGGGAGTGCCTGTTCATTTTTTATTCTCTATTTGTTTTTCCCAACGTTTGTGTGTCTTGCATTGTTCGTGAGGACACGGCTTAGTTCAAAAGTGTGGGGTGGGAGAGTCAGTCTGTTGTGTCAGCACGTTTATTTTTTGCGCCTGTATAGTGTCTGCATGTTTTGTTTAAAAAAAATTTGAAGGTATGAATTTCTCTCTATTTCCTAGATATGCAGTATTGAATTTTGATGATGTGAATTAGACGATGCTGATTAGATGTGTTTCTCTCGTGAAATTTGAATTGTGTGATTACATGTGAATTTAACCTAGTACGTGTTCTTTTGAGTTGAGATAAACAGGGATGTGGAGTTGATAGAAATGTCCTAGAGAGACTTGACGAAGCATTCAAAGGACCGAATTTCATGTTATATGGTTATGTAGATTTTCGTGGAAGCTAGCACTTCGAGACTTATTGGTTCAGAGTTTGCTCCGCCTCTGCAGCATTTATGTAAGTAGGCGGGACAAGAAAATAGACTGTCATATCTCTACTCCGAAGTAACCGGGAAGAGGTGAGCGACCCTCATCTTGACTCGCGTCAAAAAGGTCGAGGATTAGAAAGAGCGGGGAGGTATTTCCATATGCTTGCGGACGATGATTGGACCTCCCTCAAAAGAAAAGAAGAAAGGACAAGCAATTCACAACAAAGGAGCAAAGCTCAAGAAAAATAAATTAGCCACTTGTGAAGGTTTATTCAAAAGAAAAATGAAGTACAACATTCTTACATCAAGATCCAATGGCCATAGAAAGTCACTACAAAAGCTGTCCAACAAAAAAAACTCAAAAGCCTTGAAGCTCGAATGAATCACGTGCAAGAAAAAGCAATGAAGTGTAACCATATAACCAGTATTCGGGATAGCGAATGCAGATCATGGGTCTAAAGAGGACTATCTCCTATTCATCTGAATTGATTTGAATTTCAGCTCAAAAGGTAACATGTATCAAGTTAATTCTGTGTTGAGCATAATGATTTTAGTAGCGATTGCGTTATGCATAGAAAAGCGAAATCTAGACTAACAACTCATATTCATGTAGCATCTATTCAGGGCGTCAAAGAAATTGTGGTGTTATATTTATTTACCTTCTATGACTTAGTTCTTGTTTGGGACGAACAAGTTTAAGTGTGGGGCGGTTTGATGAGTGATATTTATACGACTCGTCGAATCAACTAATCCCGTTTATTTCGACACTTTTATATGCAAATATTTACTTTTTAGTATGGTTTTGCATTTCAGGTGTTTCGGAAGCTCTAGGAGGAAACGCGCATAAAAGATGGCTTTTTATGCCAAAAACATCACAGTTTCAAATTAGACCTTTGGATGCTCGACGGAGCGCTGGGAATGGACCGCTGATCAAAAAAATATGAACCATATGCCGTTGCGTAGCTGACTCAATTCCTTAGAATTCTCTAGTTCACACCGAGAGCATCCGAGGTCATTTGAATGGGCAAATCAATAGCCGAAGTTGGGACTCAGTGGGTACCGCGTTTCATAGAGACATTAGCACGACGCTAATGTCTAAAGGAACGCGGCCGTAATGTTAAGGCGAAACGCGGCGAGCCGACGAGGTGATGACATCAGCAATGCGCATGACGATGTCAACAGTCTGAAATTTGATAATTCAAGCCCAAAAACGAATTTAGAACCCCAATTTGATAATTCAATCCAAAACTAGATTTGGGAACACAGGTTTGCTATATATTAAGGTTTTGGGTTAGGGTTTCAACCACCTCATAATTCCATCAACGAAGACGGCTCTGGAGGAGAAGACGAAGCTTTCGACGAGAGAAGAGAATTTCTTACCCATTATGTGTTTTATTTCCATCATGTGTAGCTAAATTCGTTATTCAGTTTAGGATTTTCGTTCATTGTGACACATGTTTTAAGACTTCGTTCCTAATGCTATTTTATGTTTTACTAATTCTTGCTTCATCACATGATTTAACTTGTTAGATTAAGTGGAAGCTTTGTCGCAAAGCTTAATTGAGCAATTAATTCTTACCGTTAATATCTACTGAAAACTTTATCATAAAGGTAAATTGTAACACCTAGGCTAAATAATACCTTTGTCGAATTATTAAGTTTAGGAAAGAACTAGAAGTCTAACACCTTTGTCGGGTTAGATTGTGGTGTATCACCTTTGTCGGGATACTTAGGGTTGTTACCTTTGTCGAAACAACCACACTTAGAAACATAAAATTAGATATTTAGCAGTCGATGATAAACAACGTCACAATAGAAACCCTAAGTTGAATAACGAGTTTAGCTACACATGATGGAAATAAAACACATAATGAGTAAGAAATTCTCTTCTCTCGTCGAAAGCTTCATCTTCTCCTCCAGAGCCGTCTTCGTTGATAGAATTATGAGGTGGTTGAAACCCTAACCCAAAACCTTATTATATAGCAAAGCTATGTTCCCAAATCTGGTTTTGGGTTTTTTAAATCCGTTTTGGGCTTGAATTATCAAATTTCGGACTGCTGACATCATCAAGCGCTTTACTGATGTCATCACTTCGTCGGCTCGCCGCGTTTCGCCTTAACATTACGGCCGCGTTTTCTTTAGACATTAGCGTCGAGCTAATGTCTCTACGAAACGCGATACCCACTGAGTCTCGACTTCGGCTATTAGTTTGACCATCCAAATGACCTCGGATGCTCTCGGTGTGAACTAGAGAGTTGTAGGAAACTGAGTCAGATACGCAACGTCATGTGGATCATATTATTGTGATCAGCGGTCCATTCCCAGCGCACCGTCAAGCGTCCAAAGGTCTAATCTGAAACTGTGATGTTTTTGGCATGAAAAGCCATCTTTTATGCGCGTTTCGTCCTAGAGCTTCCGAAACACCTGAAATGCAAAACCATACTACAAAGTAAATGTTCGCATATAAAAGTGTCGAAATAAACGAGATTAGTTGATTCGACGAGTCGTATAAATACGACTCATCAAGAGCCTCAAAGTTTGTATACACACACAAGCTCCGTTTAGTTCCTTGAATGAGATATATATGTGCAAAGAAACCTGACCCACCTTTTCCAACCTCCACTGGAATATCCTCTACCATCCTCTTTCATGGGCATTTGACTGATTACAAGTGCTGTTGTCGTCGTGTCGACCATGATGGTGCTCAGGGCCAGGGGTTGTTCTAATCTACAGATGGCCAAAGTAATCAAATCAGAAACACTCTCATACATTCTTGTATCTCAACAGAAAAGCACATGATATAACAAACAACATTTTCACTAAACACAACAAAAGATACATCTTAAATCCCTTGTTAACTTTACACATAACCTTATACACATTCACAATGTATTACATTAACACCAACATGATAACAAGGTAGCAATCCATATGTAACTGAGAGGACACATACGGCAGTGAAGATCAACCGCAATGTGAGAAGACATATATCAAAAAAACTAACCAACAAATACTAGGACTACGACCAGTCGAGAACTAGCACAAATAGATACAAGAACAAACTTGAATTTGATGACGAAGCTATTAACGATGGAGCGTAGCAAAGTAGATTGTACTCTAAGAGAGAAAGCTCGGCAATATAGTTGGCCATTGACTCTAGTTGCATAGATGGAACCTGCATTCAGGGACGGAACTATGTTAAGCTTGGGGTGACACTTGTCACCCCCAAGTTTTTCCAATTTTTTTGTATGACATAAATAATTTATAGTTTATATAAGAAATTAATTTAATATTTAAGTTTATTAATTTAGTCTGAACAAATGTATTTTGTTGTTGTATAAATATCTGTTATTCAAAATCATTCAGTTCTCAATTTACTACCGAATGCTTATTTTTAAGAAGGAATAAAGTGAATAATGCACTAGGCAACAAGATGGAAGATAATTTCTTATCAGAATTATTGGTTGCCAATATTGACGAAGAAATAGTTGAAACTTTATCACTGATCCAACAAAAGTTGGGTTTCATATATGAAACAAGACGTCCTTTATTTTAATGCTATATTTTCGTTCGCCACCCCCTATTTCAATTCCTGGGTCCGTCCCTGCCTGCATTTACAATACATTGATATTAGTATTACATGACACTTCATAACCTGAAAGAAAGTAAGCACCATTAAAGAAAACTTTGCCTCTTTTCTTGTTTAAGCTTCTGCGACCAACAGAAATCGATTAAGTGCTAAACCAGACGAATCAAACCCACCATCACAAACCCAACAATTGAGCGTATGGAAAATATAGATAAGCGGATCATGAAAATCCAATAGCAAAAAACATGGAAAGAATTGATTTGCAACCATGAACTTGCATACATATAACACAAATAGAGACAGTAATTTTCTGTCCGCTCAATCCACCCATCGTTTGTCTAATTCGACACTGCAATTTTCTCACATGCTTCCCAATCCCTCGCCGGCACATGGAAAGATAGCTGGGAACACATTGACAAACATGAGAATTGACACTTCATCCCAGATACAAACAGATTGGAGGACTATCACTCCACACCGGCACAAACCTAGACCAGTACAAACATCCATGTGTCAAACGCAAACTGTAACCGTATTAAAAGAAAAACGAATTCATGGAATTAGGAAAGACAAACCCTAGACGGCAGCAGCCTGCAACGATGAAATCGTTGGGATGAAACTACCTGCCCGGTTAGTACACGGCTGGTAAGGGAAACGACAGCTGCACAAATGAACGAGTGGCGAATCGCAATTTTATTCCATCGAAGTGAGAGTTGATGAAAGAATTTCGGCAAAGGACTTGAGCGGTGAAATGAAAAAACACCAATGAGTTGGCAGTGAACCAAAAACAACTAGAGTTTTTTTTAATAAAAGAATTCTTATGACAGTGGGTGACTCTTACGATAACCTTATGTTATCGTAAAGAAAGTTATCATAAACTTATTGATGCATCATCGCTGAGGTCATTGTATAGAATATTACTGTTTTTATTTGTCGTATAACTTAACGCGTTGTTATCGTAGAGATCTTTCGATAACTACTGTTATCGTAAGACGGTTCTCGTCAATATTTCCCAAAATTTATAGTGAAATGCAATAGCGTGAAGACGCAACATGGTGAAGACGCAATATGTTGTTTAGATCGATAATGCAAAAGTCAACAACAGCATGTTTTTCTTAGTTAATAAATCAAAACATCAATGAAACTGACATCACAATAAAACTGTGGACTTGGCACATCAAAGGCGGAAATCCTTATCATTCAAAGTGATGCAATATGTTGTTTAGAGCGATACCATCAAAATTACAATAAAAAATCCTATACACATTTTGGTTTAGAGAGATATAATCAATAGAATAAAATTCGTAACGTAAACTGCTTCAGACAAGCTTATATTCAAAGTTTGTAATTTAGTCTTTAAAATTCGTCACTGTTACGAATTTTGGTCATCAGTGGTTGTTACGAATTTTGGTCATCAGTGACTGTTACCAATTTTGTTCGTAACTTTTATGAATATTGGTCATCAGTGGCTATTACGAATTTTGGTCATAACTAACAGCTACGAATTTTGTTCTTAACTGTAACAAATTTTTGTCATCAGTGACTGTTACGAATTTTGGTCATCAGTGACTGTTACGAATTTAGGTAGGAAAGTATCCCCACAATCCCTAAACCCTAAATCTACGATTTGAGGATTTCTTATGCAATTACAATTTGTTTTTACAAAGTGAAAAAATGGGCAATGCATTCTGTTTCACTACACTTGCAGATGTATATAGAACAGACTTTATAAGCGACCTGCTTCCTATAATTTCCAACGCGCTTACAGACTTACAATTAAAGCATCATGAAAGCGGCGAAAACAGCCTTACTAAAGCTGAAAGTGTTTCAAAATATGGCTTCACTATACTTGTTTCTGAATCTACACTACAAAATTTGTCGTAAAGTTGTCGTATGGTTGTCGCAGTACGACAACCATACGACAACTTTACGATTATTATGAGCTGTCGTATTTTTCAGCCAAAATTTGTAGTGCTATCAAGTATATTGATGTACTCCTATGCAATTAGAATGAGCGATTTCAATTTCCGGTCTACGATTTGAGGATTTCTTATGCAATTAGAATGAGTGACTTCAATTTCCGAATTGCGGCAATTAGTATTTTCAACGTCAGAATTTGTGCTGCGAGGATGACTAATATGTCCTAATACCTTGTAGAACATTTTTTAGATATGAATAGATATGAATTATTAGGGTCGTTAATATTGAGATCGTACGATTAAGAAACCTTCGAGATATACTTGTTTTTAATATTTCATTTTATTGATATCTCAAGCGGTGAGGATCATGTACGAAGCTTTTGTTTAAAATGAAAATTGCAGATCCATGGATAATAAATATGTTCAAATGGACATTAATCGTTCATTGCTTATTTATTTTTGTCCATAAAAATATTTTAGTGTTCATATGAATATGAACAATAAATTAAAGAGTGCGGTTCACGTAAAAACCAGCTTTATATATGAAAACCAAAAAACAAAAATCAGTTTCAAGCTGACACGTGTCCAATTTCACCGACATCATTGATAAAACACGGAGGGGCATTATAGTCATTGCACATAATGATCAGACTTAACTTAGAATGATCAGACTTAAAATGATCACACTTAACTTGGAATGATCAGACTTAACTTGGAATGATCAGACTTAAGTTGGAATGATTAGACTTAACTTGGAATGATCAGACTTAAATTGATAATGTCCAGACTTAAAATGATAATTTCGAGGACGTTTATACCCTCGCATATGTTATATATTTTTAAATAAGTTAGTTTTAATTTTTTTTTTTATTTACAAAAAGCGCCCCAAATTATGATTGGTCGAGAGTGTCACGTGTCGAATTCTTCTTTGATTTATAATTTTTATATTTAAATGACGTTGTTTTTATTTGATCCAAAACCTTATTCATCAAATTGTTGTTCATCATAATATTTCACTATTAACCAATATTTTATTGTTCATTTGAACAAGTATTATTAAAACTGAACCGTGGATCGAACCGGTCAAGTCACTGGGTCAATGGGTCAGTGGTTCAACCGGTTTGACCCGCACATATTAAAAAATAAAAATAAAATATTTATATATGATATTATAATTTAACATATCATGACTTGAATAAATATTACATGATTATGATCCGATTATAACAACATACAATAACAAATTTAGAATTTGATAAAGTACAAATCAATAATACAACAATAACAATTTTAGTCTTAATTTGCAAGTCACAACATTAAGGGATTTATAAGACTAATTGAATTTCTAGTTAAATTGATAATAAGTAATAACTTATATAGATTTGATAAATGAATATACATTATTGAAACAAATAATAAAACAACAATCATCTTTAGCCTAGCGGAAAGAAAGAGAATAACTATTAAAAGGGGCTTGGGTTTGAGTCTTATCCAAGTCAATTAAATAAAGAATTTTTCAGAATCGAACCGATTGAACCGATCAAATCATAATTTTAATGAAAACCCGGGTCAACCGGGTCAACCGACCGGTTTTGAACGGATTTGACCGGGTCCTGACTGGGTTTAACCGGGTCTTGACATTTCCGATCCGATGACATAACCGAACCGACCGGTCCGTTCCGGTTTTCACAACACTGATTTGAACATATTTATTATTCTTTGATTGTGAGTTCTCATTTCAAAACATGATTCTCATTTTGATTCAGACTATATGCTCAAGTATCATTAAGTATATGTATTCAATTGATGTTTAGCTTTGGAGCTTAGATGAAATCCTTGATGTCACTGCTACTGTTTACTTATTCAACTGTTCCGACTCCCGTAGCGTCAAGCAACGTCCAATAATAATTGCATGGATTTCATAACTTTGAAAATACGTGTATATTAGGAAGGAGCTCATAGCTAGGTAGCTTCCACTTAAACGGTCCAGCAGAGAGAGCATCGAGCAATGATTACTCATCACAAAAAACAATCATTTTAATCGGAATGACCCAAAAGCTATGCAAACTTAAACTATATAATGCTGATTGATTAATTACTTTGTATTCAATATAGAGCCTGATGTTTCCATCAAAAAAAAAATATAGAGCCCGATGCTTAATTGTACATTTCAGTGGTTGTATAGGTTTGGAAGATAAAAGGATTTTGTGCAAACAGTTTTTTTCGTTTGTTTTGTAAATCTTACAACTCAAAGACAACCATTGATTTGTTAATTTGGACGGATGAGATTACATCCCGCGTCGTGATGATTAATTTCTCGGCGACGAATTATTGACTACTTTGACGAACTATGACCTAATATTGGTTTCTCGGCGACGAATTATAAGTCTCTTATGACGAATTTTGTAGTTTGTACAAAAAAACAGATTTGTACCTGTTCTTTTACCTGAATTGGAATACTGAAACAATTATGAGTGGAAAATATGAATGTAAAGATACTAGATTTGTTTATTCTAGGGAAAAGTATAAAATGTGGTGGTGAACTACCATCCATTTCAAAAAAATTTGTCAGAACTATACAAATTTCCAAAAAGAGGCTGAACTATCAATAATTTTCCAAAACAGTAACATTGTCTAACACCGTTAACGATTTCCATAACGGCGTTAGGGTTCCATTAACACCGTTAGTTAATAAAATTAAAAAAATTTAAATGATCTAAATTTTTAAAAAATTTGATAATGTTCTATTAATTTTTAATTGTTTTTTTATAGAAAATATAAAATAATAATATTAAATTCGAAAAATTTGTAAATAATATAATTTTTTTAAACCTAAAAACATTCAAAAAATTCTAAAAAATGTATAAATACCCAAAACATTTTTTTAAATTAATTTCCAAAATTTTTCTGAAAATTAATATAAAAATTTGTATGTTTTGAGTATTTGTACATTTTTTGGAAATTTTTTACGTTTTTATAAAAATTTATATTATTTAAAAAAATTTCGGATTTTTCCAATTTGTTATTATTATTTTATATTTTCTTTAATTTTTTTAAAATTTAATAGAACATTATTAATTTTTAAGAAAATTTAGAATATATTTTTAATTTTTAAAATTTTCAATTTTATTAACTAACACTGTTAACGGAACCCTAACACCGTTATGGAAATCGTTAATAGTGTTAGACAATTTTACTGTTTTGGAAAATTGTTGGTAGTTCAGCTCCTTTTTAGAAATTTGCATAATCTAACAAAATTTTGGAAATAGATGGTGTCATTACTCCATTTTGTACTTTTCCTTTTATTTTATCTAGGTCGCCACGCATATGACTATGTTTGGAAACAAAAACCAAAACTTTCGACTACGTACTAAATCATATACGGAGTGTTCGTATCGGGACCCATTGTAATTAATCATATCGGATTTTTTTATTCATGAAACTTCGGATTTAATGGTGGATTAACTATTAGAAGACTGAAGATTTACAGAAAATAAAATGTTTTTCTATGCAAATTACCCACTTCACTGTCGCCTGTGACTTTTACTCTTTTTTTTATTGTGAGTTTACATCTCATACAAGCACTATACGAATACATATTATGCATATTACATGAGTAATTTAATGGGTACATATGAATTGCTAGACTGTGAAGCACGCTCCACACACGGAACCAATCCGGATCGATACTTGAATCGTCCGTTGAAACACTGGCCTTAAGGCACCTTCTAACTTGAATTCCATGAGCAAATACGCATCTCGACGAATCAATGGAAGACTTGTGAAGCAGCACCTGCAGATCTGCAGGACACAACACGTCCACAAGGGACGAACAACACCTCCGTAAAGGAGGCACAATACATGCACGACAAGGGGGGGGGGGGGGGGTGAAGAACTCCTCGTCGAGGGAGGAACAACGTGTCCACGCCAATTGCCAAGAAGGGACGAAAATCACTCCACAAAAGTGAAGAGAATTATGATACATAGGGGAGTGGAACGTTTGACCTCGTGAAATAATGTTGACACGTGTCGTCTGACTCGTCGAATTTAATTATTTGTATTTTCCTATTACTGCTAGTATGAAAGTAAACAGGGTCGAACCCAAGGGAATGGTTGTTGACGTTGTAATCCTATAAATAGTTGGGGGGGGGGGGGGGGGCTTGTGAGTGATTTGAGTGCACAAAACAATACGAAGAAAGATTTTTCTACTAGAGACAATATTCAGCCTAGGGATTTCACTTGTGGCATGTTCATCATCGACTACTAATAATCATAATTTATGTTTGTAAGTGTTGGTATTCCGACAAAGGTAAGAACCTAAAGTATCCTGACAAAGGTGATACACCACAGCCTATTCCGACAAAGGTAATAAGCTTCTAGTTCTACTAACACTAAGCACAATATTCCGACAAACATACTATCAAACCTAGGTGTTACTACTTGTCTTTACGACAAAGTTTCCAACAAGTATTAATGATAAGAATTGGTTGTTAAACTAAGTTTTACGGTAAATTTTTCACTTAACCTAACAATTCAATTCATGGGATGAAGAACAGAGCTAGTAAAATAAGAATCAAGCATTAAGTGAAAAGTCTCAAAACATTCGTCACAAGATCCAAACTCTAAATTGAAAGAGAAATTTAGCTACTCATATCCATGGAAATAAAACACAAATATTTCTGAATGATGAAAAAGTAGAAAAATCTTAGTCTTTCTTCTTCGCGTTCTTCGTCCTCTCCAGAGTCGTCGTTTTATGATTTCTTGATTCTGTAGGGAGAGCTACTTACATAGTGTCTCGGGTTTCCAAATCTTGATTGTGTAGAATTTTGATGAGGATCTCCTTTTAAGTCTTCATTTCTTACTCTCCAAGAATTTCCAAAATATAAAATCTTTGATTCTCCCAATATCCTTTGCTTATTTAGCAAGGAAATAAGATATTTTAGGCTTTTTAAAAATCAAGATCGTTGCTGACATCATCATGGTGCGTTTTAGCGCATAGCTAAAGTGTATGCTGCAAGTAGGAATTTCTGCCAGATTTCCAGTCTTCACTTCGACTCTCTTTTTGACCATCTAAACGACATCGCCTGCTTTTGATATGGACTAGAGAGTTGTAGAGCTTTGAGTCGCTTCGTAACGATAGATATCTAGCTTGTGCTTTTCTGATCTTTCGTTTGCTCCGAGCACTCTGTTAAAGCCTCGAAGGTTTAATCTGCTATTATGCTGTTTTGACACCAAAATGTCTCCTTTTATTGCGTATTTTTTCCTAGAGCTTCCAACACACCTAAAATGTAATGGCATACTAAAAACTAAATGTACTCATCAAATGTCAAGGGTACAAACCACTCGGCTAAACCTCTTCTACTTATACTAGTAAAATGTGATGGGCCTTTCATTTGAACTTGTATTATATTGTATAATGCAAAGGTACTATTTGTACATAATGCATACAAGAAAGATATAACAATCAATTAGAGTTCTCTTATCACGTCGTCGATCTACTTCTTATCACGTACATTTATTATTCGTTAATTTATTAATGTCATCGACCCGAGACAATATGATGAGACTATAGGGTCAAAATCAGGTACAAAGTTGATTTTTGAAACGATAAAGTTTGTCAAAATTAACCTATAGTTCGTCACTTTTTGTAGCCGAAAAATGTAAAAGACGACATAGTTTGTCAGTTTTGCATATAATTCGTCACCAAGAAAATGCACAAAAAATCAAGATTTAATCTCATCTATTCAAATCATAAGATCAAGGGCTATGATTTGTTTGTATTTTGTACCAAAAAATCAACTTTGTACCTGATCTTTTTCCTAAGACTATATATGCAAGATTTTTACTTACCCTGACAAAGATAGCAATATTGCTTAAAATTTTGGAAGTTTTTTTTTAATTTGGGCTAGTTGGTTCTATTCGTGTCCAATTGCTAAAATTCATTATTAATATACCCTCTTTTCAATTTAGTTAAGTACTCTTACAAATAATGGTTTAAGTCGATTCATCTATTTTGGCTAGATTGAAGCCCGATCAATGACAGCGTGTCAAAATTGTGTGACAAACAGAGCCCTATCAAAAATCCAAAATCGCATTCTCTCCTCCGCACACGACTTCCGTCTTTACATCTTCCTTTTGAGAGGTAAAAAGGTTATGATTTCTATATCCTCCGATATTCATTGAACACGCTGTTAGAGGGATGATGATTATAAACAAAATTAAAGTTTTGAAATGCTTGACACACGTATAAAGATAACTGATGCTGCTGTATTTTATTCGGCCAAAATATAATAGTCTAGCTAAATCTATAATCGTTAAAGATTTACTAGCATGCAACACTAAGATTGTGTTAATTTCTACTAAACTATTCTAAGTGAACTTTTAAAGGTTTGGTTTGAGTTTGACTAAGTAGGCAAACATAGTCACAAGAACTACCACTTACAATTGTAACCGTTCTGTGATGTCTCTACAAAACTTCTGGAAGTGATCATTTGGATTATCCACATGGCTGAAAGGATTCATTGAAGGATTTTTTTGGTTTTTTGGATTTTGGAAACTATCATACTCGGCGGTGTATTCTCTTATGACTTTCTAAAACTCGCTTTCCCCTTGCTTGCCATTGTTGAATAATGGGTTCATAGTCTCCTGTACTTGAATGAACGAAATCGTGCGAAAGATGGTTTAGTGACATTTTGTACAGAATTAATTTTGAAATGGAAGTACAGAGATAAATTTGAATACAATAATTTTTACTTATCATGTTACATATAAATAAATGGGAAAATATACAAATAAATATGCCTAGCTTTTATACAAAACAACATTTTATTCACTGTTTTACATAAACTCATATACATATTTTTGCAAACAATGTGCAATATGTACATTACAATCTCGGTTTCCATTAACACTGGAAAACTGACATACTAAACATAACTCCAAGGTTGCGGGGCCATTTTGACATTAATGTATTTTAATCGATCAAACACAATTTATAAAAGGAGTTACTACCATGCGACACTAAGACTGTATTAATTTTAATTAATCCATTGTAACCTAACTTTTAAGGAGTTTGTTTTGTTTCGGCTAACCGGTATAAGCAATAAGAATCACAAGAATTATCACTAGGCACAACGCAGGTACCTTGTAGTTGGTTCGTAATGACCTAATTGCAAATAAGAATAAAGCTTAATGCATAATAACACATCTTGCATAAATTTACAAAATTAGTCGTTCAGTACAAGTGCTAGAGAACAACGATAGCGGAGTAAAGGCAAATACTATACTATTTGCCTTTAATCATCTATCAGAGGAGCTAGGGGTGGACAAAACCCGGCCCGACCCAAAAATCCGGCCCGACCCGGTCCACTTAATGTCGGGTTAGGGTCCAATTAATCAACCCGCTATAATTTTCGGGTCGGGTTAGGGTTGAGGCTTGGGTTACCCGATTTCATAAGTAATATAAAAAATACTAGATTTTTAATGAGATTCAAACATTATACCTCATCTGAATAAAAATTTTATTTGTGTTCTCGTGATATATCACACTACATATGAATATGTAATTGATTTGCAATGAAAAATAAAACTGTAATACTAAACTTTAAAGTATTTATATCATGATAGATGACCATGAATGTTTTATGTCTTTTAAAATTTTTAGTTTTAGGGTCGGGTTCGGGTTCACATAATTGACTCGGTCTTTCGGGTCGGATTAGGGTTCGAATAACTGACCCGATCATTATTTCAGGTCGGGTTAAAACCAAGCACAACCCGTCCCAACCCGTCCAACGCCCACCCCTAAGAGGAGCCAAGTATACATCAATATCATTTTCAGGTTGCCGAGGACCCGATATCAACAAAGAAAGCATCATATACCTACGCTTCTTGGTTAACTTGGGAGGTAGATTGTAGATAACCAAAATCACAGGCCATGTACTATGCTGACTACTGAGTTTCCATGTGGATTGACCCCATCAGTACTATGGCCCGACCGTAAATTTCTAGACTCTACTCCAAACACTGAGAATGTGTTGTCTACTTTAGCCCATTGCAGTGAATCGATAGGATGACGCATTTTCGTACCAACAACACGTTTCTCGGCATGCCAACGCATATTATTAGAATCTTCCGTGTCAGCAAATAATCTCTGAAACCTGGGGATCGGTGGAAGATACCATGGTACTTTCGAAGGTGTGCCTTTAGATTTACCTTTCGGTTCTTTGTTTAACATGTAGCGAGAAGCCTTGCACACTGGACATTCTTTGAAATCATTAAAACTTTTTCGATACAAGATACAATCATTGGGACAAGCATGTATTTTCTTGTACTCGAGCCCCATGGGACACATAACCTTATTAGCCTCGTAAGCATGGTTAGGTAGGGTGTTTTCCTCAGTAAGCATGTCTTTTACCAGCGCCAATAATTCAATGAAACTCTTGTTGCTCCATCCATTTTTTGCTTTAAGATTGAACATCTTCAACGTTGTCGATAGTCTTGTATGTTTGGAACACTCTTCATACAATGGTAATTCAGAGTCATTCCTCAACGACTCCAAAACATGTGGCGTATCGACAAAGTCATTGGCGAAGTTGTTAACCATCTCAATTAGATTATCCTCTTCCCAATCATCATTATCCTCCGGCAAGATTTCTACGGGTGGAGGCTCAAAGTTTTGTTGTTCAACCTCGTCATGCATATATCACACCTTATATTGTGGGTCAATCCCCTTTAACAAAAGGTGTTTATATAACTTCTTCGGTTTGACCTTTTTGTAATTCCAACAACCCATACACGGACAAAAGACAAGTTCAATGTTGTTTCTAGACGCATAAGACAACGCAACCGCACAAAAATCCATAATCCCTTTTTTGTACTCCTGACTCAACCTATTACCGGACACCCACTATCGATTCATTATAAATCCACTACATGAAACATATAAATATTATTGTTAGAATAAGATTATATCGAATGTCATATAATTATCATTATCATATTGCATAACTCAAAAACTTACAAGAACTCTAATAAAAAAATGTAGCTTAGTTACATACTACTTATTTACACCAACAAACAATTATATTTGAGTGAATTACAATCACTCCAACAATTTAAAAGTATTAAATGAGTTACACAACAAAAATCGTGCACAATATGAATGAAAACATAAGTAGTGAATTAGTTTAATAGTGCAGTTTACCTTAGAATAGAAGCTCGCGAAGAAGAATCTTAATGGTGGGTGTGCAACAAGTACAGACTAGAGCAGTAAACAACAAGAACAAATTAGTAAACAAGGAAAAATAAATTCAAATCTCCATGTTCATAGGAAAATAAGAAAGATTGATAACCATCAAATAACAGGAATTGAAGAAGCGAAGAACCACCAAAGGGAAGAGGATGTAGATCGCAAATGTTAAGTGTTCACCTTACAAATTCAAGTTGGAGGAGAAGCTTTCTCTTGCAAATCGACTAACAATGACTACAAGTAGTTAACAAATACAAGTTAGAAATTAAGAACAAACGGATGCAACACCGTGTTACTATAAATGAGTATAGACATATAAGCAAAGAAACATGCTTCAACATCAATTAACAATGGCACATTCCCTGCTATGCAATTCCCTGATATGCAAAGAAACATGCTCCAAGTCCCATCATATGCCCAAAACAATTCCCAACATAACAATGGGATAGTCCACTGCCATCCAATTTCAAAGCGAATCGAGCGGCGTCGTCGGAGTCTAACAAAGTGGAGCGAAATTGAATTCGAGCGGCGTCGGAGTCGTCAGAGCAAAGATGTCGAGCGACGTCGGTTTCGTCAGAGCAAAGATGTCAAGCGGAGCGAAATAGAATTCAAGAGACTGAGGAGCAAGCAATTCAGTCGGAGAATGAAATCGAAGCGAGGGAACACCTAATTTTTAATTGATCTTATGCATCGGTTCAGACGAAACCAATGCGTAAAGGTTTATCTTATGCATCGGTTTTTCATGAACCGATGCATAAGATACCCATTATGCAACGGTTATTTGGAACCGATGCATAATGTTATCATTATGCATCGATGTTTCTAAAAACCGTTGCATAAATGCTAACCGATGCATAATGCTATTTAGTGAACCGATGCATAATGCATCGTTTGTAGTAGTGCTAATACACTCACGATTAATTTTAAATTTAAAGCTTATAGTTATTTAATACTACCGTGTTAGGACTCTCTACTCCTTGCTCAAGCTGTTCTCAAGTGTCTCTGATATTTTGCCTCCTTGACTGGAATCTGATCGCTGCTTTAGAGATGAGATTTGTGATGTTGGAAACTTGGCATATGCTTCACCTGTTATAGTCGTAGGACAAAGGGAAGGCGGCGCCTTGACTCTTCCTTTTTCTTTCTCTACATGCCTTCTTCCAACAAGACGCCGTCTATAGAGGCCCCTAGTTCAGCCAAGGAAACACCTTAGTTCAGCTAAGGCAACACTGTAGTCTAGTTTTTATATAAATTCATCTGTTTTCATAATTTAACCTTCTTTCGGTCCATGGAAGCGGAAATACTAAAAACAGGGTATAACGACAAATTATGATGTCTGAAAAGTCACAAAATGTATATAAAATAGAGTAAAAAAGTGATATAAAATTCACCGATCAATTTGTACCTACCTTTTGGTTGCAAGAAATGGGAGGGTATGAAGGATGACGAGTGAAAGTTGTTGCAGAGGAAAGCAATGAGGTCGATTTGTTTTTCACGTCTAGAGACGTACCATAACACATGGTCAAGGTAGTTGAGATGATGAAGGAGATGTGACGAACAAGGTTCACCTGATACGATGACTTTTCAACCTCAGGGTGGTAGAGAGTTTAGTGCTGGCTAAATACCTAAACAATTTTGTCATTGTGATAACCGACAGCTGAGTTCGATTGATATTGATTTCCATGACGAGATACAAGTTGTAACTTTTTAATCTTTTTTGCTAGAGAGTTGAAGCAGGACAATTATAGTTGTATGTGCTTCAACTAGAAAGAAATTTTTTAGCTTAATGAAGTTGGAGACCATGTAGTGAACGAAGAAATTCGCATGAAGGAGTCAGAATCTACTTCAGAATTAGCTTTGAATGTTGGATACAGAGGCATGTCAAAAATTGTGTCCAACATCTCATAGTAAAAACTTGGTTTGATAGTGTTTCGAGACATAATCAGGTGTTGTGGCGAATTGGATATCAAATCTAATTGGTGTCGTTGCATTATTTTTCTTTAGTTACTTCTTGTTCAATCCTAACAAGCTCGAATGCCTTACCAGGCTTAAGGTTGTATCATCGCCGCCTTTGTCCGACAAAATTCTAATATATATTCATATTTTTATTGAGAAAATTAGGGTTTACTTCTCTCATTTATGCTAAACACAATTGATATTTATTTATTAATATGAATTCATAGAGTTAATGTGTCATCTTCATTCCATTTCTTCATTTTGTTCGAAGTATATTAATTGAAGAGTCAACGAGTCTTTTAGCTGCTCCAATATGTCATAGTGAAGTCAGTATGTATTCTTGTATATTCATAAGTACATGATAGTGAAAAAACCGCAATATGATTGATAAAATAAAGGGTTCTATACAGTGGCGGATCGAACAGCTCTCCATAGCGGGTCCTAAAATTTTTTTTAGTCGACTGGGGGTTCAATTCCTGGTGGGGGCTATACATCATCATCACCAGCCGCCGCAGGTGATCACTCTCTAGCCATCAAGAAACACATCCTCAGGATCAAAGGTGCCTTCAAAAAAATATATAAATCAAATCTTGATTTCAGCCTAGAAAGTGATGCACACCTTGAAGAAATACAGCAATCGATGATTACCGGAGCTCGCTTGAAATAATGGTTGCTCAAGCTATTCAAACGCTGTTGTTCAACACAATTAATTACAATACACACCCTGCTATTCAAACGCTGTCGTCTGCCCAAGCTCAAACCTGCTGATTACTGATCAGTCGAGTTTTCGACTGATTAATGACCATATTTCACTAAAGCGTTGGGTCGTTTCCGATGATATTTTTATGTCATTTGACCTCTATCTCTACATTTCAGGTAAAAAACAAGATCCTCTCATGCCAAAGCCTAATTATGAAAACTCGGGAAAAATCGGAGATTTGAAGCAAAAAGTAGGCAAAAAAGGACCCCAGCCGACCGGCTGGGAATCTCCATTGTACCAGCCGGGCGGCTGGATGGAGGAAGCAGGGTCAACAACATCCTTGCAAAGTCGAGCCGGTCAGGTGGACTCTTGAGCCGACCGGCTGGATAAGGTTCCCAGACTGCCTGCATCAAGATGATCTCCAACCGGTCGGCCCATAGACTCAACCAGTCGGTTGGAAAAGTGATATCAAACTACTTGCCCAAGAACATTTCCAACCGGGCGGCTCAACTGAACAGCCAACCGGCTGGATTAACACCTTAAATAAGGCTGAATCCACCATGCCCCAGCCGACCGGTTGGGATCCGAAGGCCATGGCCAATCGATCGACTGGGCCTATTATAGCAGAATTTTTACCCGAGGCTATAAATAGAAAGTGGCATGTTTGACCTAGGAGTCTGGCATCTTAGGGGAAAATTTACCAAAGAAGAGATCAAATCAAGGTCATCAATCATCATCCAACCAAGGAGAAGTGATGATCAAAGGGAGACATTAGGATTAACCATCCTATTTCTATCCTCCTCCTTCTATTCTCTATGTTGTTGCCATAAACCCTACTCACACCATGTTGTCTTACATGATGTGTGAGTAGCCCCTTGTGTTTTGAGGGTTTTACAACCCTCCTTGGTACTCTATGATCATGTATACACATTGAATATACAATCTATGGTGTTGATTTCATTTTCACTAAATGCTCATCACTACAAATAAATACGACAGCTCATAATAATCGTAGAGTTGTCGTAAAAAACATTGTCATAGGAACTATACGACAAGTGTACGACAATATTTTACGACAAGTATACGACAGGTATGCGATAACCCAAAAAAGTTGTCGTACGCTTATCGTATAATCGATGTAGGTATTTTACGACAACTGTACTACAATCATGCGACAAATCCATAAATTAGTATTTAATTTACTATTATTTTAATTTAATTTACTAATAATTAATTTAATTAAATAAAATTTATAAAATATTTCAAAATTTATAAAAACAAATTAAATGAGAAATAAGAAACTTATATTAGTATGCGTAAAATCAAATTACCAATAATATTCAGATTTTATAAAATAAAATATCCAAAAATGTATTCCGAAAATTGTAATACAAATGGACCAAATTGTAATTTAACTTGTGTTATTCTGCCAATGCAAGGAAGTCTTCAATCAGCAGACTGTTCAGATGGCAAAAAAGTCTTTAATCAGGATGTGTTGAGATGGCATGACTTGCTGCATAACATTTGAACTCTAGCAATCCCTTCATTGAATTGCAAAGCGTGTTATCTCTTGAAGTTCTGATATATATCAAGCATCAACTAGACCATGAGAAATTGAAATAGCATCTGTAAAGGACAATCATGTTGGTAGTTTGTGATCCGACAACAAACATACCCCAACTAAAAGCTTGACCGTGTACACTGGCCAATGAATATGAACAATTGTGAATCTAACTAATCAGTCTATACCAAAAAATAACAACTATGAAACAATTATAAAAAGTATAAGAGAACAAGGTTCTTCAATAATGTACAAGCCAAATTGTGACCAGCACCAAAACTAATCGTCATAAACTTCATACATTAGTGCTTTTCTTCTTGAATTCAAATAAGTAATGAGCTACAACACATAGTAAAGAGAAAATTGGTTTAAATCATGTCACAAAACATAAAGAGTGTCTTTCACATCTCATCCGCAAACAAACACTCATGCACTAAAAGTATAAAACAAACGATCAAATAGAGTTTCATGAGTAGTTCACATTCCATTAATACTTGAGCATGAGAAAAGAAAAACATATACCTGGTCATCACTTCATCCGCCGAACCCTCACTTCCACTATCATCACTGCCAAATTAAGTGTAATGCGGATTTAGTTTTCACTCAAATGTTTAAGTTCATCAACTACGTACAAATTGATTATAATCTGAGTACGCGCTTTTATCTGACATCCTAACCGTAATAATAACCTATAAGGTTTGCAAGTGGTAGATCATCATGCCATAAATCTGAGTTGTGGAAGGCGTCACTATGAACCATCATATAAATGGATACCTGCGAGATGTGCCACCATTTCCAGAATCTGAAACCACCTTTCCACTATATCTCCAACCTTCCCACCATTCCCCGAGTTACCAGAATTTCCATTCGAATTTTTAGATGAGTTCCAGTCTTTTTCATCCGGAACCTTCACTTCCAGATCCACATTTGTTTGTGCTGTGCCCGGAGTCTGGAACTCTGGATAATCAAATGTTCAGTGAAAGCATTAATGAAACATTGATCACGTGATATGTTTTCATTTATGAAATAAGAATGAGATCAGCAAATTCAGTCTTTTATATCTTCTAACAGTTTTCCCATTGGAAGAACAGATAAATTTAGGGTAAGATGCACTACTTAAAAAGCAAAACAATGTCATTTCTAACTATTGCTTGTTGAGTATAAACCAATAGGTGAAATCTCACGTAAACAATGTGTGGTGGGGCAAATGTCGAATGGACTAGAGCAACTGTATTGGTTCATTGGTTCTTCTTCACACAAATAATCTCAGCATCTGAATCACAAGAACCAGAATGTATACTTACACCATAAATCAATACTTGCCACTGTCGACCAAAAGTGAAATAGAACAAACAAAGAAATGTGCTCCACGCTAAAAGAACCTGAATGCATATTGACCTGTGGATCGTGACATTAAAAGAACTAGGAGATATTACACGAGCATGAACTAGACTAGCATCTGAAAGTTTTGACATAATTACTCTTACACAAACAACTTACAACTTGTTCAAAGAACAAGGCAACATTTTTCGCATAACTACTCCTAATACAATGTTGCTGCAAAATTCATGTTGGAGTAAAAAGTGCCATCTAGGCAAAACTCGAACTGTGCAAGAAGCTGTGCTAGATCAATCTGTCAGTTCCGAAAAATCAGCACAACTCCTAGTTTTTCGAACTGATAGATCTCGATCTTATCTATACGTCTGCCACATCATCAAACCTGATCTTTTGAAGATAAAGATATGCAGATCTCAACGGATTTAATCCCTATCTTATCTAGGGTTTTTAGGAAAATCAAATCTAGGGTTTCTATCTTCTAGATTTACACGCCTGCTATATAAAGAAGGCCAGTGTTCTTTATTCCGAACACACAAAACCTGAGAAATACTGTGTGGAGGCACCGTCAATCAGAGAACGGAATTCATCATTCTAATCTACGAGTCGTCATGCTGTCGTAGAAGGATTGAGGCCGCAAGTTGGTAAGCAACTTGCTTTACTTTCTTAAACTCATACATTGCTGCTGCGCACAAATTATTTCAGAGTTCAAGAGGTGTCGTCGCTGCGTTGTACAAGTCTGTGCTCGCTGTTCGACTCACACAAGAGACGACAAACACTGCCAGGAGAATCTGCTGTGGTAGGTTCGACTGTATCAGCCTCGGGAGGAGGTCTGGACGTGCAAGACGGGAGTCTTCGGATCTAAGGAAAGGTTAGATCACCCAATTCACTTGGAGAGTAGTATAGTTGTAACAGTAGTTTGAAAGGCTGTTCGAACGTCAATCTGTACTATATACTGTGATAGTGGATTGTTCCTTGGACTTGGGAGAAGTCCCCCAGACGTAGGCTACATTGAGCCAAACAGGGTCACTAAGTGCTTTGTGTCTTTTACTGTTCTGCATTTCATTCGATTATCCTAGTCTGTGCAACAACCTGTACCACAGTGTGTGCTACATATTGCTGGTACAGTTGAGCTCATCTCAGGCGTAGCAATTTCAATAGGTATCAAAGCAAGTTCTCAACATACGGAGTAGATTCTTGGGAAGCTAGCTACTGTTCTAAGATGAGCATCGAGGAAGGACAAAGCACTACTCGCCCCGTGCTGTTAAAAGGGCATAATTATGGCTACTGGAAAGCCAGGATGAAGGCGTTTATCAAGAATGTGGATGAGAAAGCGTGGAGATCTGTGCTAACTGGCTGGAACCCTCCCCTGTTGGCAACTGATGGAGGAAAGATTGTTCCTAAACCAGAAACAGAATGGTCTGAGCAGGAGGAGCGTCTCGCTATGGGGAATGCAAAGCTCTAAATGCCATCTTGTCAGCTGTAGACGAGTCAATTTTCAAACTCATCCTGAACTGTGAAAGCGCTAAGGAGGCATAGGATACCTTGTCCACTCACTTTGAAGGAACTGACAAGGTGAAATAGTCCAGGATTCAGATGTTGACATCCAGATTTGAGGAGTTAAAGATGCAGGAGGATGAATCCATCAAGGACTTTAACGCCAGAGTCTGTGACCTTGTGAATGAGGCATCTACCCTTGGTGAAGCTCTACCCGAAGAGAAGGTTGTACAAAAGATTCTGAGGTCTTTGCCTAAACGATTTGCTATGAAGGTGACTGCTATAGAAGAGGCAAACAATACAAAGACCATGAGCTGGAAAGAATTGATTGGCAATCTGTGCACTTATGAACTGCAACACCTGACTGTACTAGAATCCAAGGTTAAATCTGTAGGCTTAAAGGCTGAGACTGGGGTAGACGATGAATCCACTGATGGAGTGAGTGAGGAACTGGAGTTACTCACAAGAACTTCAATAAACTGTTGAAGAAGATCAACCGTAGGGGTGCTGGCCAGAACAGCCTGAACCTGTCAAAATTTCAAGAGGTCAGGAGAGTGGATTTCCAGCCGTGGGAAAAACAGGCTGACCAGAAGGAGAATAGCAAAAGCGGACGGACCAAAGGAATAAAGTGCAGGGAATGCGGAGGTTTTGGCCACTTACAAGCAGAGTGTGCTAACACAATGAAGAAGAAGAATAGCAAGTCAGTGACTGTTAGCTGGAGTGATACAGAGACTGAAGAGAGCACAGAGGAGGAAGAGACAAGCAACTTTGTTGCTCTGTCAAGCATGATAGACTGTGCCACAGACTGTGCCAACACTGGTTCCAAAGACTGTGCCAAGAAAGAAGAAGCCGAGGTGGAAGAGAACGAAGCTGAAGAAAGTGATGAAGAAGAAATCACTGATGAGTGCATTGCTGAGAAATATGCACTGTTGTTCTCAAAGTGGACTGAGGTGGTAGACATCAACATGAGGCTAAATGCAGGTGTTATCACTCTGAAACTGGAAAAATAGGAACTGGAATCCAAAGCCAGCATTCTTGCACAGGAGAAAGAAAATTTGGAGAGAGAAGTAAAAGAGCTGAAACAAAAGGCTGAAGGAGACAAACAAGAATCGAAGAAGCTCTTGGAGGAGATGGGTTCAATCAAGAAGCTCCTGAACAGCCTGAACACAGGGTCCAAGAATTTGGACCAGATCCTGTCTGTGCAGAGGAGAATAAAAGATACTGCAGGGCTTGGATTCACTGGTACGAAGAAAAGTGGTGATACAAAGTTTGTGAAAGCTAGTGGCACAGTTCCTAAAGACAACAAACACAAGACATCAGATGAGTTCGTCTGTTCCAGGGAAAATTACAACCAGCTTCGTGTCCCTAGAGATATTGGATGGCAACTTGCTAGGGTGTGCTACTACTGCAGCAAACCTGGGCACATCAAGCGTCATTGCTATCGTTATAGATGTGACAATCAGTACAAAGAACCAACAAGGAGACGAAGCAGCATGGTGTGGAGACCAAGGAATGATCAATATTGTTATGTATCGTATAGTTCAACTGACAAGGAGGATGAGGAGAGCTGGTTCTTTGACAGCGGCTGTTCAAGGCACATGACTGGAGTTCAAGAAAACCTGACTAATCTGAGACAGATCGACGGGCACCATGTGACATTTGGTGACGGGAAAAGAGCAAGAGTTCTAGCCAAGGGAACACTGAATGTGGCAGGTATGCCACATCTAGATGATGTCTATTGGGTTGATGGGTTAAAGGCCAATCTGCTCAGTATTAGCCAGTTGTGCGATGGCCGAAATCAAGTACAGTTCACAAGAAATTCCTGCCAAGTGTATGACAAACATGGTGTATGTGTGATGGAAGGAGATCGTGCAAGCAACAACTGTTATCTCCTAAGCCGTGCTACAACCCCAGGAGCAATTACATGCATGTTGAGCAGGTCCGCTGAAGTGCATTTATGGCATCAACGCTTGGGACACATCAATTTCAGATCCTTGAAGTTTCTGTCCAACGAGAGGTTGATTGAAGGTATTCCTAATATTAGAGGAGATATGCAAATTGTTTGTGGTGATTGTCAAGCAGGAAAGCAGACTCGAGCAGTGCAGAAGAAAGTGGATAGAGTTTACACCAAGCGTCCTCTTGAGCTATTGCATATGGACCCGATGGGACCAATGCAGGTGGAGAGTATTGGGCGGAAGAGGTATGCTTTCGTATGTATAAATGACTACACCAGATACTCTTGGATCACGTTCTTGTGCGAAAAGTTCGATACTGTGCAAGCCTTTGTACAGCTTGCTACCTGCCTGATTAATGAAAGGAGAGCTCGAGGAGAAAGTCTTTTGTCCACACGAAGTGACCATGAGAGAGAGTTTGAGAATGAGAAGTTTGCACAGTTCTGTGATGAGCAAGGGATTGTTCATCAATTCTCCTCTCCTATCACACCGCAACAGAACGGAGTAGTAGAGCGGAGAAATCGAACCGTACATGAGATGATGAGAGTTATATTGCATGCGAAGAATGTCCCCTTGAATTTGTGGACTGAAGCTATGTTAACTACTACTTACGTCCTGAACAGTGTCCTGATTCGACCAGGGATGGACAAGACTAGCTATGAGCTATGGAAAGGAAGAAAGCCTACTGTTAAGCACTTTCATGTCTTTGGAAGTACTTGCTATATTCTGACTGATAGGGAGCAGAGGCAGAAGCTGGAAAGGAAGTGTGATGAAGGACTGTTCCTGGGTTATTCTCCAAACAGTAGAGCCTATCGTGTCTACAATAAGAGAACCAAAACAGTGATTGAGTCAATCAATGTGGTGATCGACGACGCCAAGGATTCTCTACTCAGGAAGGAGCCAGATGATGATATGGAAACTCAGAATACTCGTTTCAAGCCTGCGCAAGGGTCTGTACCAGATGCAAATTCTGAGATAGTGCCTGAACCTGTGTTAGAGTCAGCCGAGAAGGATGATGATGTACATATGCAAGATACTTAAGGTACTTGCCCTACGCCTGTGCAAGAGTATGTACTTGACAGAACCGCTCGTCGTCAAAGCGATTGTGCAAATAAATTTATAATAGTCCGCTACTCGCAACTATACTACTGGGTAGTACTTGGTAAGTAGGGGTCAAACCCAAGGGAACTAGGGGAATAATTGTTCTTCGGGGGGGATTACGCAGCGTGGGAGCGTGTTTAAGGTCGGTTGGTTGGTTTTAAAGCTACCAGCTATTTTGATTGATTGATTGGTTGGTTGGTTGATTTTAATACTGGAAAGTAAATTACAGTTTATAATTAACGAGAAATGTTCGGTTTCAGGGGACTTGTATTATATCCTGTTTATCATTGACCATTAGTGAATCATCTAAGTATTCAAACGGTGAATCGAGGCTAGTTACAGCTCAAGACTTGCAACACCGGTTTAAAGCAACTCCTGTTCTATTTCAGTCTAGCGCCAATACCCTAAGGTATGCTAGCCTGGGTGCATCCACCTGATCTCACAGTTACGCTCGACCAGATGGGGTTTAGAATGAGTCGAACTCCTCAGATAGCTTTGCTTGTTACAGCTTCCACTACCTGAGTATGATCACGAATTCCCACAGAAGAGCTTTGCTTGTTACAGCATCCACTCAACCTTGGAAACTCTGACTATATATGGCACATAGAACAAGTTTTGAATACTAAGACTAAACACTAAGTTAATAGTCTTAAAACATTTTATAATACAAGTGCGCCCCTTAGACCGAACTACTAATTTAGCTACTATTCATCGCGCTAAACATTATACTAAGGAAATAAAACAGTTGAATAAATACTAAGAATTACTTACAACCGTTGAAGCGCCAAGGGAGCTATCCTTTATTTCCAAAGCAAAATTACAACATTACAAGTATTACAACTTCTAGAGAGAGAAGTGAATTTTGATTTTGGTGTGTGAAATGAGGAGGAGGAGCTCCTCCTTTTATAGCCCAAAGGGGAGGAGATGGGTGGTGGAGATGGTGGACATGTGCATTTGATCCAAGGGAGGAGAAGGGAGGAGGAGGAGGAGGTGACATGTGGAGGAATAGTGAAGCCGCCGGTCCCTCCTCCCATAGCCGCCGGTTGCCGGTGGCCCAAGGGGGAGGAGCTCCTCCCTTGGCCACCACTTCATCAAGTGGCCGGTCATCCTTGCCCATATGTGAGTTTTGTATAGTTTTGTGCAGTCTTTTCACAAAACTGTCAATGTGTTTCTTCCCCGGGCTGTCTTGACTCCACTCTTGATTCTTCTGATTAATTTGTTCTGGTCAATTCAACGTCAGGATCCTTGATATTTCTTCAGTCGGCATATGATCTTGACCTTGGATTGACTCTTGTTATCTTTTCAGCATAAAATCCTCTCCTTAGCGTGTTTTCACTTCAGTCTCTAAAATGCCCTGTGGAAATATATCGGGACTAACACGTAGAAGTTAGATAGACAAACAGTCTAATTTGGGGGGTTTTACTGTGTTTCTGACTCGTATAACTTTGGTCCATCAGATTACCCCCCACTTTTAGTTGTTCGTCCCGAACAATGCTATTAAAGGGCGTAAGTTCTAAGTTTGGCTTTGGAATATGAAATTTAGACTGTGGTACTCGATCTATCCTAATTCATGCATTGCTTACTTATTACCAAATTAAACTGCGTAAATAAATAGAAGAAACTTAATACTTGTACCTCCGTGCTGAGATGCAAATTATATTGGATGTCTCGGGAGATAGCCCTTTTTAGGCTCCTGGACTGCAACCTCGGGATCGTCTCTTACTATATGGTTTTCTGGTAGCTTTCTCTAGCACGTGATTCGGTTCAGGTTTCAGTGAGTTGAGCCTTTTTGATTTTCTTCTTTGGCGAGGGACTGCTTTTTTGTTGTAGTGAATCGGCCTTTGGCCTTTGATTTGACTTTTTGAGTTCCTCACTTTTTGTTCGGTTAAAACCTTCACAATTTTGGGCCTTTGGCCTCTTGATTTGCTTCATTGAGCTTTTCGTCTTTTTGTGACTGCAAGTCCATTTTCTCAAGCCTTTTTTGGGAGGTCCAATCATCGCCCGCAAGCCTATGGAAATACCTCCCCGCTCCTCTTGTCTTTGTCGTTTTGCGCGGGTCAAGATGAGGGTCGCTCATCTATTTTCTCGGCTATTTTGACTAGAGAGAGGACGGTCTGATTCCCGTCCTCGCCTTTGCATAGATGCTTCTTGGCGGAGTTGACTTCAATTATTCACTGAAAACCCGAAGTGCAGCCTCCACTGACTTCGAAAACCATATAGTTTCATCTGATCCTTTGATTGCTTGCCAAGCCTCTCTAGGGCAGTTTATATCAACTCCACATCCCTAGTTATCTCAGCATAAAGGACAAATGGAAAGTTACATTCTAAGTTTTTAAACAGTTTGAATTTTCACAAGGTTAATGCATGAATTATGATTTATCTTTTTCACATTCTTAAGTTCATATTTTCAAAAAGGTACTTATTAAAAAAGAAAAACAGCTGCATGTTATTTATGTACACAGGTGGTTCTCACCCCCCACTTTTGAACGAAGGCGTGCCTTAGTTCAAAAGTCATGCAAGCTTAAACTAAATACTGAATTTAAATGACAGAAATTAAAGTGCGGAAAAGTAAGATAGTGTCGGGTTACCTCCCGACCAGTGCACTTGTTTAACGTCGTTGGCTCGACGATACCTCGTTGTGGATTACTGGTTTGGGTCCCATGGGTGGCTCAGGTCGAATTTCGCCACTGTTCCTGTGTTGATTCCTGTTTTGACTTTTCCTGATTTCTTGCTTTGGTTAGAACTCCATGGTTTCGGTAGGTTCTTCTTTTCTTAACTCCGAGAAGGTGAGGTTCCCTTGACCATAGCTGCTGGCCCGTCGAGCCGTGCTCTCTTGCTTTTCCTTCCGGGTTTCCATTCTCTTGGCCCATGTCTTTGCCGCTTCTTCATGTATGGCCGGTTGGCATCTTTGCAAGTTTGGAAGTTCAGCATTGTGCCATCAAACATTGGCGACCACACACATGTCCCCATGTTAAGCCTCTTCTTTGTGGCAGCGACGAATGGTCGTCCTAGAACAAGCGAGTTTTCAGGGCTGCTTTGTTGAGTTGTGGTGAGTGAGAGCTCCGATGATGGCGTGTCTTGCCCTTGATTTACCTCCAACTTGCCTTGCACCTCAGCGTTAATTACTTCATTTTCAGGGGCTGTGATCCGCATACAAACCGAAGGGAAAAGTTGGGGAACTTCCACCATAAGGGCCAGGTCTTTCTTGGATAGTTTGATAATGAGAACCAAGCCTGCCTTAGGTGCTTCGATAGTTAGGATTGGGCATGTTTCGGGTGCTTCAAGCGCCAGGACCGGGCCTGTCGTGCTTTCCTCGGATGGATTGGTGATAAGGACCGGTTCAAGTAGCTCGGCTGGTTTGGTAATGAGGACTGGGTCTGATTTGGCTGGTTCCTCTTCGATTATTTGTGAGTCCTCATCCTCAGTTGGTTCTGTGGGCTCCAATATTGGCTCCTTTAGAGCCGCCTCCATGTCCATTACTGCCCTTGTACTGATGTCTTCTCTCGGCTTTGTTGCGGGCAAGCTCGTAATGGGTGTGGTGTCGGGCTCGTTTTGCACTGAGTCCACTTCCATCGTTGGTGCCTTATCTTCAGTTTGGTGCATTGGCCCTTGTTTTGTGCTCTCTGCCAAATTGTCTATGAGTCTCCAGGTTTGAGACATGGTTAACTTCATGATCGAGCCTCCCGCTGCATCGTTAAGTCTTTTCCGCTCAAGTGGCATCATTCCACCGAGAAACCTTTGGATAAGATTGATTCTGGAGAATGCATGGTGCGGGCAGCTCGCCACAATGGAGTCAAAGTACGCCAAGTACTCGTCCAATGTTTCGTCCCGGAATTGCTCAAGATTGAGAATCTTCTCGCGGGTTTCAAGTCGGAGAGATGGAGGGCAAAACTTCTCAAGGAATTTGGCTTGTAGACCCCCATAATCACTTTCATACTCAGCACATGAGTAATACCATTTTAATGCCGAGTCAGTTAAAGAAAATTTAAAACATGTGAGTTTAAATTCCTCTAGCGATTCATTTTTAGGCCTCATGTGGTTGCATATGGAGTGGAACGTTTGTGTATGCCTTACGGGATCTTCTCCAAGAGCACCTCCGAATTGGGGGAGATGTCTAATCATTTCAAACATAAGGTTGCTACCCCCATTTATCCAAGGTTCTATGTCGTAGTATGAAGACATGGCGAATTATGTATAATGGAAAAAAGAACAACTATCCATTTGCTAATTCCCCGGCAACGGCGCCAATTTGACAGAACCGCTCGTCGTCAAAGCGATTGTGCAAATAAATTTATAATAGTCCGCTACTCGCAACTATACTACTGGGTAGTACTTGGTAAGTAGGGGTCGAACCCAAGGGAACTAGGGGAATAATTGTTCTTCGGGGGGGGGGGGGGGGATTACGCAGCGTGGGAGCGTGTTTAAGGTCGGTTGGTTGGTTTTAAAGCTACCAGCTATTTTGATTGATTGATTGGTTGGTTGATTTTAATACTGGAAAGTAAATTACAGTTTATAATTAACGAGAAATGTTCGGTTTCAGGGGACTTGTATTATATCCTGTTTATCATTGACCATTAGTGAATCATCTAAGTATTCAAACGGTGAATCGAGGCTAGTTACAGCTCAAGACTTGCAACACCGGTTTAAAGCAACTCCTGTTCTATTTCAGTCTAGCGCCAATACCCTAAGGTATGCTAGCCTGGGTGCATCCACCTGATCTCACAGTTACGCTCGACCAGATGGGGTTTAGGATGAGTCGAACTCCTCATATAGCTTTGCTTGTTACAGCTTCCACTACCTGAGTATGATCACGAATTCCCACAGAAGAGCTTTGCTTGTTACAGCATCCACTCAACCTTGGAAACTCTGACTATATATGGCACAAAGAACATGTTTTGAATACTAAGACTAAACACTAAGTTAATAGTCTTAAAACATTTTATAATACAAGTGCGCCCCTTAGACCGAACTACTAATTTAGCTACTATTCATCGCGCTAAACATTATACTAAGGAAATAAAACAGTTGAATAAATACTAAGAATTACTTACAACCGTTGAAGCGCCAAGGGAGCTATCCTTTATTTCCAAAGCAAAATTACAACATTACAAGTATTACAACTTCTAGAGAGAGAAGTGAATTTTGATTTTGGTGTGTGAAATGAGGAGGAGGAGCTCCTCCTTTTATAGCCCAAAGGGGAGGAGATGGGTGGTGGAGATGGTGGACATGTGCATTTTGTTGGAGCATAAAGTGCCATATAGGCAAACCACAAATCTGTACAAGAAGTACTCGAATTGGTCTGTGCTAGCATCTGTGCAAGGTGTATCTTTCAGTTCCGAAAAATCAGGACAGTTGCTGAGTTTTAGGAAAGAAAGATATCATCTGGATATTCTCGTCCGCCACATCACCAAACCGACTCAGATGAGATAAACATATGCAGATTTCAACGGAATTATTTCCTATCTTATCTAGGGTTTAAAAAATCAGATCTAGGGTTTTCTTATCACCTAGATCTCCACGGCCAGCTATAAATAGAAGAGCAGAAATTAATTTCTACTTCAAGCAACACTTGAGAGAGACGCCGTGTGGAGAGCATTCAATCCGTACGCTGAAATCATAAACCTTGGAGCTTCTGGTCGTCAAGCTCTCACTGAAGGATTGAAGCTGCAAGTCGGTAAACACTTGCTCTGTTTGTTTCTTGAACTCATATATTTGTTGCTGCGCATTATCACGCCCAGAGTTCAAGAAGGTGTTGTCGCTGCTTAGTACCACACTGGTCTAGCAGATTGACTGTCACAGACGACGACCAACCACAATCTGAATCTACGAGTTGGATTCAACTACATCAGTCTCGGGAGGAGGTCTGATCGTACAGACGGGAGTCTCTGGATCTAAGGGAAGCTTAGATCACGCAATTTACTTGTAAGGTAGTATAGGGGATCAGTAGTTTGGAAGGCTGTTCGAACGTCAATCTGTACTGTACACCGTGATAGTGAATTGTTCCTTGGACTTGGGAGAAGTCCCCCAGACGTAGGCTACATTGAGCCGAACTGGGTCACCAAGTGTTCTGTGTCCTTTACTGCTTTGCACTTTACTTTCATTACTTTAGTCTGTGCAACCAACTGTACCACAGTGTGTCCAACATCGTGCTGGTACAGTTGAGCTCATCTCACGCGTAGCAATTTCAGTTGGTATCAGAGCAGGTTCTCAACATACGGAGTTGAATCTTGGGAAGCTAGCTACTGTTTTTAGATGAGCATCAAGGAAGGACAAAGCACTACTCACCCGGTGCTGTTAGAAGGACCTAATTATGGGTACTGGAAAGCCAGGATGAAGGCGTTCATAAAAAATGTGGATGAAAAAGCATGGAGATCTGTGCTAACTGGATGGACCCCTCCCTTGCTGGCGACTGATGATGGTAAGGTTGTTCCCAAACCAGAAATAGAATGGTCTGAACTGGAAGAGCGTCTCGCTATGGGGAATGCCAAAGCTCTAAATGCCATCTTCTCAGCTGTTGACGAGTCAATTTTCAAACTCATCCTGAACTGTGAAAGCGCTAAGGAGGCATGGGATACCTTGTCCACTCACTTTGAAGGAACTGACAAGGTGAAACAGTCCAGAATTCAGATGTTGACATCCAGATTTGAGGAGCTAAAGATGCATGAGGATGAATCCATCAAGGACTTTAACGCCAGAGTCTGTGATATTGTGAATGAGGCATCTACCCTTGGTGAAGCTCTACCCGAAGAGAAGGTTGTGCAAAAGATTCTGAGGTCTTTGCCTAAACGATTTGCCATGAAGGTGACTGCTATAGAAGAGGCAAACAATACAAAGACCATGAGCTGGAAAGAGTTGATTGGCAACCTATGCACTTATGAACTGCAACATCTGACTGTACCAGAACCCAAGGTTAAATCTGTAGGTTTCAAGGCTGAGACTGTGGTAGACGATGAATCCACTGATGGAGTGAGTGAGGAACTAGCGTTACTCACGAAGAACTTCAATAAACTGTTGAAGAAGATGAACCGTAGAGGTGCTAGCCAGAACAGCCTAAATCCGTCTAAAAATTTAGATGCCAGGAGAGTGGATTTCCAGCCGCGGGAGAGACAGTCTGACCAAAAGGAGAATGGGAATAGTGGACGGACCAAAGGAATAAAGTGCAGGGAATGCGGAGGTTACGGCCACATACAAGCAGAGTGTTCTAACACCCTGAAGAAGAAGAATGGCAAGTCCCTGAATATCAGCTGGAGTGATGACGAGACCGAAGAGAGCACAGAGGAGGAAGAGACAAGCAACTTTGTTGCACTGACAAGCATGATAGACTGTGTCACGGACTGTGCCAGCACTGATCACAAAGATGGTTCCAATATTGAAGAGAGCGAAGCCGAAGAAAGTGATGGAGAAGAAATCACTGATGAGTGCATCGCTGAGAAATATGCACTATTGTTCTCAAAGTGGACTGAGCTGGTAGACATTAACAGGAGACTAAATGCAGGTGTTATCTCTTTGAAGCTGGAAAAGCAGGAACTAAAATCCAAAGCCGACACCCTTGCACAGGAGAAAGAAAATCTGGAGAAAGAAGTAGAAAATCTGAAACAAAAGGCTGAAGGAGACAAACAAGAATCGAAGAAGCTCTTGAAGGAGATGGATTCAATCAAGAAGGTCCTGAACAGCCTGAACACAGGGTCCAGAAATCTGAACCAGATCTTGTCTATGCAGAAGAGAATGAAAGATACTACAGGGCTTGGATTCACTGGGAAGAAGAAAAGTGGTGATACGAAGTTTGTGAAGGCCAGTGGCACAGTTCCTAAAGATAACAAGCACAAGACAACTGATGAGTCTGTCTGTGCCAGAGAAGGTGACAGTTGGTATCGTGTCCCAAGAGCTGAAGAATGGCAACGTGCTAGGGTGTGTTACTACTGCAACATACCTGGACACATCAAACGTCATTGTTATCGTTATAGACGTGACAGCCAGTATGAAGAACCAACAAGGAGACGAGGCAGAATGGTGTGGAGACCAAGGAATGATCAATGTTGCTATGTCTCGTACAGTTCAACTGACAAGGAAGATGAAGAGAGCTGGTTCTTTGACAGCGGCTGCTCAAGACACATGACTGGAGTTCGAGAATACCTAACCAATCTGAGACAGATCAACGGCCACCATGTGACATTTGGTGACGGAAAAAGAGCAAGAGTTCTAGCCAAGGGAACACTGAATGTGCCAGGCATGCCACGCCTTGATGATGTTTACTAGGTTGACGGGTTAAAAGCCAACCTGATTAGTATCAGTCAACTGTGCGATAACAGTAATCAGGTACAGTTCTCAAGAAACTCTTGCCATGTTTACAACAAACACGGAGTTTGCGTAATGGAAGGAGACCGTGCAAGCAATAACTGCTACTTACTAAGCCGTGCTGCAACTCCAGGAGTAGTTACTTGTATGCTGAGTAGGTGCGATGAAATACATCTTTGGCATCAACGCCTGGGACACATCAACTTCAGATCTCTGAAATTTCTCTCCAATGAGAAGTTGATTGAAGGTATTCCTGTTATCAGAGGTGATATGCAAATTATTTGTGGTGATTGTCAAGCAGGAAAGCAGACTCGAGCAGTACACAAAAAGGTGGATAAAGTTTACACAAAGCGTGCGCTGGAGCTATTACATATGGACCTGATGGGACCTATGCAGGTGGAGAGTCTCGGTCGAAAGAGGTACGCATTCGTATGTATAGATGACTATACCAGATACTCTTGGATCATGTTCCCGCGTGAGAAATCTGAGACTGTGCAAGCTTTTATACAAGTTGCTACACTACTGATCAATGAGAGGAGAGATCGTGGAGAAAATCTTTTGTCCATTCGAAGTGATCATGGGAGGGAATTTGAGAATGAGAAGTTTGCACGGTTCTGTGATGAGCAAGGTATTGTACATCAATTCTCATCTCCCATCACACCACAACAAAATGGAGTAGTTGAGCGGAGAAATCGAACTGTGCAAGAAATGGCAAGAGTCATGCTACATGCAAAGAACGTCCCTCTGCACTTATGGGCCGAAGCTATGTCAACCGCTACCTACGTCCTGAACAGAGTTCTGATTAGACCAGGGATGGACAAAACCAGCTATGAGCTCTGGAAAGGAAGAAAGCCCACAGTCAAGCACTTCCACGTGTTTGGTAGCACTTGTTATGTGCTGACGGATAGGGAGCAAAGGCAGAAGCTGGACAGGAGGTGTGATGAAGGACTGTTCCTGGGTTATTCTCCAAACAGCAGAGCCTATCGTGTCTACAATAAGAGAACCAGAATAGTGATCGAGTCAATCAATGTTGTAATCGATGATGCCAAGGACTCACACCTAAGGCAAGAATCAGATGATGATATGGAGACTCAGTATACTCGTCCTAAGCCTATACAAGGGTCTGTACCAGATGCAAATTCCGAAATTGTGCCTGAAACGGTGCCAGATTCAGCCGAAAAACATGATGATACAAATGTGCAAGATTTTGAAGATACACTCCATCAGCCTGTACAAGAGTATATACCAGATGCGAATTTTGAAGTTGTGCCTGAGACTGTGTTAGACTCGGCTCGGGAGAATAATGACGTACACATGCAAGATGCTGATGAAAGTGAGGTGAATCAAACTCAATCAAGAAGTGGTGACTCAAGCATACAACCATCAAGCAGAATCCAGAAGAATCATCCTCTCACGAGTATCATTGGGAACCTTCAAGACAAGATCAAGACTAGAGGTAAATCTCATGTTAATTACAGAGAGATGATTAATCATAGCTGCTATTTGTCGAAGGTGGAACCAAAGAATGTAAAGGAGGCCTTGAAAGATGATCATTGGATCACTACCATGCAAGAAGAGTTGGGAGAATTCACCCGCAACGATGTATGGGATCTAGTTCCCCGCCCAATTGGAGTAAATATCATTGGCACAAAGTGGATATTGAAGAACAAAACAGATGAAAGTGGCAACATTACAAGAAACAAAGCCAGGCTGGTTGCTCAAGGATACACTCAGATAGAGGGTATTGATTTTGACGAGACCTTCGCCCCCGTTGCACGCCTGGAAGCTATTCGACTTCTCCTCGCAGTCACTTGTTACTTGAAGTTCAAACTGTTCCAGATGGATGTAAAGAGTGCCTTCTTGAACGGTCTACTATTTGAAGAAGTGTACGTGGCTCAGCCTAAAGGTTTTGAAGACCCACACTGCCCGGATCATGTCTACAAACTAAAGAAGGCCTTATATGGACTCAAGCAGGCCCCTAGAGCTTGGTATGAAAGATTAACGCGGTACCTCATGAGCATGGGATACACTCGAGGAGGAACAGACAAGACGATGTTCGTGAAAAAGGATAATCAACACTTTATCATCGCTAAAATCTACGTCGATGACATCGTGGTTGGTTCTAATTCTCAGAAGATGGTGGATGAGTTCGTGGCTCAGATGCAAAGTGAGTTTCAAATGAGCATGGTGGGTGAATTGAATTACTTCTTGGGGCTGCAGGTTGTACAGTCGAAGGAAGGGATTTTCTTGACTTAGGCCAAGTATGCGAGAAATCTAGTGAAGAAGTTTGGACTGGACAAAGCTACCCACAAGAGAACTCCAGCTGCTACACATGTGAAGATCACCAAGGATGATGCAGGAGCTTCAGTGGACCAGACCTTGTACAGAAGCATGATCGGGAGTCTGTTATACGTGACTGCTTCCAGACCAGATATTTGTCAAGCAGTGGGAGTCTGTGCCAGGTATCAGGCAGATCCGAAGGAAAGTCACTTGTTGCAGGTGAAGAGGATCATCAAATATGTAAGTGGTACTGCTGATTATGGTCTGTGGTACACTAGAGATACAAGTGGTTGTATTGTTGGATACTCTGATGCAGACTGGGCTGGTAACATCGAGGACAGAAAGAGTACTTCTGGTGGATGCTTCTTCATGGGCAATAACCTTGTATCCTGGTTTAGCAAGAAGCAGAACAGTATTTCATTATCGTCTACTGAAGTGGAGTATATGGCTGCGGGGAGCTGTTGTGCTCAAATGCTTTGGATGAAGCAGATGCTCAAGGAAGTGGGACTGGAGCAGAATACCATGACGTTATACTGTGACAACATGAGTACAATCAGCATCTCTAAGGATCCAGTACAGCATTCGTGGACAAAGCACATTGACATCAGACATCACTTCATTAGAGAGCTAGTTGAAGATAAACTCATCAGTCTGTTCCACATGCCAACAGAGAAACAACTAGCGGATATTCTGACAAAGCCGTTGAACGTTGAGAGGTTTGAGACACTAAGGTCTGCACTTGGCCTTTGTGTTATGAAGAACTAGAACGCCTTGACATCAGGGGCAGTCAGCTGAGCAGAACTATTATAAGTGTTGCTGACGTGCCATGTAGTAAGGGGGAGCTGTTTTTCAATCAAACTGTGCAAGCTCCTAGATCAGTTAGCCGGAGCAGTATTCTTTATCTTCAGTGCAAATGTAGAAAGGCTTGAAGAGGGTATTGTCGTAGAGATGAACATGAAGAGGAGTAGTCCCTTGCCACTGTTGAGTCAAAAAGGGGGAGAACTCTGCAATGTGGTGGTTTTATTGTGTGGCGTTCTTGTTGATGGTGTTTTCTGCTGCGAACGATGCTAAGACTAGAATGAATCAGGTCATGCAGAAGAAGTGTTTTGCCTCACATGTCAAGGGGGAGATTGTTGGAGCATAAAGTGCCATATAGGCAAAACACAAATCTGTACAAGAAGTACTCGAATTGGTCTGTGCTAGCATCTGTGCAAGGTGTATCTTTCAGTTCTGAAAAATCAGGACAGTTGCTGAGTTTTAGGAAAGAAAGATATCATCTGGATATTCTCGTCCGCCACATCACCAAACCGACTCAGATGAGATAAACATATGCAGATTTCAACGGAATTATTTCCTATCTTATCTAGGGTTAAAAAAATCAGATCTAGGGTTTTCTTATCACCTAGATCTCCACGGACAGCTATAAATAGAAGAGCAGAAATTAATTTCTTCTTCAAGCAACACTTGAGAGAGACGCCGTGTGGAGAGCATTCAATCCGTACGCTGAAATCATAAACCTTGGAGCTTCTGGTCGTCAAGCTCTCACTGAAGGATTGAAGCTGCAAGTCGGTAAACACTTGCTCTGTTTGTTTCTTGAACTCATATATTTGTTGCTGCGCATTATCACGCCCAGAGTTCAAGAAGGTGTTGTCGCTGCTTAGTACCACACTGGTCTAGCAGATTGACTGTCACAGACGACGACAACCCACAATCTGAATCTACGAGTTGGATTCAACTACATCAGTCTCGGGAGGAGGTCTGATCGTACAGACGGGAGTCTCTGGATCTAAGGGAAGCTTAGATCACGCAATTTACTTGTAAGGTAGTATAGGGGATCAGTAGTTTGGAAGGCTGTTCGAACGTCAATCTGTACTGTACACCGTGATAGTGAATTGTTCCTTGGACTTGGGAGAAGTCCCCCAGACGTAGGCTACATTGAGCCGAACTGGGTCACCAAGTGTTCTGTGTCCTTTACTGCTTTGCACTTTACTTTCATTACTTTAGTCTGTGCAACCAACTGTACCACAGTGTGTCCAACATCGTGCTGGTACAGTTGAGCTCATCTCACGCGTAGCAATTTCACATTTGATCCAAGGGAGGAGAAGGGAGGAGGAGGAGGTGACATGTGGAGGAATAGTGAAGCCGCCGGTCCCTCCTCCCATAGCCGCCGGTTGCTTGACTGGGCCTGGTTGGTTGCCATAACTCTGATAATTGCCCACTGCGTTCACATCAGCTTGGACGTCTGTCTGTAAGGTAGGGCACTCGTCCGTTTTGTGTTCTGTGGATGTACAGAACTCACATGGCTTGGCCTGGACTGGTGTCCTTCGGACTACATGCTTCATCAGCTCTCTCATCTCCTTGAGTTCGGCGAATACAGCACTGATAGAAGGCTCAATTGTTGACACATTCTTTGTTCGGGCATACTCGTCCTCCTTCATGGTCTCATCCTGAAATCGCTCACCCTCTGCCACTGATATGATCTTCTGCTTCACTCTGGCTGGCGTCATGTTCATGAGTTGGCCTCCAGCTGAGGCCTCTAGTAACTTCCTGTCCATCTTGCGAAGTCCATCCAGCATATATTCTACGACTAATTTCTCCGGGAGCTCCAGATTGCAGCAACTCTTCTCCAAGGCTAGAAATTTCTCCACGTACTCGTACATGGTCTCGTGAGGGGCTTGCTTTAGCTCTTGCAACTGTCTCCGGACTTGCGCTGCACGCCCTGCTGGATAGTACTTGCTGATGAAGTGCTTCTGCATCTGTTCCCATGTGTGAACACTGCCTGAGGGTAAAGCTAGGAACCAGTCTGTAGCTGCTTCTTGCAGTGAGAAGTAGAATGCCTTCAGTTTGAAGTCATCCACCTCTACTCCGTGTGGCCTGAGGTTCAAGCATATCCCGTGGAAACGCGTCAAGTGAGACTGGGCCGACTCTCCTTTGGATCCTGAGAACTTGGGCAGATTGTGAATGACCGCTGTACTGACCGTGATGGCTGCCATGTCTGGTCCTTCATAAATTGGCCATGACTGGTCTCTGAAGCTAGGAACCGAGAGCTCGCCCATAGTGGGTCCTTCATATTCGTCCTCATCATCCACAACTGCTTGTCTACGTGGAGCTTGTGGTGGGTGTTGTAGTGGTGGTTGTGGAAGGTATTGTAGTGGTGGATATGGTTGTGGATACTGAGGGTAGAGCGGTTGTGGGTACTGTGGATATGGTGGTGGAGGATATTGTTGATATGGTGAGTACTGAGGGTATTGTGGGTACTGTGGTTGGGGTTGTTGTTGGTTTTGAGGTTGTTGTTGTTGTTGGAACTGTTGAAACTGATCAGGGATAGCCCCCCTGATTTCGCCATGTTGTACTTGAACATTATGGTTAACTTCTTCGTTTACGTGACTGTTGTGACTGCTGTGACTGTTGTGACCAACACTACTACCTGCGTGAGACATGTTACGAGAGTAACAGACACCGAGATAGCAAACACCGAAATAACAAAGACAGACTAGCAACAAAGGGTCCCCAGGAGATTGGAGGGGTCACAGCGGTCCCACTTAAAACCCAAAATCCTTAGACTCGTAAGTCTTGGTGATAGAACCCTCTGAGAGCTAGAAAACGGAAATCGAATAGAATGGAAAACAAAATCTCGAACAGTTGAATATGAATTCACCGAGTAACAAATTTCGAAATAGCAAGAAGAAAAATAAACGAAAAATAAAAGAAGAACAAAAGTTTCACCGTGCTTAGCTCCCCGGCAACGGCGCCATTTTGAACAGGCTGTCGTCGTACCTGTGCAAAAACAATTTATAATTTCCTTGTCCTGAACTGTGGGTTAGCACAATGGCAAGCAAGGGTCGAACCCAAGGGAGCTAGATAGCTACTACTTTGTTCTGTAATGGAGAAAAACAAGAAACTAGAATGAGAGTAACGATTAGTGAAATAATCGAAAATTGCAAGGTTGTAAATATCAGAGAGAAGTATTCAGATTAGGGTTTGATTGTGACTTGTTTTATCATAGACTTCTAAATATTCAATTCGTGTTTTACGTGTGGTTGTCCCGACAAAGGTGATTTCCCAAGTAACCCGACAAAGGTGTTACGCCACGACCTAATTCCCCTAGGTTTAATTAACCCGACAAAGGTGTTAATTGCCCTAGTCGTACTATCTATCTAAACGACAAAGTATTAGATAGATGATTAATGTAGAAATATGCGCAACTAGATTTCACGACAAAGTATACGTCCAGTCTAACAATATTTCATGGAATTCATGTACGAGAATTAGTAAAACATAGAATATAGCATTAAAGATCCAAGTCTCAAAAACATAGTCACAATATATTAACCCTAACCCGAATAGAAGGGTTAGTTACACATGATCATAATGAGACAATGCAAATAATAAAAGGGGATGAAATACTTCACAAAACCGAGGCAAGCAAGGGCTAGCCGTGTAGGGCTGATGGGCGACCGTGCAAGGCTGAGAAGCGGCAGAATTGTGGCTGAGCAAGGAGGCACGGCTGGATTGTGAGGAGAGTAGCACACGGCTGAATTGTAGAATGAGGGATGATGAGATGCTTGTGGACTCCTCCTTATATAGGGTTTGAGAAACCCTTTGATCTTCTTGGAACCTTCCGAAACCCTAGCATTTGAATGTTGCCCTAATATCACAATGTAGAATGGGCCGGCTGCTGGATTTAGGGCTTGGACTTTCTTTTTCCGAAGTTACTGTTCACGGCCCCAAAATCACTATTCACGCCGGAATTACTATTCACGCCGGAATTACTATTCATGCCAGAGTACTGTTCACGACCCTCCTTTGGCTCCGTTCTTCCACTGCGATGTTTCTGGCATGAAAATGCCGTCTTTTAAGCGTGTTTCCTCCTAGAGCTTCCAAATCACCTGAAATACGAAACAACACTAAAAAGTAACTGTTCGCATAATAAAGTGAATGAAATGGTGGGAATTAACGACTCGATGAGTCGTATAAATACGGCTCATCAGGGTCGCTCATCTATTTTCTCGGCTATTTTGACTAGAGAGAGGACGGTCTGATTCCCGTCCTCGCCTTTGCATAGATGCTTCTTGGCGGAGTTGACTTCAATTATTCACTGAAAACCCGAAGTGCAGCCTCCACTGACTTCGAAAACCATATAGTTTGATCTGATCCTTTGATTGCTTGCCAAGCCTCTCTAGGGCAGTTTATATCAACTCCACATCCCTAGTTATCTCAGCATAAAGGACAAATGGAAAGTTACATTCTAAGTTTTTAAACAGTTTGAATTTTCACAAGGTTAATGCATGAATTATGATTTATCTTTTTCACATTCTTAAGTTCATATTTTCAAAAAGGTACTTATTAAAAAAGAAAAACAGCTGCATGTTATTTATGTACACAGGTGGTTCTCACCCCCCACTTTTGAACGAAGGCGTGCCTTAGTTCAAAAGTCATGCAAGCTTAAACCTAAATACTGAATTTAAATGACAGAAATTAAAGTGCGGAAAAGTAAGATAGTGTCGGGTTACCTCCCGACCAGTGCACTTGTTTAACGTCGTTGGCTCGACAGTACCTCAATCATGGATCATAAGGTCGGATCCCAAGGGTGAGTGAGGTCAAACTTTTTCTCGGTTGTCCTTTTTCTTCGAGAGGGTGAGGCTTCTTTGACCATAGCTGCTGGTCCATTGAGTCGTGCTTTCTTGTTTCTCCTTCCGGGTTTCCATTCTTTCGGCCCATGCCTTTGCCGCTTCTTCATGTTTGAATAGTTGGCACTTTCGCGAGTTTGGAAGTTGGGTTTTGTGCCTTCAAACATCGGCGACCACAGGCATGTTCCCATGTGAGGCCTCTTCTTGGTGGTAGCTACGAATGGTTGTCTTGGAATGATTGAGTTCCCGGGTGGTTTTTCTTGGCTTGTGACGAGAGAGATTTCCTTTGTCGGCTTTTTTGGCTCATGCTCTGCCTCCAACTCCCCTTGTACCGCATCATCATTGATTATATGATCTTCGGTGGTTATGATCGGCATGAAACACGAAGGGTTAAGTTGAGGCACTTCGACCATGAGGACTAGGTCTGTTTCAGGTGCTCCGACAGTGAGGACCAGGTCTTTCTCGGACAGTTCGGCAATGAGGTCCGGGACTTCCTCGGGTGCTTCGAGCGCAAGTACCGGGCCTGGCTTGATTTCTTCGGCCACTTCAGCAGTGAGGTTCGGGATTTCTATTGGTTCGGTAATTAGGACAGTGATTTCCTCGGATGGATTGGTGATAAGGACCGGGCCTGATTTGGGCAGTTTGTTAATGAGGTCCCAGAGCTGGTTTGATGCTTCTTTTTGAGCCACCCATGATTCTTCATTCTCTGTCAGCTCCTCGGGTTCAGCCGTCTTTTCTATTGCCCATGATTTGGTTTCGGCCGTGCATTGGTGCATCGAGGCATTTAATTGCTGCATGTTTGCGGCCAATTGTTGGGTGTTAGCTGCCAGCTCATTTTCTGCCGCCCATAATTCAATTTTTGCTCTGATTTGTTGCATCGTGTTGTCCAACTGCTGGATGCTAGATGCCAGCTCCGTTATACCATCCTCGAGTGGCTCGGCCTGATCTTGTCTTGGTCTTGACCTCGCGGCCAAATCATTTATTAATTTCCAAAGATCATCCGTGTCCAAGTTACCTACCGATCCTCCTGCTGCGTCATTTAGCCAATTCCACTCATATGGCAACATCCCACAGAGAAACTTTGTTTGAAGATCAAAGTTGGTGAATCCATGGTGCGGGCAGCTCGTCACAATGGAATCGAAGTACCATAAGTACTCGTCCAATGTTTCGTCCCGGGATTGCTGTAAGTTGTTGATCTTTTCGCGGATTTCAAGTTCAAAGGATGGTGGGGAAAACTCCGCATTGTTCCAAGGTTCCATTCCGTAGTAGTACGACTTGGTGGAAGTTTCGGCAGTGTTGTACAGGGTCTTCTCCCTCCGTTCCTCCGAACAGGGGCAGAAATCGCGTTGTCCATGCATGCGTAACGGGTAATGACATAGGAAAAAGAAAGAAAAAGAAAGGGGAGGGAAGAACAGTTATCCGATGACTAGTTCCCCGGCAACGGCGCCAATTTGACAGAACCGCTCGTCGTCAAAGCGATTGTGCAAATAAATTTATAATAGTCCGCTACTCGCAACTATACTACTGGGTAGTACTTGGTAAGTAGGGGTCGAACCCAAGGGAACTAGGGGAATAATTGTTCTTCGGGGGGAATTACGCAGCGTGGGAGCGTGTTTAAGGTTGGTTGGTTGGTTTTAAAGCTACCAGCTATTTTGATTGATTGGTTGGTTGGTTGGTTGATTTTAATACTGGAAAGTAAATGACAGTTTATAATTAAAGAGAAATGTTCGGTTTCAGGGGACTTGTATTATATCCTGTTTATCATTGACCATTAGTGAATCATCTAAGTATTCAAACGGTGAATCAAGGCTAGTTACAGCTCAAGACTTGCAACACCGGTTTAAAGCAACTCCTGTTCTATTTCAGTCTAGCGCCAATACCCTAAGGTATGCTAGCCTGGGTGCATCCACCTGATCTCACAGTTACGCTCGACAAGATGGGGTTTAGGATGAGTCGAACTCCTCAGATAGCTTTGCTTGTTACAACTTCCACTACCTGAGTATGATCACGAATTCCCACAGAAGAGCTTTGCTTGTTACAGCATCCACTCAACCTTGGAAACTCTGACTATATATGGCACATAGAACAAGTTTTGAATACTAAGACTATACACTAAGTTAATAGTCTAAAACATTTTATAATACAAGTGCGCCCCTTAGACCGAACCACTAGTTCAGCTACTATTCATCGCGCTAAACATTATACTAAGGAATTAAAGACAACAGTTAAATAAATACTAAAAATAATACTTACAACCGTTGAAGCGCCAAGGGAGCTTTCCTTTATTTCCAAAGCCAAAATTACAACGTTACAAATATTACAACTTTTAGAGAGAGAAGTGAAATTGGAAATTGGTGTGTGAAATGAGGAGGAGGAGCTCCTCCTTTTATAGCCCAAATGGGAGGAGATGGGTGGTGGAGATGGTGGACATGTGCATTTGATCCAAGGGAGGAGAAGGGAGGAGGAGGAGGAGGTGACATGTGGAGGAATAGTGAAGCCGCCGGTCCCTCCTCTCATAGCCGCCGGTTGCCGGTGGCCCAAGGGGGAGGAGCTCTTCCCTTGGCCACCACTTCATCAAGTGGCCGGTCATCCTTGCCCAATGTGTAAGTTTGTACAGTTTTGTGCAGTCTTTCACAAAACTGTAAATGTGTTTCTTCCCCGGGCTGTCTTGACTCCACTCCTGATTCTTCTGATTAATTTGTTCTGGTCAATTCAACGTCAGGATCCTTGATATTTCTTCAGTCGGCATATGATCTTGACCTTGGATTGACTCTTGTTATCTTTTCAGCATAAAATCCTCTCCTTAGCGTGTTTTCACTTCAGTCTCTAAAATGCCCTGTGGAAATATATCGGGACTAACACGTAGAAGTTAGATAGACAAACAATCTAATTAAGGGGGTTTTACTATGTTTCTGACTCGTATAACTTTGGTCCATCACTCTCCCATGGGTTCGTGATCTTCTGTGGATATGTGGAGGCTCGGAAGAGCACAGCTTATCTGTGGAAGTCAACCTCTTTAAAACACCATTTGGTTTATCAGGAATGATGATCAAATGGATGCACATACTAGAACAAGAGTTCTTTGTCTTGCAAAAGACTAGACGGTGTGGCAAGTCATGTGCTAGGAATAGCCTTGATTCACTTTTGAACACTTAGTATGATCATTAGAGGTCAATGATAAACGGACTATGATACAAGGCCCCTGATACCGAATCTTTCCTTTGATTCAAACATCACCTGTCATTTACTTTCAGTCTTACTATCAACTGTTTACTTTCCAGTCATTTACTTTCAGTAACTTTACTTTCAGTCCATATCAACTGCTTACTTTCCGCAAGTCTTGTCCTTCAAGCAATTTCTTTCCGCTAGACTTGTTCTTCAAGCATTTACTTTCAGCAAGTCTTGTCCTTCAAGCACTTTATTTTACGCACTTATTTTTCAGCAAGTCTTGTCCTTCAAGCACTTTACTTTTCAGTATTTACTTTCAGTCTTGTATTTACTTTCTTTACTTTCAGTCATTTACTTTTCAGTACTAAAATCACAACCAACCCACGCTACTTTCAGTACTAAAATCACAACCAACCCCCAACTGTCTTAATTTCCATCTTCGAAAGAACAACTATCCACTAATTCCCTTGGGTTCGACCCATACTTACCGCTATACTACCCAATAGTAGAGTACGAGTAGCGGACTGATAAATTTATTTTTGCACAGAGAACATCGCACCTTAACGACAGTGCGGTGGGCTCCCTCAAAATTGGCGCCGTTGCCGGGGAATTAGAAATCATCAATCGGATAATTGTTCTTTCCTTTTTCTTTCAAAATTTCAAACTCGGTCCTGCATAACCATGTCTCGTGCAGGAAGCCACCATGACTATCAGGATGACGACGAGATGAACTTGTACGATCGAAATTATGAGGCGCCGCCTCCATTTCTTAACGAACCGGAACATCTCATCCGAAACCAAAGAGCTCGTAATCAGGAAGGCGCCCGAAGAAACCAAGAACCACCCGAGGACCAAAATGAAGCGGGTCCAGTACCACCCCCTAGACATCCCCCACCTCCTCAACATCAACAAGTGCCAAGACGGGAACCCATCTTCGATGATTACTATGGGGATAACAACTACCGCGAGCCTACTATGGACGAACTCAATGCCCCAGATTTTAGAAATCAGCCATGGTGCATATACGAGGGCCCTGAACTAGAAAACATTGCCGTCGACATGTCCGTGGTCCACAATTTGCCAAAGTTCTCAGGAACTCATGGAGAATCTGCGACAACTCATCTCCAACGCTTACATGGCATTGGAGGCGTTAAATTTTTCCCTCATTGACTCGGCAATGAGGGAAAAATTGAAGGCGTTAAATTTTGCGACAACTCATCTCCAACTCATCTCCAACGCTTACTTCAAGTTGAAGGCGTTAAATTTTTCCCTCATTGACTCGGCAAACGATTGGTTCCTTTCATTGCCTTCGGGTAGCATCAGAACATTGGCTCAGATGCAAAAGAAATTTCTACACAAATATTACCCAGCAGGAAGAGCGATGCAAGTAAGGAGGCAGCTGCAGGACATAAAGCAAGGGCCCAACGAGTCGATGTTCGACTACCTCGAGAAATTCAACCGATTGGAGCAAAGCTGCTGCAATCTTGGATTACCCGAGAAGCTCATCATCGAGTACCTGATTGATGGACTGACTCCCTTAGACAAAAATCTCCTTGATGCTTCAGCTGGAGGGTCAATGATGAGCCTACCATTAAGCGGCATAAGGCGACTAGTCACAAAATTTGCTGAAAATGCCCGGTTCAGAGAGGAGACCACTCGGCATGATGAGTTTACCCGAACCAAGAACGTGGCAAGTGCCGAGACAACGGTAAACTCAATGCCCGAGCAAATGGAACAGATGAAGGAAATGATGATGCAAATCCTACGAAAGCAGACAGTTCAAGTAAGACCTTGCGAGTTTTGTGGCTCTACGGACCACAAGACTGATGCATGCCCAACTTTGATCGAAGAGGACCCGGTGGAGGCCAATGCAGTAGAGGGATATCAAGGGTACAACAACAACAACAACAACTACCCCGGTCCAAGCCGGCAGTAGGGTCAAGCAACCAACCCGAGCTGGAAAAACGAGAACCACCCTCCAAGGGTGACACAACAAGCCGCACCTCAACCAGCTCAGTCATTCTACCAACTGCGCCACCAACAGTACAACCAGAACGCCCCACCAACAGGACAATACCAACAAAGGGGACAAAACCAGCACCTGATGGGCTAATATCAACAGAAGGGACCAAATCAGTACCAAGCAAGCTCGAGCAATCATCAAGGACCGAACAAGTCACTTAAGGACATGATGAAGCCATTCTCGGGTTTTGTGCAGCAATTCTCAGGTACTGTGCAACAATTGTCGGGCACCGTGAATCAATTAAGTGCTACTGTTCATCAAAACAAGGCGAAAAATGATGGAGCAATGGCCGACCTGAAGAAACAAATGTCTCAGCTCGCTACCTCAATGTTCGAGCATAATAATGAACCTGGCCGACTTCCTTCACAAACCGTCCAAAACCCGAAGGAAAACGTAAGTGCCGTGACCCTAAGGAGTGTGAGAAAGCTTGCCGTCAAACCCATGGAGCAAGAGGAGGACAAAAGCCCAAGGTTGCCTGGAGAAGAACAAATGAGGCCCGAGGCTCGCGAAACTCTTGAGCAGGACGCGGCCGAGAAAAATGGGGACGCACACGAGGAACACAGGCCTAGCCCGGTTCCACCGTCCGAAGAACACAGGCCACACCCGGTGCCCAGAACCAAGACCTCCAAGATCCGCACCGCGCTTCCATTTCCAGTGCCAGCCCGAGTACCAAAACAACATGTCATGGATGAGGACGTGTTTGAATTGTTCAGCAAAGTCGAAATCAACATCCCCCTCTTGGAAGCCATCAAGCAAATCCCTCGATATACTAAGTTTCTAAAGGAGCTTTGCACCAACCAAAGGAGGAGCAATAGAAATGATCCAGAGATGATGAGTAGGGACGTGTCGGCCGTCATGCAACGAAAGGTGCCCCCCAAATGTGGACATCCGGGAACTTATACCATTCCATGCACAATTGGCAACATCCGGATCGAGAACTACATGCTAGACCTTGGAGCATCAATCAACGTCTTGCCCTTCTCTATCTACTCATGCCTTAGGATTGGGCCGCTCGAACCCACCGGTCTCACTATTCAACTGGCAGATCGGTCGTGCAAACAACCTGAGGGCAAAATTGAAGACGTTTTGGTCCAAGTAGGAGAATTAGTGTTTCCAGCAGACTTCTACGTCCTTAAAATGGAGAATAGTGGGCCAACAGACCATGCTCCTATCCTTCTCGGTCGGCCATTTCTTAAAACCTCAAAAATGAAGATAGACTGCGGGAGTGGGATGCTATCAATGGAAGTAGAAGGAGAGGTCTTCAGCTTCGACATATTCAGAGCAATGAAGCATCCCATGGAGTTCGAGGAAGTGCACGCTCTCGACGCTCTGGACGACCTAGTCCAAGAAGTTCAATCAGAACCAAGAGCAGATTCCTTAGAACTCATACTTAATGGAGCCGAGAGCTCATATGAATTGGCCGAAGGCTTGCATGAAACACTAGCCCACTTGACAATCTCGGAGCCTCTCACACCAGGATATGAAGTCAACGAGGTAAAATTATTCAAATCCAATACCTTTTTGCCTTTGGTGATGCAAGCTCCCAGAATAGAATTGAAGCCCCTGCCCGGGCATCTGAAGTACGCATTCCTAGGAGAAAATAACACGATCCCGGTAATCATAAAGAGTGGCCTGGAAACAGACCAGGAGCATCGTTTGATAAAAGTGTTGAGAAAACACAAGTTGGCTATTGGATGGACTCTAGCCGACTTGAGAGGAGTTAGCCCGGCGGTCTGCATGCATCGCATCTTCCTCGAGGATGGAGATAAACCGTCAAGAGAATATCAGCGACGACTCAACCCAATCATGATGGAGATCGTCCAGAAGGAAATACAGAAGCTCCTGGATGCGGATGTCATCTATCCAATCTCGGATAGCCAGTGGGTGAGCCCAGTCCATGTGGTCCCAAAGAAAACTGGGATCACGGTCGAAGAAGATACCAAAGGGAATATGGTAACAACAAGGGTCAAGAACGACTGGAGAATGTGCATCAACTACAGAAAATTGAACGCCGTCACAAGAAAGGACCATTTCCCTCTGCCATTCATCGATCAAATGTTAGACCGACTGGCGGGCAAACCGTACTTTTGCTTCCTGGATGGATTCTCGGGCTACAACTAGATCCCCATAGCGCCTGAGGACCATGAAAAGACTACATTCACCTGCCCATTCGGCACATTCACCTTCAGAAGAATGTCGTTCGGTCTATGCAATGCTCCGGGAACTTTCCAAAGAGTGGTGACCAGCATCTTCTCAGACATGATCGGAATATTCATCGAAGTCTTCATGGATGACTTCACCATCTATGGCGATACATTCGACGCTTGCCTTGATAACTTGAGCACAGTTCTGGCACGATGTGTCTCTATGAACCTCGTGCCCAATTATGAGAAGTGCCACTTCATGGTAACTCATGGAGTAGTCTTAGGGCATGTCGTCTCACAAGAAGGCATAGAGGTGGACAAGGCTAAAATAGACCTGATCATGACTTTACCATACCCCTCCATTGTCCGAGACATCCAATCCTTCCTTGGGCATGCGGGATTCTACCGACGATTCATCAAGGACTTCTCCAAAAAGGCGTTGCCTCTATCCACTCTCCTCCAAAAAGAAGTTCCTTTTGAATTCACCAATGCATGCAAGGAAGCCTTTAATGAGCTCAAGAAGGCCCTCACTAGCACACCCATCATCCAAACTCCGGATTGGAAAAAACCATTTGAAATCATGTGCGACGCAAGCGACTTTGCTGTAGGGGCAGTTCTCGGCCAAAAAGTTGATAAGAAGGCAGGTGTGATCTACTACGCTTCAAAAACCTTAGATTCTGCCCAACGAAACTACTCCACCACCGAGAAGGAACTCCTGGCAGTGGTATTCGCTCTAGAAAAGTTCAGATCCTATTTGCTTGGAGCAAAAGTAATAGTTTATTCTGACCATGCTGCCATCCGTTACTTGATGAAGAAGAAGGAGGCCAAGCCAAGGCTCATTCGGTGGATCTTGCTACTGCAAGAATTGGATGTGGAGATAAGGGACAAAAAGGGGATCGAGAATACTGTGGCCGACCACCTAAGCAGGATTGTCCGAAAGGAAGAAGAGGGGCACATAACCGAGTCATTTCCAGACGAGCACCTCTATGCAGTCTCAACCAAGGTGCCGTGGTATGCCTCAATCGTCAACTACCTTGTAGGAGGTACATTTCCTCCTTCTTTTACTAAAGCACAATGCATGAAACTTAGGCATGATGCTAGACACTACTTATGGGATGATCCTTATTTATGGAAAATAAGAGCAGATCAAATACTTAGGAGATGCATCCCCGATAATGAAATAGCTTCTGTCATTAGCTTTTGCCATTAGTTTGCATGTGGAGGACACTTCAGACCTAGGAGAACCACTGGGAAAATCCTAGATAGCAACTTCTTTTGGCCGAGTGTATTTAGAGATGCATATGAGAAGTGTAAAAAGTGCGATAGGTGTCAAAGAGTAGGAAATATGTCAGCTAGAAATGAGATGCCTCAAGTACCCATATTGGTCAACGATGTTTTCGACATTTGGGGCATTGATTTCATGGGTCCATTCCCAGTTTCATGCGGTTATACTTACATTCTAGTTGCTGTAGATTATGTGTCAAAATGGGTAGAGGCTAAGGCCACAAGGTGCGATGATGCAAAAACTGTCATAGATTTTTTGCGCACTAACCTGTTTTGTAGGTACGGGGTACCCAAGGCCATAATCAGCGACCAAGGAACTCATTTCTGCAACCGCATGATGGCTGCCACCTTGAAGCGCTACCATGTCCACCACCGAACATCCACGGCATAACATCCTCAAACCAACGATCAAGCGGAGATCTCCAACCGCGAAATCAAAGGCATTCTGGAAAAGATGGTGAAACCAGGTAGGAAAGATTGGAGTCAGAGGCTAGACGAAGCTCTTTGGGCTTATCGAACGGCATACAAGACTCCAATTGGAACCTCCCCCTTTCGGCTTGTTTACGGGAAGGCATGTCACCTTCCGGTGGAATTAGAACATAAAGCCTATTGGGCGCTCAAGCATTGCAATCTGGAGTTGAAGGCTGCCGGACAGGATAGGAAGCTTAATCTGTGTGAGCTTGAGCAGTTGCGGATTGAGGCCTACGAAGGGCACACGGACTACAAGGCGCGGACAAAATTGTATCATGACAAATTCATCCTCCGGCGCTCATTTGAGGAAGGACAACAAGTATTACTCTTCTCCTCACGGTTGAAGTTGATGCTAGGCAAACTAAAATCAAGATGGACCGGTCCTTATACCGTGGCTAAGGTATTCAACCATGGGATGCGTGAGTTGGAAAGCATGGAGGATGGAAGACGATTCAATGTGAATGGGCAGCAAGTCAAACACTACCATGGCGAGGTCAACTTGACAACAGCAAAATTTGACCAGAGCCACCCATGGGACCCAACCTTATGATCCAGGAATGAGGTACTGTCGAGCTAACGACATTAAACAAATGCACTGGTCGGGAGGTAACCCAACACCTATCTTACTTTCAGTCATTTAATTTCTGTCATTTAGTTTTTTGCCTTAAACCATTCTCACCTTTCTTGTATATATTTGCTTGCATGACTTTTGAACTAAGTCGTGCTGTGAGGCACGCCTTCGTTCAAAAGTGTGGGGTGAGAACCACCTTTGTATATAGTTAATTAACATGTTTTCTTTTTTTCCTTTTCCCTTAATATTATATTTTTGAAAATATGAACTTGAGAATGTGAAAAAGATAGATCTAAATTCATGCATTTACCTTGTGAAATCTCAACTGTATAAAAACTTAGGATGTAACTTCTCATTTGTCCCTTTGTGCTGAAATATACAGGGGATGTGGAGTTGATATAAATTTCCCTAGAGAGGCTTGGCAAGCACTCGAAGGACGGAATTTCACTATATGGTTTACGAAGTCAGTGGAGGCTGCACTTCGGGTTTCAAGAAGATCAGAGTCATCTCCGCCGTGCAGCGTTTATGCAAGAGGCGGGACGGGAATCAGACCGTCCAATCTCTAGTCCTAGTAGCCGAGAAAATAGATGAGCGACCCTCATCTTGACCCGCGCGAAACGGCAAGGATGAGAAAGAGCGGGGAGGTATTTCCATATGCTCTCGGGCAATGATTGGACCTCCCAAAGAAAGGTTGAGAAAATGGACTAGCAAGTCACAAAGAAGCAAAAGCTCGAAGAAGCTAATCAAAGGCCAAAGGCCAGTATGTGAAGGTTTTAACCGAAACAAAAGTGAAGAAGCTCCAATTCAAAATCGAAGGCCGAAGGCCAATTAACTTCAAAAGATGTCCCTCACCAAAAGGAAATCAAAGTGCTCAACTCAGTGAAACCCGGACCGAATCATGTGCTAGAGAAAGCGACAAGTTAACCATATAGTGCGAGTCGGTCCAGAGAATGCAGTCCAGGAGCCTAAAAAGGGCTATCTCCCGAATCATCCAAATTAATTTGCATCTCAGCTCGAAGGTACAAGTATCAAGTTTCTTCTAAGTATTTACACAGTTTAGTTCGGTAATAAGTAAGTAATGCATGAATAGGATAAATCTAGTTCCATATTCTCACTATCCTATTTGAAGTTTTTACTTGGATTGTGTGCACATCTCTTAAATGGCATTGTTCGGGACGAACAACTAAAAGTGTGGGGTGATCTGATGGACCATATTTATATGATTCATTAAGACAGTTAAACCCACCAAATTGGATGCTTTATCTTGACAACTTTTACTTGTTAGTTTCACTTTTGTTCTACAGGCCATTTCAAGGAGTAAAGATGAAAACGAGCTAAAATGGAGTTCTTAACACTGAAAGTGGATTACAAGTCAGAACTGACCATACTCCGACAGTACTCCGATCATGCCACAACTAAGTCCCAATGACTTATTCCAACAAAGATCAAGAACACAAGTGAAATGTCAAGTATAAGTGACTTATCTTTTGATGTCAACTAAAGAGCAACCAAAGGGCAACCGAAGAGGCAACTAAAGGGCAACTGGAGTTACATTCCAACCGATGGCTATTTGGAGAAAAGATCTCATTCCACTCACACATATCCTCCCCTCTTCCACCACATGGGCGGCTAAGCCCTCTACCTCTCCTCTCAAGCCATGTGGCCGGCGGCTATGGGGAGAGATGACTCACCTCCGATGGCTTTTGAGCTCTCCTCCCCCCTCTTGACATGTGGATGCTTCTCCTCCACATCTCCTCCCTTCTCCATGCCTATAAATAGAGACATCCTTCTCCTTTGTAAATCATCCTCTAATCCACAATCACTTATCTCTCTAGATTGAGAGCACAATCCATGTAAACACTTCTCTTTGATATCAAAAGCTTTACAGTTGTTCTTGAGTACTCTTGTCGGTTCTTGAAGTACTCAAGCTTGTCTTTACTTTTTCCTGAGTTTACTCCTGTCGGTTCTTGAGTATTCTCCTTTTACTTTCCTGTCTTTACTTTCGAAAACTTTACTTTCCTGCCTTTCAAAACCTTTATTTTACTCAGTACTTAGCTATGATATCCACCTCTATGGATACTCGTAGCTAAACCCTTCATTCGGTTGAAGGGGTGTACTTGTATCATACAATGTTTTAGACCCTTCTCTTAGTGCCTCTTTGTGTTCAACTTGTTCTAGGTGCCATATATTAGGTCAGAATTCCATTAGTTGGGTGGATGCTCGGAAGAGCAAAGCTCTCCCATGGGTTCGTGATCTTCTGTGGATAAGTGGAGGCTCGGAAGAGCACAGCTTATCTGTGGAAGTCAACCTCTTTAAAACACCATTTGGTTTATCAGGAATGATGATCAAATGGATGCACATACTAGAACAAGAGTTCTTTGTCTTGCAAAAGACTAGACGGTGTGGCAAGTCATGTGCTCGGAATAGCCTTGATTAACTTTTGAACACTTAGTATGATCATTAGAGGTCAATGATAAACGGACTATGATACAAGGCCCCTGATACCGAATCTTTCCTTTGATTCAAACATCACCTGTCATTTACTTTCAGTCTTACCATCAACTGTTTACTTTCCAGTCATTTACTTTCAGTAACTTTACTTTCAGTCCATATCAACTGCTTACTTTCCGCAAGTCTTGTCCTTCAAGCAATTTCTTTCCGCAAGACTTGTTCTTCAAGCATTTACTTTCAGCAAGTCTTGTCCTTCAAGCACTTTATTTTACGCACTTATTTTTCCGCAAGTCTTGTCCTTCAAGCACTTTACTTTTCAGTATTTACTTTCAGTCTCGTATTTACTTTCTTTACTTTCAGTCATTTACTTTTCAGTACTAAAATCACAACCAACCCACGCTACTTTCAGTACTAAAATCACAACCAACCCCCAACTGTCTTAATTTCCATCTTCGAAAGAACAACTATCCACTAATTCCCTTGGGTTCAACCTCTACTTACCGCTTTACTACCCAATAGTAGAGTACGAGTAGCGGACTTATAAATTTATTTTTGCACAGAGAACATCGCACCTTAACGACAGTGCGGTGGGCTCCGTCAGTCTCCGAGTGTACCTGAGAATGAAAACTACACACAGGTAGTGAAATAATATACAGATAACACTAAGAGACGGGGTTTAAACATATAAAATAGTCATATAACTACGACTTATCAAACTACCCCACACTTGAACTTGTTCGTCCCGAACAAGAACAAAGCCACAGAACGAATTACAATGCACTATCATGCTAATCCTTACATCTCAATTCCAAATCCATCAACTAATCTTATCATGCTTAAGATTCTAACAATGCGAGTAAAGATAGATTTTTCGATACTTGTTACCTTGCGAGTTGCAATCCAAACGACCTTGGATGTTTGGGAGATAGTCCCCTATAGGTACCACGGACACTGCATTCTTTTCTGAGTTTTGGTCTTTTGATTGAGTCGACGGCTTTCTCGGACACGTGATTAATTCACCGCTTTCGTTCTGTTGAGTCTTGAATTCCTTAACTTGTATGGACTTTGATAAACGACAATTCTTTGCTTGAATCAATCAAATTTTGATTTTCTTCTTACTTGATGGTTTGCCTTCGGCTTTTGAATTTGTTTCTTGTCCACATAATCATTTGCACCCTTGAACCACTCCAATCATAGCCTCCGAATAACAGCATAGGAGTGCGTCCCGCTCTTTTCTCATCCTTGTCGTTTCTGCATGAGGCAAGATAGGGGTTACCCACCCATTCCCAGCTACTCCGACTAGAGATGGACAGTTCGTTTTCTCTATCACGTCACCACTGCGAACGCATGAATATACTTGAATTACTTGGTGACGGAGCTACTCTCAGGACTAGGCTAGTGAAGCGTCAACCTCCACCGCTTTTCTCAATCATCAAAACCAAAAACTCAGAACTTCTTGCAATTTGCCGTACCTTTCTAGGACATTTCTGTAAACTCCACATCCTTGCATATCACAACTCACAAGAACAAAGCATCGAAATTTTTTTAAATTTCGCATTTTTAGTCAAATGAGCACAATAGTCATAAAAAGCTAGAAATGAGATTTTTGACATATGAGAAAAGCATAGCAGTGCATCATCAGTTCATCACGACACATAACATGCGACATCGAAATTTAAAAACAGACACGACGCGCAACTGACTCAACAACATCCCACCCCACACTTAAATGGACACGTGTCCTCACGGAATAATTCAAGAGATGAGATGTGTAACAAACAGACTCAAATAAAAAATAAAAGACAATAAATAAAAAGAAGTAAACTGGTACTCCCCTAGTATTCTGGTGGTGGTGTTGGGCTCTGCAATTTTAACCCTTTAAAAAGCACCGCGGACGTCTTCATGATTTGCTGCCGCGGACGTCTGAAGAAAATGCAATAATTGCTGAGGCATCCGCGCATGTAACTGTCAAGACGTGCGCGTTCTGCACTGATGTAGATTTCTTTTCTTCGTTTAATCGCCTGAAAACACCAGAAATAAAAAGAAATGCACTCGATGCGCATTATCAGTTTCCCAATTCCACTATAACATGTGTAAAATAGAAATAAAACACCGGGTTGCCTCCCGGTAAGCGCCTTTGTTTTACGTCCTTGGATGGACATTACCTCTTGCTAGGTAGAATATACTGGCTCCGCCAGTTCAACGTCCTCAGTAGTTGCCTCAAATCCATCATAGTATGGCTTGACTCTTTGCCCGTTCACTTTGAAACTCTCTCCTCCTTCGGGTCCTCGCAATTCCAACGCCCCATGATTGTACACCCTTACAATGACGTATGGACCTGTCCAACGAGAACGCAACTTCCTAGGCATAAGTCTTAATCTTGAGGAAAATAAGAGTACCTTTTGCCCCACTTCATAGCTGCGCCTCAATATGTGCTTGTCATGGTACATTTTCGCTCTCGCTTTGTAGTCTGACTGGCTCTCATAAGCCTCTAAGCGGAGCTCCTCCAACTCACTCAACTGTAGCGTTCTTTCAATCCTTGCATTGGTTAGATCAAAGTTGCATGTTTTAATTGCCCAAAAAGCCTTATGTTGTACCTCAACCGGGAGGTGACAAGCTTTCCCATAAACCAGTCTAAAAGGGGACATTCCAATTGGCGTTTTATAGGCGTTCCTGTAAGCCCACAATGCCTCTTCAAGTCGTATTGGCCATTCCTTTCTCGACGGCTTCACCATCTTCTCTAGTATAGACTTGATCTCTCGGTTCGACACCTCAGCTTTCCCATTGGTTTGAGGGTGGTAGGCGGTGGATACTTGATGAATAACACCAAAGTGTTTGAACACCGACGCGACGGAACGATTGCAAAAGAGTGACCCTTGGTCACTGATCACCGCCTTTGGTACTCCATACCTACAGAAGATATTAGTACGCAAGAAATCCACCACCGTCTTACCATCATCATGTTTGGTGGCCTTAGCTTCGACCCACTTAGATACATAATCAACAGCAACCAATATATATTGTAAACCATATGCAGAGGGAAATGGTCCCATAAAATCAATACCCCATATATCAAATATCTCATCAACAACAATGGACATTTGAGGCATTTCATTTCTAGCAGAAATATTCCCTACGCGTTGACACCTATCACATGCTTTGCAATGGTTATATGCATCTCTAAACAAGTGTGGCGAATAGAAGCCACTATCAAGTATCTTCCTAGATGTTCTCTTCAGTCCAAAATGACCACCACACGCATGTTCATGACAAAAAGCAAGCACAGAAGAAATCTCAGAATCAGACACACACTTTCTAACAACTTGATCCGAACCAATTTTCCACAAATAGGGGTCATCCCAAATATAATATCTCGAATCATGTTTAAGCCTCAAACGTTGAGCAATAGTGAATGACGAAGGAAACTTACCTCCCACCAGGTAGTTAACTATGTTAGCATACCATGGTGCCTTTTCTTGAACAGCAAATAAATACTCGTCCGGGAATGTTTCGGTTATAGCTCCGGTTTCCTCCTCTCTCACTATTTGGCTCAAGTGATCGGCCACGGTGTTCTCAATGCCCTTCTTGTCTTTTATTTCCACATCAAACTCTTGTAGCAAGAGGATCCATCTAATCAGCCGCGGCTTTGACTCCTTCTTCGTCATCAAATAGCGAATGGCTGCATGATCAGAAAAGACAACAATTTTAGAACCAAGTAAATAAGGGCGAAATTTTTCCAAAGCAAATATAACAGCTAAAAGCTCTTTTTCGGTCATGGAATAATTTTGCTGAGCCGCGTCAAGCGTCCTAGACGCGTAATGGATCACTACAGGCTTCTTTTCCTTCCTTTGCCCTAGCACCGCTCCAACTGCGTAGTCGCTAGCATCACACATTATTTCGAAGGGTTGTGTCCAATCCGGTGCTTGAATGATGGGTGCACTAGTTAGTGCAGCCTTAAGATCATCGAATGCTGCCTTGCATTCCTCTGTAAACTCAAATGGTACATCCTTTTGCAGCAATCTAGAGAGAGGCAAATAATCAAACAATGTTTCTCCACGTCCTTGTCTAAGCATAGAGAGCTCCTTTCTTGTTTGAGCCGCCTTCGAATGGGAGTAGTACTTGTCCATGAATTTTCTTTGCAATTGATCCCATGATGTTATAGAACCTGAAGGCAAAGACATTAACCAAGATTTAGCTTGACTTTCTAATGAAAAAGGAAATGTCTTTAGTTTAAAAATATTTTCTGGAACCGATGCTGATTTCATGGACATGCAAACTCCATGAAATTCCTTCAAGTGCCTTAGGGGGTTCTCCTCGGGCATTCCTCCAAACTTGGGCAAGTGATGAATCACCCCACTCTTTATCTCGATGCCATCTGCGTCCTCATCCAACCTAATGCACCAAGGTGCCTCATCAATAAATGGGGCGCAGACTCCTCTCATGGTGCGTCCCAAATCCCGACGCCTCGCTAGCTGTCCATGTTGGTTTCCTCCACCGAGGTACTGTCGATCCAACTCAGCCTCGTAATCATCGTAATTCTCGTGTCTAGCTGCACGATGTCTAGCAAATTCATTCACATATTGCTGATTTCTGGGGGGTGGTACTCTTTGATCAACAGCGGGCAATCCTTGCCTCCGTTCTCAAATGTTATCCCCTTGCACACTACTTTGCTCTTCATTATCACCATCAACACTTCTCTGCGACATTGTTACTTAAACAGAGAGTAATCAAGTGACAAAATAAAAGACAGTAAAATAAACTAAAAGAAATACAATACTTAGTAGATTCTTCGTTACCGATCCCCGGCAACGGTGCTAAAATTTGACGGGCGTTGTCGTACCCGTCAAAAATAATTATTTCTTATCTCTCCGACTAGCTTGTGGTAAGTCGGGTCGTATCCACAGAGATCGGTGTGAGAACCTGTTTACTAAGCACAAAAGTAACAATGGGGGGGGAGTAAATCTCGAACAAGTAAATAAAGCGCAAGTAGCAACAACACGATCAATTATCAATAGAGAAACCGTCACATAAATTCAAGTATCGAATATTAAAGAACAGTGCAAGCTAGAACTTTCGATTGGGATGCAAGACTAAATCATGGACCAAACCGTTTTGATTTCTAATGTTTTACAACTTATAGCTCCCCGCTAGGTTGCACTACAAGTTGTCCTAGGGTGTCAATCCTAGTGGTATGTTACTTGTGTCCTAGTTTACTATCCCCGCTAGGTTGCTAGTAAACTTTGATAATCGAAATTAACACACAAACATTAGCTCCCCGCTAGGGTTCCACTCATGCTAGCATATCAAATTCATAACATTGCATAGTAATATAGCGCAAAACATAGAAATTCAATATAAGTCTCAAGTCAATACATCACAATTTCAAGTTCTAGCCTACACAAATGAGTTTAGCTACCCATGGTAATAGAATACATAATCGAGTTTTGTAATGAAATGAAATAGAAAGTACTGATGACAATAGGAATCAATGGAGTGTATCTCCTGCTGGGATAATGATGTCTAGACAAATGCTTCTTAGAACCAATCAGTTCTTCCTCAATTTCACACGGACAAAAGCTGGCAGTCGAACCCCAAAGTCACACGGCCAAAAAAAGATGATGATTTCTTCTTTTCTCTTTTCTTTTTTCTCTTTTCAATTCCAACTCCTCGAATTCCCTTCTCCTCTTCCCCAATGCGGCTCTTCGATTTTCTCTCTGTTTTCTCTCGACAATGCAAATCAGAAATTTAGGAAATTTGACAGCTGTCATTACTCACGGACGCCTGACAGAACCGCTCGTCGTCAAAGCGATTGTGCAAGTAAATTTATAATAGTCCGCTACTCGCAACTATACTACTGGGTAGTACTGGGTAAGTAGGGGTCGAACCCAAGGGAACTAGGGGAATAATTGTTCTTCGGGGGGAATTACGCAGTGTGGGAGCGTGTTTAAGGTCGGTTGGTTGGTTTTAAAGCTACCAGCTATTTTGATTGATTGATTGGTTGGTTGGTTGATTTTAATACTGGAAAGTAAATGACAGTTTATAATTAAAGAGAAATGTTCGGTTTTAGGGGACTTGTATTATATCCTGTTTATCATTGACCATTAGTGAATCATCTAAGTATTCAAACGGTGAATCGAGGCTAGTTACAGCTCAAGACTTGCAACACCGGTTTAAAGCAACTCCTGTTCTATTTCAGTCTAGCGCCAATACCCTAAGGTATGCTAGCCTGGGTGCATCCACCTGATCTCACAGTTACGCTCGACCAGATGGGGTTTAGGATGAGTCGAACTCCTCAGATAGCTTTGCTTGTTACAGCTTCCACTACCTGAGTATGCTCACGAATTCCCACAGAAGAGCTTTGCTTGTTACAGCATCCACTCAACCTTGGAAACTCTGACTATATATGGCACATAGAAAAAGTTTTGAATACTAAGACTATACACTAAGTTAATAGTCTAAAACATTTTATAATACAAGTGCGCCCCTTAGACCAAACTACTAGTTTAGCTACTATTCATCGTGCTAAACATTATACTAAGGAATTAAAGACAACAGTTAAATAAATACTAAAAATAATACTTACAACCGTTGAAGCGCCAAGGGAGCTTTCCTTTATTTCCAAAGCAAAATTACAACGTTACAAATATTACAACTTCTAGAGAGAGAAGTGAAATTGGAAATTGGTGTGTGAAATGAGGAGGAGGAGCTCCTCCTTTTATAGCCCAAAGGGGAGGAGATGGGTGGTGGAGATGGTGGACATGTGCATTTGATCCAAGGGAGGAGAAGGGAGGAGGAGGAGGAGGTGACATGTGGAGGAATAGTAAAGCCGCTGGTCCCTCCTCCCATAGCCGCCGGTTGCCGGTGGCCCAAGGGGGAGGAGCTCTTCCCTTGGCCACCACTTCATCAAGTGGCCGGTCATCCTTGCCCAATGTGTGAGTTTGTACAGTTTTGTGCAGTCTTTTCACAAAACTGTAAATGTGTTTCTTCCCCGGGCTGTCTTGACTCCACTCCTGATTCTTCTGATTAATTTGTTCTGGTCAATTCAACGTCAGGATCCTTGATATTTCTTCAGTCGACATATGATCTTGACCTTGGATTGACTCTTGTTATCTTTTCAGCATAAAATCCTCTCCTTAGCGTGTTTTCACTTCAGTCTCTAAAATGCCCTGTGGAAATATATCGGGACTAACACGTATAAGTTAGATAGACAAACAGTCTAATTAAGGGGGTTTTACTGTGTTTCTGACTCGTATAACTTTGGTCCATCAGATTACCCCCCACTTTTAGTTGTTCGTCCCGAACAATGCTATTAAAGGGCGTAAGTTTTAAGTTTGGCTTTGGAATATGAAAATTAGACTGTGGTACTCGATCTATCCTAATTCATGCATTGCTTACTTATTACCAAATTAAACTGTGTAAATAAATAGAAGAAACTTAATACTTGTACCTCCGTGCTGAGATGCAAATTATATTGGATGTCTCGGGAGATAGCCCTTTTTAGGCTCCTGGACTGCAATCTTCGGATCGTCTCGTACTATATGGTTTTCTTGTAGCTTTCTCTAGCACATGATTCGATTCGGGTTTCAGTGAGTTGAGCCTTTTTGATTTTCTTCTTTGGCGAGGGACTGCTTTTTTGTTGTAGTGAATCGGCCTTTGGCCTTTGATTTGACTTTTTTGAGTACTTCACTTTTGCTCGGTTAAAACCTTCACAATTTTGGGCCTTTGGCCTCTTTTGATTTTCTTCTTTGAGTTTTTCGCCTTTTTGTGACTGCTAGTCCATTTTCTCAAGCCTTTTTGGGAGGTCCAATCATCGCCCGCAAGCCTATGGAAATACCTCCCCGCTCCTCTTGTCTTTGTCGTTTTGCGCGGGTCAAGATGAGGGTCGCTCATCTATTTTCTCGGCTATTTTGACTAGAGAGAGGACAGTCTGATTCCCGTCCTCGCCTTTGCATAGATGCTTCTTGGCGGAGTTGACTTCAATTATTCACTAAAAACCCGAAGTGCAGCCTCCACTGACTTCGAAAACCATATAGTTTGATCTGATCCTTTGATTGCTTGCCAAGCCTCTCTAGGGCAGTTTATATCAACTCCACATCCCTAGTTATCTCAGCATAAAGGACAAATGGAAAGTTACATTCTAAGTTTTTAAACAGTTTGAATTTTCACAAGGTTAATGCATGCATTATGATTTATCTTTTTCACATTCTTAAGTTCATATTTTCAAAAAGGTACTTATTAAAAAAAGAAAATCAGCTGCATGTTATTTATGTACACAGGTGGTTCTCACCCCCCCACTTTTGAACGAAGGCGTGCCTTAGTTCAAAAGTCATGCAAGCTTAAAACTAAATACTGAATTTAAATGACAGAAATTAAAGTGCGGAAAAGTAAGATAGTGTCGGGTTACCTCCCGACCAGTGCACTTGTTTAACGTCGTTGGCTCGACGATACCTCGTTTGTGGTTCATTGGTTTGGGTCCCATGGGTGGCTGAGGTCAAATTTCTTGATTCCACCGACTTTGATTCTTGCGGTGAGTCTTCCTGATTTTTTAGCAGATGACGGGTTTAGGTCCAGTTCTGATGGTATCTCCTTGCAACGTCTCTGAGAAGGCGAGGGACCTTTCACTATTAGCTTTTTGAACTGGGTGTTCTCCTGTTTAGGGCTGCCTTGTCCAGTCATGGCGAAAGCGTGCTCCATGAAGGAGTCATTCTGCTCAGGCCCTTTTCCCATTCTCCTTTGAGCTTCTTCTTGGATCGCATAGTTCGCGGCGACTTGCTCATTAATTAAAGGGAAAAGTCGGGAAGGCCTCATGAGGCTTGGTTCTGCCTCGTAATGTTGGTTCGTGAAGAACTGATCGTAGATAGTCTCAGCTTCCTGGGTAATGATAGTCGGGTATGGAATAGGCAGTTCGTCGGTGGTATTCTGGACTTCTACTTCGTTGCTTCCGGTGCTTTCCATGTCTGATTCCTCGGATGGTTCGGGAGTCTCTTCTGACGGCTCGGTGGTTTCTTCTTTGTCAGCCTCAGGGTCAGCTTCTTCTGTCTGCATTTCCTCGTCAGTGTGGGGAACTCGTCTTGTGGCAGCGGCTAGGCCACTTATCAGGTACCATATGTCTGCAATGGTGAGGTTTGCGGCAGACCTTCTCATAGCTTCGTTGACTCTTCCCAGCTCTTCGGACCTCATCCCACGAAGAAATTTTTGGAGAAGAATTTTCTTCGTAAATCCATGGTGCGGGCAGCTTGAGACGATGGCATCGTAGTTCATGTAGTATTCGTCCAAAGTCTCATCTTGGGATTGTTGAAGGTTCAGGATCTTCTCGCGGGTTTCTTGGCGTAAAGATGGTGGGGAGAATTCTTTCAGGAACGGAACGCAGAGGTCTACGAAATGTTCTGCACTGCAAGCGGTGGATGTGTAGTACCATATCGTGGCGAAGTCGGTTAGAGAGAATTTAAAGCATTTCAGCCTAAATTCTTCTAACACTTCGTTTTCAGGTTTGATGTTGTGGCAGACTTGGTGGAAGTTTCGGCAGTGCTGTACAGGGTCTTCTCCCTCCGTTCCTCCGAACAGGGGCAGAAATCGCGTTGTCCATGCATGCGTAACGGGTAATGACATAGGAAAAAGAAAGAAAAAGAAAGGGGAGGGAAGAACAGTTATTCGATGACTAGTTCCCCGACAACGGCGCCAATTTGACAGAACCGCTCGTCGTCAAAGCGATTGTGCAAATAAATTTATAATAGTCCGCTACTCGCAACTATACTACTGGGTAGTACTTGGTAAGTAGGGGTCGAACCCAAGGGAACTAGGGGAATAATTGTTCTTCGGGGGGAATTACGCAGTGTGGGAGCGTGTTTAAGGTCGGTTGGTTGGTTTTAAAGCTACCAGCTATTTTGATTGATTGATTGGTTGGTTGGTTGATTTTAATACTGGAAAGTAAATGACAGTTTATAATTAAAGAGAAATGTTCGGTTTCAGGGGACTTGTATTATATCCTGTTTATCATTGACCATTAGTGAATCATCTAAGTATTCAAACGGTGAATCGAGGCTAGTTACAGCTCAAGACTTGCAACACCGGTTTAAAGCAACTCCTGTTCTATTTCAGTCTAGCGCCAATACCCTAAGGTATGCTAGCCTGGGTGCATCCACCTGATCTCACAGTTACGCTCGACCAGATGGGGTTTAGGATGAGTCGAACTCCTCAGATAGCTTTGCTTGTTACAGCTTCCACTACCTGAGTATGCTCACGAATTCCCACAGAAGAGCTTTGCTTGTTACAGCATCCACTCAACCTTGGAAACTCTGACTATATATGGCACATAGAACAAGTTTTGAATACTAAGACTATACACTAAGTTAATAGTCTAAAACATTTTATAATACAAGTGCGCCCCTTAGACCGAATTACTAGTTTAGCTACTATTCATCGCGCTAAACATTATACTAAGGAATTAAAGACAACAGTTAAATAAATACTAAAAATAATACTTACAACCGTTGAAGCGCCAAGGGAGCTTTCCTTTATTTCCAAAGCAAAATTACAACGTTACAAATATTACAACTTCTAGAGAGAGAAGTGGAATTGGAAATTGGTGTGTGAAATGAGGAGGAGGAGCTCCTCCTTTTATAGCCCAAAGGGGAGGAGATGGGTGGTGGAGATGGTGGACATGTGCATTTGATCCAAGGGAGGAGAAGGGAGGAGGAGGAGAAGGGAGGAGGAGGAGGAGGTGACATGTGGAGGAATAGTAAAGCCGCTGGTCCCTCCTCCCATAGCCGCCGGTTGCCGGTGGCCCAAGGGGGAGGAGCTCTTCCCTTGGCCACCACTTCATCAAGTGGCCGGTCATCCTTGCCCAATGTGTGAGTTTGTACAGTTTTGTGCAGTCTTTTCACAAAACTGTAAATGTGTTTCTTCCCCGGGCTGTCTTGACTCCACTCCTGATTCTTCTGATTAATTTGTTCTTGTCAATTCAACGTCAGGATCCTTGATATTTCTTCAGTCGGCATATGATCTTGACCTTGGATTGACTCTTGTTATCTTTTCAGCATAAAATCCTCTCCTTAGCGTGTTTTCACTTCAGTCTCTAAAATGCCCTGTGGAAATATATCGGGACTAACACGTAGAAGTTAGATAGACAAACAGTCTAATTAAGGGGGTTTTACTGTGTTTCTGACTCGTATAACTTTGGTCCATCAAAGCCTCTTGAATTTTGTTACCCGCGGACGTCTTGATATTATTGATAAATCAATAGACCTCCGCGCCCTTAATCCTTGAGCCGTCCGCGGTTTGCACTGTTGAAAACTCCAAAGCTTCGGTCTTCATTTCTTTCCGCGCAGAACATCTTCTAATAGGCTCTCTTTAGCCGGTATTCCTTCCATGGTCTCCGAGTGTACCTGAGAATGAAAACTACACACAGGTAGTGAAATAATATACAGATAACACTAAGAGACGGGGTTTAAACATAAAAAATAGTCGTACAACTACGACTTATCACGCTTGCAACTGTGTCATTCAGCTTCTTGTTGACTTTGATCAGTAGCAACCACTTCTCATATAGATCTTTATATGTCTGAGCCAAAGATTCCTGCGTGAGTTCTTCATTATCACTGTCTGAGAGGTCTTCAGCTGGGAGTTCCAACGGAGATGGTACTGTTCCACTGGCGTTATTGCATTCACCCAGAGTTGTGACGAAATCCACAAAGTTGGTGGTTTCACCTCCTTCTTTTTCTTCGTCTGACTCACTGTCACTGAAGCTAGCGACCATTGCCTTCTTCCTAATGAGAGTATTTGCACATTATGAAGCAATATGGCCGAAACCCCTGCATTCATGACACTGAATCTCTTCCTTTCCTTTGTCAGAGGAGTCTTGCTTCACATCACTGGACCTTGATCTGCTGGTTTTCCAGTTTCTGAAGCTAGTTGATGAAGACTGACCTTGTTCTGGACCACGCCTGTTGATTTTCCTCACCATTCTTCCAAAGTTCTATGCCATCATAGCCAGTTGCTCAGTGGTGCAGCCAGCATCTAGTTTGTCTTCTGCCATGTCTGCTTTTAGGGTGATTCCCTTCATATCTCCGGTCTAGAAATCATGATTGATCTCGTAAGTTCTGAGAGAACCCATCAGTTCGGCCAGCTTCAGTTTGGTGATGTCATGCATTTCCTCAATGGCCGTGACCTTCATGGCAAATCTCGGGGGAAGTGATCTTAGGACTTTACTAGCCAATCTTTCTTCATCGATGGGTTTCCCTAGTGCAGACACTTCGTTGGACAGTTCCAGAACTTTGGTGTTGTACTCAGTGATGGTTTCACTCTCCTTCATCTTCATCTCTTCGAACCTGGTTGTGACAGCCTGCATGCGAGAGTTGCGAACTTTGTCTGTTCCTTCATAGGCTGTTTGGAGGATATCCCACGCTTCCTTAGCTACTTCACAGTTGATGATCAGCTTGATGGCGTTTTCATTTACTGCAGAGAAGATTGCATTCATAGCCTTTGAATTTCCCATAGATGCTTTGTCCTCCTCCTCTGTCCACAGAGCTTCGGGTTTTGGAACCGGTTCTCCAATGAGGTTGTTCATCATGGGTTCAGTCCAACCTTTCAGTACTGCCTTCTAAGCCCTTTCATCTAGAGATTTCAGAAAGGATCTCATCACGGGCTTCAAGGTGGCATAGTTTGGTCCTTCAAGTAGTGGAGGTCTGGTGATGCTTTGTCCTTCCTTCAGAGTCATCTTGAACAGTTCAGGATCCCACTCAGTGTGTCGAGTGTTTGCTCTGATACCAGTTGAAATTCTATCCCCTGTTCAAGCTTGTGTTCAAGGTACAGTTGAGACAGACCTTGAACTCCTTTCACAACAGTTCAGTAGACAAAACAAAAACAGTAGCACACACAGAATGATAACCCAGTTCGGCTACGCCTACTCTGGGGGATTTCCCACACCCTAGAAGGGACAACAAATCTTTATTACGAGTTTAGAGCTTACACATGGACTTACACTTACACCTTGTAATTGTCTCTCAGATTTGCAACCGAGGTTCACCGCAGTTCCCCTCGATCCCCTTCGTTCAAACCTTCTGTCCAAACGTGCTCGACCTTCTCCAGAAGCTCAGATGCTTTCTCTCGAAAGCTAGTTCACCTTTGTTGTGTGCGGCAGCATGATCGCTTCCAGGCAGTCTGAGTTGCACTTGCTAAGACTGCTCTTGCACCGATGAGTTTCCAATGGGGAAATGATAGGCGTCGTTGTACCTGTGCAAAAACATTTATAATTCCGACTAGCAAGTGGTAAGTCGGGTCGAATCCACAGAGATCGGTTGAGAATCTGTTTCACTAAGTAAAAACGTAACAATGGGGGGTTTTGAATTCAAACAATTAAATAACGCAAGTAAGCAAGAATGATCGCTAGAGCAATCATCACACAAATCCAAGTATCAAATATAAAGAACAGTGCAACTAGAACTCTCGACTATGATGCAAGACTAAATCATTAACCTAACCGTTTTGATTTCTAATGTTTTACAACTTATAACTCCCCGCTAGGTTGCACTACAAGTTGTCCTAGGGTGTCAACTCCTAGTGGTATATTACTCGTATCCTAGTTTGCTATCCCCGCTAGGTTGCTAGTAAACTGTAATAATCGGAATTAACAAACTAACAAAAGCTCCCCCGCTAGGGTTCCACTTATGCTAGCATATCAAATCCATAAACAATGCATAGTAATATAACGCAAAACATAAAGATAAATATAGGTCTCAAGTCAAAACATCACAATGTCGAGTTCTAGCCTACACGTATGAGTTTAGCTACTCATCGCAATGGAATACATAATCGTTATTGAGTAAGATGACATGAAAATACTAATGTCGAATAATCCTCCAAGCTTTCTTCAAATGGAACCCTAATCCGAGAGTTCTCTACTCTATTTCGTGTCTCTTTTCTCTTCTGAAATTCGAGGTCTGGTCGCCTCTGGTCGCTTAGGGTTTCGTGCTTCTAATTATCCTTTTATAATTCCCGAGATGCCAAAACGAAATTAGGAAATTTCGACTTGCCAGCTTTCCCCGCGGACGTCTCCAACATTTACTGTCCGCGGACGTCTCTTGCATTATGGTAATTGTTCATACGTCCGCGCCATTAATTCTTCATACCTCCGCGGTTTGCACTGACAAAAATTCCAAGTGTTTCGGACTTCATTTCTTTCCGCGCCAAACATCTTCAAATAGGCTCCTTTTAGCCGGTATTCCTTCCATGGTCTCCGAGTGTACCTGAGAACGAAAACTACACACAGGTAGTGAAATAATATACAGGTAACACTAAGAAATGGGGTTTTAACATATAAAATAGTCGTACAACTACGACTCATCAAACTACCCCACACTTGAACTTGTTCGTCCCGAACAAGAACAAAGTCATAGAACGAATTACAATGTACTAGTCATGCTAACTGTTACATCTCAATCTCAAATACAGCAATTAATCTTATCATGCTTAAGATTCTAACAATGTGAGTATAGATAGATTTTTCGATACTTGTTACCTCGCGAGTTGCAATTCAAACGACCTTGGATGTTTGGGAGATAGTCCTTTATAGATACCACAGACATTGCATTCTTTTCTGAGTTTTGGTCTTTAGATGGAGTCAGCGGCTTTCTCTGACACATGATTTATTCACTGCTTTCATACCGTTGAGTCTTGAATTCTTTAACTTGTATGGACTTTGATAAACGACACATCTTTGCTTGAATCAATCAGATTTCTGATTTTTTCTTTTTTTTTCTACTTGATGGTTTTGCCTTCGGCTTTTGAATTTGTTTCTTGTCCACATAATCATTTGTGCCCTTGAACCACTCCAATCATAGCCTTCGGATAACAGCATAGGAGTACGTCCTGCTCTTTTCTCATCCTCGTCTTTTCTGCATGAGGCAAGGTAGGGGCTACCCACCCATTCCCAGCTACTTCGACTAGAGATGGAAAGTTCATTTTCTCTGTCCCGCCACCACTTCGAACGCATGAATAAACTTGTATACTTGGTGACGGAGCTACTCTCAGGGCTAGGCTAGTGAAGCGTCAACCTCCACCGCTTTTCTCAATCATCAGAACCAAAAACTCAGAACTTCCTGCAATTTGCCGTACCTTTCTAGGACATTTCTGTCAACTCCACATCCATGCATAGCACAACTCGAAAGAACAAAGCATCGAAATTTTTTTTATTTTTGCATTTTTAGTCAAATGAGCACCATAGTCATAAAAACTGGAAATGAGATTTTTGACATATGAGAAAAGCATAGCAGTACATCATCATTTCATCACGACACATAACTGACTCTATAACATCCCACCCCACACTTAAATGGACACGTGTCCTCACGGAATCATTCAAGAGATGAGATGTGTATCAAATAGACTCACACTAAATAGACTCAACAGACTCAAATAAAAATACAAAGAAATAAATAAAAAGCAAAAGGAACTGGTACTCCCCTAATAGTCTGGTGGTGGTGGTTGCTGCAATTTACCCTCTACGATGCACCGCGGACGCCTCCTGTATTTGGTTCCACGGACGTCTGATGATTTAGTAATAATTGTTCAGGCGTCCGCGCAGGTAATTGTCAAGACGTGCGCGATATGCACTGACTTAGAATTTTTTCCTTCGTTTAATCACCTGAAAACACCAGAAATAAAAAAAATGCACTCGAGGCGCATTATCAGCTTCCCAATTCCACTAATTAACCTACTCCTAACATGTGTAATGTAAAACACACCGGGTTGCCTCCCGGTAAGCGCCTTTGTTTTACGTCCTTGGCTGGACATTACCTCTTTTCGGGATCACAAGTTAGGATCCCATGGCTGCTCCAAGTCAAACTTCTTTACTTTCTTGTGATACTTATAGCCCCCAACGAGTGGTATTCTCGTGTCTCTCCATCCTGGTTTCCATCCAAACGTGCCATGTCTCGGTCGCTTCCTCGTGTATGGACGGTCGGAATCCTCGTGAACATGGAAGTTTGATGTCTTTCCAGCAAACGCAAGCGACGACATTTTTGTTCCCATGTCATTCTTGGTCCTTTTTGCCACGATGACCGATTGTCCCAGAATGAGTGCAAGAGGACCGTTATCGCTGGCATCTCCCATCTGCAAAATGTAAGAATCAACATCACGGGTGATTGTGAGAGAACCTGAGTCCTTACACTTTTCGAGCGACGCTTGTTGACTCGTGGCGAGTGGGTGCTCTATCATTGGCTCTTCCGGCTCATGCTTCACCTCCAACTCATCTTCGAGCTCATCTTTATCGATCGTGTGGTCCATAGGAGCTATCACCTGCATTGGGAATAGTAGAGGGGTGTTAGAATTTGGAATTTTGTTACCTGAAACTAGGAAGTCCGCGCACGTCTCTTGCATTTCATCCGCGGACGTCTCTATGTTTTGTAGTAATTCAATAGGCGTCCGCGCGTTAATTGTTGAGACGTCCGCGTTCTCCACTGAGGGCGAATCTTCATTCAGCTCTTCTTCTCGCATTTCGTAAACGGCGCTGGAAAGCTGACATACTTGCTTCTTTAGCTCTTTAACGTCTTCAGCTTGTTGGCCCATCTGTCGATCGAGCTCTTTGAACATGCCTCTCATTTCTTCTCTAAATTCCTTGATCGGGTCCTTCATCTCATGTTTATCTTCCTCGTTGTCTTCGTCATCACGAATTGCCTCATCCATCCTATTGCACCATGGTGTCTCATCAATATACGACGCATAAAATCCTCTCATAGTGCGTCTCGAATCCCGACGCCTAGGTAACTGTCCATATCGATTTCCTCCACTGAGGTATTCTCGATCCAACTCATCCTCGTAATCCTCGTATCTAGCTGCACGAGGTCTAGCATACTCATTCACGAATTTTTGATTTCTGGGGGGTGGTAGTCTTCGATTAACATCGTCGTCATAAACTGGTTCACTATAATAGGAATACATAGCAACCCATAAAACCAAACAAAAACAAAAAAAGACAATAAAATAAAAATAAAAGAAATAAATACTTAGTGAGATTCTTCTTTACCAATCCCCGGCAACGGTGCCATTTTGACAGGCGTCGTTCTACCTGTGCAAAAACATTTATAATTCCGACTAGCAAGTGGTAAGTCGGGTTGAATCCATAGAGATCGGTTGAGAATCTGTTTCACTAAGTAAAAATGTAACAATGGGGCGTTTTGAATTCAAACAATTAAATAACGCAAGTAAGCAAGAATGATCGCTAGAGCAATCGTCACACAAATCCAAGTATCAAATATTAAAGAACAGTGCAAGCTAGAACTCTCGACTATGATGCAAGACTAAATCATTAACCTAACCGTTTTGATTTCTAATGTTTTACAACTTATAGCTCCCCGCTAGGTTGCACTACAAGTTGTCCTAGGGTGTCAATCCTAGTGGTATATTACTCGTATCCTAGTTTGCTATCCCCGCTTGGTTGCTAGTAAACTGTGATAATCGGAATTAACAAACTAACAGAAGCTCCCCCGCTATGGTTCCACTTATGCTAGCATATCAAATCCATAAACAATGCATAGTAATATAACGCAAAACATAAAGATAAATATAGGTCTCAAGTCAAAACATCACAATGTCGAGTTCTAGCCTACAAGTATGAGTTTAGCTACTCATCGCAATGGAATACATAATCATAATTGAGTAAGATGACATGAAAATACTGATGTCGAATAATCCTCCAAGCTTTCTTCAATTGGAACCCTAATCCGAGAGTTCTCTACTTTATTTCGTGTCTCTTTTCTCTTCTGAAATTCGAGGTCTGGTCGCCTCTGGTCGCTTAGGGTTTCGTGCTTCTAATTATCCTTTTATAATTCCCGAGATGCCAAAACGAAATTAGGAAATTTCGAGCTGTCCCCGCGGACGTCTCCTGCATTTGCTGTCCGCGGACGTCTCTTGCATTATGGTAATTGTTCATACGTCCGCGCCATTAATTCTTCAGACCTCCGCGGTTTGCACTGACAAAAATTTCGGTCGCTCGACTGAAGAGAAGCTTAACAGAGCACAAGGCGCCAGTCGCTCGACTCGCAGCATTAGTCGGTCGAGTTGGCAAGCACCTCAGATGGCCTTCCATGCGCCTCCATCGAGTCGGTCGACCGGACCAGCCAGTCGATCGACTGGGAAACTCCTTCGTCAGCAACATTTTCAGCATCAGTCGACCGACTGGGAAAACCAGCTCCCGCCAGTCGACCGACTGGAGCTACAGTGCCGGAAACCCTAATGTTGGCTATAAATAGAAACTTTTGGGGATTTTCAAAGGGGACTTTTTGGTATGGATTTTGAGGAGACCTACACTGATTTCAAGGTGGATTGAGTGGAGAAGAAGATCAACAACAAGGATTCTCATACTCTTCAATCTCATATTGGTTTTAGACTCCTAAACTCCATCTCTTTCATTTGTTTTGCTTGTAATCTCACCATGAGTGAGTAGTGACTTTGATTGGGGATTATGGATCCCCTAGACATGTTGTGACATTGTGAACACTATAGATGCTAATGATGATTGAGTTTGCACATGAATCTTCTTCATTTGAACTTAATGTTTCAAGTTGCCCATAAGTTGTTTGTGAAATGTCCTCAATGGGAACTTTGCTTGATCTCATGTTTGATGTAGCTCACGTTGATCAATATGACTTCAATGAAATGAATGAAGAAGCATTAGAGTCTTTGTGTTACATGGCGACACCTAAATTCTAATGAGAATGGCTTGAACTTAACAAGAATGTGTTTATCTAGTCAATAGAGCGCGAGTGTGAGACTAGACATGCATGTTCTATAGGGCCAATAGAGCGCGAGTGTGAGGTCCTATGCGAGGTGTAACCCCTTCATTCTAAGTTGTAGCGCGAGTTGAACTTAGCTTGAATGTTGCATGGATAAATTCTACTCATGTGCATGTAAATTCATCATTGGCATCCAATATCATTGTCACAATAATTGTCTAGGTGGGGAAGTAATCCCTAGTCATCTTTTAATCGATTGTTTACTTGTTTCATTGTTTAAAATCTCCTCTGGATAGTAAAAACTTTCTATCAACCTCTTACGAGGAACAAATCCCCCCCAAACCACAAACGTTCTAAATTGAATCTTTAGCACCATTAGTTTAATCACCTATCTTTTGGGTACGACCTCGGATTTCCCGAGTCAATATAAATTGTTTTGATTAATCGTGACTAGCAATAGTATTTGTATTCTATTCGAATATTTCCGCTAAATTACAACCGATCATTTCTCCACGTCCTTGTCTAAGCATAGAGAGATCATTTCTTGTTTGATCCGCCTTCGAATGGGAGTAGTACATGTCCATGAACATCCTTTGCATTTGATCCCATGAAATAATCGAACCTGAAGGCAAAGACATTAACCAAGATTTAGCTTGATTTACTGAAGAAAAAGGGAATGCCTTTAATTTAAAAATATTTTCCGGAACCGATGCCGATTTCATGGACATGGAAACTCCATGAAATTCCTTCAAGTGCCTTAGGGGGTTCTCATCGGGCATTCCTCCAAACTTGCGCAAGTGGTGTATCACCCCACCCTTTATCTCGATATCTTTTGCGTCCTCATCCAACCTAATGCACCAAGGTGCCTCATATATATACGGCGCACAAACTCCTCTCATAGTGCGTCGCAAATCCCGACGCCAAGCTAACTGTCCATATTGGTTTCCTCCACCGAGGTATTCTCGATCCAACTCATCTTCGTAATCCTCGTGTCTAGCTGCACGAGGTCTAGCATACTCATTCACAAATTGCTGATTTCTGGATGGTGGTACTCTTTGATTAACAGCGGGCAGTCCTTGCCTCTGTTCTTGCATGTTATCTCCTAGTACACTCCTTCGCTCTTCATGATCACGTTCAACACTTCTCTGTGACATTGTTACTTAAAGAGAAAATAAGCAAGTGACAAAATAAAAGACAATAAAATAAAACTAAAAGAAAGAAATACTTAGTGAGATTCTTCGTTACCGATCCACGGCAACGGCGCCAAAATTTGACAGGCGTCGTAGTACCCGTCAAATATAATATTTTATAATTTCGACTAGCAAGTGGTAAGTCGGGTCGTATCCACAGAGATCGATACAAGAATATGTTCACTAAGTACGAGAGTGACAATGGAGTTGGAAATTTCAAACAAGTAAATAAAAACACAAGCAAGCAACATTGATCACTTATCAAAAGAGAAATCGTCACACAAATTCAAGTATAAAATATCAAAGAGTGGCGCAAGCTAGAACTTTCGACTGTGATGCAAGACCAAATCATGGACAAATCCGTTTTGATTTCTAATGTTCTACAACTTAGAGCTTCCCCGCTAAGGTTATACCCCCCGTTCTTGTTCTAGTACTTAATCTCGCGCTAGCGATAACCAAGACCCTAACTCTCTAGAGTTGCATGAAGATTTAAACAAGTTGTCCTAGGTTGTTTAATCCTAGTGGTATATTACTCGTGTTCTAGTTAGCTATCCCCGCTAGGTTGCTAGTAAACTTGACAATCAGAATCAACAAAGAAACAAAAGCTCCCCCGCTAAGGTTACACTCATGCTAGCAAATCAATTCCATAAATATTGCATAGTAATATGACACAAAACATAGAAATCAATATTGGTCTCAAGTCAGAACATCACAATTTCGAGTTCTAGCCTACACATATGAGTTTAGCTACTCATCACAAAGGAATACATCATCAAGTTTTTGAATGGAATGAAACGAAAATACTGATGACGAACTCTCCACCAAGTTGCAGCTCAACTCCAACACTTGAATCTAGCCAGGAATCCACGCTCAAGCTTCTTCAATTGGAATCCTTATCCAAGCCTTTTTCTCCCTTTTTCTCCCCCAAAAATCCCTCCTTCTTCTCTGATTTTTCTTGGCTTAAATCGGGAGCCAGCCTCTCAAGAATATGTCTCCTCGAATTCTGCTTCATCCTTCCTGAGATTGCAAATCCGAAATTAGGAAATTTGACTCCCAGCAGGACTCGAGGACGTCTTCGTCATTTAAATTCCGTGGAGGTTTGAACAATTATCAAAACTCTGTAGACCTCCCCGCATTTAGTCCGTCAGGCCTATGCGCTTTGCGTTGCCTCAAACTTCAAGCGCTTCAGACTTCATTTCTTCGATGCAAAACATCTTCTAATAGGCTCCCTTTAGCCGATATTCCTTCCATAGTCACCAAATGCACCTGAGAACGAAAACTATACACAGGTAGTGAAATAATACACAGGTAACCACTAAGAGATGGGGTTTTAACACAGAAAATAGTCGTACAACTACGACTTATCACATTTCAGGTGATTCGGAAGCTATACGAGGAAACTTGTGTAAAAGACGGCATTTTGTGCCAAAAACATCACATTGGCAGATCAGACATTTGGAACGACAGAGTGCTAGGAATTGATTGTTGTACAGAAAACTACGGGCTACATGGCGTTGCGTAGCTGACTCAATTGTCTACAACTCTCAAGTTCACACCTAGAGCATCCGAGTTCATTTAGATGGTCAAATCAAGAGTCGAAGTCGAGACACAGTAGGAACCGCGCCCACAGTAGACATTTGCGCAGTGTTAACGTTAAGTCTGGGAGCGGTCATAACGTAGAGGTTGGGCGCGGCCGCTGACATCAGCAACGCATTTGATGACATCAGCAAGTCAGAAAATTGGCAATTCAGCCCAAAAATAGATTTGGAAACCCAGTTTGATAATTCAACCCAAAAATTAGACTTGGAAACCCTAGGTTTTGCTATAAACAAGAGGCTTGGGTTAGGGTTTCCATCAACAATTATTCTACGACGTTTGAAGACGGCTTTGGGGGAGAAGGCGAAGCTTTCGACGAGAGAAGATACTTTCTTTCTACTTTTCATTATGTGTTTTACTTCAATTATGTGTAGCTAAACTCTTAATTCAGTTTAGGGTTTCGCATATCGTGACTATGTTTTGAGATTCTGTTCTTAATGCAATGTTATGTTTCTCTAGTTCTTGTGTTTATTCCATGAATTAATTTGTGAGGTTAAGTGGAAGCTTTGTCGCAAAGCTTAATCAAACAATTAATTCTTATCGTTACTATGTACTCGAAACTTTGTAGTAAAGGTAGATCGTAACATCTAGATTTAATAATACCTTTGTCGGAATATTGTGTTTAGGAAAGAACTAGAAGTCTAACACCTTTGTCGGGTTAGATTATGGTGTATCACCTTTGTCGGAATACTTTTGAATATTACCTTTGTCGGAATTCCACACTTAGAAACATAAGATTTGATATTTAGAAATCAATGATAAACATGTCACAAAAGAAACCCTAAGTTGAATATTCTCTCGGATTGGAAGTCTTCATTTATTTTTCTCTTTTGCACTCATTACTGCTAAAATCCCCCCCTTTTTTCTTATTTGTTTACAAAGATAGCTTCAACAACCAGTTCCCTTGGGTTCGACCCTGCTTGCAACTAGCTAGTTGTGCACAGGAGATTATAAATTTCAGTTTGACGCGTCAGACGACGCGCGTCAAATTTTGGCGCCGTTGTGGGGGTGCTGCGCTTCGGTGAAGTTGTTTCTTTTCTTTCTTTCTTTTTTTATTTTTATTTTTATTTAATTTTTGTTCTTTGCTACTTGCTGCATAATGTCTCGTGCAGGTAGTGTGGTTGGGGACAACAACAACGAGAACGACGAAGTTGGTGATGATCAGGTGGAGCTGTATCAACCGACGATGAAGTAGCTATCTGCCCCAAATTTTCAGAATATACCTTGGTGCATCAATGAGGGGCCAGACATGCAGGAAATCAAGATAAGGACTGCGGTAGTCCACTATCTACAGAAGTTTTCAGGTCGGCAAGGGGAATCAGCCACCAGGCATCTGCAGGATTTCCACGGCATCTGCCAGACTCTCCGACCCTATGGAGCCACAGTGGAGAATTTTAAACTTAAAGCTTTTCACTTTTCTTTAACTGACATGGCTCGATCTTGGTTTCTCTCTCTTCCTTCAGGTAGCATCAGGACATGGGACCAGATGCAGAAGAAGTTCCTTGACAAATACTACCCAACAGCTAAGGTAGGACAGGTTCGTAGACTGCTGCATGACCTCAGGCAAGGGCCTAATGAGTCGATGTATGACTATCTAGAGAAATTTAATGCCTTAGAGAAGAGCTGCTGCAACTTCGGACTTCCTGAGAAGCTGATAATCGAATACTTACTGGATGGGTTGAGACCACTCGACAGGATGCTGCTAGATGCCTCATCTAGAGGGACCATCATGAATCTGTCCCCAGCTGGAGTGCAAAATTTGATAGCTGAGGTGGCCAAGAATGCTAGATTCAGAGAGGAGGCCAGTCGTCATGAGGAATTCAACAGGACTAGAAACGTTGCGAAGACGGAGACCCCATCAAATCAGATGACTGAGGAGATTAAACAGATGAGGAAGATGGTGCAGAAGCTCATGATCAATCAGATGGAGCAGGTGAAGCCTTGCGAGTTTTGCGGTGTGACTAACCACAAGATGGATGCCTGCCCTAGTTTACAGGAGGATACACAGGTTGATGTCAACGCAGTGGGTGAATTCCAAAACTATAATAACCATGCACCCCAGCAGACTCAGCAGCAGCAGTACTATCGCCCACCATACCATCTGCATCAGGGGAGCTACAATAATCAGGGCCAGTTCCAGTGGAGAGGGCAGAATCACAACCAAGTGGGCCCTAGCAATCAGAGTCCCGGCAAGTCTCTGGAGGACATCGTGAAAGAGCTAGCCACCACTGTGCAACAAAATAGGGTGAAGAACGATGGAGCTTTGGCAGAGCTGTCCAAACAGATGTCCCAAATTGCCAGTGTAGTTCTTGAGCTGAAGAATAATCCGGGAAAGCTACCTTCACAGACCACACCTAATTCGAGAGGGAACATCAATACATTAGCAGTGGTAGATGAATCGGGTGCATAAAACGAAGAAAACGAGTCTGAAATAGTGCCTACCGCGCCGAACATTGACATTATCTCACCGCTAATGTCAGAAGCGGACGTGCCACTAATGTCTAAGCTAGGGGCGCCGCTAATGTATGAAGCGAGCACGACCCACACTATTTCCTGTTCAAAAATTGACCTTCTGCCTCCGTGTTTTGTGCAGGTAAAAGTTTCGGAGGACCATATAATCAACATGGATGAGCTAGGGGGCAGATTGGAGGCGAAGCATGAGCCAAAAGGTCCAACAATGGTGCACCCACTTGCAACGAGTCAATGTGACCTACCGGGAAAGAGTAAGGACTCAGGTGCCTTCACTGTCACCTACGGTGTTGGTGAGACCTTAATACATCATTTGTAAATTGATTTAGGTGCTGCCATCAATGCTATGCCTTACTCATTGTATTGTTCTTTGAAACTGGTACCATTGAAACCTCCTAAACTGTTGGTAGAGTTGGGAGATAAATCTCGTGTTTGTCCTGTTGGTTTACTTGAGGATCTAACACTCAGTGTAGGAGACCTCGTTGTTCCTGCAAACTTCTATGTCTTGCAGATGGGAGATATTAGAGATGATGATCCTCCGACACTTATTTTGGGACGACCATTCCTCTTCACCACCAAAACCAAGATTGAAATGGACAGAGGCTTATTGTCACTTGCGTTTGGTGGAAAGACATTGAATTTTTATATCTAAGGATGGTGACCACCCGAGCACGAAGAAAGCACCGGACATAGTGAACACATCGTACCTTGGTGCCAGACTTCCAGACCCACCAGATGAGACTAGTTGTGCAATTAAATCAGTAGCTATGATCGAAGTGTCCTCGCAAACTCAGGAGGATGTGAAGGCGAACCCTCTTGATCGATGGAGAGCAGAACGAGCACACCATTCCACGAGGGCTATGAGCAGAGTGCAGGAGTAGCTGAGGTGAAATTTGACCTCACATGGCCATTGGATCCTAACTTGTGATCCATAATGAGGTATCTTTGAGCCAGCGACGTAAAACAAAGGCGCTCGCAGGGAGGCAGCCTGGCAAACTTTTGTGTTTTTCATTTTTTATATCGTTTATGTTTGTTTGAGTCTTGAGTCATGTTTTTTTACGTTGTCTTTTGGGAAAAGAGATATTTTTTCATGTAGAAAACCTGACCAACCCAGTACGGATCACTCCGAGCATTAACATTAGAGGCGTGCCCACAGGCAACATTAGTGCCGCAACGAGTGTGAACATTAGGGCGTTGACCGCATCCATAATGTCTATTGTGGGCGCGGTTGACTGTTGACCAGTGTTGACTGACTCGGTTGACCATAATTACACCATCACGCGACGAAACGAGGGGAGTGCCTGTCCACCTTTATTCTCTATTTACTTTTTCCCTATGTTTGTGTGTCTTGCATTGTTATGTCTTTGAGCTTAAGTCGTACCGTGAGGACACGGCTTAGTTCAAAAGTGTGGGGTGGGAGAGTCAGTCAGTCAGTTGTGTCAGCACGTTTATTTTTCTTGCATATGTACCGTGTCAGCACATTTGCTTTGATTTTTTTTTTGAAAAGTAGAAAGTTTCTCTCTATTTCCTGGATATACAGTATTGAATTTTGATGATGTGAAACAGACGATGCTGATTAGATGTATTTCTCTCGTGAAACCTGAGTTGTGCTTTTACATGTGAATTTAACCCACTACGTGTCTTTTGAGTTGAGAACAGGGATGTGGAGTTGATAGAAATGTCCTAGAGAAACTTGACGAAGCATTCAAAGGACCAAATTTTGAGTTATATGGTTATGTGGATTTCGTGCAGGCTAGCACTTCGAGACGATATGGTTCAGAGTTAGCTCCATCGCCGCAGCATTTTTGTAGGTAGGCGGGATGGGAAAATAGACCGTCCTATCTCTAGTCTGAAGTAACCGGGAAGAGGTAAGTGACCCTCATCTTGACTCGCGTCAAAAAGGTCGAGGATGAGAAAGAGCGGGGAGGTATTTCCATATGCTCATGGGCGATGATTGGACCTCCTTCAGAAAAAAAGGAAAAGGACAAGTTGTTCACAATAAAGGTGCAAAGCTCAAGAAAAATCAGCCACGTTGTGAAGTTTTATACAATAAAAAGTGAAGTACATCATTCATACATCAAGAGCCAAAGGCCAAAGAACGTCGCTACAAAAGCTGTCCAAAAAAAGAAGAAAGAAAGCTTAAAAATCTTGAAGCTCGAATGAATCGCGTGCAAGAAAAAGCAATGAAGTATAACCATATAGCTAGAGTTCGGAACAGCGAATGCAGATCATGGGTCTAAAGAGGACTATCTCCCATTCATCCGAATTGGATTGAACTTCAGCGCAAAGGTCACATGTATCAAGTTTATTCCACGTTGAGCATGATGATTTTAGTAGCAATTGAGTTATGCATAGAAAAGCGAGTCTAGACTAGCAACTCATATTCATGTGCATGTATTCAGGACGTTGAAGAAATTGTGGTGTTATATTTGTTTTACTTCTATGACTTAGTTCTTGTTCGGGACGAACAAGTTTAAGTGTGGGGTGGTTTGATGTGTCGTATTTATACGACTCGTCGAATCAACTTGAAATTCTGTTGTCTGTTCAAGACCAGTTCCAAGTTGTGTTCTACTAGAGACTGGAACACCTTAATAGATAGTATCCGAAATAGAACAATAGGAGAACACACGATATGATACCCAGTTCGGCTTCGCCTACTCTGGGGGGCTTCCCACATAAAGGGACACAAATCTTTATTACGAGTTTAGAGCTACAAGTGGTCTTACGCTTACACAACACCTTGTTTGTAATAGCCTAGCCTCTAACACTCCGTCTCTCAGATTTGCGATCTCGGTTCACCGCGGCTCACCTCGATCCTCTATGGGTAGGACGAGACTCCCTCCCTACCTAGTCTTGGACCTCTCCCGAAGTCTAGAGCCTTCTCCCGAAGACTGACGCCTTCTCTCAAACGCATGACTTGATCACTGTGTGTGTGCACTTGGTTGTTCTTCAAGAACAGTCTGAACAGCACACTGAACAAACTACTTCTTCGCCGTTGATTTTCTAGTGGGGAAACCTCAGCCGGCCGTCGCTCTTCTCCTCCAATCTCATGAATGTACTCAAGTGTATTTTCTCCCAGGAAAGTGATACTAATGTCGATGCCCTAGACTTCTATTTATATGCATTGGCGGATCCGAATCAGCCCTAGGAAATCTGTCAAATATTTTAGGAAATATTCCTAAATATTTGCTAGATATATTTCCTCCAATCTTCAAGAAGATCTCTTACTTTCTCGCCAAGTCATTCCGAATCTTCTTATAACTGATATGAGAATATATATTTGAATATTTGATCTTATATTTAATCGCTGGCTGACTTCAATTGAACAGATCATCCATCGTCCAGATTAGGAAACGTCTTATCTTCAGATCTGCTGTATGCGAGTTCCAGTAGTCGGTTGAACAGTTCTTGAACTCCTGCTTGAACACTCTGAAGACGTTTTGCCAAAACCCATGCCACATAGGAACTACAATCTCCCCCTTGGCATTTTTGGCAAAACCATATAGACTTCAGAGATCACTCTCCCCCTTTTTGCCACAAAATAGGCAAGGAGGGTTCAAATCGACCAGCTTGGTCTCCTCGGCATCTGGAATCTTGTCAACTCCCCCTCAAACATAGCCAGGGTCAGTGACACATACCGTGAGTCTTTCGGACCATGGTGTCTTGATGGACCATATTTACATGATTCATTAAGACAGTTAAACCCACCAAATTAGACTCTTTGTCTATTTAACTTTTGCTTGTTAGTTCCATTATTTACTCTACAAGGTATTTTGAGGCCTAGAGAGAAAACGAGCCAAAAAAGACCAATTAAGTTAAAAAGGATCGCCAAACATATCTGGCCAAGAAATCACGACAAGGGCCCGAGGAAAATCGTCCATGACCCGAGGGACCCAAGCAGGGACCCGAGAGGACCCAATCGAGGTACCGGGTACCGCAGGCCACACCCGAGAGAACCAGGTGCCGAGCGCCCAGCGCCCGGGACGCGCCCCAAGTCCCCGTCCGAGGTACCCATGCCCAAAATGAAGAAAATAGGCCACGACCTATCTCCGGCTGAATTCCGGCAAAACGACTTCGACCATTCGATTTCCATGAAGAATGTCGTTCCAATTCATCAATCAAAAGGCAAAGAACTCAAGGTCCAAAATTCAAGCCATCCTAGGCCAAGGGACCACATTCTAGGCCATCCTAGGGCACGACCATGCTACGATCAAATTCAGACTTTACATCCTTCATGGACCTGACTTGAAATCACTCAAATAGGCTAGAACCATCGGCGAATGGACAAGAACGCAAGGCAAAGGACCCGAGCCCGGTAGAGGCCATTCAAGGGGAGGCTTAACTCCCTTGACGAAACATTCTTATAATGCCCTAGTCGTTCAAAATCATCGGTCAGCAACTCAAGGACCGCCGGCCCAATTTCCGGCCAACTCCGGCCACATTTCCGGCCAAGCTCCGGCCAAGGTCCGGCGACCTTCCGATGAGGCTCCGATCAAGCTTATATGCTCACCACCATGCTCCGGTCATTTCATACTCCGGCCACTCCCCGACGAAGTGCAACCAAATCCAAACTAGTACTTCTCCTGGTTGGCCTCACTATTCACTTCGGTTGGACTTTTTGTTTGAAACCAAACCTCAACCAAGTTCAAGGGACTTGCCCAAGCCTCAACCATGCTCAAACTTAGTCACAAGGATGACTCTTGGGAGATTCATGAACCTTGCCCAAGTAGTTGCCCTTTGAAGACCAACTAAGTCCACTTGAGGAGCAACTAAGGGAACTAGACTGTTAGCTTGGGATCTTTTGCTAAGCCATGTGTAGTCAATTATGACAAGCCTATCCACAAATTCAAGGTTCATTCCCCCTTGCCCCAACCGTCCCTCTCCTTGTCCTTTGGCACAAACCAAATCCCAACCGAAGAGCAAACTAAGTCCAAAGGAAGTTGAGGAAGAACTAGAGGAGTTGGGAGGAAAAGATCTCACTCCACTCACTCCCCTAAACCGCCACTTTTGGCTATAAAAGGAGAGCTCTCCTCCTTGAATCCATGTCCTTGGTTACTTAGTAGAGAATCTCTCTAGGTTTGGAAACACAAAAGCTTGTAAACACACTTTACTTTTGAATCAAAAGCTCTACCTTCTCTATTGTTCTTGAGTGTTCTTGAGAGTTCTTGAGTGAAGTTTCATTTTGTTCTTCATTTCCTTTGCAAAACCGAGCCCTCTTTTGTTCCAAAACCGAGAGCCTCTTTTACTTTTCTAGTCTTTCATTTACATGTTCTTGAAGCACTCTTGTTGGTTCTTGAGTGCTCAAGCTTTTCCTTGTCTTTTGATTTCGAAAACCTTTGTTATTTTACTTTCTTGTCTTTCGAAAACCATTTACTTTTTCAAGCACTTAGCTATGATATCCTCTTCCATGGATAATTGTAGCTAAACCCTTCATTCGGTTGAAGGGGTGTGCTTGTATCAAAACATGTTTTAGACCCTTCTCTTAGTGCCTCTTTGTGTTCAAAACTTGTTCTATGTGCCATATATTAGGTCAGAACGCTATTGGTTGAGTGGAGGCTCGAAAGAGCAAAGCTCTTCCATGGGTTCGTGAACTTCCGTGGATAAGTGGAGGCTCGAAAGAGCACAGCTTATCCGTGGAATTCAACCTCTTTAAAACACCATTTGGTTGATCGTAATTGAAGATCAAATGGATGCACATAAGCTAAGATACTTCGAAAGGAGGAATTAGCCCAAATAGAACAAGTGTTCTAAATGATGTGGCAAGTCATGTGCTAGAAATAGCCTTGATACATCTTTAAACACTTAGTATGATCATTAGAGGTCGATGATAAACAGATTTATGATACAAGGCCCCTAAAACTGAATCCTTCCCTTTAATTAAAACATCACCTGTCACTTTACTTTCAGTCCATATCAACTGCTTACTTTCCGCAAGTCTTGTCCTTCAAGCATTTACTTTCCGCAAGTCTTGTCCTTCAAGCGTTTTACTTTACGCACTTACTTTCCGCAAGTCTTGTCCTTCAAGCACTTTACTTTACGCACTTACTTTCCGCAAGCCTTGTCCTTCAAGCACTTTACTTTTACGCACTTACTTTCAGCAAGTCTTGTCCTTCAAGCACTTTACTTTACGCACTTACTTTCAGCAAGCCTTGTCCTTCAAGCACTTTACTTTACGCACTTACTTTCAGCAAGCCTTGTCCTTCAAGCACTTTACTTTCCAGCACTTTACTTTTCAGTATTTACTTTCAGTCCGGTATTTACTTTCTTTACTTTCAGTCATTTACTTTTCAGTCATTTACTTTTCAGTCATTTACTTTTCAGTACTAAAACCACAACCAACCCCAATCACATTTACTTTTCAGTACTAAAACCACAACCAACCCCAACCGCACTTACATTTCAATACAAACCCCTTAAAGAACTGCTATCCACTAATTCCCTTGGGTTCGACCCTTACTTACCACTTTGCTACCCAAATAGTGAAGTCTAGAGTAGCGGACTTATAAATTAACTTTTGCACGCGTTTGCCTAAGCGACAAGGCGAGCATCGTGTCAAAATTGGCGCCGTTGCCGGGGAATTAAGTTAACATTCGGATAAAGTTCTTAAAATTGGTACTCGCTTCTGTATAAACATGTCAGGTGCGGGAAGCCACCATGTTTATCAGGATGACGATGAGATAAACCTGTTCAATCGAAATGATGAGGCGCAACCTCCATTTCCAATTCTCGACGATCAAGAGTAACTCATCTGAAACCAAAGAGCTCGTGAAAGGGAGGCTATCCGGAGAAACCAAGGCCTGCCCGAGGACCGAAATGAAGCTGGTCCAGTGCAACAATCCCCTAGACATCCACCACCCCCACAATATCGACAAGAGCAAAGACGAGAACCCGTATACGATGAGTACTATGGGAACAACAACTTCCGCGAACCTACTATGGGAGAACTGTCGGCACCGGATTTTAGAAATCAACCGTGGTGCATTTACGTGGGCCATGAATTAGAAAACATCGCCATCAACACATCAGTGGTCCACAATTTGCCCAAGTTCTCAGGAACTCATGGAGAATCTGCGACAACCCATCTCCAACGCTTACACGGCATTTGCCAAAACCTAAAACCCAATGGCGTGAATGTAGCCGACTTCAAGTTGAAGGCGTTCTATTTTTCCCTCATTGACTCGGCGAACGACTGGTTCCTTTCATTACCTTCGGGAAGCATCAGAACATGGACTCAGATGCAAAAGAAATTCCTGGACAAATACTACCCAGCAGGAAGATCAATGCAAGTAAGGAGGCAACTGCAAGACATCAAGTAGGGGCCCAATGAAACCATGTACGATTACCTAGAGAAATTCAACCGCCTGGAGAGAAGCTGCTTCACCCTTGGACTGCCCGAGAAACTCATCATCGAATACCTCATTGATGGATTGAGGCTCTTAGACAAAATGCTCCTGGATGCCTCAGCTGGAGGATCCTTGATGAATCTATCACTGAGTGGCATAAGGAATCTCATCTCCAATGTTGCTGAAAATGCCCGATTTAGAAAGGAAACAACTCGACAGGAAGAATTTTTTCGAACAAAGAATGTGGCAAAGGCTGAAACATCGATGGACTCCATGCCCGAGGAAATGAAACAAATGAAGGAAATGATGATTCAGATCCTGCGAAGGCAGCTAGTTCAAGTAAAACCTTGCGAGTTTTGTAGTTCTACGGACAACAAGACTGACGCATGCCCAACGTTAATAGTAGAGGAACCGGCAGAAATGAATGCATTGGTAGGATACCACGGATACAACAACAACAACAACAACGATAGAACCGGACCAAACCGGCAGTATAATCAAGCGACCAATCTGAACTGGCGGAACGACAACCATCCTCTGAGGGAGACACAACAAGCCGCACCTCAACTAGCTCAGTCGTTCTACCAACCGCCCCACCGGCAGTACAACCAGAACGCTTCATCAGCAAGCCAATATCAGCAAAGAGTACCAAACCAGTACCCGACGAGTCAATATCAACAGAAGGGACCAAATCAGTACCAAGCCAGCTCAAGTAATCAACAAGGTCCAAACAAGTCACTTGAAGACACAATGAAGGAACTCGCAGGAAGCGTGCATAAATTGGATGCTTTGCTAAACGAATTTCAGGCAACAACTGACGAGGCAATTTCAGATTTGACCAAACAAATGTCCCAGCTCGCCACCTCAATGTCCGCGCTCACTAATGAACCTGGCAGACTTCCTTCACGAACCATCCAAAACCCAAAGGCGAATGTTAGCATGATAAGGAGGTCTAGCATGAAGGTGGCACGGGAAGAAGCAGCACGATCCACAACTTACAAACCTGCGAACAAACACTTCACCCGTAGACGCCGTCCTGATTGGAATCAAGAGGAAGACCGACCCAATGATGGAAGAACATGGGTCACGCATGCTGACAATGGACGCTATGCATTCACCGTTAGCATGACACCACCACCAACCACACACTTTGACGTACCAGCATCTAGCTGGAATGACAATGACGATCTAGACTCTGATGGTCCCAAATGGGATTCCCCAACTAACATCTATGCGTCAGAGTAAAGTATTTACCTAGAAGATCAGGAGTTAAAAGGGCCCGATCATATAAATCCAGACCCAAAGGATGGGCAGAATGGACCGATAATGGAAAGATCCCTCACTTCACATCATGAGTCACAACCGGAAAAGGATAAGGACCTGGGGGCCTTTACATTCACCTGTGGTATTGGTGAAACCCAAATTCATCAGTGCTTAATCGATCTTGGGGCTGCCGTCAATGCCGTGCCTTACTCCTTATATTACTTATTGGGGCTTGGTCCGTTGAAACCACCAGAGTCAAATATCGAGTTGGGAGACAAGTCGTGTATCAGTCCGGTTAGAGTGCTTGAAGATCTAATCCTCCATGTGGGAGAGCTCGTCGTTGCTGCAGATTTTTATGTAATACAAATGGGAGAGACCAGCGAAGACGACCCTCCAACGCTTTTATTGGGAAGGCCATTTCTCTACGACACCAAGGCAAAGATCGACATGGGCAAGGGGCTGTTATCACTTACATTTGGCGGCAAAATTTCAGATTTCTACATCGATAAGAATAATGACCGCCCAGGGACAAGGAAATCGCCAGACATTGTGCATACCTCGGATCTCAGAACTTTGGTTTCTGACGTACCAAGAGAGACCGTAAGAGTTGCTAGGCCAGCAGCTAAGGTTAAAGGTCCCTCGCCTACTCAGAGGTATTGGAAAGAGAAACCACCAGTACAATGGGATCAGGGCTCGAGCTCATCATCCCACAGAAACTCAGGGAAAGTCAAGGCAAGAATGAGAGTAGGCACTCCTCAACACTACCACCTGAACCGCCCATGGGATCAAAACTTGTGATCCCATGCGTCGAGCCAACGATGTTAAACAAAGGCACTGGTCGGGAGGTAACCCGACATCTATCTTATTTTCAGTCATTTATTTTCAGTCATTTAGTTTTTACCGTGTCAGTCGCTCTCACTCATTTTGTGTATAGAAGGAATGACTACTTGTATAGGAATCAGCTTTGGGGAGCGCCGAGAGTTCAAGGCCCCAGCCGAACTCCTTCGATTATCCAGCTCCGAGCCATGTCGTTCCACGACATGTGACGACACCGTAAAGGGAGTTCAGTTCTTCCCTTTTCCTTATGTCATTTCCTTTCCTGTAAATATTTGTTTGCAATCGGCTTTTGAACTAAGTCATGCCGAGAGGCACGCCTTCGTTCAAAAGTGTGGGGTGAGAACTGCCTTTTCACATAGTTAGTTAACATGTTTTTTCTTTTTCTTTTCCCTTAATATTATCTTTTTGAAAATATGAACTTGAGAATGTGAAAAAGATAGATCTAAGTTCATGCAATTACCTTGTGAAATCTCAACTGTGTAAAGACTTGAGGATGTAACTTCTTAATTGTCCCTTTGTGCTGAGATATACAGGGGATGTGGAGTTGATATAAACTGCCCTAGAGAGGCTTGGCAAGCACTCGAAGGATCGGATTTCACTATATGGTTTACGAAGTCAGTGGAGGCTGCACTTAGGGTTTTAGTGGAGATTAGAGTCATCTCCGCCGTGCAGCGTTTATGCAAGAGGCGGGACGGGAATCAGACCGTCCTAACTCTAGTCCAAGTAGCCGAGAAAATAGATGAGCGACCCTCATCTTGACCCGCGCGAAACGGCGAGGATGAGAAAGAGCGGGGAGGTATTTCCATATGCTCTCGTGCGATGATTGGACCTCCCAAAAAGGTTGAGAAAGTGGACAAGCAAATCACAAAGGAGCAAAGCTCGAAGAAGCAAATCAAAGGCCAAAGGCCAAACTTGTGAAGATTCTAACCAAAACAAAAGTGAAGAAACTCCAAGGTCAAAGACCAAATCACTTCAAAAGCTGTCCCTCACCAAAAGGAAATCAAAGAACTCAACGCATTGAAACCCGAACCAAATCATGTGCTAGAGAAAGCTACAAGTTAACCATATAGTGCGAGTCGATCCCGAGGATGTAGTCCAGGAGCCCGAAAAGGGCTATCTCCCAAATAATCCGAATTAATTTGCATCTTGGCTCGAAGGTACAAGTATCAAGTTTCTTCTAAGTATTTACACAATTTAGATTGGTAATAAGTAAGTATTGCATGAATATGATAAATCTGGTCCCACATTTTCACTTTCTTATTTAGAGCTTTTTACCTAGGATTTTGTGTTCCGCCCATGAATAGCATTGTTCGGGACGAACAACTAAAAGTGTGGGGTGATCTGATGGACCATATTTATATGATTCATTAAGACAGTTAAACCCACCAAATTAGACTCTTTGTCTATTTAACTTTTGATTGTTAGCTCCATTATTACTCTACAAGGTATTTTGAGGCCTAGAGAGAAAACGAGCCAAAAAGGACCAATTAAGCTAAAAAGGATCGCCAAACATATCTGGCCAAGAAATCACGACAAGGGCCCGAGGAAAATCGTCCATGACCCAAGGGACCCAAGCAGGGACCCGAGAGGACCCAATCGAGGTACCGGGTACAGCAGGCCACGCCCGAGAGACCCAGGCGCCGAGCGCCCAGCGCCCGGGACGCGCCCCAGGTCCCCGTCCGAAGTACCCATGCCCAAAATGAAGAACATAGGCCACGACCTATCTCCGACTGCATTCCGGCAAAACGATTTCGACCATTCGATTTCCATGAAGAATGTCGTTCCAATTCATCTATCAAAAGGCAAAGAACTCAAGGTCCAAAATTCAAGCCATCCTAGGCCAAGGGACCACGTTCTAGGCCATTGATGGACCATAATTGTATGAATCATAAACACAGTTAAACCCACCAAATTAGACTCTTTGTCTATTTAACTTTTGCTTGTTAGTTCCGATATTTATCTACAGGGTATTTTGAAGTCTAGAGAGAATACAGGCTAAGGAGGAGTTTTAAAGCTGAAAATGAATTACGAGTCATTCCAGGTCACCACCAAATTCTGACTTTCAGGAACCTGACGTGGAATCACTCAAAACAAGTCCAACCGAAGGGCAACCAGAGTCAGACCGGAGCTGAAAGGGAGCCGATGGCTTTTGGGAAAAAGATCTCAACTCACACTCACCCACTCCCCTCCACCTAGCCGGCGGCTTTGGCCATGGAAGTGACACATGGGGGGGCGGCTCCCCTCCCCTCCACCTCACCCCGGCGGCTTTTGAAGCCTCCTCTCATCCCTTGCCAAGTGTTTCCTCCTCCTTGCTCCTCCATGCCTATAAAAAGAGACCTCTCCTCCTGGTATCATCATCCCACAATCCTCAATTCCAAAATCAAGCAATCCACAAGTCACTTATCTCTCTAGATTGAGAGCACAATCATGTAATCGCTTTACTTTGGAATCGAAGCTTGATCTTTAGTACTCTCAACGGTTTTTGTAAGTACTCTCTTCTTTACTTTACTATCTTTCACAGTACTTTACTTTCCTGTCTTTACTTTTGAAAACTTTACTTTACTGTCTTTCAAAAAACCTTTACTTTTCAACGCACTTAGCTATGATGTCCTGTTCCATGGATATTCGTAGCTAAACCCTTCATTCGGTTCAAGGGGTGTGCTTGTATCATACAATGTTTTAGGCCCTACTCTTAGTGCCTCTATGTGCTCAAAACTTGTTCTATGTGCCACATATTAAGTTAGAACTTCCAAGGTTGAGTGGATGCTTGACAGAGCAAAACTCTTCCGTGGGGTTCGAGAACATACTCGGGTAAGTAGATGCTTGAAATGGCAAAGCTTATCTGAGGAGTTCGACCTCTTTAAAACACCATTTGGATTGATCGGAAATGAATGATCAAATGGATGCACATAGGCTAGTATACCTTGAAATGGGGTGCTGGTCTAAATAGAACAAGTGCTCTATGACCTTGAAATGGGCTAGACAGTGTGGCAAGTCGAGTGCTTGAAATGGCCTTGATACACTTTTGAACACTTAGTATGATCATTAGAGGTCAATGATAAACAGACTATGATACAAGGCCCCCTAAAACCGAATACTTTCCTTTAATTGTAATATCAACTGTTACTTTACTTTCAGTACCATATCAACTGTTTATTTTCTGTCAAGACTCGCACTTTACTTTTCAGTACTAAAACCAAAACCAACCCCCCAACTGCTTAATTTAACTCCCCCTCTTAGAAAGAACCACTATCACCTAATTCCCTTGGGTTTGACCCGTACTTACCACTGACTACCAAAAATAGTTAAGTCACGAGTATCGGAGATATAAATTTATTTTTGCACAGAGAACATCGCACCTTAACGACAGTGCGATGGGCTCCGTCAGCCATCCTAGGGCACGACCATGCTACGATCAGATTCAGACTTTACATCCTTCATGGACCTGACTTGAAATCACTCAAATAAGCTAGAACCATCGACGAATGGACAAGAACGCAAGGCAAAGGACCCGAGCCCGGTAGAGGCCATTCAAGGGGATTTTCATCTGTTTTGGGATTTTGGCCATTCTCCGGCCAAAATCCGGCTTAACTCCCTTGACGAAACATTCTTATAATGCCCTTGTCGTTCAGAATCATCGGTCAGCAACGCAAGGACCGCCGGCCCAATTTCCGGCCACCTCCGGTCACATTTCCGGCCTAGGTCCGGCGACCTCCCGATGAGGCTCCGATCAAGCTTATATGCTCACCACCATGCTCCGGTCATTTCATACTCCGGCCACTCCCCGGCGAAGTGCAACCAAATCCAAACTAGTACTTCTCCCGGTTGGCCTCACTATTCACTTCGGTTGGACTTTTTGTTTGAAACCAAACCTCAACCAAGTTCAAGGGACTTGCCCAAGCCTCAACCATGCTCAAACTTAGTCACAAGGATGACTCTTGGGAGATTCATGAACCTTGCCCAAGTAGTTGCCCTTTGAAGACCAACTAAGTCCACTTGAGGAGCAACTAAGGGAACTAGACGGTTAGCTTGGGATCTTTTGCTTAGCCATGTGTCGTCATTTATGACAAGCCTATCCACAAATTCAAGGTTCATTCCCCCTTTCCCCAACCGTCCCTCTCCTTGTCCTTTGGCACAAACCAAATCCCAACCGAAGAGCAAACTAAGTCCAAAGGAAGTTGAGGAAGAACTAGAGGAGTTGGGAGGAAAAGATCTCACTCCATTCACTCCCCTAAACCGCCACTTTTGGCTATAAAAGGAGAGCTCTCCTCCTTGAATCCATGTCCTTGGTTACTTAGTAGAGAATCTCTCTAGGTTTGGAAACACAAAAGCTTGTAAACACACTTTACTTTTGAATCAAAAGCTCTACCTTCTCTATTGTTCTTGAGTGTTCTTGAGAGTTCTTGAGTGAAGTTTCATTTTGTTCTTCATTTCCTTTGCAAAACCGAGCCCTCTTTTGTTCCAAAACCGAGAGCCTCTTTTACTTTTCTAGTCTTTCATTTACATGTTCTTGAAGCACTCTTGTTGGTTCTTGAGTGCTCAAGCTTTTCCTTGTCTTTTGATTTCGAAAACCTTTGTTATTTTACTTTCTTGTCTTTCGAAAACCATTTACTTTTTCAACCACTTAGCTATGATATCCTCTTCCATGGATAATCGTAGCTAAACCCTTCATTCGGTTGAAGGGGTGTGCTTGTATCAAAACATGTTTTAGACCCTTCTCTTAGTGCCTCTTTGTGTTCAAAACTTGTTTTATGTGCCATATATTAGGTCAGAACGCTATTGGTTGAGTGGAGGCTCGAAAGAGCAAAGCTCTTCCATGGGTTCGTGAACTTCCGTGGATAAGTGGAGGCTCGAAAGAGCACAGCTTATCTGTGGAATTCAACCTCTTTAAAACACCATTTGGTTGATCATAATTGAAGATCAAATTGACGCACATAAGCTAAGATACTTCGAAAGGAGGAATTAGCCCAAATAGAACAAGTGTTCTAAACGATGTGGCAAGTCATGTGCTAGAAATAGCCTTGATACATCTTTGAACACTTAGTATGATCATTAGAGGTCGATGATAAACAGATTTATGATATAAGGCCCCTAAAACTGAATCCTTTCCTTAAATTAAAACATCACCTGTCACTTTACTTTCAATCCATATCAACTGCTTACTTTCCGCAAGTCTTGTCCTTCAAGCATTTACTTTGCGCAAGTCTTGTTGATGAGACGTATTTATACGACTCATTAAGTCAACAAAACCCACCATTTACGACATTTGATCATGAGAACGTTCACTTGTTAATGTCGTTTTGGATTTTAGAACCTTTTGGAGCTTAAAGAAGAATCGGGCTTAAAAGATGGCATTTAAGGCCAAAATCACCACAAGACATTATTGGCCCACACGTGAAGCCCAAGCCAAACCTAGCCCACTTGCAAAATCTTGATGATTCTAGAAGCATCTCATTATTCGCTCATGCCAATCCGTTTTGACTACATCCAAAGCAAGAGTGCCTTGATGATTCGAGAAGCATCTCAACATTTGCAATGGCCAAACCACTTATGCCACTCCAACTTGGTGCCCAAGACAAGAGAACCCCTAGCTCATTTCCTATAAATAGAACCCCTTGGCCTTGTGTAATCTATTCAAAAATGTATACAAAAACTCTCATATTGTTCCCTTGTTGGTTTGGCGTGTGAAAAGCAACAAAGCTCTCAACTTCTCTCTTCCCTTTCTTCTTTATTTTACGCAATTTACATTTCAAGTTACGCACTTTAGTTTAGACCTTGCATTTCAATGGTGTCTTTTAGCTCTTGTGTTCTTACCATGAACATGAGTGGCTAATCCTTTCACTATTCGGTCTGGGGTTCCTACTCTTATGTATACATTTTGAGGCGCTTGCACTTAATTCCATTTACACGTCCCACTAGTCCTTGGCTATCATTCCATGGATCAAAAGGCTTGACTAAGTGGATGCTTGAAATGGCAAAGCTTGGTTAAGTTCATGATCCTTATTGTAACATCCATTTGATGCTTTGTCGCAATAATGGATAGTACACATAGATGAGCAACACCTTTGTCGGATTGTGTAATCTAATAAGGACTAGATTATAAGGTTGCAACCGTCCATAGTGAGGTAGTGGGGTTTCAATACCTGGGTTGCCTATGGCACCACACTACTACCTAGTTCAGTGAGACCGTGGTGTACTACCTTTGTCGGAGTACTTTAGGTTGTTACCCTTGCCGGAACAACCACACTCTATGGGATGTGAAAATGGTTAATTGAATGTCTATGATGAATGTAGCATAAGAGAGGTTACTAATTTTGTAGCACAACTTTGAGACTCTTTCCTTAAATGCTTCTTTGTGTTCAACTTGTTCTATGTGCCATATATTAGGCTAGAACACTATTGGTCGAGTCGAGGCTCGAAAGAGCAAAGCTCTTCCATGGGTTCGTGAACTTCCGTGGATAAGTGGAGGCTCGAAAGAGCACAGCTTATCTGTGGAATTCAACCTCGTTTAAACACCATTTGGTTGATCGGAAATGATTGATCAAATGGATTCACATAAGCTAAGATACTTTGAAAGGAGGAATTAGCCCAACTAGAACAAGAGTTCTATGTCTTGAAAAGGACTAGACGGTGTGGCAAGTCAAGTGCTTGAAATGGCCTTGATACATCTTTAACACGTAGTATGATCATTAGAGGTCAATGATGAGTTGAGCCACAGCAAAAGACCCCTAGACCGAATACCATTCTCTTGATCACAATCCATTGTCTTTACTTTTGCATTTACTTTTTGTACTCACTTTCAATTGTTCTCAAAACCCCCTTATCATTTACTTTACTTTTCTTTACTATTTTTTTAGAACAACAAGTAACCATTACAACTCCTCTGGGTTCGACCCCTACTTGCCGCTCTACTAGTCTCTAGTAAGCTAAAGGTAGTGGACTTATAAATTCTTATTTGATTTTGCACACTACGACAAGTGCTTATCAAATTTTGGCGCCGTTGCCGGGGAGTTGTGCGTTGGTGAAGTTGTTCTCTTTATTTGTTTTCTCTTTTTGTTCTTGTTTTGATTCTCTTGGTTCACCATGGCCTCTTATAACAATAGAGAGCCTTGGAACGAGGAGGAGTTTTTCCCACCATCCTTCCAACGTGAAATCTGCGAAAAGATCATGAACATTAAGCAATCCCGGGATGAAACATTGGATGAGTACTTATGGTACTTTGATTCCATTGTGACAAGCTACCCGCACCATGGATTCACTAACTTGGATCTTATTCAAATATTTCTCGGTGGAATGATGCCACATGAGTGGGATAGGCTCAATGAGGCGGTAAGAGGCTCGGTCAATGATTTAATCATAAGTGAGCTTTGGAACTTGATATATGATTTGGCCGAGGACTCAAGACAAAACCACAATCAGTCGGGTCCAAGCCTGGTGGGACAAGGCCGGTCCTTGGAGGATTTAATGGAAGAGTTGGCCGCGAGTAATACGCGAATGGATGCAAGAATTCAGTAGAATCAAGCCGATATATCAAAGGCAATGTCTGACTTGACCGAGACCGAGTTGAGGAGAGACCCGGGGAAGCAACTTGTCAATGATTTAGAAGAGCCAAATGAAGGAACGACCAAAGAAAACCAGACCGGGCCCTCGGACAGACTTGATCCAGCACCCTCAGACGGACGCGATTTTGCATCCACAGACAGACCCAACCTGCCAGATTCTTAGATGGACGCGCCCCAGGCGCTAAGGACAGCAGTGAGCCCGACTCTCGGGGCAATACCAGACGCGTCTCAGACTCTCGGATCAGCGCTAGTTTCAGCGAGCCCGGTTCTTGAACAGACGTCCGAAGGACTTGAGGTTCTTCAGCAGGCGCCCGGACTAGTCCCAGTACCCGAGCCCGAGACCATCCCCTCCCTCACTCCCGAGCCATCCGAGGCATGCCCTATCCTCCTAGCCGAAGAGTCCCCACTTGGTCCTTCCTTGTCTATGGAAATCACAACCACCGAAACTCATGTAATCAAGGATGAGGTTCAAGGCAAGTTAGAGGGGAAATCAAACATGGGGACAAGCTTGATGTTGCTTGTGAGCGATGGCAAGATTATGATCTTCAAAAAATGCAAGGATGCCATCCGCTCATACATAAAGAAGCGACCAAGGCATGGAATGTTTGCATGGAAGCCCGGATGGAGAGACAAGAGGGCACGGCTTGATGAATCAGTGTCTAGGCTCAAGAGATCTCTTCCTCCTCAGAAGGATGTGAAGGCAAGGCCACCTGACCGGTTGAAGACAGAACCGAACCCACTGCAATACGAGAACCTTGGAAAGATTAAGAGAGCAGTTGGGAAGAAGTTTGACCTCACCCGCCCATGGGATCCCAACATATGATCCCTAAGAGGTACTGTCGAGCCAACGACGTTAAACAAAGGCGCTCGCCGGGAGGCAGCCCGACATTTCACAGCATTTACTGCATTTTTACTTTCTTGCATTTATTCCCACCCCATTGTAGTTGGAAAGGAAAGGTTGATTTTTGTAGGTCGGGTTACGCATTTTATGCAAGCCGGATGCGTCCAATAGAGCGCCGAGCCCGACCTAGCCCCCATGAGCTTCAGCCGATTGGATCGAGTCCAAGCCTTGTCATTTCACGACATGCAAGGACATCATTAGGGGAGTTCCGTTTTACTTCAACACCTTGTTTCTTTCCATTGATTGTGTGCATATTGTCTTGATTGAGTTGTGCCGTGAGGACACGACTCATTTCAAAAGTGTGGGGTGGGGTGTTTAGTAGTTTGTTGTGTCATCACGTGTATGTTCTTGCACATGCATGAGTCAGCACGTTTCCCTTTGAAAATTTTAAATTTTTTGAATAAAATGAGTAGCTTTGTGAATAAAATGCGTAGGAATGGGGAGTTGGTGCTTTCATGATGTGAAATAGATGGATCTTAGTACATGCATTACTCTTATGAAATCTTAATTGTGCGACTAACATGTGATCTAACTTCTTATGTGTCCTTATGCGTTGGGATAAATAGGGATGTGGAGTTGATAGAAATGTCCTAGTGAGGCTTGACAAGCACTCAAGGATCCGAGATTCGAGTACATGGTTATACGGACTTTGTGAGGTTGCATTTCGAGACTCGTGGTTGTAGTTGACTCCACCATTGCAGCGTTTATGCAAGTGGTGGGACGGGAATCAAACCGTCCTATCTCTAGTCCTAGTAGTCGGGAAAATAGATGAGTGACCCTCATTTTGACTCGCACGAAACGACAAGGATGAGAAAGAGCGGGGAGGTATTTCCATATGCTTGAGGGTGATGATTGGACCTCCCAAGAAGGAATGGACAAGACAAATCACAAAAGGAGCAAAGCTCAAAAGAAAAATCAACTCATGTCAAAGCCTACCCGAAACAAAAAGTGAAGGATTATCGAAGTCACACCAAAGGCCAAAGGCCAAGTTCACTACACAGATGTCCAAAGCAAGTACCAAAGACTTGACCCTTGATTCTCGAACCTATCACGTGCTAGAAGAAGCAACAAGTATAACCATGTAACAAGAACCGAGTCCAAGAGTGTAGATCATGGGTCTAAAAAGGACTATCTCCCATTCATCCGAATTGGTTTGCATCCCGACTCAAAGGTACATGTATCAAGTTAATTCCATGTTGTAGCAAATGCCTTGAGTAGTGATTGAGAATGCATGGAAAGGGGACATCTAGACTAGCATTTATCTAGGGGTGCCGAGAAGGACTTGTGATGTTTTGTGCTTATTTTTCCTCTTGTGACTTAAGGCCTTGTTCGGGACGAACAAGTTCAAGTGTGGGGTGGTTTGATGAGACGTATTTATACGACTCATTAAGTCAACAAAACCCACCATTTACGACATTTGATCATGAGAACGTTTACTTGTTAATGTCGTTTTGGATTTCAGGGCCTTTTGGAGCTTAAAGAAGAATTGGGCTTAAAAGATGGCATTTAAGGCCAAAATCACCACAAGACATTATTGGCCCACACGTGAAGCCCAAGCCAAACCTAGCCCACTTGCAAAATCTTGATGATTCTTGAAGCATCTCATTATTCGCTCATGCCAATCCGTTTTGACTACATCCAAAGCAAGAGTGCCTTGATGATTCTAGAAGCATCTCAACATCTGCAATGGCCAAACCACTTATGCCACTCCAACTTGGTGCCCAAGACAAGAGAAACCCTAGCTCATTTCCTATAAATAGAACCCCTTGGCCTTGTGTAATCTATTCAAAAATGTAGACAAAAACTCTCATATTGTTCCCTTGTTGGTTTGGCGTGTGAAAAGCAACAAAGCTCTCAACTTCTCTCTTCCCTTTCTTCTTTATTTTACGCAATTTACATTTCAAGTTACGCACTTTAGTTTAGACCTTGCATTCCAATGGTGTCTTTTAGCTCTTGTGTTCTTACCATGAACATGAGTGGCTAATCCTTTCACTATTCGGTTTGGGGTTCCTACTCTTATGTATACATTTTGAGGCACTTGCACTCAATTCCATTTACACGTCCCACTAGTCCTTGGATATCATTCCATTGATCAAAAGGCTTGACTAAGTGGATGCTTGAAATGGCAAAGCTTGGTTAAGTTCATGATCCTTATTGTAACGTCCATTTGATGCTTTGTCGCAATAATGGATAGTACACATAGATGAGCAATACCTTTGTCGGATTGTGTAATCTAATAAGGACTAGATTAGAAGGCTGCAACCGTCCATAGTGAGGTAGTGGGGTTTCAAAACCTTGGGTTGCCTATGGCACCACACTACTACCTAGTTCGGTGAGACCGTGGTGTACTACCTTTGTCGGCGTACTTTAGGTTGTTACCCTTGCCGGAACAACCACACTCTATGGGATGTGAAAGTGGTTAATTGAATGTCTATGATGAATGTAGCATAAGAGAGGTTACTAATTTTGTAGCACAACTTTGAGACTCTTTCCTTAAATGCTTCTTTGTGTTCAACTTGTTCTATGTGCCATATATTAGGCTAGAACACTATTGGTCGAGTGGAGGCTCGAAAGAGGAAAGCTCTTCCATGGGTTTGTGAACTTCCGTGGATAAGTTGAGGCTCGAAAGAGCACAGCTTATCTGTGGAATTCAACCTCGTTTAAACACCATTTGGTTGATCGGAAATGATTGATCAAATGGATGCACATAAGCTAAGATACTTCGAAAGGAGGAATTAGCCCAACTAGAACAAGAGTTCTATGTCTTGAAAAGGACTAGACGGTGTGGCAAGTCAAGTGCTTGAAATGGCCTTGATACATCTTTGAACACGTAGTATGATCATTAGAGGTCAATGATGAGTTGAGCCACAGCAAAAGGCCCCTAGACCGAATACCATTCTCTTGATCACAATCCATTGTCTTTACTTTTGCATTTACTTTTTGTACTCACTTTCAATTGTTCCCAAAACCCCCTTATCATTTACTTTACTTTTCTTTACTATTTTTTTTAGAACAACAAGTAACCATTACAACTCCTCTGGGTTCGACCCCTACTTGCCGCTCTACTAGTATCTAGTAAGCTAAAGGTAGTGGACTTATAAATTCTTATTTTATTTTGCACACTACGACAAGTGCTTATCACTTGTCCTTGAAGCAATTTAATTTACGCAAGTCTTGTCTTTCAAGCACTTTACTTTACGCACTTATTTTCCGCAAGCCTTGTCCTTCAAGAACTTTACTTTTACGCACTTACTTTCCGCAAGCCTTGTCCTTCAAGCACTTTACTTTACGCACTTACTTTCAGCAAGCCTTGTCCTTCAAGCACTTTACTTTACGCACTTACTTTTAGCAAGCCTTGTCCTTCAAGCACTTTACTTTCCAGCACTTTACTTTTCAGTATTTACTTTCAGTTTTGTATTTACTTTCTTTACTTTCAGTCATTTACTTTTCAGTACTAAAACCACAACCAACCCCAATCACATTTACTTTTCAGTACTAAAACCACAACCAACCCCAACCGCACTTACATTTCAGTACAAACCCCTTAAAGAACGCTATCCACTAATTCCCTTGGGTTCGACCCCTACTTACCACTTTGCTACCCAAATAGTGAAGTCTAGAGTAGCGGACTTATAAATTAACTTTTGCACGCGTTTGCCTAAGCGACAAGGCGAGCGTCGTGTCATGTCTCAGGAGCTGTTTTACCGCGGGTCAGCAAATAACAGGTTTTTCTTGATCTGGTTTCCTCCATTAGAGATTCTCGACCTAGGTTCTCTTTTTGCTTCACTCTCCATTCTCGTGTCATTCTTGGAATAGTTTTCTGCTGCAACTTTCTGCGCACAGCCATGAAGTCGTGACACATTGGCTTGATGTGCCCCTTCTTGGGACAGTACCAACAGGTTCTTGAGTCTCTTCTCCATTCTCCACTAGAACTCATCATGTTGGCCAGAGGGTACCTGTTCATCTCTCTGTTCACCGGTTGTTCAGCTTTGACAAACTTAATCTTTCCTGAACTACTCCCATCAGTGTAGCCAATGCCTCTACGTCCTCCACTCATTCTTTGGGACTTCAGAATCGTATCTTGGTCTTTTGATCCAGAGTTTAGCATCTTCACTGATTTCTTGAACTGATTCAGCTCGTTCACAACTGTCACGTGGTAGTCCTTCTCCATCTCAATTTGTAATTTCAAGGACTTCACTTCGTCTAAAAGACATATCTCTCTTTGGCTCATGGAAGCATGTCTTTTCTTCAGTTCTTCCATGTTTCTAGCGTGTATGTCTTTGTCTTTCTTCATCTGCATCTTTAACGATGAGATAACATCAAGGAGTTCTGCCGTTTCTTTAATCAGGACATCAACTCTCTCCCTTAGCTTTTCCATCTCATCCTTCATGCTTGTCACGTTGAAGTTAAGTCTATTATTCCGATCTACCACTTCCTCGCACTTCTCATATAGTGCCTTATGGTTTTCGAAGACACATTCATTTGTGACTTCTTCATCATCACTGCTGCTGGAGTTGTTAGCAAACTGTTCAGACATCGTTCTGGAACAAGTGCTGTCAAGCTCTTCACCTCTATGATCAGTTGCGCTGGTGAATGCAACAAAGTTGTTTGAGTCATACTCCTCCGAGTCGTTGTTGCTCCGGTTAATAGAATAAGCCTTCTTCTTCAGTGTGTTGGCGCATTCAGCTTGAATGTGACCATAGCCTCTGCATTCTCGACACTGGATTGCTTTGCCTATATCACCCTTGAACACGTTGTTGTTCTCTCAGGGCCCGTTTCTCTTCTGAGAGTTTTCTCCTCTTCGACTCTGCAAGTTAGACGTGGATTGATGTTCCTGATTGTATCCACGTCTATTCAGCCTTTTCACAATCCTTTCAAGGTATATGGCTATTATAGCGAGCTGTTCAGACTCGTCCTTGATGCTGTTCCACTCTTCAGTTACATTAGCCTTCAATGCAACACATTCTACTGTCCTTCTTTGAAAATCATCTGGAAAATTCATCTCATATGTCCTTAGTGACCCCATGAGCTCGTCAAGCTTCATCTCGGTTATGTCTTGCATTTCCTCAATGGCAGTCACTTTCACAGCAAATCTTTGGGGCAAGGATCTCAACACTTTTCCAGCCAGTCTCTCTTACTTGATAGGTTTTCCTAGTGCCGCGGCTTCATTAACAAGCTCTAGGACTCTAGTGTTGAACTCAGCAATTGTCTCTTCCTCCTTCATTTTCAAACCCTTGAAATTTTTGGTGAGCATCTGCATCCGTGAGTTCCTCACTTTGTCCATTCCTTCATAAGCTGTTCTCATAATGTCCCATGCTTCTCTGGCAACTTCACATTTGGCAATCAATTTGAACACATTCTCATCCACGGCTAAAAATATAGCGTTCATAGCTATTGAGTTCCCGACAGCAGTCTTGTCATCAGCCTTAGTCCAATGCTCTTCAGGTTTCCTAGATGTTCTCTTCAGTCCAAAATGTCCACCAAATGCATGTTCATGACAAAAAGCAAGCACAGAAGAAATCTCAGAATCAGGCACACACGTTCAAACAACTTGATCCGAACCAATTTTCCACAAATAAGGGTCATCCCAAATATAATATCTCGAATCATGCTTAAGCCTCAAACGTTGAGCAATAGTGAATGACGAAGGAAACTTACCTCCCACCAGGTAATTAACTATGTTAGCGTACCATGGTGCTTTTTCTTTGACAGCAAATAAATACTCGTCCGGGAATGTTTCGGTTAAAGCTCCGGTTTCCTCCTCTCTCACTATTCGGCTCAAGTGATCGGCCACAGTGTTCTCAATGCCCTTCTTGTCTTTTATTTCCACATTGAACTCTTGTAGCAAGAGGATCCATCTAATCAGCCGCGGCTTGGACTCCTTCTTCATCATCAAATAGCGAATAGCAGCATGATCAAAAAAGACAACAATTTTAGAACCAAGCAAATATGGGCAAAATTTTTCTAAAGCAAATATAACAGCTAAAAGCTCTTTTTCGGTTGTGGAATAATTTCAATGAGCCGCTTCAAGCATCCTAGATGCATAATGGATCACCACAGGCTTCTTTTCCTTCCTTTGCCCGAGCACCGCTCCAACTGCATAGTCGCTAGCATCACACATTATCTCGAAGGGTTGTGTCCAATCCGGTGCTTGAATGATAAGTGCACCAGTCAGTGCCGCCTTAAGATCATCGAATGCCGCCTTAAGATCATAGAATGCCACCTTAAGATCATCGAATGCCGCCTTGCATTCCTCCGTAAACTCAAATGGTACATCCTTTTGCAGCAATCTAGAGAGACGTAGCGCCCTTTTTGAGAAGTCCTTTAAAAACCTGCGATAAAATCCTGCATGTCCCAAAAAAGACTTCACACCACGCTGATCAGAAGGGTAAGGCAAGCTAGTAATCAAGTCAATTTTAGCCTTATCTACTTGTATTCCTTCTCTAGAAACAACATGTCCCAATACTATACCGTGAGTGACCATAAAATGACATTTTTCATAATTCAAACCAAATTTGTCTCCTCACAACGTGCACGCACTCTACCAACAATAAGCAAGCATTCATCAAACGTATTTCCATACACAGTGAAGTCATCCATGAACACTTCAACACAGTCACTAATCAATTCCGAGAAAATACTCATTACCACACGCTGGAAGGTACCAGGCGCGTTGCACAAACCAAAAGACATGCGTCAAAACACGAATGTACCGAATGGGCACATGAAAGTAGTCTTCTCCTGGTCTTCGGCTGCAATCAGAATTTGATTATACCAAGAAAATCCATCTAAAAAGCAAAAGTAAGGCTTACCTGTGAGCCTATCCAACATCTGGTCAATGAACGGTAAAGGAAAGTGATCCTTGCGTGTCACGACATTTAGCTTTCTGTAGTCGATGTACACGCGCCATCCGTTTTGGATTCTCTTTGTCACCAACTCACCTTGAGCATTAAGCTCCACTGTAATTCCTGTCTTCTTCGGTACTACATGTTCGGGGCTTACCCATTGACTATCTAAAATGGGATAAATCACGTCAGCATCTAAGAGCTTTTGTACCTCTTTTTGAACCACCTCCATCATCAGTGGGTTCAATCTATGCTGCGGCTATCTCACAGGTTTGGCTCCATCCTCGAGTAAAATCCGGTGCATGCACACGGTAGGGCTCACTCCTTTGATGTCCGCAAGTGTCCATCCAATCGCGGTCTTATGTTTCTTCAGTACCACTGCCAATCTCTCCTCCTGATTAGGCTCCAAGCCTTTCTTTATTATGACCGGCAACGTCTCACCATCTCCCAAAAAGATATACTATAAATGCTCGGGTAAGGTCTTAAGCTGCAACTCAGGTGCCTGTACAACAGATGGTACAAGTGTAGATTTATTAGTTAAAGTATCATGATTAGCCTCATACCTTCGGGTTAATGGTGCCAAAACTCTAAGCTCCTGTAGCATGTCACTAGTATCACGAAGCATCCCTATTGATGCACCACGTGACTCAATAGCCTCCCTCAAAATTATTTCAAGCACATCATTCCCATAGGGAATATCGAAGACTCCACCAGCTCATCGATCGCATCCAAAGCGTGTACTCCTACATCATCAGGTGGATATTGCATAGCTTGATATATATTAAAGTTTATTACCTCACCTTCCACCTCCATGGAAAGCGTGCCACTATCCACATCGATCTTAGCTCTAGCCATCTTCAAGAATGGCGTACCAAATAGAATTGGTGGCTGATCTTGTGCTCCCTCATGATTCATTTTCAGCACATAGAAATCTGCATGAAAAATAAGATTTTCTACCTGCACCAAAACATCCTCGATCACACCCAAAGGTTGGGTGCATGATCGGTCAGCCAATTGAATGGTCAAACCTGTGGGTTTAAGTGGACCAACACGCAAAGATAAGTACAAAGAGTAAGGAAGAACATTTATGGAAGCACCAAGATCAAGCATGCAATTTTTGATCTTCATGTTACCAATAACACATGGAATAGTAAAAGTCCCGGGATCCTTACACTTTTTGGGCACCTTCCTTTGTATCGCTGCTGATACACTTTCTCCAAGCATGACCTACTCATTCTTAGTTGTACGCCTACATTTAGTACATAATTCTTTAAGAAATTTTGCGTACCTTGGATTTGCCGAATAGCCTCAATGAGTGGAATGTTGATTTCCACCTTGCTAAACAACTCCCAATCCTCCTTGTCTGTGATAGACTTCTTGTTGGTCTTAGAAACCTGCATTGGGAATGGTAGAGGAGTGTTAGAATTTGGAATTTCCTTACCAGAATCTGGGGAACCCGTGGACGTCTTCTGATTATCTTCCGCGGACATCTCTTTATTTTGTAATTCATCAGGCGTCCGTGCTTTAATTGGTGAGACGTCCGCCTAATCCACTGAGTGCGAATCTTCATTCAGCTCTTCTTCTCCATTCTTCAATTGCTTTCTAGTCCTAAGCATTACAGCGCTAATCTTGGACTTTGGGTTGGGAATCGTTTGCGACGGCAGCTTCCCTTTGTCTTCTCGCATTTCGTAAACGGCGCTGGCGATTTGAGACACTTGCTTCTTTAGCTCGTTAACGTCTCCAGCTTGTTGGCCCATCTTTTGAGTGAGTTCTTTGAACATGCCTCTCATTTCCTCTCTCAATTCCTTGATCAGGTCCTCGTCTCCTTGTCTGATGTGTGGTGGTTTGTACGGCTGCTTTTGTGGGTACGAGGATTTCCCCACATCGTAATTGTTGTTCCTTTGCCAACCACCATCATTTTGCCTAGGTTGCCATTTGTTGTTGCCTTGGTATCCATCATACCGCCTTGGTGGAAAATCTCCCTTGTTCATGTAGCCCACTAAATTCACGTCCTTTGTTCTTTCTTGAAAAACAGCGTTATCATTATTTATTGAATTAAAAGTGGACTTGTTTACCTTACACTCCACTTGTTGATTGCTTTGTGGTTGTTGCGTCACTATTTGAGCCATTATATTCTTCAGTTCCTGTAATTCAGAATGCACATTCACGTTAGCAACTGGTACAGGTTTATGTGTTTCTTCTAAATACCTTGTGCTCTCGGCAACTCTCTCAATCAACTCTCATATCTCCTCGGGGTACATGTCAAGGATAGACCCTTGAGCGGAGGCATCTAGCATTCTTCTTTCCATTAGAATCATCCCATCCATGAAGTATTCAAGCAACATCCTTTGTGGGATTCCATGATTCGGATAACTCTCTTCCAATTGCCTAAACCTCTCCAAATAATCGAACAACGTTTCTCCACGTCCTTGTCTAAGCATAGAGAGCTCCTTTCTTGTTTGAGCCGCCTTCGAATGGGAGTAGTACTTGTCCATGAACTTCCTTTGCATTTGATCCCATGAAATAATCGAACCTGAAGGCAAAGACATTAACCATGATTTAGCTTGACTTACTAAAGAAAAAGGGAATGCCTTTAATTTAAAAATATTTTTCGGAACCGATGCCGATTTCATGGACATGCAAACTCCATGAAATTCCTTCAAGTGCCTTAGGGGGTTCTCATCGGGCATTCCTCCAAACTTGGGCAAGTGGTGTATCACCCCATCCTGTATCTCGATATCTTTTGCGTCCTCATCCAACCTAATGCATCAAGGTGCCTCATCAATATATGGCGCACAAACTCCTCTCATAGTGTGTCCCAAATTCTGACGCCTAGCTAACTGTCCATATTGGTTTCCTCCACCGAGGTATTCTCGATCCAACTCATCCTTGTAATCCTCGTGTCTAGCTGCACGAGGTCTAGCATACTCATTCAAAATTGCTGATTTCTGGGGGGTGGTACTCTTTGATTAACAGCGGGCAGTCCTTGCCTCTGTTCTTGCATGTTATCTCCTAGTACACTCCTCGCTCTTCATGATCACGTTCAACACTTCTCTGTGACATTGTTACTTAAACAGAAAATAATCAAGTGACAAAATAAAAGACAATAAAATAAAACTAAAAGAAAGAAATACTTAGTGAGATTCTTCGTTACCGATCCCCGGCAACGGCGCCAAAATTTGACAGGCGTCGTTGTACCCGTCAAAAATAATATTTTATAATTCCGACTAGCAAGTGGTAAGTCGGGTCGTATCCACAGAGATCGGTATAAGAATCTGTTCACTAAGTACGAGAGTGACAATGGGGTTGGAAATTTCAAACAAGTAAATAAAAACACAAGCAAGCACCATTGATCACTTATCAAGAGAGAAATCGTCACACAAATTCAAGTATAAAATATCAAAGAGTGGTGCAAGCTAGAACTTTCGACTGTGATGCAAGACCAAATCATGGACAAATCCATTTTGATTTCTAATGTTCTACAACTTAGAGCTTCCCCGCTAAGGTTATACCCCCCGTTCTTGTTCTATTACTTAATCTCGCGCTAGCGATAACCAAGACCCTAACTCTCTAGAGTTGCATGAAGATTTAAACAAGTTGTCCTAGGGTGTTTAATCCTAGTGGTATATTACTCGTGTCCTAGTTCGCTATCCCCGCTAGGTTACTAGTAAACTTGACAATCGAAATCAACAAACAAACAAAAGCTCTCCCGCTAAGGTTACACTCATGCTAGCAAATCAATTCCATAAACATTGCATAGTAATATGACACAAAACACAGAAATCAATATAGGTCTCAAGTCAGAACATCGCAATTTCGAGTTCTAGCCTACACATATGAGTTTAGCTACTCATCATAAAGGAATACATCATCAAGTTTTTGAATGGGATGAAATGAAAATACTGATGACGAACTCTCCACCAAGCTGCAGCTCAACTCCAACACTTGAATCCAGCCACGAATCCACGCTCAAGCTTCTTCAATTGGAATCCTTCTCTAAGCTTTTTTCTCCCTTTTTCTCCCCCGAAAATCCCTCCTTCTTCTCTGATTTTCCTTGGCTTAAATCAAGAGCCAGCTTCTCGAGAATATGTCTCCTCAAATTCTGCTTCATCCTTCCCGAGATTGCAAATCCGAAATTAGGAAATTCAACTGCCAGCTGGACTCACGGATGTCTTTGTCATTTAAATTCCGTGGAGGTCTGAACAATTATCAAAACTCAGTAGACCTCCGCGCATTTAATCCTTTAGGCCTATGCGCTTTGCGCTGACTCAAACTTCAAGCGCTTCGGACTTCATTTCTTCGACGCAAAACATCTTCTAACAGGCTCCCTTTAGCCGATATTCCTTCCATGTTCTCCGAATGCACCTGAGAACGAAAACAACTCACAGGTAGTGAAATAATACACAAGCAACCAATAAGAGAAGGGGTTCTAACACAGAAAGTAGTCATACAACTACGACTTATCACATTTCAGGTGTTTCGAAAGCTCTACGAGGAAACTTGTGTAAAAGACGGCATTTTGTGCCAAAAACATCACATTGGCAGATAAGACATTTGGACCGACAAAGTGCTAGGAATTGACTGTTGTTCATAAAACTACGGGCTACATGGCGTTGCAAAGCTGATTCAATTCTCTACAACTCTCTAGTTCACACCGAGAGCATCAGAGGTCATTTAGATGGTGAAATCAAGAGTCGAAGTCGAGATACAGTAGGAACCGCACCCAAAGTAGACATTAGCATAGTGTTAACGTTAAGTCTGGGCGCGGTCATAACGTAGAGGTTGGGCCCGCCCGCTGACATCAGCAATGCATTTGATGACATCAGCAAGTCAGAAAATTGGCAATTCAGCCCAAAAATAGATTTGGAAACCCGATTTTGCTATAAATAAGAGGCTTGGGTTAGGGTTTCCATCATCAATTATTCTACGACGTTTGAAGACGGCTCTGGAGGAGAAGGCGAAGCTTTCGACGAGAGAAGAGACTTTCTTTCTACTTTTCATTATATGTTTTACTTCAATTATGTGTAGCTAAACTCTTAATTCAGTTTAGGGTTTCGCATATTGTGACTATGTTTTGAGATTCTGTTCTTAATGCAATGTTATGTTTCTCTAGTTCTTGTGCTTATTCCATGAATTAATTTGCGAGGTTAAGTGGAAGCTTTGTCGCAAAGCTTAATCAAACAATTAATTCTTATCGTTAATATGTACTGGAAACTTTGTAGTAAAGGTAGATTGTAACACCTAGATTTAATAATACCTTTGTCGGAATATTGTGTTTAGGAAAGAACTAGAAGCCTAACACATTTGTCGGGTTAGATTGTGGTGTATCACCTTTGTCGGAATACTTTAGGATATTACCTTTGTCGGAATTCCACACTTAGAAACATAAGATTTGATATTTAGAAATCAATGATAAACATGTCACAATAGAACCCCTAAGTTGAATATTCTCTCTGATTGGAAGTCTTCATTTATTTTTCTCTTTTGCACTCATTACTGCTAAAATCCCCCCCCCCTTTTTTCTTATTTGTTTACAGAGATAGCTTCAACAACCAGTTCCCTTGGGTTTGACCCTGCTTGCCACTAGCTAGTTGTACACAGGAGATTATAAATTTAAGTTTGACGCGTCAGACGACGCGCGTCAAATTTTGGCACCGTTGTCAGGGAGCTGTGCTTCGACGAAGTTGTTTCTTTTCTTTTCTTTCTCTTTTTTATTTTTATTTAATTTTTGTTCTTTGCTACTTGCTGCATAATGTCTCGTGCAGGTAGTGTGGTTGGTGACAACAACAATGAGAACGACGAAGTTGGTGATGATCAGGTGGAGCTGTATCAACCGACGATGAAGCAGCTGTCTGCCCCAAATTTTCAGAATATACCTTGGTACATCAATGAGGGGCCAGACATGCAGGAAATCAAGATAAGGACTGCGATAGTCCAATATCTACAGAAGTTTTCAGGTCGGCCAGGGGAATCAGCCACCAGGCATCTGCATGATTTCCATGGCATCTGCCAGACTCTCGGACCCTATGGAGCCACAGTGAAGAATTTTAAACTTAAAGCTTTTCACTTTTCTTTAACTGACATGGCTCGATCTTGGTTTATCTCTCTTCCTTCAGGTAGCATCAGGACATGGGAACATATGCAGAAGAAGTTCCTTGACAAATACTACCCAGCAGCTAAGGCAGGACAGGTTCGTAGACTGCTGCAGGACCTCAGGCAAGAGCCTAATGAGTCGATGTACGACTATCTAGAGAAATTTAATGCCTTAGAGCAGAGCTGCTGCAACTTGGGACTTCCTAGGAAGCTGATAATCGAATACTTGCTGGATGGGTTGAGACCACTCGACAGGATGCTGCTAGATGCCTCATCTGGAGGGACCATCATGAATCTGTCCCCAGCTGAAGTGCAAAATTTGATAGCTGAGGTGGCTGAGAATGCTAGATTCAGAGAGGAGGCCAGTCCTCATGAGGAATTCAACAAGACTAGAAACGTTGCGAAGGCGGAGACCCCATCAAATCAGATGACTGAGGAGATTAAACAGATGAGGAAGATGGTGCAGAAGCTCATGATCAATCAGATGGCACAGGTGAAGCCTTGCGAGTTTTGTGGTGCGACTAACCATAAGATGGATGTCTGCCCTAGTTTACAGGAGGATACACAGGTTGATGTCAACGCAGTGGGTGAATTCCAAAACTATAATAACCATGCACCCCAGCAGACTCAGCAGCAGCAGTACTATCGCCCATCATACCATCTGCATTAGGGCAGCTACAATAATCATGGTCAGTACCAGTAGAGAGGGCAGAATCACAACCAAGTGGGTCATAGCAATCAGAGTCCCGGCAAGTCTCGGGAGGACATCGTGAAAGAGCTAGCCACCACTGTGCAACAAAATCAGGTGAAGAATGATGGAGCTTTGGCAGAGTTGTCCAAATAGATGTCCCAAATTGCCAGTGTAGTTCTTGAGCTGAAGAATAATCTGGAAAAGAGTACCTTGACAGACCACACCTAATTCGAGAGGGAACATCAATACATTAGCAATGGTAGATGAATCTGGTGTAGAAAACGAAGAAAACGAGTCAGAAACAGTGCCTACCGCGCCCAACATTGACATTATCTCACCGCTAATGTCTGAAGTGGATGTGCCACTAATGTCTAAGCCAGGCGCGCCGCTAATGTATGAAGTGAGCACGACCCGCACTATTTCCTGTTCAAAAACTGACCTTCCGCCTCTGTGTTTTGTGCAGGTAAAAGTTCCGGAGGACCATATAATCAACATGGATGAGCTAGGGGGCAGATTGGAGGCGAAGCATGAGCCAAAAGGTCCAACAATGGTGCACCCACTTGTAACGAGTCAATGAGACCTACCGGGAAAGAGTAAGGACTCAGATTGGAGGCGAAGCATGAGCCAAAAGGTCCAACAATGAAGTATAACCATATAGCTAGAGTTCGGAACAGCGAATGCATATCATGGGTCTAAAGAGGACTATCTCCCATTCATCCGAATTGGATTGCATTTCAGCGCAAAGGTGACATGTATCAAGTTTATTCCACGTTGAGCATGATGATTTTAGTAGCAATTGAGTTATGCATAGAAAAGCGAGTCTAGACTAGCAACTCATATTCATGTGCATGTATTTAGGACGTCGAAGAAATTGTGGTGTTATATTTGTTTTACTTCTATGACTTAGTTCTTGTTCGGGACGAACAAGTTTAAGTGTGGGGTGGTTTGATGTGTCGTATTTATACGACTCATCGAATCGACTTGAAATTTTGTTGTCTGTTCAAGACTAGTTCCAAGTTGTGTTCTACTAGAGACTGGAACACCTTAGCAGACAGTATCCGAAATAGAACATTAGGAGCACACACGATATGATACCCAGTTCGGCTTCGCCTACTCTGGGGGGCTTCCCACACCCTTAAGGGACACAAATCTTTATTACGATTTTAGACCTACAAGTGGACTTACGCTTACACAACACCTTGTTTGTAATAGCCTAGCCTCTAACACTCCGTCTCTCAGATTTGCAATCTCGTTTCACCGCGGCTCACCTCGATCCCCTATGGGTAGGACGAGACTCCCTCCCGACCTAGTCTTAGACCTCTCCCGAAGTCTAGAGCCTTCTCCCGAAGACTGACGCCTTCTCCCGAACGCTTGACTTGATAACTGTGTGTGTGCACTTGGTTGTTCTTCAAGAATAGTCTGAACAGCACACTGAATAGACTGCTTCTTCGCCGTTGATTTTCCAGTGGGGAAACCTCAGCCGACCGTCTCTCTTCTCCTCCAATCTCATGAATGTACTCAAGTGTATTTTCTCTTAGGAAAGCGATACTGATGTCGATGCCCTAGCCTTCTATTTATATCCATTGGCGGATCCGAATCAGCCCTAGGAAATCTGTCAAATATTTTAGGAAATATTCCTAAATATTTTCTAGATATATTTCCTCTAATCCTCAAGAAGATCTCTTACTTTCTTGCCAAGTCATTCAAAATCTTCTTATAACTGATATGAGAATATCTATTTGAATATTTGATCTTCTATTTAATCGATGGCTGACTTCAACCGAACAGATCATCGATCGTCCTGATTAGGAAACGTCTTATCTTCAAATCTGCTGTATGCGAGTTCCAGTAGTTGGTTGAACAGTTCTTGAAATCGTGCATGAACACTCTGATGACGTTTTGCCAAAACTCATGCCACATAGGAACAACAATCTCCCCCTTGACATTTTTGGCAAAACCATATAGACTTCAGAGATCACTCTCCCCCTTTTTCCCACAAAATAGGCAAGGAGGGTTCAAATCGACCAGCTTGGACTCCTCGACATCTGGAATCTTGTCAACTCCCCCTCGAACATAGGGTCAGTCTTTCGGACCATGGTGTCTCAGCAGCTGTTTTACCGCGGGTCAGCAAATAACGGGTTTTTTTTTATCTGGTTTCCTCCATTAGAGATTCTCTACCTAGGTTCTCTTTTTGCTTCACTCTCCATTCTCGTGTCATTCTTGGAGTAGTTTTCTATTGCAACTTTCTGCGTACAGCCATGAACTCGTGACACCTTGGCTTGATGTGCCCCTTCTTGTGACAGTACCAACAGGTTCTTGAGTCTCTTCTCCATTCTCCATTGGAACTCATCTTGTTAGCCAGAGGGTACCTGTTCATCTCTCTGTTCACCGGTTGTTCAGCTTTGACAAACTTAATCTTTCCTGAACTACTTCCATCAGTGTAGCCAATGCCTCTACGTCCTCCACTCATTCTTTGGGACTTCAAAATCGTATCTAGGTCTTTTGATCCAGAGTTTAGCATCTTCACTGATTTCTTGAACTGATTCAGCTCGTCCAGTACTGTCGCGTGGTAGTCCTTCTCCATCTCAATTTGTAATTTGAAGGACTTCACTTCGGCTCATGGCCACATGTCTTTTCTTTAGTTCTTCCATGTTTCTAGCGTGTATGTCTTTGTCTTTCTTCATCTGCATCTCTAACGACGAGATAACATCAAGGAGTTCTACCTTTTCTTTAATCAGGACATCAACTCTCTCCCTTAGCTTTTCCGTCTCATCCTTCATGCTTGTCACGTTGAAGTTAAGTCTATTATTCCGATCTACCACTTCCTCGCACTTCTCATATAGAGCCTTATAGTTTTTGAAGAGACATTCATTTGTGACTTCTTCATCATCACTGCTGCTGGAGTGGTCAGCAAACTGTTCAGACATCATTCTGGAACAAGTGTTGTCAAGCTCTTCACCTCTACGATCAGTTGCGCTGGTGAATGCAACAAAGTTGTTCGAGTCATACTCCTCCTAGTCGTTGTTTCTTCGGTTAATAGAATAAGCCTTCTTCTTCAGTGTGTTGGCGCATTCAGCTTGAATGTGACCATAGCCTCTGCATTATCGACACTGGATTACTTTGCCTTTATCACCCTTGAACACGTTGTTGTTCTCTTCAGGACCGTTTCTCTTCTGAGAGTTTTCTCCTCTTCGACTCTGCGAGTTAGACATTGATTGATGTTCCTTATTGTATCCTCGTCTATTCAGCCTTTTCACAGTCCTTTCAAAGTATTTGGCTATTATGGCGAGCTGTTCAGACTCGTCCTTGACGCTGTTCCACTCTTCAGTTACATCAGCCTTCAATGCAACACACTCTACTGTCCTTCTTTGAAAATCATCTGGAAAATTCATCTCATATGTCCTTAGTGACCCCATGAGCGCGTCAAGCTTCATCTCGGTTATGTCTTGCATTTCCTCAATGGCAGTCACCTTCATAGCAAATCTTTGGGGCAAGGATCTCAGGACTTTTTCAGCCAGTCTCTCTTCCTTGATAGGTTTTCCCAGTGTCGCGGCTTCATTAACAAGCTCTAGGACTCTAGTGTTGAACTCAGCACTTGTCTCTTCCTCCTTCATTTTCAAACCCTCGAATTTTGTGGTGAGCATCTGCATCCGTGAGTTACTCACTTTGTCCGTTCCTTCATAAGCTGTTCTCAGAATGTCCCATGTTTCTTTGGCAACTTCACAGTTAGCAATCAGTTTGAACACATTCTCATCCACGGCTAAAAATATAGCATTCATAGCTATTAAGTTCCCGATAGTTGTCTTGTCATCAGCCTTAGTCCAACGCTCTTCAGGTTTCGGCACCACTCGTCCCTCACCATTCGTCGTTGTCGGAAGGGTCCATCCAATCAGTACAGCTTTCCATGCCCTTTCGTCAAGAGTTTTCAGGAAAGCCTTCATTCTGGTTTTCCAGTAGCTATAGTTCGGCCCTTATAGCAGTGGTGGTCCGCTGGAGTACTAGCCTTCCTTCATACTCATCTTGAACAGAAATCAGATCTCACTCTGTGTGTTGAGTGCCTGCTCTGATACCAATTGAAATTCTGTTGTCTGTTCAAGACCAGTTCCAGGTTGTGTTCTACCAGAGACTAGAACACCTTAACAGACAGTATCTGAAATAGAACAATAGGAGCACACACGATATGATACCCAGTTCGGCTTCGCCTACACTGGGGGGCTTCCCACACCCTAAAGGGACACAAATCTTTATTACGAGTTTAGAGCTACAGGTGGACTTACGCTTACACAACACCTTCTTTGTAATAGCCTAGCCTCTAACACTCCGTCTCTCGGATTTGCAATCTCGGTTCACCGCGGCTCACCTCGATCCCCTATGGGTAGGACGAGACTCCCTCCCGACCTAGTCTTGGACCTCTCCCAAAGTCCAGAGCCTTCTCCCAAAGACTGATGCCTTCTCCCGAACGCGTGACTTGATCACTATGTGTGTGCGCTTGGTTGTTCTTCAAGAACAGTCTGAACAGCACACTGAACAGACTGCTTCTTCACCGTTGATTTTCCAGTGGGGAAACCTCAGCCGGCCGTCGCTCTTCTCCTCCAATTTCACAAACGTACTCAAGTGTATTTTCTCTCAGGAAAGTGATACTGATGTCAATGCCCTAGCCTTCTATTTATATGCATTGGCGGATCCGAATCAGCCCTAGGAAATCTGTCAAATATTTTAGGAAATATTCCTAAATATTTGCTAGATATATTTCCTCCAATCTTCAAGAGGATCTCTTACTTTCTCACCAAGTCATTCCGAATCTTCTTATAACTGATATGAGAATATCTATTTGAAAATTTGATCTTCTATTTAATCGATTACCAACTTCAACCGAACAGATCTTCGATTGTCTAGATAAGGAAACGTCTTATCTTCAGATCTGCTGTATGCGAGTTCCAGTAGTCGGTTGAACAGTTCTTGAACTCCATCTTGAACATTCTGAAGGTGTTTTGCAAAAACCCATGCCACATAGGAACAACACAACTAATCCCATTTATTTCGACACTTTTTTATGCGAACAATTACTTTTTAGTATGGTTTTGCATTTCAGGTGTTTTGAAAGCTCTAGGAGGAAACGCGTGTAAAACACGGCATTTTGTGCCAAAAACATGACAATTGTAGATTAGACCTTTGGACCTTCGACGGTGTGCTGGGAATTGACTGTTGTCCAAAAAAACACGAGCCGCATGGCGTTGCATAGCTAACTCAACTCTATACAACTCTCTAGTTCCCTCCAAGAGCATCCGAGGTCATTTAGATGGTCAAATCAAGAGTCAAAATCGAGACACAGTGGGAACCGCGCCCACAGTAGACATTAGCGCAGTGCTAACGTTAAGTCTGGGCGCGGTCATAACATAGAGGTTGGGCTGCTGATGTCAGCAACGCGTTTGATGACATCAGCAAGTCCAACAATTGGCAATTCAGCCCAAAAGAATATTTGGAAACTGATCGGTTGTAAATGTAGTGATTGTAATGCAACACAGATCAAACAAATAATCTGAGTGTGACTCAGGTCGAATCCACAGGGAACTAGTTTGCTATTTTCTGTAAATGATTGTTTATATTAATACGGAAATGGGGGGGTTTGAAATAAGAGTGCAGTACAGTAGAGTAAATAAAAGAAACAATGAAATGATTAACACAGAATTTAAGGTTTGATTTGTTGTTGCATGCGGTTGTTGTTTGGTTGTTTTTCAGAATGATGAAACATTGGGAATCGATGACTCCCCAAAAACAAACAGATTATAACACAAAGTTACTGCAGACTCAACTTTCGCTTCTTGCCTAACAGTAGATCTTAATATATGATAGTGAATTATTTCCCTAGGTCATTTGCTTTATTACATGCTCAACTTTCGCTTCTCGCATAATAATAAAACTAGATGCACAAATCATCAAGACTCAACTTTCGCTTCTCGCCTATCAGATTTCATCTCATTACATGCATAGACTCAACTTTCGCTTCTCGCCTATCATGCAGCTATGTAAACCTACTGTGATATGCTACTGCAAACACAGACAATAGATGCAAACAATTCACATACAAACATTATTGATATCTCGCGAAAATACCAAATACAGGTTGCATGAATTGAACTATTCATATCTAATGTAAAGAAACGAAATCATAATCATATAAAAAGACATGTGTTACAACTGATGATGTTTCTGGGGATCCATTGGATCCCAATAAGTGGACTACTCACTCATGGTGAGTTGATACATAACAACAGCTGAATAAAATTGAAGTACAAGAAGGTTAAGAGAAACCCTGATTGTTGAACTTCTTCTGGTCTGATGCTATTGTCGCTGATCTTCTGTGGTTTTCTCCGATTAGGTCTGATGATGGATCCCTCATTGATGTGGTCTTTCTATAGTGTTGTTGCAATAACTTTGTGTTTCTCAATGCAGCTTTTCAATCTTCGATCGCCTCTTTGTGTCCCGATGAAATTCACATTGCTCGATGAATGGAAATAAATGCGCAAGCTCTAGGGTTTCAGGTCGGGTATGCGAGCGGCTGTGCGAGCTGAAGGGGCGGATAGCCGGGCGTGCATGCGAGGAGAAGAGGCCGGATGGCCGGGCGTGGGCACGAGGAGAAGAGGCCGGATGGCCGGGCGTGGGCACGAGGAGAAGAGGCCGGATGGCCGGGCGTGGGCACGAGCCTTGTGCGTGTGTTTTCATGCAGCTTTTGCCCAATTTCGACATTTACTTCACAAGTTAATGCGTCACTGAAACACTAAGTAAAACCATCAATTCTGCGTAATATTATATGGATATGGAACTCAAAGTGTATGGATTTATACATCAAAGATCATGCAAATAATTGCTCATCAAAATACCCCACACTTGAACTTTGTTCGTCCCGAACAAACACACATCAGAAGAATCCCCCAGAACATCTTAAAACTAAGGAAATAAAATAACAATTAAACTAGTGAGAGTTTTCAGAATAGGAGTACTCACAAATCCCGTGATACTTGCTCAGACAAGAATGAAATTTTGAAACAGTGATAAACATAATAACTCATCAGTTCAGGCAGTGCTGCATCAATATCACTCATTTCAAAATAGACAAAAGATTTCTTCATTTCAATATGATGTTCAGCTTGTGCTAATTTGACTCAAATATGCTAGCATTCATTCAGGCTAATCGAGAAGTCAGTTTAGTCAATTGAATCGTCAAGAAGAATTTCACTTACACGAAACTTGTAAATTCTCTTCAAGGCTCACGCAGTAATCTGCAAGGGTCTTTCCTCAAACAATACCTGTGAATATGTTAGTGCACAAAATATGGTACAAAGTCACGATCAAACAGGGGATTTTTTTTGTTTTTTTGTTTTTTGTTTTACTTTCACACTACTTTAGTGTAGGATGGTTTCGAAGGGGAAGACCTGGTTCAGGGGATTATCCATATCTACCGCTTCCTAACCCCCGCCATCTACACTAATCTTTTTTTTTTCTTTTTTTTTTTTTTAACCCCGCACTTGAAATTGACAGTGTACCATAATAATGTGTAGCACAGAAACACAGCCACAGCATTTTTGAAGTCACCTAAGAGCCCATCTGAAAAATAAACTTGTTTGCAAAAGTTCGTTCACCATGATTTTTCCAAGGGTCTAAACGAATTCAATATGCTGAACTAAGCTAGCATGAAATCGTCTATTTACATAAACTTTCATATCACAAGGAAAATCAGAAATCAGATGCTAACAAATTCATGAGTTCAGAGCAGCAAAGCCGTAGCATCAGAGATTAACATGTTCATCATTCAACGTGTTTTCAGCAAATATGTTGAGCAAGTATCTGTAAGCACACTCAATCATTCTTCTGCAAATTATTATTTTCAGCACACATAGCAATCATCAATCAGATATAATCAAATAAACGTCAGCCACCCCACACTTTGAAACATGCTTAGTCCCTAAGCATTCTAGTGTAAATAAAGAGCAAGCAGGGTAGATAAATATTATTTGATTGATGCACTTACCGGCCTAGTTTAACGTCTTGGCCAAGACGAAGCTGTTCAAAAGTGATATGCAGCAAATTTTCCTTTTAGTTCCAGCTAAGTCACTCTTGAGGAGTAGAGGCAGGCAGGCGTTCCAGAATGGTCTGTAAGATGGTGTAAATGTTATCCAGTTTAGTGTCCATTTCAGCTTGCTTACCTTTTATTTCAGCTTGCTTACCTTTTATTTCAGCTTGACCTTCCTCTAATATTTTTAGCCGCGCCTCAACATCTCCATCATCAATGGCAGCTTGGGTGTCTGAATTCTTCTTCTTGCTGCTTTGCGATGCCGGAGGTTCCTTTGCCCAATTATTCTCCTTATCAACCATCCCGCTATGCTTCATCTTTGCCAGGCTTAGCTTGTTTGGCTGCAGAGGCTTCCCCTTATCCAGATTATAGCCTAGGCTCTTATCAATAAGCGTGATTATTGACCCTCCTGGAAGCACACTAGAAGATAAACACTTTTCAAAGAGATCAGATAAAACAGTCATAAGCTGCACTCCATTCCCTGTGCCTCTGTGCAGGGTTCTCATAATTTCCAGGTCTCTATGATTCACTCTACTTCCCTTATCAACTCGAGTAACCAAGTTCTCAGCAACAAGGCGGTGGATAATCTTCCACTCTGGCAATCTGATCAAGCTGGATGATGAGTTAGTAGCAAAAGTGATAGTGTTGTTTTCAGTAATGTACCTCCAAAATTCGGCATCTTCATCTGTAGATGTGTTGGTGAATGAGGTATCTTTCCCTTCGTAGTTGAAAATCTTTTCAAATTCTCCCTCAGTCAAAGTATGGAAATACCCATTGATCTGGAAAATCCACCTGTGCGCCCATCTCTTTGATCCTGCTTTCCTACAGCTCTCTGGTCCGTCCCGAGATGCCCATATTACTTCAAATGTTGAATTGAACTCAGTGACCAGCTTCTGATAAGCGCCAGGATCATCCCACATTAAGAACTCCAGATTTCCGTCTCTCAGAATGGAGTTTACTTTATCAAAAATCTTCATTATCCCTAGATCACCATGCACTGGGTACAACGGGCTTGCAGCTTTAGCATTCTTGATTTTCAACAACTTTTCAGTGTCCCTTGCGAGCATGATCCTGTAGGTGTTGTCAAAGTTATAGTCCGGCTCTTTTGGTGGTGTACCAGGGGGTATGTATTTCCACAGTACTGACTGATGAGCTGCAGTAAGAGGATTTTGCACTTGTGGCGGCTTAGGAGGAGGAACAGGTGGGGTTTGAACACGGGAGGATTCTCCTGTAGGCTTTTCAGGCGGCTTAGGAGGTGCTGTAGCGCTTAAACGCACCGTGTCGTCCGGTGGCAATGGAAATTTGTTGTCTGCAACCCCTATTCGTTTCCTCTTTTTCTCATTCGATCCCCCTGCACTAGTACCTTCACCTCCTCTAGTCTTTGCCATAGCAACAAAATAGTTTGAAGAACTAGGGCACCAAATCTCAAATCACCAATATCAATATCAAGGCACTAATTTGATTCAACTGGAAGGTATTTTTACCGAAGAGGCGCTGATTTTGGATACGACTGCCAGGGCTCGGCTGGATCTGAAGAGCGGACGTGCGAGCTGCGTCCGGTTGAGAAGATGAGCGGGCGAGCGTGCGGGCTTCCGAACGGATGTGCGAGAGTTGCGCGTCGGACGTGCGAGCGGACGTGCGGATGAAGCGGTCTTGCCCGGCTGTGCGATCGGCTGATGAGGGAGTGCTCGAGCGGACGTGCGAGCTGATTTTGATCGGTTGTACGAACGGGCGTTCGAGCTGCGCAATTTTTCTTCTTCGGCTCTTGATGTGTAAACCCTAATTTGATGTGTTTAGCCAAATATGAGAATTGCAATTATAAGCATCTGAGTTAGCAAATTGATTTGGCTAAATTTGAATATAAGCATCTGAATATTTCCAAATTTGAATATTTCTAAATTGGTGAAGAAAATATAAAATTGAGGTTCATACCGGCCTAGTTTAACGTCTTGGCCAAGACGGAGCTGCTCTTTGATATTGTTAAATGCTGTGATTGCAGGGTGGATTTATTCAGCCTCTTCAAATTTGTAGTCCTCCAGGTTGTTAGGCTTGTATCCGAAATATTCCTTTACCCTGTGTCCATTCACCTTGAAACCTTGGCCATTGTCATCTAAGAGTTCTAAATGCCCATCGTCGAAAACCTTGCTCACTGTATATGGTCCTCCCCATCTTGTCTTGAGCTTTCCTGGGAATAGCTGAAGTTTGGATTTGTACAGTAACACCTTTTCTCCAACAGAAAAGTGTTTAGCTCTTAATTTCCTATCGTGCCATTTTTTCGAACGTTCCTTATACAGCTTGGCACTCTCATAGCTCTCCATGCGAATTTCTTCCAGCTCATGTAAATCTAGCATTCGTTTTTCTCCGGCTGCTTTCATATCGTAGTTCAGCTTCTTCACTGCCCAAATAGCCTTGAATTCCAGCTCCACTGGTAAGTGACAGGGTTTTCCATACACCAGCCTATAGGGTGACATCCCAATAGGCGTCTTGAAGGCGGTTCTGTATGCCCATAGAGCTTCCTCCAACCTCGACGACCAATCCTTCCTCGAATTATTTACTGTCTTCATTAAGATTTTCTTGAGTTCTCGATTGGTTACCTCAGCTTGTCCATTTGTCTGTGGATGGTAGGGTGTAGAAAATTTGTGGTAGACTCCGAATTTTCTTAACATAGCTCCGAATTGCTTTTCTCGAAAGTGACTTCCATTATCGCTTACCACTGCTCTCGGAGTTCCAAACCTGGGAAAGATTATTTTCTTGAATAAGCTTGTAACACTCTTAGCATCGCACGTTTTGGTTGCTACAGCCTCTGCCCACTTTGACACAAAATCCACTGCAACCAATATGTACTGATTTCCGTATGAAGATGGGAGTGGTCCCATATAATCTATTCCCCAGACGTCGAATATCTCGACTTCTAACATTCCTTTTTGCGGCATCTCATCGCGCTTTGAAATATTCCCAGTACGTTGGCATGAATCACAGCTCTTTGTGAATAGGTAAGCATCCTTAAATAATGTTGGCCAGTAGAATCCACTTTGTAAGACTTTAGCTGCAGTCTTTGTTTTCGAACCATGCCCACCATATGGGGATGAGTGACAACGCTCCAATATACTCTGCTGATCTCCCTCTGTAACACACGTCCTGTAGATGCCATCGACACACAGTTTATATAACAATGGATTATCCCAGTAATACCTCTTCACATCGTGCAGAAACCTCTTCTTCCTGTTGTAATCCATATCTCCTGGCAGGATTCCACATGCTAGATAATTCACAAAATCCGCATACCAAGGCGCTGAATTTTTTTCTATGCTCATCAAATCTTCACCGGTGTACGAATCTCGAATAGGCGCATGAGTGGAAATTTCCGCAGGGTCCAATTGTATCCTTGACAGATGATCAGCTACCACGTTTTCAACTCCCTTTTTGTCTTTGATTTCAATATCGAATTCCTGTAAAAGAAGTATCCAACGTATTAGTCTAGGTTTTGCATCTTTCTTTGTCATTAAATACCTGATAGCCGCATGGTCAGTATACACAATTGTCTTTGAGCTGACTAAGTATGGTCTGAATTTTTCGAACGCATAAACAACTGCTAGCAGCTCCTTCTCAGTTGTTGTGTAATTCACTTGGGCTGCAATCAAAACTTTACTGACATAGTAAATCACATGCAGCTTTTTATCGACCCTTTGACCTAGCACTGCTCCGATTGCGTTGTCACTTGCGTCACACATCAGCTCAAATGGTAGACTCCAGTTAGGAGGTTGAATAATTGGCGCAGTAATTAGAGATTGCTTCAGAGTTTCAAAAGCTATAACACACTCATCAGTAATTTTAAATTCAACATCAGTGCAAAGTAAATTAGTGAGGGGCTTAGCTATTTTTGAAAAATCTCTGATGAAGCGTCTGTAGAAGCCTGCATGTCCCAGGAAACTCCTGATGCTTTTTACATTGTTGGGAATTGGTAGTTTTTCGATTGCTTCCACTTTTGCTTTGTCCACTACTATCCCTTCCTTCGTTACTTTGTGTCCAAGCACAATCCCTTCTTTTACCATGAAATGGCATTTTTCCCAGTTAAGCACAAGGTTGACCTCAACACACCTGGCAAACACATTAGATAAGTTAGATAAGCATGAATCAAATGAATAACCGTGAACGGAAAAATCATCCATAAAAACTTCCATGGATTTCTCCAAAAATTCGGAGAAAATTGAAGTCATGCATCGTTGAAAGGTCCCTGGTGCGTTGCACAGTCCGAATGGCATACGCCTGTAGGCGAAGGTCCCGAATGGACATACAAATGTCGTTTTGTCTTGGTCGTCAGGGTGTATGGGGATTTGGAAGAATCCACTGTAGCCATCCAAAAAGCAAAAATATTCGTGCCCGGCTAGTCTCTCTAACATCTGGTCGATGAATGGGATGGGGAAGTGATCCTTCTTCGTAGCTGTGTTCAACTTCCTGTAGTCTATACACATCCTGTGTCCGGTTACTGTTGTTGTTGGAACCAGCTCTCCTTTGTTGTTTGTTACTACAGTCAATCCTCCTTTCTTTGGCACCACATGAATGGGACTCACCCATTCTGAATCTGCAACCGAGTATATTATCCCTGCATCACGAAGCTTGGTAATTTCTTTAAAAACAACTTCATTCAAATTAGGGTTTAATCTCCTCAAACGCTCACTGCTAGGTTTAGCATCAATTTCTAAGTGTATTCTATGCATGCAGATGCTAGGACTAATCCCTTTAATATCATCAATAGAGTGCCCGATAGCAGATTTATATTTCTTGAGCACATGTAATAATTCTACAGTCTGCTGGTCATCTAAGGAGGCATCAACGATCACAGGTAATGTGGAGTTTGGTCCAAGAAATTCGTACCTGAGATTTGATGGAAGTGGTTTTAAATTTTCATCAATTTCGTCACCTGATTCACTGTCTTCATTAGCTTCTTCAACTGCTTCGCACTCTGCCAGCATCATAAGTGCACCTGCTTCTTTGTCACTGCTTAGTAGCTCATCTTCGAAATTAGGCAGCTCATCAAAATCGTTAGGATCATCATAAGTATCAAGCCAAGCACAGTCTAAAGAGTCCCTAGGTGCTTTCATCATAGATTTCAGAAAGAACTTCGCTTCTCGCCTATCAGATTTCATCTCATTACATGCATAGACTCAACTTTCGCTTCTCGCCTATCATGCAACTATGTAAACCTACTGTGATATGCTACTGCAAACACAGACAATAGATGCAAACAATTCACATACAAACATTATTGATATCTCGCGAAAATACCAAATACAGGTTGCATGAATTGAACTATTCATATCTAATGTAAAGAAACGAAATCATAATCATATAAAAAGACATGTGTTACAACTGATGATGTTTCTGGGGATCCATTGGATCCCAATAAGTGGACTACTCACTCATGGTGAGTTGATACATAACAACAGCTGAATAAAATTGAAGTACAAGAAAGTTAAGAGAAACCCTGATTGTTGAACTTCTTCTGGTCTGATGCTATTGTCGCTGATCTTCTGTGGTTTTCTCCGATTAGGTCTGATGATGGATCCCTCACTGATGTGGTCTTTCTATAGTGTTGTTGCAATAACTTTGTGTTTCTCAATGCAGCTTTTCAATCTTCGATCGCCTCTTTGTGTCCCGATGAAATTCACATTGCTCGATGAATGGAAATAAATGCGCAAGCTCTAGGGTTTCAGGTCGGGTATGCGAGCGGCTGTGCGAGCTGAAGGGGCGGATAGCCGGGCGTGCATGCGAGGAGAAGAGGCCGGATGGCCGGGCGTGGGCACGAGGAGAAGAGGCCGGATGGCCGGGCGTGGGCACGAGGAGAAGAGGCCGGATGGCCGGGCGTGGGCACGAGCCTTGTGCGTGTGTTTTCATGCAGCTTTTGCCCAATTTCGACATTTACTTCACAAGTTAATGCGTCACTGAAACACTAAGTAAAACCATTAATTCTGCGTAATATTATATGGATATGGAACTCAAAGTGTATGGATTTATACATCAAAGATCATGCAAATAATTGCTCATCAGAAACCCAGTTTGATAATTCAACCAAAAAAGTAGACTTGGAAACCCTATGTTTTGCTATAAATAAGAGGTTTGGGTTAGGGTTTCATCATCAATTATTTTACGACGTTTGAGGACGGCTCTGGAGGAGAAGGCAAAGCTTTCGACGAGAGAAGAGACTTTCTTTCTACTTTTCAGTATGTGTTTTACTTCAATTATGTGTAACTAAACTCTTAATTCTGTTTAGGGTTTCACATATTGTGACTATGTTTTGAGATTCTGTTCTTAATGCAATTTTATGTTTCTCTAGTTCTTGTGCTTATTCCATGAATTAATTTTTGAGGTTAAGTGGAACCTTTTTCGCAAAGCTTAATCAAACAATTAATTCTTTTCGTTAATATCTACTAGAAACTTTGACGTAAAGGTAGATCGTAACACCTAGATTTAATAATACATTTGTCGGATTATTCTGTTTAGGAAAGAACTAGAAGTCTAACACCTTTGTCGGGACAGATTGTAGTGTATCACCTTTGTCGGGATACTTTAGGATATTACCTTTATCGGAATTCCACACTTAGAAACATAAGATTTGATATTTAAAAATCAATGATAAACCTGTCACAATAGAAACCCTAAGCTGAATATTCTCACTGATTGGAAGTCTTTAGTTATTTTTCTCTTTTGCACTCTTTACTGCTAAACCCCCCCCCCCCCCCCCCTTTTCTTGTTTGTTTACAGAGACAGCTTCAACAAATAGTTCCCTTAGGTTCGACCCTGCTTGCCACTAGCTAGTTGCACGTAGGAGATTATAAAGTTAAGTTTGACGCGTCAGACGACGCGCGTCAAGGATCTAAGTGTCTCGAATTGCACATTGTCCAAGGGTTTAGTGAAGATATCTGCTAGTTGCTTCTCAGTAGAAACATGCTTCAGAGTGATAACTTTCTTCTCAACTAGCTCTCGAATTAAGTGATGCCTGTTATCGATATGTTTTGTTCTGGAGTGCTGACCAAGATTCTTGGATATGTTGATGGCGCTCATGTTGTCACAGTAGAGTGTCATCACATCTTGTTCCACTCCATATTCTTCCAACATCTGCTTCATCCATAACATCTGGGTGCAACAACATCCAGCGATGATGTATTCTGCCTCAGCTGTTGACAAGGATATGCTGTTGTGCTTCTTACTAAACCATGACACTAGGTTGTTTCCAAGAAAGAAGCATCCTCCAGACGTACTCTTACAATCCTCAACATTTCTAGCCCAGTCTGCATCGCAGTAGCCTACTAGTTAAGAATTTGTGTCATTTGTGTACCAAAGGTGATACACCACAACCTAACCCGGCAAAGATGTTAGATTTCTAGTTCTTTCCTAAACACAATAATCCGGCAAAGGTATTATTAAATCTAGGTGTTACGATCTACCTTTACGGCAAAGTTTCCAGTATATATTAACAATAAGAATTGGTTGTCAAATTAATCTTTACGGCAAAGTTTCCACTTAACCTAATGGTTCAATTCATAGGATGAAGCACAAGAACAAGAGAAAGAAGAAATTGCATTAAGAAAAGAGTCTCAAAACATAAGTCACAATATGCGAAACCCTAAACTGAATAAGGAGTTTAGCTACACATCATCGAAATAAAAACACAAATATGCATGATGAAAGTAGTAGAAATCTCTTATCTCGTCGAAAGCTTCGCCTTCTCCTCTAGAGCCGTCTTCTGAGTGATGGAATTATGAGATGATGGAAACCCTAACCCAAGCATCTTATTTATAACAAAAACTGGATTTCCAAGTCTGATTTTTGGGCTGGACTTCCAAATCTCGGTTTTGTTGACGTCGGCCGCGGACCATGTACATTTTATCTCCACGGACCATGTACATTTTAGCATCCGCGGACACTATTCTTAAAATGGCCTCCGTCCGTGATCCTCTCAAAGTTTGCCTTCCCTTTCTGCGTGCCAGTTTTGACTTCAGCTCTCATTTAGACCCTCCAAACCTGGGAGGCTCTCGGTGTGAACTAGAGAATTATAGGGAATTGAGACAGCTATGGAACGGCATGTAGCTCGTAGTTTTCTAATCAAAGGTCAATTCCCAGCACTCCATCGAACGTCCAAAGATTTGATCTGACATTGTGGTGTTTTTGACATGAAATGGCGTCTTTTATGCATGTTTTCTTCATGGAGCTTCTGAAACACCTGAGATGCAAAACCATACTAAAAGGTAAATGTTCGCATATAAAAGTGTTGAAATAAATTGGATTAGTTGATTCGACGAGTCATATAAATACGACTCATCAGTCGGAAAGTCTTGCATTCTCTACAAAAGTTCTAAAAGCTACCGTCTCACTCTCCCGGACCCTAGCACCATTCAACTTCTCATTTTGTCGAAGAACGCAGTTAAAATCTACCAAACATAACCAGTTGCCAGAGAACTTGGTTGCTTCTGTAGTTATTTAATTCCACATCAAAGCTCTTTCTATAGCGAGGTTGCTAGCATAAACCGCAACAAGACGAAAACTCATGTTATCAATCTCTAGGCCACAACAAATAAAATGGGTGAACACCCTAACATTTATGATTTTGGCAGTCTCTCCATTCCAAAGGATTAGAATATGAGCCCACCCTTTGTCACACTGGCTAGAGATAGCCTTCCAAGTTTCATCAGGACAACACCTGTGAGCTATATCTAACAATTTGTTATCCCGCAATTTCACTTCTAGCAACAGAACAACCTCAACTTTCTCTTTTCTAATCCACGCCTTCACCTCTTATTGTTTTAAGGGGTTGTTAAGCCTTTTAATATTTCATGAAGATAACTTAACCATGAGAAAAAGGAACTCTGGTACATGCCTCCCTGCTCTGCTTGGTAGCTTTTTTCTTACCAGCTTCTCTCCTTTTTATATCCTTAAGCTTTAGAGAGGAGTTCCTAGAATCAACCTCCTCCATTGAGATGCGACTATTATCACCCCCTACTTATCTTCTTTCCTTCTGACGAGCTCTTTTCAGCGCACTACGAGAAAGATATTCTTTAAAGCCTTCAATGAGGCCCTCTTTGTTTATACAAATTCCCGTCTCAGCTTTACGACCCTTAACAACTTCTTTGACTCCATCTAGTTGAGTCTCTGGAACATTGGCAGATTCTTTTGGAATCAAATCGTCTCCAATAATAGGTTCCTCATGTAGAGGATCAGGCTCCTCATCAACCTCTTCTTCATTTGCATCTCGAGTGTCAACGATCTTACGTTCTCTTCCTTCGTGCTCCTTCAGACCAGCCAACATGTCTTCAAAGTTTGGTTCAGGATAATGATCTTGCAGGTGCCCAAAATTAAAACAGTTAGTGTATCTTGGAGGCTTCCATTCATATAACACCGGCTGGAAATATTTATTTCCGTAAGGGTCAACATACTGAATCGAGTCAACGAACTCCTGATTCGCATAAATTTCTACACAAACTCAAGAAAAATTGTTGTTGGACCCGTCTGCAGTGACTCCATCCGTACAGATCGGCGTCCCTAGTCGGGAGCAAAGTCTGCTCAAGATAGTGTTGTCAGTGAGATGAACTTTGATACCAGGCAATCTTACCCAAACCGGAAGAGCGCCCACACTTCTACATTTATAGTCTTCGTGCACAGACCAAGACTTTAGAATCAATGGTTGATTATCAATGGTCCAAGGGCCACCGGTCAGCACCTCTAACTTCTTTTCCTCGCTGGTGAACTTGAAAAGGAATATGCATTCATTAAGTTGTGAAACTTTGACTACAGCTTCATCACCCCATTTCACACGAACGAACCCTCGCATTCTTCCTAAATAAGGCTTTGTACTGAATACAAATCCAACAAAGGACTATTAGTTGGTGCTGTGTTTAGTTGTTAAACATGTCATTGGTTATCCGTCACGTGTTTTTTTATAATGTTCATTATTGATGTTAGTGTTCAACAAATGTGGTTGTTTAGTGAATCCAATAGACAGGTTGAAATTGGTAAATGTTCAGAATGACAAGTTTGTAAGTTACATGTAAACATATATTACAGTAAGTGAATGCAACTTGCATCTTAGGAACACAAACTGATTTTGTGAATCCAAAACAAGTTGTAAAATCTTAATGTTCAATATGTGATGAAAATGTTCATATCATACACCTTGATACTAATTTGCTGAACATGTTATTGGTTATCCGTCAAATGTTTTGTTGAGACTGGACCGTTACCCAGGTGGCCGTATCCTTTGGCCGTCACCCAGTTGGGCCGCCAGCTCTAAGAGGCTTGCAGGCCGTACACCCATATATGCCTGCAGGTTATTGGTGATGGGAATCGAACCCAAGCACCCTTTAACATGCCTCCTCAGAGATCCGAAGGCAGTTGACATGGATCTGAGGGAAATAAGTATGGATACTGGAGGGTAAGAATGAAGGCGTTCCTGAAGTCACTAGATGACATGGTCTGGAAAGCTGTTGAAAAAGGTTGGACACATCCTGTAACAACTGCAGATGATGGTAAGGTTGTCTTAACTACTGAAGACAAGTGGACTGAGGAACAACAAAAAGCTGAAGCAGGAAACGTTAAAGCAATGAATGCAATATTCTCAACCGTTGATGGGAAGAATTTCAAGATGATCTCAAACTGTGAGATTGCTAAAACAGCATGGGATATACTGCAAACTGCCCATGAAGGTATGACTAAAGTAAAGATTTCAAGAATGGAGATGGTCACATTAAAATTTAATAGTCTGAAGATGAAGTAGGATGAGACCATAGCTGACTTTAACACGAGGGTCCTTGATATCTCAAATGAATCGTTTGTACTCGGAGAGCCCATCAGCAAAGAAAGACTGGTATATATCGTGGTTGCTCTAGATCAGGTTTCAAAGTGGGTACATGCGATGATGCTAAAATTGTTGCGAATTTTTTGCCCACTAACATCTTTTGAAGGTATGGAGTACCAAAAGCCATAATAAGTTATCAGGGCATGCATTTTTGCAATAGGTTGATGACAGTTACATTAAAGTGTTACCATGTACACCATCGCACCTCTACAGCTTATCACCCCCAAATAAATGGACAAGCTCAAATCTCTAATAGAGAAAGTAAGGGGATCCTAGAAAAAAGATGGTGAAACCACAAAGAAAGGATTGGGGCTAGAGACTAAATTATGCAATGTGTGCTTGTAGAACAGCCTAGAAGACACCTATTAACACTTCGCCTTTTTGATTGGGGTATCTGATGGCACGCCACCACCTGGTGGAACTTGAGCAGAAGGCTTTTGGGCGCTAACGAAGTGCAACCTGTATGTGATCAAAGCTAGAATTGAGAGAAAACTGCAGCTAAATGACAGGTCCCTGTAAGTGGTGTATGTGTTGACCAAAGCAGGCACTGTGCGGATGGCACTCGATTTTTTTTACATTAAAGCGACCTCCACTTTTCAGGGTTTCATGTTCTACTGCGCCATGGTTAAAACCGTTAACCACCGTATAGTGGCATGTCCATCTAGAACGCAATTTTCATGCATTAGTTTCAGTCGTGCATAAAATAAAAGTACATGCTGGCCGATTGCAAAGGTGCATTGCAGGATCAACTTCTCATGGTGGAGCTTAGTGCGTGCCTTATAGTCTAATTGGCTCTCGTAAACCTCTAGGTGCAACTCGTTAAGCTTATTTAGCTACAGTTTTCTCTCAATCTCATCTTTGATCAAATCCACGTTGCATGTCTTTTGCACCCAAAATGCCTTGTGTTGAAGTTCCACTAGGAGGTGCAATGCCTTCCCATATACTAATCAAAAAGGCGAAGAGCCAATAAGTGTCTTATAGGTTATTCTGTATGCCCACAGATCATCTTTTAGCCTTTGGCCCCAATTCTTTCTCGTTGGTTTCACCATCTTTTCTAGGATCTTCTTAATTTTTCGGTTAGAGATTTCAGCTTGCCCATTTGTTTGGTGGTGATAAGTTGTAGAGGTGCGGTGTTGTACATGGTACTTCTTTAATGAAATAGATGTTAGTGTGCAAAATATGAAGCTTCCATCAACCCGTTGCATAAATGTGTGCCCTGATGATTGATTATGGGTTCGATATTCCTTGCCTACAAAAGATGTTAGTGTGCAAAAAATCCACTAGAATGTGACAAGTTATATGCAAGATCATGATAGTACTTTGACAGATGCTTGTCGTCAGAGCAAATGTGCAAATAAATTTATAATAGTCCGCTACTCGCGACTTTACTACTGGGTAGCAAGTGGTAAGTAGGGGTCGAACCCAAGGGAGTCAGTGTGGATTAATTGTTCTTTAATGAAGCTTATGCAGAATTTAATTACGATTGGGGTTGGGTTTGAGTGTGTTTTGAGAACTGAAAGTAAATTACAGCAGTTGATAATGGACTGTAAGGAAAGTATTCGGTTTTAGGGGCCTTGTATTATAATTGTTTATCATCGACCACTAATGATCATACCAAGTGGTCAAAGATGAATTGAGGCTATTTCTAGCACAAGACATGATCATGCTAAGTATTCAAAGATGAATCGAGGCTATTCCTAGCACAAGACTTGCAACATCATTTAAAACACTTGTTCTAAGCAAAACTAATTCCTCCTTTCGAAGTATCTTAGCCGTAAGTGCATCCATTCGGTCCCTTTGGTCCAGTTTCCAAATGATTTTTAAGATAAGCCGAACTCCTCGATAAGTTTTGCTTGTTACAGCTTCCACTTACCGAGTATGTTCACGAATTCCCACGGAAGAGCTTTTTGCTTGTCAGGCACTCAACCTTGGAAACTCTGACTATATATGGCACATAGAACAAGTTTTGAATACAAAGGTGTACTAAGAGTAAGATCTAAACCATTTATAATACAAGTGCGCCCCTTCTACCGAACTACTAGTTTAGCTACTATTCATCACGCTAAACATTATAACTAAGGAAATAAAGACAGTTGAATAAATACTAAGAAATACTTACAACCGTTGAAGCGCCAAGGGAGCAATCTTTTATTTCCAAAGAGAAGAACAATTTTATTGAAAATGAAGAGAGGAGGGTTAAGCCCTCTCTCTCTAAAGTGTGTACAAGTATGGGATATGGGATGATTTACAAATGAGGAGGAGCTCTCATATTTATAGCCAAGGAGGAGGAGGATGGGTGGTGGAGATGGTGGCATGTGGAGGAGCATCCAAGGGTGAAGGAGAAGGGGAGGAGCATGTGGAGGAGGAGCCTCCACTTGTCACATTCTCATGGTGGCTCATTTAGCCGCCGTCGGCTTTGGGAGGAGGAGAGGAGGAGGCTCCAAGTGGAGGGAGGAGAGTGGAGGAGCCACCATGTGAGGGAGAAGCCGCCCCTTCTAGAAGAGGAGGAGGGGGTGAGTCATCCTTATCCTTATCCTCCAAAAGCCATCGGTTTGACCGGAATTTGACCGGAGCTTCTTGGATTTTGGAGAGTGTATTCTGAATGAAAATGTCATTCTAAGATGATCTCAAGAAGGAACCTAAGCCAAATTCTGCCCCGAACATGGTCGAAATGCCAAATCGGATGAAATTGCCCTTGTTTGGCCTTTACCGAGCTCGGTGCTTTTTCCTTGCATTCTTGTCCATTTGCCGACGGTTCTAGAATATTTGAGTGATTCCAAGTCGGTTCCATGAAGGATGTTAAGGCTGATTTTGAGTGTAGCATGGTCGTGACCTGGAATGACTCGTTCTTCATTTTCCGCTTAAAAACTCCTCTTTAGCGTGTTTTCTCTCTAAGTGCCAAAATACCCTGTAGAAATATATCGGAACTAACAAGCAAAAGTTAAATAGACAAACAGTCTAATTTAGTGGGTTTTACTGTGTTTTTGATTCGTATAATTATGGTCCATCATACTTCAATTACCTAGGCAATGAGCAACAATTCCTCATGCACAACAACTAAAATGGTACTCAAAGACTAACTCATTTTCAAATATATTTCGAACTACGAATGACTTAACAAAGATGCACATTCAAATGAAATCAATGTTGCAGTTATTCAATGACTAAACTAACAATTTATTCAGCCTTTTCACATGATACTCAAAACACAAAAAACATGCTAATTGCGCGACTATGCTATCACGGAGGATAGTCTACGAGCCAATGACGCGGGTCATCGGACGCGTCAAATTTAATTTAATTTATTTTCCTACAAACAACTAATAAGCGGCAAGCAGGGTCGAACCCAAGAGAGATGATGTTGAAGTTGTATTCTGTAAACAATTAAAAAGGAGGTTTGTATCATTTTGAGTGCACAAGAGAATACGAAAAATTAGTTTTCTTATCAGAGACAATATTCAACGTACGGTTTTCACTTGTGGCATGTTCATCATTGACAGATAATAATCATATTTCAAGTCTATAAGTGTGGTTATTCCGGCAAAGGGAATAACTCAAAGTATCTCGGCAAAGGTGATACACCAAATCTATTCCGGCAAATGTGATACATCAAATCTATTCAGGAAAAGGTAATAGACTTCTAGTTCTCCTAAGTTCAATATTCCGGCAAAGGTAATATTGAACTTAGGTGTTACTACTTGTCTTTACGGCAAAGTATGCAACAAGTGTTAATGATACAAATTGTTTGTTAACATAACCTTTACGACAAAGTTTATACTTAGCTTAAATATTCAATTCGTAGTATGAGCATCAAGAACTAGTTAAACGAGAAATAAGTATTAAGTAAAAAGTCTCAAAACAATCGTCACAAGATCAAAACCCTAAACTAAAACGGAAATTTAGCTACTCATATCGATGGGAAATAAAACACAAGTATTTTTTGAATGAAAAGGAAGTAGGAAAGTCTCTTATCTCTTGTCGAAAGCTTCGTGTTCTTTGTCTTCTACGAAGCCATCATCGAATGCTGGATAGAATTCTTTCTCAAAGCCGATATATATATTCTCCTGTGTTTCCAAAATTAATTTATGGGTCAATTTCCAATTTTCAGATCCACTGATGTCATCATTGCACGCTTTTGACGTCGTCACCGCGCCCAAGAAAGACGTTAGAATCACGCCCTACATTAACTTTATAAATGCGCTAATGTCTACACCGGAAGCGATCCCCACTGACTTGGTTTTTCACTTTCTGTGCATCAGTTCTATCTTCGACTCTTGATTCGACCTTCCAAATGACCTCGGTTGCTCTTTTTGTGAACTAGAGAGTTGTAGAAAATTGAGTCAGCTATGCATCGACATGTAGCTCATAATTTTTTGATAACTCGTCAACTCCCAATACTCCGGCGAACCTCCAAAGTTCTGATCTGACATTGTGGTGATTTTGGCACCAAATGCCGTCTTTTGTTGCGCATTTTCTCCTAGAGCTTCCAAACACCTGAAATGCAAAACCATACTAAAAAGTAAATGTTTGCATATAAAAGTGTCGAACTAAATGAGATTAGTTAGTTCGACAAGTCGTATAAATACGACTCCTCAGCTAATGACACAAAACTCATTTCCAAGTCCATAATCAGTAAAAAGAGAAAGTCATGCTCACGTACTAGTACATGGGTAATCCCACCACTCAAATCACATTGCAAACACACTAAGAGAATTGATGGAATGCACATTGACAACGTTCAGTTTGTGCCTCATATTTTTTTTATTTTTCTGGGAATTTTTCCCTGAGATATGCTTCACAAATTTTGCTTTTGGTAGCTTGCCTTATTTTGGCTTGTGCTTGCATATACAAAAAAATTTGTTTAGGTAAGTTTCACCCATATTGACTCGACACTTAATCTGGCAATGTACTAAAGCAGATCAATGGCGTATGCATACAAGGTGAAGGAAATAAATCACCTAAGAGAAATGACTTAAGTTCTCAAGGAGAATAATGTATATTTTCATGCGTGTTAAATTTTATGTTCAAGTGATGCAAAAAGGTTGCCTAAATCATTAGATAGACAAAAGGTAACAACAATATTGACGTTGGGAAATTATGCACTCATAAAAGTCATGGTGATGTTAGATTCAAAATCAAGTCATTAGCAATGAAACTAGATAGTTGAATAATGGGGTCATGCTAAGATATTGGAAGTTCGAGTATTCATATGTGTGGGAGTGCATAAAAAGTGCAAGTGCTTACACATTGATAATTTTGATGATATGCACTACCCAATCAACACTCAAAAGCAACCTTAGTCCCTAAGCTAAAAAAATATAAAATTGATAAGTGTAGCACAAAGGGCTGCCCTGAAATTTAAGCTCAAAGAGTATGATTCGTGGGTTGCTCATTCATTTCCAGCACATGACATTCGAATCTGCATTACAAACAAGCGACCACTATATAGAAATTATCAGCAAATGTCAAAAGTATAATGTATGATCATAATGAGGAATACATGGATACTTGAGTTGTAATTCTAAACAATCATCATTAGTCAATGTTACAAGTACATCAACTCACAATAAACAAGAAAAACAACCAACCAAAATCAAGTAGGAATCACGTTAGGGCATGAATGAGCACGGGCTAGGTTTTTTAGCCAGTGGCAGCCCATATCAACTATGTTGTCACGAGAAAGTTCAAAGACACCCCAATGTCGTTTCGTGTCGACAACTACTAGCGCGGGCGACACCGGCTAAATGCCTTTCCACCTAAAGTTTCGAATAAAAAACTGCACTTCATGCACACTTCATGCAGAAGGGACTCCACAGTTAAACCAAAAGCGTCTAGCGAGCAATGATGTCAGTGGAAATAGCTTGACCACTTCCCAAGAAGCACATTTGATGAATCTTTTGCTAAGATCCTTCCTCAAGTGGAAATATCATTTCAGTTTGGATTTTTGAAAAGTTGCAAGCCACTCACTTGATGCTGGACCTCCTAAGTGCACTTTTCTATCTTACCTTGATGCGCGCTCTAGCATTTCTTGGTCCATTATCCCAATGCAAGTATGATCCTTGGTGGTCAAGAGGAGGATTCAAGTTTGGCTCATGTGTCTTAGGAAATGTATTGGTTGTCTCTTTGCCTGTCTTCATACCCGTGTGAACTTTCTCACGCGCCTCCTTAGTGAGAACCATATTTGACTCTATAGACATTTGCACTTCCAGTTCCTCGCCAAAAATATTCTAAGCGAGTCTTTTTGCAACCCACGTCTATATAAACACTGGAGGTGGCTAGAAAGGGTCTCTTAAGAATCAAGGGGGCATCATCTTTCCTCCATATATCAATGACTTCGAAGTCCCAAAGCAAGTAAAACTTGTCGACTGTGAGAGGCACATTCTCTATTACTCCAGCGGGGTACCAAGTAGTCCCATCTACTAATTCCAAGGTCATCTCTGTGGCTTTCATCTCTTCTGAGTTGAGCATGTGATAGGTGGCTAAAGGCATAACAATAACACTTGCGCCAAGGTTGGCAAAAGGATAGTCGAAACTTGTGACACCGATTGAGCTTGGAATGGTAAAGCAACTAGGATCCTTCCTTTTGAGTGGCATATGACTTGAGAAGAGTGCACTAAAATCATGGTTGACAATGTAAGATTCATCCTCCTCCATCGTTTTCTTCTTACACAATATATCCTTCAAGTACTTCGTGTTTCGCGGGGCATTTCCTAAGAGGTTCCAAAATGGGTAGGTGGGCGTATAGCTTCTCAGGATGGCCACAAAATTCCAAACTCTTTGTATACTTTAGACTTCACAAGCGTTTGAGGAAATAAAACCGGTGGAACATATGTATGCATCTTCAAGGAAAGGCTTTGAAGGTGCCTTCTTTCCAGATTCTTTGGGAGTCACTTTAGAGGGCTCTATTATCGGCTTATCAACCTCATTATCATGATTAGTCTCTTGTACTTCTTCCCCTAAGTGTTCTTTTTCTTATTAAGATTAGGGCACTGCAGTGCTCGGTTTGGTAGTGATCCAGCTTAGAGGGAAATTTTCCTTGTGCCTTTGTGAAGGAGCTACCTTGTTGCGCCCCTTGAGTCTCCACCATTATGTTGTGAGTGGCTACATTGCAAATCTTTGGCTAAGTATTTGAAACATCATCATGCTATCTTGGGCTGCTTTAGCTTGTTTTGACACAATGTTGCCAAGATAGTGGGCACGCTCTTAATAATTCCTTGAACCTTTCACATGCCTCATAGAAGGTCTTACCATCTCTTTGAGCAAAGGTACTGATTTGATTCCTCAGTCTGGCGGTCTATCCCGACGGGAAGTATTGTAGAAGGAAGGCTCGTGCAAGTTCATCTCAGGTTGTGAACGTAGCTGACTCATGGCTCCATAGAAAATCCTTAGCATTTCCAATAAACACGAATGAGAATAACCTCAATTAGATGGCTTACGTGGGCACATCTTTTATCTTAAATGTGTCACATAGCTTGAGGAAAGAGGTTAAGGTGGGTATTGGGATTTCCAAGTCCTGTGAAAAAACTAGCCGCAACCATATTAATGAGGGCGGGCTTCACTTAAAATTGATGTGCCTCAACAAAGGGTGCTCTAATAGTTTATCTGAATCCGGTGAAGTTTTGGATTACATAGTTCTTGAGAGGTCTTTAGCAACAACGGAGGGAGGTGGTTCGTTATTCATTGCTCTTGTCAGGGTTTGAGAGAGGTGGACATTTTGATCATTCTTGGTTTTGTCCTTTTTCTTTTATTCTGTAAGCTTTCTTTGACCTTGTTTCCATCAACTAAACGAACCTATGAGAGCACAAAAACAAGAAAAACTCGTGAACGCAATTGTTCAACAAAATTCAAGGTAGTAAAACAAGAACAAGTATAATCAAGAAAAGGGTGTAGACTAGTCGAGATATACACACAACCTAAGTTAATGACAAGTTAATGCGTTGCTTCCCAGTAACGGCGTCGTTTTTACTTGCAATATTTTAATGTTAAAAATAATTTGCAAGACTGGTAAGAAACTGATTGTCCAAGGGAGCAATTATAAACTTGTGCACTAAATAAGATGATGTTTTTATTTATCCTAGTCTTATCAAATGTTGTTTGCTTTTAGGATCTAAATTATAATAATATGTAAGAAAAGGTTTTAATGAGTTTCGAGAAGTATTTCGGGTAACTACTTCTCTTACCCAACATTAGAATCGAGTTTAGTAACTTGTATGCAAGGATTTGCATAGGTAGATTTTAAAATAGCCATACATTCAAAGTAGGAACCTCACATGGGGAGTACTTGTCATAATCCTAATCTTTCCTGTTACTGTCTCGGGCCACTCTCGTAGTCAAAGAGTATGTAACGTGTATTTGACTTTGTCGTCTGATGTATAGCCTCACCACCCTTTTCGTGCCAATGGCTTAACGTCTCAAAGCTATGCACTTAGGAATTTTCTGAAATTCCTAGCATGCATCCCTTAGATTATCCACTAAGTAAAATACAAGTCTTACAAAATAACTCAAATCATGAACCGGTTATTTCATTAAATGATTCATAGTTGAGTAAGATTCTTATGCCCAAAAAATATTGGTCACTACTCACTATTGTCATGGAAAATTAAGTCATGTTTTGTTGGAACTAGAAATTACAATGTGAAAAAGAAATCACTACACACTTCAAATAGTTAATGTCGATGATCTCTTCAGGCTCAATCCTCGATTTGATCAAAATCCTTGAGTTCTTGTGTTTTCCCCTTCTCTAGTTCATCTCTTTCTTAATGTGACTGTCGCAGGTGGGAATATATATTTTTCTCTTTTAAAATCTGACATTTTAATTTTTTTTCGAAAACCTAGCAAAAATCATATTTTTTTTTCTGCATTGCGAGTGTCACCGGTGTTTGATAATGCAGACAGAGGTAAATAAAGAGGCGTGTCCAGTGTTGCCCCGTGTCGATAAATCCTGACACAGGCAACACTGCTGCTAAGACACTTTGTGCATCGATGCCAACTTCGACTCTCATTTTAGCCTTTTTAACGACCAAATTAACTCTTGGTGTGAAATACAAAGTTGTGGCCCTTCAAGTTAGCTTTCTAACAAGTAAGCTAGATGAATTGGTCACCATATGTCGTCTAGGTGTGCACAACACGTCAAGAGGGTCAATCGGTCCTGTTCTTGATATGTTTTCGTCCAAATCTCCACATAATGCTTTATTTTACCTCAATTCAATATTAACCTGAAAAGCATTGTGACAAAGCAAGTGCCATAAAACAAGAAGAAGTGACCAAGTTTAAGTTAGGTATGAAGTAAAAATATGGTCAAGATTTACATTCATCAGTACGATAATGATACCAAGGGAGCGCGTTCTTTTCAAGGAATATGTACTTGTTGTTCAATTAGCTTCTTGTATTGCTAATTGTTGTAATGGAACATCAAAGATGCCAGATCACGCAGCAGCTTGTTGGAATCGCGGAGATCAACGACGGACAATGAAAAAGAAATTTAGACGAACATGAGTTTGTTGCATTTCCTCTTGTGCAAAAGTCTGTTGTAACATACTTCCGACGTTTAACAAACTACAAGCTAGTCCTTCATGTTCATTCCTATTACAAACATTTAAATTGCTGGCACTAGTGCTGGGTTCGGTTCAAAAACTGAACCGAACCGATTTGTCGGTTTAATGAAAAATGAAACCGAAAATCGAACTGATTTTTCGGTAAACCGACATTCGGTTTCGGTTCGGTTCGGTTTTACCGACATTGTCGGTTTTTATCGGTTTCGGTTCGGTTTTGTCAGTTTTTGTCGGTTCGGTTTGTCGGTTTTGTCGGTTGTCGGTTTTTTTCGGTTTTTTCGGTTTTGTCGGTTCGGTTTGTCGGTTTTGTCGATTTTTGTCGGTTTTTATCGGTTCGGTTTTTGTCGGTTCTCAAAATGAAAACCGAAACCGAACCGATATAAATCGGTTCGGTATGATAAATTGAAATATGGTTCGGTTTGAGGTCGGTTCGGTTTCGGTCGGTTCGGTTTCGTTTCGGTTTTCAGTACAAAAACCCAGCCCTAGCTGGCACCATCCTAGTTTCAAAAAAAAGGTATGACATCATCAATGCTCAAGTCTTTAAGCAACCAAGTCAACCAAACAAGTTCACAGGAGACATGAGCCATAGCTCTATACTCAGCTTCATCAGAGGACCTGGAGACAACAGTTAGCTTCTTTGTCTTCTAGGAGATTAATGAGGATCCAAGAAAAATGAAAGGACTTCTTTGTAAGAGGGCATGAACCTCAATCAGAGTCACAAAATACTGTAAGTTTTTGTTACTGATTACTCGGATTGAGGAGGCCTTAAGCTGGAGCTTTTTTGACATATCTAAGAACTTTACGAGCTTCTTGGATATGTTTTTCATTAGGCTTTTTTTTTAACGCTGGACGGAGCCAGTTGAACTTTATTAATGGGTGTAAACAAGCCTACACATCAGGCTTTTTCACAAATTGGCTTCAAATGTTGGCTGACTATGCTAGATCAGGTCCTGTTACTTTCAAATAGATGAGTTAACCAACAAGTCTTCTATATGGTGTAGGATCAGACAATGCGGGAGCAATAGATGGAGCAAGTTTATGTCCGGTGTCTTTAAGATAACTACAAGGTTGGCAGCCATGTAAGCCAGCTTCAGTCATTAAATCTAGTACGTATTTCCTCTGATTTAGAAATATCCCTCAATTAGATCTAGCCACTTCAATAGCCATATAAAATCTCAAGGTACCCAAGTCTTTTATTTTGAACATGGAGTATATAAATTATTTGACACTTGCCATGAGCTTCGTTGGTGTGCCAGCCAAAATGATGTCATCTATGTAGACCAATAGAGCCAAGAATTCACGTCATCTATTGTATGTGAAGAGTGAATAATCATTTAAGTTGGTCTGAAAACCAAAACGCATAAGTGCATCACTTAGTTTGTTATACCACTGTCGAGACTTTCATGCCATATACACTTCCTCTTCTAAGGAACCATGTAAAAAAGCATTATTGACATCCAACTGGTATAATGGCCAATTTTTGACAGCTGCAATTGTCAAAAGACTCGTCTGACTATTCATTTTTACCAATGGTGCAAAATTTTCATGATAGTCCAAACCTTCAAGTTGTATGTATCCCTTTGCAACAAGTCTTGCTTTCAATCTCATTATTGAACCATCTGAGTTTCTCTTTATTTTGTAAACCCATTTGCATCCAATAGGTTCCGTTCCAGCTGGTAAAATAGTAATAGTCCAAGTTTGATTATCGTGTATTGTAACGCTAATAATTCTGCTTGCATTGCTGACTTTTACTGACCTTATATAAAACTGCTTGGCTCACTTTCATATATGATTGACAAGGCAAGCTGTTCAAAATTCAGTGAACAATTGGAGTAGTTGACTTGTTTGCTGATAGGATATATGATATTAGTGTTTGGTCACATTGTTGCAAATATAATCTTTCAATCTTGTTGAGGAGCTGGATCTCTTGTTGATCTTCTATTTGTAGTTGCTACTACTTCAATAATGAGGTTCTCAATATTGGTGTATGTTTGTGCAGGCTCATTCTCCACATATAACTGATCAAATGCATTATGATCATTGATGTCACTTGTAGAACAAAAAGGCAGCGGAACAATAGAAGAGTCATCCGCGTGTGTCTTACCTACACATCGGAATATTTCTTCTTCGAAGACAATATCTTTACTGACATGAGTCTGAAGATCGAGCATCTTGTAGCCTTTTTGACCAAAGAGAAAACCCAAGAATACACATGCTCGGGCTCTTGTATCAAACTTTGATTTGTGTGGCCAATTATGTATAATGTTAACATAGACAACCAAAAACTCTCATGTGATCATAGTTTGGCAGTATGTTGAGTAAAATTTCAAAAGGTGTTTTACCTTGCAACTTTGCAGAAGGCATTATATTCATAATATATGTTGCTGTCAAAATGCATTCTCCCCATAGACAATATGGTAATTTGGATTGAAATTCTAGGGTCCTTGCAGTCTCCATAATATATTTATGACTCCTCTCTACCAAACCATTTTGTTTTTGTGTAAATACAAGATGTCTGTTTTAAGCAGCCTTTTGATGCCAAAAAATTTGAGATCTTTGTACTCATGAATTCACTGTCATTATCTGATCTAAAAATTTTCATCTGCTGCCCAAAATGTGTAGATACCGTCTAAGAAAACTTGATGATAAAATCAGCAGCTTTACCTTTTTTATTTATTCATAAAAGCCCATATAAAGGCTTCAAAAATGGCCCTGAGGCCCAAAGGCTCAAACCAACAAATTGTTTACTCTAAGAACTCTAGAACGCACTCTCACGCTAGGAAACTTGAAGCTAATCGACAATTTAGGGATACTCTCGAACAAATCTCTCTCTCTCTCTCTCAAAAAGCTACCTGTAAAAAGACTACAACTACTCTGGAAGCTACCCTAACCCCTGAAAAAGACCACTGAGAATTCTCTAGGGACCAAACCCGACTACCCTCTAAAAACCTTCCAACCAACTATGCGTAGATGACGCTCCAGAGACGCTGACCTGCTACCTCGAGATTTGTTGCATCTACTCCCTCCACTCTAACCGCTCCAGAACTCTCTATTCCACCAGCAAAAGGAACTCTCTAACACCGCATGATATATTTGTCCGATGTGTTACATCAATTTTTTGTTGACTCCTTAACCTCCTCTTCTCCAGACGCTGTAGAAACCTATCTCTAACGCCTCCTTCTCTGGCCCAACTCACACACTATTCTCTGCTTTGACTGCTTATCTTGGAAAGATGTTGCAGCACAGCTTCTCTGTTACCTATAAACCTTACTCCCAGCTTGTTTGCGACCTCTAAGGTACGCTCAGCCTCCATTAAATTACCTTCATTTGAAGTTACTTCGTCTATCATCTTATCATTCTTTTCTGGACTATTACTCTCATTTGTTCTCTCCAGGTCCTCGACAAATTTGTTTTTGCGCCTTTCTAGTTCTCGTTTCTTCTTTCTCCTCTGGTATTTTATTTCTTCTTTTGCTTTTGATTCTCTTCGTTTTATCACCTTAAAAGCTTTTTGTGTCTTTTCAACGTAGTCCTATGACTCATCTTCTTGCTCGCTGTCGCTGGACTCCTTATCATTCTCAGCTTGTGCCCTTCTCTGCTTGTGCCCTTCTCCTACTGACCGTACTAGATCCTTCTTTTCCATTAGTAGTTTTCTTCTGCTGTGTTTCCTTACTTTGATAGTCCTCTCTGTGTTTATTAATTCCTTGAATTCCTTTCCGACTAAATTGTTCTCTTACCCTTCCACTGCTGAACCCTCTACTGCTTCCTTAGCTACACTTGTTCGTATCTTCTCTGCCCTCCCCTTTAGACTTTCGAATGTTTCCTGAACAACAGTTTCAGAATAGGCAGCTTTGGTGACTTTTTGGATAATTTTTGAATAAATGGCAGACCCATCCAATTCCCGCCCTAAGATCCTTGAATCGTTGCCTACCTGAGCTCTGCCCTGCTCCTCCATGTCCACCAGCTGGTTGTGTCCTTCAGATATTCTTTTGCTATCCTTCTGCTGCTCCAACCTTGAAGAACTTAGGTTATCCTCCATGCCCTCTCCTAATTCTTTATCAAGGCACTCTGTCTCACACCCGATGTGGAAGCATTCTTCACACACTCCTAGCCCATACACTTTCTCTCTTATTTCCGCCTCTAACTCTTCTCAGATCCTCCACATCTGGTTTGTCTCCACCAATATCCTTGCCCTACCTATCCCACAAATTTGAACGTGCCCATCTTCCCTCTTTAGAAAGTTCCAAAAAGGTTATCTAATGTTTATAAAATGTTCGTCGCTGACAGACCGCTCGTCGTTAAAGCGATTTGTGCAAATAAATTTTTAATAGTCCGCTACTTGCGACTATACTACTGGGTAGTACTTGGTAAGTAGGGGTCGAACCCAAGGGAATCAGGGGAATAGATGTTCTTTGAGGGGGTTGTCCTGCGAGAGAGCGTGTTTTAGGTCGGTTGGTTGGTTTTAAAGCTACCAGCTAAGTGATTAATTGATTGATTGGTTGGTTTGTTGGTTTTAGTACTGGAAAGTAAATTGCAGTTTATAATTAAAGAGAAATGTTCGGTTTCAGGGGCCTTGTATTATATCCTGTTTATCATTGACCCTTAGTGAATCATCTAAGTATTCAAAGATGAATCGAGGCCCTTTCGTAGCGCAAGACTTGCAACATCGTCTAAAGCAACACTTGTTCTACTTAAGACTAATTCCTCCTTTCGAAGTATCTTAGCCTTATGTGCATCCACTTGATCTCCCAGTTACGTTATTGACCAAGTGGTGTTTTAGATAAGTCGAACTCCTCGATAAGCTTTGCTTGTGACAGCTTCCACTTACCGAGTATGATCACGAATTCCCACGGAAGAGCTTTGCTTGTGACAGCTTCCACTCAACCTTGGAAACTCTGACTTGATATATGGCACATAGAACAAGTTTTGAATACTAAGACGAGACGCTAAGTTAATAGTCTAAAACATTTTATAATACAAGTGCGCCCCTTCTACCGAACTACTAGTTTAGCTACTATTCATCGCGCCAAACATTATAACTAAGGAAATAAAACAGTTGAATAAATACTAAAAATAATACTTACAACCGTTGAAGCGCCAAGGGAGCTATCCTTTATTTCCAAAGCCAAACTTACATAACTTAGAGAGAGAAGTGAATTTTACAAGTGAGGTGGTTATCAAAATGAGGGGAGGAGCTCCTCCTTTTATAGCCATGGAGGGTGGAGATGGAGGGTGGAGATGGTTGCATGTGGAGGCCATCCATGGAGGAGAAGAATGGAGGGTGGAGGAGCCACCACATGTCTTTTGATCCAAGGGAGGAGGAAGGAGGAGCAAGGAGGAGGAGACATGTGGAGGAGCCAAAAGCCGCCGGTCAAGGGAGGAGGAGCCACCGGTTGCCGGTGGTGGAAGGGGAGGAGCTCCTCCCTTGGTCACCTCTTCAACAAGTGGCCGGTCACTTTGGTCCAATGTGAATTTTGTACAGTTCTGTGCAGTCTTTTCACAAAACTGTCAATGTGTTTCTTCCCCGGACTGTCTTGATTCCTCTCCTAATTCTTCTGATTAATTTGTTATGTGTGATTCAACGTCAGGATCCTTGATATTTCTTCAGTCGGCATATGATCTTGACCTTGGATTGACTCGTAACATCTTTTTTGCTTTAAAAGCTCCTCTTTAGTGTGTATTCTCTCTAAGCTCTGAATTACCCTGCAAAAATATATCTGAACTAACAAGCAAAAGTTAAATAGACAAAATGTCTAATTAAGGGGGTTATACTGTGTTTATGATTCGTATAATTTTGGTCCATCAGATCACCCCACACTTTTAGTTGTTCGTCCCGAACAATGCTATTAAAGGGCTGTACTCTAAGTTGGCTTTGAAATATGAAAATTAGACTGTGGTACTTGATCTATCCTAATTCATGCATTACTACTTATTACTAAATTAAACTGTGTAAATAAATAGAAGAAACTTAATACTTGTACCTCCGTGCTGAGATGCAAATTATATTGGATGTCTCGGGAGATAGCCCTGTTTAGGCTCCTGGACTGCAATCTCGGGATCGTCTCGCATTATATGGTTTTCTGGTAGCTTTCTCTAGCACGTGATTCGGTTCGGGTTTCAATGGTTTGAGCCTTTTTGATTTCTTTCTTTTTTGGCGAGGGACTGCTTTTGTAGAGAATTGGCCTTTGGCCTTTGATTTGACTCTTTGAGTTCTTCACTTTTTGTTCGGTTAAAACCTTCACAATTTTGGGCCTTTGGCCTCTTGATTTGCTTCTTTGAGCTTTTCGCCTTTTTGTGGCTGCTAGTCCATTTTCTCAAGCCTTTCTTTTGGGAGGTCCAATCATCGCCCGCCAGCCTATGGAAATACCTCCCCGCTCCTCTCGTTTTTGTCGTTTCGCGCGGGTCAAGGTGAGGGTCGCTCATCTATTTTCTCGGCTACTTTGACTGTCGTTTCGCGCGGGTCAAGATGAGGGTCGCTCATCTATTTTCTCGGCTACTTTGACCGGAGATAGGACGGTCTGATTCCCATCCTCGCCTTTTTTCTTTTTGCATAAACACTGCATGGCGGAGATGACTTCAATCTTCATTGAAAACCCGAAGTGCAGCCTCCACTGACTTCGAAAACCATATAGTTTAATCTGATCCTTCGATTGCTTGCCAAGCCTCTCTAGGGCAGTTTATATCAACTCCACATCCCTAGTTATCTTAGCACAAAGGACAAATGAAAAGTTACATTCTAAGTTTTTAAACAGTTGAATTTTCACAAGGTTAATGCATGAATTATGATTTATCTTTTTCACATTCTTAAGTTCATATTTTCAAAAAGATGCTATTACTAAAAAAGAAAAAACAGCAAGCATGTTATTTATGTACACAGGTGGTTCTCACCCCCCACTTTTGAACGAAGGCGTGCCTTAGTTCAAAAGTCACGCAAGCTTAAAACTAAATACTGAATTTAAATGACAGAAATTAAAAGTGCGGAAAGTAAGATAGTGTCCGGTTACCTCCCGACCAGTGCACTTGTTTAACGTCGTTGGCTCGACAGTACCTCGTTGTGGATTACTGGTTTGGGTCCCATGGGTGGCTCAAGTCGAACTTCGCCACCGTTCCTGTGTTGCTTCTTACTTTGATTCTTCTTGACGTCTTACCGGATGTTGTACTCGGGTCAGGACTCCTTGGTTTCCGGATCTTTTCCTTCCAATACCCCGGAGGGGGTGATGGACCTTTCACTACTAGCCTTTTGAAGTTTTTGTATTTGGGACTGCCTAGTCCAGTTGCGGCATAGCAATGCTCCATCGAGGGGTCATTCTGCAGAGGTCCTTTTTCCATCCTCCTTTGAGCTTCTTCATTGATCGCATAGTTTGCTGCGACTTGCTCATTGATTAAGGGGAAAAGTCGGGAAGGCCTCATGAGGCTTGGTTCTGCCTCAGGGTCAGCTTCTTCTGTCTGCATTTCCTCGTCAGTTTGGGGTACTCGTCTTGTGGCAGCGGCCAGGCCGATTATAAGGTACCACATGTCTGCAATGGTGAAGTTTGTGGCAGACCTTCTCATAGCTTCGTTAACTCTTCCCAGTTCTTCGGGCCTCATCCCACGAAGAAATTTTTGGAGAAGAACTTTCTTCGTAAATCCATGGTGCGGGCAGCTTGAGACGATGGCATCGTAGTTCATGTAGTATTCGTACAAAGTCTCATCCCGGGATTGATGAAGGCACGTGATCTTCTCACGGGTTTCTTGGCGTAAAGATGGTGGGGAGAATTCCTTCAGGAATGGAACGCAGAGATCTACGTAACGTTCTGCACTGCTAGAGGTGGATGTGTAATACCATATCGTGGCGAAGTCGGTTAGAGAGAATTTGAAGCATTTCAGCTTAAATTCCTCTAATACTTCGTTCTCAGGTTTGATGTGGTGGCAGACGTGGTGGAAGTTTTGGCAGTGCTGTACTGGGTCTTCTCCTTCCGTTCCTCCGAACAGGGGCAGAAATCGCGTTGTCCATGCATGCGTAATGGGTAATGACATAGAGAAAAGAAAAAAAGAAAGGGGAGGGAAAGAACAACTATCCGATGGCTGATTCCCCGGCAACGGCGCCAATTTGACAGACCGCTCGTCGTTAAAGCGATTTGTGCAAATAAATTTATAATAGTCCGCTACTTGCGACTATACTACTGGGTAGTACTTGGTAAGTAGGGGTCAAACCCAAGGGAATCAGGGGAATAGATGTTCTTTGAGGGGGTTGTCCAGCGAGAGAGCATGTTTTAGGTCGGTTAGTTGGTTTTAAAGCTACCAGCTAAGTGATTGATTGATTGATTGATTGGTTGGTTGGTTGGTTTTAGTACTGGAAAGTAAATTGCAGTTTATAATTAAAGAGAAATGTTCGGTTTCAGGGGCCTTGTATTATATCCTGTTTATCATTGACCCTTAGTGAATCATCTAAGTATTCAAAGATGAATCGAGGCCCTTTCGTAGCGCAAGACTTGCAACATCGTCTAAAGCAACACTTGTTCTACTTAAGACTAATTCCTCCTTTCGAAGTATCTTAGCCTTATGTGCATCCACTTGATCTCCCAGTTACGTTATTGACCAAGTGGTGTTTTAGATAAGTCGAACTCCTCGATAAGCTTTGCTTGTGACAGCTTCCACTTACCGAGTATGATCACGAATTCCCACGGAAGAGCTTTGCTTGTGACAGCTTCCACTCAACCTTGGAAACTCTGACTTGATATATGGCACATAGAACAAGTTTTGAATACTAAGACGAGACGCTAAGTTAATAGTCTAAAATATTTTATAATACAAGTGCGCCCCTTCTACCGAACTACTAGTTTAGCTACTATTCATTGCGCTAAACATTATAACTAAGGAAATAAAACAGTTGAATAAATACTAAAAATAATACTTAAAACCGTTGAAGCGCCAAGGGAGCTATCCTTTATTTCCAAAGCCAAACTTACATAACTTAGAGAGAGAAGTGAATTTTACAAGTGAGGTGGTTATCAAAATGAGGGGAGGAGCTCCTCCTTTTATAGCCATGGAGGGTGGAGATGGAGGGTGGAGATGGTTGCATGTGGAGGCCATCCATGGAGGAGAAGAATGGAGGGTGGAGGAGCCACCACATGTCTTTTGATCCAAGGGAGGAGGAAGGAGGAGCAAGGAGGAGGAGACATGTGGAGGAGCCAAAAGCCGCCGGTCAAGGGAGGAGGAGCCGCCGGTTTCCGGTGGTGGAAGGGGAGGAGCTCCTCCCTTGGTCACCTCTTCAACAAGTGGCCGGTCACTTTGGTCCAATGTGAATTTTGTACAGTTTTGTGCAGTCTTTTCACAAAACTGTCAATGTGTTTCTTCCCCGGACTGTCTTGATTCCTCTCCTGATTCTTCTGATTAATTTGTTATGAGTGATTCAACGTCAAGATCCTTGATATTTCTTCAGTCGGCATATGATCTTGACCTTGGATTGACTCGTAACATCTTTTCTGCTTTAAAAGCTCCTCTTTAGTGTGTATTCTCTCTAAGCTCTGAATTACCCTGCAAAAATATATCTGAACTAACAAGCAAAAGTTAAATAGACAAAATGTCTAATTAAGGGGGTTATACTGTGTTTATGATTCGTATAATTTTGGTCCATCAGTCGCTCCACGCCTTAAATGGCATTCCCATGATACTGAGCCAGATTGTTTTTGAAAGTGGCGCTTCCTCCTCTCTCCAGCATTGGATTTTCAAGAATCTTTGAAGAAATGCAGGGTAATTCTCAGTTTGGCATGTTTCCATCTCTTCTATTGGTTCAAATTGGATTAACATCCATTTTCCTCCCATGGGTATAATCTTATAGAACCCTATACCGTCTTGACTCAACTCATTTTCCAGCTTGGACACCGGTACAAGGTCCTTTAGCTCTGCCATTGCACTGGTTCGAAACCCGTGTTCATTTTCTTGAACCACCTCTAAGGATATCCTCCTCTTCTTGGAGCACTTTCCTTCACAGGAAGGTGTCGACCCATCGTGGGTTTTAGGCACCTCCTCCCTCGTCTTTGGTCTCCATATCTTTAGTCTATCAATGCTGATGATCCCTCTGATTCTTGGTTTGTCCTTCTCCTGCTATCCGGCTCGTGTTTTGTCGAGGACTTTCCCTTATTGTCTGCTAGCTTAACCACTAGTCTACCTCTCTCTATTGAGATATCGTTCCACCTTACGACTGCTTATTCAGCTTCCTCCAAAGTCTGGTACTGCACAAAACCAAATCTGCTCTTCGTAGCTTTCCTTTGTCTTGTCGGAATGAACTCGTCCATTATCTTCCCATCTTGATTGAAAAGAGTGCTCGGCCACTCTACGTCCCTTTCTCTTGGGATATTATCAATGAGAACACTGAATAACCTCTCTCTTAGGTATTGGACCCTGATGGGACGTATTTATACGACTCATTATATCAGTTAAACCCACCAAATTAGACACTTTGTCTTAATAACTTTTACTTGTTAGTTCCATTTTGCATTTTAGGCATTTTGGAGGTCTTAAGAAGAATCACGCTTAAAAGGGGAGATTTGCGCCCAAAAACATGCCAACTCAATTCTGGCCCAACCAAGGACCGAGAAAAAGTCAGATGCGTCCGAGAAAAGCCGGACGCGTCCGAGAGCTAGCACCGAGAAAACCAGGCCCGCGTCTGGGAGTGCCGAGGTTTGCATCCGAGAAACCAGGTCCCCGCCCAAGCATCGCCCAGGCCACGCGCGAGCTGTCTAGCACTGAATTCAAGTTGCCCGGGCAAACGAGCTGATCTGACAAATCCACGTCGAGCAAAGTGATCAAAATGGAAAATAAGGTGGACAATGTCAGAAAACCAAGGAGAATGCTCGGGCAGATTGGCAGTTGGCCCAATTCCAAAGCAAAGGCCCCGCGCGCATAGGCACCGAAACCAAGTCGCTCGACCAAACCATGGAATCTGGCAAATCTGGCTCGACAAAGTTGTTTGAAATGCCCAACAATTCAGACACTCTCACTTCCAAGACAAAACGCCCGAGTGGAACCAGCTCAAGCCCGATCAAGGCCAAACTAGGGCAATTTTGGCCGTTTTGGGATTTCGACCATGCTCCGGGCAGAATCTGGCTTAGCACCCTTCTTGAGATCGTCTTAGAATGACTTTTTCATTCATAATCCACTGTCCAAAAGCAAAGGCCAGATTCCGACCATATTCCGACCAACTCCGGCCAACCTCCGACCAAGCTCCGATCAAGCTCTGATCAAACTCTGGCCAAGCACAACCAAGTCCAACCAAGTTTCGGCCAAGAAGTTCCAACCACAAACCGAATTCCATATACTCTGGTTAACTTCTACTATTCATCTCGGTTTGGTTTTGGAATCCGGTTTGCCTCAACCAAGCCAAGTTGGTTGGCTTGTGGCTCAACTAAGGCTCAAGTTGGTTTCCCTTTGGCTTCAAGCAAGTGCAAGTGGGTTGGAGGCAAGTGACAAAGGCAAGTGGGATGGCTTTTGGCTAAACCAATCAAAATGAAGTGCTTTTGGGATATTTCAAGGCCAAAGCTTATCTTCTCCTCCCCTAAACCGACTTCCCTAGCCTATAAATAGAGGGCTTGCCTCATGTAATGGGTAGCCTTTGAAGTCCCAAGTCCTTAGAGAGAAGAGAGCTTAACTCTCTTCTCTTCATTTTCAATACAAACACAATTTGCTCTCTACTTGTTCTTGCTTTTGTTCTTGATTTCCAAAGCTTTCTCCACTTGTTCTTGAGCTCCAAAGCTCTTATTTTCCAGCAAGCTCTCTTTAATTTTATGTCTTGTTCTTGTTTTGGAGCTCCTCTCCTTTACTTTTCTTGATTTCCTTTACTTTTGTAAGTATGGTGCTTGTATTCCTTGACATGAATACAAGTAGCTAAGCATATTCGGTCAAAGGGTGTTCATACTTCTGTATGCATCTTGAGACTAGAACTTAATGCTATTTTGTGTCAACTAGTTTGGTGCCATTATTCGGTTGAAAAACAAGGCTAAGTGGATGCTCGAAAGAGGAAAGCTTAGCCGAGTAGTTCAATCTTGATTAGACAACAAGGCTAAGTGGATGCTCGAAAGAGGAAAGCTTAGCCGAGTAGTTTAATCTTCCTTTAGTCGCTTGGTTGATCGTAACTGAGAGATCAAGTGGCTGCACTTAGAACTAGAAGTCTATGTCTTGATTTTGGAGTAGATTGTGGTGTAAGAGCTAGAAATGGCCTTACTTTAGGGTTTAAGTCTTGAAAAGGAATAAACCCACACTTATGAACACAAAGTAAGATCATTTGACGTCTATGATGGTTGTCTCACAAGTAGAGACCCTAGACTGAATATCTTTCGTCCTTACTTATCAGCACTTTACTTTCTTGTCATTTACTTTCAAGCAATTTACTTTCAGCACTTTACATTTCAGCACTTTACTTTCACGCACTTACTTTCTCGCACTTATTTTCAGTCATTTACTTTTCAGTCATTTACTTTCTGTACTAAAAAACCCAAAAACCCAATTGTCTTTACTTTCAGTTTCTTTCTTTTTAAAGAACAACTAATCCACACTGACTCCCTTGGGTTCGACCCCTACTTACCGCTTGCTAATCCAATAGTGAGCCACGAGTAGTGGAACTATAAATGTAAATTTTGCAGCGCACAACGACGTGCTGTCAAATTTTGGCGCCGTTGCCGGGGAGTCGTGCAATCGGAAATGTTGTTCTTTTTGTTTGTTTTTGTTTTTGTTTTGCATCCCAATATGTCGCTATACTATGAAAGCGAGCCTTGGTACAATGAGGAGTTTTCCCCACCATCCTTCGAACTTGAAGTCCGCGAGAAGATCATCAACCTAGAGCAATCCCGGGACGAAACACTAGACGAGTACTTGTCGTACTTTGATTCCATTGTGACGAGCTGCCCGCACCATGGATTCACATACCTCGATCTTCTTCAAAGGTTTCTCGATGGGATGATGCCACATGAGTGTAATAGGCTAAATGATGCAGCGGGAGGTTCGGTGAATGACTTATGCATAGATGATCTGTGGGACTTGATAGAGGATATAGCAGAAAGCTCGAAACAAGATCAGGCCATGCGACTCGAGGAACTGGCCAACATGGTGCACCAATTCAGGGCTGAAACCGAATCATGGGCGGCAGAAAACGAAGCTGCAAGGGTCAACAAGGAAGAGCTTACGTTAGAGCCCACGGAGCCGACAGAGGATGAGGACTCACAAATGACCGAAGAAGAACCGACCAAGACAGGCCCGGTCCTCACTGTCAGAGCACCCGAGACGTGCCCAGGCCTCACTGCCAAACTATCCGAGAAAGGCATTGTCCTCCCTGCCGAGCTGACCGAACCGCCCTAACTGCCCAATTCAGTCCCGGTCCTCATCACCAATCTGCCCGAGGAAATCACGCCAGTCCAGCACCTCATTGTCGAACCAGCCGAGTCATGCATAGTCCTCACTGCCGAGCCAGCAGAAGGCCCGGACCTCGTGGTCGAAGCGCCCCAACTTAACCCTTTATGTTTTATGCAGATCATAGCCACCGAAGAGCATGTAGTCAATAATGATGCGGTGCAAGGGGAGTTGGAGGCAAATCAAGGGCAAGAAAAGCCAATGATGGAGTGCTCATTCACCACGACTCAACAAAGCGGCTTGGAAAACCTTCTTGTTCCAATACAACCCATCTCCGCTGCCACAAAGAAGAATCTTGGAAGGGGCGCATGCTTGATGTCGCCTACACTGGATGGCATAATGCTGAACTTCCAAACCTGCAAAGGTGCCAACCATTTGAACATGAAGAAGCGACAAAGACATGGCCCAAAAGAATGGAAGCCGGGATGGAGTAGCAAGAGACCACGGCTCAATGGCAGCAGCTATGGCCAAGGAGCCCTCATCTTCTTGGCTGTATGTGGAAAAGAACCCGCCGGACCAATGGAGACTAGAACCGAGCACATCACTCCATGCGTTCTTTGGGCGGAGCAAAAGAGCAACCGAGAAGAAGTTCGACCTCAAGCACCCATGGGATCCCAACTTATGATCCATGAGTGAGGTACCGTCGAGCCAACGACGTTAAACAAAGGCACTTGCCGGGAGGTAACCCGGCATATTTTCTTCATTTGTAACAGTTTTTATGTTTATGTCATTTCTTTTCATACTCACCCCTTTGCACTTGGGAAAGGAACAATTTTTCTTATGCAGGGAACATATGCTCATCATGCGAGCGCATGCTTTGAAACGTGCGAGCGCATGACCCGAGCATAGCCGGGTCGCACCGAGAATGACCGGGTTGCACCCGAGAGAACCAGGTCCCAGCCGGACCCCCTCGAACATCAACCAAATCTGGCCGGGCCAGGCCTTGTCGTTTGCTCCTATGGCCTTGACTTAGCAACGACACCATAAAGGGAGTTCTCTTCGTTCCTTACTCTTCATGACATTTCCTTTCCCTTTATTTGCTTACATTTTGTCTTTTGAACTAAGTCATTCCGAGAGGAACGGCTTCGTTCAAAAGTGTGGGGGTATTTGAGTAGTATTTGCACATAGTAGTAATTGCACATAGTAGCCAAACACTTTTTGAAAATATTCACTTTCATGATGTAAAATTAGATGGATCTGATTCATGCATTTCCTTGTGAAAACTTAATTTGTAAAAACATGTGTATTTAACTTTCTACTTGTCTTTGTGTGCTGAGATAAATGTAGGATGTGGAGTTGAAAGAAATGCCTTAGAGAGGCTTGACAAGCACTCAAGGGACCGGACCCTTACTATACGGTTATGTGAAGATTGTGGAGGCTAGCACTTCGGGCTTTTGATGGTTTTGAGTGGACTCCGCCATGCAGCGTCTATGCAAGAGGCGGGACGGGAACCAAACCGTCCATAGTCTAGTCCGAAGTAGTCGGGAAAAGAGATGAGCGACCCTCATCTTGACCCGTGCAAAAAAGGCAAGGATGAGAAAGAGCGGGGAGGTATTTCCATATGCTCTCGGGCGATGATTGGACCTCCCAAAAGTGGAGAAAATGGACATGCAATTCATCAAAGGAGCAAAGCTCAAAGAAGAAAAGGAAGAAATCAGCCAAAATGGTGAAACCAAACCGAAGCAAAAAAAAGTGAAGTACTCAAAGAGTCAAATCAAAGGCCAAAGGCCAAAGTCACTACAAAAAGCTGTCCTTCCAAAGAAAATCAAAGTGCTCAACCGTGAAGCCTGAATCAATCACGTGCTGAAGCAAGTAGTATAACCATATAGTAAGATCAGATCCGAGAGTGCAGTTCAAAGGCCTAAAAAGAATTATCTCCCAATCATCCAAATTGGTTTGCATCTCGGCTCAAAGGTACAAGTATCTAGTTGCTTTCATGTTTGAGCACAATTTCGTTTGGTAACAAGTTATGCATGGAACGGTGAAGTCTAGACTAGCATTCTAACATCCATATCTTGGACTTTTTGTTTATTAGTTGTTCCTCTTTTGACCTAAGGGCTTGTTCGGGATGAAAAAGTTTAAGTGGGGGTGTGATGGGACGTATTTATACGACTCATTTATCAGTTAAACCCACCAAATTAGACACTTTGTCTTAATAACTTTTACTTGTTAGTTCCATTATGCATTTCAGGCATTTTGGAGGTCTTAAGAAGAATCACACTTAAAAGGGGAGATTTGCACCCAAAAACATGCCAAGTCAATTCTGGCCCAACCAAGGACCGAGAAAAAGTCAGCCGCATCCGAGAAAAGCTGGACGCGTCCGAGAGCCAGCATCGAGAAAACCAGACCCGCGTCTGGGAGTGCCGAGGCCCGCGTCCGAGAAACCAGGTCCCCGCCCAGGCATCGCTTAGGCCACGTCCGAGCTGTCTAGCACTGAATTCAAGTTCCCGGGGCAAACGAGCTGATCTGACGAAGCCACCTCGAGCAAAGTGATCAAAATGGAAAATAAGGTGGACAATGTCAGAAAACCAAGGAGAATGCTCGGGCAGATTGGCAGTTGCTCAATTCTAAAGCAAAGGCCCCGCTCGCATAGGCACCAAAACCAAGTCGCTCGACCAAACCATGGAATCTGGAAAATCTGGCTCAACCAAGTTGTTTGAAATGCCCAACAACTCGGACACTCTCACTTCCTAGACAAAACGGCCGAGTGGAACCAGCTCAAGCCCGATCAAGGCCAAACTAGGGCAATTTCGGCCGTTTTGGGATTTCGACCATGCTCCGGGCAGAATCTGGCTTAGCACCCTTCTTGAGATCGTCTTAAAATGACTTTGACGTTCATAATCCACTGTCCAAAAGCCAAGGCCAGATTCCGGCCATATTCCGACCAACACTGGCCAACCTCCGACCAAGCTCCGATCAAGCTCAAGCGAAGCACAACCAAGTCCAACCAAGTTCCGTCCAAGAAGTTCCAACCACAAACCGAATTCCCTATACTCCGGTTAACTTCTACTATTCATCTCAGTTTGGTTTTGGAATCCGGTTTGCCTCAACCAAGCCAAGTCGGTTGGCTTGTGGCTCAACTAAGGCTCAAGTTGGTTGCCCTTTGGCTTCAAGCAAGTGCAAGTGGGTTGGAGGCAAGTGACAAAGGCAAGTGGGATGGCTTTTGGCTAAACCAATCAAAATGAAGTGCTTTTGGGATATTTCAAGGCCAAAGCTTATCTTCTCCTCCCCTAAACCAACTTCCCTAGCCTATAAATAGAGGGCTTGCCTCATGTAATGGGTAGCCTTTGAAGTCCCAAGTCCTTAGAGAGAAGAGAGCTTAACTCTCTTCTCTTCATTTTCAATACAAACACAATTTGCTCTCTACTTGTTCTTGCTTTTGTTCTTGATTTCCAAAGCTTTCTTCACTTGTTCTTGAGCTCCAAAGCTCTTATTTTCCAGCAAGCTCTCTTTACTTTTATGTCTTGTTCTTGTTTTGGAGCTCCTCTCCTTTACTTTTCTTGATTTCCTTTACTTTTGTAAGTATGGTGCTTGTATTCCTTGACATGAATACAAGTAGCTAAGCATATTCGGTCAAAGGGTGTTCATACTTGTTTATGCATCTTGAGACTAGAACTTAATGCTATTTTGTGTCAACTAGTTTGGTGCCATTATTCGGTTGAACAACAAGGCTAAGTGGATGCTCGAAAGAGGAAAGCTTAGCCGAGTAGTTCAATCTTGATTAGACAACAAGGCTAAGTGGATGCTCGAAAGAGGAAAGCTTAGCCGAGTAGTTTAATCTTCCTTAAGTCGCTTGGTTGATCGTAACTGAGAGATCAAGTGGCTGCACTTAGAACTAGAAGACTATGTCTTGATTTTGGAGTAGATTGTGGTGTAAGAGCTAGAAATGGCCTTACTTTAGGGTTTAAGTCTTGAAAAGGAATAAACCCACACTTATGAACACAAAGTAAGATCATTTGACGTCTATGATGGTTGTCTCACAAGTAGAGACCCTAGACTGAATATCTTTCGTCCTTACTTATCAGCACTTTACTTTCTTGTCATTTACTTTCAAGCAATTTACTTTCAGCGCTTTACATTTCAGCACTTTACTTTCACGCACTTACTTTCTCGCACTTGTTTTCAGTCATTTACTTTTAAGTCATTTACTTTCTGTACTAAAAAACCCAATTGTCTTTACTTTCATTTTCTTTCTTTTTAGAGAACAACTAATCCACACTGACTCCCTTGGGTTCGACCCCTACTTACCGCTTGCTAATCCAATTGTGAGCCACGAGTAGTGAAACTATAAATGTAAATTTTGTAGCACACAACGACGTGCTGTCAGACCCCTAGAGAGTTTTTTCTCTCTCCTGGACCCATTTTTTAGCTTCACCTTTATGATTCAGCTGAATTGTCCAAGTACTTTTAGACATATCTTCAACACTAGTTAGGAAGTACATGGAACTTGTTAAGGTAGGTGCTATATGGGGATACTAAAATAAGATTAAACTTGACGAAGTTAGGGACAAGGACAACATCTTTCAATATTATATGTCTATTTAACATATAAGAACTAGTAAAAAAAATATATATAGGGAGCGGATTGATGGCGCGTATTTATACGATTCATCGAATCAGCTAAACCCACCAAATTAGACATTTGATCATACGAACAAGTGCTTGTTAATGCCTTTTTGTATATATAGGCTATTTTAGGGTCTAAAAAGGAAACACGCCTAAAAGGGGAGATTTATGCCCAAAAAGCACACCAAGCATTTTTGGCCGATAAGTCGCAACCAGGGCCCGAGGAAATTCAACCATGGCCCGAGCAAATCCAGCCAGGCCCGAGAAGTCTCAAGCGGGGACCGAAGAAATTCCAGCCGGGTCCGAAGAAGCTCACCCGAGCGCCGAGGCCCGTTCCATGACCTATCCGAGAAATATCGGACCTCGCCCAGGCCACGCCCGAGCTGTCTAGCTCTGAATTCAAGTTACCCGGGAAAACGAGCTGATCTGACAAATCCACCTCGAGCAAAGTGATCAAAATGGAAAATAAGGTGGACAATGTCGGAAAACCAAGGAGAATGCTTGGGCAGATTGGCAGTTGGCCCAGTTCCAAAGCAAAGGCCCCGCGCGCATAGGCACCGAAACCAAGTCACTCGACCAAACCATGGAATCTGGCAATTCTGTCTCGGCCAAAGTGTTTCAAATGCCCAATAACTCGGACAATCTCACTTCCCAGACAAAACGCCCGAGTGGAACCAGCTCAAACCCGATCAAGGCCAATCTAGGGCAATTTTGGCCGTTTTGGGATTTCGACCATGCTCCGGGCAGAATCTACCTTAGCACCCTTCTTGAGATCGTCTTAGAATGACTTTGTCGTTCAGAAACCACTGTCCAAAAGCCCAGGACCACCGGCCAAAACTCCGGCCAGATTCCGGTCAACTTCGGCCAAGCTCTGATCAAGCTCAGGCCAAGCACAACCAAGTCCAACCAAGTTCCGGCCAAGAAGTTCCAACCAAGAACCGAATTCCCAATATTCTGGTTGGCTTCTACTATTCATTTTGGTTTGGTTTTGGAATCCGGTTTGCCTCAACTATCCAAGTCCGGTTGGCCTCATCTAGTCCAAGCTAGTTGCCCTTTGGAAGAGGCAAGTGCAAAGACAAGTGGGGAGGTTCTTATCCTCTTCCACAACCCATGTGGTTTGCTTTTGGAAGAACCAATCAAAATGAAGTGCTTTTGGGATATTTCTTCAAGCCAAGCTTATCTCTTCCCTTTAGGTCGGTTTAGATAGTCTATAAATATACCAAGAGGTCTTAGAATATCCTCATGTACATACTTGGAAGTGAGAGCTTCTCTCTCCTTCCCACTTCAATACAAACCTCTCTACATTTTACTTGTTTTTGTTCTTGTTCTTTGTTCTTGATCTTGAGTCCGAATTCCTCTTTACTTTTATTGTCAAGTTCTTTACTTTTCCTTGCACTAAAGCCATGGCTACTTGTATTCCTTGACATGAATACAAGTAGCTAAAGCTTCTCTTTACTTTCCAAGTCCGAAGCTCACTTTTATTTTCCCTAGCACTTGTTCTTGATTTGGAGCTCCTCTTCTTTACTTTCTTGTTGTTTTCCTTTTACTTTTATAAGTATGGTGCTTGTATTCCTTGACATGAATACAAGTAGCTAAGCATATTCGGTCAAAGGGTGTTCATACTTGTGTATGCATTTTGAGACTTGAACTTAATGCTACTTCGTGTGTCAACTAGTTCGGTGCCATTATTCGATTGAACAACAAGGCTAAGTGGATGCTTGAAATGGCAAAGCTTAGCCGAGTGGTTCAATCTTGAGTAGACAACAAGGCTAAGTGGATGCTTGAAATGGCAAAGCTTAGCCGAGTTGTTTACTTCTTTAAGTCACTTGGTTGATCGGAAATGTGAGATCAAGTGGCTGCACTTTAGAACTAGAAGTCTATGTCTTGATTTTGGAGTAGATTGTGGCGTAAGTGCTTGAAATGGCCTTACCTTAGGGTTTATATCTTGAAATGGAATAAATCCACACTTATGAACACAAAGTAAGTCTATGGTGGAAGTGTCACAATGTGAGACCCTAGACTGAATATCTTTCGCCCTTACTTATCAGCACTTTACTTTCCTGTCATTTATTTTCAGCACTTTACTTTCCCGCACTTTACTTTCAAGCAATTTACTTTTCTGTCATTTACATTTCAGCACTTTACATTTCAGCACTTCACTTTCAGTCTTTATTTTCCGCACTTACTTTCCGCACTTTTACTTTCATTACAGCAGTTTTCAACATCAATCAAACATAACATTTTGGTACGTATTGCGCTTAAAACACAGCGTGCGACAAACCAAAACGTATGTTGTATGGTTGATATTGAACTCGGTTGTTCTCGCACTTACTTTACGCACTTTACTTTCAACACTTTATTTCCAGCACTTTACTTTCGGCACTTTCAATTCTGTCATTTACTTTCTGTCTAAAACTCACTCAAACCCAACCTGTATTTACTTTCATTTTTCTTTTCTTTTCAAGAACAACTACTCCACACTGACTCTCTTGGGTTCGACCCCTACTTACCGCTTTACTAATCCAATAGTAAGGCCACAGTAGTGGAACTTATAAATGTAAATTTTGTAGCGTTCAACGACGCGCTGTCACGGATCTAATGAGAAGCACTGTTTAAGTTGAGAACTGAGAACAGACAAACTTTAATCTTTTTTTCATGAACTTTATGGAGTTCATCACAAACTTGTTTAAAAGCCTCGATGATTTTTTGAAGGAGAGTTTGTGACGAACTCCCTAAAGTTCATAGAAAAAAGCCCAAAGTTTGTCTGTTCTCAATTCTCAACTTAAACAGTGGTTCTCACCCGAATCTGACCCTATAGGGGGCGCTCAAATGAGGTTGGATACTATTGGTAAGGTCGTGAGGCCCAATCTCACACCTTTAGCTCATTTTAATCTAATGGTTGAGATTTAAAGGTGTAGGGAATAGTATTTTGCTTTTTACTGTTGATGGATTTTGGTAGTGGGATACGTGGTGCACACACAAAGTATGGGGGGTTTAGATGTGTGGTTAAGATTGGGGCCTCACGACCTTACCAATAGTACCCAATCTCATTTGTGCGCTCCTCTATATATATAGGGGGGGGGGGTTCGGTTGAGGCAGGGTTGTAAAAATGAGGCATGTTGTGATCCACTCATTTAGATGATGTGGCAGGAAATAGTGTAGGAATAGTTGTTTGCTGTTTGATTTTTGCTTTTTGATGGATTTTTGGTAGTGGGACATGTACCCACAAAGCACGAGGGGTTTGAGTGGGACACGTGGTTGGCTTAGATCGTGTCTCACTACCTCATGTTAAGAAGGGGTGCCTCATTTGAACGCTCCTCTATATATATACATATATATCGAGGAGCGTTCAAATGAGGCACCCAAATTAGAATGAGACACGATCTGAGCAACACATCTATCCCCCCATGCTTTGTGAGTGCGCAACGTGTCCCACAACCAAAAATCCATCAAAAGCAAAAAGCAAAAACTATTCCTGCACTATTCTCTGCCTCATCATCAAGATGAGTGGCTCACAACATGCCTCACTGCCTCATTCTACCAACCCTACCTTAATGCAGTGTTCCCCTATATATATAGAGGAGCGCTCAAATGAGGTCCCTTCTTAGGCTAAGGTCATAAGGTCTCATCTCAACCATTAGATCAAATGATCCAATAATCCTCCTTTATCCAAAAAGTGAAGGTTGTTTGTCTTTTTGCACTTTTTGCTTTTACTATTTGTACTTTTGTCTTTTACCTAAAAGACCAACGTGCAAACTGACAAAAAAAGCACTTTTTGAACAAATCTACACCTTTAGATCATTTGATCTACAGGTGCAAATTAGACCTTACGACCTTAGCCTAAGGAGGAACCTCATTTGAGCGCGCCCCTATATGGAGGAGCGCTCAAATGAGGTCCATCCTTAGGATGAGGTCGTAAGGTCTAATCTCAGCCACTCATCTAGTTTCATCCAATGGTGCAAATCAAAGCCATGTCACTGCTTATGTGGCTAATGAATCAGCCAAATGGTTGGCATTGAGGGGCAATTGTGTCTTTTGTTCATTTTCCCCCTCAAAATCATCCAATCAGGCTTGAGCTTTTGTCCACGCATGACATCATTCATATCAACAGCCGCCTGACCTAAGCAAATGTCAGTCGTGTCTCTGTTGAGCTTCTCTCACCCCGTTAACAAGCTTTTATCTACCGACTTATCTCTCCAATGACGACACGAGAAGAAATCACAGCCGGACCGTCAGAGCAATGTTGCCGGTGAGAAGATGTTAGGGTTTCCTGTCAAAATACTCCAATTTTTGCTTTGCATTTGTTTCAAATCGGTGCGAGGGTTTTGGATTCGTGTGTTGGGTTATGAGTGCTACTATCTAGTTGACATTTCGGTGTTGGATTTCAATTTTTGCTGTCAAATAGGTTAGGGTTTCGATTGATATAGTGAAATAGGTTAGGCTTTCGATTGTTTCCATCACACCATTTTTGTGTGAAAATATTGAGGTGAAATCTGTATATACAATAGTGCAGATTTTGATGGTGCCATTTTAGTGTTGGAGTACTTCTTTTGTGAGGGTATCTGTAGCTGAAATGTTCACTCATTGTGGTTCTTTTATTGACAGCGAAGAGAATGAGAAGATGTAAAATGGCGCAGTCAGGACCACCGGTGTTAATAACAGTGCCAGAAAATTCAGATGATTTTGTTGTAGAACCACTTAAAGTCAGATCGAATAGAAGGGATGAACCACTCGCAATAGGCAAGGGCAAGGAAGTTATGAAAGAAGACGAATAGGGTGCAAGTCGTGGCAGGAAAGTACGGACTCCAGGAGGTAAAGGTCAGGATTCTGAACTTGCAATGCAGAGTAGGTTACCAAGAGATGTTAAGGGTGACGGTGCAGAGTTATGGGTGTCGAATAGCGAAATTGAAGGCAATGTTAGTACTAGTGTGCAGAGTGTTGCGGTCGAAGGGCGAGAACGTAGTGCAGGAATGGAATAGCAAGTTGGAGAGGGTGATGAGGTTGAGGAGGTCATAAAATAGAAAAGGAAACCACGTATGATCATTAGTGGTGCATTTGCAAGGCAAGAAATTAAAACAAGGGATTTTCCAAAACTGCTACATACTACTATTTCCCACGTGAATGATATACAGAAAGGAGAGGTAGAAGAGATTGGTTTTGGAGACTGCTTGTATCTGGATGTTACTGAGATTCCATCAAATTTGGATGGTGGATGGTTGAATCATTTGACGCGGATAGATGCGCTCTAGGTGTAGTGAAGAATGGGTCAAAATAACCCCGAAACGTGTGGCTAAAATTCTAGGGATCCCAAGGGGGGGTGAGAAAATTGTCCTTCCATCTCAGGTGGACAGTTCGAATGAGCTGCTGAAAAGATGGAGGTGGGAGATGGGTTTAGAAAAGGGAAGTGTTAATCCGTTTGAAGTTTTAGAAGAAGTGCTCAAATATCATGAAGGAGGCGAATGGTTCAAGGTGCAGTTCCTAGTGCTTTTCTGGACTATAATGATTCAAAGTAATAGGAACGGCAAGAGCAATGTAAAGATCCTACATATTCAAGATGATCTGTCAAAGGTGAAAAGCTATGACTAGTGCGGATTTTTGGTTGATACATTGATAAGCACCAAGAGGGACTGGGAAAAATCACCGAATTCAGCGTATCCCGGGCCGCTGACTTTCTTAGCGGTGCGTCTTTTAAATGGTTTATATATTTGTTTAGAAATTAATCATGCACTCATCTTATGGTTTACATCCCCTTAATACAGCTATTTTACTACGAAATGTGCGAGGCAAAGGGGTACACCGACGACCGCAAGAAACCTGTCCTGAAAGGTTGGAGCACCACAAACTTGAGAAAGCGAGTATATTATGAAATGAAAAGTTGAGGGTGGATAGGTAAGGAGACGATACCGAAAAGGGATGGAGCATAAAATTCATCCAGAAAATTCAAAGAGGAAGGTATGAATGTTCTGTGAACATATCCTGAAATTGAACCCAGTCTTCTTATGTCTTATCTATGAATGTAGATGAATAAACCAAACAAGAAAGAAAACAACACGAAAACAAATATGAATGTTTATTATGAATCTGATTGTTGTTGTCGTAATGATAGGCTGAAGTGCGTATAAGTAAATACTCAAAAGCTATATTTGTTTCTCCATGAATGCAGGGAAAGAAAAACAAGTCGGGTGCGGAAGAAGATGGCGTGGCAGGCACTGAAAGTTCAAAGAGGAAGGTATGACTGTTCTGTGAACATATCTTCAAATTGAAATCAATTTTCTTATATCTTATCCAGGAATGTAGATGAATAAACCAAACAAACGAAAACAAAGTTGTTGTGCAGAAAAACCCAAAAAGAGTCTGAAGATGCAGGTAAGCTATCGAGTGATAAGGCTGTAAATATGCATGTTTATTCTAAATCTGATTGTTGTTGTCATAAGGATAGGCTGAAGTGCGTATAAGTAAAAAACAAAAGCTATCCCAAGAACAGGAAGTATTGGAAGCAACAGAACTATCGCTTGATGGAGATACATCAAGTTGGGAGAGGCTCATCAGGGATAATGTTGTATTGCATAGTCCATTCGAAGGGGTAGAAAGAAGAAGGCGGACGATGGAAGAAGCAAGTTGGGAGAGGCTTTCCGTGGGAGAGAAACTTGTTGAAAGTGTGGGAGTGGCAGTTGGGGGAAATATGGGTCGTGAGGGAGTGGAAGCAGAAGATGAGCCAGATGGAGGTGAGGGAGAGAAAAGTAAGGAGGGAGTGGAAGTGGAATCTGGAGTGCAAGATGAACTACAAGATGGAGTTGGTGTTGGAGTGCAAGATGGTAGAGATTTGCCCAGTGTGAGAGTGCAAGAAGATGAGCAAGATGGGGTTGAGGGAGAGAAGGGTAAGGAGGGAGTGGAAGCAGAAGATGAGCTAGATGGAGCTGAGGGATGGAAGGGTAAGGAGGGAGTGGAAGTGGAATCTAGAGTGCATGATGAACTGGAAGATGGAGTTGGTGTTAGAGTGCAAGATGGTGGAGATTTACACGGTGTGAGAGTGCAAGAAGATGAGCAAGATGGGGTAGAGGGAGAGAAGGGTAAGGAGGGTAAGGAGGGAGTGGAAGCAGAAGATGAGCCAGATGGAGCTGAGGGAGGGAAGGGTAAGGAGGGAGTGGAAGTGGAATCTGGAGTGCAAGATGAACTGGAAGATGGAGTTGGTGTTGGAGTGCAAGATGGTGGAGATTTACATAGTGTGAGAGTGCAAGAAGATGAGCACGTTGGGGTTGATGGTGTGCAATCTGAAGCTGAAAATGATGTTGAGGGATTGGAAGTGCAAGCTGGAGTTAAATTGAAAATGTTGCGCATTGAGTGGAGAACAAAGGCAGAATGAAGGAGATTCCTTACAAGGTAATGTGAAGAGTTAATTAGTCATTAATTAGGAACACTTTTTATTAGTATTTTCTGAATTTATTGATGGGGTGCTTTTGGGGCAGACATGCATCGAAGAGTTGCGCAACAGCATCTTTCAAAGGCCATGATGAACTTCGACAGCATATATGGTGAAGCGCTGATGAAATATCCACAAAACGACGAACTGAAGCAAATAGACTAAGATGTTATGATACAAGTGGGGATAAGGGTCCCACCCTCGGGAGAAGAAAATTACAGAACACCGCAAGCACCAAGAAATGATGAATTTTGAAAATGTGATTTTACAACTCCAAGGATGAACGTGGTAGCTGAAGAAACAAACACTCCTAAAAATGCACCATAGGTTTCTAAGAAAAGGAAGATGGGTGTGTCAGAGAAAGTCCCCTTATGTGGAGTGAATAGCCAATCTCCATAACGCAGAGAGTGTGCCGGTGAAAAGATTATATGACTGGTTATTGAGTCTAAAGGGTGAACGAGGGTACGTCGCTTTTTTATAACAGTTTGCACTTATGTATATATTATTGAAATTATGTGTGTTAAAATGATATGCGTAATGCAGGGATATTGTGTATGAATATATGGACAGAAAAATTGAAAGAATTGAATTTGAGAGCCTGGACATAAACCGGCCGGTGATGGATGGGGTCATCGAATCTATGACCCAAGTACTTAATCACGAAGAGGACGTCAGAAGCAAAAAATCACCTTACAGATTTTTCTGTTCATTCTACGTTTCAGTAAGTGAATGATTGGACAAACATATTACATGGATATTTTTTACATGGTTATTCTTCACAAATTACATGGTTATTTTAGTGGGGGTAGACATTGGAGATGAAGATAATTACCAAGGGTTCAAGGAGTCCATAGAAACTCAGTTGGGAATGTTGCGGGGGGGGGGGGGAGGGGCAATCTGCTGGCATACAATATGGTATTATTCATTGCATTATGTTCATTTTATTTTACATATTATTGAACAAGCTCTGTAACTGAATGTGGCTAACTGCAGCTATTCTTTCCCATTAATTGGAACAATCACTACTAGTTGCTAGTTGTGAACCTAAAAAACCCAGTAGTGGAGATTCTGGACAATAACAAGGGAGGAGGGGTAGATGTGACAACATATGGAAATCACCCTTGGGCTATGGTAATATGATAATATCATTGGAGATGTCTAATTTGAAAAAAATACTATATTTGTTTGACATATATACTCGGATGATTTCGTTTCACGTATATCAATTCACCTACAAGAGCTGGGATATTGTAAATCACTCATTTTGGGACGTTGTTTAATTACCAAACCAACACTTCGGTGGGTGAAAACTGAAAATGTAGTAGACAGCGGCATCTTCCTCATGGGCCATATGGAAAGTTATATGGGATTGAAAGGAAAATCAACATGGAAGACCCGGCTGGGATTCGAATGACCCGTAGTAAGCACTTTCTTTTAAACCTATATTCAAATTACATTTATTTGCAGTGAACAAATTCATTAATATTAATCATAAAATTCATATGATTACTACAGCTAGACAGACAAATCATCAAGTTAAGAAGTTTGTTTGCAACGAAAATTCTGACCTCACCCATTAACAAAGCTGCAAATTTAGTGTATGCGTTGGCGACTGAATTTGCAACAATGTCGGAACATGAAAAGTTGAGGGTGTATGACAAAACAAGCGAGCTTCAGCAGGCAACAAGTAGAGTCATGCACTTTTGATGTATGCAGCGTATTCACTTTTGATGTCTGCTAGATTTTCACTAATGAGTTGTGTTGCATTTGCCCTTTTGATGTCTGTGTCATTTTGATGTAAAATTAGACAGTGGCGTGTAAGGGTAGCTAAGTACGCTTAGGATGTATATAGGGGTGTAAAAATGGGGGTTGGGTTGTAATTGCAGATGTAAAAAAGGGTGTTGGGTTGTAATTGCAGATGTAAAAAAGGGTGTAAGTTTTTTTGAAAGTGCAACATGTATGAAAAGCAATATTGTAAATGCAGAATGTTTGGGTATTGAAGTCCAACATGTAATTGTAAATTACCAGGTTCAAAACTAGCAGGGTGAAAAATGTCAAGTACAACACGTATTGGATTTCATTACAAAAATGTAAGTGCAGATGGAGCAGGTATATTAAATCAGCAAGTTCGATATAAGTGCAATATGGCACAGTGAGTGAGCAGACAAAGTTCAATATGACACAGACTTGTTCTGGGTAGTACAAGTAAGTGCAAGCTGAAGCATGTATGTGGGCTAGAGTTAAGTGCAATATGACACAGACTTATCAAAATATATTCGTAAGGTAATAGGTTCAAAATTAGCAGTACAAATCAGGATTGAAGCGTACTTAGCTGAAGAAAAATTACCAAGTACAACACGTATGGGTTTGACGTACATTATGTAAGTGCAAAATGAAACAGAATTGTTCTGGGTATTACAAGTAAGTGCAAGCTGAAGCATGTATATGGGCTAGAGTTAAGTGCAATATGACACAGACTTATCAAAATGTAAAGTGCAGAATGGTTGGGTGTTGAAGTCCAACATGTATATGTAAGGTGATAGGTTCAAAATTGGCAGTGCAAATATGGATTGAAGCGTACTTAGCTTAAGAAAAATTACCAAGTACAACACGTATGGGTTTGAAGTTCAATAAGTAAGTGCGAAATGAAAGGGAAATTGGGTATTGAAGTCCAACATGTATATAAAAAAATTAGTAAAAGTTCAACATGTCAAAGGGAATGAGCATAATAAAGAAAAAATTTGTCATGTCCGTGTATTACAAAGTGCAAGCTGAAGCATATATATGGCGAGAGTTAAGTGCAATATGACACATGCTATTACAAAAGTGCAACCTGTATGAAGAGGATTACATTATCCTGTGTTGTTACATGCAGTTACATCAGCATCCTCATTTACATGCATAGCAAAAAGTGTACAGTGTATCACAATATATGTAGTTACATTCAAATCCCTATAACATGCACATCAAAAAATATACTATGTATCACAATCGCCTGTAACAGTTGCCACAGGTGATATTGATACACAGCCCAAAAAGGCAAACTGTCATCGTCGCCTTTCTTCAGCAGGTATACTAGTCGGACGCATTTAAAGGATAGTTGCGACTGTCATGGTTGCACATTGTTTCACAAACTTTCCACATGCGCGGAGCGCGTTGAGTTTTCTTAATGGCCACATCAAATTTAGATGAGATCCTTTTCCCGGAACCCTTGGTATGGACAAGTGCTGGAGAGTTCACTGTTCTTTCAATCGGCTTAGATGCACCAATCAAGTCACTTATGATGTCAGTTTTACTAAGGACATTATGACCAATGGAAAGTTATTCCAAATGCAGACGCATTTCCTTCAAATTACATCGAATGTACTCCCTCTTTTCATTATCATTGTCAACAATGCTTAAACATGCATTAAAATCCATCGATAAATCTTGGTCAACCATACCAGCTTGTAGGATAATTTGACAGTGTTCAACTAATATTGGATCCAAACTTTGGGATACAGTTTGAATGGCGTCTCGACTCCATCTGTTGAGAACCTACCTCTTTGGGATTTTTTCAATGCAAGCAGATTTGAGAGCAGTAAAAACATGGCTGCAATGATAGCCAACCCTTTCAAACAGCATGCAAGTACACAGAAAACTATCTTTGCTACTATCCTCACTCACCTGAAACATAATTATATTAGAGATACCTATGATGAGTGTGTTTCCAAAAGACTTAATATAAGAAGATTGAAACCTAACTAACCTGAAAAGTTTGTTTATACACTCCCATCCACTGGTTCATGAACTTTCCCATTTTCACTTTCAGTAACTGTTATAATGGAAACATCAAAACATGAAGCACATATTTCAGTTTGAATATCCTCAAATATGGTGCGTGTAAAAGTCTGCAGTGCATGGCGCTCGATTAATAAAGGGGTGCAGATGCGAGATCGTTTGCTCCTAGCTTCATGGTCACACATCGACCGAATGTGACGTTCGCTTTCAAGGGCAACATCAAAACCCATAAAAAAAGCAACCAATGTCATTCGTTGATTCAAATAGGTTCCAAAAAATGAAATTTTCGCTTTCGGAATGTGAAGTCGTCCTTAGAAGTCCACCGAGAGGAATATCGCGGAAATATGCTGGTATCCAAAATTTCCTTATGCTAAACATAGCTGATAACCAATTGTTTTTGTGCATACCATATTCCGAGATGACTTCATTCCAAATCTTTTCAAATTCAGTAGTTTCCACATGATAACCGTACACAACGGTTTTCAATTTTTTTATGAAACGGTTGTAACTCGGGTGTGTTAAATCCAACCAGCACAATTATTGAATAAAAAATATTAAGCAGTGAATGCTTAATAATTAAACTGTAGCTGCTTGAACAATGCAAATGATTTTGTACCTTAACAGAGAGCTTCTTCATTATGTGCAATATACAATACCTATGATGCGCGTCCAACATCACTTTCGGAACAACTACCCGCAATGCCGGGTCTTGGTCAGTGAGTGCAATTTGCAGGGGGGCATGCACTTTTTGAAACACTCCAATATCCAAGTGTAAGACTCTACATCTTCACTGGAGAGTAACACAGCAGCAAAAGTTACACTTTTCATATGATTATCGATGCCGGTAAAAGGCACAAATATCATGTTATATCTTCACAAGGAACAAACACACATTTGGAAACACAAACATAGGAAATGCACACTGACAACTATAACAACAAAATCATCAAAATTTACTGCACCTGTTAAGAAAATAGGTAGCATCGAAAGTTAAAACATCTCCAAATGCATGGAAATTTATTTGAGATATGGAATCAGCCCAAAATATTCGTGATAATGCTCCCTTGACAACAGAATATTCATAATAGAAGGAACTACACATTTCCTTCTTCTTGAGTAGCTTATTAAGTACAAATTGAGCATCGTCGAGTCCAATAAATGCAACTACATCTCGATGAAAGTTGCAAAAATCATTTCTTTGAGCCCCAACATTACTAGAACCACCAACATAATGCTTGGAAAGTTTATACAAGCGGACTGAACCAAGATTGGCCTTACCGCAACCGAATACGAATCTCTTATGTTGTGGTTTCATCTTTCGCGGCATTTAAGAAATTGAGCAGCATCCAAATTAGCCATACTATGATTATGCCTTTCAACAAATTCAGTCACAATATAACCTGAAGCTCCATTCAATTTAATAAACAGTTTAGCTTCGCAACCACATCTTGAGGATGTTCAATTCCGACTCCCTATTTTCTGTTTATCATTTTCAGTATCAAATGAATTAGTTAAAACAAAGCCTTGCCTGTTGCAGTATATATGTCTCATCAAAACAGTCACATCCCTATGTTTCTTAGAAGAACCACGTCGAATGTCAAAGCGACAATGGACTCCATAACGATAATAAAAATCAATAGCAGCTTCAACAGAAGGGAATGTCATGCCAGTGTAAGGCTTCAACTCTTTGGGGTAAGTCGGAGTCCAGTATTGGGTTCCAATTTGAGATAGCTGAATCTCAGATTCGAAACAAACATCTGCTTCAGAACAACAGTGTGCTTCTTCTGGGGAAAGGGAGCTTAATGGTTCTGGCTCCTCAGTGGACAACTACTTTCCCGAAGTCGATGGTTCCAACGGATTTCTAGCTGAGGCAGAAGATGACGGAACAGATGTAAAATCCATTTGGATTTACGATTAGGGTTTCAGGGGTTGAAATACGTAAATCGGGTTGCTGGTCGATGACTTTCGGATAACTGATAGCTCGTTGAGGGTACCGTAAGGCCAATTAGGGCAGGCAGAAGATCAGACGAACGGGTTCATGATCGCAGAATAAAATCTGCAGTTTCAGAGATTGAAATGGAGTTCGAACTAGTTGGAATGGAGACTATTGTGATGATGGGTTAGGCCACGAAGGTAATCCGAGAAGATAGTTGATAGAAAAACAAATCATTACAATTTTTAACAATGAAAATATTGGGCCGGATGAGATTTTGGGTTCCTTATTTACCCTTCAGCTTTTCATTTCAAATCATTTGATTATTTTTAATGTAAAAGCCAACAAAAGCGTGGCTGTTTGTGAGCCAAGAGACGAAACTAGATGAGTGGCTCAAATAAAAAGCTCCTCTAAGGAGAGCTCAAATGAGGTCCCTTCTTAGGTTAAGGTCCTAAGGTCTCATCTCAACCATTAGATCAAATGATCCAATAATTCTCCTTTATTCAAAAAATAAAAGTTGTTTGTCTTTTAGCACTTTTTGCTTTTACTAATAACATTTTTGTCTTTTACCTAAAAGATAAAAGTACAAACTGACAAAAAAACACTTTTTGAACAAATCTACACCTTTAGATCATTTGATCTAAAGGTGCACATTAGACCTGGCGACCTTAGTCTAAGAGTGGACCTCATTTGAGCTCGCCCCTATATATATAGATAGATATGTTAGTTTATGGCTTGTAGTTTGGCAAAACTTAGTATAGTTATTCAAGCTGTTGTTCAAGACTAGAAGAGACAACTATCCTGGAACAAGTTGAAGCAGATGGAGTGTTTCCTAATTCAGATTAGGAAACTCAGTAGACTGTTGGAAGAGCAAGGCGGTTGCACATAAATGGACAGAAGTTGGAAGTTTCCAAATTCAGATTTGGAAACTTGTCTCAGCCGACCTAGCACAACTCAGACGCAGCAGTGAATACCCGAAAATGGATTTGGCAAGTCGGTGCTTATGGATAATTGAATATATCCTTGGAAGTCGGTTGCTTGCGCATAAAGCTATCTTAGCTATGAAGATAATCGAAGATTACCTAATCAATATTGAAGATATACATTAGAGGATTATCTACAAGAGATATGCGCAAATGATTAAGAAAGATTTCCTAATGATATAGGCGGTTTATATTAGGAATCCTATTGGCTTTAGGGTTTCTACCGCTCTATATAAGGAGGACTAATGCTTAGGTATTAGTCAGCACTTACGAAGAAATTACTCACGCTCACATACATTGAAGGGAGGTGGAGGTAATCGGCCGGAGAATTAATCATCACTGGTTAAGTCACGGCGCTCGGATTCAATCTGTGCTGGTGCTCGGCAGATTGATCGTGGAACAAGTTGAAGGATCACGCACTGCTGATCTATTACTGCGCATTCGGGAGAAGGCGCTGGTTCTCACGGAGAATCATATTAGTGGATACAGAGCGGGAGCAAAGATCTAGGGGAGACCTAGAGCGCAATTACTAGAGTGTTCGAGGCTAAGGTTGTTTAAGAGGGAGTCTGTAAACGGTAAACCCTATACTTGCAATACTTAACATTAGTGAATTGCTTTCCACCGGGCTAGGAGATAGCCCCCCAGACGTAGGCTCGTTAAGGCCGAACTGGGTAACAACTTTGCGTGTCGTTTATTTTCTACACTACATTTAAATTACACATAAGTTGTTCCATATATTGTTCTGCACCCGACCAGAACAACACCTCATCTACAAAGGGAAGATTTCAATTGGTATCAAAGCAAATACTCGACATACAGAGTAGGATCCAGAGGTTGTTGAGATGGATTTAAGAGAAGGGCAGAACATCACTCGTCTGCCGCTGCTAAAAGGAAACAAATATGGCTATTGGAGAGTAAGAATGAAAGCCTTCCTAAAGTCTCAAGATGAATCAGTTTGGGAAGCTGTTGAACAAGGATGGTCACACCCAGTGGCTATCGACAAAGAGGGTAAAGTTTGTCTCCTTACTAAGGACAAGTGGACTGAGGTTCATAAGAATGCTGAAGCGGCAAACTCCAAAGCAATGAATGCTATATTCTCGAGAGTTGATGGAAAGAACTTCAAGATGATCTCCACCTGTGAGATTGCGAAGAAAGCTTGGGACATTCTGCAAACTGCTCATGAAGGTACAACCAAAGTTAAAATTTCTCGAATGGAGACAGTCACATCAAAATTCGAAAATTGAAGAATGCAGGAGGATGAGACCATAGCTGACTTCAATACACGGGTTCTCGATATTTCTAACGAAGCATTTGCTCTTGGAGAACCAATGACCGAAGAAACGCTGGTAAGAAAGGTGCTGAGATCTCTAACAAAGCGGTTTGCTATGAAAGCTCTTGCTATTAAGGAAGCTAATGATGTAAAGACCATGAGTTTGGATGAACTGATGGGCTCTCTTCAGACTCATGAGACCGATATGAATGAAGAAGATCAACTTATCAAGGATAAAAGCATTGGTCTGAAAGCTGAAGTCTTAGTTGTGCCGGACAAGATGGGGGATCTGTTAGAACAACAATATATTATGTTTGCTAAAAACTTCAGGAAGTTTATGAGGAAACAATACAACAAAGGAACTGATTCGGGTCAGTCTTCTAAATCAAGATTCCAGAAGGATGATAAATTTCAAAAGTGGTACCAATCTGGAGACTACAATCATGACAAAGGCAAAGGGATACAATGCAGAGAACGTGAAGGATATGGTCACATTCGGGCAGAATGTGTCAATACGCAGAAGAAGAAGAATGCATATGCTGTCAGTTGGAGTGATAGTGAATCTAATCAGGAGGGTGAGTCCAATAACTTTGTCGCCCTTGCTTCCTATGTCAACCAGAAAGGAGAAACAAGCAATGAAGTAGAGTCAGAGGCATCCGCGGAGAATCATACTCAGTACTCAAGCTGCAGTAATAATGAAGAAGTCACGGATGAAGACTTTGCCAACAAGTACAAGGAGTTATTCCTGGAATGGCTTAATGAAGTTGAGCATAACAAGTAACTTCGCAGCAATCTGACAGACCTGACGCAAGAAAAAATAAAAAGTTATGGGAAGAAGCTACTATTCTTGTTACTCAGAAGGTGGAACTTCAACAAACTATTACTGACCTCCAAGCTCAGTTGACCAAAGTAAAAGATGAGCGAACAGATCTTATTGCACAAAAGGCTGAATTACTGGCAGTTATCTCATCTCTGAAGGTGCAGGCTGAAAGGAATCAAGGCGAACATCCAGAAGTCATAACTGATCTAAAGAAGAAGAATGCTGCGTCAAAATGACAAGAGGTAATGCTTCTTAATACTGTAGATGCGTTGAAAATTGTGATTGAGACAGAAAAGGAAACTCATGCCGAGACTCTAGAAGAAATGAACAATCTGAAGAGATCTGTCAAGATGCTCAACTTTGGGACTAAAAATCTAGATGACTTTCTGGGAACTCAGAGAACTTCTGGCGGAAGCAAAGTGGTAGGATTTACTGGCAATGCTGGGGACGTGCAGCCAATATTTGAGAGAGCTGAACCAAGCTCATATGTGTTCCAGAAGAAATCTCGCACGAAGAAATTCTGCTTGGTACCTGACGGATGCACAGTCGTCATGTGCAAAAGTCAAGAATAAATTTATAAGTCCGCTACTCGCGACTTCACTACTGGGTAGCAAGTGGTAAGTAGGGGTCGAACCCAAGGGAATTAGGGGGATAGTTGTTCTTTGTACAGAAAGGGAGCATGATTTTAGGTTGATTGAGGTTTTAGTGCTGAGAAGTAAGTGTCTTTTTGGTTGGTTTTGGTTTTTAATGCAGAAAAGTAAGTGGGTTGGTTGTGATTTTAGTGCAGAAAGTAAAGTACTGAAAATAAAAGGGGAAGACTTACAACAAGTGGAATGCTTGAAGGATAAGTCTTGCGGAGAGTAAGCGGTTGATATTGCAGTTGATATTGAGACTGAAAGTAAAGTGCAGGCGATGTTTTAAGTTAAGGAAAGTATTCGGTTGTAGGGGCCTTGTATCATAGTCTGTTTATCATTGACCTCTAATGATCATACTATGTATTCAAAAGTGTATCAAGGCCATTCCAAGCACTTGATTTGCCACACTGTCTAGTCCATTCCAAGACATAGAGAACTTGTTCTATTTAGACTAATACCCCATTCCAAGGTATATTAGCCTTATGTGCATCCATTTGATCAATCATTCCCGATCAACCAAATGGTGTTTTAAAGAGGTCAAACTCCTCAGATAAGTTTTGCCATTCCAAGCATCCACTCATCCGAGTATGTTTACGAACCCCACGGAAGAGTTTTGCCATTCCAAGCATCCACTCAACCTTGGAAGTTCTAACCTAATATGTGGCACATAGAACAAGTTTTGAACACATAGAGGCATTAAGAGTAGGGCCTAAAACATTTTATGACACAAGTACACCCCTTCAACTGAATGAAGGGTTTAGCTACGAACATCCATGGAACAGGACATCATAGCTAAATACTTGAAGGTTTTCGAAAGACAGTAATGTAAAAGGAGAATACTCAAGAACCAACAGGAGTAAACTCAAGAACTACTAGAATACTCAAGAACCAATAGGAGTATTATAGATTTAAAACAAGTGTTTACAAGAGTAGTGCCCAAAATCTAGAGAGATAAGTGATTTGTGCTTCTTGCACACAAAATGGGATGGTTTACAAATGAGAATGGCTTGGTATTTATAGGCATGGGGGAGTGAGAGATGTGGAGGACAGGCCAACACTTGGCAAGAAATGGGAGGAGAAGCTTGTAGCCGCCACCCCATGTGGCTTCTTCCCCCAAAGCCGCCGGCCCATGTGCAGGAAGGGGAGAGGAGGAGGCTTAGCCGCCGCCCATGTGGAATGAGGGGAGAGGATGAGTGAGTTTGAGATCTTTTCCCCAAAAGCCATCGGTCCTTTCAGCTCCGGTCTGACTCTGGTTGCCCTTCGGTTGGATTTGTTTTGAGTGATTCCACGTCAGGTTCTTGAAAGTTGTACAGTCGGAATCTGGTTGTGTCCTGGAGTGACTTGTAATCCATTTTCAGCTTTAAAACTCCTCCTTAGCCTGTATTCTCTCTAGACTTCAAAATACCCTGTAGATAAATATCGGAACTAACAAGCAAAAGTTAAATAGACAAAGAGTCTAATTTGGTGGGTTTAACTGTGTTTATGATTCATACAATTATGGTCCAGCAGATCACCCCACACTTTTAGTTGTTCATCCCGAACAATGCTTTTTAAGGGCGCAACACAATCTAAGTAAAATATGAAAGTGAGACTGTGGGACTAGATTTATCTTAATTCATGCATTACTTAGTTATTACCAAACTAAACCGTGTAAATACTTAGAAGAAACTTGATACTTGTACCTTCGCGCCGAGATGCAAATTAATTTGGATGTTTAGGGAGATAGCCCTTTTCAGGCTCCTGGACTACATTCTCGGGATCGACTTGCACTATATGGTTTCCTTGTAGCTTTCTCTAGCACGTGATTCGGTTCGGGTTTCACTGAGTTGAGCACTTTGATTTCTTTTTGGCGAGGGACAACTTCTGTAGTGAATCGGCCTTTGGCCTTTGGCCTTTGATGTTGAATTGGAGTTTCTTCACTTTTGTTTCGGTTAAAACCTTCACAATTTTGGCCTTTGGCCTTTGATTAGCTTCTTTGAGCTTTTGCTTCTTTGTGACTTGCTAGTCCATTTTCTCAGTCTTTTTGGGAGGTCCAATCGTCGCCTGCAAGCATATGGAAATACCTCCCCGCTCTTTCTCATCTTCGCCGTTTTGCGCGGGTCAAGATGAGGGTCGCTCATCTATTTTCCCGGCTACTAGGACTAGATATAGGACGGTTTGATTCCCGTCCCGCCTCTTGCATAAACACTACATGGCGGAGATGACTTCAATCTTTACTGAAATCCGAAGTGCAGCCTCCCCTGATTTCGTAAACCATATAGTTAGATTCGATCCTTCGAGTGCTTGCCAAGCCTCTCTAGGGCAGTTTATGTCAACTCCACATCCCCTGTATATCTCAGCACAAAGGGACAATTGAGAAGTTACATTCTAAGTTTTTAAACAGTTGAATTTTCACAAGGTAAATGCATGAATTATGATCTATCTTTTTCACATTCTCAAGTTCATATTTTCAAAAAGATAAAATTAAGGGAAAAGGAAAAAGAAAAAGCATGCTAACTGACTATGTACACAGGTGGTTCTCACCCCACACTTTTGAACGAAGGCGTGCCTTTCAGCAAGACTTAGTTCAAAAGTCATGCAAATATATACAAGAGAAGGAAATCACATTAAGGAAAAGAGAAGAACTGAACTACCTTTTACTATGTCGTGTCGTGGAATGACATGCCTCGGAGCTGGATAATCGAGAGAGTTCGGCTGGGGCCTTGAACTCTCAACGCGGGCCCGGTAATTCTCGGAAGCTGCCTGGCTGATCTGATCTTGCTCCAAAAATCGATTCCTACAAGGGGTCATTCCTTCTATACCAAAAGTGGGTGAGAGCGACTTATGGTAAAAACTAAATGACAGAAAAGAAAAGTACTGAAAGTAAGATAGGTGTCGGGTTACCTCCCGACCAGTGCCTTTGTTTAACGTCGTTGGCTCGACGTATGGGGATCACAGGTTTGGATCCCATGGGTGGCTCAGGTCGTATTTTTGTGGAGTGCCTACTTTCATCCTTGCCTTGCCTTCCTCTGAGTTTTTGTGGGATGATGTGTTCGGAATTCCTTGTTTCGGTGGTTTTTCTTTCCAATTCTTCCGACTCTTTTGGTTCTTCCGAGAAGGTGAGGTTCTTTCGATCGTGACTGCTGGTTTAGTCACCCTCTCGGTTTCTTTTGGCAGGTCAGAAGGCTGTGTACTGAGATCTGAGATAAGCACAATGTCTGGTGGTGTCCATGTTCCTGGGCGGCCATTATAATCATCGATGTAGAAATCTGAATTTTTGCCGCCAAATGTAAGTGATAACAAGCCCTTGCCCATGTCGATCCATGCCTTGGTGGCGTAGAGAAAAGGTTTTCCCAATATAAGCGTTGGAGGTCCGTCTTCGCTGGTCTCTTTTGTTTCTATTACATAAAAGTCCGCAGCAACTACGAGCTCTCCTACATAGAGTATTAGATCTTCAAGCATTCCAACCGGTTGGATACATGATTTGTCTCCCAACTCGATATTTGACCTTGGTGGTTTCAATGGGCCAAGCCCCAATAAGTAATATAAGGAGTAAGGCATGGCATTGACGGCAGCCCCAATATCGATTAAGCACTTGTGAATCTGGGCTTCTCCAATACCATAGGTGACCGTGAAGGCCCCTGGGTCTTTATCTTTTTCCGGTGGTTGTGACTCATGATCTGAAGTGAGGGACCTTTCCATTATCAGGCCATTCTGCCCATCCTTTGGCTTAGGATTTGTATAATCGGGCCCCCTTAACTCCTGATTTTCTAGGTAAATATTTTGCTTCTGAGCATAAATATTAGTTGGGGAGTCCCACTTTAAATCGTCATTGTTATCCCATCCAGATGCTGGTATGTCAAAGTGTGTTATTGGTGGTGGTGTCATGCTAACGGTGAATGCATAGCGTCCATTGTCAGTATGCGTGACCCATGTTCTGCCATCATTGGGTCGGTCTTCCTCTTGATTCCAATCAGGGCGGCGCCTATGGGTGAAGTGTTTGTTAGTAAGCTTGTAAGTTGTGGATCGTGCTACTTCTTCCAGTGTCGCCTTTATGTTTGACCTCCTTATCATGCTAATATTTGCCTTTGGGTTTTGGATGGTTTGTGAAGGAAGTCTGCCAGGTTCATTAGTGAGTGTTGACATTGCGGTGGCGAGCTAGGACATTTGTTTGGTCAATTCCGAAATTGCCCCGTCAGTTTTCGCCTGGTATTGGTGTAGCAAAGTACTCAATTGATTTATGCTTCCTGCGAGCTCCTTCATTGTGTCATCGAGCGACTTGTTTTGTCCTTGCTGATTGTTCGGGCCGGCTTGGTACTGATTCGGTCCTCTTTGTTGAAATTGGCCTCCTGATTGAGCGTTCTGGTTATACTGCCGGTGGGGGGGTTGGTAGAATGACTGAGTTAGTTGAGGGACAGCTGGTTGTGTCTCCCTCGAAGGATGGTTCTCGTTCCGCCAGTTCGAATTGGTCGCTTGATTATATTGACTGTTTGATCCGGCTCTGTCGTTGCTGTTGTTGTTGTTGTATCCTTGGTATCCTACCACTGCATTTACTTCTACCGGTTCCTCTTCTATTAATGTCGGGCATTCGTCAGTTTTGTGGTTTATAGAACCACAAAATTCACAAGGCTTTACTGGAACTGGTTGTCTTCGTAGGATCTGAATCATCATTTCCTTTATTTGTTTCATCTCTTCTGGCATAGATTTCATCGGTGTTTCAGCTTTTGCCACATTCTTTGTTCGGGAACATTCTTCCTGCCGAGTTGTCTCTTCTATAAATCGGGCATTTTCAGCAACGTCGGTGATGAGATTCCTTATGCCGCTCAATGATAGATTCATCATGGATCCTCCAGTTGAGGCATCCAGGAGCATTTTGTCTAAGGGACTTAATCCATCAATGAGGTACTCGATGATGAGTTTCTCGGGCAGTCCAAGGGTACAGCAGCTTCTCTCCAGGCGGTTGAACTTTTCCAGGTAATCGTACATGGTTTCATTGGGCCCTTGCTTGATGTCTTGTAGTTGCCTCCTTACTTGCATTGCCCTTCCTGTCGGGTAATATTTGTCTAGGAATTTCTTTTGCATCTGAGCCCATGTTCTGATGCTACCGGAAGGCAATGAAAGGAACCAGTCGTTTGCCGCGTCAATGAGGGAAAAGTAGAACGCCTTTAACTTGAAGTCGTCTACGTTTACGCCATTCGGTTTTAAGTTTTGGCAAATATCGTGTAAGCGTTGGAGATGAGTTGTTGTTGATTCTCCACGTGTTCCTGAGAACTTTGGCAAGTTGTGGGCCACTGAAGTGTTGATAGCGATGTCTTCCAGTTCAGGGTCTTCATAAATGCACCACGGCTGGTTTCTGAAATCTGGTTCCGAGAGTTCTCCCATAGTAGGTTCGCGGAAGTTGTTGTTATCCCCATAGTAGTTATCGAAAACGGGTTCTCGTCTTGGCACTTGTCGAGGTTGAGGGGGTGGTGGATATCTAGGGGGTTGTTGTACTGGACCATCTTCTTTTCGGTCCTCGGGTGGTCCTTGGTTTCTTCGGATGGCCTCCCTATCACGAGCTCTTCTGTTTCGGATGAGTTGTTCCGGATCGTCGACAAATGGAAGTGGCACCTCATCATTTCGATCGTACATGTTTATCTCGTCGTCATCCTGGTAGTCATGGTGGCTTCCTTCGCGAGACATGGTTGTATTGAAGCGAGTACCGATTCAAAGAACACTTATCCGATTGTTAATTTCTAACTCTAATTCCCCGGCAACGGCGCCAATTTTGACGGATGCACAGTCGTCGTGTGCAAAAGTCAAGAATAAATTTATAAGTCCGCTACTCGCGACTTCACTACTGGGTAGCAAGTGGTAAGTAGGGATCGAACCCAAGGGAATTAGGGGGATAGTTGTTCTTTGTACAGAAAGGGAGCGTGATTTTAGGTTGATTGAGGTTTTAGTGCTGAAAAGTAAGTGTCTTTTTGGTTGGTTTTGGTTTTTAATGCAGAAAAGTAAGTGGGTTGGTTGTGATTTTAGTGCAGAAAGTAAAGTGCTGAAAATAAAAGGAGAAGACTTACAGCAAGTGGGATGCTTGAAGCATAAGTCTTGCAAAGAGTAAGCGGTTGATATTGCAGTTGATATTGAGACTGAAAGTAAAGTGCAGGTGATGTTTTAAGTTAAGGAAAGTATTCGGTTTTAGGGGCCTTGTATCATAGTCTGTTTATCATTGACCTCTAATGATCATACTATGTATTCAAAAGTGTATCAAGGCCATTCCAAGCACTTGATTTGCCACACTGTCTAGTCCATTCCAAGACATAGAGCACTTGTTCTATTTAGACTAATACCCCATTCCAAGGTATATTAGCCTTATGTGCATCCATTTGATCAATCATTCCCGATCAACCAAATGGTGTTTTAAAGAGGTCAAACTCCTCAGATAAGTTTTGCCATTCCAAGCATCCACTCATCCGAGTATGTTTACGAACCCCACGGAAGAGTTTTGCCATTCCAAGCATCCACTCAACCTTGGAAGTTCTAACCTAATATGTGGCACATAGAACAAGTTTTGAACACATAGAGGCATTAAGAGTAGGGCCTAAAACATTTTATGACACAAGTACACCCCTTCGACCGAATGAAGGGTTTAGCTACGAATATCCATGGAACAGGACATCATAGCTAAATACTTGAAGGGTTTCGAAAGACAGTAAAGTAAAAGGAGAATACTCAAGAACCAACAGGAGTAAACTCAAGAACTACTAGAATACTCAAGAACCAATAGGAGTATTATAGATTTAAAACAAGTGTTTACAAGAGTAGTGCCCAAAATCTAGAGAGATAAGTGACTTGTGCTTCTTGCACACAAAATGGGATGGTTTACAAATGAGAATGGCTTGGTATTTATAGGCATGGGGGAGTGAGAGATGTGGAGGAGAGGCCAACACTTGGCAAGAAATGGGAGGAGAAGCTTGTAGCCGCCACCCCATGTGGCTTCTTCCCCCAAAGCCGCCGGCCCATGTGGAGGAAGGGGAGAGGAGGAGGCTTAGCCGCCGCCTATGTGGCATGAGGGGAGAGGATGAGTGAGTTTGAGATCTTTTCCCCAAAATCCATCGGTCCTTTCAGCTCCGGTCTGACTCTGGTTGCCCTTCGGTTGGATTTGTTTTGAGTGATTCCACGTCAGGTTCTTGAAAGTTGTACAGTCGGAATCTGGTTGTGTCCTGGAGTGACTTGTAATCCATTTTCAGCTTTAAAACTCCTCCTTAGCCTGTATTCTCTCTAGACTTCAAAATACCCTGTAGATAAATATCGGAACTAACAAGCAAAAGTTAAATAGACAAAGAGTCTAATTTGGTGGGTTTAACTGTGTTTATGATTCATACAATTATGGTCCATCAGTACCCCACAAAGAGGTAAGACAAATGAAGGTGCTTCTATTGCAATCAAGTGGGACACCTCAAGTCAAGATGCCCTGACTTCCACACATTTCTCAGAAAGACGAGTCAACGTCATGAAGTATCAACACCCCCCATGAAGCAAGTCTGCAAAGCCAAGCACAAAAGGGAAGTATTCCATGTTGCATTCATTTCCACGAGTAATCTGGAAAAGCAAAGATGGTATTTTGATAGTGGATGTTCGAGACACATGACTGGCAATCCAGAGTTTCTGACCTATGTAGAAAAACTTAAAGGCAAATCTGTGACGTTTCGAGACGGGATAGAAGGCAAAGTTCTTGGGAAAGGAACATTGACAGTCCCAGGCCTACCCAGTCTAAAGGAGGTTCTTCTCGTCGAAGCATTGCAGGCAAATCTGATCAGCATAAGCCAGTTATGCGATGGGGAGAATCATGTCCTGTTCACATAGGACAAGTGTGTTGTGCAAAACAACCAGAATGAAATTCTTCTCACTGGAAGGAGAGCCTCAAAAAACTGCTATTTGGTGAATCTTCGTCGACCCACTGCTTCAACAACTTGCGACTATGTGCTCAAGCATTGTTGTCATCGTGTGAAGCCGCCCACAGCATGGCTTGATTGTCTCAACCATGGCTATGTTCGAAGGGGAATTAACACAAAGGGGAGCTACGCCAACAATGCAAGATTCGATTTTAAGAGTTGTTACACCAAGTTGCTGTGGAAGAAGTCGATACAGAAAGAAGCCGATATTGAGAGTTGTTACACCAAGATGCTGTGGCAGAAGTTGATACTGAAAGAATACAGGGTGGAACAAGAGATGATGAAGCAGCAATAAGATACCTCCATCAGAGCCTTGAACAACCTTCGGTTTCAGACACCTAGATCCTCATCGAATCTGTGTGTCACCAACAACTAAGTTGTTCCAGCACAACTTAGTCAGCCAGAGTTTTCATGAGATATGTCAAGGGCTGACGTGGAAGGGAGGTACTTGATGGACCATATTTATATGATTCGTTAAGACAATTAAACCCACCAAACTAGACGCTTTATCTTGACAACGTTTACTTGTTAGTTTCACTTTTGTTCTACAGGCTATTTCAAGGAGTAAAGATTAAACGAGCTAAAATGGAGTTCTTAACGCTGAAAGTGAATCACAAGTCAGAACTGGCCATGCTCCGGAAGTACTCCGATCAAAGCCACAACTAAGTCCCAAGGACTTATTTCAACAAAGATCAAGAACACAAGTGAAATGCCAAGTCTAAGTTCCTCACCTTTTGATGTCAACTAAGAAGCAACCAAGAAGCAACCAAGAAGCAACCAAAGGGCAACCAAAGGGCAACCGGAGTCATATGGGAACCGATGGCTTTTGGGGGCAAAAGATCTCATTCCACTCAAACTCACTCCTCCTCTCCTCCTTTGCCACATGGGCGGCGGCTCATGGCTTCTTGCCACCTTGACCGGCGGCTTTTGAAGCCTCCTCCCCCCTCTTGACATGTGGATGGCCTCTCCTCCACATCTCCTCCTTCCCTCCTACTCCCCTTTGCATATAAATAGAACATCTCCTCCTCCTTTGTTCAATGTCCTTTGGTAGTCCCAAGTTCCATGTTCTAGTCCTTTGATCACTTGTAGTTTTAGTTGAAAATCTCACTACAATCCTTGTAAACACTTTCCTTTGAATCAAAAGTCCCAAGTTTGTTCTTGAGTTCAAGTTGGTTCTTGAGTTTACTTTCAACAATCTTTACTTTCCTTGTCTTTACTTTCAAAAACCTTTACTTTCCTGTCTTTCAAAAACCTTTACTTTTCCAAGTACTTAGCTATGATATCCACCTCTATGGATATTCGTAGCTAAACCCTTCATTCGGTTGAAGGGGTGTACTTGTATCATAAAATGTTTTAGACCCTTCTCTTAGTGCCTCTTTGTGTTCAACTTGTTCTATGTGCCATATATTAGGTCTGAATGCTATTGGTTGAGTGGATGCTCGAAAGAGCAAAGCTCTTCCATGGGTTCGTGAACTTCCGTGGATAAGTGGAGGCTCGAAAGAGCACAGCTTATCTGTGGAATTCAACCTCGTTTAAACACCATTTGGTTGATCGGAAATGATTGATCAAATGGATGCACATAAGCTAAGATACTCCGAAAGGAGGAATTAGCCCAACTAGAACAAGAGTTCTATGTCTTGAAAAGGACTAGACGGTGTGGCAAGTCGAGTGCTATAAATAGCCTTGATACATCTTTGAACACTTAGTATGATCATTTGAGGTCGATGATAAACGGACTATGATACAAGGCCCCTAAAATCGAATCTTTCCTTTAATTTAAACATCACCTGTAACTTTACTTTCAGTCCTATATCAACTGCTTACTTTCCGCAAGTCTTGTCCTTCAAGCATTTACTTTCCGCAAGTCTTGTCCTTCAAGCATTTACTTTCCGCAAGTCTTGTCCTTCAAGCATTTACTTTTCGCAAGTCTTGTCCTTCAAGCATTTACTTTTCGCAAGTCTTATCCTTCAAGCATTTACTTTTCGCAAGTCTTGTCCTTCAAGCACTTACTTTCAGCACTTTACTTTCAGTATTTACTTTCCGCAATTTACTTTCCGCACTTACTTTCTAGCACTTTACTTTCCAGTATTACTTTTCAGTACAAAAACCACAACCAACCCCCAACTGTCTTATTTAATTTTCCATTTCCGAAAGAACAACTATCCACTAATTCCCTTGGGTTCGACCCCTACTTACCGCTTTACTACCCAATAGTAAAGTCACGAGTAGCGGACTTATAAATTAATTTTGTACACATTGCCTCGCGACAAGGCAGTGCTGTCAAATTGGCGCCGTTGCCGGGGAATTAGAAATTAACAATCGGATAAAGTTCTTTGAATCTGTACTCGCTTCTACATAACCATGTCTCGTGAAGGACGCAACCACGACTACCAGGATGATGACAAGATGAACCTGTACAATCGAAATAATGAGCCACCTCCATTTATTGACGATCCGGAACAGCTCATCCGAAATCAAAGAGCTCGTAATAGGCAGGCCGTCCGAAGAAACCAAGGACCACCCGAGGACCGAAATGAAGCAGGTCCAGTGCAACTCCCTAGACATCCCCCACCCCCTCAACATCGACAAGTGCCAAGGCGAGAACCTTTCTTCGTTGAGTACTATGAGGACGAACTCCTTCGTGAACCTACTATGGGAGAACCTAATGCCCCAGATTTCGAAAATCAGCCGTAGTGCATTTACGAGGGCCCTGAACTGGAAAACATTACCATCAACGCGTCAGTGACCCACAGCTTGCCCAAGTTCTCAGGAGCTCATGGAGAATCTGCGACAACTCATCTCCAATGCTTACATGGCATTTGCCAAAATCTAAAGCCCAATCGAGTGAATATAAACGACTTCAAGTTGATGGCGTTCTATTTTTCCCTCATTGACTCGGCAAACGACTGGTTCCTTTCATTGCCTTCGGGAAGCATCAGAACATGGGCTCAGATGCAAAAGAAATTCCTGGACAAATACTACCCAGCAGGAAGAGCAATGCAAGTAAGGAGGCAACTGCAGGACATAAGGCAAGGACCTAATGAAACCATGTACGACTACCTAGAAAAATTCAACCACCTGGAGCGAAGCTGCTGCACTCTTGGACTACCCGAGAAGCTCATCATCGAGTACCTGATTAATGGACTGACTCCCTTAGACAAAAAGCTCCTTGATGCTTCAGCTGGAGGATCCATGATGAGACTATCATTAAGCGGCATAAGGCGACTCATCTCTGACGTTGCTGAAAATGCTCGGTTTATAGAGGAGACCACTCGGCAAGATGAGTTCTCCCGAACAAAGAACGTAGCACGAGCCGAGACGTCAGTAAATTTCTTGCCCAAGGAGATGAAACAAATGAAGGAAATGATGGTCCAAATCCTACGAAGGCAGCCCATTCAAGTGAGACCTTGCGAATTTTGTGGTTTTACGAACCACAAAACTGACGCATGCCCGACAGTACTAGTAAAGGACCCGACAGAAGTAAATGCAGTGGGAGGGTACCAAGGGTACAATAACAACAGCAACGACAGAGCTGGACCAAGCCGACAGTATGGTGAAGCAACCAACCCGAGCTGGCGAAACAACAACTATCCTCAAAGGGAAACACAATAAGCTGCCCCTCAGCTAGCTCAGTCATTCTACCAACCTCCCCACCGACAGTACAACCAGAACGCCCCACCAATGGGTCAGTATCAGCAGAAGGGACCGAATCAATACCAAGCCGGCCCGAGCAATCAGCAAGGACCGAACAAATCCCTTGAAGATACAGTGAAGGAACTTGTGGGCTCGATGCATCGATTCCAAGTCGAAACAAGGGGAGATATTTCGGACTTGAAGAAACAAATGTCCCAGCTCGCTACCTCAATGGCCGCTCTTACTAATGAGCCTGGTAGACTTCCTTCACAAACCATTCAAAACCTGAAGGGTGATGTTAATGTCGTGACCCTTAGAAGTGGCAGAAAGCTTGTCGACGAACCCATGGAGCAAGAGGAGGATAAAAGCCCGAGGTTGCCCGGAGAAGAACAAATGAGGCCCGAGGCTCTCGGAACTCTTGAGCAGGACACGGCCGAGAAAAATAAGGATGCATCCAAGGAAGAAGGGAACGCGCCCAAGGAACGCAGGCCTGGCCCAGTACCAGTTGCCAGCCCGGTTCCAGTGTCCGAGAAGCACAAGGAATGCCCGCGGTGCCCAGAACTGAGACCTCCAAGAGAAGCGCCGAGCTTCCATTTCCAGTGCCAGCCCGAGCACCAAAACAACATGTCATGGATGAGGACGTGTTCGTATTGTTCAGAAAAGTCGAAATCAACATCCCCCTCTTGGAAGCCATCAAGCAAATCCCTCGATATGCTAAGTTTCTAAAGGAGCTTTGCACCAACCGGAGGAGGAGCAATAGAAATGATCAAGAGCTGATGAGTAGGGACGTATCGGCCGTCATGCAACGAAAGGTGCCCCCCAAATGCGGAGATCCGGGAACTTACACCATTCCATGTACAATTGGCAACATCCGGATCGAGAACTGCATGCTAGACCTTGGAGCATCAATCAACGTCTTACCCTTCTCTATCTACTCATGCCTTAGGATTGGGCCGCTCGAACCCACCGGTCTCACTATTCAACTGGCAGATCGGTCGTGCAAACAGCCCGAGGGCAAAATTGAAGACGTTTTGGTCCAAGTAGGAGAATTAGTGTTCCCAGCAGACTTTTACGTCCTTAAAATGGAGAATAATGGGCCGACAGACCATGCTCTTATCCTTCTCGGTCGACCATTTTTTAAAACCTCAAAAATGAAGATAGACTGCGGTAGTGGAATGCTATCAATGGAAGTAGAAGGAGAGGTCTTCAGCTTCGACATATTCCGAGCAATGAAGCATCCCATGGAGTTCGAGGAAGTACACACTCTTGACATTCTGGACGACCTGGTCCAAGAAGTTCAATCAGAACCAAGAGCAGATCCCTTAGAAGTCATAGTCAATGAAGCCGAGAGTTCATATGAATTAACCGACGGCTTGCATGAAACACTAGCCCATTTAACAATCTCGGTGCCTCTCACAACAGGATATGAAGTCAATGAGGTAAAATTATTGAAATCCAACACCTTTTTGCCCTCAGTGATGCAAGCTCCCAAAATAGAATTAAAGCTCCTGCCCGAGCATCTGAAGTACGCATTCCTAGGAGAAAATAACACACTCCCGGTGATCATTAAGAGTGGCTTGGAAACAGACCAGGTGCGTCGTTTGATAAAAGTGCTGAGACAACACAAGTTGGCTATTGGATGGACTCTGGCCGACTTGAGAGGAGTTCGCCCGGTGGTTTGCATGCATCGCATCTTACTCGAGGATGGAGATAAGCCGTCAAGAGAACCTCAGCGATGACTCAACCCAATCATGATGGAGATCGTCCAGAAGGAAATACAGAAGCTCCCGGATGCGGATGTCATCTATCCAATCTCGGATAGCCAGTGGGTGAGTCCAGTCCACGTAGTCCCGAAGAAAACTGGAATCACGGTCGAGGAAGATACCAAAGAAAAAATGGTGACAACAAGGGTCAAGAACGGCTGGAGAATGTACATCGACTACAGAAAATTGAACGCCGTCACAAGGAAGGACCATTTCCCTCTGCCATTCATCGATCAAATTCTAGACCAACTGGCGGGCAAACCATACTTTTGCTTCCTGGACGGGTTCTCGGGCTACAACCAGATCCCCATAGCACCTGAGGACCAAGAGAAGACTACATTCACCTGCCCATTTGGCACATTCGCCTACAGAAGAATGTCGTTCGGTCTATGCAATGCTCCGGGGACTTTTCAAAGAGTGGTGACCAGCATCTTCTCGGACATGATCGGAATATTCATCGAAGTCTTCATGGACGACTTCACCATCTACGGCGATACATTCGACGCTTGCCTAGACAACTTAAGCACGGTTCTGGCCCGATGTGTCTCGATGAACTTAGTGCTCAATTATGAGAAGTGCCATTTCATGGTAACTCATGGAGTGGTCTTAGGACACATCGTCTCACAAGAAGGCATAGAGGTGGACAAGGCTAAGATAGACCTGATCATGACTTTACCATACCCCTCCACTGTCCGAGACATCCAATCCTTCCTTGGGCATGCAGGATTCTATCGACGGTTCATCAAGGACTTCTCCAAAAAGGCATTGCCTCTATCCACTCTTCTCCAAAAAGAAGTCCCTTTTGAATTCACCAATGCATGCAAGGAAACCTTTAATGAACTCAAGAAGGCCCTCACTAGCACACCCATCATCCAAACTCCGGATTGGAAAAAACCATTTGAAATCATGTGCGACGCAAGCGACTTTGCCGTGGGGGCAGTTCTCGGCCAAAGGATTGATAAGAAGGCGGTTGTGATCTATTACGCCTCAAGAACCCTAGATTCAGCCCAACGAAACTACTCCACCACCGAGAAGGAGCTCCTAGCGGTAGTATTCGCTCTGAAAAGTTCTGATCCTGTTTGCTTGGAGCAAAAGTGATAGTCTTCTCTGACCATGCTGCCATCCGATACCTGATGAAAAAGAAGAAGGCCAAGCCAAGGCTCATACGGTGGATCTTGCTACTGCAAGAATTCGATGTGGAGATAAGGGACAAAAAGGGGATTGAAAATACAGTGGCCGACCATCTAAGCAGGATTGTCTGAGAGGAAGAAGAGGGGCACATAACCGAATCATTTCCAGACGAGCACCTCTATGCAGTCTCAACAAAAGTGCCATGGTATGCGCAAATCGCCAACTATCTAGTAGGAGGTACATTTCCTCCCTCTTTTACTAAAGCACAATGCATGAAACTTAGGCATGATGCTAGGCATTACGTATGGGATGATCCCTATTTGTGGAAAATAGGAGCAGATCAAATACTTAGGAGGTGCATCCCCGATAGTGAAATCGATTCTGTGATTAGCTTTTGCCATGAGTTTGCATGCGGAGGACACTTCGGGCCTAGGAGAATCGCTAGAAAGATCTTAGATAGCGGCTTCTTTTGGCCGAGTATATTTAGAGATGCATATGAGAAGTGTAAAAAATGCGATAAGTGTCAAAGAGTAGGAAATGTGTCAGCTAGGAATCAGATGCCACAAGTACCCATATTGGTCAACGATGTTTTCGACATTTGGGGAATTGATTTCATGGGGCCATTCCCAGTTTCATGCGGTTATACGTACATTCTAGTTGCTATAGATTATGTGTCAAAATGGGTAGAGGCTAAGGCCACAAGGTGCGACGATGCAAAAACTGTCATAGATTTTTTGCGCACTAACCTGTTTTGTAGGTACGGAGTACCCAAGGCCATAATCAGCGACCAAGGAACTCATTTCTGCAACCGCATGATGGCTGCCACCTTAAAGCACTACCATGTCCACCACCGGACGTCCACGTCATATCATCCCCAAAGCAATGGTCAAGCGGAGATCTCCAACCGCGAAATCAGGGGTATTTTAGAAAAGATGGTGAAGCCAGCGAGGAAATATTGGAGTCAAAGGCTGGATGAAGCTCTTTGGGCTTATCGGACGGCATGCAAGACGCCAATTGGGACCTCCCCATTTAGGCTTGTTTATGGGAAGGCATGCCACCTTCCGGTGGAATTAGAACATAAAGCCTATTGGGCGCTCAAGCATTGCAATCCAGATTTAAAAGCTGCCGGACTCGATAGGAAACTTAAGCTGTGTGAACTTGAGGAGTTGCGGCTTGAGGCCTATGAAGGGCAAATGGACTACAAAGAGCGGACAAAATTGTATCATGACAAATTCATCCTCCGGCGCTCATTTGAGAAAGGACAACAAGTACTACTCTTCTCCTCACGGTTGAAGTTGATGCCCGGCAAACTAAAATCAAGATGGACCGGCCCTTATTCCGTGACTAAGGTATTCAACCATGGGATTCTTGAGTTGGAAAGCATGGAGAATGGAAGCCGATTCAATGTGGATGGGCAGCGAGTCAAACACTACCATGGCGAGGTAAACTTGTCCGCGCAGAAATATGACCTGAGCTGCCCATGGGATCCAAACCTATGATCCAGGAGTGAGGTATCGTCGAGCTAACGACGTTAAACAAATGCACTGGTCGGGAGGTAACCCGACATCTATCTTACTTTCAGTCATTTTATTTTATGTCATTTAGTTTTTGCCTTAAGTCATTCTCACCTTTCCTGTATATATTTGCTTGCAATTGACTTTTGAACTAAGTCGTGCTGTGAGGCACGCCTTCGTTCAAAAGTGTGGGGTGAGAACCGCCTTTGTACATAGTTAACATGCTTTCTTTTTTTCCTTTTCCCTTAATATTATCTTTTTGAAAATATGAACTTGAGAATGTGAAAAAGATATATCTAAATTCATGCATTTACCTTGTGAAATCTCAATTGTATAAAAACTTAGGATGTAACTTCTCATTTGTCCCTTTGTGCTGAGATATACAGGGGATGTGGAGTTGATATAAAATGCCCTAGAGAGGCTTGGCAAGCACTCAAAGGATCGGATTTCACTATATGGTTTACGAAGTCAGTGGAGGCTGCACTTCGGGTTTCATTTGAGTCAGGAGTCATCTCCGCCATGCAGCGTTTATGCAAGAGGCGGGACGGGAATCAGACCGTCCTATCTCTAGTCCTAGTAGCCGAGAAAATAGATGAGCGACCCTCATCTTGACCCGCGTGAAACGGCGAGGATGAGAAAGAGCGGGGAGGTATTTCCATATGCTCACGGGCGATGATTGGACCTCCCAAAAAGGTTGAGAAAATGGACAAGCAAGTCACGAAGAAGCAAAGCTCGAAGAAGCAAATCAATGGCCAAAGGCCAAATTCTGTAAAGGGTTTAACCGAAACAAAAGTGAAGACGCTCCAATTCAAAATCGAAGGCCAAAGGCCAAATCACTTCAAAAGCTGTTCCTCACCAAAAGGAAATCAAAGAGCTCAGATCATTGAAACCCGAACCAAATCACGTGCTAGAGAAAGCTACAAGAGAACCATATAGTACGAGTCGATCCCGAGGATGCAGTTCAGGAGCCTGAAAAGGGCTATCTCCCGAAATATCCGAATTAATTTGCTTCTCGGCTCGAAGGTACAAGTATCAAGTTTCTTCTAAGTATTTAGACGGTTTAGTTTGGTAACAAGTAAGTATTGCATGAATAGGATAAATCTAGTCCCACATTCTCACTTTCCTATTTAAAGTTTTTACTTGGATTGTGTGTTCATCTTTTAAATAGCATTGTTCGGGACGAACAAGTATAAGTGTGGGGTGATCTGATGGACCATATTTATATGATTCGTTAAGACAATTAAACCCACCAAACTAGACGCTTTATCTTGACAACTTTTACTTGTTAGTTTCACTTTTGTTCTACAGGCTATTTCAAGGAGTAAAGATGAAACGAGCTAAAATGGAGTTCTTAACGCTGAAAGTTAATCACAAGTCAGAACTGGCCATGCTCCGGCCGTACTCCGATCAAAGCCACAACTAAGTCCCAAGGACTTATTTCAACAAAGATCAAGAACACAAGTGAAATGCCAAGTCTAAGTTCCTCACCTTTTGATGTCAACTAAGAAGCAACCAAGAAGCAACCAAAGGGCAACCGGAGTCATATGGGAACCGATGGCTTTTGGAGGCAAAAGATCTCATTCCACTCAAACTCACCCCTCCTCTCCTCCTTTGCCACATGGGCGGCGACTCATGGCTTCTTGCCACCTTGGCCGGCGGCTTTTAAAGCCTCCTCCCCCCTCTTGACATGTGGATGGCCTCTCCTCCACATCTCCTCCTTCCCTCCTACTCCCCTTTGCCTATAAATAGAACATCTCCTCCTCCTTTGTTCAATGTCCTTTGGTAGTCCCAAGTTCCATGTTCTAGTCCTTTGATCACTTGTAGTTTTAGTAGAAAATCTCACTACAATCCTTGTAAACACTTTCCTTTTAATCAAAAGTCCCAAGTTTGTTCTTGAGTTCAAGTTTACTTTCCTTGTCTTTACTTTCAAAAACCTTTACTTTCCTGTCTTTCAAAAACCTTTACTTTTCCAAGTACTTAGCTATGATATCCACCTCTATGGATATTCATAGCTAAACCCTTCATTCGGTTGAAGGGGTGTACTTGTATCATAAAATGTTTTAGACCCTTCTCTTAGTGCCTCTTTGTGTTCAACTTGTTCTATGTGCCATATATTAGGTCAGAATGCTATTGGTTGAGTGGATGCTCGAAAGAGCAAAGCTCTTCCATGGGTTCATGAACTTCCGTGGATAAGTGGAGGCTCGAAAGAGCACAGCTTATCTGTGGAATTCAACCTCGTTTAAACACCATTTGGTTGATCGGAAATGATTGATCAAATGGATGCACATAACCTAAGATACTCCGTAAGGAGGAATTAGCCCAACTAGAACAAGAGTTCTATGTCTTGAAAAGGACTAGACGGTGTGGCAAGTCGAGTGCTAGAAATAGCCTTGATACATCTTTGAACACTTAGTATGATCATTTGAGGTCGATGATAAACGGACTATGATACAAGGACCCTAAAATAGAATCTTTCCTTTAATTAAAACAACACCTGTAACTTTACTTTCAGTCCTATATCAACTGCTTACTTTCCGCAAGTCTTGTCCTTCAAACATTTACTTTCCGCAAGTCTTGTCCTTCAAACATTTACTTTTTGCAAGTCTTGTCCTTCAAGCATTTACTTTTCGCAAGTCTTGCCCTTCAAGCACTTACTTTCAGCACTTTACTTTCAGTATTTACTTTCCGCAATTTACTTTCTGCAATTACTTTCCGCACTTACTTTCTAGCACTTTACTTTCCAGTATTACTTTTCAGTACTAAAACCACAACCAACCCCCAACTGTCTTATTTAATTTTTCATTTTCGAAAGAACAACTATCCACTAATTCCCTTGGGTTCGACCCCTACTTACCGCTTTACTACCCAATAGTAAAGTCACGAGTAGCGGACTTATAAATTAATTTGTACACATTGCCTCGCGACAAGGCAGTGCTGTCAAATTGGCGCCGTTGCCGGGGAATTAGAAATTAACAATCGGATAAAGTTCTTTGAATCTGTACTCGCTTCTACATAACCATGTCTCATGAAGTAAGCCACCATGACTACCAGGATGATGACGAGATGAACCTGTACAATCGAAATAATGAGCCACCTCCATTTATTGACGATCCGGAACAGCTCATCCGAAATCAAAGAGCTCGTAATAGGGAGGCCGTCCGAAGAAACCAAGGACCACCCGAGGACCGAAATGAAGTTAGTCCAGTGCAACCCCCTAGACATCCCCCACCCCCTCAACATCGACAAGTGCCATGGCGAGAACCTGTCTTCGATGAGTACTATGAGGACGAACTCCTTCGTGAACCTACTATGGGAGAATCTGCGACAACTCATCTCCAATGCGTGGTGCATTTACGAGGGCCCTGAACTGGAAAACATTACCATCAATGCGTCAGTGACCCACAGCTTGCCCAAGTTCTCAGGAGCTCATGGAGAATCTGCGACAACTCATCTCCAACGCTTACATGGAATTTGCCAAAATCTAAAGCCCAATCGAGTGAATATAAACGACTTCAACTTGAAGGCGTTCTATTTTTCCCTCATTGACTCTGCAAACGACTGGTTCCTTTCATTGCCTTCAGGAAGCATTGACGGACGCACAGTCGTCGTGTGCAAACGTCAAGAATAAATTTATAAGTCCGCTACTCGCGACTTCACTACTGGGTAGCAAGTGGTAAGTAGGGGTCGAACCCAAGGGAATTAGGGGGATAAGCTATTCTTTGAGGGAATTGTACAGCGAGGGAGCGTGTTTTAGGTTGATTGAGGTTTTAGTGCGGAAAAGTAAGTGATTGGTTGGTTGGTTTTGGCTTTAAGTGCGGAAAAGTAAATGACAGAAAATGTAAATACTGAAAATAAAAGAGAAGACTTAGAGCGGTTGTTGCGTGATTGGCAAGTCCTCCGGAAAGTGAGCAGTTGATAGTCAGTTTATACTAAAATTGAAAGTAAATGCAGGTGGTGTTTAAATTTAAGGAAAGCATTCGGTTTCGGGGGCCTTGTATCATAGCCTGTTTATCATTGACCGCTAATGATCATACTAAGTGTTCAAAGATGAATCGAGGCTATTTCTAGCACAAGACTTGCAACATCGTTTAGAACACTTATTCTACTTAGACTAATTCCTCCTTTCGAAGTATCTTATCCTTATGTGCATCCATTTGATCCTTCAGTTACGATCGACCAAATGGTGTTTTAGATAAGTCGAACTCCTCAGATAAGCTTTGCCCGCTAAAGCATCCACTTACCTGAGTATGTTCACGAACCCCACGGAAGAGCTTTGCCCGTTAAAGCATCCACTCAACCTTGGAAGTTCTGACCTAATATATGGCACATAGAACAAGTTTCGAACACAAAGATGCACTAGGTGCAGGGTCTAAAACATTTTATAATACAAGTACACCCCTTCAACCGAATGAAGAGTTTAGCTATGAATATCCATAGAGGTGGATACCATAGCTAAGTACTCGAGGGTTTTTGAAAGACAGTAAGTAAGGAAAGGGGTGAGTACTTCAAGAACCGACAAGAGTACTCAAGAATAGTAAAGACAAGCTTGAGTACTACAAGAACCGACAAGAGTACTCAAGAACTAACTACAATACTCAAGAACCAACAAGAGTATTATAGATTTAAAACCAAAGCTTACAAAGTGCCAACTTTCTAGAGAGATAAGTGAAATATGGATTTGAGGATATGAAATACAAAGGGGAGGGGGTCTATTTATAACCAAAGGAGGAGGGAGATGTGTGGTTTGGATGAAACCACATGGCTTCATCTCCATGGAAGCTAAGAGTCGCCGGTTGGAGGTCATCAATGGAGGAGAGCTTCCTCCCAAGCTCACCTCCTCCCAAAAGCCGCCGGTCATGGAGGGGAAGGAGGAGGGTTTGTGTGAGTTTTGTGATGTTTTCACAAAACTATCGATGTATTTCAGCTCCGGACTGACTTTGGTTGCACTTCGGTTGGATTCGTTTTGAGTGATTCAATGTCAGGATCTTGAGATTTCTTCAGTCGGCATCTGATCGTGACCTTGGAATGACTCGTAATATATTTTCAGCGTAAAAACTCCTCCTTAGCGTGTATTCTCTCTAGGCTCCAAAATACCCTGTAGATAAATATCGGAACTAACAAGCAAAAGTTAAATAGACAAACAGTCTAATTTGGTGGGTTTTACTGTGTTTATGATTCGTATAATTATGGTCCATCAAGCATCAGACCATGGGCTCAGATGCAAAAGAAATTCCTGGACAAATACTACCCAGCAGGAAGAGCAATGCAAGTAAGGAGGCAACTGCAGGACATAAGGCAAGGACCTAATGAAACCATGTACGACTACCTAGAAAAATTCAACCACCTGGAGCGAAGCTGCTGTACTCTTGGACTACCCGAGAAGCTCATCATCGAGTACCTGATTAATGGACTGACTCCCTTAGACAAAAAGCTCCTTGATGCTTCAGCTAGAGGATCCATGATGAGACTATCATTAAGCGGCATAAGGTGACTCATCTCTGACGTTGCTGAAAATGCTCGGTTTACAGAGGAGACCACTCGGCAAGATGAGTTCTCCCGAACAAAGAACGTAGCACGACCCGAGACGTCAGTAAACTCCATGCCCAAGGAGATGAAACAAATGAAGGAAATGATGGTCCAAATCCTACGAAGGCAGCCCATTCAAGTGAGACCTTGCAAATTTTGTGGTTCTACGGACCACAAAACTGACGCATGCCCGACAGTACTAGTAGAGGACCCGACATAAGTAAATGCAGTGGGAGGGTACCAAGGGTACAATAACAACAGCAACGACAGAACCGGACCAAGCTGACAGTATGGTCAAGCAACCAACCCGAGCTGGCGAAACAACAACTATCCTCAGAGGGAAACACAACAAGCTGCCCCTCAGTTAGCTCAGTCATTCTACCAACCTCCCCACCGACAGTACAACCAGAACGCCCCACCAACGGGTCAGTATTAGCAGACGGGACCGAATCAATACCAAGCCGACCCGAGCAATCAGCAAGGACCAAACAAATCCCTTGAAGATACAGTGAAGGAACTTGTGGGCTCGATGCATCGATTCCAAGTCGAAACAAGGGGAGATATTTCAGACTTGAAGAAACAAATGTCCCAGCTCGCTACCTCAATGTCCGCTCTTACTAATGAGCCTGGCAGACTTTCTTCATAAACCATTCAAAACCTGAAGGGAGATGTTAATGTCGTGACCCTTAGAAGTGGCAGAAAGCTTGTCGACGAACCCATGGAGCAAGAGGAGGATAAAAGCCCGAGGTTGCCCGGAGAAGAACAAATGAGGCCCGAGGCTCTCGGAACTCTTGAGCGGGACACGGCCGAGAAAAATAAGGATGCATCCAAGGAAGAAGGGAACGCGCCCATGGAACGCAGGCCTGGCCCAGTACCAGTTGCCTGCCCGGTTCCAGCGTCCGATAAGCACAAGGAATGCCAGCGGTGCCAAGAACTGAGACCTCCAAGAGCAGCGCCGAGCTTCCATTTCCAGTGCCAGCCCGAGCACCAAAACAACATGTCATGGATGAGGATGTGTTCGAATTGTTCAGCAAAGTTGAAATCAACATCCCCCTCTTGGAAGCCATCAATCAAATCCCTCGATATGCTAAGTTTCTAAAGGAGCTTTGCACCAACCGGAGGAGGAGCAATAGAAATGATCAAGAGCTGATGAGTAGGGACGTATCGGCCGTCATGCAATGAAAGGTGCCCCCCAAATGCGGAGATCCGGGAACTTACACCATTCCATGTACAATTGGCAACATCCGGATCGAGAACTGCATGCTAGACCTTAGAGCATCAATCAACGTCTTGCCCTTCTCTATCTACTCATGCCTTAGGATTGGGCCGCTCGAACCCGCCGGTCTCACTATTCAACTGGCAGATCGGTCGTGCAAACAGCCCGAGGGCAAAATTGAAGATGTTTTGGTCCAAGTATGAGAATTAGTGTTCCCAGCAGACTTCTACGTCCTTAAAATGAAGAATAATGGGCCGACAGACCATGCTCCTATCCTTCTCGGTCGACCATTTCTTAAAACCTCAAAAATGAAGATAGACTGCGGGAGTGGAATGCTATCATTGGAAGTAGAAGGAGAGGTCTTCAGCTTCGACATATTCCGAGCAATGAAGCATCCCATGGAGTTCGAGAAAGTGCACACTCTTGACATTCTGGACGACCTGGTCCAAGAAGTTCAATCAGAACCAAGAGCAGATCCCTTAGAAGTCATAGTCAATGGAGCCGAGAGTTCATACGAATTAACCGAAGGCTTGCATGAAACACTAGCCCATTTAACAATCTCGGAGCCTCTCACACCAGGATATGAAGTCAATGAGGTAAAATTATTCAAATCCAACACCTTTTTGCCCTCAGTGATGCAAGCTCCCAAAATAGAATTAAAGCCCCTGCCCGAGCATCTGACGTACGCATTCCTAGGAGAAAATAACACACTCCCGGTGATCATTAAGAGTGGCTTGGAAACAGACCAGGAGCGTCGTTTCATAAAAGTGCTGAGACAACACAAGTTGGCTATTGGATGGACTCTAGCCGACTTGAGAGGAGTTAGCCCGGCGGTTTGCATGCATCACATCTTACTCGAGGATGGAGCTAAGCCGTCAAGAGAACATCAGCGACGACTCAACCCAATCATGATGGAGATTGTCCAGAAGGAAATACAGAAGCTCCTGGATGCAGATCTCATCTATCCAATCTCGGATAGCCAGTGGGTGAGTCCAGTCCACGTAGTCCCGAAGAAAACTGGAATCACGGTCGAGGAAGATACCAAAGGAAAAATGGTGACAACAAGGGTCAAGAACGGCTGGAGAATGTGCATCGACTACAGAAAATTGAACGCCGTCACAAGGAAGGACCATTTCCCTCTGCCATTCATCGATCAAATGCTAGACCGACTGGCGGGCAAACCATACTTTTGCTTCCTGGACGGGTTCTCGGGCTACAACCAGATCCTTATAGCACTTGAGGACCAAGAGAAGACTACATTCACCTGCCCATTCGGCACATTCGCCTACAGAAGAATGTCGTTCGGTCTATGCAATGCTCCGGGAACTTTTCAAAGAGTGGTGACCAGCATCTTCTTGGACATGATCAGAATATTCATCGAAGTCTTCATGGACAATATCACCATCTACGGCGATACATTCGATGCTTGCCTAGACAACTTAAGCACGGTTCTGGCCCGATGTGTCTCGATGAACTTAGTGCTCAATTATGAGAAGTGCCATTTCATTAAAACTCATGGAGTGGTCTTAGGACACATCGTCTCACAAGAAGGCATAGAGGTGGACAAGGCTAAGATAGACCTGATCATGACTTTACCATACCCCTCCACTGTCCGAGACATCCAATCCTTCCTTGGGCATGCGGGATTCTACCGACGGTTCATCAAGGACTTCTCCAAAAAGGCATTGCCTCTATCCACTCTTCTCCAAAAAGAAGTCCCTTTTGAATTCACCAATGCATGCAAGGAAGCCTTTAATGAACTCAAGAAGGCCCTCACTAGCACACCCATCATCCAAACTCCGGATTGGAAAAAACCATTTGAAATCATGTGCGACGCAAGCGACTTTGCCGTGGGGGCAGTTCTCAGCCAAAGGATTGATAAGAAGGCGGTTGTGATCTATTACGCCTCAAGAACCCTAGATTCAGCCCAACGAAACTACTCCACCATCAAGAAGGAGCTCCTAGCGGTAGTATTCACTCTGGAAAAGTTCAGATCCTATTTGCTTGGAGCAAAAGTGATAGTCTTCTCTGACCATGTTGCCATCCGATACCTGATGAAAAAGGAGGCCAAGCCAAGGCTCATACGGTGGATCTTGCTAATGCAAGAATTCGATGTGGAGATAAGGGACAAAAAGGGGATTGAAAATACAGTGGTCGACCATCTAAGCAGGATTGTCCGAGAGGAAGAAGAGGGGCACATAACCCAATCATTTCCAGACGAGCACCTCTATGCAGTCTCAACAAAAGTGCCATGGTATGCTCAAATCGTCAACTATCTAGTAGGAGGTACATTTCCTCCCTCTTTTACTAAAGCACAATGCATGAAACTTAGGCATGATGCTAGGCATTACTTATGGGATGATCCCTATTTGTGGAAAATAGGAGCGGGTCAAATACTTAGGAGGTGCATCCCCGATAGTGAAATCAATTCTGTGATTAGCTTTTGCCATGAGTTTGCATGCGGATGACACTTCGGGCCTAGGAGAACCGCTAGAAAGATCTTAGATAGCGGCTTCTTTTGGCCGAGTATATTTAGAGATGCATATGAGAAGTGTAAAAAATGCGATAGGTGTCAAAGAGTAGGAAATGTGTCAGCTAGGAATGAGATGCCTCAAGTACCCATATTGGTCAACGATGTTTTCGACATTTGGGGAATTGATTTAATGGGGCCATTCCCAAATTCATGCGGTTATACGTACATTCTAGTTGCTGTAGATTATGTGTCAAAATGGGTAGAGGCTAAGGCCACACGGTGCGATGATGCAAAAACTGTCATAGATTTTTTGCGCACTAACCTGTTTTGTAGGTACGGAGTACCTAAGGCCATAATCAGCGACCAAGGAACTCATTTCTGCAACCGCATGATGGCTGCCACCTTAAAGCACTACCATGTCCACCACTGGACGTCCACGGCATATCATCCCCAAAGCAATGGTCAAGCGGAGATCTCCAACCGCGAAATCAGGAGTATTTTAGAAAAGATGGTGAAGCCATCGAGGAAAGATTGGAGTCAAAGGCTGGATGAAGCTCTTTGGGCTTATCGGGCGACATACAAGACGCCAATTGGGACCTCTCCATTTAGGCTTGTTTATGGGAAGGCATGCCACCTTCCGGTGGAATTAGAACATAAAGCCTATTGGGCGCTCAAGCATTGCAATCCAGATTTAAAAGCAGCCGGACTGGATAGGAAACTTAAGCTGTGTGAACTTGAGGAGTTGCGGCTTGAGGCCTATGAAGGGCAAACAGACTACAAAGCGCGGACAAAATTGTATCATGACAAATTCATCCTCCGGCGCTCATTTGAGAAAGGACAACAAGTACTACTCTTCTCCTCACGGTTGAAGTTGATGCCCGGCAAACTAAAATCAAGATGGATCGGCCCTTATACCGTGACTAAGGTACTCAACCATGTGATGCTTGAGTTGGAAAGCATGGAGAATGGAAGCCGATTCAATGTGAATGGGCAGCGAGTCAAACACTACCATGGCGAGATAAACTTGTCCGCGCAGAAATATGACCTGAGCTGCCCATGGGATCCAAACTTATGATCCAGGAGTGAGGTATCGTCGAGCTAACGACGTTAAACAAATGCACTGGTCGGGAGGTAACCCGACATCTATCTTGCTTTCAGTCATTTTATTTTATGTCATTTAGTTTTTGCCTTAAGTCATTCTCACCTTTCCTGTATATATTTGCTTGCAATTGACTTTTGAACTAAGTCGTGCTGTGAGGCACGCCTTCGTTCAAAAGTGTGGGGTGAGAACCGCCTTTGTACTTAGTTAACATGCTTTCTTTTTTCCTTTTCCCTTAATATTATCTTTTTGAAAATATGAACTTGAGAATGTGAAAAAGATAGATCTAAATTTATGCATTTACCTTGTGAAATCTCAACTGTATAAAAACATAGGATGTAACTTCTCATTTGTCCCTTTGTGCTGAGATATACAGGGGATGTGGAGTTGATATAAAATGCCCTAGAGAGGCTTGGCAAGCACTCAAAGGATCGGATTTCACTATATGGTTTACGAAGTCAGTGGAGGCTGCACTTTGGGTTTCATTTGAGTCAGGAGTCATCTCCGCCATGCAGCGTTTATGCAAGAGGCGGGACGGGAATCAGACCGTCCTATCTCTAGTCCTAGTAGCCGAGAAAATAGATGAGAGACCCTCATCTTGACCCGCGCGAAACGGCGAGGATGAGAAAGAGCGGGGAGGTATTTCCATATGCTCGCGGGCGATGATTGGACCTCCCAAAAAGGTTGAGAAAATGGACAAGCAAGTCACAAAGAAGCAAAGCTCGAAGAAGCAAATCAAAGGCCAAAGGCCAAATTCTGTGAAGGTTTTAACCGAAACAAAAGTGAAGAAGCTCCAATTCAAAATCGAAGGCCAAAGGCCAAATCACTTCAAAAGCTGTCCCTCACCAAAAGGAAATCAAAGAGCTCTGATCATTGAAACTCAAACCAAATCACGTGCTAGAGAAAGCTACAAGAGAACCATATAGTGCGAGTCGATCCCGAGGATGCAGTCCAGGAGCCTGAAAAGGGCTATCTCCCGAAACATCCGAATTAATTTGCTTCTCGGATCGAAGGTTCAAGTATCAAGTTTCTTCTAAGTATTTACACGGTTTAGTTTGGTAACAAGTAAGTATTGCATGAATAGGATAAATCTAGTCCCACATTCTCACTTTCCTATTTAAAGTTTTTACTTGGATTGTGTGTGCATCTTTTAAATAGCATTGTTCGGGACGAACAAGTATAAGTGTGGGGTGATCTGATGGACCATATTTATATGATTCGTTAAGACAATTAAACCCACCAAACTAGACGCTTTATCTTGACAACTTTTACTTGTTAGTTTCACTTTTGTTCTACAGGCTATTTCAAGGAGTAAAGATGAAACTAGCTAAAATGGAGTTCTTAACGCTGAAAGTGAATCACAAGTCAGAACTGGCCATGCTCCGGCAGTACTCCGATCAAAGCCACAACTAAGTCCCAAGGACTTATTTCAACAAAGATCAAGAACACAAGTGAAATGCCAAGTCTAAGTTCCTCACCTTTTGATGTCAACTAAGAAGCAACCAAGAAGCAACCAAAGGGCAACCAAAGGGCAACCGGAGTCATATGGGAACCGATGGCTTTTGGAGGCAAAAGATCTCATTCCACTCAAACTCACTCCTCCTCTCCTCCTTTGCCACATGGGCGGCGGCTCATGGCTTCTTGCCTCCTTGGCCGGCGGCTTTTGAAGCCTCCTCCCCCCTCTTGACATGTGGATGGCCTCTCCTCCACATCTCCTCCTTCCCTCCTACTCCCCTTTGCCTATAAATAGAACATCTCCTCCTCCTTTGTTCAATTTCCTTTGGTAGTCCCAAATTCCATGTTCTAGTCCTTTGATCACTTGTAGTTTTAGTAGAAAATCTCACTACAATCCTTGTAAACACTTTCCTTTGAATCAAAAGTCCCAAGTTTTTTCTTGAGTTCAAGTTTGTTCTTGAGTTTACTTTCAACAATCTTTACTTTCCTTGTCTTTACTTTCAAAAACCTTTACTTTCCTGTCTATCAAAAACCTTTACTTTTCCAAGTACTTAGCTATGATATCCACCTCTATGGATATTCGTAGCTAAACCCTTCATTCGGTTGAAGGGGTGTACTTGTATCATAAAATGTTTTACACCCTTCTCTTAGTGCCTCTTTGTGTTCAACTTGTTCTATGTGCCATATTTTAGGTCAGAATGCTATTGGTTGAGTGGATGCTCGAAAGAGCAAAGCTCTTCCATGGGTTCGTGAACTTCCATGTATAAGTGGAGGCTCGAAAGAGCACAGCTTATCTGTGGAATTCAACCTCGTTTAAACACCATTTGGTTGATCGGAAATGATTGATCAAATGGATGCACATAAGCTAAGATACTTCGAAAGGAGGAATTAGCCCAACTAGAACAAGAGTTCTATGTCTTGAAAAGGACTAGACGGTGTGGCAAGTCGAGTGCTAGAAATAGCCTTGATACATCTTTGAACACTTAGTATGATCATTAAAGGTCGATGATAAACGGACTATGATACAAGGCCCCTAAAACCGAATCTTTCCTTTAATTAAAACATCACCTGTAACTTTACTTTCAGTCCTATATCAACTGCTTACTTTCCGCAAGTCTTGTCCTTCAAACATTTACTTTCCGCAAGTCTTGTCCTTCAAGCATTTACTTTTTGCAAGTCTTGTCCTTCAAGCATTTACTTTTCGCAAGTCTTGTGCTTCAAACATTTACTTTCCGCAAGTCTTGTCCTTCAAGCATTTACTTTTTGCAAGTCTTGCCCTTCAAGCATTTACTTTCCGCAAGTCTTGTCCTTCAAGCATTTACTTTCCGCAAGTCTTGTCCTTCAAGCATTTACTTTTCGCAACTCTTGTCCTTCAAGCATTTACTTTTTGCAAGTCTTGTCCTTCAAGCACTTACTTTCAGCACTTTACTTTCAGTATTTACTTTCCGCAATTTACTTTCTGCAATTACTTTCCGCACTTACTTTCTAGCACTTTACTTTCCAGTGTTACTTTTCAGTACTAAAACCACAACCAACCCCCAACTGTCTTATTTAATTTTCCATTTTCGAAAGAACAACTATCCACTAATTCCCTTGGGTTCGACCCCTACTTACCGCTTTACTACCCAATAGTAAAGTCACGAATAGCGGACTTATAAATTAATTTTGTACACATTGCCTCGCGACAAGGCAGTGCTGTCAGTACTGGTCCAAGAAGAAACGTTTGGTCTACCAAATATTTTCAAATACTTTCAAATATTTTAAAATGGTGTAAAGTGACGTGGCAGCATGGGGAGTTTCAAGAAGTTATATGGCATGCCAAATATGGATTATATTTCCAAAATTTGTTTTATTCAAACTGTTCGTGTTTCTCTCCTGATAAAACCCTAGTCAAAGCTTGGCGAAATTCAGCAATGGTGGCCACAAGGAAGAACAAGGCTCCTAAAGCAGCGACTGCGGAAGTTTCATCAAAGTCTGTTGATGATCCAAAGATGGTCACCGAAAACCCTAATCTGGCAAGCGACAAAGCGACATCTAAATCGGATGATGCAGAGAAGGCAACTTCCCCAAAGAAATCGAAAGCCTCGGTGTCTAAAATGGTGTCGGTCCCGGAGAAGAAGAGTTCGGTTTATCCGGCAAAGGAGATGGAAACCATTATTCAGGAAAAAGAAAAGCCACCTCTTAAATCTGTTCCAGAGGAAAACCCTAAGAAGCTGATTGTTTCTAAAATCGCTACAGTCAAGGATCCCGTGAAGAAGACAGCACAAGAGGTAATTGCTAGTATTTCCAAAACCATCAATTCAAGTAGTCCTAGTATGCCTGGTCCAAGTATGGAAGGTGTGTCATTAGCGGATTCTATTGTGGTTGGAGAAAATAAAAAGGGGGTAGCTAGTATGCAGGGGGAGAAGTCCCCTGTGGTTAAAGGCGGAAGAGTTAAGTTGGTTGTTCCTAAGAAAACTCCTGTGAAAGAGAAGTTTAGAATTGTGAAATGTAAGGTAGTTGTTTCTGAATCTGATGAAGAAGAGTCTGAGAACAAAAAGGTTGAAGAAGGTGCGTCTGAAAAAGCAGGAGTTGATGTGTCTATTGAAGAATCCAGTAAAGCTGAGGAGGAGGAAGAAAAGTTGAGTTAAGCGTCTGGTGAAATTTCTGAAGAAGTTGGTGGAGGTTCTGATGCAGAGTAAAAGTATATTTCTGTGTCCCTTGAGAAGAGAATGGTGGGTTCTACCAAAGAAGCTGCTGAAAAGCCAATCGTTGAGGATGAATCTCATTCGCAGCAAAAATTAGATGAAGTTGATAAGTCTTTGCAAGATCTTTTTGATGTTGTTGAGAATTATGCTGAAGAAGAGTTCTTGTCTGAAGCTGCCGTTGAGAGTGAAGATTTTGTAGATGAATCAGTCAAGTTGTCCGACTTGGTCAAAGAAATTCAGAGAGATGTTCCAGTTAGTAAGGAACAAGTCATCAAGTCAAAGCCAGGTGCTCAGCCAAAGAAGGCTGTTCCAAGCCAAGGCGTTACCACAGCTGTTGAGAAGATCGCACCTATGAAAAGGAAGGCTTCTGATCCTACCCCAGCTAAGAGAAGGTTGCTGTACCTGCAGCAAAGAAAGCTAAGACAAGTTCTCCTTCTAAGAAGCTGAAAGACAAGGGGAAGAAAGTCCAGTTAAAGTCTGGAGTAGTTGTTGATGGAATCTGGTTTGTCTCAGACAACCATGCGAAGAAGTGGAAGTTTGTTCAAAAGAGGAAGATCGTGGCTGAAAGGGTGCTGGAGGCTAACAAATATGCAGCCAAGGAGATTGTAAGTCTGATCAAAGAGCTGGACTTGTGGCCGTCGGTGACAATGGCTAAACCTTTTGCTGCCAACCTCGTGAGGGAAGTAATTGTGAATTTGCCAGAAAAGTTTGCTGATATGGAGAGTGCATTTTTTGGAATGGCTAGTGTCAGAGGCAGGGAGGTTGTCATCACCCCTGATGGGATAAATGATTACTTTGGGATTGAGGCTGGAGCGTTAAATATTGGAGAAAATCCCAACTAGCACAAGACCGCAGCCACTCTTACTGGTTGCGTTCGCTCAAAATGGTACACTATGTCTTTCCCTGTCAAAGACCTGTCTACAAAGCACTCCTTGCTACACAGCATTGCAGTACTTAACTAGTTGCCGCAATCATCACACTACACTGGGCCGACCTATGGGAGCGTTTCTGAAAACCATAGGAGCTGGAAAGAAAATTGATCTAGGGCGTCCCATAGTTGATCAAATTGCTGGCGATGCAAGCTCGTTCAAAGTCAATCATCCGATTGGATTCCCCTCTTTGATCCATCAACTTGTGGTGGCACAACATCCAGATATTCTAACAAGTCAAGACATGCTGACTGACACTCCGAAGGTTTTTCTTGTAGATCACAAGCACTTTTCGGGGAAGCACATCGTTGATCTGGACCTGGCTGAACCTGTCAAACCTAAGAAGAAGGTGACTGAGTGATCTCGGGAGGAATTAAGCGCCTCAGTCTCGCTTGCCTCTCGGAAACAAATGATTAATCATCTTGAAGAGGAGTGACGGAGCCCATCGCACTGTCGTTAAGGTGCGGTGTTCTCTGTGCAAAATAAATTTATATCTCCGCTACTCGTGACTTTACTACTGGGTAGCAAGTGGTAAGTAGGGGTCGAACCCAAGGGAATTAGGGGGATAAGTTGTTCTTTGAGGGATCGTACAGGGAGGGAGCGTGTTTTAGGTTGATTGAGATTTTAGTGCGGAAAAGTAAGTGTTTTTTTGGTTGGTTTTGGTTTTTGGTGAGGAAAAGTAAATGACAGAAAAGTAAGTATTGAAAATAAAAGAGAAGACTTACAGCGGTTGTTGCGTGATCGGCAAGTCTTGCGGAACGTCAGCAGTTGATATTGCGGTTTATATTGAGAGAGTAGGTTGCAGGTAAAGTTCTAAGTTAAGGAAAGATTCGGTTTCAGGGGCCTTGTATCATAATCCGTTTATCATTGACCGTTAATGACCATACTAAGTGTTCAAAAGTAAATCGAGGCTATTCCTAGCACAAGACTTGCCACACCGTCTAGTCTTTTGCAAGACGTAGTACTCTTGTCTAATATGTGCATCCATTTGACCATCATTCCTGATAAATCAAATGGTTTTTGGAAGAGGTTGATCTCCACAAATAAGCCGTGCTCTTCCGAGCCTCCACTTATCCACGGAGGTCGCGAGTTCATGATAGAGCTTTGCTCTTCCGAGCATCCACTCTACCAATGAAGTTCTGACCTAATATAAGGCACTTAGAATAAGTTGAACACAAAGAGGCATTAAGAAAAGGGTCTAAAACATTTTATGACACAAGTACATCCCTTCAACGGAATGAAGGGTTTAGCTACGATTATCCAAGGAAGAGGACATCATAGCTAAGTACTTAAAAAGTAAAGGTTTTGAAAGGTAGGAATAGTAAATGTTTTGAAAGTAAAGACAAGGAAAGTAAAGTGGCAGTTTTGAAAGACAGGAAAGTAAAGGTTTCGAAAGTAAAAGACAGTAAAGGAAAGGGGTGAGTACTTCAAGAACCGACAAGAGTACTCAAGAACAGTGAAAAGTAAAGACAAGCTTGAGTACTTCAAGAACCGACAAGAGTACTCAAGAACTACTAGAATACTCAAGAACCAACAGGAGTATTATAGATTTAAAACAAGTGTTTACAATAGTGCCCAAAATCTAGAGAGATAAGTGAGTTGTGTTTGTGATGTTGGAATTGTGGATGGGATGTGTAGAGAGATGAGCTCTCCACCTTTGGGATGATTTTACAAGGGAAGGGAGCATGGTATTTATAGGCTAAGGGAGGAGAAGATGTGGAGGAGAAGGGGAGGATATGTGTGAGTGGAATGAGATCTTTCTCCAAAAAGCCATCGGTCCTTTCAGCTTCGGTTTGACTCTGGTTGCCCTTTGGTTGGACTTGTTTTGAGTGATTCCATGTCAGGTTCATGATATTTCTTCAGTCAGCATCTGGTCGTGACCTTGGAATGACTCGTAATATATTTTCAGCTTAAAAACTCCTCCTTAGCCTGTATTCTCTATAGACTTCAAAATACCCTGTAGATAAATATCGGAACTAACAAGCAAAAGTTAAATAGACAAAGAGTCTAATTTGGTGGGTTTAACTGTGTTTATGATTCATATAATTATGGTAAATAAGATTACCCCATACTTTTAGTTGTTCGTCCCGAACAATGCTATTAAAGGGCGGCACACACTATCTAAGTAAACTTTTAAAATACGAAAGTGAGACTGTGGGACTAGATTTATCCTAATTCATGCATTACTTACTTATTACCAAATTAAACTGTGTAAATACTTAGAAGAAACTTGATACTTGTACCGTCGCGCCGAGATGCAAATTAATTCAGATGTTTCGGGAGATAGCCCTTTTTAGGCTCCTGGACTGTATTCTCGGGACCGTCTCGCACTATATGGTTTCCTTGTAGCTTTCTCTAGCACGTGATTCGGTTCGGGCTTCACTGAGTTGAGCCTTTTTGATTTCTTTTTTTGCGAGGGACTGCTTTTTTTGTAGTGAATCGGCCTTTGGCCTTTGATTTGACTCTTTGAGTACTTCACTTTTGCTCGGTTAGAATTTTCACAACTTTGGCCTTTGGCCTTTGATTAGCTCTTTGAGCTTTTGCCTTTTTGTGGCTTGCTAGTCCATTTTCTCAAGCCTTTTTGGGAGGTCCAATCATCGCCCGTGAGCATATGGAAATACCTCCCCGCTCTCTCTCATCCTTGCCGTTTCGCGCGGGTCAAGATGTGGGTCGCTCATCTATTTTCCCAGCTACTAGGACTAGAGATAGGACGGTTTGATTCCCGTCCCGCCTTTTTTCTGCATAAACGCTGCATGGCGGAGATGACTTCAATCTTCACTGAAACCCGAAGTGCAGCCTCCACTGACTTCGAAAACCATATAGTTAGATTCGATCCTTCGAGTGCTTGCCAAGCCTCTTGATGGACCATAATTATACGAATCAAAAACACAGTAAAACCCACCAAATTAGACTGTTTGTCTATCTAACTTCTACTTGTTAGTCCCGATATATTTCTACAGGGTATTTTGGCGCTTAGAGAGAAAACACGCTAAGGAGAGGATTTTACGCTGAAAAGATATTACGAGTCATTCCAAGGTCAAGATCAGACGCTGAATGAAGAAATCTCAAGATCCTGACATTGAATTACTCAATACAAATCCAACCGAGGAACAACCAAGTCAGACCGGAGCAAAATTGGGTTGACAGTTTTGTGAAAAGACTGCACAAAACTGTCAAAACTCATCCATGGACCAAGTGACCGGCGGCTTTGGTGAAGAAGATGACTCATGGGTGGCCTTCCTCCCCTTCTCCTCCTTGGGTGACCGGTGGCTTTGCTTGGAGGTGGCCAAGGGAGGAAATCCTCCTCCATTTTGTCCCTCCAACCGGCGGCTAAATGAGCTTCCATGGGAGCTTGCCATGTGGTGGCTCCTCCACCCTTGGATACAAAACCACATGCCACCATCTCCACCATCCATCTCCTCCCCTTGTGGCTATAAAAGGAGCCATCCTCCTCCTCATTTCATCAATCTAAAAAATTGTAAACACTTCTCTCTCTAAGTTTTGGTTACTTTGTAAGTTTTGTTTATGAAAACATACTCTTGTTGGTTCTTGAGTATTATAACGGTTTGAAATTATAATACTCCTGTTGGTTCTTGAGTATTATAATACTGTAGAGAATACTCCTGTTGGTTCTTGAGTATTCAGTAGGAATTGGGAATAGTCATGTTGGTTCTTGAGTATTCCACCCCCTCTCCTCTTACTGTTTTCAAAAACCCCCGAGTATTTAGCTATGGTATCCACCTCTATGGATATTCGTAGCTAAACTCTTTATTCGGTTAAAGGGGTGTACTTGTATTGTAAAATGTTTAGACCCTGCACCTAGTGCATCTTTGTGTTCAAAACTTGTTCTATGTGCCATATATAGTCAGAATTTCCAAGGTTGAGTGGAAGCTGTAACAAGCAAAGCTCCTCCGTGGGAATTCGTGAACATACTCGGTAAGTGGAAGCTGTAACAAGCAAAACTTATCTGAGGAGTTCGACTTATCTTAAAAACCATTTTGGGAAATCGTAACAGAAGATCAAATGGATGCACATAAGGCTAAGATACTTCGAAAGGAGGAATTAGTCTTAAGTAGAACAAGTGTTTTAAACGATGTTGCAAGTCTTGCGCTTAGAAATGGCCTCGATTCATCTTTGAACACTTAGTATGATCATTAGCGGTCAATGATAAACAACTATGATACAAGGCCCCTGAAACCTAATGTTTTCCTTGAATTACAAAACCCCCCTGTATTTACTTTTATTGCTCGATCATCTGCAATCACCAACCACTCATCTACCGAAGGACTCACCAATCACGCATCACCCACTGTAAGTCTTTCTTTTTACTTTTCAGTATTTATTTTCTGTAATTTACTTTTCCGCACTCAAAACCAAAAACAACCAAAAAAGTCACTTAGTCATAACCGGTAAAATCTCAATTAAACCTAAAAACGCTCCCATCCTGTACAAATCCCACAAAGAACAACGTATCCTCCTAAATCCCTTGGGTTCGACCCCTACTTACCACTTGCTACCCAGTAGTGTAGTTGCGAGTAGCGGAACATATAAATTTATCTGCACAGAGAACATTGCACCTTAACGATAGTGCAGTGGGCTCCGTCAAATTGGCGCCGTTGCGGGGACTTAGCCATCGGATAAGTTGTTCTTTCCCTCCCATGTCCTCATGACGCAACCCCCTTCATATGCATGGACAACAAGACATCTCCCTCTGTTCGGAGGTACGGATGGAGAAGACCCAGTACAACACTGCCGAAACTTTCACCACGTTTGCCACCTCATAAAACCTGCAAATGAAATGTTAGAGGAGTTTAAACTTAAATGCTTTAAATTTTCTTTAACTGATTTTGCAACGATCTGGTATTATACGTCAACCGCTAGTAGTGCAGTACATTTTGTGGACCTCTGCGTCCCATTCCTGAAAGAATTCTCCCCTCCATCCTTACGACAACAAACCCGTGAGAAGATCATGTGCCTGCAACAATCCCGGGATGAGACTTTGGACGAATACTACACGAGCTATGACACTATCGTCTCAAGCTGCTCGCACCATGGATTCACGAAGAAAGTTCTGCTTTAAAAATTTCTTCGTGGGATGAAGGCCGATGATCTAACAAGGATTAACGAAGCAATGAGGAGATCAGCCAGGAACTTCTCCCTGGCAGACATGTGGTACCTCATAAATGACCTAGCCACAGCCACAAAATGAATGCCCCAAGCTGATAGAGAAATGCAAGAGGCTGGTCCAGAGACAGAAGGAGAAACTCCCGAGCCATCAGGAGAAACTCCCGAGCCATCAGAAGACTGGGATATAGAAAGTATCGGGAGCAACGAGGAAGTGTCAGCAATGGAAGAAGTCCAGAATACCACCGACATGCTGCCAATGCCATACCCAGCTATCATCACCTAAGCAGCCAAAACCATCTATGACCAGTTCCTCACAAACAGACACAACAAGGCAGAACCAAGCCTTAAGATGCAAGCTTCCCGACTTTTCCCCTCGATCAATAGACAAATCGCTGAAAACTATGTGATCCATGAAGAGGCTGAAAAGAGAATGGGAAAAGGGCCTGAGCAGAACGACTCCTCGATGGAGCATGTTTTCGCCATGACTGGACAAGGCAGCCCTAAACACAAGAAAACCCAGTTCAAGAGACTAGTTGTAAAGGGTCCCTCGCATTCTCAGAGATGTTGGAAGGAGAAATCACCAGAACAACGAGAACAGGACCCAAGCACATCGTCTCACAAGAAATCAAGGAAAGGCAAGGCAAGAAGCAACACAGGAACAGTGGCGAAATACGACCTGAGCCACCCATGGGATCCCAACCAGTGATCCAGGAATAAGGTACTGTCGAGCCAACGACGTTAAACAAGTGCACTGGTCGGGAGGTAACCTGACACTATCTTACTTTCTGTCTTTTTATTTTCTATCTTTTAGTTTTTATCAATAAGTCACTCTCACCTACTTGGTGCATAGAATGATTTGACTATTTAGGAATTGGTTTTTGGAGCACGATCGGATCAGCCAGGCAGCTTCCGTAAACTACCGGGCCTGCGCTGAGAGTTCAAGGCCCCAGCCGAACTCCCTCGATTATCCAGCCTCAAGCCATGTCATTCGACACAAAAAGGGAGTTCTGATCTTACCTTTCCTTAATATCATTTACTTCTCGTAATTGTCTGCTTGCATGGCTTTTGAACTAAGTAGTGCTGAAAGGCACGCCTTCGTTCAAAAGTGTGGGGTGAGATCCGCATGTGTACATAAATAAATAACATGTTTTTCTTTTTCTTTTTTAATATTATCTTTTTGAAAATATGAACTTAAGAATGTGAAAAAAATAGATCTAAATTCATGCATTTACCTTGTGAAAATTTAACTGTCTAAAAACTTAGAACGTAACTTCTCATTTGTCCCTTTGTGCTGAAATAAACTAGGGATGTGGAGTAATGCCCTATAGAGGCTTGGCAAGCAATCAAAGGATCGAATCAAACTATATGGTTTTCGAAGTCAGTGGAGGCTGCACTTCGGGTTTCAGTGAAGATTGAAGTCATCTCCGCTATGCAGCGTTTATGCAGAAAAAAGGCGGGACGGGAATCAAACCTTCCTATCTCTAGTCCTAGTAGCCGGGAAAATAAATGAGCGACCCTCATTTTGACCCGCGCGAAACGGCGAGGATGAGAGAGAGCGGGGAGGTATTTCCATATGCTTGCGGGCGACGATTGGACCTCCCAAAAAGGCTTGAGAAAATGGACTAGCAAGTCACAAAGACGCAAAAAGCTCAAAGAAGCAAATCAAGAGGCCAAAGGCCCAAAATTGTGAAGGTTTTAACCGAACAAAAAGTGAAGCACTCAAAGAGTCAAATCAAAGGCCAAAGGCCAATTCACTACAAAAGCAGTCCCTTGCCAAAAGAAAATCAAAGTACTCAAACCATTGAAACCCAAACCGAATCACGTGCTAGAGAAAGCTACAAGGAAACCATATAGTGCGAGACGGTCCCGAGGTTGCAGTCCAGGAGCCTAAAAAGGGCTATCTCCTGAAAGATCCAGAATAATTTGCATCTCAGCACGGAGGTACAAGTATCAAGTTTCTTCTATTTATTTACACAGTTCAATTTGGTAAGAAGTAAGTAATGCATGAATTAGGATAAATCTAGTACCACAGTCTAATTTTCATATTTCAACAAACTTACTTAGTGTGCCGCCCTTTAATAGCATTGTTCGGGACGAACAACTAAAAGTGTGGGGTAATCTGATGGACCATAATTATACGAATCAAAAACACAGTAAAACCCACCAAATTAGACTATTTGTCTATCTAACTTCTACTTGTTAGTCCCGATATATTTCTACAGGGTATTTTGGCGCTTAGAAAAGATATTACGAGTCATTCCAAGGTCAAGATCAGACGCTGAACGAAGAAATCTCAAGATCCTGACATTGAATTACTCAATACAAATCCAACCGAGGAACAACCAAGTCAGACCGGAGCAAAATTGGATTGACAGTTTTGTGAAAAGACTGCACAAAACTGTCAAAACTCATCCATGGACCAAGTGACCGGCGGCTTTGGTGAAGAAGATGACTCATGGGTGGCCTTCCTCCCCTTCTCCTCCTTGGGTGAACGGTGGCTTTGCTTGGAGGTGGCCAAGGGAGGAAATCCTCCTCCATTTCTTCCCTCCAACCGGCGGCTAAATGAGCTTCCATGGGAGCTTGCCATGTGGTGGCTCCTCCACCACATCTTCATCTCCTCCTCCTCCACCCTTGGATGCAAAACCACATGCCACCATCTCCACCATCCATCTCCCCCCCTTGTGGCTATAAAAGGAGCCATCCTCCTCCTCATTTCATCAATCCAAAAAAATTGTAAACACTTCTCTCTCTAAGTTTTGGTTACTTTGTAATTTTGTTTTATGAAATAATACTCTTGTTGGTTCTTGAGTATTATAACGGTTTGAAATTATAATACTCCTGTTGGTTCTTGAGTATTATAATACTGTAGAGAATACTCCTGTTGGTTCTTGAGTATTCAGTAGGAATTGGGAATACTCCTGTTGGTTCTTCAGTATTCCAACCCTCTCCTCTTACTGTTTTCAAAAACCCCCGAGTATTTAGCTATGGTATCCACCTCTATGGATATTCGTAGCTAAACTCTTTATTCGGTTAAAGGGGTGTACTTGTATTGTAAAATGTTTTAGACCCTGCACCTAGTGCATCTTTGTGTTCAAAACTTGTTCTATGTGCCATATATAGTCAGAATTTCCAAGGTGGAGTGGAAGCTGTAACAAGAAAAGCTCTTCCGTGGGAATTCGTGAACATACTCGGTAAGTGGAAGCTGTAACAAGCAAAACTTATCTGAGGAGTTCGACTTATCTTAAAAACCATTTTGGGAAATCGTAACAGAAGATCAAATGGATGCACATAAGGCTAAGATACTTCGAAAGGAGGAATTAGTGTTAAGTAGAACAAGTGTTTTAAACGATGTTGCAAGTCTTGCGCTTAGAAATGGCCTCGATTCATCTTTGAACACTTAGTATGATCATTAGCGGTCAATGATAAACAACTATGATACAAGGCCCCTGAAACCGAATGTTTTCCTTGAATTACAAAACCCCCCCTGTATTTACTTTTATTGCTCGATCATCTGCAATCACCAACCGCTCATCTACCGGAGGACTCACCAATCACGCATCACCCACTGTAAGTCTTTCTTTTTACTTTTCAGTATTTATTTTCTGTAATTTACTTTTCCGCACTCAAAACCAAAAACAACCAAAAAAAAGTCACTTAGTCATAACCGCTAAAATCTCAATTAAACCTAAAAAACGCTCCCATCCTGTACAAATCCCACAAAGAACAATGTATCCTCTTAATTCCCTTGGGTTCGACCCCTACTTACCACTTGCTACCCAGTAGTGTAGTTGCGAGTAGCGGAACATATAAATTTATTTGCACAGAGAACATTGCACCTTAACGACAGTGCAGTGGGCTCCGACACCTCTCTAGGGCAGTTTATGTCAACTCCACATCCCCTGTTTATCTCAGCACAAAGGGACAAATGAGAAGTTACATTCTAAGTTTTTAGACAGTTGAATTTTCACAAGGTAAATGCATGAATTATGATCTATCTTTTTCACATTCTCAAGTTCATATTTTCAAAAAGATAATATTAAGGGAAAAGGAAAAAGAAAAACATATGTGCAATGGCAGTTGTCACCCCACACTTTTGAACGAAGGCGTGCCTCGCAGCACGACTTAGTTCAAAAGTCATGCAAGCAATTATATACAGGAAATGTGAGAATGAAAAAACTAAATGACAGAAATTAAATGACTGAAAGTAAGATAGGTGTCGGGTTACCTCATGACCAGTGCCTTTGTTTAACGTCATTGGCTCGACAGTACCTCATTCCTGGATCATAAGTAGGGATCCCATGGGTGCTTGAGGTCGTATTTCTTCTCGGCTGCCCTTTTGCTCCGAGAGGGTGAGGCCTCTTTGACCATAGCTGCTGGTCCAATGAGTCGTGCTTGCTTGTTACTCCTTCCGGGTTTCCATTCCTTCGGCCCATGTCTTTGCCGCTTCTTCATGTTTGAATAGTTGGCACCTTTGCGAGTTTGGAAGTTGGGTTTTGTGCCATTAAATGTAGGCGACATTAAGCATGCGCCTCTGCCAATCCTCTTCATTGTGGCAGTGATGGATGGTTGTCTTGGAACGAGTGAGTTTTCAGGCGGTTTTCCTTGGCTTGTGACGAGTGAGAGTTCCTTTGTCGGCTTTTTTGGCTCATGCTCCTCCTTTAACTCCCCTTGCACCTCATCATTATTAATTATATGATCTTCGGTGGCTATGATCGGCATAAAACACGAAGGGTTAAGTTGAGGCACTTCGACCATGAGGACTGGGTCTGTTTCAGGTGCTCCGACAGTGAGGACCAGGTCTTTCTCGGACAGTTCGGCAATGAGGTCCGGGACTTCCTCGGGTGCTCCGAGCGCAAGGACCGGGCCTAGCTTGATTTCTTAGGCCGCTTCGGCAGTGAGGTTCGAGACTTCTGTAGGCTCGGCAGTTAGGACTGTGATTTCCTCGGATGGATTGGTGATAAGGATCGGGCCTGATTTAGGCAGTTCTTCTTCTAACTCCCGTGGATAATCTGAATGGAGCTCTTCTTCAGGCAACCATGGGTCTTCATCCTCATCATTCATATGGTATCCGGGAGCAATCATACTGAGGTCCGGGTCTATTTTGGGCAGTTCGGTACTGAGGTCTGGGTATGTCTCGGGCAACTCTTCAGTTAGGACCGAAATTGATTTGGGCAGTTTGGCAATGCGGTCCCAGATCAGTTGTGTAGCCGCCCGAAATTCCTCATTTTCGACCTCTTCTTGGTGTATCGGGGCACTCATTTGCTGGATGCTAGCTGCCAATTCTTCCTCCTTGTCCTCGAGTGGCTCGGCAATGTGGACCTAGGCTTCCTCGGGCATTTCGGAAATGTGTACCGGTACTGATTTGGGCAGCTTGTTAATGAGGTCCCAGAGCTGTTTGATGTTTCTTTTTTAGCCACCCATGATTCGTCGCTTTCGACCTGGATTTGGTGTATCGAGGCACTCAATTGATGTATGTCTGCGGCCAACTGCTGGGTGCTAGCTGCCAGCTCCATTATATCGTCCTCGAGTAGCTTGGCCTGATCTTCTCTTGGTCTTGACCTCGAGACCAAATCGTTTATCAATTTCCAAAGATCATCTATGTTTAAGTTATTTACCGAACCTCCTGCCGCATCATTAAGCCAATTCCACTCATATGGCATCATCCCATCGAGAAACCTTTGGAGAAGATATAAGTTGGTGAATCCATGGTGCGGGCAGCTCGTCACAATGGAATCGAAGTACCATAAGTACTCGTCCAATGTTTTGTCCCGGGATTGCTTTATGTTGTTGATCTTCTCGCGGACTTCAAGTTCGAAGGGTGGTGGGGAAAACTCCTCATAGTACCAAGGCTCGCTTCCGTAGTATGACGACATGGTTGCGTAGAAGTGATTTCAAGAATTGAGAGAGAGAAAGAAAAGAAAAGAACAACTAATCGGAAGCTAACTCCCCGGCAACGACGCCAATTTTGACGGAGCCCACCGCACTGTCGTTAAGGTGCGGTGTTCTCTGTGCAAAATAAATTTATATCTCCGCTACTCGTGACTTTACTAATGGGTAGCAAGTGGTAAGTAGGGGTCGAACCCAAGGGAATTAGGGGGATAAGTTGTTCTTTGAGGGATCGTACATGGAGGGAGCGTGTTTTAGGTTGATTGAGGTTTTAGTGCGGAAAAGTAAGTGTTTTTTGGTTGGTTTTGGTTTTTGGTGCGGAAAAGTAAATGATAGAAAAGTAAATACTGAAAATAAAAGAGAAGACTTACAGCGGTTATTGCGTGATCGGCAAGTCTTGCGGAACGTCAGCAGTTGATATTGTGGTTTATATTGAGAGAGTAGGTTGCAGGTAAAGTTCTAAATTAAGGAAAGATTCGGTTTCAGGGGCCTTGTATCATAATCCGTTTATCATTGACCGTTAATGACCATACTAAGTGTTCAAAAGTGAATCGAGGCTATTCCTAGCACAAGACTTGCCACACCGTCTAGTCTTTTGCAAGACGTAGTACTCTTGTCTAATATGTGCATCCATTTGACCATCATTCCTGATAAATCAAATGGTTTTTGGAAGAGGTTGATCTCCACAAATAAGTTGTGCTCTTCCGAGCCTCCACTTATCCACGGAGGTCGCGAGTTCATGATAGAGCTTTGCTCTTCCGAGCATCCACTCTACCAATGAAGTTCTGACCTAATATAAGGCAGTTAGAACAAGTTGAACACAAAGAGGCATTAAGAAAAGGGTCTAAAACATTTTATGACACAAGTACACCCCTTCAACCGAATGAAGGGTTTAGCTACGATTATCCATGGAAGAGGACATCATAGCTAAGTACTTAAAAGTAAAGGTTTTGAAAGGTAGGAATAGTAAATGTTTTGAAAGTAAAGACAAGGAAAGTAAAGTTGCAGTTTTGAAAGACAGGAAAGTAAAGGTTTCGAAAGTAAAAGACAGTAAAGGAAAGGGGTGAGTACTTCAAGAACCGACAAGAGTACTCAAGAACAGTGAAAAGTAAAGACAAGCTTGAGTACTTCAAGAACCGACAAGAGTACTCAAGAACTACTAGAATACTCAAGAACCAACAGGAGTATTATAGATTTAAAATAAGTGTTTACAATAGTGCCCAAAATCTAGAGAGATAAGTGACTTGTGTTTGTGATGTTGGAATTGTGGATGGGATGTGTAGAGAGATGAGCTCTCCACCTTTGGGATGATTTTACAAGGGAAGGGAGCATGGTATTTATATGCTAAGGGAGGAGAAGATGTGGAGGAGAAGGGGAGGATATGTGTGAGTGGAATGAGATCTTTCTCCAAAAAGCCATCGGTCCTTTCAGCTTCGGTTTGACTCTGGATGCCCTTTGGTTGGACTTGTTTTGAGTGATTCCATGTCAGGTTCATGATATTTCTTCAGTCGGCATATGGTCGTGACCTTGGAATGACTCGTAATATATTTTCAACTTAAAAACTCCTCCTTAGCCTGTATTCTCTCTAGACTTCAAAATACCCTGTAGATAAATATCGGAACTAACAAGCAAAAGTTAAATAGACAAAGAGTCAATTTGGTGGGTTTAACTGTGTTTATGATTCATATAATTATGGTCCATCAAGGAGCTAGCGGACACGAATGAGAGGATGGTGTTTCTCATGGCCCGAAAGAAAAAGATCACAAAGCTCTTGGTTGGTTTGCGCTATCCCGAGGAAGAAAATGAAAGAGGTTCGGATGATGATGATGAAGTCAGTGATGAGTCTGACTACTAGCTCCTGGTGAAGTCTCTCTTCTCTTTGTTACAAACAATTCTATGTTTTGTTGAACTCTAGTCTTTATTTTTCGAACTATTGCTACTTTTTGTTCTCCCTTGTCAATTTATGGCAAAAAGGGAGAGTAGTTTCGGAGTTTGAAAGCTCCTTAAAAGATTCAGTTGTGTTGTTTTGATTAGACATGTTCAGAGTTTGAAATCTCTTTAAAAAATTCATCGAGTGCCTATATTGTTTGGAGTTTGAAATCTCCTCAAAGATTCGGTTGGTAGCTTAGTTCGTAGCACAGTTTGGGAGTTTGAAATCTCCTCAAAGATTCAACTGTAATAGTAGTATAGGTATATTACAGTAGTTTAATTTTGCCAAAAATGCCAAGGGGGGGATTGTTAGTTTATCGCATGTAGTTTGGCAAAACTTAGTATAATTGTTCAAGCTGTTGTTCAAGACTAGAAGAGACAAATGTCCTGGAACAAGTTGAAGCAGATGGAGTGTTTTCTAATTCATAGTAGGAAACTCAGTCGACCATTGGAAGTGCAAGGCAATTGACATCAATGGACAGAAGTTGGAAGTTTCCAAATTCAGATTTGGAAACTTGTCTCAGCCGACCTAGCACAACTCAGACGCAGCAGTGAATATCCGGAAACGGATTTGGCAAGTCGGTGCTTATGGATAATTGAAGATATCCTTGAAAGTCGGTTGCTTGCGCATAAAACTATCTTAGCTATGAAGATAATCGAAGATTGCCTAATGAAGATTGAAGATATACATTGAAGGATTATCTACAAGAGATATGCGCAAAAGATTAGGAAAGATTTCCTAATGATATAGGCAGTTTAGATTAGGAATCCTATTGACTTTAGAGTTTCTACCGCTCTATATAAGGAGGACTAATGCTTAGGTATTAGTCAGCATTTACGGAGAAATTACTCATGCTCACATACATTAAAGGGAGGCGGAGGTAATCGGCCGAAGAATTAATCGTCACTGGTTAAGTCACGGCGCTCGGATTCAATCTGTGCTGGTGCTCGGCAGATTGATCGTGGAACAAGCTTAAGGATCACGCACTACTGATCTGTTACTGCGCATTCGGGAGAAGGCGCTGGTTCTCACGGAGAATCATATTGGTGGATACGGAGCGGGAGCAAAGATCTAGGGGGAGACCTAGAGCGCAATTACTAGAGTGTTCGAGGCTCAGGTTGTTTAAGAGGGAGTCTGTAAACGGGAAACCCTGTACTTGCAATACTTAACATTAGTGAATTGCTATCCACAGGGCTAGGAGACAGCCCCCCAGACGTAGGCTCGTTAACGCCGAACTGGGTAACAACTTTCCGTGTCGTTTATTTTTTGCACTGCATTTAAATTACACATAAGTTGTTCCAGATATTGTTCTGCACCCGACCAAAACAACATCTCATCTACAAAGGAAAGATTTCAAGATATATATAAGAACTAGTATGCTGCACTGTTACTCTGTCCCTGCTACGCATCAGCACGTAATAAGGAGTAGACAGGACTTTAATGTCTGTGACTAAATCAATATAGGGAGTAATATGATATGTAACTCAAGGATTCACTTTCAAAAAGATGCATGGCAAATCATAGATACCGTATTATTAGTGTGATATTCTCCATTATTGAGGAACTCAATTAACTTTGTCAGCTGATTCTGAGCCATCTTGAGAGAACTTATCTGCATATTTTCATCTTGACTTCCAAAATAGTTCTGCTCACCATAACCTGAGACATGATTCTCAGTGATAACATTGTTAACAACACCTTTGTTAGTTCTGAAATTAGAAGAAGTGTTAGAATTGCTCCCCCTGTAGAATTTATGTCTTGACGGATAACCATGAAGTTTATAGCATGTTTCTTTACTATGCCCTTCAACCTGACAATGTGTACAGAACAAGGTTCTCCTATTTTTCCTCTCGCATATTTAACCTGATTATTGCTCTTGCCTGCCTGTCATAAACAATAATTTCCAGGAAGCTGAGAAGTGACAAGTTGAGATTGTGGAAGAGAAGAATTAGGCTGGTGAGAGAAATACATTACTAAAACTTCAATGACAATTGGGCTATTAATTCTTTTCTGTGTGTTGCATCTTGCAATATCAAATAATAAACTCTATCAAGAATAGGCAGAGGATGTGTTGCAGTAATTTGAGATCAGGCAGCAGCATCAACTTCATTAAAACCATTTAAAAATTGAATGATTCCTCATCTTATTTTCTCTGCATCCATGGCCTTGTGATGCAGGGCAGATAGCAGTGCAGATTGAAGATCAAATGACGCGCAAGAAAGGCACTACCGGGAAAATCGGTATTTGGCGTTCGGTATCCTGAAATTTACCATAAGACCTTATTTCGGGTGGAAACGGGCTCGTTTAACATGCCAAATTAGGGTTTTATTATCTTTTAGATTTTCGGTTTATTTTATTTCCTAATTTCATTTTATGTTTTCCTATTTAAACCCACCTTAGGGTTTTTGTGAAACATCTTTTATCATATCAATAAACCTTAGTTTTTGTTCTTTGGTGGATTCCAAAGATTTCTTCGTGGATTTCAAGTTTTCCACGAATTCATTAATGGTGAATTCGTCCATCATATTTGTCACGTTGCGTCAGTTGGTATCAGAAGCAGGTCTTTCCCTGTCTCTCTTCTAACTTGATCAGATGGATGATCAACCCGTACCCAGAGCAAATTTCGAGAGGGTTACCGCGGACTTGACCGCAGCCCTGGCTGATTGACAAACCAGATGGCAGAATTGGCGACTAGTGTCAATTAGAATGGTGGAGGAGAGGGAGCCCAGAGGGAAGTACCAGTTAGAGTTTCTCCTGTAGAGCGTGTGCGTGCACTAGTCGCTGAGAACTCAAGCTCGGGTGAAGAGGATCTTGTGAACAATGGTAGACGCTCAGTGTTTCTGCCCAGTGATATTATAGAGGTTCAGTGTTTCTGCCCTGTGATAGTGCAGGGTTTGCTGAGTGCTGATAAAGAAGAGGAGGTTTCTGAAGCAGTGCGAGAGATTCTGAACGATTTTAAGGAGCTGACGGCTGATGAGTTAACCAATGATTTACCCACTATGCAAGACATTCAGCACCAAATAGATCTCATTCCGGGGTCTAGCCTACTGATCAGTCGATATTTTGACTAGTTATATGCTCCATACGATGAAGGATAGCACTCGTTCTCCCGGAAAATTTCATTATTTAATCTCTTTTATAGTATTTCGGGTCAAATATCACATACCTACGACTTTTGGATTGATCCAAAGTAAAACAAAGCATTTAATGAAGATTTGGGCAAAAACTGGACAAAATAGGGTAGACTGACCTTTCCAACTTAATTTGCATGCCCAGGTCCCATACGGTGTCCAAAAGAGTCGTGCTATAGCTTGTTAGAAAGCAGATTCAAGGAGCTACAACTATGTAGTTTACGCCAAGATCAGATTCGGATGTTAAAACTGCAAAAAATCCAAGATAGAAGGCTCTGAGAGGTTGAACCGCCCGGTTCACGGAAGTGCACCAATTTGAACCGCCCGGTTAACAGAAATGCACCAAACTGAACCGCCTGATTCAAAAGGTCGGAGAGTCTGCGCACAAGTTAGCGTTGATTGAACCGCTCGATTCATAACTGAACCGCTCGGTTCAAAAGGTCAGAGAGTTTGAAAACAAGCCAGCCTTGGTCAAACTGGTCGGCTCAAATAGTTCACCAAACTGAACCGGCTGGATCAGAAGCTCAGAGAGTTCAAGTCTTGATCAAACCAACCGGCTGGGAAATCCTTACAGAGTTGAACCAGTCGGTTCACCGATTAAAAACCAGAATTTTTGACTTTCCAAAAATAGAAAGCATGGATTTCCAAAATCATTTTTGGGCTGTTGGCCCTTTTCTTTAATAAAAAGTGGCGATCGACGCTTAAACAGGTGGCCAAATTGTGCAAAGTTGATGAGAGCTTATAGCTTGAATTGAAGAGAACCCTATCTTGGAGAAGAAGATAGAGCACCATATCGCGAGAGATTGAGGATTCAACGAGCTACATCGTCTACACGGTTTCCTCGTCCTTAATTTCTTTTTCTACACTATTTTTGGTTAACTTACCATGAATAGTGAGTAGTCTTCTTTATTCTGGGATCCTACGGATCCCATGCCATGTACCCAACTCTTCGCGTGATCAATTAAACGTTTTTTATTAATGCAATTTGAATATTCAATGCTTAATTTATCGTTCTTGCAAATTTTTACATTGAATGGGATGTTTGCATGCTTGAACGTAATTTATCATTCTTGCAAATTTTACATTGAATGGGATGTTTGCAAGCTAGAACGTATTTAGGTTAATTACCAAAAGATAAATGGGTCCTATGTATTAACCGGATTGTATGAAATTAATATTAGGTCATGGTAGCTACAATGGTAGTACATGAATTAATAGGAAAGTTGACTTTTGTGTGAAGAACCCTAAGTTTTATAATCGAGATCGTTGATAATCCGTGGATGGGTGGCGTTCAATGGTTGAGATTAATCTAGACAATGATCCGTGGATGGGCGGCTTGTCTAGTGTTATTTCGGTTTATTTCCAAATTTGATTGCATGATGAATTTATGTGATATGATTGCATGATTAGTGGGGTTGGCACGGGTGAAGTTTGATCCTGAGATTCTTTCTCTGATCAAGTCAAAACCTTCTTTTCCGCATTTAATTTATGATATTTGTTTCACATACAAACCTCTTGTTACCTGGAATAGAAAAATAGGTCACTTCTTAGCTAGTACTCACACACGTTGTTCCTTGGATCGACCCTTGGCTTACCAAGGTTCATAAATTTTGTTTGACTGCAACTTGACCCCTAAAACATATAAATTGACAACTATAAAGGGTTAAAAATACGCTTGTCACCTACCGAACCTACCACATTACCGGATGAGTCCTAAGGAGAACGAGATTCTTAGGGATCAGATAGATGACTTGCTGAAGAAGGGTTTCATTCGGGAGAGTATGAGTCCTTGTGCAGTGCCGGTCCTTCTTGTTCCGAAGAAGGGAAATCAGTGGCGGATGTGCGCGGATAGTAGGGCCATCAATAAAATTACAATCAAGTATTGGTTCCCTATCCCTCGCTTGAAGGACAGGCCCGACGAGCTAGCTGGTTCTAAGGTCTTCTCCAAAATGGACATGCGAAGTGGCTATCATCAGATTCGGATCAGGCCTGGAGATGAGTGGAAGACGGCATTCAAGGGCAAGGAAGGGTTATATGAGTGGCTGGTGATGCCGTTCGGGCTGCCTAATGTGCCGAGAACTTTTATGCACTTGATGAATCAGGTACTCTGTCCATTTATGGGTGCATTCGTGGTGGTTTATTTTGATGATATTCTGATTTATAGTACGAACCCTGAGTTGCATTTGGAGCATTTGAGGCAAGTACTACAGGTGTTACAAGAAAATAAGTTGTATGTGAATCTGAAAAAGTGTGTATTCAGCACCAACAAGCTGTTGTTCCCTAGATTTATAGTGGGAGAGGATGGTATTCCAGCGGATGAGGAAAATATTCGTGCTATCCGTGATTGGCCTACACCTCAATCAGTGACTAAAGTTCGCAGCTTTCATGGCTTAGCTACTTTCTATAGGCGTTTTGTGAAGAATTTAAGCTTAATCACTGCACCCATTACCGAGTGCTAAAAGAAAGGCAAGTTTTAGTGGGGTGAAGAGCATGAGCAAAGTTTTACAGCCATCAAGGAGAAGCTATGTACTGCCCCAGTCCTCGCCTTGCCAGATTTTGATAAAATATTTCAGGTGGAATGTGATGCAAGTGGAGTAGGGATCGGTGCGGTGTTATCCTAGGAGAAGAGGCATGTAGCTTTCTTCAGTGAAAAGCTCAGTGAGGAGCGCCAGAAATGGAGTACTTATGATCAGGAGTTTTATGCAGTTTTCAGAGCTCTTTGACAGTGGGAGCACTACTTGATACAATGTGATTTTATTTTGTTCACAGACCACCTGGCCTTGAAGTTTCTGCACAGCCAGAAAGTCATTAACAAAATGCATGCTCGGTGGGTTAGCTTTCTGCAGAAGTTTCCTTTCATCATTCAGCACAAATCAGGAGCTCAGAATAAGGTGGCAGATGCGCTAAGTAGGAGAATTTCTTTACTGGTCAAATTATCTCAGGAGGTTGTGGGTTTTGACTGTATAAAGGAGTTGTATGAGGAGGATACTGATTTCAGGGAGTTGTGGAGTAAGTGCAGCGGGAAGCACCCTTGTGGTGATTTTCATATTAGTGAGGGCTTCTTATTCAAAGGAGGTCAGTTGTGCATTCCTTGTTCCTCACTCCGGGAGAAGTTGATTCACGATTTGCACGGAGGTGGTCTTAGCGGTCATCTAGGTCGAGATAAGACCATTGCTAGTTTGGAGGAGATATTTTATTGGCCTCACTTGAGGAGAGATGCTGGGACGATTGTGTAGCGTTGCTGTATCTTCCATGTATCAAAAGGTCAGTCCCAAAATACTGGTCTTTATTTGCCTTTACCTATTCCTGATGATATTTGGCAAGATCTGGCTATGGATTTTTATTGGGTTTACCCCGACTCAGCGAGGAGTGGATTTTGTGTTTGTGGTTGTTGACCGATTTTCTAAGATGTCATTTTATTGCTTGCAAGAAAACCGCAGATGCGTCCCATGTGGCTAAGTTGTTTTTCAGGGAGGTAGTGCGTCTACATGGATTTCGTAAGTCCATCACTTCAGATAGGGACTCGAAATTTCTTAGCCACTTCTGGATCACATTATGGAGGATGTTTGGCACATCATTAAACAGGAGTTCCACAGCTTACCCACAGATTGATGGGCAGACCGAAGTCACTAACCGCACACTTGGAAATTTGATATGGAGTGTCTATGGAGATAATCCAAAACAGTGGGATTTAGCACTGCCACAGGTGGAGTTTCCATATAACAGCGTCGTGCATTCAGCTACGGGGAAGACACCATTCTCTTTGGTATACACCTCCACATCTAAGCACGGCGTTGACCTGATTAAGTTGCCTAGAGGTGCTGGGAATAGCGCGCCTGCCAAGACTATGGCCGAGGATATTATTACTGTAAAGGAGGCAGTTCGAGCAAAGTTGGAGGCTACGGGGCAGAAAAACAAAGTTACCGCAAATAAGTGCCGCAGGGTCAAATTGTTCAAAGAGGGTGATTATGTAATGGTTTTTATACGTAAGGAGATATTTTTGGTAGGGACTTACAAGAAGCTACAGCCGTGGAAGTATGGCCCATTTAAGGTGCTGGGGAAGATTAATGACAATGCATATGTGGTGGCCCTGCCTGGATCAATGAATATCTCAAATACTTTCAGTGTGGCAGACATGTATGAATACCATGCAGATGAGGCTTTATATCTAGAAGAGAACTCGGGGTAGAGTTCTTCAAAGGTAGAGGACACTGATGCAGGGCAGATAGCAGTGCAGATTGAAGATCAGATGCCGCGCAAGAAAGGCACTGCCGGGAAAATCGGTATTTTGCGTTAGGTGTCCAGAAATTCGTCATAAGGCCTTATTTCGAGTGGAAACAGGCCCACGAACGCAACTCACTGCTAAAAATCTGACTTATGGGCTTTTTAGGCCATTCGGGCTCGTTTAACAGGCTGAATTAGGGTTTTATTTTCTTTTAGATTTTCTGTTTATTTTATTTCCTAATTTCCTTTTATGTTTTCCTTTTTAAACCCACCTTATGGTTTTTTGTGAAATATCATTTTTCGTGTCAATAAACCCTAGTTTTCATTCTTTGGTGGATTCCAAAGCTTTCTTGGTGAATTCCAAGTTTTCCACGAATTCATTGCTGGTGAATTCGTCTATCATATTTGTCACGCTGCGTCACCGTGGTTGACTTGCACCAAGATCACAGAGTTCATCTTCCTCAAGAGCATCCTCTTCTCCCCATAGCTGCATCAGTTTCCCATGATAAGTATAAACATCCATCTCTCCCTTGACCTCCCTTGACCTGGTTATCAATCTCTCTATGCGGGGCAAACAATATTGGACCATCCACTTCTGAAAACCTCACATGTAAAGTGGACCAAGCGAGATGCAACAACCGGAGACCAAAAACACAGGTCAGAGTGTGTCGTAAGAACCTGCAACTGATATCATGTCAAAATGCCACATAAGATATATTCATTGGGCGCGCCGAAGAGGAACTTCATGCACAAGAAAGTGACACAAAAGAAGATGTTCCTAATTTACCTAAAATAAATGTGTTGGAGGCAAGTTCTCAAACTGCGAAGAAGAATAAGAGTAAAAACGGCCTTACAGTCAAGCTGTAAGGAAACGTGTGTTGGACTTGCGAAAAAGCGAGACATTTCAAGTGAGACTGCCCCTTAGGAAAGGGGAAGAGTGAGAAGGCTCAAGGTAATGCTTTTGGTGCTAAAAACCAATAGCAGAAATCTCAAGGTTCGAAAATTTTAGTTTCAAGTTTAGAAACTAAGTTAATTAGATACATATTCTAATGTAGATTATGTTTCGAATTTTTCTGAAATGCTTGCTATGCATGATGATGACATTTCATGGTGGGTTGACTCTGGTGCTACGACACATGTGTGTAGAGACAAAGAGATTTTCAAGTCTTTTGCCGCTACAAATGAGGAAAGAGTTCTTCACATGGGAGACGAGTCGATCGCCCCTATTCTAGGACTAGGCCAAGTAGAGTTGGAGTTTTCTTCAGGAAAGACTATTGTTCTTAATAATGTTCTGTTCGTACCAAATATTAGAAAAAATATTTATCGAGTACTATTTTGAATAAATTAGGTTATCGACAAGTGTATGAATCCGATAACTATATTTTATCAAAAAGTGGTGTATTTGTCGGAAAAGGATACTTGTGTAATGGAGTGTTTAAGCTTAGTATCAATAAAGTTGTCTCTTCTCTTTATATGAATTGTGAGCATGATATTTCTATTAAGTCTGCAAATATGAATGATGATAATTCTACACTTTGGCATGCACGTTTAGGACATGTTCATTACAAAAGATTGCCTTTAATGTCCAAACATGATTTAATTCCTTCATTTGATGTGAATACTGATAAGTGTAGAACATGCATGATTACTAAAATTACCATTTCACAAGGTTAAAAGAGAAATCAACATACTTGATTTAATACATAGCGATTTATGTGATGTTCATGCATCACCATCTCTTGGAAAAAAAATATGTAGTAACATACATAGATGATTGTTCCAGATTTTGCTATGTTTATTTTTTGCATTCCAAAGATGAGGTTCTTGATAAATTTAAAATTTATAAGAGCAAAGTTGAACTTTAAAAGGGAACCTTAATTAAAAGGTTGTGCACCGATAGAGGTTGGGAATACTTTAATCCAAGTTATTTTCAAAGTGTTGATATCATTCATGAAATCACAACTCCCTGCACACCACAACAAAACGGTGTGTCGGAGAGGTAAAATAGAGCATTGAAAGAGATGGTTAATGCCATGCTTTCTTACTCGGGACTAAATGATGGATTTTGGGGAGAAGCCATGTTAACGGCTTGCTATTTATTGAATAGGGTTCCTAACAAAAGGGGGCGACATTACACCTTATGAAATTTTGTATAATAAGAAACCAAGTTTGAATCATATTCGAGTATGGGATTGCAGGGCGGTTGTAAGACTACCTATCCCTAAACATAAGACTTTAGGAGAAAAAGGAGTTGAATGCATATTCATAGGATATGCTCATCACTCAATGGCTTATATGTTTTATGTTATTGAACCTAATAAGCATGTATCGATTCATACAGTCATTGAATCCAGAGATGGCATATTTGATGAAAAGAGATTTTCATCAATTAGCATGCCTAAAGATTTGAATCTTGTACCTAGTACAAATCAAGAGTCAAATGACACCCAAATTTCTGAAATTAAAAGGAGTAAAAGAGCAAGAAAATAAAAATCATTTGGAAATTATTTTTATATCTACCTAGTGGAAGCACTACTACAAACTGGTCTTTATGCATCGGTTTTTTTGATATTATGTATCGGTTTTGGTTCCGATGCATAATAAAGCATTGCATAATGTCTGAACATTATGCATCGGTTTTTCCTTGAACTGATGCATAATGTTTGGACATTATGCAACGGTTTTCCAGAGAAACTGGTGCATAAGATCTGAACATTATGCATCGGTTTAAGGAAAAACCGACGCATAATGTTCAAACCCGTCCAGACATTATGCAACGGTTTCTTCGAAAACCGATGCATAATGTTCAAAAAAATGGCAGATTTAGCTTTACAAAAGCTCAAATCCACCTGAAATTAAACATCAATAATGAACCTGCTGTTCCAACTTTCAAATACAATACAACTTACATGCTAAACATCGTTTCACTGAATTTGCAACATACAATATCATTCATACACATATATTTGTCTCTTTAGCACATATACGCCACAAAACATCACATAACAAATGTTTTCTAAGTTAATGTCCTATAGTAGTGTAGGATGAGTGGTCACATATTCACGTAGGTAGTTGGCGATTTCTTCGCGAACTCCATGAATCTTGTCGACGTCGTATGACTCTACCCCATTAGGAACACAGTGCTATAAAAAAACAAGAGAACTAAGTCAACAATTAAAGAGTGAAAACGATTAAGCCTTAAAAAGCTTAATTAACGACTTACGTCTATAAAGCTAAATCAACAATTAAAGAGTGAAAACAAGAGAACTAAATCAACAATCAACAAATACACAGTTAAATGATAATAATATATGTATATATATCTCTAAAAAACTCACTTGGTTAATGTCTTTGAAATTATATCCTCTGTTCAATCTTGTGTCCAGGATACAGTTGCGACAGACCTTGAACTCCTTTCACAACAATTCAGCAGACAGTTCAAGGTACCGTTGCGACAGACCTTGAACTCCTTCCACAACAGTTCAGTAGACAAAGCAAATAATATGAGCACGCACAGAATGATAACCCAGTTCGGCCACGCCTACTCTGGGGGGTTTCCCACACCCAAAAAGGGACAGCAAATCATTATTACGAGTTAGAGCTTATACGTGGACTTACACTTACACCTTGTATTTGCCTAGCCTCTAACACTGCGTCTCTCAGATTTGGAACCGAGGTTTACAGCAGTTAACCTTGATCCCCTTCGTCCGAACCTGCAATCCAAACGTTCTCAACCTTCTCTTGAAGCTTGGATGCTTTCTCTCGAAAGCTTGTTCACCTTTGTTGTGTGCGGCAGTTTGATCGCTTCCAGGCAGTCTGAGTTGCACGTGATGAGACTGCTCTTGCACCGATGAGTTTCCAGTGGGGAAACACAAACGGCCATCGCTTTCTTCTTCTCCAATCGGTAGGGTTTGGTCGTGTATATTTGATCTTTGAAAGCGATGCAGAATAAGGACGCCCTAGCAATGTATTTATATGCTTCGACGAAACCCTAATCTGCACAAGATAATCCCATCAAATATTTAGGAAATATTCCTAGATATTTGATGTATATCTTTCACAAATCGATTGGAAGAATATATGGAGATCTCTAGCCCAAGTCAGCTACGCCGCCTTCAAATGTAGATATTCATTCGAATATCTGTTGTTCTAATAATTCGCTGGACGACTTCAAATCGACGAGATCTTCGCTGTCCAATATCTTCCAGGAAATATCCTTGCGTCTGTTCCACGCTGTACATGAGTGCTAGGATATGTTCGAACTCCCCCTGAACTCCTGCTTGAACTGTCTAACTACGTTTTGCCAAATACATGCCACTCAAGGGAACATCAATCTCCCCCTTGGCATTTTGGCAAAACCAGATCTATTAGATAACTAAGTCTATCTAACTTATCTAGACAGTAGACAACCATGAGGGAACAAAAATTGTCACCCACTCAAAATACTCCCCCTTTTTGCCACAAACTAGCAAGGGGTCCGATCTAGTTCGAACAGCAAATCAAACTGTGCCAGAACAAGCACACAAAAATATGAAAGTTTAATAAAACTGAGTTCAGAGAGATAGTTTTGTCGGGGAACCTTTATGCAGACGACTCATCATCAGTGTCGTCCTCAGAATCTACATCATCGGACTCATCGTCACTTGGGTAGCTGAGGGCACGAGCAAGCTTGTTGATCCGTCTACGTTGTTCCTTATCGGCAGCAATGATGGCATGCAAGTCCTTGAGCAGCTTGCTCCTCTCATCACGGCCCATCCTGGCTCCCCCTCGACTCGACTCTGCAACATTTTTTCCTTTCTGGTTCCCTTCCTTGAGATCATTCACATGACGTCCTTTAAACAACTTGTGGTCAACGATGAACTTGCTGGGGTGCCTTTGAGAGATGGTCAGTCGAGGCCTTCAAATCTGGAGCTTGATGGATTATCAACTCATATATCAGGGACGGGAAGAAAATCTGATGAAGAGTTCTCTTTGAAGTAGCATGATCAGCGATCTGTTTGAACATAACTCTTCCCAGGTTGAACTTCAGCTTATTCCCTATCTGATAGATTAATTGGGCCATGTCCCGGTTAACCGTTGAACAGTGAGTCGATGGTCTCCAGTTGAACACCGCAATGAAGAAAAGCATTGAATAGAACGTGGAGAGATCAACTGTATGAACAACAGTGTCAGTCCTCCACCAAACTGAGCCTGCAGTGATGGTCTCTATCACCTTTTCAAAATCTAATTCTTCTTCATCGGCAACTGGATCATCCATGGAGAAGTAAACATTGATAAGCTCAGGATCAATCTTGATCTGCCTTCCTCTGACGAAGAAGACACCATACTCTGCTTCTCCAATGACCCCAAACCGAGGGGGAAGGTTTGTCATGGCCTCTCGAACCAGTTGTTCATTGAACGGTTTGCATCTGTCCAACGTCTAGAACAGATCAGATTCCTCAAGAACCTTGATGACTTCCTTTCCCTTGTACCGGGACTCCTCTAGCAACCTCTCTGGTATGATTTTTCTTTTATGAACACATGACCACTTCTTCGCAGCATCTCTATTGACAAACCACACTCCTTTCTTGACCAGGCCAACTAGAAAAGAGTCAGAATCAACAGATGGGACTTCACATCTTCCCGCATCCTCTGAAACAGGGACCGGGGCTTCGCATTTTCTTTTCTTAGATGAATCAGCTCCCCCTGTCAAGTTGCCCACCTTTGCAACCTCTTGTCTTGGCCCCTTAGCAGATCTTTCAAATGCTACCTTCTTCTTTTCCTTGTCCTTCTTTGCCCTTTTTAGATTGACAAGAGGAACGAGGTCCTGGTCGTCTTCCGAAAGAGTAACTTCCTTTGACACTGGCTTCATAGTATCCTTACGAACTGATGCACCATCCTCCTCCATATGATCACTACGAAGATCATCTTGAGTAACAACTGGGATAGCTATAGATTCATTAGCAGCAATTTCCTCTGGAACATCAACTGTCCCACCTTCAGTCTGCACACTTGGTTCCACAGTGGGAACACCAGCAGGTTTCTCAGCAACAGACTCTTCAACCTTACCACCCTGGGCACAAGGAGGTTCCTCTAAATTTTCCATTACCAGATTGTTCTCCTTTTCCAAATCTTCCATGACATTATCAATGTCTTTGTATAGCTTCTCCAACTCTTCATCCTTTTCTGTAGGGTCAGATTCTTCTGGTATGGCCTTTTTGAACACACCTGTCTTCTGTGATGGATTAATCTCCTCTGTCACAGTCTCAGCATGCTCACTTGGACGTTCATCTCTAATCCCTTCAAGCTTCTCCTCAGAGCCGTCGTCAGATGCCTCGTTAATCACCAATTTCCTCTCTCTTGAGGAATCAAGACACTTCTCTGTCTCCTCATCGGACAATGCAATGAGCTTCCCTCTGATTGAACTGATCTTGGCCAGACATTGTCTTGGAGAAACAACTAGGCGAGTCCCCTTCTTCCCTCATAAACCTCCCGGACGAACATACCCAGACGCATGGATTTTCTCCCTCCATACTCCTGATCCACCAGCACCTTTAGACACAAAGATGCTGGGCTCTCCTTCTTTCACAATCTTGGCAATTTCATGCCCAATAACTGCCCTACTAGCTTCATCACCAACCACAACCCTACTGGCTTCCCTACCAACAGCCCTACTGGCTTCACCATTCACACTCACAACTCCGTCCACCACAATCTTTTCAAAGGAGATATTTGCAGAAACCGAAGGAACGGACTGCAAATTAGGAATTACCTTAGTTTGGGGATGAACTTGGCTCGGACCAGCATTGATTGATTTAGACGGATCCACCGTGACCAACTGAGGGATTTCAGTGGTTGCTCCTCCGCCAGTCTTCTTGGCTTCGGCCAAAGATTCGGTGTCGAATCGTAATGGCGACGCCTTTTTCGCCTTCGGAGCTTTTGATTTCAGGATTCGTGTTTTCGTCGCCAGAGCTTTTGAGGGCTGCATGCTTTCCTTCTTCTTTTCAGCAGATTTGACACCGGACTTCGATGACTTCCTTGTGTTCACCATCGCCGTTTGAGTAGATGAGCGGTTGAGAAGGAAATCGCTGACTGCTGTTCTAGGGTTTGAACGAAAGAGAGAGTAAGCAGCGAACTGTTTTTGAGTTTCAAATATACTCCGCCTATTCAACTTCCCAAAATAGACAACTCCTGTTTCAAATAACGGCACGAAAAAATCTTAGAGAATATTCAAAAATATTCATTCCAAAGCTATTGAGACTTCTGTTCCAGCTTTCTTCCTTAGGTGGTCAGTCCAACTGTTCAGCTGGTGATTCGACTTTGACTGACCACCGTTGAATGCATTTAGTGGTTGACACCACCAAGATCCACTGAGGATCTGGGTGTTCTACGCCGTGAAATGTCGGTATGCCTCAGAGTAATCATCTTCTGGTGTCCTCTATATTCATATTTTCTTGTTCGGTCCCTGGGATATTTCTGTGGGCATAATGCAAACTCCTTCTGTAACTGTGACACCTTCTAATTAAACAGTTTCCTGGGACAGTTGTCAACATGGATTTGTGCGCAACTCCGATCAGATCTTGTGTGCAGGGTCTTATCCACTCCCCCTCGCAGAAATCGATGTTTGGCGTTTGCACAGGCTCGGGCAACCTGTTGCCTGCCGAAGTTCTTGTCGTCCATGGGCCCTATCCCAATGGTGTAGCATTTGTTGGCATCCCTTCTTCCTTTTATCAGTGTAGCGCCATTCTCATCTAGGACGAGGCATGAGTAGCTAGAGAATGACACATAATGTCCACCATCGCACAGTTGACTGATGCTGATGAGATTCCATGTCAGTCCTTCGACAAGGAGGGTGTTCTTGAGTGCAGGGAGATCCGGAACCATCAATGTCCCATAGCCGATCACTTGACCCTTTCCACCATCCCCAAAGGTGAAAAATCACATCTGTTCAACAGGTCTAATATGGGTGAGTTATGGAGAGTTACATGTCATGTGGGCGGAGCATCCGCTGTCGAAGATCCAACTGTCTTGCATTATATAGTTTGAGGAGCAGCAGGCCACCATGCAAACGGTCTGTTCTGCTTTTGGAACCCAGACTTGTTTTTGTCGAGGTACGGTCTGATGTTGGTATGCCCGTCGTTCAGCAAGAAAAAGGCGACACTTCAGTTTGATGTGTCCCATCTGGTGACAGTACCAGCAAGTGCGCCACTCTCCCCTTTGCTTCACTGGTGAGAGATTACGGCGTTGGATGGGTGTTTCACGAGTCTTTCCACCATTTGGTGTGTTATGAGTCTTCCTGTGATCAGCTAGGTTCTTTCCTTTGGACTGTCTTACCTTCTGTTCAGGTAGCTGTTTCGACACTTGTTGAGCTTTAGCAAAGGTAGTGCCTTTTGAAGTACCTTCTTTCGTAAACCCCGGGCCTCGATGTCCAGACTCCATCCTCGGAGATCTGAGAATATCATTTAAGTTGTTAGTGCCAGAGTTTAGCATCCTTACTGACTGTTTTAGGTGATTGAGCTCCTTCTCAGTGTCTGAATGATCCATCTTCTCAGATTCTAGCTGGAGTTCCAGCTGCTCTATCCTCCTTAGTTGAAAAACCTCCTTGCGCTTCAGATCTGTGATGGTTTTTCTTAAACCCGCCATGCCTACAGGATGAGTGTCACAGTCCCTTTCCATGTCGACTTTTAGTGAAGAGACAGTACCCAGGAGCTCTATTTTCTGAGCAAGAAGACACAATCTTTCCTATTTCATTTTGGCCAGTTGAGTGTTCAGTGAGTCTACTGTGCCTTCGAGTTCCACCTTCTGTGTAAGCAGTATCTCGACCTCCTGCCAGACCTTGTCCTTTTCTATAGTGACGGTTGCAACTGAGTCATTCAGCTTTTTGTTGATCTTAATCAGAAGCAACCACTTCTCATACAGATCTTTATATGTCTGAGCCAGAGATTCCTGCACGAGTTCTTCATTATCACTGTATGAGAGGTCTTTAGCTGGGATTTCCAACTGAGATGGAACTGTTTCACCGGTGTTACTGCGTTCTCCCAGAGTTGTGACGAAAGCCACAAAGTTGGTGGTTTCACCTCCTTCTTTTTCTTCGTCTGACTCACTATCGCTGAAGCTAGCGACCATTGCCTTCTTCTTCATGAGAGTATTTGCACATTGTGACGCAATATGACCAAACCCCCTGCATTCATGGCACTGAATTTCTTCCTTTCCTTTGTCAGAGGAGTCTTGCTTCACATCGCTGGATCTCGATCTTCTGGTTTTCCAGTTTCGGAAGCTGGTTGATGAAGGCTGATTTTGTTCTGGACCATGCTTGTTGATTTTCCTTACCATTCTTCCAAAGTTCTGTGCCATCATAGCCAGTTGCTCAGTGGTACAGCCAACATCCAGTTTGTCTTCTGACATATCTGCTTTTAGGGCGATTCCCTTCACATCTCCGGTTTGGAAGTCATGATTAATCTCGTATTTTCTAAGAGACCCCATCAGCTCGTCCAGCTTTAGTTTGGTGATGTCATGCATTTCCTCAATGGCAGTGACCTTCATGGCAAATCTCGGAGGGAGTGATCTCATGACTTTACTGGCTAATCTTTCTTCATCAATGGGTTTCCCTAGTGTAGACGCCTCGTTGGACAATTCCAGAATTTTGGTGTTGTACTCAGTGATGGTTTCACTTTCCTTCATTTTCATCTCTTCAAACCTGGTTGTGACAGCCTGCATGCGTGAGTTGCGAACCTTGTCTGTGCCTTCAAAGGCTGTTTGGAGGATGTCCCATGCTTCCTTGGCCACTTCACAGTTGATGATGAGCTTCATGACGTTTTCATCTACGGCAGAAAAAATTGCGTTCATAGCCTTTGAGTTTCCCATAGATGCTTTGTCCTCCTCTTCTGTCCACAGTGCTTCTGGTTTTGGGAATGGTTCTCCAGTGAGATTGTTCATCATGGGTTCCGTCCAACCTTTCAGAACAGCCTTCCACGCTTTTTCGTCTAGAGATTTTTGAAAGGATTTCATCACGATCTTCGAGGTAGCATAGTTCGATCCTTCGAGTAGCGGGGGTCTGGTGATGCTTTGTCCTTCCTTCAGAGTCATCTTGAACAGTTCAAGATCCCACTCAGTGTGTCGAGTGTCGGCTCTGATACCAATTGAAATTATATCCCCTGTTCAAGCTTGTGTCCAGGATACAGTTGCGACAAACCTTGAACTCCTTTCACAACAGTTCAGCAGACAGTTCAAGGTACCATTGCGACAGACCTTGAACTCTTTCCACAACAGTTCAATAGACAAAGCAAATAATATGAGCACGCACAGAATGATAACCCAGTTCGGCCACGCCTACTCTGGGGGGTTTCCCACACCTGAAAAGGGACAGCAAATCTTTATTACGAGTTAGAGCTTATACGTAGACTTACACTTACACCTTGTAATTACCTAGCCTCTAACACTGCGTCTCTCAGATTTGCAACCGAGGTTTACAGCAGTTAACCTCGATCCCCTTCGTCCGAACCTGCAGTCCGAACGTTCTCGACCTTCTCTTGAAGCTCGGATGCTTTCTATCGAAAGCTTGTTCACCTTTGTTGTGTGCGGCAGTTTGATCGCTTCCAGGCAGTCTGAGTTGCACGTGATGAGACTGCTCTTGCACCGATGAGTTTCCAGTGAGGAAACACAAACGGCTGTCGCTTTCTTCTTCTCCAATCGGTAGGGTTTAGTCGTGTATATTTGATCTTTGAAAGCGATGCAGAATAAGGACGCCCTAGCAATGTATTTATGTGCTTGGACGAAACCCTAATCTGCACAAGATAATCCCATCAAATATTTAGGAAATATTCCTAGATATTTGATGTATATCTTTCACAAATCGATTGGAAGAATATATGGAGATCTCTTGCCCAAGTCAGCTACGCCGCCTTCAAATGTAGATATTCATTCGAATATCTGTTGTTCAAATAATTCGCTGGCCGACTTCAAATCGACGAGATCTTCGCTGTCCAATATCTTCCGGGAAATATCCTTGCGTCTGTTCCACGCTTTGCATGAGTCCTAGGATATGTTCGAACTCCCCCTGAACTCCTACTCGAACTGTCTAACTATGTTTTGCCAAATACATGCCACTCAAGGGAACATCAGTCTTCAACCCCCGCACCATTATTAGCCCGTACAAATGCGATAATGTCTTTAATATAATGAAGGACATAATAACCACACACAAAAGCTAGGCATTTCGATACAAGATACAATCATTGGGACATGCATGTATTTTCTCATACTTGAGGCCCATGGGACACATAACCTTCTTAGCCTCGTAAGTACGGTTAGGTAGGGTGTTCCCCTCAGGAAGCATGTCTTTCACCAGCGCCAATAATTCGGTAAAACTCTTGTTGCTCCATCCATTTTTTGCTTTGAGATTGAACAACTTCAACGTTGCCGATAGCCTTGTATATTTGGAACACTCTTCATACAATGGTAATTCGGAGTCATTCCTCAACGACTCCAAAATATGTGGTGTATCAACAAAGTCATTAGCGACGTCTTTAACCATCTCAATTAGATTATCCTCTTCCCAATCATCATTATCCTCCGGCAAGCTTTCTATGGGTGGAGGCTCAAAGTTTTGTTGTTCACCCTCCCCATGCAAATACCACACCGTATATAGTGGGTTAATCCCCTTTAACAAAAGGTGTTTATGCAACTTCTTCGGTTTGACCTTTTTGAAATTCCAACAACCCATACACGGACAAAAGACACGTTCAATGTTGTTTCTAGACGCATATGCTGATGCAAACGCACAGAAATCCATAATCCCTTTCTCGTACTCATCACTCAACCTATTACCGGACACCCACTCTCGATTCATTATAATTTCACTGCATGAAACGTGTAAATATTATTAGTTACATACTACTAATTTACACAAACAAACAATTATATTTGAGTGAATTACAAGTACTCCAACAATTAAAAAGTAGTAAATGAGTTACATAAACTTGCGATTTACCTTATAAAATAGAAGCTTGCGAAGAAAAATCTTAATGGTTGGTGTGCAACAAGTACGAACGAGAGCTATAAACAACAAAAACAAATTAGTAAACAAAGAAAAATAAATTCAAATCTACATGTTCATAGGAAAATAAAAAAGATCGATAAACATCAAATACCAGAAATTGAAGAAGCAAATAACCACCAACGGGATGAGGATGTAGATCGCAAATGTTAACCCTAAACAAAAGAACATCAATTAAATTAATATACTTAAATTCAACTAGTTATTAACTTCGTTCAACGATAAAAGAGCAACAATATGTCCAATTTTGAAAGCTATACACAATTAACACAATAGAATACCTTACTTGATATGATGTTTGGAGGATAAACAAGGTACAACTCCCACCATCTAGAAGTAATACGCCGCTCGAATCTATGTTTTCAAACAAAAATATTAGTATAGTGATGAGCCGTATTTATACGACTCATCGAGTCATTAAAACCCATCAATTCCGATACTTTTTTATGCGAACAGTTACTTTTTAGTATGGTTTTGTATTTCAGGTGTTTCGGAAGCTCTAGGAGGAAACGTGCATAAAAGACGACATTTTATGCCAAAAATATCACAATGGCAGATTGACCTTTGGAGCTTCGCCGGAGGACTGGGAATGCACCGATGATCAGAAAAATACGAGACACATGCCGTTGCGTAGGTGACTCAATTCCCTACAACTCTCTAGTTCACACCGAGAGCATCCGAGGTCGTTTTAAAGGTCAAATCGAGAGCCGAAGTCAAAACAGATGCGCAGAATGGATAAACAGTGTCCGCGGATGAACAGTGTTTTTCGGCTCGTGAATAGTAATTACGGCGTGAATAGTAATTCCGGCGTGAACAGTGATTTCGGGCCGTGAACAGTAACTTCGGGAAAAGAAAGTCCAAGTTCCAAGTCCAGCTCGTTCGGCCCAAAAACACATTGTCATATTAGGGCAACATTCAAAAGCTAGGGTTTCGGATTATTCTAGAAGATCAAAGGTGGCTTGAAGATTAAGCAAATATTATTATGGAAATATTTCCATGATTATCTTGTGCTTATTTTGGGAACTCTAGGGTTTTCTAAACTCTATATAAGGAGGAGCATACAAGGCATAATACTCACCCCTCAACGTGGAGAGCTCTTCTCTCACACGTTCCACCCTTCCTCCACCGGTTGCTCCACCTTACACGGCAGTCCCTCCTCCCATCTCGGCCAGCAACTCAGCCACGTCCAAGCCCTAATCTCGGTCATTAGTGAAGTTCTTATTTTCCTTTCATTCGTGCATTGTTTCTCCATGATCATGTGTAACTGATCCGATTATTCGGGTTAGGGTTAAATAGTTGTGACTCATGTTTTTGAGACTTGGTTCGTAATGCTATATTCTATGTTTTACTAATTCTCGTACATAAATTCCATGAAATATTGTTAGGCTAGACGTATACTTTGTCGTGAAATCTAGTTGCGCATATTTCTATATTAATCATCTATATAATACTTTGTCGTTTAGATAGGTAGTACGACTAGGGCAATTAACACCTTTGTCGGGTTAATTAAACCTAGGGGAATTAGGTCGTGGCGTAACACCTTTGTCGGGTTACTTGGGAAGTCACCTTTGTCGGGACAACCACACCTTAAAACACGAATTAGATATTTAGAAGTCTATAATAAAACAAAGTCACAATTGAATAAAACCCTAACCTGAATATCTTCTCTGAATTGATACACCTTAGCAATTTTCGTGCCTTATTACTGTTTCTTAAACTGTTGCTTTCACCCAATTGTCTTTTATTTCCTTTTCAGAACGAAGTAGTAACCATCTAGCTCCCTTGGGTTCGACCCTTGCTTACCGCTGTTCTAATCCACAGTTCGAAGTGAGGAAAATATAAATTGTTTTTGCACAGGTACGACGACAGCCTGCTCAAAATGGCGCCGTTGCCGGGGAGCTAAGCACGGTGAAATTTGTTCTTCTTTACTTTTTTCGTTTATTTTTCTGCTTATTTCGAAATTTGCTACTCGGCGTTATTTCAATTTCAACTGTTCGATTTTTAATTTTCATTCTATTCGATTTCCAATTTCTAGCTCTCAGAGGGTTCTGTCACCAAGACTTACGAGTCTAAGGATTTTGGGTTTTAAGTGGGACCGCTGTGACCCCTCCAATCTCCTGGGAACCCTTTGTTGCTAGTCTGTTCTTGCTATTTCGGTGTTTTCTATTTTGGTGCTTGTTATTCTCGTAACATGTCTCATGCAGGAAGTAGAGATGGTGGCAATCGCCGCAAAGAAGAAATCGAACAGGTCATCCGAAACTTGGAAAGGGAGTATTCGAAACTTAACGAGCAAAGCCCGCCGAGACAGAATGGAGAGAACGGGGGAGCTATCCCGGAACAACAACAACAACCTCAAAACCAACAACAAAACCAACCCCAACCGCAATATCCTCAGTACCCTCAGTACCCACCACCATATCAGCAATATCCACCACCACCATATCCACCATTGCCATACTACCCACAACATTCACCACCCTCCCTACGAGAAGTCCGAGAAAAGATCATGCACCTTGAGCAATCCCGGGATGAAACTTTGGATGAGTACTTACGGTACTTTGATTCCCTTGTGATAAGCTGCCCGCACCATGGATTCACAGACTTATATCTTCTTCAAGTGTTTCTCGCCGGGATGTTACCACATGAGTGGAGTTGGCTCACTGAGGAGGCAGGATGCTCGGTCTATGACATGACCATAAGTGCTATTTGGGAGTTGATAGACGATTTGGCCAAGAGATCTAAACCAATACAAGAGCAAACCAAATCACTAGAGGACATGGTAAGAGAGCTGGCAGCTAGCACCCAGCAGACAAGTGCATACCCAAACCAGTATATAGCCAACATCGATAAAGGCTCAGCCGAGTTAGCAGAAACAATATCCAAGTTGAGCAGAAATCAGGAGGAAGATGTCGGTACAAAAACAGGGGAGGACATGGCAGAGGATCTAATAGAGCCTATCTCGGAGCCCATAGAACCAGCAGAAGATGAGGACCAATGGTTGAAGGAAGAAGAGCTCAATTCGGACTACCCCAAATATTTGGAAGAAGACAGGCCACTAGCACCTCTAGAAGAGCCGACCGAGCCACTCGAGTCAGTCCCCATTACCGAGCTCTCCAAGATATGCACTGACCTCATTACGGATATGCCCGAGACAGAACCAGTCCTTACTATCGCAGCACCAGAGGCAGAGCAAGTCCTCACTGTCGAAGCAGTCAAAGAAAGTCTAGTGCCTGACACTCCTCTGCCAGTTCCTATACAGGTGATTGCTCCTAAGGACCACATGATCGACAAGGATAAGCTTGAAGGCAGAGTAGAAGCAAAGCATGAGCCAGAGAAGGCAACGATGGAGTACTCACTCATCACAGTTCGAGAAGAGCCGCCTGGAAAGCATGGTAGAAACATTGTTCCTCGAGCACTTATTCCTATACAATCACTCCTCTGTGCCAAGAAGAAGAAGATTGATATGGGCGCACACTTGATGTCTCTTGAAGATAAAGAACTGAACGTCCATGCTAATCGCTCATACATAAAGAAACGACCGAGGCTTGGCACGTTTGAGTGGAGACCAGGATGGAGAAGCACTAGAGCACGACTCGATGGACCAATGACTATGATAAAGGTGGCCTCGCCAGCTCAGAAGGATGTAAAGGCGAATCCGCCTGATCATTGGAAGGCAGAGCCGAGTGGACCGCTAGAGGAGCACACTGGACGAACAGAAGGACAGACAGGGAAGAAATATGACCTCACACGCCCATGGGACCCTAACTTGTGATCCCTACAGAGGTACTGTCGAGCCAACGACGTTAAACAAAGGCGCTAGCAGGGAGGCAGCCCTGCACTATCTGCATTTCATTTATTGTCACGTGTCATTTATTTTATTATGTCTTATCATCACATTGTACTTGGGAAAGGAGATGATCTTTATGCAGGGACAGAGGCGAACGTATCATGCAGGGACAGAGGCGAACGTATCAAAGATGTTAGCAACAGACTGTATCCGGCATGAGTAGTTCACACCTTGAATAAGTTGCGTCGAGAAACATGAGCGTTTACAGATTTTGTCACAAAGACTTACGAGTCTAAAGAGGTTGGGTTTTAAGTGAGACCGTTGTGACTCCTCCAACCTCCTGGGAATCTGTTATTCGTCTTAATGCCATTGACGCAGACCTTTCGGTGTGCAACAAACTCACGCTACGATGCAAGCTCCAATGGTGCTCTTCGAGGACTCACTGGAGAATTATCAGTAGTCTCTGATTGTCACGCACGCACGAGGGAAGTGCCTGTCCTTACTCTATTCTTATTTCCCTTTGTTTTATTGCATGCATTGTGTGTCTTGACTTGAGTCGTGCCGTGAGGACACGGCTCATTTCAAAAGTGTGGGGTGGGAGAGTCAGTTATGAGTCAGTTATCGAGTCAGCATGCCCACCACACAGAGTCAGCACGTTTGGAGTCATTTTTTTTAAAATTTTTGTACATGATTACTTCACTATTTCCTAGACTTGCAGTATTGGATAGTGATTTGGTGAAATAGATAGAGCCGATTACATGCATGTCTTTGGTGAAACTTGATTTGTGCGACTAACATGTGATCTTAAATCATTGCGTGCCTTTGTTAGTTGAGATAAACAGGGATGTGGAGTTGATAGCAATGCCCTAGAGAGACTTGACAGATCATTCGGAGACCGGACTCAGGATTTATGGTTATGTGGAGCTTGTGCAGGCTAGCGCTTCGAGGCAAGCATAGTACGAGTCTGCTCCGCCACTGCGGCGCACTTTGCGGTGGTTGGGACGGGAATACTTCACACCGTCCAGACTCTAGTCCAAGTAGCCGGGAAAATAGACAAGCGACCCTTGGATTGACCCGCGCAAAAGGACGATGATGAGCGAGAGCAAGTAGGTTTGAGCAAGTCACAATCCGCACTACAAAAAAAAAAGAAACCCACTACCATTGTGATAGTCCACTAGTTCACACGTTCCACATGTGAAAAGCGTCGTTGAGAATGCCCGATCATACGACGCTATAACTGACCGAAAAGCACTCCAGTACTTGAGCCCGAATCTATCACGTGCAAGAAAAAGCAGCGAGACATAACCATAGTCCAGCGAGTTCGAGTCCGAGAATGAGGGTTCATGGGTCTAAAAAGGGCTATCTCCCGATACATCCGAATTGATTTGCATCTCGGCCCAAAGGTAACACGTATCTTTAACCCATGTTTTCGCACAAAGATATTAGTAGCAAGCATGCATAACAGGCGAGATCTAGAGTAACCATTTCATGTCCATGTAGCACGTCTAGGATGACCGAAGCATTGTGGTGTTACATTAGTTCGTTCCTCTTATGACCAAGTTCTTGTTCGGGACGAACAAGTTTAAGTGTGGGGTGGTTTGATGAGCCGTATTTATACGACTCATCGAGTCATTAAAACCCATCAATTCCGATACTTTTGTATGCGAACAGTTACTTTTTAGTATGGTTTTGTATTTCAGGTGTTTCGGAAGCTCTAGGAGGAAACGTGCATAAAAGACGACATTTTATGCCAAAAATATCACAATGGCAGATTGACCTTTGGAGCTTCGCCGGAGGACTGGGAATGCACCGATGATCAGAAAAATACGAGACACATGCCGTTGCGTAGGTGACTCAATTCCCTACAACTCTCTAGTTCACACCGAGAGCATCCGAGGTCGTTTGGAAGGTCAAATCGAGAGCCGAAGTCAAAACAGATGCGCAGAATGGATAAACAGTGTCCGCGGATGAACAGTGTTTTTCGGCTCGTGAATAGTAATTACGGCGTGAATAGTAATTCCGGCGTGAACAGTGATTTCGGGCCGTGAACAGTAACTTCGGGAAAAGAAAGTCCAAGTTCCAAGTCCAGCTCGTTCGGCCCAAAAACACATTGTCATATTAGGGCAACATTCAAAAGCTAGGGTTTCGGATTATTCTAGAAGATCAAAGGTGGCTTGAAGATTAAGCAAATATTATTATGGAAATATTTCCATGATTATCTTGTGCTTATTTTGGGAACTCTAGGGTTTTCTAAACTCTATATAAGGAGGAGCATACAAGGCATAATACTCACCCCTCAACGTGGAGAGCTCTTCTCTCACACGTTCCACCCTTCCTCCACCGGTTGCTCCACCTTACACGGCAGTCCCTCCTCCCATCTCGGCCAGCAACTCAGCCACGTCCAAGCCCTAATCTCGGTCATTAGTGAAGTTCTTATTTTCCTTTCATTCGTGCATTGTTTCTCCATGATCATGTGTAACTAATCCGATTATTCGGGTTAGGGTTAAATAGTTGTGACTCATGTTTTTGAGACTTGGTTCGTAATGCTATATTCTATGTTTTACTAATTCTCGTACATAAATTCCATGAAATATTGTTAGGCTAGACGTATACTTTGTCGTGAAATCTAGTTGCGCATATTTCTATATTAATCATCTATATAATACTTTGTCGTTTAGATAGGTAGTACGACTAGGGCAATTAACACCTTTGTCGGGTTAATTAAACCTAGGGGAATTAGGTCGTGGCGTAACACCTTTGTCGGGTTACTTGGGAAGTCACCTTTGTCGGGACAACCACACCTTAAAACACGAATTAGATATTTAGAAGTCTATAATAAAACAAAGTCACAATTGAATAAAACCCTAACCTGAATATCTTCTCTGAATTGATACACCTTAGCAATTTTCGTGCCTTATTACTGTTTCTTAAACTGTTGCTTTCACCCAATTGTCTTTTATTTCCTTTTCAGAACGAAGTAGTAACCATCTAGCTCCCTTGGGTTCGACCCTTGCTTACCGCTGTTCTAATCCACAGTTCGAAGTGAGGAAAATATAAATTGTTTTTGCACAGGTACGACGACAGCCTGCTCATATAGCTAAACAAGTTTTGCATTATGCAAATGTACGGGCTGCTGCAGTCTACCTGCTTGCACATAAGTATAGCTAATTTTTACTTATGATAATAATGGCAAACGAAAAATTGCAGGACCAGATTCCTCAATCGATCAATTGACAGACTTCATTTGTGCTGCAAAAAATCTCAGCCCTAACCTGTTGATTCGGAGCCGATTGGAGGAGGAGGAGCAATGGCGAGGATGGCAACGAGCGGCGTCGAACCGAGTGGCGGCGAGGAATAATGGCGACGGAGACGAAGACGATTGGGGGCGACGGAGGCGGACTGACGATTGGAGGCGACAGAGTCGGAATGACGGACTGACGGAGACGATTGGAGGTGATGAGACGTATTTATACGACTCATTAAGTCATTAAATCCCACCATTTATGACATTTGATCATGAGAACGTTTACTTGTTAATGTCGTTTTGGATTTCAGGGCCTTTTGGCGCTTAAAGAGGAAATGAGCTTAAAATGGAATTTTAGGCCATAAAAGCATCGCAAGAAGATTTGGGGTGAAAAAGGGACCAAGGGACTTCAATCGGGTCCTAAGGACCTCATTCGGAAAACAAGGCGCAAGACCGGGCCTGGCCGAGGAAAGTGGGTCGTGCCCCAGGCGCAAGGCCGGGCGTGTCCGAGGAACCGAGGACGGGCGCTACCGGGCCAGCTGAGAATGCCCAAGCGCACGCCCGAGCACCTGTCCGAGGAATGAAGTCCCAGCCGGGCGCATGCCCGACCGCATGCCCGAGCGCACGTCCAAGCGCCCACCCGAGTATCCGAGCGTCCACCCGAGCTCCCAAGGCCGCATGGCCGAGCGCATGTCGGGGCGCATGCCCGAGCGCATGTCCGAGTCACTGCCGAGCCTCCAAGGTCCACGATCGAGTTTGTCGAGCAAACCTGCCAATTTCTCAATTCCGTCTCAAGCAAAGTCATTCAAATAGACGACAAATCGGAGGATTTCACCTTTCCAAGGAAAACGTCCGAGTGGATTGGCAGTTGGCCCAGCTTCAAGCAAGGAACCCGCGCGCTGAAAGGACCAGAACCAAAATGCTCGACCAGACGGGCGAATCTTGGAAAACTGGCTCGATCAAATTGTTTGGAATGCCCACTTATTCGGAGGATCTCAATTTTCAGGCCGAACGCTCGAGCAAAACTGCCCTTGGCCGAAGACCAAGCCATTTCGACTCAACCAAGGGCCAAAAGTGGGCCCCACTGCAGTTCTCGGCTCGTCCTTCGAGGGCTGACGTGGCATGGCGTGTGCTCACTCCAAGGCAACCTTCACCAATGCCAAGGACCCCTAGGCCAAAGAGGAAAGTCGTTTGGGCCATTGCTTGTGCCAAATCACTTATGCCACTCAAACTTGAAGATCAAGTCTCATCCAAGGGCCTAGAATCCTCCTCATTCTCTATATATAGAGGCCATTGGCCCTTGTAAATTCATTCGAAAATTACTCTCAATTCCTTAGTTGTTACTCTTGTCATTTGGCTTGAAAATTGGAAAGTTCAACATCTCTCTACTCCTTCCCTTACTTGTTACCCATTTTACCTTTTGTCCAACGCATTTTGGGTTTGAGCCTTCTTATTCAGGTTATGCCCCTTAGCTCTCATATTCATTTCATGAATATGAGTGGCTAAACTTCCATAATTCGGTTTGGGGTCCCCTTAATGTTGTAGCAAGGCTCTAAGACCTTGAATCTTCATGCTATCTTGTATTCATTTGCTAGTTGTGACAATAGATTGGGAATGAGTACCTAGGCTAATCTAATGCTTGGAATGGCAAGGGTTAGCCGTGTGGTCTCTTCACAACTATTGAGTTTGTTTTCATTGGAATGTGGAACAAACCTTGCACCTAGTTTAGCATACCTTGGAATGGGGTGTTATTCTTTAGTACACTAGTGATTTGTTCTTGGAATGGAATGAATCATGGAACAAGTGCTTGGAATGGAATGAATCATGGAACAAGTGCTTGGAATGGCCTTGTTTGGGTGATCTCTTGGAATGGAGTAACCACACCTATGGATGCAAGATAGATCATTAGAAGGTCAATGATGAGTTGAGCTATAACAAAGGCCCCTAGACCGAATTCTATTCTATCAATCACAATCCCTTTGCATTTACTTTTAATTTTACTTTACAAAACCACTTTCAAAACCCCAAAACTTGTATTTACTTTCCTTTACATTTGGTACAAAGAACAACGAGTATTTGATATACTTCCCTTGGGTTCGACCCCTACTTGCTACTTTACTAGTTTACTAGTGAGTTCAAGATAGTGGACACTACAAATTTATCTTTGATTTGCACGATCACGACTAGTGCTCATCAAATTTTGGCGCCGTTGCCGGGGAAGTAGTGAATCATTGAAAGTTGTTCTCGTTTTTACTTTTTTTGCACGTTGCGAACCATGTCTCATCATAGTGATCATTTTGATGAAGATGTGGTAAACAATGACATTGAACAAGACGATGGGATTCCTCTATTCCATGAGAACCCGGAGAACTTGTTCCGAGAGATGAGGCAAAGGCAAGCGGCCGAGAGAAACCAAGGGGTGCCCGTGGACCAAGCTCGAATGGATCCAAGGCAACCAGTTATACCTCCGCCTAGACCTCAACCTCAACCTCAACAACGCGCCCCAAGAGTACAATATGAAAACTTTGAGAATGTGTTCTTTCAAGAACCCACCATGGGGGAACTTTCGGCTCCTAACTTTAGAAACCAATCTTGGTGTATCTATGAGAGCCCGGAACTAGAGGATATATTGGTTAGCACCGGAGTTGTGCACAATTTGCCTAAGTTCTCGGGTACTCAAGGAGAGTCCGCGGTTACCCATCTCAAACGTTTTCATGGCACATGCCAAAATCTCAAGCCCCATGGAGTAGAAGTAGATGACTTCAAGTTGAAGGCATTCTACTTCTCTCTAATGGATTCGGCCATTGATTGGTTCCTCTCTTTGCCCTCGGGTAGTATTCAGTCTTGGGCCCAAATGCAATCAAAATTTTTGGCCAAGTACTACCCTATTGGCCGAGCCTCACTAGTGAGGAGGCAATTGCAAGAGTTAAAACAAGGGCCGAATGAGTCGATGTACGACTATCTTGAGAAGTTCAACCAACTGGAGGGGAGTTGTTGCAATTTAGGGCTTCCCGAGAAGCTCCTAATTGAGTACTTGTTGGATGGGTTCAAGCCTTTGGATAAAATGCTCTTGAATGCATCGGCCGGAGGATCTATGTCTACTCTTACACTAAGAGGAATAAGGGACTTAATCGGGAAGGTGGCCGAAAATGCTAGATTTGAGGAAGCTAATAGCCGTCAAGAGGAGTTCGCCCGAACTAGAAGTGTGGCTAAGGCCGAGACCCCTAATAATCAACTGTCCGAGGATGTAAAGCAAATGAAGGAAATGATGATACATTTGATGAGAAGAGAACCGGCTAAGGCCAAGGTTTGTGAGTTTTGTGGGGCTATGAACCACAAAACGGACTCTTGCCCGACTTTGCTAGAAGAGGACCATGGAGAGGTAAATGCCATGGGGGACTATCAAGGGTATCAAAACCGGGCCGGACCAAGTCGCCCTTATGGACAAGGGCCGGCCGGTGAGACTTGGCGTCATGGCATCCCAAGAGACTTGGCTCCCCAATCTCATCAATCCCATCAACAAGCCGCCCCTCAAGCCACCCACAATGTCTATAGGCCTCCCCAAAGGCAATACCAACAAGGAGGACCTACCCAAAACCGACCAGCCCCTAATCAGAATCAAAGTGGCCCAAGTTTGGGAGGGCAAAACCGGTCCTTAGAGGAAATGATGAAGGAGTTGGCCGCAACTAATATGCACATGAATGCCACCATTGAGAGACATCAAGCCATGAACCAACAAAATCATGCCGAGACCAAGGGGCAAATAGCCGAGATCCAAAAATAGTTGTCCCAACTCACCACAACCGTGTCCGAAATGAAGAAGGAGCCCGGACGACTCCCTTCACAAACCGTGCAAAACTCGAAGGCAAATGTTAGCATGATGGAGGTGATTATGATTGATGATGACAAGTTAGATGGATTGGAGGAGTTGCCCAAGCATGATGGACCCATTATAGAGCATGCCCTCACTACAAGCCACGAGGTTAGAGACCCGGGAGCTTTCACAGTCACATGTGGTATAGGAGAGGCTCAAGTTCCTCAATGCTTGATTGATCTTGGTGCTGCCGTAAATGCCATGCCATACTCCTTATACCACTCATTGGAACTTGGTCCGTTGAGCCCGCCGAAACTGATGATTGAGTTGGGGGACAAGTCATGCATTCGACCGGTTGGATTGCTTGAGGATGTGACACTCCAAGTGGGAGACCTTGCTATTCCTGCAGATTTCTACGTCTTGCAGATGGGCAATGCTAGAGACGTTGAGCCTCCTACACTTATATTGGGACGGCCATTTCTCTACGACACGAAGGCTAGGATTGACATGGGCGAGGGTTTATTGTCACTTTCGTTCGGCGGTGGAATTTCAGATTTCTACATCTATGATAATGAAAACCGTCCGGGCACAAAGAAACCGCCAGACATTGTGAACACCTCGGATTTTGGTGCCCTAGTCCCCAACCGACCAGAAGAGACCATATGCACGACTGGGGCAACGACTATGGTTAAGACTTCCTCGCCGACCTGGAGGAATGTCAAGGCAAACCCGCCCGATTATTGGATACCGGAGTCGAGTACTTCATTCCACAAGAGCTTGGGGCGGATCAAGGGAGGCGCTGAGGCGAAGTTTGACCTCACCCACCCATGGGACCCCAACGAACCTCCTTGAAAGAGGTACAGTCGAGCCAACGACGTTAAACAAAGGCGCTCGCCGGGAGGCAGTCCGGCATTTTATAGTATTTTCTTGCATTTTATTTTCCTTGCATTTTGTACTAACCCTCACCCTATTATTGTTTGGAAGAAGCATGCTTGTTTTGTAGGTCGGGTTCCCAAGTGCTACGCATTTTGCCGATTCTGCTACGCATTTTAAGTAGAACCGGGAAACCAAAGGAGACCGAGACCTTAGGCCCGAGGAACCCAGCGACGGTCCTAGACCGGGATGCACCCAAAGCCGAGGCTCGCCCAGGGAGGATGCTCTTGCTATGCACTTTACCCTCTCGGCTACGCATTTTATGCAAAGCCGAGTAGAACCTCAAGCGTCCGGACGTATCCGAGAGGAGCAGCCGAGCCCGACCTAGCCCCCTTGAGCTTCATCCGAGTCCACGCCATACCACTTCGTGGCATACGAGGGGAGTTCCATTTCACCTTACACCTTGTTCTTTCCATTAATTTTGTGCATGATTGTGTTGATTGAGTTGTGCCGTGAGGCCACGGCTCATTTCAAAAGTGTGGGGTGGGGTGTTTAGTAGTTTGTTGTGTCTCACGTCTATTTTTCTTTCACATGCATGAGTCAGCACGTTTCCATTTGAAAATTTTAAATTTTTTGAATAAAATGCGCAGTTTGGTGAATAAAATGCATAGGGATGGGGAGTTGTGCTTTCATGATGTGAAATAGATGGATCCTAGTACATGCATTACTCTTATGAAATATAAATTGTGCGACTAACATGTGATCTAACTTCTTATATGTCCTTATGAGTTGGGATAAATAGGGGATGTGGAGTTGATAGAAATGTCCTAGTGAGGCTTGACAAAGCACTCAAGGATCGGGGATTCGAGTTACATGGTTATATGAACTTGTGGAGGCTGCACTTCGAGACTCGTGGTTGTAGTTGACTCCACCATTGCAGCGTTTATGCAAGTGGTGGGACGGGAATCAAACCGTCCTATCTCTAGTCTTAGTAGTCGTGAAAATAGATGAGTGACCCTCATCTTGACTCGCACGAAATGACAAGGATGAGAAAGAGCGGGGAGGTATTTCCATATGCTTGAGGGCGATGATTGGACCTCCCAAGAATGAATGGACAAGAAAGATCACAAAAGGAGCAAAGCTCAAAAGAAAGAAAAATCATCTCATGTGAGAGCCTACCCGAAGCAAAAAGTGAAAGTTCATCAAAGTCACACAAGGGCCGAAGGCCAAAGTTCACTACAAGTATGTCCAAGAAAAGTATCAAAAGGACTCAACCCTTGAGCTTGAATTCATCACGTGCTAGAAGAAGCAACAAGTATAACCATGTAGCAAGATCCGAATCCAAGAGTGTAGATCATGGGCATAAAAAGGACTACCTCCCACTCATCCGAATTGGTTTGCATTTCGACTCAAAGGTACATGTATCAAGTTGTTTGCATGTTTTAGCAAAATGCCTTGAGTAGTAAGTGAGAATGCATGGAAAAAGGAAATCTAGACTAGCATTTATATAGTGGCCGAGAAAGACTTGTGATGTTTGCACATGTGTTTTCCTCTTGTGACTTAAGGCCTTGTTCGGGACGAACAAGTTCAAGTGTGGGGTGGTTTTATGAGACGTATTTATACGACTCATTAAGTCATTAAATCCCACCATTTACGACATTTGATCATGAGAACGTTTACTTGTTAATGTCGTTTTGGATTTCAGGGCCTTTTGGAGCTTAAAGAGGAAATGAGCTTAAATGGAATTTTAGGCCATAAAAGCATCACAAGAAGATTTGGGGTGAAAAAGGGACCAAGGGACTTCAATCGGGTCCTAAGGACCTCATTCGGAAAACAAGGCGCAAGACCGGGCCTGGCCGAGAAAAGTGGGTTGCGCCCCAGGCGCAAGGCCGGGCGTGTCCGATGAACCGAGGACGGGCGCTACCGGGCCAGCCGAGAATGCCCAAGCGCACACCCGAGCACCTGTCCGAGGAATGAAGTCCCAGCCGGGCGCATGCCCGACCGCATGCCTGAGCGCACGTCCAAGCGCCCACCCGAGTATCCGAGCGTCCACCCGAGCTCCCAAGGCCGCATGGCCGAGCGCATGTCCGGGCGCATGCCCGAGCGCATGTCCAAGTCACTGCCGAGCCTCCAAGGTCCACGATCGAGTTTTTCGAGCAAACCTGCCAATTTCTCAATTCCGTCTCGAGCAAAGTCATTCAAATAGACGACAAATCGGAGGATTTCACCTTTCCAAGGAAAACGCCCGAGCGGATTTGCAGTTGGCCCAGCTTCAAGCAAGGAACCCGCGCGCTGAAAGAACCAGAACCAAAATGCTCGACCAGACGGGCGAATCTTGGAAAAGTGGCTCGATCAAATTGTTTGGAATGCCCACTTATTTGAAGGATCTCAATTTTCAGGCCGAACGCTCGAGCAAAACTGCCCTTGGCCGAAGACCAAGCCATTTCGACTCAACCAAGGGCCATAAGCGGGCCCCACTGCAGTTCTCAGCTCGTCCTTCGAGGGCTGACGTGGCCTGGCATGTGCTCACTCCAAGGCAACCTTCACCAATGCCAAGGACCCCTAGGCCAAAGAGGAAAGTCGGTTGGGCCATTGCTTGTGCCAAATCACTTATGCCACTCAAACTTGAAGATCAAGTCTCATCCAAGGGCCTAGAATCCTCCTCATTCTCTATATATAGAGGCCATTGGCCCTTGTAAATTCATTCGAAAATTACTCTCAATTCCATAGTTGTTAGTCTTGTCATTTGTCTTGAAAATTGGAAAGTTCAACATCTCTCTACTCCTTCCCTTACTTGTTACGCATTTTACCTTTTGTCCTACGCATTTTGGGTTTGAGCCTTCATATTCCGGTTATGCCCCTTAGCTCTCATATTCATTTCATGAATATGAGTGGCTAAACTTCCATAATTCGGTTTGGGGTCCCCTTAATGTTGTAGCAAGGCTCTAAGACCTTGAATCTTCATGCTATCTTGTATTCATTTGCTAGTTGTGACAATAGATTGGGAATGAGTACCTAGGCTAATCTAATGCTTGGAATGGAAAGGGTTAGCCGTGTGGTCTCTTCACAACTATTGAGTTTGTTTTCATTGGAATGTGGAACAAACCTTGCACCTAGTTTAGCATACCTTGGAATGGGGTGTTATTCTTTAGTACACTAGTGATTTGTTCTTGGAATGGAATGAATCATGGAACAAGTGCTTGGAATGGCCTTGTTTGGGTGATCTCTTGGAATGGAGTAACCACACCTATGGATGCAAGATAGATCATTAGAAGGTCAATGATGAGTTGAGCTATAACAAAGGCCCCTAGACCGAATTCTATTCTATCAATCACAATCCCTTTGCATTTACTTTTAATTTTACTTTACAAAACCACTTTCAAAACCCCAAAACTTGTATTTACTTTCCTTTACATTTGGTACAAAGAACAACGAGTAATTGATATACTTCCCTTGGGTTCGACCCCTACTTGCTACTTTACTAGTTTACTAGTGAGTTCAAGATAGTGGACACTACAAATTTATCTTTGATTTGCACGATCACGACTAGTGCTCATCAGGAGGCAGTGAGACGGAGGCGTCGGAGGCAGTGAGACGGAGAGACTGAGAGCGTCAGAGGCAATCGATAAGCGGACTGACGAATTTCAAAATAAAACCTAAGTCTTTTATTGCACAATATGCATCGGTTTTATATAAACCGTTGCATAAAGGTTACAATATGCATCGGTTCCTCTAAAACTGTTGCATAATGGTAACTATTATGCAATGGTTTTAACTGAACCAATGCATATCGGAACCTTTATGCAACGGTTTTTAAAAACCGTTGCATAAACTAACAATATGCATCGGTTCAATTAAAACCGTTGCATAAGGGTTACTTTATGCAACGGTTTTCTTATAAACCGATGCATAAAGATGAACCGATGCCTATTGTCTTTTTTGAACCGATGCATAATGCTAGTTCTGTAGTAGTGAAGGAAGTAGGGATAAGGTTAGCTCACAATACATGTTTTGTCATGTTATTGAAAGTGGCCCCAAGACATTTGATGAAGCTATGAAATCTCAAGATGTATCATTTTGGAAATAGGCCATAAAAGATGAAATGGACTCTATAATGCGAAACAATATTTGGATTTTGGTAGATTTACCACCGGGTCATAAACATTTGGGAAATAAGTGGATTTTCCGAAAGAGATGAAGGTAGATGGTACCATTGATAAATTTAAAGCAAGGTTGGTAATCCAAGGCTTTAGATAGAAATATGGTATGGACTACTTTGACACTTATGCACCGGTTGCAAGAATTTCAACAATTAGATTGTTGATAGCTTTAGCATATATTCATAAGTTGCTAGTACATCAAATGGATGTAAAGACTGCTTTCCTCAACGAAAATTTGGAGGAAGAGATTTACATGAAACAACTGGAAGGTTTCGTTATGCCTGGGCAAGAGCATAATGTATGCAAACTTGTTAAGTCACTATATGGGCTTAAACAAGCACCTATGCAACGGCATCTAAAATTTGATGAGGTGGTGTTTTGTGATGGATTTATCTTAAACCAATCGGATAAGTGTGTATATAGCAAGTTTGACATCTCTGGGAATGGAGTTATCATTTGTCTATATGTAGATGATATGTTGATTTTTGGCACTAACCTAGTGTGCAAAAATCAAACAAAGGAATTTTTATCATCTAAATTTTCCATGAAGGACATGGGGGAGGCGGAAATTATTCTTGGTATAAGAATAAAACGAGTAGATGGAGGTCTAGCTTTGACACAATCTCATTACATTGAGAAAGTGTTAAAGAAGTTCAATTATTTTGATTGCCATCCGGTGAGTACTCCTTATGACTCCTCTACTCACTTATTTCCTAATACGGGAAAGCTAAAGTCCCAACTTGTGTATTCTAAAGTCATAGGTAGTTTGATGTATGCCATGACTAATACAAGGCCTGATATCGCATTTGCGGTGGGTAAGCTTAGTCGATATACTAGTTACCCTAGTATGCAACATTGGCAACCAATTCATATGGTACTTAGGTACCTTAAGGGGGCAATGAATTTTGGTCTTGTATACTCAGATTTTTCCTTCGGTCATAGAAGGATTTTCGGATGCAATTTGGATCTCAAATGAGGAAGATCATTCTTTCACAAGTGGATGGGTATTTCTACTTGGAGGAGATGTCATTTCATTGGCATCTAAGAAACAAACCTGCATCACTAGTTCTACGATGGAATCTGAGTTTGTTGCTTTGGCCGCCGCTTCAAAGGAAGCAGAATGGTTAAAGAACATGATATATATGAAATTCCATTGTGGGAAAGACCGATATCACCAATATCGATTCATTGTGATAGCACTGCAACATTGGCTAAAGCATATAGACATGTATACAATGGGAAGTCTAAACACTTAGGTGTTAGACATAGTGCAGTAAGAGAGCTCATTACGCACGGGGTGATATTAGTAGATTTTGTTACGTCACAACAAAATTTAGTCGATCACTTGACGAAGGGATTAGTTAGAGACTTAGTCTATAAGTTGGTAAAGGGGATGGGACTAAAACTCATATAATCATCTAGTCATGGGACACCCAATGCACATCTAACTAGTGTTAGAGCTGAATTCAATGTGGAAGCCCATTCCTAGAAGATTGATGAACACAACTAATCATCCCCAAGCAAGTGTTCATGACCTAAAAGTAATATGTTGAAGAGGGACTCTTCTTAATAGATTCTTTGACAAAGTGTTGATTGTAGGAGCACAATCAGGTGGTGTTATCCTTAAGGAATCTACCTATATGAACGTGAAGTTTATGGTCGCTTCATGATATTTCGGGTTGAATCTCAATACGTTCACGAAGGGATTAGGACTCAAGGGCCATTAAGAGTCAAGTTAAACTTAGAGTTTGTGAAGTAACTCATGTGTGTGTCATCTTGAGGTACCCAAATGGATTGATTGGTTCAAACGCTACGAGCACCATGATTTCTGAGTATTTTGAATGTGTAACTACACTAAGCGGAAATTAAATTGTTGCGACATTTTTGTTTATGCCTGTTTTACATAAAAACAAAGGTATTTGGAAAACAAAGGAAACCCTAAAATGGTCGCATCTGTTCTTCATCCCGGTTGATTTCCTATAAATTGGAGGTCGTGGTTGTTGGGAAAGACATCAGAAAAAGTGCTCTAACACCTAGAGAATCATTCCTTGGATTCTATACCTCTCTTTATTTCCAAATCCTCGAACCTGTGTTTTAATTTCTACATCTTTAGTCGAGAGTAGAAATTGTCAATTTGATTATCCTCGTACGGATTTCATGTAACCCTCGACTAATCTATAGGGTCAAAATATCAAATTCGTAAAGCGATTACGCGATCAAATTTGATATCTAGACTTTCACTGATTCTTCAAAGAACCACAACATCAGAAGAAGAAAAAGAAGCTATATGTTCTCAGTCTATTTCCTACACCACTGCTTGCTGATTGAAGACTACCCCCAACACCATAATCACACAACATGTTGTCGAAATTGCACTAAATCAAAGACGGAAAATGAAACAGAAATTTTGAAGAAAATGAGTTTGTTGTATTTCTTCTGGTGCAAAAGTCTGTTATAACAAACTTTCGACTTTTCACAAGTTACAAGCTAATTCTTCATGTTCAACCCTATTACAATCATTCGAATTACAAGATGATGTTCCCATGATTGGCATGGATTTGGCAAAACGCCTTTAGAGAGTTCGAGCATGAGTTCAACAAGAGTTCAATCGATGCATGGAACTGAAGTACAGCGTGGAACAGACGCTGGGACGTTTCATAATCTAGACGCTGGTAAAAGATCAAAGATCCGATCAGTTGGAGTCGGCTAACGAACTGAGAAGATTAAGTATTCGAAAAGATATCTCCACATCCGTTTGAAGTCGGTTTAGAAGACTTGGAAAGGAAGATATCACACAGATCTTCCTAAAGATTGGAGAAAATATATCAAGCAAATATTTAGGAATATTTGATAGATTATCTGGAACCGATTTGGACTCCACCGAAGCATATAAATAGAAGGCTAGGGCGCCCAAGATCACCATCGCTTTTCTAAGAGAAATACACACGAGAGCATTCGTGAGATTGGAGAGAAGAAGAGCGACGGCCGTCTGAGTTTTCCCCACTGGAAAATCAACGACGCTGAAGCAGTCTGTTCAGTGTGCTGATTAGGCTGTTCTTGCTGAACAACCCGCTGAACACTCAAGGTGACCAACACACGCTTTCGGGAGAGGTTCGAACTAGTTTGGGAGGGATTCTCAAACCCAAGGGATCGAGGGGGAGCCGAGATCGCAAATCCAAGTGTAGAAGTGATAGACGCTAGGCGTTCACTTTCGGGAGATTGTAAGACCCTTTGTAGCTCTATACTTTCAATAAAGATTTGCATCCCTTTAGGGCATGGGAAGCCCCCCAGAGTAGGCTGTTGCCGAACTGGGAATTACATTGTGTATCTCTACGCATCCTGTCTTAGTTACTGTTCGAGCAGTGTTCCAATAACTGATTGAACACTACCTCGGAGCTACCCTTGAACAGACAACAGTATTTCACAAGAGATACCCCTCGGGACATCTAAATGACACTAAGCATCCCTAAATTGACATGGAGCTTGCCCTAACTCTTCTCACTTCGACATTGCTCCAGCTCCGAGGTCTTCATTCTCAGCACTAATTGTGCTGGATAAGTCTGTTTAGAATTAGACTTGGATTTGGAGATTTTGTGCCTTGAACCTATTTGGGTGAAATTTAAATATACAATGAATAAATAAAAAATTACTACGTGCCACAATTCACATTATGTGTTGAACTACGGCCAAATGCTAATACAATGTTTGAATGAAGCTCATCTCACGCAGTTTGCAACCATCAGGGAATAGTTTTCCTAATATGGTGGGCTTTAGATTCTTACAAACAGCAATAGCTGGTCCTTCAAGGCCGCTATACTTGAGATCTATGTCCCCGACTTCCACGTTCTGACACGGAATTCCTTTGCTGCAAATAAGCTTCACCGCTTCTCGTGTCGCAGTAGTGCCTCTAATGTTTTTAAAGCTCACTTTGCTTATCCTCACCTTTGACGGAACCTGCATAAAATTCATTGAAAGAAATCATTCAAGCTATCGAAACAACTTCAGCGATCAAATAATGAAATGTCGTGGATACAATATAATTAGAGAGAGGAGTGTACGTACTCCTAGTGTGCATTGGTTCCATGGGCAAAATTCTTGATCAATGAGCACAGGGTTGCTGACATTATTCAATATGATATCCTCAAAGTGCATGTCTGATGCCGTCCCAGGCTCCGACGCGGGCCACGTCTTGATCCTCATGCCGTTCTGGGTGTTAGAGAGAGTGCAATTCTTAACTGTAATCCCTATAACATCCTCTTCGTTTTTGTACTTTCCCAAACTGCCAACACTGATGCCATGACCTGGTCCGCATGTAACTTTTTCAATATACACATTGGCTGCCGTCACCAATAGATATGCAGTCGTCTCCTGTTTGGATGGTTGTGTCTGATATGTTGATTCTCGTTGACCTACCGATGTGAATCCCATCCGTGTTAAGGCTTTCTTCTGGGGCTGATACCTTGAAATTTTGGAATGTGAAATTCTTGCATCCCAAGACATTGACGTGAAAATTCTTGCCGTCTTTGGTCGTTACATCTTTGATAGTTGAGTTCGTCAAAAAATTAACCTTATGTTCTACATTCACACAAATCAAAAGCCGAAAAATCAACCAAAATGTGACAGAATGATTTAATCCTGACCAAATGGGAAGGAATTTTGTCACTGTTTTTGTCGCAAACTTACCATTGGGAGGCCAGAGCATTTGCTGTTATTGTTGCAATCATTTTTTTGCCAAGCAATATGTCCTTGACCATCAATGACACCATTACCTGACATTGTGAAATGATCGATCTTTTCCGAAAACTAACCAACCATCAGCTCCTTTAAATGCTTCAAGGTCGCTTGGTGACTGCAATGTGCCTTCAACATTGAGCTCAATCGGTGCCTTACAAGGGCCATCAAGTTTTATTATCCCGAGAGTAAATGTCCCTTTACGCACCACTACTTTGGCAGGAGTCGTTGACGCACAGGCCTCTCTTTCCAAGCACTCACCTGCAAAGCAAATCAATTTTCTCTATAAGCCAAACAATGACTACACACTTCAACTCATTTCTATTGAACAAATGAAGCATGTTTTCCTTGATTTCTCACCGCAGTTGCATCTGCATTCAGCTTTGCACCGTACTTGGTGATATGAAAAATCCCATCTTGGGCTCTAGTCGGTAATATGGTGCATGCTACAAGTAAAAACACAGTGATGGAAATATTGAGGTCAAACTTGCAGGCCATTTTTGCGTTTCATGTGATTCTAAGTTGATTTGAGTTTTGAAGGGGGCTTGGTATATTTATAGGATTATGAATGAACATTAACGACAAAACTTGTATCTGGCTGGTGAAAGACATGATTCAACGCCTTTTTGCACCTCAAATATTGTGACATGATGCAAGTTTTGTTTCCTTAAATCAATGTGCCCCTCAAATTTTGTGAAGGTCTACAACATCTTTATACATCAACATTGCAAATTAATCAGGTAATGAATCCTAAATTTTTTTAGAGTCCCTTACCCTGCAGGGCACTCAAATGAATTCCTCACCATTTGGTGGATCCATGAATTTTATTATACAGCTTAAGCTCAAATGATAAGGCTGAAAAAAAAATTCACAAAAAATATGCAATACTTATTTTAGAAAAATTTTCCAATTAAAGCAAAATTCGAATTTGCTTTCCAATTGTACACACTCGTCAAATTTAATTTCCAAAATACACACCATCCTTTAGGTGTCGTTGCTAAGGTCGTCTAACACATTAAGCGCCGTTAGCAACATCGCCTAATACCCAGTGTCCTGTTTATCTCGATAACATGTTGAGTCTAGCGTACGTGTCAACTTTCACTTAGGCGCTTCTGAGGACAGTGCTCAAAAAATCAGCACAAACTTTAGGGACTGTGAATAATAGCGCCTAACCCCTAAAGCCCATGAAGCTATTATTTTCAGCCACCTGCTTCATGAAGCTATTCACTCTCTCTCATTCGTATCTCGCAGTCCACGCTTCTGCTGCTTGTTGTTGTTCGGCCTATCATCTACTCATTCTTCATTGGCTCGTATAGTCACTCAGACTCTGATTCTCACTCAGTCACTCAGCGCTTTGATTGCTACTGTTTCAGAGCTGGAAGAGAATGTGTGCTGGAAACGCTGTGAGTGTTTGAATAAAATCCATATACCCAAAGATCGTGAAACCCAATTTCCTGTTAATCAAACACACAGAAAGTACAGAAGATGACAAACCTCGTCGATGACTCTGAACTCTTCAGGTTATCACCGGCAGTGGATCTTCCAGCCTTTCCGCACAATCCTTTACTAGTAAGATTTCGAGAGAAGAATGATAATGAAGTTAAGTGCATAAGACCGGGGACCACTACCTATATATAGCGTTGTACATAACTACTATATTTCCGATAATTACAAATCCTTCCCCTCAAAAGAAGTGTAATTATCAAACTGGTATCTACACATATTATAATTCCATGATCATAACTTTATTTATACTCTAAAGTCACTTGTATACTAGATCACTTTAATGTATGACTTATCAATTATGATAGCATACACATCATATTATATTTGCATTATGACCCAATATTAGATTATATAAAATAATCTAACAATCTCCCACTGGATCATACATGTCAATTCAATTAGATGTGTAACCTTATGAGCTCAAAATTTGCTATCATATAGAGTATACCCAAAACAATCTCGTCCATCAACGATACTAACATAGGATCAAGCCAGCACTCGTAGCATTAATCGTTACGGGACCGAACTTGTCACGTATATTAGTACAACCAAATGACACAGATCAATCATGGATGTGTACCAAGGAAACTACATGAACTGTGATCTACACATGTTTGTTTCCAATTGGTCATCTTTACTTTACGGAGATCAATCCTTAAACCAAAATACAACAGAGTGCAATGTACACTTTATTTCTGCAGAACTTAAATGTATAGGATCCATATACAACATAGAGCGGCAAAACATAATCACAACACAAACTCCCACTAAATCCGGATATTCTCAAATTTGATTACACCCATATAAGTAGTACGCTAGAGAATGACCTTGGGTGCTAATCATGGAGTTTTGTCTCAAACTACTCTATGTAAATATGACCACTCTATACTTTGTTGGATTATACTGCCTCCTCATTGTCACAATATCCTTAATGGTCTTTCAATACCTTCTACAAGTGCAGTCTTGTGACAAAATTTTGTAGTCATATTCCCTAATTAGATGCCTCACAACATGACGTGGATCTCTCACCAAATAGGCATCCTCTGAAATCGCAATCGTAATACATAATGATCTCCTACCGATTCGATTTTCTGTATGTGAGCATGTAGTCTCAAGTTCTCTTTAAGAACCCAACAATTTTCTTGATTTCTACCCAATGATCCATCCATGGGTTGCTTATATGTCTGCCAGACATACCAACAATGTACGCAACAACCAAATTTGTACATACCTTAGTATATAAAAAATCTCTATATAGCCGAAGCGTAAGAGATTTTTCTACATTCCTGAATTTCTAGAGTATTTTCAAGGTATTAACTGAGACTGAATTGTCTCCTTTAGTGATCGGGGGTGTGAGAACTTAAACCTTACTCCCACTGAACTTGTGATATACACATTCATCCATCAAGATTGTCTTAAAATCATACAAGACTATCACTTGATGTAACTTAAAGTACCACCGACGAGAATCTTCCATAAATCTATTATGGGATTCCTTATTTATACATTTTAAGAGGTTGTTGAGTTTGTACTTCATAAATAGTGTTCTGATTCTCCATCTGGGTAGAACAATATTTCTAACATGAATTCTCCCTCAAACTCAATATCCTCAAAAATATTTTCTCGTCCAAAAAATTAACTTAACGATGGGATCGTCCAACTTAGTTGGTATCTTATTAAGGATATAAGCTGCTCTCTTTAGTGCTTCACCGAGAGTCCTTCTGGTAAGTTGGAATGACTAATCATAGTCCTTACCATGTTCTTAAGAGTTTTAATTTTACACTCTTCTAGGTGTCTAGCAAATAGTCACAGAACGTTGTTCACCTGATTGGTCACATCTATTGTGATTTCACCACCACAATGAGATACAACACCCTTTACTCTTTAGTTGAGTCGTCTCTCAACTTCGGCCTTAAATTATTTGAACACGTTCACTGACTCAAGCCTCATGTCTCATGTAGGGATTTGATTCATGATGGAACAAAATTCCAACATATGTAGATTATTATATACATAATGCATATCTGTCCCAAAGAAAATAGAGTTTAATAGATAAAGTAAATTTACTATTACCAAATGGACAAGAATAACCTAATTTGCTCAATATGGAAATATAAATTAAGTTTCGCATGATCGACGATAAACGAATGTCCATTAAATCCAAAAAAAATGACCTAATGCTAATAATCTGAAATTCATCATTGCCTCCTCTACCGCATGACCTATTCCCAAATAGATGCATCTTTCAGCGTCAACAGGTCATCGGCAGCTCAGACAATCCCCTTTTAACTCGCCAAGCAATATACTTAGCCCACTTGGGACATTTCTTCTTCACGTGTCCAGTTTCCTCAAAGAAATGACATGTAATATGACTATTGAAAATTGGAGCATTAGAATTAGCAGCTTCATCGTGCTTCAACATCTCCTCTTCTTCCACACAAAACGAAATGAGCTCATTAAGAGTCCACTTCTCCCTCTAACAGTTATAGGAAATCCTTAACTGACAGTACTCTGAAGGAAGAGAGATTAACACCAAATGTACGAGTAGGTTCTCAGATAACTCGAGCTTTAAGGCCTTTAGTTTTGAAGCAAGTTGAGACATTTCCATAATATGCTCCCTGACATTACCCTTGCAGGAGTACTTCATTGAAATCAAGTTTGCTAAAAGCTCACTTGTTTTTGCCTTATCGTTTTCAACAAAATGCTTTTCAAATTCCGCAAGGTAATCTTTGGCACTGGAAATCTCATCAGGCACTATACCCCTGAAAACCGCTGGAATGCCGCGATAAATTATCATCAAACTCAGCCTGTTCGAATGCTCTGACGTTCCCTTATAGACCTGAACAGATTCACTGCTAGTACCAGTGATAGCATCCGGCTTAGGCTCCCTTAATGCCAAGTCAAGATCCATGCAGCCTAAGAGAATCGTAATATTCTCTTTCCAGTCCTTAAAGTTTGTCCCATTTAGCATGAGAATATTATTAAGGTTGGCAGCAACTGAAGTGGCAGACATGTAAGCTGGAAGAGAACAAGACATAAGTCATCTTTTCATGCTCACATAATGGATAAATAAATATGACATATCAAGATACTCAGTACAAAATTAATAGCAAATCTTAGGATAGCTAACTGTAAGTGGTACTCTTGTTGCAGTAATCAAACATTGATGATAAGCGGTGTCAAATAAATAGCCATCTTTTGATGTACTAATTATTCACACAAAGTTCATCCTGACAATTATCACAGATATGTATGTAATTACATTAGATAATAATTTTCCTTGGGGCCAATTAATTATCCATTTAAATTAAATACATAATCTTATCCAACACCCGTCATGTATTAACTTACACATAAGAGGTCACTTTTGTGATAATTATGCTTTAATTAATACACTCTAAGTGTGGCCCATAAATTGAACCATATGTCATATATGTATGTACATTTAATTTTTCAGTAATACACCCCACATTTAATTAAATCAAACCACATTTAATTAATTAAGTGTAACTGAAACCAAAAATTGATTTGAACCGCATAACTGAACCACTTCAAATCACTTTAATTGAATCAGATTCAATTGGACTAAATTACAAAACTGGACCACATTGAACCAAATTCCTTTATGAACCAAAATAAATCAATTATAAATGAACCAGAATTATTTGATTCCCATTGAACCATAACCGGTTCAATTCTTTAACTCAACACTTATAATTTTATGATATATGAAAAAATAAAACTCCAAAATACATTAAAAAAACATCCAGCCCATTAAAGCCCATGTGGCCCAACATTATGTAGGGTTTCGTGATATATATAAAAACATCAACAACAAAAAAACCTAACATGCCTGCCGTCTCATTGATTAATTAATATATAATTAATCAAAAAAAGTGAAACGCATTAGTGCTCCATTAACGCATTGATTCTCCATCAAATTGCAATAACGCATCTGACAGAAACGCATCGATCCAGAGCCATTAACGCAGCAGTAAGGCAATCCGAATTCTTCACCAATTCGATTCAACTTCTTCTGGCAGTACGAAGTAGACGGACGCCGTTACAACGTTGATAGTGACACAAGAAATCAATTGAACTCAAGTTTCATCGCAACATATAAGCCGAGTTCAGAGGGTGATCGAACGGATCAATGCGCACCCATCGCGAGCGAAGCTGCGAGAAGGAGCATCGCAGTGTTGAATATATTTGTTAATCCATGAAGAAGACAAGTGTCCCGGCGGCTTTGGCCATGAAGAAGACAAGTGTCCCGGCGCCTTTTGGGCAAACTTGCCCTCCACACAAACTTGCTCCCCACTCCACTCCATGAAACTTGCTCTCCACTCCTCCCTTGGATCAAAGCTATCTCATCCCTCCATTTCCTCCTCCTTTGGCTATAAATAGAAGCCATCCCTTGTCTTTGTAAATCATCCCAAAAGTTCCATCTTCTCTCATCAAGTATTCTAGTGTTTACTATATTTTGAGTGTTGTAAGTTATTTCCTAGCTTATTTGTACGAGTGTGTTTCGTTGAGTACAATAAATCAGTTGTTATCTTCCTTTACAGTCCACCAAAATTAGTGAGAATTGTGTGCCACTATATTGTGATCCTGGGAGGATTAGTTATTAATCCTACATTTGGCCTCAGAGCGAGTGTTGCATACAAAATATCATGAGCGATATTTTAGTATTGTGGTTCAATTATGTCGAACACAATTCCACTTCAGATACCGAAATTCAACGGGCGGAATTTCAAAAATTGGTCTATCCAATTGAAGGCATTTTTCCGGTCCCAAGATTTATGGAGTTTGGTCGAGACGGGCTACAGCGAAGTAGTCGGAGAGGCTTTTGACAAGCTTGAAAAGGAAGATAGAGATTTATTGGCGGACACTCGTAAGAAAGATCAGAAAGCATTATTTGCGATCTTTCAAGCTATGGAGGAACCGATATTTGAAAAAATATCAGAACCGGAGACATCCCACAAGGCATGGACCATTCTGGAGAACGCTTACAAAGGAGATGAAAGAGTCATGCGGATGCGTCTACAGACACTGCGAGGAGATTTCGAGTCACTGCGAATGACTGACTCGGAAAGCGTGTCGGCATACTGTGAATGGCTTCAAGCGGTTGTTAACAATTTGAGAGTTAATGGGGAAGCGCTGGAGGAACAACGAATCGTCGAAAAGGTATTACGCTCGTTACCCGTTAAATTTGAACATGTCGTAGCAGCTATTGAAGAAGGAAACGACACATCAAAGATGTCGATTGATCGACTCATGAGTTCGCTGGGTTCACATGAGCAACGGATAAACCAGAAGGCGAACGGCTCTAGCCAGGAGCAGGCTTTGCAAAGCCGAGTCGAAGTACGAACTCGCGGAAGTTACCGTGGAGGTCGAGGACGTGGACAAGGCCGAGGAGGAGGCCGAAATTATAACGGTGGACGAGACCAAGCCAGTAGCAGCAATAATCAGCAAGCTCGAGGTGGTCATACTGGAGGGCGTGACAAGTCCAAAGTCCAGTGTTACAAGTGTCAAAAGTTCGGACACTACAAGTCCGAATGCCGAGCGAATGAGCGAGTGGAGCAAGCTTATGCTTCCGAAGCGCATGGAAACATGGTTCTAGCATGCAAGACGAAGGAGACCTGTGAAGGCTACACAGACGTGTGGTACCTTGACTCCGGATGCAGCAACCATATGAGCGGGAGAAAGGAGTTATTCTCTCGCTTAGACGAATCCGCTCGTGCTGAAGTCAGTTTTGGAAACAAGTCGCAAATCCAAGTCATGGGCAAAGGCGACATCCAAATTCAGACAAATGACGGTACATACGTAACTATTACTAATGTGTTTTATGTACCCGGGTTATGTTGGAATCTACTTAGCTTGGGGCAACTATCGGAGAGAGGTCATTCCATCTCTATTCGAGATGGTGTTTGCACAGTTGAAGGTAAAGACCGGAGGATCGTTGCAAAGGTCCCAATGACAAAGAATCGAATGTTCCCGTGGATTCTTAAGAAGGGAGTGGAAGTGAACTTCCAGACGATGGTGAGAGACAGCAGTTGGCTGTGGCATCTCAGATTTGGCCATTTAAATTTCAACGGACTGAAATTATTGGCGACAAAGAAAATGGTGACAGGACTACCGGCGATTCAGATTCCTAGTCAACCATGTGAGGCGTGCTTGCGAGGGAAGCAGCACAGAGAGCCATTTCCAGTAGGAAAGGCGAGACGAGCGAACCAACCATTGGAGATGGTTCACACGGATCTATGTGGTCCAGTGGAGGTAGAATCTCTTGGCGGAAAGCGATACATGATGGAACTTGTTGATGATTTTTCAAGAAAGACTTGGGTCTATTTCTTGAGAGAAAAGTCGGAGGCTTTCCGGACGTTCAAGGAATTCAAGACCTTTGTTGAAAAACAAAGTGGTTACACCTTGAAGACGCTGAGATCAGATAGAGGAGGAGAATTCACTTCAAAGGAGTTCTCAAGCTATTGCAGAGCCGAAGGAATCAGACGGCAGTTGACTGCAAGCTACACACCTCAGCAGAACGACATTGCTGAGAGGAAGAATCGCACAATCTTTGAGATGGCTAGAAGCATGTTAAAGGCCAAGGAGCTACCGAAGCCTTATTGGGTAGAAGCGGTATCTTGTGCAGTATTCTTACTGAACCGATGTCCTACGAAGGCAGTTCAAGAAAAGACTCCAGATGAAGCTTGGAGTGGTGTGAAACCAGATGTATCTTGTCTACGAGTATTTGGGTGTATTGCATATCCCCATATACCAGATCAGCGATGAAGGAAGCTGGACGACAAGAGTAGGCGATGCATCTTCATCGGGTACAGTGCTGATACAAAGGGTTATAAGTGTTATGATCCTGACACGGGAGAGTTGATTGTCAGCCAAGATGTACAGTTTGCCGAAGATGAGGCCTGGGATTGGTCTCAAACGGATGCTAGAGAACCTCGTGTCGATATTGAGGAGGAGCCTACAGAAGATAGGCGTGCGCCAGTTGTTGATTCACCTGAGAAAACAACTGAGTCAAAATCTAGCAGTTTACCACCACGACAGAGAAGACCACCAGCTCGATATCATGACTATGTGGTCTACCGAGATGATGAGCCAGACACACCAGATGAAACCATGATGAACTTTTGTCTATTTGCAGATTGTGATCCTGTAACGTTCGAGGAAGCAGCAAAAGACAAAGGGTGGATACAAGCTATGGATGCGGAGATAGCTTCCATTGAGAAGAATGATACTTGGGAGCTGACGACTTTACCAGTTGGTAAGAAGTCGATTGGAGTGAAATGGGTGTACAAGACGAAGTGCAGACCCGACGGTCAGGTGGACTGGTTGAAGGCAAGGCTAGTGGTGAAGGGATATAGGCAGAAGCCTGGTATCGATTACTTCGAGGTATTTGCACCAGTTGCTAGAATGGATACCATTCGAATGATTATAGCACTTGCATCACAAAATAGGTGGAAGATACACCAGATGGACGTGAAGTCAGCATTCTTAAACGGAGTTCTAGAAGAGGAGGTGTATGTTGATCAGCCACCAGGCTATGTGCAGAGAAGGAAAGAGAATAATGTCTACAAGCTGAAGAAAGCACTATACGGACTGAAGCAGGCCCCGCGAGCATGGTACGCGAGGATTGATACGTATATGCTAGAGAACGAATTTCAGAAGTGTCCTTACGAGCACACACTCTACATCAAGATGAGTGCTGAAGGACAGATGCTGATAGTATGCTTGTATGTGGATGACTTGATATTCACAGGAAGTTTGGAGGAGATGTTCATCGAGTTCAGAGAAGCGATGACTCGTCAGTTTGAGATGACTGACATGGGACTGATGTCTTATTTTTTAGGCATCGAGGTTGAGTAGGCGGACAGTGGAATCTTCATTTCACAGAAGAAGTACGCCAAGGATATTTTGAAGAGGTTTAAGTTCGAGGGAATGAAGGCGGTCAGAACACCAGTTGCAGAGAGGATGGAGATGATGAAAGAAGGTACTGGAGAGCTTGTGAATCCCACATACTTCAAGAGTATAGTTGGAAGTCTACGATACTTGACTTCAACTAGGCCAGATATAGTGTACGGAGTTGGACTTATTAGTCGGTTTATGGAGAAACCGTAGCAGTCGCACTTGCTAGCAGCAAAGCGTATACTCCGATATATCAGTGGTACTAGTGATTATAGGGTTATGTATTCTCACATAGAAGAATTTTGTCTGACAGGATATACAGACAGTGATTGGGCCGGTGATGTGGAAACTCGGAAGAGTACATCAGGTTATGCTTTCTATCTAGGAGATGGAGTGGTTTCATGGTCGTCAAAGAAGCAACAGGTTGTTGCTCTTTCTACAGCTGAAGCGGAGTACATCGCAGTAACTACCACAGCTTGTCAAGCAGTCTGGCTTCGACGGATATTGGAAGACCTGAAACATAAGCAAGAGGGCCCCACGAAGATAATGTGTGACAACAAGTCGGCTATAGCATTAGCCACGAACCCAGTATTTCATGGCAGGAGCAAGCATATTGGAATCAGGTATCACTACATTCGAGAGTTGGTCAAAGATGGTGAGATTGAGTTAGAGTTCTGCAAGACTGATGAACAAGTTGCAGACATCTTTACCAAAGGTCTCACTTGCTTGGAGTTGCAAGATCATGGATCAAGGAGGAGTGTTGAATATATTTGTTAATCCATGAAGAAGACAAGTGTCCCGGCGGCTTTGGCCATGAAGAAGACAAGTGTCCCGGCGCCTTTTGGGCAAACTTGCCCTCCACACAAACTTGCTCCCCACTCCACTCCATGAAACTTTCTCTCCACTCCTCCCTTGGATCTAAGCTATCTCATCCCTCCATTTCCTCCTCCTTTGGCTATAAATAGAAGCCATCCCTTGTCTTTGTAAATCATCCCAAAAGCTCCATCTTCTCTCATCAAGTATTCTAGTGTTTAGTATATTTTGAGTGTTGTAAGTTATTTCCTAGCTTATTTGTACGAGTGTGTTTCGTTGAGTACAATAAATCAGTTGTTATCTTCCTTTACAGTCCACCAAAATTAGTGAGAATTGTGTGCCACTATATTGTGGTCCTGGGAGGATTAGTTATTAATCCTACACGCAGTGCATCCAAAATTTGCATCAGTTGCTTCCTCCATGAATACCGGCGAGTGATAGATGCGCGAAATATCAAAGTAGCCGGATCCGAGCGGATTTAAAATCTGATTTCGAGAGTCAATCAAATTTTCCGAGTCAAATCGGGACGGAGAAGGGATGCCATCAAAATCAAACCTGAGGCATGACTAAAATTCAAATCTTCATCCGAGCACTTAGGAGTGCGATGAATCGAAGCGGAAGCCAGCCAAGATCGAATGATATTAGGCGAGTAGCACTGGATGGATTCCGGCCGTGACAGGCGGTTCAAGATGGTTACCATCAGATTTACAATTTCAATTTTCATCAACATTTTGAACAGTATGGGGCTTGATTAATACATAAATTGGGAGGCGTCTGATACCAATTGTTAGAATAAAATTCATATACCCAAAGATCGTGAAATCCAATTTCCTGTTAATCAAACACATAGAAAGTACAGAAGATGACAAACCTCCATCGATGACTCTGAACTCTTCAGGTTATCACCGGCAGTGGATCTTCCAGCCTTTTCGCAAAATCCTTTACCAGTAAGATTTCGAGAGAAGAATGATACGGAAGTTAAGTGCGTAAGACCGGGGACCACTACCTATATATAGTGTTGTACATAACTACTATATTTCTGATAATTACAAATCTTTTCCTCAAAAGAAGTGTAATTATCAAATCGGTATCTATACATATTATAATTCCATGATCATAACTTTATTTATACTCTAAAGTCACTTGTATACTAGATCACTTTAATTTATGACTTACCAATTATGAAAGCATACACATCATATTATATTTGCATTATGACCCAATATTAGATTATATATAATAATCTAACAGTGAGTGGTCAGATGAGGACTCGGATAGTCACTTATACTCTGATTCTCACTCAGTCACTCAACTCACTCTGTTTTGCTCGGTTGTGTTTACGTTAGCGGTTTGACTTCCAATCGTTACATCAGTCAGCGGCGAAGGTATGTTAGAAAAATTCCATATACCCAGGATCGTAATACCCATATTCGTGTTAATAAATAGTGAATTGATCTGACCTGATTCCATGGATGAACTCTGAAGCTTCACTTGCCTTTGACAGCTTTGCAGTGGTGCTTCCAGCTGTTGACGCTCGCCCTTTTACCAGCAATAATTTGAGAGATAAATAGAGCTGAGAACGATACGTAAGACTGGGGACCACTGCCAGAATTGTACATAACCTCTATAATTTCAATAATTACAATCCTTCTCCTCAAAAGATGCGTAAATATTGAACTGACATCTACACATTTAAATATTATATGATCACCTTAATTTATATACTCTAAAGTCAAACATATAATAGATCACATTATTATTGACTTTTGATCCATGATAGTATACACATCTTAAACTATTTATATTATGATCCAATATATTAGATTATTCAAAATAATCTAACAATCTCCCACTGGATCATAAATGTAAATCCAACTAAATGTGTAACCATAATGATATCAAATGTACTATCATATAGAGTATATCCCAAAAATAATCTGGTCCATCAATTATACTAACATAGGATCAAGCCAGCATTCGTATCATTAATCGTTACGGGACCAAACTTGTCACGTATATTAGTACAACCAAATGACACAGATCAATCATGGATGTGTAGCATAGAAATTACATGAACTGTGATCTACACATGTCTATTTCCAACTGGTCACCTTTACTTTATGGAGATCAATCCTCAACCCAAAAATATAACAGAGTGCAATGTACACTTTATTTCTGCAGAACTTAAATGTATAATTTCATATACAACATAGAGCAAAACATAATCACGACACAAACTCCCACTAAATCCGGATATTCCAAAATTTGATTACACCCATATAAGCCGTACGCTAGTGAAAGACCTAGGGCTCCAATCATGGAGTTTTGTCCCAAAATGCTCTATGGAAATCTGACCACTCTGTACTTTATTTGAATATACTACCTCCTTATTTGTCACAATATCCTTAATAGTCTTTCAACACCTTCTATAAAGTGCAGTCTTGTGACAATATTTTGCAGTCATATTTCCTAATTAGATGCCTCACAACATGACATGGATCTCTCACTAAATAGACATTCTTTGAAATCGCAATCGGAATACATAATGATCTCCTATCGATCTGATTTCTGTATGTGAGCATGTAGTCTCTTGTTTTTCAAGTACCTCATAACTCGTTTGACTGCTATCCAATGATCCACACCTGGATTGCTTACATATCTGCTAAGCATGCCAATAATGTACGCAATATCTGGATGCGTACATACTTGAGCATACATTAGACTTCCTATAGTCGAAGCATAAGGAATCTTCTGCATTTCCTGAATTTCCAGAGAATTTTTAGGGCACTGACTAAGACTAAATTTGTCTCCTTTAGCGACTGGTGTATCACCTGGTTTGCAATTCTGCTGGCCATACCTCTGAAGGATGTTTTCAATAAATGTCCTTTGTGATAATCCCAAAATACCCCTAGAACGATCTCTGTGTATCTGGACTCCTAATAAAAAGGACGCTTCACCAAAATCTTTCATCTCAAAATTATTTGATAGAAATTTCTTGGTGTCATGTAGCAACATCACATCATTTGTGGCAAGTAATATGTCCTCAACATATAAGACCAGGAAAATAAATTTACTCCCACAAAATTTGTGGTACACACATTCATCCATCAAGTTTTCCTCAAAGCCATACGAAATTATCACTTGATAAAATTCAAAGTACCACTGACGAGAAGCTTGCTTGAGTCCATAAATGGATTTCCTTATTTTACAAACCATATTCTTCGAGTCTCCACACTCAAAGTTTTCCGGTTGTACCATATAGATCACTTCATCAATGTCTCCATTGAGAAATGCCATCTTTACGTCCATTTGATGTAACTCAAGATCAAAATGTGCCGTGAGCGCCATGATTATCCTGAAAGAATATTTCGTAGAAACCGGAGAAAAGGTTTCTTTGAAATCAATTCCTTCATTTTGATTAAATCCTTTAGCTACAAGACGTGCCTTATACCTCTCCACATTACCTTTTGCGTCCCTCTTGGTTCCAAATATCCATTTGGAACCAATGGGTTTCACACCTTCTAGTAATGGGACAAGTTCCCAAACTTTCTTGTCTTGCATGGATTTAAATTCCTCATTAATGGCTTCAATCCATTTATGAGAGTTAGAAGTTCTCATGGCATGTTGAAAATTGATAGGATCATCTTCCATCACACCACTTTCTACTTCATGTTCTTGGAGATATATGACATAATCATCTGGAATCGCATTTCTCCTCTCTCTAGTGGATCTCCTTAGTGGCATATTTTCCGCAGGTTGTTGAGTTAGTACTTCAGGAGCAATTTCCTGATTCTCAGTTTGAGGTTGAATTATATTGTTTGTTGGATGAGAATCAAAGCATGCCAATTGATGAAAGATAGGTGTAGGAACCTGTACATAATAAAAAACAACAGTAGATTCCTCATCTTCTTGAAAAACAATATTTCTTACTTGATTTCTCCCCCCAAACTCAACATCCTCAAAAAATGTTGCGGTTCCCGTCTCGAAAATAGATTTGGTAGTGGGATCATAAAACTTAAAACCCCTTGATCGCTCTGAGTAGCCAATAAAGTAGCTTCTTACTATTTTGGAGTCCAATTTTTGTTCATGAGGCCTATAAGGTCTTGCCTCAGCAGGACATCCCCAAACATGTAAATGCCTTAAACTGGGTTTTCGACCAATCCAAAGCTCATAAGGTGTTTTAGCAGCTGCTTTCGTTGGTACTCTTTTAAGGATATAAGCTGCTGTCTTTAATGCTTCTCCCCAGACTCGTTCAGGTAAGTTCGAGTGACTAATCATACTCCTTACCATATCTTTAAGAGTTCGATTTCATCGTTCAGCTACACCATTCATGCTAGGCGACCCTGGCATGGTGTACTGAGGGACGATTCCACATTCCTCTAGGTATCTAGCAAATGGTCCTAGACTTTGTTCACTTGACCCGTCATATCTACCGTAGTATTCACCACCACGATCAGATCTAATAGCCTTTATTCTTCGATTGAGTTGTAGCTCAACTTTAGTTTTAAATGATTTGAACACATCCAAAGACTGGGATTTCTCATGTATGAGAAATATGTAGCCATAGAGAGAATAATCGTCTACGAACGTAATGAAGTATTGTTGACCATTCCAAGAAGCTTTAGGGAATGGTCCACAAATATCTGTGTGAATTAGTTCTAAGACTTCCGTACTTCTCGTGGCACCTGATTTCTTTGTTTTGGTCTGTTTTCCTTTAATGCACTCGATACAAGTTTCGTAGTTCGAAAAATCGAGTGACTCCAAAATTCTAGCTAACACTAGATATTCAATTCTAGGTCTGGATATGTGACCTAAGCGTTTGTGCCATAATGATGCCGAATTTGTTTTACTTAACTTACGCTTAGTACCATGTGATTCAACATGCAGAGATGCACTATATGATGGAACAGTTTCCAACATATATAAATTATCATACACATTTAGTAAACCGGTCCCAATAATACTTGAATTTGTGGATAAAGTAAATTTCTTATTTCCGAAAGAACAAGAATAACCTGATTTGTCCAAAACAGAAATATAAATTAAGTTTAATAAAAAAAGACGGTACAATGTAGGTATCCATCAAATCTAGAAAATGACCAAAAACTAAAAGTAATCTGAAGTGCCCTATTGCTTCCACTTCCACGGACTGACCATCACCGACATAGACGCGTCTTTCAACATCACTTGGTCTTCGAAAGCTTAGGCAACCCTGCATTGAAACACATATGTGAGTAGTGGCACCAGAATCTAACCACCATGTATTTCCAAATACTGAAGATAAATGAACTTCAGAACAGACCAAAGTGTGGAACTTACCCTTCTTAGCTCACCAGGCAGCATACTTAGGGCAGTCTTTCTTTAGGTGTCCAGTCTTCTCACAGAAATAACAACTGATCAGAATCTTCTGTTTCTTGATGACTGGGCCCTTAGGAGTAGCAGCTTTGTTATCCTCAACCTTCCTTTTGCCCTTATCTTTAGCAGTGCGGGTCAGGTGAGCACTTTCTATCCTATCTTGCTTCAACCTCTCTTCTTCTTGGACACAAAATGAAATGAGCTCGTTAAGAGACCATTTCTCCTTCTGATAGTTGTAAGAAATCTTAAACTGACTGTATTGTCCAGGAAAAGAAATCAATACTAAGTGCACCAATAAATCCTCGGATAAATGAAGCTTCAAGCTCTTAAGCTTCGAAGCAAGATTGGACATCTCCATGATGTACTCCCTGATATTACCCTTTCCGAAGTACCTCATAGCAATCAACTTTGCCAAAAGAACACTTGTTTCAACTTTATCATTCTTGACAAAGCGCTGCTCTATTGCAGCAAGATAGTCCTTAGCAGTGGTATCCTCATCAGGCACCGCACTCCTGAATGCCTCTGGAATGCCGCGATGAATGATCATCAAACTCAGCCTGTTGGAACGCTCCCACGTTCCCTTATAGACCTGATCGGATTTGCTGCTTGTGTCAGTGATAGCATCCGGCTTAAGCTCCCTTAATGCCAAGTCAAGATCCATGCATCCCAAGACAATCATAATGTTCTCTTTCCAGTCCTTGAAGTTTGCTGATGTTGGCAGTAACTGAGCTAGCAGACATGTAAGCTGAAAAGAACAAAACATAGGTCAATTTTCAAACTCATATAGTGCATGCATGTATAAGTAAATATGCCATATCAAGATACCCAGCACAACATTAACAGCAAATCTTGGGATAATACTATTAACTGTAAGTGGTACTCTTGTTGTAGTAATCAAACATTGATGATAAATGGTGTCAAATAAATAATCATCTTTTGATGTACTAATTATTCACACAATGTTCATCATGACAATCATCACATGTTATTATCATAGATATATATATGTAATTACATTGGATAATAATTTTTTTTTGGGCCAATTAATTATCCATGTATATTACATACATATTCCTATCCAACTTTCGTCATGTATTAACTTACACATAAGAGGTCACTTTTGTGACAATTATGCTTTAATTAATACACTCTAAGTGTGGCCAAAAAATGAACCATATGTCATATATTTATATCCATTTAAATTTTCAGTAATACATCCCACCTTTAATTAAATCAAACCAGATTTAATTAATTAAGTGTAACTGAAACCAAAATATTGATTTGAACTGCATAACTGAACCAGTTCAAATCACTTTAATTGAATCAGATTCAATTGGACCAAATTACAACACTGACCGCATTGAACTAAATTCCTTTATTTGACCAAACCAAATCAATTCCAAATAAACCGGACTTGTTTAATCCCAATTGAACCGCAACCGGTTCAATTCTGTAACTTAACATATAATTAAGATTTTATGATATGTGGAAAAAAATAATACCAAAAAAAAAACAGCCCACAAATCAATCCTATCAAGCCCAAAACATGAATTAGGGTTTTGTGTTATCTTTGGATGTTGGTTTTCTCGGCAGCCGCATCATCATCTTTTCAAATTCTTCGAAAACGTCCGGCAATTCAAAAAACGCATTCAAACAATTGCCATTCAATCGCCACATTGAAGACGCCATAATGATCCAGATCCAAAATAATTGCAACAGCCGCATCCTCTTCTTCTGGCAGTTTCATCATCGATTCGTTCCGTGCGGATTTCAGATTTGAAGAGTGACTCAAATCGAGATCGTCGTTAAAGCGCCTCTACAGGGCCATACCGATTGAGGCCCAGCGGTAACGCGAGGAGGAGCGGAGCAGTTGCGAGGTGGTGAACGGGGGTTCGCAGCGGTTATGGATGATTTCTTACGAGTCCGCAGCAGCGTACATGAATCCCGTGAGTTTCACAGCGGGGATGGAGAACAAAGATTACAGGCAGACCAGAGACGATGTTTATTTAATTTTAATAATAAACAAGTATGAATAAACATATCAGATTTCTGCTCATTTGTATACTGCGTATTTGTTTTCGAGTTTAGTTGGAGGTTTTGCTATAGATGGATACTGGTCGGAGCTCCGGCAGCTGTCTGAGTTTTTCATGTCAAATTTGTATGTTTCAGTTTTCCTTGGGTTTCCGTTTTTGGAAGCTTGGATTCTGGCTGACGAGCGTCGTTGTACCCGTCAAAAATAATGTTTCTTTTATCTCTGACTAGCTAGCGGTAAATCGGATCGTATCCACAGAGATCGGTTGAGAATCTGTTTCACTAAGTAAAAACGTAACAATGGGGGTTTTGAATGCAAACGATTAAATAACGCAAGTAAGCAAGAATGATCGCTAGAGCAATCGTCACACAATTCGGGTATCAAATATCAAAGAGAAGTGCAAGCTAGAACTTTCGATTGTGATGCAAGACTAAATCATTAACCTAACCGTTTTGATTTCTAATGTTTTACAACTTATAGCTCCCCGCTAGGTTGCACTACAAGTTGTCCTAGGGTGTCAATCCTAGTGGTATATTACTCGTATCCTAGTTTGCTATCCCCGCTAGGTTGCTAGTAAACTGTGATAATCGGATTCAACAAACTAACAGAAGCTCCCCCGCTAGGGTTCCACTCGTGCTAGCATATCAAATCCATAAACAATGCATCGTAATATAACGCAAAACATAAAGATAAATATAGGTTTCAAGTCAAAACATCACAATGTCGAGTTCTAGCCTACACGTTTGGGTTTAGCTACTCATCGCAATGGAATACATCATCATAGTTGTTTGTGAATAAAATAGAATGAAAATACTAATGGTGAATTCTCCACCAAGCTGCAGCTCAACTGTAGCACTTCAATCCGTGTCTCTTTTCTCTTCTGAAATTCGATGTCTGGTCGCTAGGGTTTCGTGCTTATTTATTTCTCTTTTTGGGCTTTCCAATAATGCAATTTGGAAATAACGAAATTCGACTGCCAACTGTCATCCGCGGACGTCTCCTGATTTACGACCCGCGGACGTCTTCATAATTATGGAATTTCATAAGACGTCCGCGCCTCTAATGCTTAAGCCCTCCGCGGTTTGCACTGACGAAAATTCCAAGCGCCTCGATATTCATTTCTTTCCGCGCCAAACATCTTCAAATAAGCTCCTTTTAGCCAGTATTCCTTCCATGGTCTCCGAGTGTACCTGTGAATGAAAACTACACACAGGTAGTGAAATAATATACAGGTAACACTAAGAGACGGAGTTTTAACATATAAAATAGTCGTACAACTACGACTCATCAAACTACCCCACACTTGAACTTGTTCGTCCCGAACAAGAACAAAGCCACGGAATGAATTACAATGTACTAGCCATGCTAATCCTTACATCTCCATCTCAAATACAACAATTAATTTTATCATGCTTAAGATTCTAACAATGCGAGTAAAGATAGATTTTTCGATACTTGTTACCTCGCGAGTTGCAATTCAAACGACCTTGGATGTTTGGGAGATAGTCCTTTATAGGTACCACGGACATTGCATTCTTTTCTGAGTTCTGGTCTTTAGAATTGAGTCAGCGACTTTCTCTGACACATGATTTATTCATTGCTTTCATACCGTTGAGTCTTGAATTCTTTACCTTGTATGGACTTTGATAAACGACACATCTTTGCTTGAATCAATCAGATTTCTGATTTTTCCTCTTTTTTTCTACTTGATGGTTTTGCCTTCGGCTTTTGAATTTGTTTCTTGTCCACATAATCATTTGCGCACTTGAACCACTCCAATCATAGCCTTTGGATAACAGCATAGGAGTGCGTCCCTGACAGAACCGCTCGTCGTCAAAGCGATTTGTGCAAATAAATTTATAATAGTCCGCTACTAGCAACTATACTACTGGGTAGTACTTGGTAAGTAGGGGTCGAACCCAAGGGAACCAGGGGAATAATTGTTCTTCGGGGGGATTACGCAGCGTGGGAGCGTGTTTAAGGTCGGTTGGTTGGTTTTAAAGCTACCAGCTATTTTGATTGATTGATTGGTTGGTTGGTTGATTTTAATACTGGAAAGTAAATTACAGTTTATAATTAAAGAGAAATGTTCGGTTTCAGGGGACTTGTATTATATCCTGTTTATCATTGACCTTTAGTGACTCTCCTAAGTATTGACAGAACCGCTCGTCGTCAAAGCGATTTGTGCAAATAAATTTATAAGTCCGCTACTCGCAATTATACTACTGGGTAGTACTTGGTAAGTAGGGGTCGAACCCAAGGGAGTCAGTGTGGATTAGTTGTTCTTTGGGGGGTTTATCCAGCGAGAGAGCGTGTTTTAGGTTGGTTGGTTGGTTTTAAAGCTACCAGCTATATGATTGCTTGATTGGTTGGTTGGTTTTAATACTGAAAGTAAATTACAGATTTAATAATTAAGAGAAATGTTCGGTTTCAGGGGCCTTGTATTATATTTGTTTATCATTGACCGCTAATGATCATACCAAGTGTTCAAAGATGAATTGAGGCTATTTCTAGCGCAAGATATGATCATGCTAAGTATTCAAACGATGAATCGAGGCTATTTCTAGCGCAAGACTTGCAACACCATTTAAAACACTTGTTCTAAGCAAAACTAATTCCTCCTTTCGAAGTATCTTAGTCGTAAGTGCATCCATTTGGTCCCTTTGGTCCAGTTTCCAAATGATCTTTTAGATAAGCCGAACTCCTCGATAAGTTTTGCTTGTTACAGCTTCCACTTACCGAGTATGTTCACGAATTCCCACGGAAGAGCTTTTTGCTTGTCAGGCACTCAACCTTGGAAACTCTGACTTGATATATGGCACATAGAACAAGTATCGAATACAAAGGTATACAAAGTACGCCCCTTCTACCGAACTACTAGTTTAGCTACTATTCATCACGCTAAACATTATTACTAAGGAAATAAAAGCAGTTGAATAAATACTAAGAAATACTTACAACCGTTGAAGCGCCAAGGGAGCTATCCTTTATTTCCAAAGCGAAGAACAATTTATTGAAAATGAAGAGAGGAGGGTTAGGCCCTCTCTCTCTAAAGTGTACAAGTATGGATATGAGGTGTACAAATGAGGAGGGGAAGCCTCCTTTTATAGCCATGGGAGGAGACTTGGGAGCCAAGTTTTGGAGAATGGAGGGTGGAGATGGTGGGCATGTGGAGGAGCATCCAAGGGTGGAGGAGGAAGGGGAGGAGATGTGGAGGAGAAGCCTCCACATGTCATCATTTCCATGGAGGAGCTCTAGCCGCCGGCGGCTTTTGGAGGAGGGTGGTGGTTGTGACAAGTGGAGGGAGGAGAGTGGAGGAGCCACCATGTGAGGAGGAGCTTGTGGAAGCTTGTGGAAGCTTGTGGAAGCTTCCCTTGAGTCGCCGGAAAAAGCCAACCGCAATAGTGAACTTGGCCGGTGGTTCTGCTGGAATTCTTGCCGGAGTTAGCCTGGCCTTGGTCGGAGTTTCACCTGGTCGGAGCTTCGCCGGAGACTCGCCGGAGCTTGGCCGGAATTCTGGCCGGAAAATGAGCCGACGGTCCCTTGCATTTGAACAGCTGATTCTGAAAGTTGAAGCAATTCTAAGACTAATGGTCGAGACCGTTTTGTCAGAATTTGGCCGGAACTAGGTCTGGGCCTGATTTGAAGTTCAGCGTGCGCACAGGTCTCGGACTGGCTCTCGGCGCGGGCCTGGTTCTTCGGACGGGACTTGGTCTTCTCGGCCATGGATGAATTTACTCAGGAATTTTGTCTGGAATTTGAGATTCACCGAGTTATTGGGTGTTTTGAACACTTTGGTCGAGCTAGAATTTCCAGATTCCAAAGTTTGGTCGATCAATTTGGACTTGGTGCCTATGCGTGCGGGACCTTGCTTTGGAATTGGGCCAACTCTCAATCTGCTCGAGCTTTCTTCTTGGTTCCTCGACATTGTCCACCTTATTTGTCATTTGGAATATTTTGGTCGAGGTGGATTCATTAAATAAGGTCGTTTTCTTGAGCGACTTGCTATTGGTCCTTGGTGGCTCGACTGGGGCCTAGGACTCTGCTAGGCGTGGCCAGGTCCTGCTGGGGCCAAAGTGGCCTGATTTGCCTTGTACTCCATTTTTGCCTCTAAGAACTCCTCCTTAGCTTGTATTTTCTCTATGCTCCAAAATACCCTGTAGAAATAAATCGGAACTAACAAGCAAAAGTTAAATAGACAAAGTGTCTAAATAAGGGGGTTATACTGTGTTTATGTTTCGTATAATTATGGTCCATCAAGTATTCAAACGGTGTATCAAGGCCATTCCAAGCACTCGATTTGCGTACACTGTCTAGCCTATTCCAAGGACGTAGAACACTTATTCTATTTAGACTAATACTCCATTCCCGGTTATATTAGCCTATGTGCATCCATTTGATCAATCATTCCCGATCAACCAAATGGTGTTTAAGATGAGTCAAACTTCTCAGATAAGCTTTGCCATTCCAAGCATCCACTTATCCGTACAAGTTTACGAACCCGCTGTAGAGTTTTGCCATTCCAAGCATCCACTCTACCTTGGACGTTCTTACTTAATATATGGCACATAGAATAAGTTTTGAATACTTAGACTAGACACTAAGTTAATAGTCTAAAACATTTTATAATACAAGTGCGCCCCTTAGACCGAACTACAAGTTTAGCTACTATTCATCGCGCTAAACTTTATAACTAAGGAAATAAAACAGTTGAATAAATACTAAGAATTACTTACAACCGTTGAAGCGCCAAGGGAGCTATCCTTTATTTCCAAAGCAAGATTACAACATTACAAATATTACAATTTCTAGAGAGAGAAGTGAAATGAGATTGAAGTGTGTTGAAATGAGGAGGAGGAGGCCTCCTTTTATAGCCAAAAGGGGAGGAGATGGGTGGTGGAGATGGTGGACATGTGCATTTGATCCAAGGGAGGAGAAGGGAGGAGGAGGAGGAGGTGACATTTGGAGGAATAGTGAAGCCGCCGGTCACTCCTCCCATAGCCGCCGGTTGCCGGTGGCCCAAGGGGGAGGAGCTCCTCCCTTGGCCACCACTTCATCAAGTGGCCAGTCATCCTTGCCCATATGTGAGTTTTGTACAGTTTTGTGCAGTCTTTTCACAAAACTGTCAATGTGTTTCTTCCCCGGGCTGTCTTGATTCCACTCCTGATTCTTCTGATTAATTTGTTATGGTCAATTCAACGTCAGGATCCTTGATATTTCTTCAGTCGGCATATGATCTTGACCTTGGATTGACTCTTGTTATCTTTTCAGCATAAAATCCTCTCCTTAGCGTGTTTTCACTTCAGTCTCTAAAATGCCCTGCAAAAATATATCGGGACTAACACGTAGAAGTTAGATAGACAAACAGTCTAATTTGGTGGGTTTAACTGCATTTATGTTTCATACAATTATGGTCCATCAGATCACCCCACACTTTTAGTTGTTCGTCCCGAACAATGCTATTAAAGAGCGTAAGTTCTAAGTTTGGCTTTAGAATATGAAAATTAGACTGTGGTACTCGATCTATCCTAATTCATGCATTGCTTACTTATTACCAAATTAAACTGCGTAAATAAATAGAAGAAACTTAATACTTGTACCTCCGTGCTGAGATGCAAATTATATTGGATGTCTCGGGAGATAGCCCTTTTTTGGCTCCTGGACTGCAACCTCGGGATCGTCTCTTACTATATGGTTTTCTGGTAGCTTTCTCTAGCACGTGATTCAGTTCAGGTTTCAGTGGTTTGAGTACTTTGATTTTCTTTTGGCGAGGGACTGCTTTTGTAGTGAGTCGGCATTTGGCCTTTGTTTTGACTTTTTGAGTTCTTCACTTTTTGTTCGGTTAAAACCTTCACAACTTTGGGCCTTTGGCCTCTTGATTTGCTTCATTGAGCTTTTCGCCTTTTTGTGACTGCTAGTCCATTTTCTTGAGCCTTTTTGGGAGGTCCAATCATCGCCCACAAGCCTATGGAAATACCTCCCCGCTCCTCTCTTTTTTGCCGTTTTTGCGCGGGTCAAGGTGAGGGTCGCTCATCTATTTTCTCGGCTACTTTGACTGTCGTTTTCGCGCAGGTCAAGATGAGGGTCTCTCATCTATTTTCTCGGCTACTTTGACTGGAGATAGGACTGTCTGATTCCCGTCCTCGCCTTTTGCATTGCATGGCGGAGATGACTTCAATTTTCACTAAAACCCGAAGTGCAGCCTCCACTGACTTCGAAAACCATATAGTTTGATCTGATCCTTTGATTGCTTGCCAAGCCTCTCTAGGGCAGTTTATGTCAACTCCACATCCCTAGTTATCTCAGCACAAAGGACAAATGGAAAGTTACATTCTAAGTTTTTAAACAGTTGAATTTTCACAAGGTTAATGCATGAATTACGATTTATCTTTTTCACATTCTTAAGTTCATATTTTCAAAAAGATACTATTACTAAAAAAAGAAAAAACAGCAAGCATGTTATTTATGTACATAGGTGGTTCTCTCCCCCCACTTTTGAACGAAGGCGTGCCTTAGTTCAAAAGTCATGCAAGCTTAAAACTAAATACTGAATTTAAAAGACAGAAATTAAAGTGCGGAAAAGTAAGATAGTGTCGGGTTACCTCCCGACCAGTGCACTTGTTTAACGTCGTTGGCTCGACGATACCTCGTTTGTGGTTCATTGGTTTGGGTCCCATGGGTGGCTGAGGTCAAACTTTGCCACCGTTCCAGTGTTGCTTCTTCCTGACTTCTTGCTGGATGTTGTGTTCTGGTTAGGACTCCTTGGTTTCGGGATCTTTTCTTTCCAATACCCCGGAGGGAGTGATGGACCTTTCACTACTAGCCTTTCGAAGTTTTTGTATTTGGGACTGCCTAGTCCGGTTGCGGCATAACACTGCTCCATCGAGGGGTCATTCTACAGAGGTGCTTTTCCCATTCTCCTTTGAGCTTCTTCTTGGATCGCATAGTTCGCGGCGACTTGCTCATTAATTAAGGGGAAAAGTCGGGAAGGCCTCATGAGGCTTGGTTCTGCCTCGTTATGTTGGTTCGTGAAGAACTGATCGTAGATACTTTCAGCTGCCTGGGTAATGATAGTCGGGTATGGCTTGGGCAGTTCGTCAGTGGTGTTCTGGACTCCTACTTCGTTGCTTCCGGTGCTTTCCATGTCTGATTCTTCAGACGGTTCAGGAGTCTCTTCCGACGGTTCGGTGGTTTCTTCTTCATCAGCCTCAGGATCAGCTTCTTCTGTCTGCATTTCCTCATCAGTTTGGGGTACTCATCTTGTGGTAGCGGCCAGGCCGATTATAAGGCACCACATGTCTGCAACGGTGAAGTTTGTTGCAGACCTTTTCATAGCTTCGTTAACTCTTCCCAGCACTTCGGCCCTCATCCCACGAAGAAATTTTTGGAGAAGAACTTTCTTCGTAAATCCATGGTGCGGGCAGCTTGAAACGATGGCATCGTAGTTCATGTAGTATTCGTCCAAAGTCTCATCCCGGGATTGATGAAGGCTCATGATCTTCTCATGGGTTTCTTGGCATAAAGATGGTGGGGAGAATTCTTTCAGGAACGGAACGCAGAGGTCTACGAAACGTTCTGCACTGCAAGCGGTGGATGTGTAGTACCATATCGTGGCGAAGTTGGTTAGAGAGAATTTAAAGCATTTCAGCTTAAATTCCTCTAATACTTCGTTCTCCGGTTTGATGTGATGGCAGACGTGGTGGAAGTTTCGGCAGTGCTGTATAGGGTCTTCTCCCTCCGTTCCTCCGAACAGGGGCAGAAATCGCGTTGTCCATGCATGCGTAATGGGTAATGACATAGGAAAAAGAAAGAAAAAGAAAGGGGAGGGAAAGAACAATTATCCGATAACTGATTCCCCGGCAACGGCGCCAATTTGACAGAACCGCTCGTCGTCAAAGCGATTTGTGCAAATAAATTTATAATAGTCCGCTACTAGCAACTATACTACTGGGTAGTACTTGGTAAGTAGGGGTCGAACCCAAGGGAACCAGGGGAATAATTGTTCTTCGGGGGGATTACGCAGCGTGGGAGCGTGTTTAAGGTCGGTTGGTTGGTTTTAAAGCTACCAGCTATTTTGATTGATTGATTGGTTGGTTGGTTGATTTTAATACTGGAAAGTAAATTACAGTTTATAATTAAAGAGAAATGTTTGGTTTCAGGGGACTTGTATTATATCCTGTTTATCATTGACCTTTAGTGACTCTCCTAAGTATTCAAACGGTGTATCAAGGCCATTCCAAGCACTCGATTTGCGTACACTGTCTAGCCTATTCCAAGGACGTAGAACACTTATTCTATTTAGACTAATACTCCATTCCCGGTTATATTAGCCTATGTGCATCCATTTGATCAATCATTCCCGATCAACCAAATGGTGTTTAAGATGAGTCAAACTTCTCAGATAAGCTTTGCCATTCCAAGCATCCACTTATCCGTACAAGTTTACGAACCCCGCTGTAGAGTTTTGCCATTCCAAGCATCCACTCTACCTTGGACGTTCTTACTTAATATATGGCACATAGAATAAGTTTTGAATATTTAGACTAGACACTAAGTTAATAGTCTAAAACATTTTATAATACAAGTGCGCCCCTTAGACCGAACTACAAGTTTAGCTACTATTCATCGCGCTAAACATTATAACTAAGGAAATAAAACAGTTGAATAAATACTAAGAATTACTTACAACCGTTGAAGCGCCAAGGGAGCTATCCTTTATTTCCAAAGCAAGATTACAACATTACAAATATTACAATTTCTAGAGAGAGAAGTGAAATGAGATTGAAGTGTGTTGAAATGAGGAGGAGGAGGCCTCCTTTTATAGCCAAAAGGGGAGGAGATGGGTGGTGGAGATGGTGGACATGTGCATTTGATCCAAGGGAGGAGAAGGGAGGAGGAGGAGGAGGTGACATGTGGAGGAATAGTGAAGCCGCCGGTCACTCCTCCCATAGCCGCCGGTTGCCGGTGGCCCAAGGGGGAGGAGCTCCTCCCTTGGCCACCACTTCATCAAGTGGCCGGTCATCCTTGCCCATATGTGAGTTTTGTACAGTTTTGTGCAGTCTTTTCACAAAACTGTCAATGTGTTTCTTCCCCGGGCTGTCTTGATTCCACTCCTGATTCTTCTGATTAATTTGTTATGGTCAATTCAACGTCAGGATCCTTGATATTTCTTCAGTCGGCATATGATCTTGACCTTGGATTGACTCTTGTTATCTTTTCAGCATAAAATCCTCTCCTTAACGTGTTTTCACTTCAGTCTCTAAAATGCCCTGCAAAAATATATCGGGACTAACACGTAAAAGTTAGATAGACAAACAGTCTAATTTGGTGGGTTTAACTGCATTTATGTTTCATACAATTATGGTCCATCAGTCCCGCTCTTTTCTCATCCTCGTCTTTTCTGCATGAGGCAAGGTAAGGGTCACCCACCCATTCCCAGCTACTTCGACTAGAGATGGACAGTTCGTTTTCTCTGTCCCGTCACCACTTCGAACGCATGAATAAACTTGTATACTTGGTGACAGAGCTACTCTCAGGACTAGGCTAGTGAAGCGTCAACCTCCACCGCTTTTCTCAATCATCAGAACCAAAAACTCAGAACTTCCTGCAATTTGTCGTACCTTTCTAGGACATTTATGTCAACTCCACACCCCTGCATATCACAACTCGAAAGAACAAAGCATCGAATTTTTTTGAAATTTCGCATTTTTAGTCAAATAAGCACAATAGTCATAAAATGCTGGAAATGAGATTTTTGACATATCAGAAAAGCATAGCAGTGCATCATCAGTTCATTACGAGTTCATCACGACACATACATGCGACATAAAATTTAAAAAAACAGACACAACGCGCAACTGACTCAACAACATCCCACCCCACACTTAAATGGACACGTGTCCTCACGGAATAATTCAAGCGATGAGATGTGCAACAAACAGACTCACACTAAATAGACTCAAATAAAAATAAAAAGAAATAAAAACGAAAGGAACTGTACTCCCCTAATAGTCCGGTGGTGGAGGTCTGCGATCACGGGATGAACTAGCACGAGACGATGTACGAGTCATCTTGAGCTTAAATTTTTTTTTAGAATTCCGCGCCCCTTATGCAATTACTACCCGCGGACGTCTCAACAATTTTGCTATAATGCTTTAGACGTCCGCGCCTGAATATTATGCAGACGTCCGTGCGTTGCTATTATTTCCAAATCTGAGCTCCGTTCGCCAAGCCGACCAATTCCAAGTTCAATTCGAGAATCCAAGCATCAAACAACCCAAATCCAACGATCTTTGACAACTCCCTTCCACCGATTCAACCAAATTTCACTACAATCCACTCCAAACCCTAATCCAATCCAATATCACTCCAATCGGTCAATCTTACCTCAATCCGGCGGAGCTTGATTCACCTGAGACTCGCGGACGATTAATGTCGCGGACGACGCCTTCTTCCTTTGTGAATCGCGGACGGAGCTGTGAAATCCAATGTTTTTCTTTTTTGCTTTTGTTCTGAAAACCAGATTTGGAAAACATCCCAATTTTAACTTTTTGATGTCCGCGGACCCCTTTGCAATTACCACCCGCGGACGTATCTTGATTTTTCTATAATTCATTAGACGTCCGCGCATTTAAATGTTGAGACGTGCGCGAATCACATTGAGGAAAATCCCTTTCTTCAATCGTTCACCTGAAACCACCAGAAATAAAACATGCACTCGAGGCGCATTATCAGGGTACCAATTCCACTAACTAATCGACTCTTAACATGCGTAAAATAAAAAAAACACACCGGGTTGCCTCCCGGTAAGCGCCTTTGTTTTACGTCCTTGGCTGGACATTACCTCTTTTCAGGATCACAAGTTAGGATCCCATGGCTGCTCCAAGTCATACTTACCGATCAGCGTGCTCCTCTCCTCAGCACTTCCACGAGTTAACCGTTTCTCAATGCTCAACCCGCCATCAGGTGGCTTCGATCTCCAGTTCTTTTCTTTAGGTATCCACCCCTTTTGCGCAGCCACCCCACACTTTTGTTTCTTTACTCGCTTCTTATCAGGTGGGTGTATTTTCCTTGTTACCTTCAGCTGCTCACTGACACCCTGAATCACACGCAACGATTCATCAGTTATATCATTAAAACAAGTTTTATCAGCTATCTCAGGTGGTTTCCTCGCACAAGGCTGGTGGTCATCCTCAAAGACACGAAACTCAGCCATCTTGCCACCATATTTGAGCTTTATAACACCCTCAGTGACATCAATCTCCGCCTTCATAGCAAACAAGATGGGTCGTCCTAGAATGAGTGTTGGTGACTCCTTAGTCTGGGTGTCCTCCATCTGCAAGACATAAAAATCTGCAGGCACAACAACTTCACCAACATTCAAGGTTAAATTCTCAAGCAAACCATAAGGATGAACACATGACTTGTTGCCTAACTCGATAGTTAACTTGATCGGCTTCACCGGTCCAAGTTTCAATGAACAATATAGATCATACGTCATAACATTAATGGACGCTCCCAAATCAATCAAACAGTGGGGAATAAGCGTGTTACCAATGCCACAGGTTACCGTGAAGGCACCTGGGTCTCTAGTTCGAGTGGTCAACGCTCCTTGCTTCCCTTGCTCCAATTCTTGCATTTTGACCTTGGTTTTTGCGTCCTCATTCCTCTTTGGTTGAATTTCATTGTTCATAGCTTCGTGGTTCTCAATAACCTGCATGGGAAGTGGTAATTGCGCGAGAGGGTTAGAATTCAAAATCTGGAAATCACTTACTTGAAATTCCACGCACGTCTCAAGATTTATATCCGCGGACGTCTCTTGATTTGTGTGTAATTCTTCAGGCATCCGCGCATTAATTGGTGAGGCGTCCGCGAGTTGCACAGAGGTAGAATCTTCGTTCAGCTCTTCTGGTCCATTCTTCAATTGTTTTCCATTTCTAAGCATTACAGCGCTGATATTGGACTTTGGATTGGGAATCGTTTGCGATGGCAGCTTCCCTTTGTCTTCGCGTCTTTCATACACATCCTTGGCAATTTGAGACACTTGCTTCTTCAGCTCATTAACGTCTCCAGCTTGTTGCACAATCTTTTCAGTGAGTTCTTTGAACATGCCTCTCACTTCATCCCTAAATTCCTTGATCGGGCTGTCATCTCCTTGTCTGATCTGAGGTGGTTTGTATGGCTGCTTTTGTGGGTACGAGGATTGCCCCACCTCGTAATTGTTGTTCCTTTGCCAACCACCATCGTTTTGCCTTGGCTGCCATTTGTTGTTGCCTTGATATCCATCATATCTCCTTGGTGGCAAATCTCCCTTGTTTATGTAGCCCGCTATATTCACGTCTTCTGTTCTTTCCTGAAAAACAGCATTATCATTATTTATTGGATTAAAAGTGGACTTGTTTACCTTACACTCCACTTGTTGATTGCCTTGTGGTTGTTGCGTCATCATTTGAGCCATCATATTCTTCAGTTCCTGCAATTCAGAATGTACATTTACGTTAGCAACAGGTGCATGTTTATAAGTTTCTTCTAAGTACCTTGTGCTCTCGGCAACTTTCTCAATCAACTCCCATATCTCCTCGGGGTACATGTCAAGGATAGACCCTTGAGCTGAGGCATCTAGCATTCTTCTTTCCATTAGAACCATCCCTTCCATGAAGTATTCAAGCAACATTCTTTGTGGGATTCCATGATTCGGACAACTCTCTTCCAATAGCCTAAACCTCGCCAAATAATCGTACAACGTTTCTGCACGTCCTTGTCTAAGCATAGAGAGCTCCTTTCTCGTTTGAGCCGCCTTCGAATGAGAGTAGTACTTGTCCATGAACTTTCTTTGCAATTGATCCCATGAAGTAATCGAACCTGCAGGTAAAGACATTAACCAAGATTTAGCTTGACTTTCTAAAGAAAAAGGAAATGTCTTTAGTTTAAAAATATTTTCCGGAACCGATGCTGATTTCATGGACATGCAAACTCCATGAAATTCCTTTAAGTGCCTTAGGGGGTTCTCAGCGAGCATTCCTCCAAACTTGGGCAAGTGGTGTATCACCCCACTCTTTATCTCGATGTCTTCTGCGTCCTCATCCAACCTAATGCACCAAGGTGCCTCATCAATATACGGCGCACATACTCCTCTCATCGTGCGTCCCAAATCCCGACGCCTAGCTAACTGTCCATATTGATTTCCTCCACGGAGGTATTGTCGATCCAGCTCGTCCTCGTAATCATCGTGTCTAGCTGCACGATGTCTAGCAAACTCGTTCACAAATTGCTGATTCCTGGGGGGTGGTAATCTCTGATTAACGGCGGGCAGTCCTTGCCTCTGTTCCTGCATGTTATCTCCTAGTACACTTCCTCGCTCTTCATCATCACGTTCAACACTTCTCTGTGACATGGTTACTTAAACAGAAAAATAATCAAGTGACAGAAAATAAAAAAAGACAATAAAATAAAACTAAAAGAAAGAAATACTTAGTGAGATTATTCGTTACCAATCCCCGGCAACGGCGCCAAAATTTGACGGGCGTCGTTGTACCCGTCAAAAATAATGTTTCTTTTATCTCCGACTAGCTAGCGGTAAGTCGGGTCGTATCCACAGAGATCGGTTGAGAATCTGTTTCACTAAGTAAAAACGTAACAATGGGGGTTTTGAATGGAAATGATTAAATAACGCAAGTAAGCAAGAATGATCGCTAGAGCAATCGTCACACGATTCGGGTATCAAATATCAAAGAGAAGTGCAAGCTAGAACTCGACATTGTGATGTTTTGACTTGAAACCTTTATTTATCTTTATGTTTTGCGTTATATTACGATGCATTGTTTTTGGATTTGATATGCTAGCACGAGTGGAACCCTAGCGGGGGAGCTTCTGTTAGTTTGTTGACTCCGATTATCACAGTTTACTAGCAACCTAGCGGGGATAGCAAACTAGGATACGAGTAATATACCACTAGGATTGACACCCTAGGAAAACTTGTAGTGCAACCTAGCGGGGAGCTATAAGTTGTAAAACATTAGAAATCAAAACGGTTAGGTTAATGATTTAGTCTTGCATCACAATCGAAAGTTCTAGCTTGCACTTCTCTTTGATATTTGATACCCGAATTGTGTGACGATTGCTCTAGCGATCATTCTTGCTTACTTGCGTTATTTAATCGTTTGCATTCAAAAACCCCCATTGTTACGTTTTTACTTAGTGAAACAGATTCTCAACCGATCTCTGTGGATACGACCCGACTTACCGCTAGCTAGTCGGAGATAAAAGAAACATTATTTTTGACGGGTACAACGACGCCAAAATTTTGACAGGTGTCGTTGTACCTGTGCAAAAATAATATTTCTTTTTCCGACTAGCAAGTGGTAAGTCAAGTCGTATCCACAGAGATCGGTTGAGAATCTGTTTCACTAAGTAAAAACGTAACAATGGGGGGGGGGGTTTGAATGCAAACAATTAAATAACGCAAGTAAGCAAGAATGATCGCTAGAGTAATCGTCACACAATTTCAAGTATCAAATATTAAAGAACAGTGCAAGCTAGAACTCTCGACTATGATGCAAGACTAAATCATTAACCTAACCGTTTTGATTTCTAATGTTTTACAACTTATAGCTCCCCGCTAGGTTGCACTACAAGTTGTCCTAGGGTGTCAATCCTAGTGGTATATTACTCGTATCCTAGTTTGCTATCCCCGCTAGGTTGCTAGTAAACTGTGATAATCGGAATCAACAAACTAACAGAAGCTCCCCGCTAGGGTTCCACTTATGCTAGCATATCAAATCCATAAACAATGCATAGTAATATAACACAAAACATAAAGATAAATATAGGTCTCAAGTCAAAACATCACAATGTCAAGTTCTAGCCTACATGTATGAGTTTAGCTACTCATCGCAATGGAATACATAATCGTAATTGAGTAAGATGACATGAAAATATTGATGTCGAATAATCCTCCAAGCTTTCTTCGATTGGAACCCTAATCCGAGAGTTCTCTTCTCTATTTCGTGTCTCTTTTCCACATTGGAATTCAATGTCTGGTCGCTAGGGTTTCGTGCTTATTTATTTCTCTTTTTGGGCTTTCCAATAATGCAATTTGGAAATAACGAAATTCAACTGCCAGCTGTCATCCGCGGACGTCTCCTGATTTACGACCCGCGGACGTCTTCACAATTATGGAATTTCATAAGACGTCCGCACCTCTAATGCTTAAGCCCTCCGCGGTTTGCACTGACGAATAATCCAAGCGCCTCGATATTCATTTCTTTCCGCGCCAAACATCTTCAAATAAGCTCCTTTTAGCCAGTATTCCTTCCATGGTCTCCGAGTGTACTTGCGAACGAAAACTACACACAGGTAGTGAAATAATATACATGTAACACTAAGAGACGGAGTTTTAACATATAAAATAGTCGTACAACTACGACTCATCAAACTACCCCACACTTGAACTTGTTCGTCCCGAACAAGAACAAAGCCACGAAATGAATTACAATGTACTAGCCATGCTAATCCTTACATCTCCATCTCAAATACAGCAATTAATCTTATCATGCTTAAGATTCTAACAATGCGAGTAAAGATAGATTTTTCGATACTTGTTACCTCGCGAGTTGCAATTCAAACGACCTTGGATGGTTGGGAGATAGTCCTTTATAGGTACCACGGACATTGCATTCTTTTCTGAGTTCTGGTCTTTAGAATTGAGTCAGCGGCTTTTTCTGACACATGATTTATTCACTACTTTCATACCGTTGAGTCTTGAATTCTTTAGCTTGTATGGACTTTGATAAACGACACATCTTTGCTTGAATCAATCAGATTTCTGATTTTTCCTTTTTTTTCTACTTGATGGTTTTGCCTTCGGCTTTTGAATTTGTTTCTTGTCCACATAATCATTTGCGCCCTTGAACCACTCCAATCATAGCCTTTAGATAACAGCATAGGAGTGCGTCCCGCTCTTTTCTCATCCTCGTCTTTTCTGCATGAGGCAAGGTAGGGGTCACCCACCCATTCCCAGCTACTTCGACTAGAGATGGACAGTTCGTTTTCTCTGTCCCGTCACCACTTCGAACGCATGAATAAACTTGTATACTTGGTGACGGAGCTACTCTCAGGACTAGGCTAGTGAAGCGTCAACCTCCACCGCTTTTCTCAATCATCAGAACCAAAAACTCAGAACTTCCTGCAATTTGCCGTACCTTTCTAGGACATTTATGTCAACTCCACACCCCTGCATATCACAACTCGAAAGAACAAAGCATCGAATTTTTTTGAAATTTCGCATTTTTAGTCAAATAAGCACAATAGTCATAAAATGCTGGAAATGAGATTTTTCACATATCAGAAAAGCATAGCAGTGCATCATCAGTTCATTACGAGTTCATCACGACACATACATGCGACATAAAATTTAAAAAAAAGACACAACGCGCAACTGACTCAACAACATCCCACCCCACACTTAAATGGACACGTGTCCTCACGGAATAATTCAAGAGATGAGATGTGCAACAAACAGACTCAAATAAAAATAAAAAGAAATAAATTAAAACGAATGGAACTGGTACTCCCCTAATAGTCCGGTGGTGGAGGTCTGCGATCACGGGATGAACTAGCACGAGACGATGTACGAGTCATCTTGAGCTTAAAATTTTTTTTTAGAATTCCGTGCACCCCTTATGCAATTACTACCCGCGGACGTCTCAATAATTTAGCTATAATGCTTTAGACGTCCGCGCCTGAATATTATGCAAACGTCCGTGTGTTGCTATTATTTCCAAATCTGAGCTCCGTTCGCTAAGCCGACCAATTCCAAGTTCAATTCGAGAATCCAAGCATCAAACAACCCAAATCCAACGATCTTTGACAACTCCCTTCCACCGATTCAACCAAATTTCACTACAATCCACTCCAAACCCTAATCCAATCCAATATCACTCCAATCGGTCAATCTTACCTCAATCCGGCGGAGCTTGATTCACCTGAGACTCGCGGACGGTTAATGTCGCGGACGACGCCTTCTTCCTTTGTGAATCGCGGACGGAGCTGTGAAATCCAATGTTTTTCTTTTTTGCTTTTGTTCTGAAAACCAGATTTGGAAAACATCCCAATTTTAACTTTTTGATGTCCGCGGACCCCTTTGCAATTACCACCCGCGGACGTATCTTGATTTTTCTATAATTCGTTAGACGTCCACGCATTTAAATGTTGAGACGTGCGCGAATCACACTGAGGAAAATCCCTTTCTTCAATCGTTCACCTGAAACCACCAGAAATAAAACATGCACTCGAGGCGCATTATCAGGGTACCAATTCCACTAACTAATCGACTCTTAACATGCGTAAAATAAAAAAAACACACCGGGTTGCCTCCCGGTAAGCGCCTTTGTTTTACGTCCTTGGCTGGACATTACCTCTTTTCAGGATCACAAGTTAGGATCCCATGGCTGCTTGACAGAACCGCTCGTCGTCAAAGCGATTGTGCAAATAAATTTATAATAGTCCGCTACTCGCAACTACACTACTGGGTAGTACTTGGTAAGTAGGGGTCGAACCCAAGGGAACCAGGGGAATAATTGTTCTTCGGGGGGATTACGCAGCATGGAAGCGTGTTTAAGGTCGGTTGGTTGGTTTTAAAGCAACCAGCTATTTTGATTGATTGGTTGGTTGGTTGGTTGATTTTAATACTGGAAAGTAAATTACAGTTTATAATTAAAGAGAAATGTTCGGTTTCAGGGGACTTGTATTATATCCTGTTTATCATTGACTTTTAGTGACTCTCCTAAGTATTCAAACGGTGTATCAAGGCCATTCCAAGCACTCGATTTGCGTACACTGTCTAGCCTATTCCAAGGACGTAGAACACTTATTCTATTTAGACTAATACTCCATTCCCGGTTATATTAGCCTATGTGCATCCATTTGATCAATCATTCCCGATCAACCAAATGGTGTTTAAGATGAGTCAAACTTCTCAGATAAGCTTTGCCATTCCAAGCATCCACTTATCCGTACAAGTTTACGAACCCCGCTGTAGAGTTTTGCCATTCCAAGCATCCACTCTACCTTGGACGTTCTGACTTAATATATGGCACATAGAATAAGTTTTGAATACTTAGACTAGACACTAAGTTAATAGTCTAAGACATTTTATAATACAAGTGCGCCCCTTAGACCGAACTACAAGTTTAGCTACTATTCATCGCGCTAAACATTATAACTAAGGAAATAAAACAGTTGAATAAATACTAAGAATTACTTACAACCGTTGAAGCGCCAAGGGAGCTATCCTTTATTTCCAAAGCAAAATTACAACGTTACAAATGTTACAACTTCTAGAGAGAGAAGTGAATTTGAGATTGAGGTGTGTTTTGGAGGAGGAGGAGCTCCTCCTTTTATAGCCCAAAGGGGAGGAGATGGGTGGTGGAGATGGGTGGCAAGTGTTGCATTTTGATTGGAGGAGAAATCAAGGGAGGAGATGGCCACATGTGGAGGAAGGAGAGGAGGCCGGCGGCTTTTGGTGGAGGAGGTGGCGCCGCCGGTTGCCGGTCACCCAAGGGGGAGGAGCTCCTCCTTTGGCCACCACTTCTTCAAGTGGCCGGTCACCTTGCCTTATGTGTGAGTTTTGTACAGTTTTGTGCAGTCTTTTCACAAAACTGTCAATGTGTTTTCTTCCCCGGACTGTCTTGACTTCACTCCTGATTCTTCTGATTAATTTGTTATGGTCAATTCGACGTCAGGATCCTTGATATTTCATCAGTCGGCATATGATCTTGACCTTGGTTTGACTCTTGTTATCTTTTCAGCATAAAATCCTCTCCTTAGCGTGTTTTCACTTCAGTCTCTAAAATGCCCTGTGAAAATGTATCGGGACTAACACGTAGAAGTTAGATAGACAAACAGTCTAATTTGGTGGGTTTAACTGCATTTATGTTTCATACAATTATGGTCCATCAGATTACCCCACACTTTTAGTTGTTCGTCCCGAACAATGCTATTAAAGGGCGTACGTTCTAAGTTTGGCTTTGGAATATGAAAATTAGACAGTGGTACTCGATCTATCCTAATTCATGCATTGCTTACTTATTACCAAATTAAACTGCGTAAATAAATAGAAGAAACTTAATACTTGTACCTCCGTGCTGAGATGCAAATTATATTGGATGTCTCGGGAGATAGCCCTTTTTAGGCTCCTGGACTGCAATCTTGGGATCGTCTCTTACTATATGATTTTCTTGTAGCTTTCTCTAGCACATGTTTCGATTCGGGTTTCAGTGAGTTGAGCCTTTTTGATTTTCTTCTTTGGCGAGGGACTGCTTTTTTGTTGTAGTGAATCGGCCTTTGGCCTTTGATTTGACTTTTTGCGTGCTTCACTTTTGCTCGGTTAAAACCTTCACAATTTTGGGCCTTTGGCCTCTTTTGATTTTCTTCTTTGAGTTTTTTGCCTTTTTGTGACTGCTAGTCCATTTTCTCAAGCCTTTTTTGGGAGGTCCAATCATCGCCCGCAAGCTTATGGAAATACCTCCCCGCTCTCCTCGTTTTTGCCGTTTTCACGCGGGTCAAGGTGAGGGTCGCTCATCTATTTTCTCGGCTACTTTGACTGTCGTTTTCGCGCGGGTCAAGATGAGGGTCGCTCATCTATTTTCTCGGCTACTTTGACCGGAGATAGGACGGTTTGATTCCCATCCTCGCCTTTTGCATAGATGCTTCTCGGCGGAGTTGACTTCAATTATTCACTGAAAACCCGAAGTGCAGCCTCCACTGACTGCGTAAACCATATAGTTTGATCTGATCCTTTGATTGCTTGCCAAGCCTTTCTAGGGCAGTTTATATCAACTCCACATCCCTAGTTATCTCAGCACAAAGGACAAATGGAAAGTTACATTCTAAGTTTTTAAACAGTTGAATTTTCACAAGGTTAATGCATGAATTATGATTTATCTTTTTCACATTCTTAAGTTCATATTTTCAAAAAGGTACTTATTAAAAAGAAAAATAGTCGCATGTTATTTATGTACAGAGGTGGATCTCACCCCACACTTTTGAACGAAGGCGTGCCTTAGTTCAAATGTCATGCAAGCTTAAAACTAAATACTGAATTTAAATGACAGAAATTAAAGTGCGGAAAAGTAAGATAGTGTCGGGTTACCTCCCGACCAGTGCACTTGTTTAACGTCGTTGGCTCGACGATACCTCGTTGTGGATTACTGGTTTGGGTCCCATGGGTGGCTGAGGTCAAACTTCTTGATTCCACCGACTTTGATTCTTGCGGTGAGTCTTCCTGATTTTTTAGCAGATGACGGGTTTGGGTCCAGTTCTGATGGTATCTCCTTCCAACGTCTCTGAGAAGGCGAGGGACCTTTCACTATCAGCTCTTTGAACTGGGTGTTCTCTTGTTTAAGGCTACCTTGTCCAGTCATGGCGAAAGCGTGCTCCATGTAGGAGTCATTCTGCTCAGGCCCTTTTCCCATTCTCCTTTGAGCTTCTTCATTGATCGCACAGTTCGCGGCGACTTGCTCATTAATTAAGGGGAAAAGTCGGGAAGGCCTCATGAGGCTTGGTTCTGCCTCGTTATGTTGGTTCGTGAAGAACTGATCGTAGATAGTTTCAGCTGCCTGGGTAATGATAGTCGGGTATGGCTTGGGCAGTTCGTCAGTGGTGTTCTGGACTCCTACTTCGTTGCTTCCGGTGCTTTCCATGTCTGATTCTTCAGACGGTTCAGGAGTCTCTTCCGACGGTTCGGTGGTTTCTTCTTCATCAGCCTCAGGATCAGCTTCTTCTGTCTGCATTTCCTCGTCAGTGTGGGGTACTCGTCTTGTGGCAGCGGCTAGGCCAGTTATAAGGTACCACATGTCTGCAATGGTGAGGTTTGCGGCAGACCTTCTCATAGCTTCGTTGACTCTTCCCAGCTCTTCAGACCTCATCCCATGAAGAAATTTTTGGAGAAGAACTTTCTTCGTAAATCCATGGTGCGGGCAGCTTGAGACGATGGCATCGTAGTTCATGTAGTATTCGTCCAAAGTCTCATCCCGGGATTGATGAAGGCTCATGATCTTCTCACGGGTTTCTTGGCGTAAAGATGGTGGGGAGAATTCTTTCAGGAACGGAACGCAGAGGTCTACGAAACGTTCTGCACTGCAAGCGGTGGATGTGTAGTACCATATCGTGGCGAAGTCAGTTAGAGAGAATTTAAAGCATTTCAGCTTAAATTCCTCTAATACTTCGTTCTCCGGTTTGATGTGATGGCAGACGTGGTGGAAGTTTCGGCAGTGCTGTACAGGGTCTTCTCCCTCCGTTCCTCCGAACAGGGGCATAAATCGCGTTGTCCATGCATGCGTAATGGGTGCTGTCATAGAGAAAAGAAAGAAAAAAGAAAAGGGAGGGAAAGAACAACTATTCGACAACTGATTCCCCGGCAACGGCGCCAATTTGACAGAACCGCTCGTCGTCAAAGCGATTGTGCAAATAAATTTATAATAGTCCGCTACTCGCAACTATACTACTGGGTAGTACTTGGTAAGTGGGGGTCGAACCCAAGGAACCAGGGGAATAATTGTTCTTCGGGGGGATTACGCAGCGTGGAAGCGTGTTTAAGGTCGGTTGGTTGGTTTTAAAGCTACCAGCTATTTTGATTGATTGATTGGTTGGTTGGTTGATTTTAATACTGGAAAGTAAATTACAGTTTATAATTAAAGAGAAATGTTCGGTTTCAGGGGACTTGTATTATATCCTGTTTATCATTGACCTTTAGTGACTCTCCTAAGTATTCAAACGGTGTATCAAAGCCATTCCAAGCACTCGATTTGCATACACTGTCTAGCCTATTCCAAGGACGTAGAACACTTATTCTATTTAGACTTATACTCCATTCCCGGTTATATTAGCCTATGTGCATCCATTTGATCAATCATTCCCGATCAACCAAATGGTGTTTAAGATGAGTCAAACTTCTCAGATAAGCTTTGCCATTCCAAGCATCCACTTATCCGTACAAGTTTACGAACCCCGCTGTAGAGTTTTGCCATTCCAAGCATCCACTCTACCTTGGACGTTCTGACTTAATATATGGCATATAGAATAAGTTTTGAATACTTAGACTAGACACTAAGTTAATAGTCTAAGACATTTTATAATACAAGTGCGCCCCTTAGACCGAACTACAAGCTTAGCTACTATTCATCGCGCTAAACATTATAACTAAGGAAATAAAACAGTTGAATAAATACTAAGAATTACTTACAACCGTTGAAGCGCCAAGGGAGCTATCCTTTATTTCCAAAGCAAAATTACAACGTTACAAATGTTACAACTTCTAGAGAGAGAAGTGAATTTGAGATTGAGGTGTGTTTTGGAGGAGGAGGAGCTCCTCCTTTTATAGCCCAAAGGGGAGGAGATGGGTGGTGGAGATGGGTGGCAAGTGTTGCATTTTGATTGGAGGAGAAATCAAGGGAGGAGATGGCCACATGTGGAGGAAGGAGAGGAGGCCGGCGGCTTTTGGTGGAGGAGGTGGCGCCGCCGGTTGCCGGTCACCCAAGGGGGAGGAGCTCCTCCTTTGGCCACCACTTCTTCAAGTGGCCGGTCACCTTGCCTTATGTGTGAGTTTTGTACAGTTTTGTGCAGTCTTTTCACAAAACTGTCAATGTGTTTTCTTCCCCGGACTGTCTTGACTTCACTCCTGATTCTTCTGATTAATTTGTTATGGTCAATTCAACGTCAGGATCCTTGATATTTCTTCAGTCGGCATATGATCTTGACCTTGGTTTGACTCTTGTTATCTTTTCAGCATAAAATCCTCTCCTTAGCGTGTTTTCACTTCAGTCTCTAAAATGCCTTGTGAAAATGTATCGGGACTAACACGTAGAAGTTAGATAGACAAACAGTCTAATTTGGTGGGTTTAACTGCATTTATGTTTCATACAATTATGGTCCATCACTGCTCCAAGTCATACTTACTGATCAGCGTGCTCCTCTCCTCGGCACGTCCACAAGTTAATCGTTCCTCAGTGCTCCGCCTGCCCTCAGGTGGCTTCGATCTCCAATTCTTTTCCTTCGGTGTCCACCACTTTTGCGCAACCACCCCACACTTTTGTTTCTTTACTCGCTTCTTATCCGGTGGGCGCGTTTTCTTTGTTACCTTCAGCTGCTCACTGAGACCCTGAATCAGACGCAATGATTCATCAGTTGTAATATTAAAACAAGTTTTATTAGCTATATCAGGTGGTTTTGCCGCACAAGGCTGGTGGTCATCCTCAAATACACGAAACTCAGCCATCTTTCCACCATATTTGAGCACTATGGTACCCTCAGCGACATCAATCTCCGCCTTCATCGCAAACAAGATAGGTCATCCTAGAATGAGTGTTGGTGACTCCTTAGTCTGGGTGTCCTCCATCTGCAAGACATAAAAATCTGCAGGCACAACAACTTCACCAACATTCACGGTTAAATTCTCAAGCAAACCATAAGGATGAACACATGACTTGTTGCCTAACTCTATAGTTAACTTGATCGGTTTCACCGGTCCAAGTTTTAATGAACAATATAAATCATAAGGCATCACATTAATAGACGCTCCCAAATCAATCAAACAGTGGGGAATAAGCGTGTTACCGATGCCACAGGTTACCGTGAAGGCACCTGGGTCTCTAGTTTGAGTGGTCAACGCTCCTTGTTTCCCTTGCTCCAATTCTTGCATCTGGACTTTGGTTCTCACGTCCTCATTCCTCTTCGGTTGAATGTCATTATTTATAGCTTCGTGGCTCTCAATAACCTGCATGGGAAATGGCAATTGCGCGAGAGGGTTAGAATTCAAAATCTGGAAACTGCTCACTGGGAATTCCGCGCACGTCTCAAGATTTATTCCCGCAGACGTCTCTTGATTTTGCAGTAAATCATTAGGCATCCGCGCCTTAATTGTGGAGATGTCCGCGTTCTGCACTGAGGTAGCGTCCAAATCTTGCTCTTTTTCTTCTTTTTCTTCCGCCTTCATCTCCTCTTCATCCTTTATCACGATCACACTGACATTTTGCCTTGGATTGGGGATCGTTTATGAAGGCAGCTTCCCTTTGTCCTCTCGCTGTTCATATACTGCACTGGCAATTTGAGACACTTGCCTCTTTAGCTCGTTAATGTCTCCAGCATGGTGGCCCATCTTTTGAGTGAGTTCTTTGAACATTCCTCTCACTTCATCTCTGAATTCCTTGATCGGGTCCTCATCTCCTTGTCTGATCTGTTGCGGTTTGTATGGCTGCTTTTGTGGGTACGAGGATTGCCCCACCTCGTAATTGTTGTTCCTTTGCCAACCACCATCGTTTTGCCTTGGCTGCCATTTGTTGTTGCCTTGATATCCATCATATCTCCTTGGTGGCAAATCTCCCTTGTTTATCACGTCTTCTGTTCTTTCCTGAAAAATAGCGTTATCATTATTTATTGGATTAAAAGTGGACTTGTTTACCTTACACTCCACTTGTTGATTGCCTTGTGGTTGTTGCGTCATCATTTGAGCCATCATATTCTTCAGTTCCTGCAATTCAGAATGTACATTTACGTTAGCAACAGGTGCAGGTTTATAAGTTTCTTCTAAGTACCTTGTGCTCTCGGCAACTTTCTCAATCAACTCCCATATCTCCTCGGGGTACATGTCAAGGATAGACCCTTGAGCTGAGGCATCTAGCATTCTTCTTTCCATTAGAACCATCCCATCCATGAAGTATTCAAGCAACATTCTTTGGGGGATTCCATGATTCGGACAACTCTCTTCCAATAGCTTAAACCACGCCAAATAATCGTACAACGTTTCTGCACGTCCTTGTCTAAGCATAGAGAGCTCCTTTCTCGTTTGAGCCGCCTTCGAATGAGAGTAGTACTTGTCCATGAACTTTCTTTGCAATTGATCCCATGAAGTAATCGAAACCTGCAGGTAAAGACATTAACCAAGATTTAGCTTGACTTTCTAAAGAAAAAGGAAATGTCTTTAGTTTAAAAATATTCTCCGGAACCGATGCAGCTTTCATAGACATGCAAATTCCATGAAATTCCTTCAAGTGCCTTAGGGGGTTCTCATCGGGCATTCCTCCAAACTTGGGCAAGTGGTGTATCACCCCACTCTTTATCTCGATGTCTTCTGCGTCCTCATCCAACCTAATGCACCAAGGTGCCTCATCAATATACGGCGCACATACTCCTCTCATCGTGCGTCCCAAATCCCAACGCCTAGCTAACTGTCCATATTGATTTCCTCCACCGAGGTATTGTCAATCCAGCTCGTCCTCGTAATCATCGTGTCTAGCTGCACGATGTCTAGCAAACTCGTTCACAAATTGCTGATTCCTGGGGGGTGGTAATCTCTGATTAACAGCGGGCAGTCCTTGCCTTTTTCCTGCATGTTATCTCCTAGTACACTTCCTCGCTCTTCATCATCACGTTCAACACTTCTCTGTGACATGGTTACTTAAACAGAAAAATAATCAAGTGACAGAAAATAAAAAAAGACAATAAAATAAAACTAAAAGAAAGAAATACTTAGTGAGATTCTTCGTTTCCAATCCCCGGCAACGGCGCCATTTTGACAGGTGTCGTTGTACCTGTGCAAAAATAATATTTCTTTTTCCGACTAGCAAGTGGTAAGTCGGGTCGTATCCACAGAGATCGGTTGAGAATCTGTTTCACTAAGTAAAAACGTAACAATGGGGGGGGGGGTTTGAATGCAAACAATTAAATAACGCAAGTAAGCAAGAATGATCGCTAGAGCAATCGTCACACAATTTCAAGTATCAAATATTAAAGAACAGTGCAAGCTAGAACTCTCGACTATGATGCAAGACTAAATCATTAACCTAACCGTTTTGATTTCTAATGTTTTACAACTTATAGCTCCCCGCTAGGTTGCACTACAAGTTGTCCTAGGGTGTCAATCCTAGTGGTATATTACTCGTATCCTAGTTTGCTATCCCCGCTAGGTTGCTAGTAAACTGTGATAATCGGAATCAACAAACTAACAGAAGCTCCCCCGCTAGGGTTCCACTTATGCTAGCATATCAAATCCATAAACAATGCATAGTAATATAACGCAAAACATAAAGATAAATATAGGTCTCAAGTCAAAACATCACAATGTCGAGTTCTAGCCTACACGTATGAGTTTAGCTACTCATCGCAATGGAATACATAATCGTAATTGAGTAAGATGACATGAAAATATTGATGTCGAATAATCCTCCAAGCTTTCTTCAATTGGAACCCTAATCCGAGAGTTCTCTTCTCTATTTCGTGTCTCTTTTCCACACTGGAATTCGATGTTTGATCGCTAGGGTTTCATGCTTATTTATTTCTCTTTTTGGGCTTTCCAATAATGCAATTTGGAAATAACGAAATTCGACTGCCAGCTGTCATCCGCGGACGTCTCCTGATTTACGACCCGTGGACGTCTTCACAATTATGGAATTTCATAAGACGTCCGCGGCTCTAATGCTTAAGCCCTCCGCGGTTTGCACTGACGAATAATCCAAGCGCCTCGATATTCATTTCTTTCCGCGCCAAATATTTTCAAATAAGCTCTTTTTAGCCAGTATTCCGTCCATGGTCTCCGAGTGTACCTGCGAACGAAAACTACACACAGGGTAGTGAAATAATATAAAGGTAACACTAAGAGACGGAGTTTTAACATATAAAATAGTCGTACAACTACGACTCATCAAAGCTTGTGAAAACTACACACAGGTAGTGAAATAGTTTTACTACCTACGAAAACTACACACAGGTAGTGAAATAATATACAGGTAACACTAAGAGATGGAGTTTTAACATATAAAGTAGTCGTACAACATGGGCATCACTGGCTCATCTTACTTTGCTAGAATGATAGTTGGTGTTGACGTCGTTGTCTTGTGAAAATGGAAAAGGTGGCGAATCCTGGGTTTGTTTTTTAGCCATGAAAGCACGAGAAGATTTTGTTGTATATACCAGCTTTGAGTGGCTTGTCCTTGCTTTGTTTTAATATGAATCTGATTATTGAAACTGTCAAGTTTGTGCAACAAATGAGGTTTAGGGGTGCCTAAAGTTTGTGCTGATTTTTTGGACACTGTTCTCAGGAGCGTCTAAATCAAAGTTGTCATGTAGGTTAATGACTCAGCATGTTATCAGCATAAACAGGATAATGGGCATTAGGCGCAGTTGCTAACGGCGCTTAATGTGTTTGGCGCTCTTAGCAACGGCGTCTAAAGGATGGTGTGTATTTTGGAAATTGAAATTGAAGAGTGTACAATTGGAAAGCAAATTCGAATTTTACTTAAATTAGAAATCTTTTTCTTATTCTATTACGTAAAATCCGAAAATTGTAAAACTCAAAATGTACTTTTTGAATTTATTTTAAGTCTTTGTGTCATATGAACCGAAGATGTAAAGGGAGATTTATGAATCCACCAAATGATGATGAGTCCAATTAAGCACACCATACCCTATTTCTCCTTCGTCATTTATAACCAATGTTAATACAAAAACATGTTCTGATTTAGCTGTGGGCTACAATGGGCACAAGAACCCAAGAGAGAAGAAAAGTAAATGCAGGGGGCCAAAAGCTTACTTTTCAAAACATGACTTGGCTTGCAAGACAGGCATAATCCATTATTGTATACTAATTATGGGCATAAACAGATCTTCATGTCTGTAATGAGTGTTATATCTCTCGCTCTCTTTCACTCTAAACACTATCATTTGCCTGGACTTGAAAGCAAAGCGATGACATAGGCCATGTTCCATTCCAGTCACCAAATCATCATGTTTTATAAGACAGGACACCAAATTGATCCTTTTTTTATATATGATCTCCATTGGATAGCCTCCTCCTGATCTCATTTTTCCTCGGAAATGCTTCTCCATATCCTCCTTGTTCTCCTAGTTCACTTTGTTACTAAACCAGCCAGCTCTGCCCACTGCACTACAACCACAACCTTTAAGACCTTTCAGAAATGCATGACATTTCCCACACAACAAGCCTCTATGGCATGGACATACCACACCCACAATGTGACCCTGGACCTCGTCTTCTTTAGCAACTTCATCTCCCCATCTGGCTGGGTTGCTTGGGGAATCAACCCCACCTCAGCTGAAATGACCGGCACACGGACTCTTATAGCCTTTCCTGATCCCAACTCAGGCCAGATGGTTCTGCTACCTTACATTTTAGACCCATCAGTCAAACTCCAAAAGTCACCCCTTTTGTCCCAGCCCCTTGATATACATCTAGTCTCCTCGTCAGTCGTTGTATATGGTGGGAAAATGGCAACCATCCACAATGGCGCAATAGTTCAAATCTACGCTACGCTCAAGCTTGCGACCAACAAGACCAGGATCCACATTGTTTGGAACAGAGGACTGTATGTGCAGGGTTACTCACCAACTATCCATCCCACAACCATCAATGACCTTTCCTCAGTAGCAACCATTGATGTCCAGTCAGGGATTTCTAATTCAGGCAACAACTATCTGAAAACACTAAAAATAGTCCACGGCATCTTAAACGCTATATCCTGGGGATTCCTGCTCCCAGTTGGCGCTGTCTTGGCACGATACCTCAGACACATGCGAACGTTAGGCCCCATTTGGTTCTATGCCCATGCTGGGGTACAACTCTCCGCTTTCATCATAGGAACGGTCGGATTTGGGATTGGAATTCGCCTTGGCCAACTGTTGCCAGGGGTTGCTTATGGGCTTCATAGGAAACTAGGGATAGCAGTGTTTTGCCTTGGATCATTGCAAACTCTAGCTCTGCTGTTCAGGCCAAAGACTACGACAAACTTCAGGAAATACTGGAAGTCATACCACCACTTTGTTGGATATGGTTGTGTGGTTATAGGGGTACTAAACTGTTTTGAAGGGTTCCAGGTAATGGGTGAAGAGCGGAGTTACTCAATGCTGGCATACTGTTTAGGTCTGTCAACACTTGTAGGAATCTGTGTAGCTCTAGAGGTTAATGGGTGGGTTGTGTTCTGCAGAAATGCCCAAGAGGAGAAGATGATACGAGAAGGTGTGCTACGTTGTGATCAGTCTCAGAAACCAGGGAGCAGCGGCACGTATAGTCATCATAGCCGCAGCTAAAGCCTTAGCCAAGGTCATGGCTGAAGACAGTAGTAAGACCAGCATTAGCATCATCAATCTGATAGTATCGTCTTTCCCAGACTCTTCTTTTTATCTGACAGGATAGTAACATAACACCATTGTCAACACAAAAACATCAGAAGACCAAAATGATCAAGCAACTTAAAATGACGCAACAAAATAAAAGAAAAGTTTCATTTCAATTCTTGGGGGAAAAAGAAGGACATCCACTTAATCTTGCGTGTCCCTATGTGGGATTACTTATAACTTTTTTCCACAATACTAACTTGAACAAAAGTTTTCATCGTTACACTTTGGGGAATAGACATCCCATTTCCTAGACCTAGTGATCCTTGCCGAAGGATTTTCTACTCCAAATACTGAAACTTAAATGTGAAAAAGTAAGAGTAAGGGTATTGCACTTAAGTATACCCTCCTTGACAAAGATGGAACAAGCCTACTTGGAAAGACGCCACCCAGATTCTCTGACGTTTCTCTACAGCTTCACGACACTGCATACTCTGCATAGGTTTAAATAACCAAGTTTCTTAATTAGCTAATGAAAATGAAGCAACTTCCCTATTTACTTGTTTCACATTGTTACCTTCTACTAGTAATCAACTCCTGCTGTTCAAGAAGCATCATCCTACGCTAACACATCCTGCAACATAATATTAAATGCACATTTAGTTTGTCTGTCCAATCAATAAAAACCAATCCAAATGCAAGAAAACTAGCACACAAAAAAGGCAAATGAGTGGATAAAGTAAGGCACTGCCATGCCAAATCAGTTAGAGTACATTACAATTTTCCCACTGAAAATTCATATCAATAAATGTTGGCTAACAAAATTAATGTCCTACGTCAAGTACATTACAATTTTTGTGGTCCTGTTTTGTATGATATTTTGGTGGATGATAGATGGATCTTTGGAATCACCATAGTTTGAGAGGCATGTTGGAAATATTGCTTAAACAGCTGCGGATTAAATAGAAGTTACTAAACATATACAGAAATACAGATATGAATTAAATCAAAACAATTGCAAACCCTAGGTTGTGGATCGAGTCACGTTATACGCTGTCCTTAAAGCAAGATTTCTGCCCATAGGTGCTAGGACTCGCTGACAATATGCCTCCCAGGATCAAATGATCCTCGGCAGCAGACTGCACCAAGCTCTGCCAATCAAACTTGTTTTGATCTTCGGCTATCACCGACAGACTCAGACGAATGAAAACAAAGAGGAGAGAGTTGTTATTTTATGTGTCTTATGAAGTGGACATCGACCTTCATTATATAGGAGAGCTCGCAACATCCCACAACCCCTAAACTTCCCATGATGGTCAAACTGCTTCATTACTCCATGAAGCTGAATCGTTCATTGACCAGCAATTGATGAGTCAGTGGAAGACGGACTGTCTTATTTCGAGGTGTCCTCCACCCTCAAAATTAGGTCAAAATGGGGTGCACAACCATTTTCTTTACACTTATTTCACACAAATTCCAACAATCCCCCACATGAAGAAAATTGAGTGGTGAAAAATGATAAAACAAATAAACTCGATAATCAAGACTCGATTCAATGTGGTTATAACTTGTACGGTTGATATTTGCATAGGCAAGGGAGGGAACGCCCTTGAACCTTCCTTTGGGAAAACATGTTATCTTTACTGACTATTCAGTAGACGTGATTGTCTTTGAACTGTTCATCTTATAATGTAAATGAAAGCCATGTTCCCCACAGATATCTTCCTCATCATACTTTAGTTCTTACTGGTGGGCTCATTTTGGCCATGATACCCCTTTCCTGTCTCTGTAGGAGTTTCTAAAGAATTAAGCTCTTTGAATTCTCTTTTGAAGCGACCTCACTTCTCTCTCACATAGGTGATTCTTTCTTAAAGTATTCCCATGTTATACTTATACATTTGAATCTCACTATTCAAATTACTAGAATCATTAAAAGCTTTGAGCCTAGCCTCGTGCGGGAGTCACTATTTTATCTTGGAATAGAACGGGGGTGTTACCCCCACATTGACCTCACATGGTAGGGTTTACCTTTTCCTCGACTATTATTGCCTAAGGGCTTAAGCCTGTGTTTAGATATTAGGAATCAAAAGGCTTCAGTCTCATTCCCTTTGTCATCCTTTTTACTTGGTTTATATTTTAACTTCAGCAATAAACAAGTTTGGCAAGATTGTCATCCGTAGGTGCGGGGTCTCGCTGACAATATGCCTCCTAGGATAAAACAATCCTCGGTAGCAGACTGCACCAAGCTCTTCCGATCAAACTTGTTTTGATCTTTGGCTATTATCGACAGACTTAGACGAATGAAAACGAAGAGGAGAGAGTTGTTATTATTTTCTGTGTCTTATGAAGTGAGCATCGACCTTCATTATATAAGAGAGCTCGCTACCTCCCACTACCCCTAAACTTCCCATGATGGTCAAACTGCTTCATTACCCCATGAAGCTGAACTGTTCATTGACCAGCAATTGATGAGTCAGTGGAAGATGGACTGTCTTATTTTGAGGTGTCCTCCACCCTCAAAATTAGGTCAAAAATGGGGCGCACAACCATTTTCTTCACACTTATTTCAGACAAATTCCAACAAGGCAAACCAGTACATGATCAAAAGCATATCAGCACGATAAGTATGCAATTTACAGGCTACACAGTTAATGATCAAAACCAGAAAAAACTGGTCCAGTGGGAAGGTTTGTGTTCTATCGTCCATGACCTATAGTTCCTGGGTCTTTCTTCACTACTTGAAATCAATGGAAAACTACTTGGATATCGTTTGAATCGTGTTCACTTTCCGTATTCAATATTTTCTGCCCTAATTAGGTATCCAGAAATTGAATCGAGATAAGACAAACGAGAGAACTTGGAATAAAATTGAAAAATGAATGTAGAAGAGAAGAGAAAAGTGTTGAATTTATATAGCGCTGGATACGCTTAAGAGAACCACGTTGGGCCTAAGTTAACCAACGGGTTATAACAAAGCCTGCAGGCATGCACCCCAACTCATTCTCAAGGCCCAAGCATAATTGCTTTAATTAGGAACCTTGCTGGTTGTTGGTGGAAGTCGAACACATGACTTCCTCCACCCTTTAACATGCGCTAGCAGGCAACATGTTAACCATATGGGCCATATGGGCTGCAGCTCATATGGTTAACATGTTGCCTGCTAGCGCATGTTAAAGGGTGGAGGAAGTCATGTGTTCGACTCCCACCAACAACCAGCAAGGTTCCTAATTAAAGCAATTATGCTTGGGCCTTGAGAATGAGTTGGGGTGCATGCCTGCAGGCTTTGTTATAACCCGTTGGTTAACTTAGGCCCAACGTGGTTCTCTTAAGCGTATCCAGCGCTATATAAATTCAACAAAAAGAATATTTCTCTGTATTTCAGTCTCAAACTCGCTAATTTTTTTATCCATATCAATTTGCATCGATTGATTTTTAAATTCGAACAAAGTAGTTCATTTGGGATAAAGGCACCGCTTCATGCTTTGATGAATTCAATCAAAGCAATGTTCAAATTTGATTTGAACACCCTGGTTGGGACCCAAAAAGTAAAATTTGGCGGAAAGATGGATAGGCGTATTGATGCGGAAGAATGGTGGTGTTACAATAACAAAAATCTCCCAAAAGACCCTTGTAACACGGATGAAATGGGTTCTACAAGAACTAAAGATAAGGCCTATTCTAGGCGGAGATCCAACGGCAAGAGCACTTTTCTTCTTTAACAATTGGATGACTAGAATGGTGGATGGTGGTTCTCTTATATAGTCCTCTTGGATGACCTTTGGAAGGAAAGTCATTTATTACTCAGTTTGGAAGGAAATTGATGGCCTTGGTCGTCGAGGCAATAAAGACGCCTTTGGGTATGATGCTGGTGGATGAATGTGGATATATTTCTCCCTTGAGACCAGCAAGGTCAGCATTGGTTTCGCCCCATCCATTAATGACGCCTTGCCCCTTGTGCCCGTTTACTATATTTAGCATGGTCACCTTGGAAGTAGTCCCTTTGGTTTTGATTTCTTTGACCTTTGTTACAAGTGACGAGGTCCTATCTTTAGTAAGCTTTGAAGCTACGAAATCATGTGGGCATGTGGGGATATTACTTGGCTTGGCTTTGTTTCCCTTGGTTCGTCGGTCCAATTGCGTCGGCTCGATTGCACTTCCATAGGACTGGCTTTTTTCTTGATCAAGCCCATGTTAAGGACTATGATCCAGCTCATAAAGAACATGATTATGAAGAAAACAACATGAGAGTGAGGCGGGATTGTTACCGTCTAATCTCGGTGGCGCTCGTTGGATTCGGGTCCCAACACACCCGCAATCAAAGCAGCTCTTCAAATTAGATTGGAACTCCCGTGCGTCCACAGAGGACTTCACAAAATCGCGCTCAGCTCACACATAAAATATGAATGTATGAATAGTCATCATACATTAATGTGCGCGCACAGGTCGCGAATCACACTGATGCAAAATTTGATTTGAGTTTTAACTTCATTCGAAATGCCTCATCTCATTAGGGTCGTTTACCCTGATGTGTATAAACACCTAAGACATTCACATACCCTAAAATCTCCAAAATGATCAAAGGCCAAACAAGTACCCAAAACAATGATATTGCAAATCAAGTTGCAAATTAACTCTATCTGAAAGTAAAAGGTATCTTGCTAAAATCTGAAAGTAGATTGTGATTGGTAAGACTGGCACACAGCTGGAAGTAACCCTTCAAATACAAATAATTAAGCCCGGTATCTATGAGCAACACTCTCACAAACAATAAGGCACATTGTCCAATCAACAATAGGTGTCCAATATTCTAGCTATAGCTAATAACCAATTAAGACGAGTTAGCAAGCATACATAAACAGAAGTTGTACTCAACCCCGAATGCTGGTAGAATGTATTTAATGCTTGATAACGATCATACAGAAATATGAATATAGTGCCAGCACGCTAACTATGTATTTAGACAAGAAAGAATACATGAAAATATAGCAATCAAAGGTATAGTATGGTATTTGAAAATGAAGATAGGAGCTCTTGAGGATAGGAATCTCGCATTGGAGGATACAAGGTGGCTAGATTCATTAGATTTCAGCTCTAATGCTTCTTGTTAGATAGGCTGTTTTGTTTGTTGATCTCCAGTTGGTCCATAGGGGATCTCTATTGTACAGGCTTTTGATTAAAGAATTTAATTTTTCAAAAAAAAAAATGAAATTCATTAATCAAAAGCCATTATTGTAAGACTAGAGTAGCTTTTAGAGGAGGAGAATATTTGTTTGCATATTGTTCGCATTTTGTCCTAGTGTCATTATCAAAAGTAAAAGCACACACTACAAATTTTGGCTGAAAAATACGACAACTCAAAAAGTTGTCGTAAAAAATATTGTCGTAGGAATTATACGACAACTGTACGACAACATTTTACGACAAGTATACGACAACTCTACGATAACCCAAAAAAGTTGTCGTACGCTTATCGTATAATCGACAAATCCATAAATTAGTATTTAATTTACTATTATTTTAATTTTTTACTAATAATTAATTTAATTAAATAAATTAATAAAATATTTCAAATTTTATAAAAACAAATTAAATGAGAAATAATAAGACACTTATATTAGTATGCGTAAAATCAAATTACCAATAATATTTAGATTTTATAAAATTAAATATCCAAAAATGTATTCCTAAAATTGTAATATAAATGGACCAAATTCACAAGGGAATCAGACTGACACAGCTCCAGATGAAGATGCGCATAACTTCTATTCTTGTTTAAGCTTTTGCTACCGACTGAAGATTTTGCAGCCCAATCTCTATGCATTTTGCAACCTGGAGATGAAGGGAAGTATTTAGCTTCATGTATACGAGACGGGAAAAAATACTTCAAGACGAGCGTAGATGAATATACCCCAGGGAAACTACTAAGTTACCATTTCATAAGGCAAAGGCATGTCTACATCTTTAAAAATATAGCATCTGAGCTTCCAAATGATCCCCAAACCACTTCCATTTTCTTCCCAGTGATGACGCCATTTCTGATAGCTCAAATCCTTCCTGTCATACTTCTCACAAGCACAATCACCAGAACCTAACTTACAACCAACCAACCATTAAACACCAAACCAAACCTACTGACAAACCATACTGAAGAACTCAGTACCGAAGAACTCAATCCATCACATTAAACAATCAAACAAACCAACATTAAACAACCAAAGCAACATTTTCCATCACCACAAACCTACAATCAAACAACCAAACCAACATTAAACAACCAAACAAACATTAAAAATCACCAACAAACCATACTCAAGAACTCAATCCATCACATATGGTAACTCAGCCTCATGTCCATACCTTTCTAATCAACTTACCTTGTCAAGACTGCACTCCTTCCAACCCACAGTTTAATTCAATACAATTCAAACTAGTAAACTCTGAGCTTCACCACTTATGGCATAACTGATCATTCCTTTTCTGCCAGTTGTCATCAAATTCAACTCATACTCATGCTTCTCACACAGCCCTCAGTGAGATCAAGATGGCTAGTACATCAAATTCAACATATCATTTTGAACTGAGCCACTAGTACATGAATGTTTTCATTGTTTTGACAATTACCTCACAAAGGAAATTCTGGGGAAGGAAATTTAATAACAAAAGGGCTTACCTGGGCATTCTTCGCTTGTACAACACCATTTAATCAAATGAGAAAACCACAAAAATCAATCCACAAATCTGACCAATATCAATAATCAATTTTAGCAAACTAGTCATTAATTCTTGATGTTGCTGCATTTGCTTTGCAACCCATCAACAGAATGTCAACAAACTATTCGAAATTCATTCACAAAGCACAAAAGCTCAAACCTTTCAGTTGTCTCCGACAAATCAATTCTAAGTATCAACATGCATAACCCTTAGTAACACATTCCTCAGCTTGTTAACAGCCTCCATCACAACCTACAATGACAAGATTGCAACACATCAATACAAAAGCTCCCAGTCCAAGTACAACTAGACAATTACATTGACATGAGAGGGCTAAAAACATTGGCACCAGTTTGGGCTGCAGCCTCCACAACTTGGATGAGCTGCTGAGAAGGAACTTCCCCAGCCCCTGTCTTTCTTCTCCTCCTCCAAGTCACAAAAAAATCACTCCTCGCATCAATTGGCCACTTCAGCCCCTGAAAAAAGGATTAGCAATGTAATCCTCCATTAGCTTATTCAATTCCACAGCCATATGATGAAATATATAACAAATACACTCCGGCATAAACCTCAGATTAGCAGACTCATCCCACACCAGCAAGTAAAGGAAACATACAGCAGCTCCCTCGTACGCCCATGGCGATATCTCGAATTTAAAAACCCTAAATCCTACGCTAACCCCCAAATCAACACCCACACAACTCAAACCAAAAATCAACACCCGCACGACTCCAAAATCAACACCCGCAGAGATTGAGAGGCGCAATTCTCCGAGCAAGACTCATCAACGACCCTTCCCCGCGTAAATTGATAGCCAAACCAATTTAGAGAACGTCCGCTCAGACGTTCTCTAATAGCACGTCCTCGCGGACGTCCTCGCGTGCGGACGTCCTCCCTGAACCGCTGCACGCAAAAGAAACGCGGACGTCCCCAATATCCCGCTCAGGACGTCCTACAATTCCCACCGGTGTACATGCTCTAAGGGAGGAGAGAAACGCTACCAAGGAGGAAACCTTAAGCGAGGGAAGGACGAAGTCGTTTCTATATTCAAGATACGATGGTTATACGACAACTTTTTGTTGTCGTATACATTGTTGTCGTACGTTTATCATATAATAATAGTATGATTTTTTATTGTCGTATCAATTGTCGTATAGTTGTCGTATGTTTTGTACGTATTGTTGTACAAAACTTGTCGTATTTTTCAGCCAAAATTTGTAGTGACATATTATGAGGCAAAACAAATACATACACTCTACACCATTTTACACCTCAGGACATATTTTTTTTTCGTCGCATAAAGCCCTAAATAAGTCGCTTATAGTTTATGCGACCAGAGGGGCGTCGCGTAAAAGAGGTCGCGAAATCGAAATAGCGTAATGTCTGTGCGACCAAAATAAACGAACACATGTCGCGTTAAGTGTAACTCTTATGCGACATTATTTTGTATATTCTTGGCGGTTCGCCATTAATTTGATTGTATCTTCTCCTTTTAGGAATCAACAAGTTTTTTTTTGAGACAAATAAGCAAACACCTTGAGCGCAAATTCCACTCGGTTACCAGAGATAATCAATTCAACTATAGTATTTCAACATACATTTAAGATGGACAATTCCGCTCGGTTACCCACTTCGGTAACCAGCCTGTTATATGTGTCCATCTTAAATGTATGGACAAATAAGCCTGAGTGCATAAATGTGTCCATCTTAAATGTATGGACAAATATATGTGTCCATCTTAAATGTGTGGACAATTCCGCTCGGTCTACCGAAGATGGACACATATAGTATTTCAACATACATTTAAGATGGACACATATAACAGGCTGGTTACCGAAGTGGGTATCAAGTTGCGTATCACCTTGATAAATATGAATTTAGCATTGTTACCGCATGTGAATAATCTGTGTTACAGAGCATTGTTGCATTATATTAAGGAATGATATTAAAAAGGATTCAGTTAAATTTTTGGTCATGCGTATAGATGGTTATTTGAGAATAATTTTTTTTTAGAGGATGACAACTGCAGATAAATACATACTTCTCCACAAGTTAAAAATCTAACACAGTATGTGTTGCTCTAGTGAATTTGCTTATTCCATCTGCCAAAGGAGATGACACGTTGGAGAGACCCAACACAGGTAGATTGTATGATCCGGAATTATGTCGCGTTGGGTCTATTGACCGAGATTGTGTAATAGCCTTTTAACTGCAGCATGGACGTTCCCAGATGTTGCTTGCAAAGCTCTGATATTCTCTTGGGTGTCAAAAAAACCCATTTCTTGAAGCTGGACTAGCTGAGTAGCGTATACCTCCTCTGGAGGTCCAGAAGGAGGGGCATTTAGGCCACCAGTCCCAAGTCCACCAAACATGTTCATCAACATTTCCAAGCCCGCAGCGTCACCAGCCTGACCTGCACCCCTAGCACCTTGCTGCTGATTGAGAATCGGTAGCAATGACTACTGCAAAGTCATCATTTGCTGCATTGTCTCCGGAGAGGTCAATTGACTAAGGAATTCTGGGTTCTGCATCATTTCTCTCATTTGAGGATTTGAATCCAACAGCGTACGCATTTGTGGATTGAAGTTGAGAAGCTGGTTCATGTACTGAGGATTAGAGAGAACACTTTGCATCATCTGTGACATTGCAGGGTTTTGCAACAACTGATTCATTAGAGCAGGATCAGGCATGCCACCAGACAAGGGGTCAAAATTTGGGAGACCTAACCCACCCAACCCACCAACGCCTGCTGTCCTTGGAGCATTAGATGGAGTTCTTGTAGCAGTGTTTGTTTGTGGGGCACCCCATGGATTAGGAAGAGGGTTCGAATTGGGAACTGCACCGGTAGTATCAGAGCCATTGTTTGGAGCGTTTGAACCAGTTTGAGCTCCACCTCCACCCTGGTTAGCCGAAAGTGCAGCAAATGGATTGGTCGACGTGTCATTTCCACCACCGCCAGCCGTAGCATTAAGAAAAGGTTCCTGAACATTCTCATACATGCGTCTCAGCATGTTAAATCCCTCAGGGGAAGATTCAATGTTGCTCATTGCTCTATCAGTGTTCCGCATCATTTCACGCATAAGTTCAGGGTTTCTTGCGGTTTCTAGTGTCTGTCTGATAATGCTTGGGTCATTAAGAATATGGGCAAGCTCCGGATTTCGGTCAATTATTTCCCTTGTTTGAGGATTGTTCATGATCATAGTGCGCATTAAATCAGGATTGTTCATCAGACTTTGCACTGCAGGAGTGTTCATGATGTCCCTCATCAAGTTAGGATTTTGAGTTAACTGCTGCTGCATTTGCTCCAGTCCGGGTATACCAGCCCCAAGGTTGCCATTGCCATTCCCACCCAAAAAGTTGAAATCAGCACCAGGAAAAAGTGAAGCCCCCAAACCTGCACCACCCGTAGCTCCTTCAGTTCCAGCTCCAAGTGTGGCACCAGGCACATTCGCAACACTGTTTGTATTACCACCCGTGGGTGCATTGACAGACACTATGATGGCAGTTCCAGCTCCAAGTGTGGCACCAGGCACATTCGCAACACTGTTTGTATTACCACCCGTGGGCGCATTACCACACATCACACATGTTTGTATTTGAGAATAATCAGTTTTACTTTTACACACTATGTGATACAGTATTGTCAGCTCAAAGAAATATCAGACCGAGGAGCTGGACGAGTTTTGGTGGCAAAGTCTTCATGCATAAACTGTGAGTAAATAATGTACTGATTTAATTATATCGCTAATGCTATACGTAAAAGTACTTACGTATATCATTATATTAGTATATGGGTAATGACGTTAAGATAGAAAACGAATCCCCCCTCGTCTTTGCGAAGACGTTATACGTTTGTGACTTATATTGATACATAAGCATGTCTTAAGTGTATTACATAATTGATGTGGAGACATACGTTATACATATGTGCATTTTGGCATACATGCATCATCATGGACACGACATGTGATTTGGCGAGGTTCATCTTGCGGTTTGATATGATGGTCCGGACCGGCAGCGATGACTGCCCACCATGGCTTATGATTCTGATACGATGTGATATGACGAGGCTCGGCCCGCACTTTGATATGATGGTTCGGATCGGCAGCGACGCCTGCCCACCATGGATAGTACGATCGATCGGTACAGTGCATCATCATCATCAAACTTCATATGCATCATGTTGCATTTTATGATTTAGATATATTATTGATTGTAATGAATTGGGGAACATGGATTATAATGTGGTTAATAGTATTAATAAGTATGTTATTTATTCACTGAGTCAATTTGACTCACCCCTGTTATTACCCAACTATTTTTTCAGATCGTTGAGCTACTAGTCGAGAGTGTTATAAACGTCGCGAGCGAGTCCTTTCACTTCAAGTATGGTTCCATCCAACCGCTCAGTTGTCTTTGGGAGTCTTCAATTTGTCCTCTTTTATTTACTAGTCATCCTTAGTGTCGCTCCGTGGTACTTGAGCAGGATTTTAGATATTGTTATTTTGCTTCTGCTATGATATTTTGCTACTCACTTATATAATCTCTTTTAAGAAGAATTTATCAATATTTGTTAAGACCGATATAGAGGACTGCTTGACAGTTGGCATAAGTGTCAAGCGCCGGTCTCGACTCTTTTATCGAGTCGTGACAACACCCCATCCCATAGAGATTAGTACTACTAGTTCAAAAACACAACTAGGTAGAATAGAAAAACAAGAAGATGAGAAATTGTATGTACCTCGAAGGTAGACTTGTTTAACTGGACGATGTAATCCTTGGCAAGTTGAATTCTCCTGTCGAGGTGAGAAGCGTCCTTGCGAAACTCCATCGTCACGAAAGGCTTGAAGTGCTTGTTGTAATCCTCCACTCCATAATGCTTCTTCATCGCCTTCAGCAGGAGTCGGTACAACTTTTGGATTTTCGTTGACTCAGCCGCCATACGTCTCAAAACCGGAATCGCTGGATGAAGAATTTGGTATCTAGGCAAGAGGGTTCGATTCCCAAATTGTTTTTAGATGAGAAATGAGAACTAATCTCATCCCTAGATATAAATTAGTCAATGATTCAAATTAAACACTAATTAAATTAATAATATGTATCATACATTAAGGGTATTTTAGTCAAATAAAAACCCTAAAACCATTTTCATCTTTTTGACGATGGCCGCCGACACCATATTTTCGGATTCAGGTTCTACAACTTCACTAGGCAGGACCAAATCCCAAGAACGAGATTAATCAAGCTTGAACACGACCTAATCGATCTCGCTCGATTCTCAAAACCCTCACTCGACGAGCGATTCACAATTCGTAGCGATTCGACAAAGATAGTGAATAATGTTTACGGTACGATTCCCCATCTGATTAATTACGGACTTGTAGATGTCTCTGCCTGAATGTTATATATTATTCGTACTCGAATAATCATAATTCGTACTCGAATAATCATAATTTGTACTCGAATAATCATAATTTGTACTCGAAAAATCATAATTCGTAGCTTCATTATTCAAAGTTGGTACCTTGGGAGCATGAACTGCGTAGAACGGATTTTTAATTCTAGCAGCTTGTAAGTTAGACTCTTATTCTTACATATCATTCGTAGCATCTAATGCATAATTTGTAGCTTGGAAATATATATGCGTATAAGGGACTTATAGATTTCACTGCCTCAATGTTATGTAATATTCGTACTCTAATATTCATAATTCGTAGCTTATGATTCATAATTGGTACCTTGGAGCATAAATGTGTAAAATGAATTTTTTTATTCTAGCTTACTGTATCTTTGATGGACCATAATTATACGAATCATAAACACAGTAAAACCCACCAAATTAGACTGTTTGTCTATTTAACTTCTGGTTGTTAGTACCGAAATGCATTTGCAGGGCATTTTGGAGTCTAGAGAGAAAACACGCTAAGGAGAGGATTTTACGCTGAAAAGATAACAAGAGTCAGTCCGAGGTCAATATCAGACGCTGAACGAAGAAATCTCAAGATTCTGACCAAGGATTACTCACATTAAATCCAACCGAGGAGCAATCAAAGTCAGACCGGAGCAAAATTGGAATGATAGTTTTGTAAAGACTGTACAAAACCGTCAAAATCTCATCCATGGGCAAGGATGACCGGTGGCTTTTGTGAAATGGATGACTCATGGGGTGGCTTTCTCATTTTTCCTCATGGGATGACTTGAAGACTTGTGCAAGAGGTTGCAAAGCCACAAAAACCTCCCCCCAAACAACCCATAACCGGCGGCTTTAGGGAGGACCATGGGGTTGTGCCATGTGTTTCTCCTCCCATCCACATCCTCCTCCTCCCATCTCCTCCCTTGATCCCAAACCACATGGAGCCATCACCACCCTCCATTGCCTCCTCCTCCTTATAAATAGAGAGCTTCTCCTCCTCACATAATCATCACCACCACATTTCACAACTTATCTCTCTAGATTTGTAATACTTTGTAAAGTTTGGTTTTGATCAATAAAGTTACGATACTTTGCTATGCGCTACTCTTCCATGGATAGGCGTAGCTAAACTCTTCATTCGGTGGAAGGTATTTTCTTGTATTATATAATGTTGTAATATCTTTTAGTTTCATTTCTTTGTATTCAAAACTTGTTCTATGTGCCATTTATAGTCAGAATTTCCAAGGTTGAGTGGATGCTACGAAAGGGCAAAACTCTTCCGTGGGGTTCGTGAACATACTCGGATAAGTGGATGCTACGAAAGGGCAAAGCTTATCTGAGGAGTTCGACTTATCTAAAACACCACTTGGTCAATCGTAACTGTGAGATCAGGTGGATGCACAGAAGGCTAAGATACTTCGAAAGGAGGAATTAGTCTGAAGTAGAACAAGGGTTGCTTTAAACGATGTTGCAAGTCTTGCGCTACGAAAGGGCCTCGATTCAACTTTGAATACTTAGAAAAGTTACTAACGGTTTATTATATACATGTTATAATACAAGAGTACCTGAAACCGAATACTTTCTTTCAATCACAAAAACCGCCCCTGTATTTACTTTCCTAGTATAACTGTCTCAATCAACCGCAACCATCAACCACTCATATACCGGAGGAATCAACAATCACGCATCACCCACTGTAAGTCTGACAGAACCGCTTGTCGTCAAAGCGATTGTGCAAATAAATTTATAATAGTCCGCTACTCGCAACTATACTACTGGGTAGTACTTGGTAAGTAGGGGTCGAACCCAAGGGAACTAGGGGAATAATTGTTCTTCGGGGGGGAATTACGCAGCGTGGGAACGTGTTTAAGGTCGGTTGGTTGGTTTTAAAGCTACCAGCTATTTTGATTGATTGATTGGTTGGTTTTAATACTGGAAAGTAAATTACTATTTTAATGATTAAGAGAAATGTTCGGTTTCAGGGGACTTGTATTATATCCTGTTTATCATTGACCATTCGTGAATCATCTAAGTATTCAAACGGTGAATCCTGTGGGGAACTCGTCTTGTGGCAGCGGCTAGGCCAGTTATCAGGTACCACATGTCTGCAATGGTGAGGTTTGCGGCAGACCTTCTCATAGCTTCGTTGACTCTTCCTAGCTCTTCGGACCTCATCCCACGAAGAAATTTTTGGAGAAGAATTTTATTCGTAAATCCATGGTGCGGGCAGCTTGAGACGATGGCATCGAATTTTATGTAGTATTCGTCCAAAGTCTCATCCCGGGATTGTTGAAGGTTCAGGATCTTCTCGCGGGTTTCTTGGCGTAAGGAAGGTGGGGAGAATTCTTTCAGGAACGGAACGCAGAGGTCTACGAAACGTTCTGCACTGCAAGCGGTGGATGTGTAGTACCATATCGTGGCGAAGTCGGTTAGAGAGAATTTGAAGCATTTCAGCTTAAATTCTTCTAACACTTCGTTTTCAGGTTTGATGTTGTGGCAGACTTGGTGGAAGTTTCGGCAGTGCTGTACAGGGTCTTCTCCCTCCGTTCCTCCGAACAGGGGCAGAAATCGCGTTGTCCATGCATGCGTAATGGGTAATGACATAGGAAAAAGAAAAAAAAGAAAGGGGAGGGAAGAACAGTTATCCGATGACTAGTTCCCCGGCAACGGCGCCAATTTGACAGAACCGCTTGTCGTCAAAGCGATTGTGCAAATAAATTTATAATAGTCCGCTACTCGCAACTATACTACTGGGTAGTACTTGGTAAGTAGGGGTCGAACCCAAGGGAACTAGGGGAATAATTGTTCTTCGGGGGGGAATTACGCAGCGTGGGAACGTGTTTAAGGTCGGTTGGTTGGTTTTAAAGCTACCAGCTATTTTGATTGATTGATTGGTTGGTTTTAATACTGGAAAGTAAATTACTATTTTAATGATTAAGAGAAATGTTCGGTTTCAGGGGACTTGTATTATATCCTGTTTATCATTGACCATTAGTGAATCATCTAAGTATTCAAACGGTGAATCGAGGCTAGTTACAGCTCAAGACTTGCAACACCGGTTTAAAGCAACTCCTGTTCTATTTCAGTCTAGCGCCAATACCCTAAGGTATGCTAGCCTGGGTGCATCCACCTGATCTCACAGTTACGCTCGACCAGATGGGATTTAGGATGAGTCGAACTCCTCAGATAGCTTTGCTTGTTACAGCTTCCACTACCTGAGTATGATCACGAATTCCCACAGAAGAGCTTTGCTTGTTACAGCATCCACTCAACCTTGGAAACTCTGACTATATATGGCACATAGAACAAGTTTTGAATACTAAGACTAAACACTAAGTTAATAGTCTTAAAACATTTTATAATACAAGTGCGCCCCTTCTACCGAACTATTAGTTTAGCTACTATTCATCGCGCTAAACATTATACTAAGGAATTAAAGACAACAGTTAAATAAATACTAAAAATAATACTTACAACCGTTGAAGCGCCAAGGGAGCTTTCCTTTATTTCCAAAGCAAAATTACAATGTTACAAATATTACAACTTCTAGAGAGAGAAGTGAATTTGAGAATTGGTGTGTGAAATGAGGAGGAGGAGCTCCTCCTTTTATAGCCCAAAGGGGAGGAGATGGGTGGTGGAGATGGTGGACATGTGCATTTGATCCAAGGGAGGAGAAGGGAGGAGGAGGAGGAGGTGACATGTGGAGGAGCAAAAAGCCGCCGGTCACCATGGGTGGAGGAGCCGCCGGTTGCCGGTGGTGGAAGGGGGAGGAGCTCCTCCCTTGGCCACCTCCTTGAGTGGTGGCCGGTCATCTTGCCCAAATGTGTGAGTTTGTACAGTTTTGTGCAGTCTTTTCACAAAACTGTCAATGTATTTCTTCTCCGGTCTGTCTTGACTCCACTCCTGATTCCTCTGATTAATTTGTTCTGGTCAATTCAACGTCAGGATCCTTGATATTTCTTCAGTCGGCATATGATCTTGACCTTGGATTGACTCTTGTTATCTTTTCAGCTTAAAATCATCTCCTTAGCGTGTTTTCACTTCAGTCTCTAAAATGCCCTGTGAAAATATATCGGGACTAACACGTAGACGTTAGATAGACAAACAGTCTAATTAAGGGGGTTTTACTGTGTTTCTGACTCATATAACTTTGGTCCATCAGATTACCCCCCACTTTTAGTTGTTCGTCCCGAACAATGCTATTAAAGGGCGTAAGTTCTAATTTTGGCTTTGGGATATGAAAATTAGACTTTGGTACTCGATCTATCCTAATTCATGCATTGCTTACTTATTACCAAATTAAACTGCGTAAATAAATAGAAGAAACTTAATACTTGTACCTCCGTGCTGAGATGCAAATTATATTGGATGTCTCGAGAGATAGCCCTTTTTAGGCTCCTGGACGCAACCTCGGGATCGTCTCTTACTATATGGTTTTCTGGTAGCTTTCTCTAGCACGTGATTCGATTCGGGTTTCAGTGAGTTGAGCCTTTTTGATTTTCTTCTTTGGCGAGGGACTGCTTTTTTTGTTGTAGTGAATCGGCCTTTGGCCTTTGATTTGACTTTTTTGAGTGCTTCACTTTTGCTCGGTTAAAACCTTCACAATTTTGGGCCTTTGGCCTCTTTTGATTTGCTTCATTGAGCTTTTCGTCTTTTTGTGATTGCTAGTCCATTTTCTCGAGCCTTTTTGGGAGGTCCAATCATCGCCCGCAAGCCTATGGAAATACCTCCCCGCTCCTCTCGTCTTTGTCGTTTTGCGCGGGTCAAGATGAGGGTCTCCCATCTATTTTCTCGGCTATTTTGACTAGAGAGAGGACGGTCTGATTCCCGTCCTCGCCTTTGCATAGATGCTTCATGGCGGAGTTGACTTCAATTATTCACTGAAAACCCGAAGTGCAGCCTCCACTGACTTCGAAAACCATATAGTTTGATCTGATCCTTTGATTGCTTTCCAAGCCTCTCTAGGGCAGTTTATATTAACTCCACATCCCTAGTTATCTCAGCACAAAGGACAAATGGAAAGTTACATTCTAAGTTTTTAAACAGTTGAATTTTCACAAGGTTAATGCATGAATTATGATTTATCTTTTTCACATTCTTAAGTTCATATTTTCAAAAAGGTACTTATTAAAAAAGAAAAACAGCTGCATGTTATTTATGTACACAGGTGGTTCTCACCCCCACTTTTGAACGAAGGCGTGCCTTAGTTCAAAAGTCATGCAAGCTTAAAACTAAATACTGAATTTAAATGACAGAAATTAAAGTGCGGAAAAGTAAGATAGTGTCGGGTTACCTCCCGACCAGTGCACTTGTTTAACATCGTTGGCTCGACGATACCTCGTTTGTGGTTCATTAGTTTGGGTCTCATGGGTGGCTGAGGTCGAACTTCTTGATTCCACCGACTTTGATTCTTGCGGTGAGTCTTCCTGATTTTTTAGCAGATGACGGGTTTGGGTCCAGTTCTGATGGTATCTCCTTCCAACGTCTCGGAGAAGGCGAGGGACCTTTCACTATCAGCTTTTTGAACTGGGTGTTCTCCTGTTTAGGGCTGCCTTGTCCAGTTATGGCGTAAGCGTGCTCCATGTAGGAGTCATTCTGCTCAGGCCCTTTTCCCATTCTCCTTTGAGCTTCTTCTTAGATTGCATAGTTCGCTGCGACTTGCTCATTGATCAAGGGGAAAAGTCGGGAAGGCCTCATGAGGCTTGGTTCTGCCTCGTAATGTTGGTTCGTGAAGAACTGATCGTAGATAGTCTCAGCTGCCTGGGTAATGATAGTCGGGTATGAAATAGGCAGTTCGTTGGTGGTATTTTGGACTTCTACTTCGTTGCTTCCGGTGCTTTCCATGTCTGATTCCTCGGATGGTTCGGGAGTCTCTTCTGACGGCTCGGTGGTTTCTTCTTTGTCAGCCTCAGGGTCAGCTTCTTCTGTCTGCATTTCCTCGTCAGTGTGGGGAAATCGTCTTGTGGCAGCGGCTAGGCCAGTTATCAGGTACCACATGTCTGCAATGGTGAGGTTTGCGGCAGACCTTCTCATAGCTTCGTTGACTCTTCCTAGCTCTTCGGACCTCATCCCACGAAGAAATTTTTGGAGAATAATTTTCTTCGTAAATCCATGGTGCGGGCAGCTTGAGACGATGGCATCGAATTTTATGTAGTATTCGTCCAAAGTCTCATCCCGGGATTGTTGAAGGTTCAGGATCTTCTCGCGGGTTTCTTGGCGTAAGGAAGGTGGGGAGAATTCTTTCAGGAACGGAACGCAGAGGTCTACGAAACGTTCTGCACTGCAAGCGGTGGATGTGTAGTACCATATCGTGGCGAAGTCGGTTAGAGAGAATTTGAAGCATTTCAGCTTAAATTCTTCTAACACTTCGTTTTCAGGTTTGATGTTGTGGCAGACTTGGTGGAAGTTTCGGCAGTGCTGTACAGGGTCTTCTCCCTCCGTTCCTCCGAACAGGGGCAGAAATCGCGTTGTCCATGCATGCGTAACGGGTAATGACATAGGAAAAAGAAAAAAAAGAAAGGGGAGGGAAGAACAGTTATCCGATGACTAGTTCCCCGGCAACGGCGCCAATTTGACAGAACCGCTTGTCGTCAAAGCGATTGTGCAAATAAATTTATAATAGTCCGCTACTCGCAACTATACTACTGGGTAGTACTTGGTAAGTAGGGGTCGAACCCAAGGGAACTAGGGGAATAATTGTTCTTCGGGGGGGGAATTACGCAGCGTGGGAACGTGTTTAAGGTTGGTTGGTTGGTTTTAAAGCTACCAGCTATTTTGATTGATTGATTGGTTGGTTTTAATACTGGAAAGTAAATTACTATTTTAATGATTAAGAGAAATGTTCGGTTTCAGGGGACTTGTATTATATCCTGTTTATCATTGACCATTAGTGAATCATCTAAGTATTCAAACGGTGAATCGAGGCTAGTTACAGCTCAAGACTTGCAACACCGGTTTAAAGCAACTCCTGTTCTATTTCAGTCTAGCGCCAATACCCTAAGGTATGCTAGCCTGGGTGCATCCACCTGATCTCACAGTTACGCTCGACCAGATGGGATTTAGGATGAGTCGAACTCCTCAGATAGCTTTGCTTGTTACAGCTTCCACTACCTGAGTATGATCACGAATTCCCACAGAAGAGCTTTGCTTGTTACAGCATCCACTCAACCTTGGAAACTCTGACTATATATGGCACATAGAACAAGTTTTGAATACTAAGACTAAACACTAAGTTAATAGTCTTAAAACATTTTATAATACAAGTGCGCCCCTTCTACCGAACTATTAGTTTAGCTACTATTCATCGCGCTAAACATTATACTAAGGAATTAAAGACAACAGTTAAATAAATACTAAAAATAATACTTACAACCGTTGAAGCGCCAAGGGAGCTTTCCTTTATTTCCAAAGCAAAATTACAACGTTACAAATATTACAACTTCTAGAGAGAGAAGTGAATTTGAGAATTGGTGTGTGAAATGAGGAGGAGGAGCTCCTCCTTTTATAGCCCAAAGGGGAGGAGATGGGTGGTGGAGATGGTGGACATGTGCATTTGATCCAAGGGAGGAGAAGGGAGGAGGAGGAGGAGGTGACATGTGGAGGAGCAAAAAGCCGCCGGTCACCATGGGTGGAGGAGCCGCCGGTTGCCGGTGGTGGAAGGGGGAGGAGCTCCTCCCTTGGCCATCTCCTTGAGTGGTGGCCGGTCATCTTGCCCAAATGTGTGAGTTTGTACAGTTTTGTGCAGTCTTTTCACAAAACTGTCAATGTATTTCTTCCCCGGGCTGTCTTGACTCCACTCCTGATTCCTCTGATTAATTTGTTCTGGTCAATTCAACGTCAGGATCCTTGATATTTCTTTAGTCGGCATATGATCTTGACCTTGGATTGACTCTTGTTATCTTTTCAGCTTAAAATCCTCTCCTTAGCGTGTTTTCACTTCAGTCTCTAAAATGCCCTGTGAAAATATATCGGGACTAACACGTAGACGTTAGATAGACAAACAGTCTAATTAAGGGGGTTTTACTGTGTTTCTGACTCATATAACTTTGGTCCATCAAAGTCCCTCTTTGTAATTAATCATTTAATTTCTGTAATTTACTTTCCGCACAAAAAACCAAAAAATCAAAAAATCAAAAACAGTAGCTTAGTTAATCACGCTAAAAGCTCAATCAACGTAAAACACGTCCATCGCTAGTATAGTTTTAAAGGAACAACTTATCCCCCTAATTCCCTTGGGTTCGACCCGTACTTACCACGTACTACCTAAAAAATAGTTAAGTCATGAGTGCGGTCTTATAAATTTATTTGTGCAACATTGCCTCACGACAAGGCAGTGTCTGTCAAATTGGCGCCGTTGCCGGGGAATTAGCAAATGGATAGTTGTTCTTTTTTCTGATATACATAATTCACCATGTCGTCGTACTACGGAAGCGAGCCTTGGTACTATGAGGAGTTTTCCCCACCACCCTTCGAACTTGAAGTCCGTAAGAAGATCATCAACCTTGAGCAATCCCGGGACGAAACTTTGGACGAGTACTTGGCGTACTTCGATTCCATTGTGGCGAGCTGCCCGCACCACGGATTCACATATTCATATTTTATTCGGACATTTCTTACTGGGATGAGACTTCCGGAGCTTTGCTTGTTAGATACTGCCGCAGGAGGGTCAATAATGGAATTAAGTGAAAAGGAAGCCTGGGGCCTCATTGATGATTTGGCCGAGAGCACAAAACGAGGGCCAATGCACAAACTGAAGATAAGGCACCAACGATGAAAGTGGACTCAGTACAGAACGAGCCCGGCATCACACCCATTGCAAGCTTGCCCGCAGCAAACCCGGAAGGAGACATAAGTATAAGGGCAGTAATGGACGTGGAGGCGGCTCTAAAGGAACCAACATTGGAGCCCACAAAGCTGACAGAGGATGAGGACGCATGGATAACTGAAGAAGAGCCTACATGGGATCTCACTCCCGAGCCATCCGAAGTAATGGACGAATCAGATACAGAAAGCATCGAGGAGGAGTCTTCATGGGAACTCACTACCAAAGCGGATGAGGAAATCAAGCCAGGCCCAGTCCTCATTTTCAATTTATCCAAGAAAGACCTGGCCCTTGTGGTGGAAGTCCCCCAATTTGTCCCCTCGGTTTGTATGCGGATCTCAGCCCCTGAAGATGAAGTAATCAATGATGAGGTGCAAGGCGAGTTGGAGCCAGAAAAGCCAACAATGAAACACTCCCTCGCCACGAGCCAACCAAGCAGCCCTGAAAACTCGCTCGTTCTAGGATGGCCAATCATCTCTGCCACAAAGAAGCGACAAAGACATGGCCCGGTGCAATGGAAGCCCGGAAGGAGGAACAAGAGAGCTCGACTTGATGAACCAGCTAATATGGTCAAGGAATCCTCGCCCTCTCGAGGATATGTAAAGAAGAAACCTCCGGATCAAGGGAGAGCAAAACTGAGCCCGCTGCCATATGTGTTCTTTGGGCAAATCAAAAGGGCAGCTGTGAAGAAGTTCGACCTCAAGCAACCATGGGATCCAAACACATCTGCTCGCAAGAAATCTGGAAAAGGGCCTGAGCAGAATGACTCCTACATGGAGCACGCTTTTGCCATGACTGGACAAGGTAGCCCTAAACAGGAGAAAACCCAGTTCAAAAAGCTGATAGTGAAAGGTCCCTCGCCTTCTCAGAGACGTTGGAAGGAGATACCATCAGAACTGGACCCAAACCCGTCATCTGCTAAAAAATCAGGAAGACTCACCGCAAGAATCAAAGTCGGTGGAATCAAGAAGTACGACCTCAGCCACCCATGGGACCCCAACCAATGATCCAGAACGAGGTACTGTCGAGCCAACGACGTTAAACAAGTGCACTGGTCGGGAGGTAACCCGACACTATCTTACTTTCTGTCATTTTAATTTTCAATAAGCGCTCTCACCCACTTTTTGTCTAGAAGGAATGTCTTACATGTAGGAATAAAGTTTTTGGAGCAAGACCGGATCAGCCAGGCAGCTTCCGTGAATTTACCGGGCCTGCGCTGAGAGTTCGAGGCCCCAGCTGAACTCCCTCGATTATCCAGCCTCGTGCCATGTCGTTCACTCGACACCTTAAAGGGAGTTCTGTTCTTCTTTTTCCTTAATGTCATTTCCTTCTCCTGTATATATTGCATGACTTTTGAACTAAGGCTTGCCTTCGTTCAAAAGTGTGGGGTGAGAACCAACTGCATGTTTTTCTTTTTTTTAGTATCTTTTTGAAAATATGAACTTAAGAATGTGAAAAAGATAAGTCATAATTCATGCATTAACCTTGTGAAAATTCAACTGTCTAAAAACATAGGATGTAATTTTTCATTTGCCCCTTTGTGCTAAGATAACCAGGGATGTGGAGTTGATAGAAATGCCCTCGAAGGACTTGGCAAGCATTCGAAGGATCGAATCAAACTATATGGTTTTCGAAGTCAGTGGAGGCTGCACTTTAGGTTTCAGTGAATAATTGAAGTCAACTCCGCCAGGAAGCATCTATGCAAAGGCAAGGACGGGAATCAGACCGTCCTCTCTCTAGTCAAAATAGCCGAGAAAATAGATGAGCGACCCTCATCTTGACCCGCGCAAAACGACAAAGACGAGAGGAGCAAGGAGGTATTTCCATATGCTCGCGGGCGATGATTGGACCTCCCAAAAAGGCGAAAAAAATGGACTTGCAATCACAAAGAAGCAAAAGCTCGAAGAAGCAAATCAAGAGGCCTAGAGCCCAATATTGTGAAGGTTTTAACCGACAAAAAAGTGAAGTTCTCAAAAGTCAAATCCAAGGCCAAAAGCGAAAGACCAATTCACTACAAAAAGCAGTCCATCGCCAAAAAGAAAGAAATCAAAAAGGCTCAACTCACTGAAACCCGAATCGAATCACGTGCTAGAGAAAGCTACAAGAAAACCATATAGTGCGAGACAATCCCGAGGATGCCAGCCTGGACCTGAAAAGAGCTATCTCCCGAGACATCCAATATAATTTGCATCTCGGCACGGAGGCACAAGTATCAAATTACTCCTACGTATTTATACGGTTCAATTCAGTAATAAGTAGTGATGCATGAATTAGGATAAGTCTAGTATCACAGTCTAATTTTTCATATTTTAAAAACCAAACTTGCATAGAGTGCCACCTTTAAAAGCATTGTTCGGGACGAACAACTAAAAGTGTGGGGTTATCTGATGGACCATAATTATACGAATCATAAACACAGTAAAACCCACCAAATTAGACTGTTTGTCTATTTAACTTATGGTTGTTAGTACCGAAATGCATTTGCAGGGCATTTTGGAGTCTAGAGAGAAAACACGCTAAGGAGAGGATTTTACGCTGAAAAGATAACAAGAGTCAGTCCGAGGTCAATATCAGACGCTGAACGAAGAAATCTCAAGATTCTGACCAAGGATTACTCACATTAAATCCAACCGAGGAGCAATCAAAGTCAGACCGGAGCAAAATTGGAATGATAGTTTTGTAAAGACTGTACAAAACCGTCAAAATCTCATCCATGGGAAAGGATGACCGGTGGCTTTTGTGAAATGGATGACTCATGGGGTGGCTTTCTCATTTTTCCTCATGGGATGACTTGAAGACTTGTGCAAGAGGTTGCAAAGCCACAAAAACCTCCCCCCAAACAACCCATAACCGGCGGCTTTAGGGAGGACCATGGGGTTGTGCCATGTGTTTCTCCTCCCATCCACATCCTCCTCCTCCCATCTCCTCCCTTGATCCCAAACCACATTGATGGACCATAATTATACGAATCAAAAACACAGTAAAACCCACTAAATTAGACTGTTTGTCTATTTAACTTTTGCTTGTTAGTTCCGATATATTTCTACAGGGTATTTTGGCACTTAGAGAGAAAACACGCTAAGGAGGAGTTTTTAAGCGGAAAATGAAGAACGAGTCATTCCAGGTCACGACCATGCTACACTCAAAATCAGCCTTAACATCCTTCATGGAACCGACTTGGAATCACTCAAATATTCTAGAACCGTCGGCAAATGGACAAGAACGCAAGGCAAAAGCACCGAGCCCGGTAAAGGCCAAACAAGGGCAATTTCATCGGATTTGGGATTTCGACCACGTTCCAAGCGGAATTTGGCTTAGGTTCCTTCTTGAGATCATCTTAGAATGACATTTTCATTCAAAATACACTCTCCAAAATCCAAGAAGCTCCGGCCAAAGCTCCGGTCAGATCCGGTCAAACCGATGACTTTTGTGAAGATCACAAGCTTCTAGAAGGGATGCTCCTCCTCACATGGGCGGCTCCTCCCTCACATGGTGGCTCCTCCACTCTCCTCCCTCCAAGTGGCGGCTCCTCCTCCTCTCCTCCCAAAGCCGCCGGCGGCTTTTGCTCCTCCATGGAGAAGTTGCCATGTGGTGGCTCCTCCACCACATCTTCAAAGCCTCCTCCTCCACCCTTGGATGCTCCTCCACATGCCACCATCTCCACCCTTGCTCCTCCTCCTCCATGGCTATAAATATGGAGCTCCTCCTCCTCATTTGACACACCCCAAAATGTGGAGAGCTTCTCTCTCTACAAAATCTCTCTAAATCTCTCTAGCTTTTGTGGGCACAATTATGTAATATTACTTTGGAATAAAGAATCCCTTGGCGCTTCAACGGTTGTAAGTATCTCTTAGTATTTATTTATTTAACTGTTGTCTTTATTTCCTTAGTTATAATGTTTAGCGCGATGAATAGTAGCTAAACTAGTAGTTCGGTAGAAGGGGCGCACTTGTATTATAAATGTTTTAGATCTTACTCTTAGTACACCTTTGTATTCAAAACTTGTTCTATGTGCCATATATAGTCAGAGTTTCCAAGGTTGAGTGCCTGACAAGCAAAAAGCTCTTCCGTGGGAATTCGTGATCATACTCGGTAAGTGGAAGCTGTCACAAGCAAAACTTATCGAGGAGTTTGACTTATCTAAAACACCACTTGGTCAATAACGTAACTGGGAGATCAAGTGGATGCACTTACAGCTAAGATACTTCGAAAGGAGGAATTAGTTTTTCTTAGAACAAGTGTTGCTTTAAACGATGTTGCAAGTCTTGCGCTACGAAAGGGCCTCGATTCATCTTTGAATACTTAGCATGATCATGTCTTGCGCTAGAAATAGCCTCAATTCATCTTTGACCACTTGGTATGATCATTAGCGGTCGATGATAAACAATTATAATACAAGGCCCCTAAAACCGAATGCTTTCCTTTAATCGTAATATCAACTGTCGTAATTTACTTTCAGTTCCCAAAACACTCAAACCCAACCCCCAACTGTATTTACTTTCGTGACAATCCCGTAAAAACAACTAATCCACACTGACTCCTTTGGTTTCGACCCCTACTTACCACTTGCTACCCACCAAATTAGACTGTTTGTCTATTTAACTTCTGGTTGTTAGTACCGAAATGCATTTGCAGGGCATTTTGGAGTCTAGAGAGAAAACACGCTAAGGAGAGGATTTTACGCTGATAAGATAACAAGAGTCAGTCCGAGGTCAATATCAGACGCTGAACGAAGAAATCTCAAGATTCTGACCAAGGATTACTCACATTAAATCCAACCGAGGAGCAATCAAAGTCAGACCGGAGCAAAATTGGAATGATAGTTTTGTAAAGACTGTACAAAACCGTCAAAATCTCATCCATGGGCAAGGATGACCGGTGGCTTTTGTGAAATGGATGACTCATGGGGTGGCTTTCTCATTTTTCCTCATGGGATGACTTGAAGACTTGTGCAAGAGGTTGCAAAGCCACAAAAACCTCCCCCCAAACAACCCATAACCGGCGGCTTTAGGGAGGACCATGGGGTTGTGCCATGTGTTTCTCCTCCCATCCACATCCTCCTCCTCCCATCTCCTCCCTTGATCCCAACCCACATGGAGCCATCACCACCCTCCATTGCCTCCTCCTCCTCCTCCTCCTCCTTATAAATAGAGAGCTTCTCCTCCTCACATAATCATCACCACCACATTTCACAACTTATCTCTCTAGATTTGTAATACTTTGTGAAGTTTGGTTTTGATCAATAAAGTTACGATACTTTGCTATGCGCTACTCTTCCATGGATAGGCGTAGCTAAACTCTTCATTCGGTGGAAGGTATTTTCTTTTATTATATAATGTTGTAATATCTTTTAGTTTCATTTCTTTGTATTCAAAACTTGTTCTATGTGCCATTTATAGTCAGAATTTCCAAGGTTGAGTGGATGCTACGAAAGGGCAAAACTCTTCCGTGGGGTTCGTGAACATAATCGGATAAGTGGATGCTACGAAAGGGCAAAGCTTATCTGAGGAGTTCGACTTATCTAAAACACCACTTGGTCAATCGTAACTGTGAGATCAGGTGGATGCACAGAAGGCTAAGATACTTCGAAAGGAGGAATTAGTCTGAAGTAGAACAAGGGTTGCTTTAAACGATGTTGCAAGTCTTGCGCTACGAAAGGGCCTCGATTCATCTTTGAATACTTAGAAAAGTTACTAACGGTTTATTATATACATGTTATAATACAAGAGTACCTGAAACCGAATACTTCCTTTCAATCACAAAACCCCCCCTGTATTTACTTTCCTAGTATAACTGTCTCAATCAACCGCAACCATCAACCACTCATATACCGGAGGAATCAACAATCACGCATCACCCACTGTAAGTCCCTCTTTGTAATTAATCATTTAATTTCTGTAATTTACTTTCCTCACAAAAAACCAAAAAACCAAAAACAGTAGCTTAGTTAATCACGCTAAAAGCTCAATCAACGTAAAACACGTCCATCGCTAGTATAGTTTTAAAGGAACAACCTATCCCCCTAATTCCCTTAGGTTCGACCCGTACTTACCACGTACTATCTAAAAAATAGTTAAGTCATGAGTGCGGTCTTATAAATTTATTTGTGCAACATTGCCTCACGACAAGGCAGTGTCTGTCAATCTTATTATTATCCGTAATCTGATTGTAAAATAGCTTATTAATCCTTATGTACATCTAGAGCAAGACTTGGCAAGTCGAGCTAGAGCTCCCCCTTCTAACCTAGGTCTAGGATAAAGCTGGGTTTAGAGTGGAGCAGCCTGGAAGAGCAGATGTGGAGCAGAAGCAAAACTGGGACTACAGCAGAGCTAAACGATGACATTTTGCATGAGAGGGAAAGCTGAGTTTGAGAGCAAAACGTGGTCGTTTGCTTGAGGCGCGTAAGTCAGGTAAGTGGAACGCTGTCGTATGCTTGAGCACGGGAGTTTTTGAGTCTTGGACGAGACGTCGTCGTTTGGACAACGACTTCGGTCTCAAGTGAAGCGGTACCATTTTGGACTAGCGCAGAAGAAAATCAAATTCGACGGAAGCTACATTGTTTTGGACATAAACTCAGCTGGACTACTTAAACTCGAGTTCTGCAGATTCTAGGGTTTATCCGATTGAAAATTTGGGCTTTTGCAATCCGAAGTGAATCTTCGAAGGGAACGTGAAATTGAAGTCTGCGATGACATTGCCATCCATCCTCGATCGTTCTGGTGTTCGGTTGATATTCAACTCGAGGCTTTGAAGTGCTGCACCATCAAGTCTTCTTCGTCATAACAGCTAGGGAGTCCGACCATTCTTGACGAGTTTCGACGCTGCGCGGTTGTTCTCTGCCATTCAGGGAAGTCTTCTGACTCAGATTGAGGTGTAGTCGTGATTGATTGGTATCGGGTATTTGTGCTGGTAGATTTAGGCCAAGTCTTGCACATAGGATAGTATTGTGTAATCCAAAATACCTAGTGCGCATAATAATATAGTTCTCAGGTCTCTAAGAGGCTCAATTTTGAGGAGTAGGCATTGTCGAACCTCGTTACATCCTTTGTCATTAGTTTGAGTTTTTTCGCAAATCTGACCAATTTGGATTATTGACCTAAAAGGAAAAGAACTGAATTGTGCCTAAGTGTTTTGTGATTGAACTAAGTAAGCAAGTGAATCTTGTTGTTACATCGTGGTATCAGAGTAATTTCTTGATCCTCCTGTGATTATCTTGATATCTCTCATTGTCATATTGTGATATCTTCTCATACAGCACCTGTTTTTGGTTTCTTGTGTCAAGAACTGATCTGTGTGTCATCTGTCATTCAGGTGACCTTCTGTTGAGTCATGAATGACCCAAGGAATCAGATGTTTGATGGCTCTCAAGACTACTCTATTTGGAAGGTCAAAATGAAAGCCATCCTTACTAAGGAGAAGTGCATCAAGGTTGTAACTGAGGAATGGGCTGTTGGGACATCTACTGATAAAAAGATTGAGATGCAGGAGCAAGCCCACTCAGAGATTATAATGAGGCTGAATGATGAACTAATCAGACAAGTGGTAACCTTCTCTAACCCAAAGGAACTTATGGATGCTTTGGATACTATTTACATTAACAATTCATTGCCTAGTAAGATTTCTTTGTTATGCAGATTGTTTAATTTTAAGATGGATTTGTCTAGGACTCTTGAAGAGAACTTAGATAATTTTCACAAACTAACTCAAGACTTGTCTAGATGTAAAGAGAAAATTGAAGAAACTCACCAAGCTGTCATTATTTTGAATGCCTTGCCATCTCAGTGTGATAATTTGAAAGATGTTATACAATATAATAGAGATGATAACACCTTTGCTAAGATCATTGAAGCTGTTGTTCAGAAAAATGAATCACTCAAAGTGTTTAAAATGAGGAATGGTTCTAAAACTGAATCTAGGCAAGAATCAAAGAATTAGGTGATAATGTTTAAGGGACAACCTAAGAAGAAATTCACTAAGAAGAAATCTGTGAGGCCTAATGCCCAAGAAAAACCTGCTGAGAAAAATGTTGATAAATTTGCTGTGAAATGTGATTACTGTCATAAGCTTGGTCATTGGACTAATGATTGTTTTAAGAAAAAGAGGGGTGAAAGGTACAAGAATGGTAATAAAAATGAATCTGGTTCCACTAATGTTTTTGAGCCTGGTAAGCAGTACAGAAATGAGATCATGATGGCTGGAGACGCAAATGAGACAGAATAGTGGATCTTGGACTGAGGCTGCACCATGCATGCTACCCCAGGTAAGCATCTCTTTAGCAATTTAAAACTCTGCAATGGAGGTGAGGTAAGGTTAGGAGACCAAACTATTCTGCTCATTAAGGGTATAGGTATTGTCTCCATGAAAATGCATGATGGTATCATTAGGACTATCACTAATGTTAGATGGGTTCCAGATTTAAGAAGAAGCTTGATGTCTGAATCCATGTTTGATGATATTGGCTGTGAAATCAACACCTTTAATGGCATAAGACAAGTTATTAAAAAGCGCATTATTTTGATAAAAGCTGTTAAGAAAGGTGGAATGTACCATATAATTTCCTCTGATGAAATAAATGTCACTGCTGCACCTAAAACTGACAAGAAGCTGATAGAAACAAAGATATGGCATGATAGGCTAGGACATATAGGAAATCAAGGGTTGAGTTGTTTGTATAAAGCTGGTATCATTCTCATTGAACCAGTGAAACTAAATTTTTGTGAAACAATGCCTTTTAAGCAAGAAAACAGCTCATTCATTCCCTAGATCTTCCTTTACTTTTTCTAATTCTCTTGAATATGTCATTCTGATCTTTGGGGCCCTGCCCAAGTTTCTACTCTTGGTGGCGGGTCTTATTTCATTTCTATTATTGATCACTTCACAAGGAAGGTATGGATTTATTTGCTGAAAAATAAGAGTGATGCTTTTGATAGCTTTAAGGATTGGAAGGCTTTAGTTGAGGGTCAATCTGGCCATAAGGTTAAGTGTCTTAGAACTGATAATGGATTAGAATTTTGTAACAAAGAGTTTAACAAATTCTGTACTAACCATGGCATAAAAAGAAACTTAACTGTCCCTAGAACACCACAACAAAATGGAAATGCTGAGATAATGAATAGAACACTGCTAGAAAAGCTAGGTGTTTGTTGTTTAGTTCTGGTATGAAAAGTTCCATGTGGGGAGAGGTAGTTATAACCTCGGCTTACTTGATTAATAGAAGTCCATCATCTTTTATTAACTTTAAAAGACCTTATGAAATGTGGACTGGTAAAAAGCCTAATCTAAGCTATCTAAAATAATTTGGATGCACTGCTTATGCTCATATAACTCAGGGAAAATTAAAGCCTTGAGCCCTAAAATGTGTAATGCTAGGTTACCCTGTAGGAACCAAAGGATACAAGTTTTTAGATGTTCAACAAGGTGGCTATAAAGTCATAACTGCCATTTCAGTTACATTCAATGAAACTGATTTTCATTTTAAGAACAAGCTAACACCTTCCACTGAGCAAACAGGTGCCCAAGAAGCCACTCAAGTCAGCTCCATTCCTCAATGGTATGCCCAAGCAGCAGGGGAGCAGGAGAATGACCCAAATGAAGAGGAATTTGACCATGGTCTAGTCCAAGAAATCGGGTCTTCTACTCAAGGGGATGAGTCCACTGATGATCATCCCATCACTCATGCATCACATGGAGTGGAAAGCAGCCATCACCCTAACTCTAGTAGTGAGGGAGGTAACCCTGAACTTATCTCTTACAATTCCGCAAATATTGAAGCAACAGTGGATAATGATCATATTGTCGTTGATAATGTTGCTGTTGTGAATGATGATATGCCTGTTGCAAATGTATCTGATTTGTCAAACTATAGGCTATCTAGAGATAAGACTCCTAGAAGGATTATACCTAATAGGAAATACTCCGCAAATTTATCTGAAATCCTGAATGTTGATGAATTTGCTTTGATGGCTGCTGAGATTATTAAATATGATATACCTAATACTTATTATGATGCTGTGAGTGGTAAAGAGTCTAAACAATGGCTGAAAGCTATGAATGAGGAAATACAGTCAATGCATGATAATCTACCTGGAGATTAGTTCCCAAACCTGAAAAAGTAAAAGCTATAGACTGTAAATGGATCTTCATAATAAAAGAAGGAAATGATAGTGGTGAACCCCCTAGGTTTAAGGCAAGTTTAGTTGCCAAAGGTTTTCTACAAAAGGAGGGTATTGACTTTAATGATATTTTTGCTCCTGTATTCAAATACAAAACAATGAGACTGTTAATTGCCATGACTGCTGTGTTTGATTGGGAACTTGAGCAAATGGATGTTAAGACTGCATTTTTGCATGGAGACTTAGATGAGAGACTTTATATGAAACAACCTATTGGCTTTATTGATAAACAAAAACCTGAGCATGTTTGTTTTTTTTACAGAAATCTATATATGGTTGATGAGTCGTATTTATACGACTCATCGAATCAACTAATCCAGTATATTTCGACACTTTTATATGCGAATATTTACTTTTTAGTATGGTTTTGCATTTTAGGTATTTAGGAAGCTCTAGGAGGAAACACGCATAAAAGACGGCATTTTATGCAATAAACACCACAATGGCAGATCAGACCTTTGGACGTTCGTCGGAGTGCTGGAAACTGACCGTTGATCAGAAAAATACGAGTCATATGCCGTTACGTAGCTAACTCAATTCCCTACAACTCTTTAGTTCAAACAGAGAGCATCTGAGGTCATTTGGAGGGTCAAAATCAGAGCCAAAATTAAAACAGATGCGCAGAATAGATGAACAGTCTCAGAGAGGTCCGCAGACACTGTTCACTTTATGAACAGTACCCGCGGATCTAAAGTGAACAGTACCCGCGCTGATAAACTGTTCATGGTCCACGGCGATGACGTCATCAACACGTTTTGATGATGTCGGTGAGTCCGAAAATTGGAAATTTCAGCCCAAAACAGACTTGGAAACCCAATTTTTGCTATAAATAAGATGTTTGGGTTAGGGTTTCCATATACGAAAATCTCATATTCTACGAAGACCAAGACGGCTCTGGAGAAGACGGAAGCTTTCGACGACAGAGAAGAATTTTATACTTTCATTATGTGTTTTTGCATGATCATGTGTAGCTAAACCTTTAATTCAGTTTAGGGTTTCGTTCATTGTAACACATGTTTTGAGACTTCGTTCTTAATGCTATTTTATGTTTTACTAGTTCTTGCTTCATCACATGAATTAACTTGTTAGATTAAGTGGAAGCTTTGTCGCAAAGCTTAATTGAACAATTAATTCTTACCGTTAATATCTACTGGAAACTTTGTCGTAAAGGTAGATCGTAACACCTAATCTAAATAATACCTTTGTCGGATTATTAAGTTTGGGAAAGAACTAGAAGTCTAACACCTTTGTCGGGTTAGATTGTGGTGTATCACCTTTGTCGGGAAACTTAGGGTTGTTACCTATGTCGGAACAACCACACTTAGAAACATGAAATTAGATATTTAGCAGTCGATGATAAACATGTCACATTAGAAACCCTAAGCTGAATGCTCTCTCCGATTGGAAGTCTTTTCTTACTTTTTCTCTTTTGCACTCATTGTTGCTTAAAACTCCCCCTTTTAATTATTTACAGAGACAGCTTCAACAACACCAGCTCCCTTGGGTTCGACCCTTGATTGCCGCTGTACTAGCCAAGAGTAAGGAAAATTTAAATTTAAATTTGACGCGTCAGACGACGCGCGTCAAATTTTGGCGCCGTTGCCGGGGAGCTGCGCTTCGGTGAAGTTGTTTCTTTTATTTTTATTTTCTGTTTTTTATTATTTTTTTATTTCTATTTAGTTATTTTTCGTGCTTGCTACTTGTTTCACCACGTCTTCCTATTATAGTGGACCACCTTGTGACGATGAAGACGATGAGGAAGATGAATACGAGGCCAGCAAGGTTATGTTTGAGATGATTCGGCGTCTCCCCAAATTTGGAGGTGCCATTGGAGAAGACCCTGTGACGCATGTGAGAACGTTTCACTCCATCTGCAACCGCATGAAGCCTAAAGATGAGTCATTAGAGAGGTTTAAGCTTAAATATTTTAAGTTCTCTTTAACTGACTCCACAATATCTTGGTATTACTCATCAGGTGCAGATTATGAAGACGATTATTGGGATCTACGGGCCCTATTTCTAAAAGAGTTTTCTCCGCCATCCCTTCGATTGGAAGTCCGCGAGCAGATTATTTCCCTTGAGCAATTCCAGGACGAAACACTTTATGAGTACTATGTGCGCTTCGATGCTCTTCAGGGAAGCTGTCCACACCATGGATTCACCAATTCATATCTTCTCAAGAGATTTCTTGGTTGGATGACGCTACAAGAGAATTCTATGATTGATGCTGCAGCAGGAGGTTCGGTATGGGATTTACCCATATATGATGTCTTGTACCTGATAGATGATATGGCACAGAGATCGAGATGAGGTCAGCTGCACAAAACGGATGATAAGGCACAGACAGTAGAAGTTGGTTCAGTGCAGATCGTGCACGACACCGCATTGGCCATAATAGACAAACCGGAGGCAAACAACGAAGAAAACGAGTCAGAGGCCGTGAGTACCGCGCCCGAAGAAAACATTACAATTGGCCGCGGTGAATTAATATGCTCTCCAGACGCGACCCTCTCGGCAGGTGGCGAGTCGGAGGCGAAGCATGATCCAGAAAAGCCAATAGTGGAACACCTACGTGCTACGAGTAAACAAGCACCGCCTGAAAAGTGTAAGGACCCAGGTGCCTTCACAGTCACCCGTGATGTTGACTCTTTTATTTTGCAGATGGGAGATGCTAGAGATGACGATCCTCCAGCCTCTATTTTGGGACGATCGCTCCTCTCTGCCACAAAGACGAAGAATGACATGAGAACATGCTTGATGTCGCTTGTGTTTGATGGCAAGATACTGAACTTCCAAATTAACAAAGATGCCAAACGTTCATATATGAAGAAGCTACCGAGACATGGCATGTTTGAATGGAAACTAGGATGGAGAAACACTAGAGCACGACTCGATGGACCAGTAGCTATGATCAAGGTGTCCTCGCCAACTCGGAAGGACGTAAAGGCGAACCCGCCTGATCGATGGAGAGCAGAACCGAGCACGCTGCCATATGATGATTTTGGGCAGATTGAGCGAATAGCTGAGGCGAAATTTGACCTCACACGTCCATGGGATCCTAACTTGTGATCCCTAAAGAGGTAACGTCGAGCCAACGACGTAAAACAAAGGCGCTCGCAGGGAGGCAGCCCGGGAAATTTTTGTTTTTTTCTTTCTTTCATTTTTATTTTCATTTTTCTGTTCGTTTGAGTCTTTATCCGTGTTATTACATTGTCTTTTGGGAAAGAAGAACATTTTATGCAGGAAACAAATGCAACTCAGAGCAGTTCACGGACCACGTGCAAATTAGCCTCCGCGGATGCAGTTCCGTTTAAATATTGACCGCAGGAGGTGAAATGGACGTGATCCGCGGTTGACTGTTGAACATTGACTAGGGTTGACCATTGACTGACTCGTTTGACCAGAATTCTCATCTTCACGCGACGAAACGAGGGGAGTACCTGTTCACTTTAATCTCTTCCTTTTCCTATATGTTTGTGTGTCTTGCATTGTATGTGTCTTTGAATTTAAGTCGTGCCATGAGGACACGGCTTTGTTCAAAAGTGTGGGGTGGGAGAGGCAGTCTGTTGTGTCAGCACGTTTATTTTTTGCACCTGCATAGTGTCAGCACGTTTCCCTTCGGAAAAAAATTTGAAAGTATGAAATTTCTCTCTATTTCCTGGATATGCAGTATTGAATTTTGATGATGTGAAATAGATGATGCTGATTAGATGCGTTTCTCTCGTGAAATTTGAATTGTGTGACTACATGTGAATTTAACCCACTACGTGTCTTCTGAGTTGAGATAAACAGGAATGTGAAGTTGATAGAAATGTCCTAGAGAGACTTGACGAAGCATTCAAAGGACCGAATTTCGAGTTATATGGTTATGTGGATTTCGTGGAGGCTAGCACTTCGAGACTTACTGGTTCAGAGTTTGCTCCGCCGCTGCAGCGTTTATGTAGGTAGGCGGGACGGGAAAAGACCGTCCTATCTCTAGTCCGAAGTAACCAGGAAAATAGGTGAGCGACCCTCATCTTGACTCGCGTCAAAAAGGGTATATCAACTTCAGAGACACTGATTAACAGATGGAAAGAAGTATATGGAGAAAATAAGTTCACTCTTCACTGAGAGCCAGCTGAAGGGTTTTTGGGTATTTGTGTGGGAAGCTCTCCAGGATACAACATTAATGATTCTTGCCTTTTGTGTCGTTGTATCTTTGATAGTAGGCATAGCTACTGAAGGTTGGCCGAAGGGTGCACATGATGGACTAGGATTTGTTGCCAGTATACTGCTGGTTGTTTTTGTTATGCAACCAGTGATTATAGACAATCATTGCAGTTTAAAGATTTAAACAGGGAGCAGAAGAAAATAACAGTGATCACAAACTTTTTATTCTTATTTTAAGATACGTATTTTAATTTGAAAGCTACGAATTTTAAACAGAAAGTTATGTATCTTACATAGAAACCTACGAATTTTAAAGAAAAAACTTGTATTTTAACTAGAATGCTACGAATTTTAAACAGAGAGCTGCGTATTTTAACTCGAAAGCTACATATTTTAAACAGAAAACTACGTATTTAAACTAAAAAAGCTACGTATTTTAACTAGAAAGTTACGAATTTTAACTAGAAAGCTACGAATTTTAAACAGAAAGCTATGTATTTTAACTAGAAACCTATGTATTTTAACTAGAAACATACGTATTTCAACGAGTAAGCTTGTATTTTAACTAGAAAGCTACGTATATTAAATCGAAAGCCATGTATCTTACCTAGAACGCTACGTATTTAAATGAGAAAGCTTATATTTTAAATAGAAAGCTACGTATATTGAATGGAAAAACTATTTTAACTAAAAAGCTACAAATTTTAAATAGGAAGCTATGTAATTCAACTAGAAAGCAACGTATTTTAACTAGAAAGCTACACATTTTAACTAGAAAGCTACATATTATAACTAGAAAGACAGAATCTAGTCTTATGAACCCAGATTGTTGAAAAAATGCAACATAAATTCGATAAAAATCATAACCAGATCGAGTTTGTCTACAATTTTAAAAACCCCAGATTGAAACATTTCACATTGCAACATATTTAAAGCTATGTAAAATATGAACTATGCTACGAATTTTAAATATAAAGCTACGAATAATATGAACTAGACTACGGATTTCAACTAGAAAGTTACATATTATAAAAAAAAAGGGTAAATGACATGCTACGAATTTTAAATGATAGATTACGACTTTCAATTAAAATGCTACGTAATTTAGATTGCATATTACAAAATGTTGCGCATTACTACAAATTCTAAAAAATTTCAAATTATTACAATAGGCATTGATTCAATAGCTTCCTTTTTGGCCGGTGGAGTTCCATATATCTGTTGGGATCATTCTCAGCTAAATGCTGCAGTAGCATATCCAAGCTAGGACCAAAAGTAATCGCCAATGGAGCCTAAAGGAGGAGGAGCTTCACCATCACCTTCAGAGTTAAAGGGGCCCTACACCAACACATCACCCATCTCACATCAACACAAATCAACAACCTAAATGAAGACTCAGAAAACCAATCCAACTGCTTCAGTTTACCGGAGAATGTTCACATTTCATACCTTGACCAAGTGTGAATTTGAATGTTTCCCTCCTGCGGCTGGAATCAAATTGCGTTAAATCAAGCAAGGTTCCGTGTAATGAACTGCAACAATCCCAATCCACATGATTCAGACAACAAATAGACACAGAGCAATGAATTCAGAATCACTATCACTACATTACCTTCAACCTCATCGCCATTGTCAGGATTGTCCCATCCTTCACCTTTCTTCAACAGCTTCTTCTTCAACCCTTGCCTCCGGATCTCCCTCTCCTCCCCAACCTTCATAATCACTGGCGCCTCGTCCTGCAGATCCATGTCCTCATTCATCATTTTGGCGCCTAGCCTCGTCCTACAGATCCATGTCCTCATCCATATTAATCACTGGCGCCTCGTCCTGCAGATCCATGTCCCTCATAATCACTGGCGCCTCGCCTCGTCCACCTCCTAAATGAAGCCACTTTGACAAGTACGAGGAGGAAGATGGCTAGTCGGCGGATCTAAGAATGTCCGGCATATTTTTAATTCCTATTATACCCTTTAAACCCTAATTAACACTTACATATATTAAATATGTTGTTAAATTAGAGTCGTAAGATCTGAAATCCAACTACTCTAATTAATTCTCATTTCCCATGAATTAAGCCACTTCTCATATGATCTTAATACATAGGCAAGAAGCTAACCGTAACGAGTCGACTTTCGCGGAAGCCCAAGAAAGCAATTGAAATGGGTCGGCAGATTTTCTTAATGAGTCGATCCGACCCACTGGGCTTTTATTTATTATGCGATCGTTGACTTCTTTTTTTTTGAAAAATATTTGTCCCCGCAGGATTTGAACACACAACCGCCTTGGGCTGCGGAGGTTTTATGTCTTAGTCCTTGACCGGTTGTTCTACGTCCTGATGGACAATCGTTGTCTTCTTTCGAGTAGAAAACTTGTTTTTTATTTGCAGGATTTCTGGAATTTTTTTTAATGGACACTGCACATTTGTTACTATATGCTCTATGCTCTGCTTAGATTGCAGTTGGAATTTTTCGTAGACACTCCCCAACACAACACAATGATGCAGTACCGTATCATTTTATACGAAGAGTTTTGCAAAAGTCCTATTGGAACTCATTGTGTAGGTTACACGTGTACAATCTTGCAGGCTTTCTTCTTGCTGCTGATTTAGATACGGTGATATCTCCAGTCCATAATGAAATGAGTTTTGTACAGTTGATTGGTTATGCATGATTTGCACTTGTCCATGAATGAGTGATAGCGCCAAGTGTAAGCATTGACACAAGGACAATGCTGGAGTGTCCTCATGACAAGTTGTATTTTTCGTATAGTCAAAAGAATTTATAATTTGACCGGTAAGACCGGTGTCGAACCCAAAGGAGCAATTGGATTATACACTAGGGGGATCAAATTTTCTACTCGACTATTCCTTCAATTCAATTATGAGAATGGTTTCAAATTTAGAACAAACGAGGAAATGGTTTCGAGGGAATTTTAATTCAATTAAAGAGAGTATCGAGGGGTTACTCCCCTCTTGGCATTTCCCAATGATCATGTATACAAGAGTTAAGTAATTCATAGGTCTTGATTGGTTTAAACCTAGCTTAGACCAAGGTAGACAAACTCTCGTTTCAATCTATCTTAGTCAAGCTATCTTAGTTAGGACCTCACTCTCTCGAGTTATTGATTCACTCTATAGCATTACTATCCTTGGAATCTCTTCCTAAGGCAATAAATGCTATAGGCATTAAGTTTTAGTTAACCTCACATCCATGGATTTACTCTCATAAACACTAGATATGATCATTTTCTCCTTATCCAAATCATCTTTAAGCTCTCTCGATACTTAGATCAAATTCGAAGACTAACATGTCATTTAGGCATTTTATCAAACACTTGGTAACATGTCATAGAATAAGCACAAGAGAAAATGAAATCAACTCCATAAATTATATGTCAATGAGTATACATGATCAAAGAGTACCAAGGAGGGTAACAACACCCTCAAAACACAAGGGAACTACTCACACATCATGTAAGACAACATGGTGTGAGTATGGTTTTTACACAACAAATGAGAAGAGAATAGGAATAGAAATAGGATGGTTAATCCTAGATGTCTCCCTTTGATCTTCACTCCTCCTTGGTTGGATGATGATGAATGCCCTTGATTTGATCTCTTTTTCTGGAAAAATCTCCCAAAGATGCCCAGTGTTTAGGTCAAAAACCCCTCTTTCTATTTATAGCCTCTGGTAGAAATTTGCACTGTAGCAGTTCCAGTCGGTCGACTGGCGGTGAAGGAGCTACCTTTTGAAGTGATCGCCCAGTCGACCGACTCGATAGACATGCTTGGGGAGCCTCCTGAGTTGTTCAGTCAGTCGACCGACTCGAGGATCCCAGTCGACCAACTAGAGCTTTTGAGCACGATAAGCTTCTTCTCAGTCGACCGACTGGCGGTCCCAGTCGACCGACTCGATGGGCGAGCTGAAGTCCTTTCCTGTTTGATCCTCCAGTCGATCATCTGGCGTAGGGGAGATATCCAGTCGACCGACTAGAGCTCTTTTCTGCCCACATTTTGCTCTAGTCTCCGATTTTTCCCGAGTTTTTGTATTTGGGTTTTGACACTGAGATATCTTTTTTGTACCTGAAATGTATGACAAGGGATCAAATGACATCGAATTATCACCGAAAACGAACTAAAGCTATAGTGAAAACGGGTACTAATAAGTCAAAAACTCGACTTATCAACACTCCACACTTAAGCTTTGTTCGTCCCGAACAAAGTATGCAAATATGTAAAGGGCGTGCAAATGGCGAAATGCTAGTGGTGCTATGTTTTTCATCTATTTGCCTCACTAGCTTTCACAAGGTCTCGATCATTATTGCTAAACATGTTATTGAAAGGAAAATGAAAGGTATGTGCAATCTAACTAGCTCCTTTTCGTAGGCGTTATGAATGCATTTAGCGTATGCATTAAGCCTTTAAACCCCTAGGCTACCCTAGTGGACGAGTTATAATCTGGTGAGAGTTTTCAGAAAAGGGAATACTCACAAATCCCCATATGCACCTATCCCATGATAATGAATGTAAGAGTGCTCAACCAAGGTGAGGATTTCTCAAAACCAATCCCTCACCCCAAACTAGGGCTACCATCACAATATCATCAAAAGAACTTTTGAACCATTTGAGTACCCTTGAGGTTGTGCATTCAAGATCATCAATACTAGAGCTATCAATCGTCTCATCCAAAAGTCTACTCATTTTCAAGGCAATACAATAGAAGTAAAGTTTTTAGTTTGCACAAAAATTGTTGATCGATCACCTATGCTAGCTAGGGCTAGTCCATGGGTTTGCGACATGGAACTCATTCCCAAGTTTTAGGCGCTTAAGCCGTAATCCATAAGGGAAGAGGAGTTCGACACTAGAATTCTTAATAAACAAGCATAGACCAAATGATAACTCCCGTGCAAACACATGGGTTGTCCAAGAGTCAATCCAACTAGCACACAATGCAAAAAATGAATCTCGCACAAGTGAAGAATGGAGGAAAACATAGAGTCAAATTTTAAGTGTTTCTTATTTTCTTTTTGAAATGGCCTTTGGCCTACAAATGCTTTCGAGGGGGAACTTTTCTTCCTAACCCCCGGCATTTGTATATTTTGGAGCAAAACTTCTCGTGTACATCGAGAAAGTTTTTAGTCGGGGCTTTGCCCTCTTTGACCGCAAACATTTTTTTTGATTGGGGCCTATTTTTCGCCCTCTTTTGACTGCACACTTAAAACTTGACAATATGTTCAAAAAGATTATGGAATGTGCGGGAATCAAACATGAGCAAAGCACCGTGTTAGAGAACTCAAGTCACCAAGGAGCATTCAAAGGGTCTAAGTTTTCCACGAAAATTTAAAAAGTGCTTGCTATAACATGATCCAAGGTATTTCAACGAAAATACTTTGAGAATTGGGTAGATGAAAGATAGCAATGATATTGGTTCTCAAGAATACACATTCAATGAACTAGGTCGGTTCTAAGTTCAAGATCCAATAACTGTGACAAATAGGCTAGATGTGATTTATAGGAATTTAGAATCGATAGTCACAAGCCTATGTGGTTAAAAACACTCTCATGTAGGGATAATGTGCAAAAGATGCAAGTGTCCAACTAAAAATGATATGCATGGCATGAAAACATGTGAACTATGTGCATTAAACCACTCCACACTTAATTCAAGCTTAGTCCCTAAGCGTAAAGAATGATAAAATAAAGGCAAAGGCGCATAGGAACTCCCCTCGTTTGTAGAGCCGGTGACATAACTCTTTGGAGTGAGAAATAACCTTTTGGTTGCAAATGTAGACAAAGAAGGTGAATTTGGAACATGATAATGATATGTACATGTATATCCTGTAGAGTGAACAACATAGATGGTAAACACCTTCAATATCATAGGAAATGTAGCATACAACCAAAGATAAGTCAAGAGTATATCACTCAAAATGGCATACATCATCCAAAATTGCGCCAAGAGGCGACTTAACATCCAAGTACATGATCTAAGCAAGAAGGCATCAAAGCATAGACAAAAGGAAGATCAAAATGCAATACAAGCTCAAGATGTAGCCTCATCGCCTCCCGGAGTGATCTCTCTAGCAGAATCTCCATCCCCCTCCAGTGTGGCATCGGTGTATTGCGCGCTCTCCTCTCTAAATGAACTCTCTCGCTCCACCGTGCCACCAGTGAGTGGCGAGCCCGCCTCCCCGACTCTAGAAGCTGACGTGGTAGGCAAGGTGGAGGCGCCACGAGGGACAGAGAACTCTGGGTCGATTGGTGGAGGAGCTATTGGAGCGCTGGAATCTCTGATCATGGGCAGCAGTGTAGCACGGAGCCACTCTGACTCCTGGCGGGCTCTCATGTCGGCCTCTCTAGTAAAATCCTCAAGGCGAGTCAAGTCACTCCTCAAGTCAGCCACGCCGCTCTTCAAATCGGCAATATCGAAGTAGACCCTCTCTCGCCACTCGGTCAATCCCCACTAGCACGGGGAGCACTCTCAACAGCCGGTTCCTCATTGGGTGGCTCCTCAGGGATGAGAGCTGCGGGCTCGGTAGCTGTGGGAGGAGAGGCTATGGGAGAGGAAGGAGAGGAAGGGGTAAGGTTGGCTATGCAGCAAAGCGGGTTCTCCCTCTTGAACACCTTCCTCTTATACGCGGCACTATCCATGAGCTCCTTATGATGAGGCTTCTTGTCGACATCCCAAGTCTTTCTGTCCTTCTTGACGATGAGCATGTGTTTCATGGTGCCCAAATCAAGTGTGCTCTTGGATGGCTTGGGGCATCCCTCATGGCCAAAGGTGAAGTTACACCTTAAGGCTATCAAAGTGATCAAGGAGCCACCACCCAAAGCACGATTCCTCGTGCCCTCCTTAACAATGGTCTGAAATTGGGTGGCAAGGATAGCAAGCCAATCAATGACCTCTCCGTGATCAATAGCTTGCATGAGATCCATATCGGGGAGGGTAAACGACCTAGCCTTCGCCATCCGAGTGTTTATCCCTATGGCTATGAGGTGATGGATAATCTTCCAAACCGGGTCGGTGATCGCGAAAGAATTGTAGGATGAGATAAACCACTCTTGCCGCCCTGAAATCCTCTTCCAAAATCTACTCGGCTCGTGCTCACTGAATTTTTGGGCTATAGCATCATGAGAAGGGAATCCTAGCCATTCTCGGATCACACTCTCCTTAATCATAAAATCCCTTCCTCCGAAGACAAATTTCCAATAGAATTCCCTTCCTTCCTCCTCTTCCTCCTTAACCCACTCAAAAGAGCAAAGAAACTCCTCCACTACCCTCTGGTAGGACATCGGATCATCCATAAACAAGAAGTGCAGTCCACTATGAGTAAGTTGGGAGTGTACCTCGTCGGTGACGGCACTATCAATGCCTCGAAGGAGCTCCATGTTGGGGTAGAGAGTAGGAAGGGCCATCTTCCCCTTCTTCTTAATAGTGGCATGATGCTTTTGATGCACCTCGTCCTTAAACACTAAAGGCACGGAGAAGGGGTATGGGGTCAGAAACGGCAAGGGTCCCTCCAATGGTCCTTCATGTGGCACTATGGGGACGAGTGCATTGGAGGGAGATGCTTCAGCTGTGGGCGAGGGCGCTCTAGCCAAAGGAGGTGATGGCTCTCCAGGGATAGGAGGCACGGGAACTCTTCTCTTCTTTGGTTTCTTCGGTTGATGGCTCTTCTTCTTGGGAGGAGGTGTGGGAGAAACAGGTGGAACGTCCATTTCCTCTTCCGAGGCTGAGCTAGAGTCCCTCAGTGAGTCCCTTAGCAACTTCCTCTTGCGTGTGACGAGAGGCCAATCATCCCCATCGCTTTCATGTTGCTCAACAATACGATCATCTCTCGAGGGTGCATGAGCAACCTCCTTGCCCTTGGATTTTGATTTGGACGAAGAACCAACTTGATGCATGACTGGAATATGGAGTGAAAAACTGAAGTCTGAGATAATACCTCTGAGATTCAATCCAGTCGATTGACTGGCCTTCAAGGCAAATTCCAATCGGTCGACTGGGATGCAATTTTAGGTCAAAAATTGAATTTGCTCAAAAGGCTTCGGTGACCGGAATCAATGCTTGGGGATGGTAGGTGGGTGGATTCCGAGCAGTATAAGTGGTCGGCCGATTGATTCTGATGGCGGATGGGGGAGATCGGACGAAAATTACTTTTTTGATCGAATTCGGGGTTACGGGTGGTTTGGCTTCGGAAGGTGCTCGAATGGAATGGATGTCAACGGTGAGGCGAGGCTGGTGTGGTGGCTGGGACGGAGGTCAAACGAACGGTAGCCGAGCTGGACGGATGGGAGTCGGGGGATTCAGTCGGTCGAGTGGAGTGAAGGGTTGGATGAAAATGAATTTGAAAAAGGAAGGAGGGATTGACATAAGGGGATTTCAGTCGGTCGACTGGATTGGTCCAGTCGGTCGACTGGATTGGGAAGGTTTAAGGCAGGCCCTGAAGTCTTGGCAATTTGACCGAATGAAGATCCAGTCGATCGACTGGATTGGCAGCTTTGACAGTGGGCTCTGAATGTCCATCCAGTCGGTCGACTGGTCTCCAAGCCATTTCTTAGTCGGTCGACTGGATTGTGAATAACAGTTTCAATGTTATTTTCCTCCTTGCTCGAACTCCCAACTCCACACTTAGAATTTTTTTACTCCGCATCACGAATAAGCACCACACAATATTCATACAAATTTAATTCAAACCAAAGGCATGCTTTACCAAGAAATCACTAGCATAAATATGATTTTCAATAAAACACAAGCTAGGATCATACACTCCATACTTAAGACATCACCATCCCCTAGATAATTTCATGCAAGAACAATTCCACACCAAGCACACCTAATCATGCATTTTAGATCATCCTAGCACCATGTTCACATTCAAAGTTCAATGTACGCATGCAACACATATATGACATTTATTGTGCATAGATGGACAACTCACAAACCATGTAACCTCCTGATGGACCATAATTATACGAATCATAAACACAGTTAAACCCACCAAATTAGACTGTTTGTCTATTTAACTTTTGCTTGTTAGTTCCGATATTTATCTACAGGGTATTTTGGAGCCTAGAGAGAATACACGCTAAGGAGGAGTTTTTACGCAGAAAATATATTACGAGTCATTCCAAGGTCAAGACCAGATGCCGACTGAAGAAATCTCAAGATCATGACTTGGAATCACTCAAAACAAATCCAACCGAAGAGCAACCAAAGTCAGTCCGGAGCGGAAATGTACCGATAGTTTTGTGAAAACTTCACAAAACTCACAAAAACTCCATCCTTTGCCCTTATGACCGGCGGCTTTAAGGAAAGGATGAGTCATGAGGGGAGCCTCCTCCCCCTCATGACCGGCCACCGGCGGCTCCTCCCCTCCCCTCCCATGTAGACCGGCGGCTTTCCTCCTCCATGGAAAGCTTGCCATGTGTTGCTCCTCCAAACCACACATTCCTCTCCCCTTAGCCTATAAATACTCCACCCCATCTCATTTGTAATACATCCCAAAAATCACAAAACACTTCTCTCTCTAAAGTTTGGCACTTTGTAAGTTTGGTTTTCAATCTAAAATACTCCTGTTGGTTCTTGAGTATTATAGTTCGCTCTTGAGTACTCTTATCGGTTCTTGTAGTACTCAAGCTTTACTTTTCTCTATTCTTGAGTACTCTTGTCGGTTCTTGAAGTACTCACCCCTTTCCCTTACTTACTGTCTTTCAAAAACCGTAAGTACTTAGCTATGGTATCCACCTCTATGGATATTCGTAGCTAAACTCTTCATTCGGTTGAAGGGGTGTACTTGTATCATAAAATGTTTTAGGCCATCTTTTTAGTGCCTCTTCTTTTTATTCAAAACTTGTTCTATGTGCCATATATTAGGCCAGAACTTCCAAGGTCGAGTGGATGCTTGAAATGGCAAAACTCTTCCGTGGGGGTTCGTGAACATACTCGGGTAAGTGGATGCTTGAAATGGCAAAGCTTATCTGAGGAGTTCGACCTCTTTTAAACACCATTTGGTTTGATCGGAAATGATTGATCAAATGGATGCACATAGGCTAGTATACCTTGAAATGGGGTGCTAGTCTAAATAGAACAAGTGCTCTACGACCTTGAAATGGGCTAGACGGTGTGTGCAAATCGAGTGCTTGAAATGGCCTTGATACACTTTTGAATACTTAGAAGGATCACTAAAGATTAATAATAAACAGGCTATGATACAAGGCCCCAGAAACCGAATGCTTTCCTTAGATTTAAAAAACCCCTTGCACTTACTTTCAATTTTAGTATAAACTGTATTATCAACTGCTGACGTTCTGGAAGGCTTGCCAATCACGCATCACCCGCTGTAAGTCTTCTACTTTTATTTTCAGTACTTTACTTTTCTGTCATTTACTTTTCCGCACTAAAAACCAAAACCAACCAACCAATCACTTACTTTTCCGCACTAAAACCTCAATCAACCTAAAACACGCTCCCTCGCTGTACAATTCCCTCAAAGAATAGCTTATCCCCCTAATTCCCTTGGGTTCGACCCCTACTTACCACTTGCTACCCAGTAGTAAGGTCACGAGTAGCGGAATACAAATTTGCTTTTGCACAGAGAACACCGCACCTTAACGACAGTGCGGTGGGCTCCGTCACCTCCCGTAAGGGTCTATTTTAACGTCTTGGCAAAGACCACGCCGAATCTTTTCTCAAGAAACACACTTGAGGAGTCCTTTGCTAGGATCCCTCCTCAAGCGGAATTGTAGCCTATTTCACGGGTTGGTCAAAGAATACTCCTCATGACTCTCATCTCTAGTTTCCCCGTAATAGTGTTTGAGTCTTTGTCCATTCACAATGAAAAGTGTTCCATCTTCGTTGTAGAGTTTTACGTGCCCGTCTTTATAGGGTTTGTGGACAATGAATGGACCACTCCATCGACTTTTTAGCTTGCGTGGGAAAAGTTTGAGTCTAGAGTTGAATAGCAACACCTTATCTCCTTCCTTGAACTCACGACGAAAGATTTTCTTATCATGCCATTTCTTTGTCTTTTCCTTGTAAATTCTAGCACTTTCATATGCTTCATTCCTTATCTCTTCTAGCTCGTGAAGTTGAAGGACTCTATTTCCTTCCGCCGTTTGTAAGTCCATGTTCTTGAATTTAATTACCCACATTGCCTTATATTCCAATTCAACCGGCAAATGGCATGGTTTCCCATATATGAGGCGATACGGAGACATCCCAATGGGGGTCTTGTAGGCGGTTCGATAGGCCCACAATGCATCATCTAGCTTCGATGACCAATCTTTCCTTGAGCTTCCCACCGTCTTCTCTAAGATTGCCTTGATTTCCCGATTCGAGATCTCCACTTGCCCACTTGTTTGTGGATGATACGGCGTTGCTACCTTGTGACTCACCCCATACTTGCGAAGCAAGGATTCAAAGTATTTTTCCTTAAAGTGTGAACCGCCATCACTAATGATGGTTCTTGGAACTCTAAACCTTGGGAAAATTATCTTCTTGAAGAGCGTGGTGACAACCTTGGCATTGCAAGTAGGGGAGGCGATGGCCTCTACCCATTTAGAAACATAGTCAACCGCGACCAATATATATTGATTTCCATATGAAGATGGGAAAGGACCCATGTAGTCTATATTTCCACCGATAGGATGCTTTGTTGGGGCATTTCGTGCCTTTTAGAAATATTTCCCGACCTTTGGCATTGGTCACAAGCCATGACGAATTCATAAGCATCTCTAAAGAGGGTAGGCCAATAGAATCCACTTTGTAGGACCTTTGATGCCGTTTTGGTTCCACTACCATGTCCTCCATATTGGAATGAATGACAATGGTATAGGACGTTCCTCATTTCCTCTTCGGCGACACAAGTCCTATATATCCCGTCCGCGCAATGCTTGTACAAGAATGGCTCATCCCAATAATACCTCTTTGCCTCCGATAAGAACTTCCTCTTTTGATGGTAATTCATGTCATGGGGTATGATCCCACATACCACAAAATTTACCATATCCGCATACCATGGGAGGGCTTCCGCTTCTACTCTCATTAATTGCTCTCCAATGAAAGTGTTGTCTATAAGGCTAGTGTCTTCTTTGAGTTCCTCATTTCCTCCAAGCCTAGATAGGTGATCGGCAACTAGATTTTCCACTCCCTTCTTATCTTTGATCTCAATATCAAATTCTTCGAGCAAGAGGATCCACCTTATTAGCCTTGGCTTAGAGTCTTTCTTTGACAAGAGATATTTGATTGCCGCGTGGTCGGTGAATACTATTGTCTTTGATCCCACAAGATATGGACGAAACTTGTCGAATGCATACACAATGGCAAGGAGTTCCTTTTTGGTTGTAGAATAATGCATTTGAGCTCCATTTACGACCTTGCTAGTGTAGTGATTGGCATGATGTTTCTTGTCCACCCTTTGTCCAAGAACCGCTCCAATAGCAAATCGCTTGCATCACACATGAGCTCAAAGGGCAAATCCCAATTTAGAGGTTGAATAATAGGAGCCGAGACCAATGCCTTCTTTAACTTCTCAAAGGCCATTAAGCATTCTTCATCAAAATGGAATTTGGTGTCATTGCATAATAGATTTGTCAAAGGCCTTGCAATCTTTGAGAAGTCCTTAACAAATCTTCTATAGAAGTCGGCATGGCCAAGGAAGCTCCTTATCCCTTTAACATCCCTTGGAGGTGGCAATTTCTCATTAACTTCCACTTTAGCCTTATCCACCTCAATTCCTCTCTTTGACACCAAGTGTCCAAGCACTATGCCCTCTTGCACCATAAACTGACATTTTTCCCAATTTAGCACAAGATTTGTCTCAATACATCTTTTCAAGACTTTTGCCAAATTGGTCAAGCAATCATCAAATGAGGACCCATAGACAAAAAAAATCATCCATAAACACTTCCATAATTTCCTCAATAAATTCTGAAAATATAGCCATCATTCATCTTTGAAATGTGCCCGGTGCATTACAAAGTCCAAAGGGCATTCGCCGATAGGCAAATGTTCCATAGGGACAAGTGAAAGTGGTATTTTCTTAATCTTGTGGATGAATAGGGATTTGGAAAAATCCACTATATCCATCAAGATAGCAAAAGTAATCATGCTTGGCTAGTCTTTCTAATATTTGATCAATGAAAGGAAGTGGAAAATGATCTTTCTTAGTGGCTTTGTTAAGTTTTTGAAAATCTATGCACATTTGCCAACCGGTGACAGTTCTAGTGGGAATCAATTCATTTTTATCATTTTTCACAACCGTCATGCCCCCCTTTTTGGGCACCACATGTATGGGACTCACCCAATTAGAATCCGCAATAGGAAAGATGATTCCCGCATTAAGCATTTTCAAAATTTCCTTTTTAACCACTTCACCAACAATGGGATTAAGTCTCCTAGCATGTTCCCTAAATGGCACACTATCATCCTCCAAATTAATTCTATGCATGCACAAACTAGGACTTATCCCCTTTAAATCATCAATAGAATATCCAATGGCACCTTTGTGCTCTCTAATCACATCAAGCAATCTCAAAGTCTCATTATCATTCAAGGAGGCATTCACAATGATAGGCAAAGTAGAATTGGGCCCTAGGAACTCATACCTTAGGCTTGTTGGTAGAGCTTTTAACTCTACCGAACAAGACTCCTTACCTTTGTCGCTTTGAGTTTTACCTTTACCCTTGTCGTTCAAGATAGCCCAACAATCAACATGCCCGGGTAGCTCATTATCAAGGTCAATAACATGTGTAGGCAATATAGGAATATCAAGTAATTCAAAGCCATCAACAAAGTCAATATAGTTGCAACTCATGGTAGAACTAGGACTTTTTTGTGCTCTATCTAAGTTAAATTCAATCTCCTCATCACCTACTCTCATTGTTATTGAACCTTTAGTCGTGTCAAATATAGCTCCCGCCGTATAGAGGAAGGGTCTCCCTAAAAGAATAGGGATCTCTGTATCCTCCTCCATTTCTAGCACCAAAAAGTCTCCGGGAATGTGAAAGTTCCCTACTTTAACCGGGACATCCTTAAGAATCCCTCAAGGATATCTTGAGGAGCGGTCCGCGAGCCTCAAGGTCATTTGTGTGGGCATAGGTACACCAATGTTCAATTTCTCGCATAATGAGTAAGGCATCAAAGATATGCTAGCTCCTAAGTCACACATAGCACACTCTATTTTAACTCCACCAATATAGCATGAGATAGAAAAGCTACTCGGGTCTCCTAGCTTTGGTGGCATGTTAGGATGGAAAATGGTGCTACACTCTTCATTGAGGGATATCGAATCAACCTCTTCAATTGTCCTCCTGCAAGTAACAATGTCTTTTAGAAAATGAGCATATGATGGGGCTTGAGTAATTACCTCGGTGAAAGGCAATGCCACATATAGCTTCCTCATCATATCGACGAACTTGGAGAATTGCTTGTCACTGCTCTTCTTCTTTAGCCTTTGTGGGAAGGGGATAGGAGGGGGGTATGGCTTTAGTTCATCCTTCTCCCTTTTCACTTCTTTTTCCTTTTGGGGTTGAGGATTAGGGGCCTCTTCATCTAACTCTTCAATTTAGGCACTAGCTTGGCCTCCAAGATCAAAGGAAACTTTCTTCTTCTTTGGTTGCTCATTTTCTAGCTCCTTGCCACTCCTTAGTGTGACCGCATTACAATGCTCTCTTTGCCCTTGCTCGGGTCGAGCGAACAAATTTCCCTTGAGCCCTTGTAGATGATTCGGCTTGTTGAGCTATTTGGTTCTCAGGCATTTTATTGTGAGTCTCCAACCTTTGGTTGGATTGCTTTACCTCTTTCAACTCTTGCCTCATCTCTTTTTGGTTGGCTAAGAGTTTTGCAAGCATTGCCTCGACACCGGAAGGTTCATTTGAAGCTTGTGGAGGATGGTCAACTTGTTGGTAATTCCTTTGAATTTGAGCTTGATCTTGATATTGTTGCCCTTGGTATTGGTTCCTTGGTTGGAATTGATTCTTTGGTGGGAAAGCTTGATTAGTGGAAGTAGGCTTAGGACCAAATCCGGGAGGTGTAGTACCAAAATTGGGACGAGTGGGATTTGTAGTCTTGTATGAGAAGTTTGGGTGATTCTTCCAAACCGAGGAAAACCTTGGAGTAGTATAGTTAGATTGGGAATTTTGGCCTTGAGTGGCACTAGCTCCATACTCTCTACCTTGGTTTCCACCCACATAGTTTGCCTCTTTATACCCATATCTATGACCATCCCTTTGAACCAAGGGGCAAGAGTTGGTTTCATGCTCATAGACCTCACAAATGTCGCACCCTTGACTCGTTGAGTGGTCTTTTACCGGGTGTTTCAATTTGAATACTTCGTCCGAGAGGTTCTCAAAATCCTTCCTTAGGGCCTCATAGTCACTTGTGCTCACAGACTTTACTTCGTGCCTTTCGCCTTTCCTCCTCGGGTTTCCTCTTTCACTTCCCCACATGAAATAGTTCTTTGTGATCTTCTCGATTACCGCATATCCTTCAGGAAGTTCAAGCTTCGCGGCGGTATCAAGTGCAAGCCGCGAGGGACCATCAACACCATGGTAGAAGGTGTGGAGAACGAGGAGATTGTCTAGGTTGTGATGTGGGTAAAGTCTTTGATACTCTTTATATCTATCCCAAGCTTCATAGAGTGTTTCCCCATCCATTTGTGCAAAGTTTGTGATTTGATTCCTATAGTAGGCCGTTTTGGAAGGAGGGAAATACTTGTTGAGAAATGCAACGGCGAGCTCCTCCCAAGTGGTGAAACTATCCGGCGTTTGGCTTCTTAACCAATCCCTTGCTCTTCCCGTGATGGAGAAAGGGAATAACCTCAAGAGTTTAGCATACTCGGAGAACCCATTGATCTTGAAAGTTGCACACACTTCAAAAAATGTAGTCAAATGAGAGTTCGGGTCTTCATGGTCCCTCCCTGAGAAATGGTTTCATTGAACCATTTGAATTGTTGAGGTCTTCAAGTCGAAGTCTCGGTTATCCACCGTCGGGACAAGGATTGGGGAACGATATACATAAGTCGTAGGAGCAGCGTAGTCCTTAAGGGCCCTTCTAGAACGAGGGCCTTGTGGTAGTTGATGAGGAGGGGGTGGTGGAGGAAGTCCATCTCTATCTCCCATGTCCCGAGCAATGGTTTCTTGAGCGTTTGAGGTTGATCGCTTAGCCTTGATTGTCTTACTCCTTGTAAGGTGAGGATTAACGATATCTCTTATCGGTTGATTCAAATCTCTATCCACAATTTGAGTAAGCTTCTTTGTCCTTGGTGGCATAAAAGAAATGCACCTACAAGGGGAAAACAATTAAGACAGGTGAGGAATAAGCTCAAGAATCAAAAGTAGCAAAGCAAACAAAGAAAAAAACATGGAATAGTCGGAGTACTAAATGATTCTTCCTAGGGACAATCTAGCCTTTGCTCCCCGGCAACGGCGCCATTTTGACAAGTTGTATTTTTTGTATAGTCAACAGAATTTATAATTTGACCGGTAAGACCGGTGTCGAACCCAAGGGAGCAATTGGATTATATGCTAGGGGGATCAAATTTTCTACTCGGCTATTCCTTCAATTCAATTATGAGAATGGTTTCAAATTTAGAACAAACGAGGAAATGGTTTCGAGGGGATTTTAATTCAATTATAGAGAGTTTCAAAGGGTTACTCCCCTCCTTGGCATTTCCCAATGATCATGTATACAAGAGTTAAGTAATTCATAGGTGTTGATTGGTTTAAACCTAGCTTAGACCACGGTAGACAAACTCTCATTTCAATCTATCTTAGTCAAGCTATCTTAGTTAGGACCTCACTTTCTCGAGTTATTGATTCACTCTATGGCACTACTATCCTTGGAATCTCTTCCTAAGGCAATAAATGCTATAGGCATTAAGTTTTAGTTAACCTCACATCCATGCATTTACTCTCATAAACACTAGATATGATCATTTTCTCCTTATCCAAATCATCACTAAGCTCTCTCGATACTTAGATCAAATTCTAAGACTAACATGTCACTTAGGCATTTTATCAAAAACTTGGTAACATGTCATAGAATAAGCACAAGAGAAAATGAAATCAACTCCATAGATTATATGTCAATGAGTATACATGATCAAAGAGTACCAAGGAGGGTAACAACACCCTCAAAACACAAGGGAACTACTCACACATCATGTAAGACAACATGGTGTGAGTAGGGTTTTTACACAACAAATGAGAAGAGAAGAGGAATAGAAATAGGATGGTTAATCCTAGATGTCTCCCTTTGATCTTCAGTCCTCCTTGGTTGGATGATGATGAATGCCCTTGATTTGATCTCTTTTTCTGGAAAAATCTTCCAAAGATGCCCAGTGTTTAGGTCAAAAACCCCTCTTTCTATTTACAGTCTCGGGTAGAAATTCGCACTGTAGCAGTCCCAATCGGTCGACTGGCGTATGCTGGTAGCCCAGTCGGTCGACTGGCGGTGAAGGAGCTGCCTTTTGAAGTGATCGCCCAGTCGACCGACTGGAGGTCTAGTCGACCGACTCGATAGACATGCTTGGGGAGCCTCCTGAGTTGTTCAGTCAGTCGACCGACTCAAGGATCCCAGTCGACCGACTCGAGCTCTTGAGCATGATACGCTTCTTCTCAGTCGACCGACTGGCGGTCCCAGTCGACCAACTCGATGGGCGAGCATAAGTCCTTTACTTTTTGATCCTCCAGTCGATCGACTGGCGCAGGGGAGATATCCAGTCGATCGACTGGAGCTATTTTCTGCCCAAATTTTACTCTAGTCTCCGATTTTCCCCGAGTTTTCGTATTTGGGTTTTGACACTAAGATATCTTGTTTTGTACCTGAAACGTACGATAAGGGATCAAATGACATCGAATTATCGCCAAAAATGAACTAAAGCTATAGTGAAAATGGGTACTAATAAGTCAAAAACTCGACTTATCACCTCACTTCTGTAGGCAAATTATCCAGACCTCGAGCTTATCATCTGAAATGTAACATGCTATTATATCCCATATTAGTGGGAGTTCAGTATAAGCGAAGGCTTTATATGCTATTAACTATCATGACGTCAATCTATCAGTCTGTTATTATAGGCTCTAGGACATGGCTTGGATCGGGTCCTTCAATAAGTGGAGGTGGTGTATGTAATATCACATTCTGTTCCACACCGGTCAGAAGACTCTGGTTGTGGTAACTTAGAGAAGAGACGGTGGGAGACGGTGACGCGAGACTTAAACTTTGATGCAAGTGAGATGGATTATTTTTTTTTTGAAAGGGAGATGGGTGTTTAATTACAACTAATCTTGAGAAGTTGGTCGACTTGTGGCAAGAACATGCTTCTATGAGAAGATCATTGGCATGTAGATTGTATGATTGATTGTGTGGAGATGTATCAACTATGCAAGGGAGTGAGAAGTTGGCAAACTGATCAAGTTCCTTACTGGACTTAATGATTATCATCGCTCCGTTTCAGACAAATACATTGACATTGAAAGAACTGTCGGGCATTGGTATGACTTTTGATTTGGATTTCTCAAGAAGATTCTGAACGAGCTTTGATGAGTTCTACTTATGTAGAAGCCTCGGCTATGTACGTGAAACAATTATTTCAGTCTCGGCCATCACAAGCCGAAGCCAACAACCAAAGGAGTGAGCCAAAACTAATACTATATTGAACTCAATTTAAGATGAATGATCACAATAAGGAGTTTTTTTATACCTATTGGCTTTCCTAATGGCTGAAGGAATAACGAACTCTTTGATTGTACTCAAAGATATGCCAACAAACAATAAATGATGTTGTTCCTACGTATGGCATGACTTTTGGAAAAACGTCTTCAGAGTGTTCAAGCAGAAGTCAAGGAGTTGTTCAACCGAAGATTGGAACTCGATACTGCGCAGAACTGAAGAACGGAAGTTTCCTAAATTCGGGATTTCCAAATATCGAAGACATCAATAGTTGGAGTCGGTTTACAAGAAGATCGAGATTGAATATTCATGAGAATATCAACAAAATCAGTTGAAGATCTTCAGCATGCCGTGACTAGGAAGAAGGATATTCTAAAGGATTATCTAAGCTTGGATAAGATATCTAGAGAATATTTAGGAATATTTCCTAAATATGTGATAGAGTATCTCGAACTGAATTGAGAAACCGCTGAATGATATAAATACACGGCTAGGGTTTCCTGATCAGTAGTCGTCCAGAGGAGAAACAATACACGATCATATACTCAGCTGAAGAGGAGGAGGAGACGACGGCCGACTGGTTTTTCACAAAGGAAAATCAACGGCGCCGAGGCAGTCTGTTCAGTGTGCTGATCAGACATGTCCATGGAACTAACGTTGCACACTCACCATTGACTACTACGCATTCGGGAGATCGCGTCTGTCTTCGGGAGAAGGCACCGGTCTTCGGGAAAAAGCTCTGGACTTCGGAAGAGGTCCCAGACTAGGTCGGGAGGGAGTCTCGGACCTACCCACATGGAATAGAGGGGGAGATTAGATCGCAAATCGAGAAGAAAAGTGTTAGAGGCTAGGCAGTTACAAACGGGAGTTGTGTAGTGTAAGTTCGTCTATAGCTCTAAACTTTTAATAACATTTGTTACCCTTTAGGGTGTGGGAAGCCCCCCCAGAGTAGGCTGGTTGCCGAATTGGGTATTATGTCCTGTGTGTTTGTCCGGCTCACTTTCGGATCTCATCTGCTAAGGTGTTCTAGGTTCTATCTGAACACCTCCTAGATCTTGTCTTGAACAGACAATAGTTTTTCAATTGGTATCATAGCAAACACTCGACATACGGAGTGTGATCCAGCGACTGTTCAAGATGAATAAGAAACACACATCACCTTCTCAGAAGGTAGAACTCCTTGGTACAGTATCATCACTAAATATACAGATGGAGAAGGATGTATGTTTTGTTGCTTTAAGTTCATCCAGCCACATGAAGAAAGACTGCTGGTACTTCGACAGTGGATGCTCGGCTCACATGACAGGTAATCCCAATCACCTCACACATATACATCTATTAGGAATCGTTAGTTTGTTACGTTTGGAGATGGAGGAAAGGGCCAGGTGATCGGTGTGGAACATTGAAGGTTCCAGATCTACATGCGCTCGAGGACATCCTCCTGGTGGATGGGCTGAAGGTGAATCTGATCAGCATTAGTCAACTGTGTGATGGTGGATATCATATAAATTTTACTCATGAATCCTGTCGGGTATTGAACAAGAAAGGAAACTCATTGATGGAAGGAATTAGGTCATCCAACAACTATTATCTGCTAGAAACTATTGGAACAGCTTCTGAAACTGCATGCTTGGCAACCCAAACTGACAAGATGGAACTGTGGCATAGACGTCTGGGCATCTATTTCTCAAGACTCTGAAGAAAATTTCTACAGAAGGTCTTATTCGAGGGATGCCTAAAGTAAGAGGGGATCTCGACGTTGTATGTGGAGAATGTCAGATTGGAAAGCAGACAAAGGCCCCTCATCCTAAGATCACCCAGATCTATACCAGTCTACCACTAGAACTGATACATATGGACTTAATGGGACCAACGCAGGTTGAGAGCTACGAAGGCAATAAGTAAATCTTGGTGTGTGTTGATGACTTCACTAGATTCACCTGGACCAGATATCTACGTGACAAGTCAGAAGCTGCTCAAAGGTTCATTGAGTAGGACACTCTTCTTCAGAGGGAAAGAGAGGACAAAGGAGAACACCTGGTGGCCATAATAAGCGATCACAGTAAAGAATTTGAGAACAACACTCTTGCTGACTACTGTGCTGAACACAGAGTAGCTCATCAGTTCGCGTCTCCTATCACTCCACAGCAAAATGGTGTAGTAGAGCGCAAAAATTGCACCATCCAGGAGATGACCAGAAAAATGCTGCACGCAAAGAAGGTTCCTCTCAAGTACTGGTCTGAAGCAATGAATACTGCCTGTCACATCATCAACAGAGTTACTGTCCGAACAAGAATGGATAAGACATGTTATGAGCTATGGAAAGGGAAGAAACCAACTGTGAAATACTTTCACATTTTTGGGAGCCATTGTTACATCCTAAATGATCGAGAGTACAGGCAGAAACTTGACCCAAAGACCGATGAAAGAATCTTCCTCGGTACTCCACTGATAGTCGTACGTACCGGGTGCTCAACAAACGCACCAGAACTGTGATGGAGTCAATCAATCTGGAAGTGAAGGATGAAGTCGCTGATAAATAAGTTTCAGGCGATGATGATTAAAGCAGTGGAACTCCTTCGAACACACCAACTCATTCCCACCTGACTAAGAAAAATGAAGGTCCAGGGGGAGTACCAGCTAAGGACGAAGATACGTCAGACTCCTCCTCAAACGAAGAGACAAACACACCAGCTGTGACACATGACACTTAGCCAGTGCTTCTCAGGCACTCTCGGGTTGTAGCAGCTCTGCTCCAAAGCATTAAACTTTTCCAAGTAGTCAGACATCGACTCGTTAGGTCCTTTCCTGATATCTTGCAGCTGCCTGCAAACCTGTCCCGCCTTAGCTGTTGGATAGTACTTCGCAAGAAACTTTTTCTGCATCTGGTCCCAAGTTCTGATGCTACCTGAAGGAAGAGACAGAAACCAAGATCTAGCCATGTCAGTCAAAGAAAAGTGTAAAGCTTTGAGTTTGAAATTATCCACTGTAACTCCGTAAGGTCAGAGGGTTTGGCAGATGCCATGAAAATCCTACAGATGCTTGGTGGCTGATTCTCCTTGCCCACCCAAAAACTTCGGTATATGGTGCACTACGGCAGTCTTGATCTCAATTTCTTGCATGTCTCGCCCCTCGTAGATGCACCAAAGTATATTCTAAAAATTAGGGTCAGACAGCTCCTTCATCGTAGGCCGATACGGCTCCATCTGCTCATCACCAACTTCGCCGATCTCGTTGTTATTGTTGTTATTATCACTTATTACACTACCTGCACGAGACATTATGCAGCAAGTAGCAAAGTACAAAAAAATTGAAAATATAAACAAAAAGAAAAATAAATAACGAAAAGAAACAACTTCATCGAACCGCAGCTCCCCGACAATGGCGCCAAGATTTGATGCCTATCATCTGACGCGTCAAACTTAAATTTATGTTACTCCTGCTAGTGAGCTAGGGTAGCGGCAAGCAGTGTCAACCCCACGAGAGCTGGTTGTTAAAGTTGTATCTAAAAATAAGAAAAGAGGGGGTTTTTAGTAGTCGTGAGTGCAAAAGACGCAAAATGTGAGGAAGATTTCAATGAGAGAGAATATTCAGCTTAGGGTTTCTATTGTGACACGTTTATCATTGACGGCTAAAAATAAAATCTCAAATTTCTAAGTGTGGTTATTCCGGCAAAGATAATATCCTAAAGTATCCCGGCAAAGGTGATACACCACAATCAAACCCGGCAAAAGTGTTAGACTTCTAGTTCTTTCCTAAACACAATAATCCACAAAGGTATTATTAAGTCTAGGTGTTCCGATCTACCTTTACGGTAAAGTTTCCAGTAGCTATTAACGATAAGAATTGGTTGACAAATTAAGCTTTACGGCAAAGTTTCCACTTAACCTAACAATTCAATTCATGGGATGAAGAACAAGAACTTTTTTTTTATTATTTTTATTATTTTTTTTTATATGAAGAACAAGAACTAGAGAAGCAAGAAATTGCATTAAGTAAAAGTCTCAAAACATATGTCACTACGAATAAAACCCTAAACTAAAATAAAGGTTTAGCAACTCATATCCATGGAAATAAAAACACAAATATTCATGAATGATAAAAGTAGAAAAAATCTCTTCTCTCGTCGAAAGCTTCGCCTTCTCCTCCAGAGTCGTCTTCTGATCTTCGTAGAATGATGGGATGTTGGAAACCCTTCTCCAAATCCTTAAATTATAAGTTTATGAGTTTCTAATCTGTTTTTGGGCTGAAATTGCCAAATCCCGAACTGCTGATGTCATCTAAATGCGTTGCTGATGTCATCGCGCGACCAAGGAAGAAGTTACGGGCGCTCCCAGCGTTGACGTTATTGCTACTGCCGCGCCCAGAGTTTACGTTAACGTTGAGCTAATGTCTTGTTTGGGCGTGGTCCCCACTGTTTACGACTTCGACTCTTGAGTTGACCATCCAAATGACCTCGGATGCTCTTGGTGTGAACTAGAGAGTTGTAGAGAATTGAGTCATCTACGCAATGACATGTAGCGCATAGTTTTCTGCTTAGCGGTCAATTCCAAGCACTCCGTTGAACCTCCAAAGGTCTGATCTGTCACTGTGGTATTTTTGGCATGAAATGCCATCTTTTATGCGCGTTTCCTCCTAAAGCTTCCGAAACACCTGAGAAAACTGTGGTATTGTTGTTATTTCAATTATACAATAGAGATTCTCAATGACGCTTTTCCTTTTCGAGATTCACATTGATGCATATGATAAGTATCAATGACTCTTAGCGGAAGCACAAGCTCCCATATACGTGGGGAGTGAGAATACTATTTTGAACACCATTTTAAAGGCAATGAGAGTTAAAGTCGATAATGGATAGTCCGACAAGAGCTTTAACGGTCATTTAAAGATCCCTAAAGACCTCCTACCGAGGGTAATAATTATACCGGTTTGTATCGTGATGTTAAAAGACTATTAAAGAATATGGGAATGGGATATGAGACGATTCACGCAAATGAATATGGTCGTGTGCTATACTATAAAGAGTACAAGAACCTTGAACATTGTCCGGTGTGTGAGGAGCTAAGGTACTTACGCAGCAATGGTGATAGCATGATTCCTAAAAAGGTGATATGATACTTTCCCTTAACTCCCATATTACAACGACTTTATATGTCACCGCATATGGCTGATAAGTCGTAGTTGTATGACTATTTTCTGTGTTAAAACCTCGTCTCTTAGTGGTTGCATGTGTATTATTTCATTACCTGTGTGTAGTTTTCGTTCTCAGGTGCATTCGGAGACCATAGAAGGAATATCGGCTAAAGGGAGTCTGTTAGAAGATGTTTTGCGTTGAAGAAATGAAGTCCAAAGTGCTTGAAGTTTGAGTCAGCGCAAAGCGCGTAGGCCTGAAGGATTAAATGCGCGGAGGTCTACTGAGTTTCGACAATTGTTCAGACCTCCGCGGAAGTTAAATGACGAAGACGTCCGCGAGTCCAGCTGGCAGTCAAATTTCCTAATTTCGGATTCGCAATCTCGGGAGGGAGGAAACAGAATTCAAGGAGACATATTCTCGAATGGCTGGCTCTTGATTTAAGCCCCCCAAAAAAAGCGATAGAAAGGAGGGGATTTGGGGAGAAAAAGGGAGAAGAACGCGTGGAGAAGGATTCAAATTAAAGAAGCTTGAGCGTGGATTCGTGGCTGGATTCAAGTGTTGGAGTTGAGCTGCAGCTTGGTGGAGAGTTCGTCATCAGTATTTTCGTTTCATCCCATTCAAAAAACTTGATGATGTATTCCATTACGATGAGTAGCTAAACTCATATGTGTAGGCTAGAACTCGAAATTGTGATGTTCTGACTTGAGACCTATATTGATTTCTATGTTTTGTGCCATATTACTATGCAATGTTTATGGAATTGATTTGCTAGCATGAGTGTAACCTTAGCGGGGGAGCTTTTGTTTTTTTGTTGATTCCGATTGTCAAGTTTACTAGCAACCTAGCGGGGATAGCGAACTAGGACACGAGTAATATACCACTAGGATTAAACACCCTAGGACAATTTGTTTAAATCTTCATGCAACTCTAGCGAGTTAGGGTCTTGGTTATCGCTAGCGCGAGATTAAGTACTAGAACAAGAACGGGGGTATAACCTTAGCGGGGAAGCTCTAAGTTGTAGAACATTAGAAATCAAAACGGATTTTTCCATGATTTTGTCTTGCATCACAGTCGAAAGTTCTAGCTTGCACCACTCTTTGATAATTCATACTTAAATTTGTGTGACGATTTCTCTCTTGATAAGTGATCATTGTTGCTTGCTTGTGTTTTTTATTTACTTTTTTGAAATTTCCAACCTCATTGTCACTCTCGTACTTAGTGAACAGATTCTTATATCGATCTCTGTGGATACGACCCAACTTACCACTTTCTAGTCGGAATTATAAAATATTATTTTTGACGGGTACAATGACGCCTGTCAAATTTTGGCACCGTTGCCGGGGATCGGTAACGAAGAATCTCACTAAGTGTTTCTTTCTTTTAGTTTTATTATATTGTCTTTTATTTTGTCACTTGATTATTTTCTGTTTAAGTAACAATGTCACCGAGAAGTGTTGAACGTGATCATGAAGAGCGAAGGAGTGTACTAGGAGATAACATGCAAGAACAGAGGCAAGGACTGTCCGCTGTTAATCAAAGAGTACCACCCCCCAGAAATCAGCAATTTGTGAATGAGTATGCTAGACCTCATGCAGCTAGACACAAGGATTACGAGGATGAGTTGGATCGAGAATACCTCGGTGGAGGAAACCAATATGGACAGTTAGCTAGGCGTCGGGATTTGGGACGCACTATGAGAGGAGTTTCTGCGCCGTATATTGATGAGGCACCTTGGTGCATTAGGCTGGATGAGGACGCAGAAGATATCGAGATAAAGGGTGGGGTGATACACCACTTGCCCAAGTTTGGAGGAATGCCTGATGAGAACCCTGTAAGGCACTTGAAGGAATTTCATGGAGTTTGCATGTCCATGAAATCGGCATCGGTTCCGGAAAATATTTTTAAATTAATGGCATTCCCTTTTTCTTTAGTAAGTCAAGCTAAATCTTGGTTAATGTCTTTGCCTTCAGGTTCGATTATTTCATGGGATCAAATGCAAAGGAAGTTCATGGACAAGTACTACTCCCATTCGAAGGCGGCTCAAACAAGAAAGGAGCTCTCTATGGTTAGACAAGGACGTGGAGAAACGTTGTTCGATTATTTGGAGAGGTTTAGGCAATTGGAAGAGAGTTGTCCGAATCAGGGAATCCCACAAAGGATGTTGCTTGAATACTTCATGGATGGGATGATTCTAATGGAAAGAAGAATGCTAGATGCCTCCGCTCAAGGGTCTATCCTTGACATGTACCCCGAGGAGATATGGGAGTTGATTGAGAGAGTTGCCGAGAGAACAAGGTATTTAGAAGAAACACATAAACCTGCACCAGTTGCTAACGTGAATGTACATTCTGAATTGCAGGAACTGAAGAATATGATGGCTCAAATAGTGACGCAACAACCACAAAGCAATCAACAAGTGGAGTGTAAGGTAAAAAAGTCCACTTTTAATTCAATGAATAATGATAACGCTATTTTTCAGGAAAGAACAGAGGACGTGAATATAGTGGGCTACATGAACAAGGGAAACTTGCCACCAAGGAGGTATGATGGATACCAAGGCAACAACAAATGGCAATGATGGACCATAATTATACGAATCAAAAACACAGTAAAACCCACCAAATTAGACTGTTTGTCTATCTAAATTCTACTTGTTAGTCCTGATATATTTCTACAGGGTATTTTGGCGCTTAGAGAGAAAACACGCTAAGGAGAGGATTTTACGCTGAAAAGATATTACGAGTCATTCCAAGGTCAAGATCATACGCTGAACAAAGAAATCTCAAGATCCTGACATTGAATTACTCAATACAAATTCAACCGAGGAACAACCAAGTCAGACCGGAGCAAAATTGGATTGACAGTTTTGTGAAAAGACTGCACAAAACTGTCAAAACTCATCCATGGACCAAGGTGACCGGCAACCTTGCTTGGAGGTGGCCAAGGGAGGAAGCCTCCCCTCCATGGTGACCGGCCACCGGTGGCTTTCCACCCCCCCAACCGGTGGCTTTCTCCTCCCCCATGTGGCGCCTCCTCCTTGCTCCTCCTCCTCCTCCCTTGGATCAAAAACCACATGCCACCATCTCCACCCTCCATCCTCCTCCCCTTGTGGCTATAAAAGGAGAGTTCCTCCTCCTCATTTCATCATCCACAAATCATAATACACTTCTCTCTCTAAGTTTGTTACTTTGTAAATTTGGTTTATGAAATAATACTCTTGTAGGTTCTTGAGTATTATAACGGTTTGAAATTATAATACTCCTGTCGGTTCTTGAGTATTATAATACTGTAGAGAATACTCCTGTTGGTTCTTGAGTATTCAGTAGGAATTAGGAATACTCCTGTTGGTTCTTGAGTATTCCACCCCCTCTCCTCTTACTGTTTTCAAAAACCCCCCGAGTATTTAGCTATGGTATCCACCTCTATGGATATTCGTAGCTAAACTCTTTATTCGGTTAAAGGGGTGTACTTGTATTGTAAAATGTTTTAGACCCTGCACCTAGTGCATCTTTGTGTTCAAAACTTGTTCTATGTGCCATATTGATGGACCAAAGTTATACGAGTCAGAAACACAGTAAAACCCCCTTAATTAGACTGTTTGTCTATCTAACGTCTACGTGTTAGTCCCGATATATTTTCACAGGGCATTTTAGAGACTGAAGTGAAAACACGCTAAGGAGAGGATTTTAAGCTGAAAAGATAACAAGAGTCAATCCAAGGTCAAGATCATATGCCGACTGAAGAGATATCAAGGATCCTGACGTTGAATTGACCATAACAAATTAATCAGAGGAATCAGGAGTGGAGTCAAGACAGACCGGGGAAGGAACACATTGACAGTTTTGTGAAAAGACTGCACAAAACTGTACAAACTCACACATTGGGCAAGGATGACCGGCCACCACTCAAGGAGGTGACCAAGGGAGGAGCTCCTCCCCCTTGGGCCACCGGCAACCGGCGGCTATGGGAGGAGGGACCGGCGGCTTTACTATTCCGCCACTTGTCACCTCCTCCTCCTCCTCCCTTCTCCTCCCTTGGATCAAATGCACATGTCCACCATCTCCACCACCCATCTCCTCCCATTTTGGCTATAAATACAAGCCTCCTCCTCCTCATTTCAACACACCTCAACTCAAATTCACTTCTCTCTCTAGAAGTTGTAATATTTGTAATGTTGTAATTTTGCTTTGGAAATAAAGGAAAGCTCCCTTGGCGCTTCAACGGTTGTAAGTTTCTCTTAGTATTTATTTATTTAACTTTTGTCTTTAATTTCCTTAGTATAATGTTTAGCACGATGAATAGTAGCTAAACTAGTAGTTCGGTCTAAGGGGCGCACTTGTATTATAAATGTTTTAAGACTATTAAACTTAGTATCTAGTCTAAGTATTCAAAACTTATTCTATGTGCCATATATTAAGTCAGAACGTCCATGGTTGAGGGGACGCTTTGAATGGCAAAGCTCACCATGGGGGTTCGTAAACTTGTACGGATAAGTGGATGCTTGGAATGGCAACGCTTATCTGAGAAGTTTGACTCATCCTAAACACCATTTGGTTGATCGGGAATGATTGATCAAATGGATGCACATAGGCTAATATAACCGGGAATGGAGTATTAGTCTAAATAGAATAAGTGTTCTACGTCCTTGGAATAGGCAAGACAGTGTACGCAAATCGAGTGCTTGGAATGGCCTTGATACACCGTTTGAATACTTAGGAGAGTCACTAAAGGTCAATGATAAACAGGATATAATACAAGTCCCCTGAAACCGAACATTTCTCTTAATCATTAAAATAGTAATTTACTTTTCAGTATTAAAATCAACCAACCAACCAATCAATCAATCAAAATAGCTGGTAGCTTTAAAACCAACCAACCGACATTAAACACGCTCCCACGCTGCGTAATCCCCCCGAAGAATAATTATTCCCCTAGTTCCCTTGGGTTCGACCCCTACTTACCAAGTACTACCCAGTAGTATAGTTGCGAGTAGCGGACAATTATAAATTTATTTGCACAATCTCTTTGACGACAAGCGGTTCTGTCACATATATAGTCAGAATTTCCAAGGTTGAGTGGAAGCTGTAACAAGCAAAGCTCTTCCGTGGGAATTCGTGAACATACTCGGTAAGTGGAAGCTATAACAAGCAAAACTTATCTGAGGAGTTCGACTTATCTTAAAAACCATTTTGGGGAAATCGTAACAGAAGATCAAATGGATGCACATAAGGCTAAGATACTTCGAAAGGAGGAATTAGTCTTAAGTAGAACAAGTGTTTTAAACGATGTTGCAAGTCTTGCGCTTAGAAATGGCCTCGATTCATCTTTGAACACTTAGTATGATCATTCGCGGTCAATGATAAACAACTATGATACAAGGCCCCTGAAACCGAATGTTTTCCTTGAATTACAAAACTCCCTGTATTTACTTTTATTGCTCGATCATCTGCAATCACCAACCGCTCATCTACCGGAGGACTCGCAAATCACGCATCACCCAGTGTAAGTCTTTCTTTTTATTTTCAGTATTTTAATTTCTGTATTTACTTTTCTGTAATTTACTTTTCCGCACTCAAAACCAAAAACAACCAAAAAAATCACTTAGTCATAACCGCTAAAATCTCAATCAAACCTAAAAAATGCTCCCATCCTGTACAAATCCCACAAAGAACAACGTATCCTCCTAATTCCCTTGGGTTCGACCCCTACTTACCACTTGCTACCCAGCAGTGTAGTTGCGAGTAGCGGAAAATATAAATTTATTTGCACAGAGAACATTGCACCTTAACGACAGTGCAGTGGGCTCCGTCAGGCAACCTAGGCAAAATGATGGTGGTTGGCAAAGGAACAACAATTACAATGTGGGGAAATCCTCGTACCCACAAAAGCAGCCGTACAAACCACCACACATCAGACAAGGAGACGAGGACCCGATTAAGGAATTGAGAGAGAAAATGAGAGGCATGTTCAAAGAAGTCACTCAAAAGATGGGCCAACAAGCTGGAGACGTTAACGAGCTAAAGAAGCAAGTGTCTCAAATCGCCAGCGCCGTTTACGAAAAGAGAGAAGACAAAGGGAAGCTGCCGTCGCAAACGATTCCCAACCCAAAGTCCAACTAGCGCTGTCATGCTTAGGAGTGGAAAGCAATTGAAGAATGGAGAAGAAGAGCTGAATGAAGATTCGCCCTCAGTGGATCAGGCGGACGTCTCACCAATTAAAGCACGGATGCCTGATGAATTACAAAATAAAGAGATGTCCGCGGAACATAATCAGAAGACGTCCGCGGGTTCCCCAGATTCTGGTAAGGAAATTCCAAATTCTAACACTCCTCTACCATTCCCAATGCATGTTTCTAAAACCAACAAGAAGTCTATCACAGACAAGGAGGTTTGGGAGTTGTTTAGCAAGGTGGAAATCAACATTCCACTCATTGAGGCTATTCGGCAAATTCCAAGGTACGCAAAATTTCCTAAAGAATTATGTACTAACCATAGGCGTACAACTAAAAATGAGCAAGTCATGCTTGGAGAAAGTGTATCAGCAGCGATACAAAGGAAGGTGCCCAAAAAGTGTAAGGATCCCGGGACTTTTACTATTCCATGTGTTATTGGTAACTTGAAGATCAAAAATTGCATGCTTGATCTTGGTGCTTCCATTAATGTTCTTCCTTACTCTTTGTACTTATCTTTGCGTATTGGTCCACTTAAACCCGCGGTTTTGACCATTCAATTGACTGACCGATCATGCACCCAACCTTTGGGTGTGATCGAGGATGTTTTGGTGCTGGTAGAAAATCTTATTTTTCCTGCAGATTTCTATGTGCTGAAAATGGATGATGAGGGAGCACAAGATCAGCCACCAATTCTATTTGGTAGGCCATTCTTGAAGACGGCTAGAGCTAAGATCGATGTGGATAGGGGCACACTTTCCATGGAGGTGGAAGGTGAGGTAATAAACTTTAATATATATCAAGCTATGCAATATCCACCTGATGATGTAGGAGTACACGCTTTGGATGCGATCGATGAGCTGGTGGAGTCTTCAGATTTTCCCTATGGGAATGATGTGCTTGAAATAATTTTGAGGGAGGCTATTGAGTCACGTGGCGCATCAATAGGGATGCTTCGTGATACTAGTGACATGCTACAGGAGCTTAGAGTTTCGGCACCATTAACCCCAAGGCATGAGGCTAATCAAGTTACTTTAACTAATAAATCTACACTTGTACCATCTGTTGTACAGGCACATGAGTTGCAGCTTAAGCCCTTACCCGAGCATTTAAAGTATATCTTTTTGGGTGATGGTGAGATGTTTCCGGTCATAATCAAGAAAGGCTTGGAGCCTAATCAGGAGGAGAGATTGGCAGCGGTACTGAAGAAACATAAGACCGTGATTGGATGGACACTTGCGGACATCAAAGGAGTGAGCCCTACCGTGTGCATGCACTGGATTTTACTCGAGGATGGAGCCAAACCTGTGAGACAGCCGCAGCGTAGATTGAACCCACTGATGATGGAAGTGGTTCAAAAATAGGTACAAAAGCTCTTAGATGCTGACGTGATTTATCCCATTTCTGATAGTCAATGGGTAAGCCCCGTACATGTAGTACCGAAGAAGACAAGAATTATGGTGGAGCTTAATGCTCAAGGTGAGTTGGTGACAAAGAGAATCTAGAACAGATGGCGCGTGTGCATCGACTACAGAAAGCTAAATGTCGTGACACGCAAGGATCACTTTCCTTTGTCGTTCATTGACCAGATGTTGGATAGGCTCGCAGGTAAGCCTTACTTTTGCTTTTTAGATGGATTTTCTGGGTATAATCAAATTCTGATTGCAGCCGAAGACCAGAAGAAGACTACTTTCATGTGCCCATTCGGTACATTCGCGTTTCGACACATGTCTTTTGGTTTGTGCAACGCGCCTGGTACCTTCCAGCGTGTGGTAATGAGTATTTTCTCGGAATTGATTAGTGACTGTGTTGAAGTGTTCATGGATGACTTCACTGTGTATGGAAATACGTTTGATGAATGCTTGCTTAATGTTGGTAGAGTGCTTGCACATTGTGAGGAGACAAACTTGGTTTTGAATTATGAAAAATGTCATTTTATGGTCACTCACGGTATAGTATTGGGACATGTTGTTTCTAGAGAAGGAATACAAGTAGATAAGGCTAAAATTGATTTGATTATTAGCTTGCCTTACCCTTCTGATCAGTGTGGTGTGAAGTCTTTTTTGGGACATGCAGGATTTTATCGCAGGTTTTTAAAGGACTTCTCAAAAAGGGCGCTACCTCTCTCTAGATTGCTGCAAAAGGATGTACCATTTGAGTTTACGGAGGAATGCAAGGCGGAATTTGATGATCTTAAGGCGGCACTGACTAGTGCACCCATCATTCAAGCACTGGATTGGACACAACCCTTCGAGATAATGTGTGATGCTAGCGACTACGCAGTTGGAGTGGTGCTCGGGCAAAGGAAGGAAAAGAAGCCTGTGGTGATCCATTGTGCGTCTAGGACGCTTGACGCGGCTCAGTGAAATTATTCCACAACCGAAAAAGAACTTTTAGCTGTTATATTTACTTTAGAAAAATTTCACCCATATTTGCTTGGTTCTAAAATTGTTGTCTTTTCTGATCATGCTGATATTCGCTATTTAATGATGAAGAAGGAGTCCAAGCCGCGGCTGATTAGATGGATCCGCTTGCTACAAGAGTTCGATGTGGAAATAAAAGACAAGAAGGGCATTGAGAACACCGTGGCCGATCACTTGAGCCGAATAGTGAGAGAGGAGGAAACCGGAGCTATAACCAAAACATTCCCGGACGAGTATTTATTTGTTGTCAAAGAAAAAGCACCATGGAACGCTAACATAGTTAATTACCTGGTGGAAGGTAAGTTTCCTTCGTCATTCACTATTGCTCAACGTTTGAGGCTTAATCATGATTTGAGATATTATATTTTGGAAGACCCTTATTTGTGGAAAATTGGTTCGGATCAAGTTGTTAGAAAGTGTGTGCCTGATTCTGAGATTTCTTCTGTGCTTGCTTTTTGTCATGAACATGCGTGTGGTGGACATTTTGGACCGAAGAGAACATCTAGGAAAATACTTGATAGAGGCTTCTATTAGCCACATTTGTTTAGGGATGCATATAACCATTGCAAAGCATGTGATAGATGTCAACGCGTAGGGAATATTTTTGCTAGAAATGAAATGCCTCAAATGCCCATTGTTGTTGATGATATATTTGATATATGGGGTATTGATATTATGGGACCATTTTCCTCTGCGTATAATTACTAATATATATTGGTTGCTGTTGATTATGTGTCTAAGTGGGTTGAAGCTAAGGCCACCAAACATGATGATGGTAAGACGGTGATGGATTTCTTACGTACTAATATTTTTTCTAGGTATGGAGTCCCAAAGGCGGTGATCAGTGAGCAAGGGTCACACTTTTGCAATCGTTCCGTCGCGTCGGTGTTCAAACACTTTGGTGTTAATCATCGAGTATCCACTGCCAACCACCCTCAAACTAATGGACAAGCTGAAGTGTCGAACCGAGAGATCAAGTCTATACTAGAGAAGATGGTGAAGCCGTCGAGAAAGGATTGGCCAATAAGACTTGAAGAGGCATTGTGGGCTTACAGGACCGCCTACAAGACGCCAATTGGAATGTCCTCTTTTAGACTGGTTTATGGGAAGGCTTGTCATCTCCCGGTTGAGGTACAACATAAAGCTTTCTGGGCAATTAAAACATGCAACTTTGATCTAACCAATGCAGGGGTTGAAAGAAAGCTACAGTTGAGTGAGTTGGAGGAGCTCCGCTTAGAGGCTTATGAGAGCCAGTCAGACTACAAAGAGATAGCGAAAATGTACCATGACAAGTACATATTGAGGCGCAACTATGAAGTGTGGAAAAAGGTTCTTTCATTTTCCTCAAGATTAAGATTTATGCCTAGAAAATTGCGTTCTCGTTGAACAGGTCCATACGTCATTGTAAAGGTGTACAATCATGGGGCGTTGGAATTGCAAAGACCCGAAGGAGGAGAGAGTGTCAAAGTGAATGGGCAAAGAGTGAAGCCATACTATTATGGGTTTGAGGCAACCACGGAGGACGTTTAACTGGCGGAGCCGGTGTATTCTACCTAGCTAGAGGTAATGTCCAGCCAAGGACGTAAAACAAAGGCGCTTACCGGAAGGCAACCCGGTGTGTTTTTACTTTACACACACATGTTAGGAGTAGATTAATTAGTGGAATTGGTACCCTGATAATGCGCCCCGAGTGCATGTTTTTTATTTCTGGTGGTTTCAGGTGATTGAATGAAGAAAGGAATTCAACGTCAGTGGATTGGGTGCACGTCTCACCAAATGAATTGTGGATGCCTATACAATTATGCTAAATCATCCGACCTCCGCGGAATTAAATGATGAAGACGTCCGCGGTACATCATAGAGTTTAAATCGGGCTCATTTTCCAAATTTGGGTTTTTCGGCACAAAAAGAAGAAAAAAAGCTCCGTCCCTGATTTTCTCGTTCATCCGGTTTCAGCTCCCCCAGGATGGCGTCCAGGACATGCCATTCCGCCCGAATACACGCAGCCGCCACCACCACCACCAAACTATTAGGGGAGTACCAGTTCCTCCATTATTTTTCTATTTATTGTCTTTTATTTTTATTTGAGTCTGTTTTGTTTGTCCATCTTATCTCTTGAGTTGTACCGTGAGGACACGGGTCAATTTAAGTGTGGGTGGGATGTTATAGAGTCAGTCGTGTGCCGTGTCTGTTTTCAATTTTTATGTTTCATGTTTTGTGTCTTGATGAACTCGTGACGAACTGATGATATACTGCTATGCTTTTCTCATATGTCAAAATCTTATATCCAGCTTTGTATGACTATTGTGCTCATTTGACTAAAATGTGAAATTTCAAAAAAATTCGATGCTTTGTTCTTGTGAGTTGTGATATGCAGGGATGTGGAGTTGACCGAAATATCCTAGAAAGGTACGACAAGTTGCAGGAAGTTCTGAGTTTTGGTTCAGATGATTGAGAAAAGCGGTGGAGGTTGACGCTTCACTTGCCTAGTCCTGAGAGTAGCTCCGTCACCGAGTTATACAAGTCTATTCATGCGTTCGCAGTGGTGGCGGGAAAGAGAAAACAAACTGTCCATCTCTAGTCGGAGTAGCTAGGAATGGGTGGGTAACCCCTACCTTGCCTCATGCAGAAAGGACGAGGATGAGAAAAGAGCGGGACGCACTCCTATGCTGTTATCCAGAGGCTATGATTGGAGTAGTTCAAGGGTGCAAACGATTATGTGGACAAAAAACAAATTCAAAAGCCGGAGGCAAACCATCAAGTAAGAAGAAAATCAAAATCTGATTGATTCAAGCAAGATGTGTCGTTTATCAAAGTCCATACAACTTAAGGAATTCAAGACTCAACGGTATGAAAGCGGTGAATTAATCATGTGTCAGAGAAAGCCGCCGACTCAATCAAAAGACCAGAACTCAGAAAAGAATGCAGTGTCCGTGGTACCTATAGGGGACTATCTCCCAATCATCCAAGGTCATTTGGATTTCAACTCGCGAGGTAACAAGTATCGAAAAAAATCTATCTATACTCGCATTGTTAGAATCTTAAGCATGATAAGATTATTGGCTGGATTTGGGATTGAGATGTAAGGATTGGCATGACTAGTACGTTGTTAATTCTTTCTATGGCTTTGCTCTTGTTCGGGACGAACAAGTTCAAGTGTGGGGTAGTTTAATAAGTCGTAGTTGTACGACTATTTTCTGTGTTAAACCCCCGTCTCTTAGTGGTTGCATGTGTATTATTTCACTACCTGTGTGTAGTTTTTGTTCTCAGGTGCATTCGGAGACAATGGAAGGAATATCGGCTAAAGGGAGTCTGTTAGAAGATGTTTTCTGTCGAAGAAATGAAGTCTGAAGTGCTTGAAGTTTGAGTCAGCGCAAAGCGCATAGGCCTGAAGGATTAAAGGCGCGGAGGTCTACTGAGTTTTGATAATTGTTCAGACCTCCACGAAAGTTAAATGACGAAGACGTCCTAGAGTCCAGCTGGCAGTCGAATTTCCTAATTTCGGATTTGCAATCTCGGAAAGGAGGAAACAGAATTCGAGGAGACATATTCTCGAATGGCTGGCTCTCGATTTAAGCCAAAAAAGGCGAGAGAAAGGAGGGGATTTGGGGAGAAAAGGGAGAAGAACACGTGGAGAAGGATTCAAATTAAAGAAGCTTGAGCGTGGATTCGTGGCTGGATTCAAGTGTTGAAGTTAAGCTGTAGCTTGGTGGAGAGTTCGTCATCAGTATTTTCGTTTCATCCCATTCAAAAAACTTGATGATGTATTCCTTTACGATGAGTAGCTAAACTCATATGTGTAGGCTAGAACTTGAAATTGTGATGTTCTGACTTGAGACCTATATTGATTTCTGTGTTTTGTGTCATATTACTATGCAATGTTTATGGAATTGATTTGCTAGCATGAGTGTAACCTTAGCGGGGGAGCTTTTGTTTGTTTGTTGATTCCGATTGTCAAGTTTACTAGCAACCTAGCGGGGATAGCGAACTAGGACACGAGTAATGTACCACTAGGATTAAACACCCTAGGACAACTTGTTTAAATCTTCATGCAACTCTAGTGAGTTAGGGTCTTGGTTATCGCTAGCGCGAGATTAAGTACTAGAACAAGAACAGGGGGTATAACCTTAGCGGGGAAGCTCTAAGTTGTAGAACATTAGAAATCAAAACGGATTTGTCCATGATTTGGTCTTGCATCACAGTCGAAAGTTCTAGCTTGCACCACTCTTTGATATTTCATACTTGAATTTGTGTGACGATTTCTCTCTTGATAAGTGATCATTGTTGCTTGCTTGTGTTTTTTATTTACTTGTTTGAAATTTCCAACCCCATTGTCACTCTCGTACTTAGTGAACAGATTCATATATCGATCTCTGTGGATACTACCCGGCTTACCACTTGCTAGTCGGAATTATAAAATATTATTTTTGACGGGTACAACGACGCCTGTCAATGGCTAAGGAGATGAGGTGGCACGGAGAAAGAAAAGTAGAGAAGGTCTTATTAGACATCCTACAGATAGTGAAGCATAGCAAGACTTTGATAATAAAAAAATTCCCCGGGTTTTCAAAAGACATTACAAATGTTCAACTTGGATTAGTTATAGATGGTTTTATCCTGGAAGCAACTGCTCTTTCTCATAGCACTTGGCCAATTGTAGTGATGCCTTATAATTTGCCACATTCTTTGTGCATGAAGAACGAATTCAACATTTTTGCTATGTTGATTACATGTCTGAAATCTCCGGGTAAGTACTTGAATGTGTCCATGCAACATTTGATTGGTGAATTAACTATGTTGTGGGACACCAGAGTACTCACATATGATCAATATGATGGATCATCATTCAACATGAAAGCTGCAGTTCTTTGGACAATCAGCGATTTCCCGGGTTTGGAAATGATTAAGATTTTTTGCATTATTTAGGGATGTCTGTAGTCCTGTTTGATTGCATATGGCTTAAGACGGATCCTACAAAGAGGGGAATCACTAAGAGGGACTATGGACTTTTATCCGTCGATACATCTACCCGTTGGTTTGAAGATTGGCCTTATTATCTAACCACAATCGCAAAACAAGTTTTTTACCTTTACAATCTTAAAGTTGGTGATAATTACAAGGTGGTCAATTTTGTTTCGCATAGAGGAACTTATAAATAGCGCTCCCTTGCAAGATAAGATGATCATGATAGTAGTAGTGGCACACACACAGGAATGACACTTCTTTTGCCTTAGGAAGATGACTGATGGACCATATTTATATGATTCGTTAAGACAGTTAAACCCACCAAATTAGACGCTTTATCTTGACAACTTTTACTTGTTAGTTTCACTTTTGTTCTACAGGCTATTTCAAGGAGTAATGACGAAACGAGCTAAAATGGAGTTCTTAACGCTAAAAGTGGATTACAAGTCAGAACTGGCCATACTCCGACAATACTCCGATCAAGCCACAACTAAGTCCCAATGACTTATTCCAACAAAGATCAAGAACACAAGTGAAATGTCAAGTCTAAGTTTCTCATCTTTTGATGTCAACTAAGGAGCAATCAAAGGGCAACCAAAGAGCAACCAAAGGGCAACCGGAGTTATATCACAACCGATGGCTTTTGGGGAGAAAATATCACAATCCACTCAAACTCTCTTCTCCTCCACCTAAGGCCGGCGGCTTTGAGTGTCAAGATGACACATGGGGGGCGGCTAAGGGGAAGAGACACCTAAGGCCGGCGGCTCTTGAAGCTTCCACTCCCCTCTTGCCATGTGTTGACTCCTCCTTCCTCCTCCATGCCTATAAATACCAAGCTCCTTCCCTTTGTAAATCATCCTCATTCCAACAAGCTCAAACACAAGTCACTTGTTACTTATCTCTCTAGATTTTGGGCACAATCCTTGTAAACATTTACTTTGATCTTGAATAATCTTGTTGGTTCTTGAGTATTCTTGTTGTTCTTGAGTTTACTCCTGTTGGTTCTTGAGTATTCTCCCCTTTACTTTCCTTGTCTTGATTTCCAAAAACCTTTACTTTCCTGTCTTTCAAAACCTTTACTTTATTCAGCACTTAGCTATGATATCCACCTCTATGGATATTCGTAGATAAACCCTTCATTCGGTTGAAGGGGTGTGCTTGTATCATACAAAGTTTTAGACCCTTCTCTTAAGTGCCTCTTTGTGTTCAAAACTTGTTCTATGTGCCATATATTAGGTCAGAACACTATTGGTTGAGTGGATGCTCGAAAGAGCAAAGCTCTTCCATGGGTTTGTGAACCTTCGTGGTTAAGTGGAGGCTCGAAAGGGCACAGCTTAACTGTGGAGTTCAACCTCTTTAAAACACCATTTGGTTGATCGGAAATGATTGATCAAATGGATGCACATAAGCTAAGATACTTCGAAAGGAGGAATTAGCCCAAATAGAACAAGTGTTCTAAACGGTGTGGCAAGTCATGTGCTAGAAATAGCCTTGATACATCTTTGAACACTTAGTATGATCATTAGAGGTCAATGATAAACAGATTTATGATACAAGGCCCCTAAAACCGAATCCTTTCCTTTAATTAAAACAGCACCTGTCACTTTACTTTCAGTCTCATATCAACTGCTTACTTTCCGTAAGTCTTGTCCTTCAAGCATTTACTTTCAGCAAGTCTTGTCCTTCAAGCACTTTACTTTACGCACTTACTTTCAGCAAGTCTTGTCCTTCAAGCACTTTACTTTTACGCACTTACTTTCAGCAAGTCTTGTCCTTCAAGCACTTTACTTTTACGCACTTACTTTCAGCGAGACTTGTCCTTCAAGCACTTTACTTTTCAGTACTAAAATCACAACCAAGCCACGTTACTTTCAGTACTAAAATCACAACCAACCCCCGACTGTCTTACTTTCCATCTTCGAAAGAACAACTATCCACTAATTCCCTTGGGTTCGACCCCTACTTACCGCTTTACTACCCAATAGTATAGTACGAGTAGCGGACTTATAAATTTATTTTTGAACAGAGCCATCGCACATTAACGATGGTGTGGTGCGCTCCGTCAAAATTGGCGCCGTTGCCGGGGAGTTAGAGTTAACAATAGGATAATTGTTCTTTCTTTTCTTCTTCTCTTAAATTTCACACTCGCTTCTGCATAACCATGTCTCGCGAAGGAAGCCACCATGACTATCAGGATAACGAAGAGATAAACTTGTACGATCGAAATAATGAGCCGCCTGCATTTATTGATGATCCGGAATAGCTCATCCGAAACCAAAGAGCTCGTAATAGGGAGGCCGTTCGAAGAAACCAAGGCCTGCCCGAGGACTGAAATGAAGCTGGTCCAGTGCAACAACCCCCTAGACATCCACCACCCCCTCAACCTCGACAAATGCCAAGGCGAGAACCCATCTTTGATGACTACTATGGGGATAACAACTTCCGCGAACCTACTATGGGAGAACTGTCGGCATCAAATTTTAGAAATCAGCCGTAGTGCATTTATGAGGGCCCTGAACTGGAAAACATTGCCATCAACACATCAGTGGTCCACAACTTGCCCAAGTTCTCATGAACTCGTGGAGAATCAGCAACGACTCATCTCCAACGCTTACACGGCATTTGCCAAAATCTAAAACCCAATGGCGTGAACGTAGACGACTTCAAGTTAAAGGCGTTCTACTTTTCCCTCATTGACTCGGCAAACGACTGGTTCCTTTCATTGCCTTCCGATAGCATCAGAACATGGGCTCAGATGCAGAAGAAATTCCTAGACAAATACTACCCAGCAGGAAGGGCAATGCAAGTAAGGAGGCAACTGCAGGACATCAAGCAAGGGCCCAATGAAACCATGTACGACTACCTGGAAAAATTCAACCGCCTGGAGAGAAGCTGCTGCACCCTTGGACTGCCTGAGAAACTCATCATCGAATACCTCATTGATGGATTAAGACCCTTTGACAAAATGCTTCTGGATGCCTCAGCTGGAGGATCCATGATGAATCTATCACTGAGTGGCATAAGGAATCTCATCACCGACGTTGCTGAAAATGCCCGATTCATGGAAGAGACAACTCGGCAGGAAGAATTTTCCCGAACAAAGAATGTGGCAAAGGCTGAAGAAACACCGATGAACTCCATGCCCGAGGAGATGAAACAGATGAAGGAGATGATGGTTCAGATCCTACGAAGGCAGCCAGTTCCAGTAAAGCCTTGCGAATTCTGCAGTTCTACGGACCACAAGACCGACGCATGCCCAACATTAATAGTAGAGGAACCGGAAGAAGTGAATATAGTGGTAGGATACCAAGGATACAACAACAACAACAACAGTAACGACAGAGCCGGACCAAACCGGCAGTATAATCAAGCGACCAGTCCGAACTGGCGGAACGACAACCATCTTCCGAGGGAGACACAACAAGCCGCACCGCAACTAGCTCAGTCATTCTACCAACCTCCCCACCGGCAGTACAACCAGAATGCTCCATCAGTAGGCCAATATCAACAAAGAGGACCAAACTAGTACCCGACAGGATAATATCAACAGAAGGGACAAAATCAGTACCAAGCCAACTCGAGCAATCAGCAAGAACCAAACAAGTCGCTTGAAGACACAATGAAGGAACTCTCAGGAAGCGTAAATCAATTGGGTACTTCGCTACACCAATTCCAGGCGAAAACTGACGGGGCAATTTTAGATTTAACCAAACAAATGTCCCAGCTCGCCACCTCAATGTCCGCACTCATTAATGAACCTGGCAGACTTCCTTCACAGACCATCCAAAACCCAAAGGCGAATATTAGCATGATAAGGAAATCAAACATGAAGGTAGCACTGGAAGAAGCAGCACGATCCACAACTTACAAACTTATGAACAAACACTTTGCCCGTAGGCACCGTCCTGATTGGAATCAAGAAGAAGACCGACCCAATGATGGCAGAACGTGGGTCACGCATGCTGACAATGGACGCTATGCATTCACGGTTAGCATGACACCCCCACCGATTACACACTTTGACATACCGGCATCTGGCTGGGATGACAATGACTCTGATGGTCTCAGATGGGATTCCCCAACTAACATCTATGCATCGGAGCAAAACATTTACCTAGAAGATCAGGAGTCACAACCGGAAAGGGATAAGGACCCAGGGGCCTTCACAGTCACCTGTGGAATTGGTGAAGCCCAAATTCACAAGTGCTTAATCGATCTTGGGGCTGCCGTCAATGCCATGCCTTACTCCTTATATTACTTATTAGGGCTTGGCCCATTGAAACCACCAAGGTCAAATATCGAGTTGGGAGATAAATCATGTATCCAACCGGTTGGAGTGCTTGAAGATCTAATACTCCATGTGGGAGAGCTCGTCGTTGCTGCGGACTTTTATGTAATACAAACGGGAGGGACCAGCGAAGACGACCCTCCAACACTTATATTGGGACGGCCTTTTCTCTTCGCCACCAAGGCATGGATTGACATGGGCAAGGGCTTGTTATCACTTACATTTGGCGGCAAAATTTCAGATTTCTACATTGATGATTATGATGGCCGCCCAAGTACAAGGAAACCGCCAGACATTATGCATATCTCGGATGTCAGTACACAAATTCTTGACCTGCCAAGAGAGACTGTAAGAGTAGCTAGTCCATTTTCTCAGCTTTTTGGGAAGTCCAATCGTCGCCCGCAAGCATATGGAAATACCTCCCCGCTCTTTCTCATCCTCGCCGTTTCGCGCGGGTCAAGATGAGGGTCGCTCATCTATTTTCCCGGCTACTAGGACTAGAGATAGGACGGTTTGATTCCCGTCCCGCCTCTTGCATAAACGCTGCACGGCAGAGATGACTTCAATCTTCACTGAAACCCGAAGTGCAGCCTCCACTGACTTCGAAAACCATATAGTTAGATTCGATCCTTCGATTGCTTGCCAAGCCTCTCTAGGGCAGTTTATATCAACTCCACATCCCCTGTATATCTCAGCACAAAGGGACAAATGTGAAGTTACATTCTAAGTTTTTAAACAGTTGAATTTTCACAAGGTAAATGCATGAATTTAGATCTATCTTTTTCACATTCTCAAATTCATATTTTCAAAAAGATAATATTAAGGGAAAAGGAAAAAGAAAAAGCATGTTAACTATGTACACAGGCGGTTCTCACCCCACACTTTTGAACGAAGGTGTGCCTTTCAGCACAACTTAGTTCAAAAGTCATGCAAATATATACAAGAGAAGGAAATGACATTAAGGAAAAGAGAAGAACTAAACTCCCTTTTACTGTGTCGTGTCGTGGAACGTCATAGCTTGAGATGGATAATCGAGGGAGTTTGGCTGGGGCCTTGAAATCTCAGCGCAGGCCCGGTAATTTCTCGGAAGCTGCCTGGCTGATCTGATCTTGCTCCAAAAATCGATTCCTACAAGGGGTCATTCCTTCTATACAAAAAGTGGGTGAGAGCGACTGTTAAGGTAAAAACTAAATGACAGAAAATAAATGACTGAAAGTAAGATAGGTGTCGGGTTACCTCCCGACCAGTGCCTTTGTTTAACGTCGTTGGCTCGACGCTACCTCAATCATGGATCATAAGGTCGGATCCCATGGGTGGCTCAGGTCGTATTTCTCTATTGTGCCAACCTTGATTCTTGCCTTGCCTTTTCCTGATTTCTTGTGAGATGATGTGCTTGGGTTGGAACTCCATGGTTTTGGTGGTTTCTCCTTCCATTGTTTCTCAGAAGGCGAGGGACCTTTGACCATAGTTGCTGATCTTGTCACTTTCTTGGTCTCTTTTGGCAAGTCAGAAATCTGTGTACTGAGATCTGAAATAGGTACAATGTCTGGTGGTTTCCTTGTCCTTTGGCGACCATTATAATTATCGATGTAGAAATCTGAAATTTTGCCGCCAAATGCAAGTATAACAAGCCCTTTCCCATGTCGATCCATGCCTTGGTGGCGTGGAGAAAAGGTCGTCCCAATATAAGCGTTGGAGGGTCGTCTTCGCTGGTCTCTCATGTTTGTATTACATAAAAGTCCGCAGCAACGACGAGCTCTCCCACATGGAGTATTACATCTTCCAGCACTCCAACTGGACGGATGCACGATTTGTCTCCTAGCTCGATATTTGACCTGGGTGGTTTTAATGGACCAAGTCCTAATAAGTAATATAAGGAGTAAGGCATGGCATTGACAGCAGCCCCAAGATCGACCAAGCACTTATGAATTTGTGTTTTGCCAATACTACAGGTGACTGTGAAGGCCCCTGGGTCTTTATCTTTTTCCGGTTGTGACTCATGATCTGATGTGAGGGACCTTTCCATTATCGGGCCATTCTGCCCATCCTTTGGCTTAGGATTTGTATAATCAGGCCCCTTTAACTCCTGATTTTCTAGGTAAATATTTTGCTTCGGAGCATAAATATTAGTTGGGGAGTCCCACTTTAAATCGTCATTGTTATCCCATCCAGATGCTAGTATGTCAGAGTGCGTGATTGGTGGTGGTGTCATGCTAACGGTGAATGCATAGCGTCCATTGTCAGCATGCGTGACCCATGTTCTGCCATCATTGGGTCGGTCTTCCTCTTGATTCCAATCAGGACGGCGCCTACAGGTGAAGTGTTTGTTAGTAAGCTTGTAAGTTGTGGATCGTGCTACTTCTTCCAGTGTCGCCTTTATGTTTGACCTCCTTATCATGCTAATATTTGCCTTTGGGTTTTGGATGGTTTGTGAAGGAAGTCTGCCAGGTTCATTAGTGAGTGTTGACATTGCGGTGGTGAGCTGGGACATTTGTTTGGTCAATTCTGAAATTGCCACGTCAGTTTTTGCCTGGTATTGGTGTAGCGAAGTACCCAATTGATTTATGCTTCCTGCGAGCTCCTTCATTGTGTCATCGAGCGACTTGTTTGGTCCTTGCTGATTGTTCGGGCCGGCTTCGTACTGATTCGGTCCTCTTTGGTGATATTGGCCTCCTGATGGAGCGTTCTGGTTATACTGCCGGTGGGGGGGGTTGGTAGAATGACTGAGCTAGTTGAGGGACAGCTGGTTGTGTCTCCCTCGAAGGATGGTTCTCGTTCCACCAGTTCGAATTGGTCGCTTGATTATACTGTCTGTTTGGTCCGGCTCTGTCGTTGCTGTTGTTGTTGTATCCTTGGTATCCTACCACTACATTTACTTCTACCGGTTCCTCTTCTATTAATGTCGGGCATTCGTCAGTTTTGTGGTTCGTAGAATCACAAAATTTGCAAGGCTTTACTGGAACTGGTTGTCTTCGTAGGATCTGAATCATCATTTCCTTCATTTGTTTCATCTCTTCTGGCATAGAGTTCATCGGTGTTTCAGCTTTTGCCACATTCTTTGTTCGGGAAAATTCTTCCTGCCGAGTTGTCTCTTCTCTAAATCGGGCATTTTCAGCAACGTCGGTGATGAGATTCCTTATGCCGCTCAATGATAGATTCATCATGGATCCTCCAGCTGAGGCATCCAGGAGCATTTTGTCTAAGGGTCTTAATCCATCAATGAGGTACTCGATGATGAGTTTCTCGGGTAGTCCAAGGGTACAGCACCTTCTCTCCAGGTGGTTGAATTTTTCCAGGTAATCGTACATGGTTTCATTGGGCCCTTGCTTGATGTCCTGTAGTTGCCTCCTTACTTGCATTGCCCTTTCTGCCGGGTAATATTTGTCTAGGAATTTCTTTTGCATCTGAGCCCATGTTCTGATGCTACCGGAAGGCAATGAAAGGAACCAGTCGTTTGCCGAGTCAATGAGGGAAAAGTAGAACGTCTTTAACTTGAAGTCATCTACGTTTACGCCATTCGGTTTTAAGTTTTGGCAAATACCGTGTAAGCGGTGGAGATGAGTTATTGCTGATTCTCCACGTGTTCCTGAGAACTTTGGCAAGTTATGGGCCACTGAAGTGTTGATAGCGATGTCTTCCAGTTCAGGGCCTTCGTAAATGCACCACGACTGGTTTCTGAAATCTGGTGCCGAGAGTTCTCCCATAGTAGGTTCGCGGAAGTTGTTGTTATCCCCATAGTAGTTATCGAAAATGGGTTCTCGTCTTGGCACTTGTCGAGGTTGAGGGGGTGGTGGATATCTAGGGGGTTGTTGTACTGGACCAGCTTCATTTCGGTCCTCGGGTGGTCCTTGGTTTCTTTGGATGGCCTCATTATCACGAGCTCTTCTGTTTCGGATGAGTTGTTCCGGATCGTCGACAAATGGAAGTGGCACCTCATCATTTCGATCGTACAGGTTTATCTCGTCGTCATCCTGGTAGTCATGGTGGCTTCCTTCGCGAGACATGGTTGTATTGAAGCGAGTACCGATTCAAAGAACACTTATTCGATTGTTAATTTCTAACTCTAATTCCCCGGCAACGGCGCCAATTTTGACGGATGCACAGTCGTCGTGTGCAAAAGTCAAAAATATATTTATAAGTCCGCTACTCGCGACTTCACTACTGGGTAGCAAGTGGTAAGTAGGGGTCGAACCCAAGGGAATTATGGGGATAGTTGTTCTTTGAGGAATGTACTGAAAGGGAGCGTGATTTTAGGTGGATTGAGGTTTTAGCGATGAAAAGTGAGTGGTTGGTTGTTGGTTTTAGTTTTAGTACAGAAAAGTAAGTGGGTTGGTCGTGATTTTAGTGCAGAAAGTAAAGTACTGAAAGTAAAGTACTGAAAGTAATTGCTTGAAAAAGAAGACTTACAGAGAGTGGGTTGCTTGAAGGGCAAGTCTTGCGAAAAGTAAGCAGTTGATATTTAGACTGAATGTAAAGTGCAGGTGATGTTTTAAGTTAAGGAAAGTATTCGGTTTTAGGGGCCTTGTATCATAGTCTGTTTATCATTGACCTCTAATGATCATACTAAGTATTCAAAAGTGTATCAAGGCCATTCCAAGCACTTGATTTGCCACACTGTCTAGTCCATTCCAAGACATAGAGCACTTGTTCTATTTAGACTAACACCCCATTCCAAGGTATATTAGCCTTGTGTGCATCCATTTGATCAATCATTCCCGATCAACCAAATGGTGTTTTAAAGAGGTCAAACTTCTCAGATAAGCTTTGTCATTCCAAGCATCCACTTATCCGAGTATGTTTACGAACCCCACGGAAGAGTTTTGCCATTCCAAGCATCCACTCAACCTTGGAAGTTCTAACCTAATATGTGGCACATAGAACAAGTTTTGAACACATAGAGGTATTAAGAGTAGGGCCTAAAACATTTTATGACACAAGTACACCCCTTCAACCGAATGAAGGGTTCAGCTACGAATATCCATAGAGGTGGATATCATAGCTAAGTACTTGAAGGTTTTCGAAAGACAGTAAAGTAAAGGGAGAATACTCAAGAACCAACAGGAGTAAACTCAAGAACAACTAGAATACTCAAGAACCAACAGGAGTATTATAGATTTAAAACAAGTGTTTACAAGAGTAGTGCCCAAAATCTAGAGAGAAGCTAGAGCTTTGTGATGGATGATGTTTTGAAATGAGGATTGTGGGATGATTTACAAAGGGAAGGGATGAGTTCTATTTATAGCCAAGGGAAGGATCTAAGTCACAACACATGGCACAAAATGGGAGGAGAAGCTCTCAAAGCCGCCGGCCCATGTGGCTTTTCTCCCCAAAGCCGCCGGTGGTGAGTCACCAAGGAGGAAGAGCCGCCGGCTAGGTGGAGGAGAGAAGAGAGTTTGTGTGATTTTGTGACTTTTTCCAAAAGCCATCGGGTCCTTTCAGCTCCGGACTGACTCAGGTTGCTCTTCGGTTGGACTTGTTTTGAGTGATTCCATGTCAGGTTCATGAGATTTGTATAGTCGGAGTCTGGTCGTGACTAGGAATGACTCGTAATTCATTTTCAGCTTTAAAAACTCCTCCTTAGCCTGTATTCTCTCTAGACTTCAAAATACTCTGTAGATAAATATCGGAACTAACAAGCAAAAGTTAAAAAGACAAAGAGTCTAATTTGGTGGGTTTAACTGTGTTTATGATTCATACAATTATGGTCCATCAATGCTCGAAAGAGCAAAGCTCTTCCATGGGTTCGTGAACCTTCGTGGTTAAGTGGAGGCTCGAAAGGGCACAGCTTAACTGTGGAGTTCAACCTCTTTAAAACACCATTTGGTTGATCGGAAATGAATGATCAAATGGATGCACATAAGCTAAGATACTTCGAAAGGATGAATTAGCCCAAATAGAACAAGTGTTCTAAACGGTGTGGCAAGTCATGTGCTAGAAATAGCCTTGATACATCTTTGAATACTTAGTATGATCATTAGAGGTCAATGATAAACAGATTTATGATACAAGGCCCCTAAAACCGAATCCTTTCCTTTAATTAAAACATCACCTGTCACTTTACTTTCAGTCTCATATCAACTGCTTACTTTCCGCAAGTCTTGTCCTTCAAGCATTTACTTTCAGCAAGTCTTGTCCTTCAAGCACTTTACTTTACGCACTTACTTTCAGCAAGTCTTGTCCTTCAAGCACTTTACTTTACGCACTTACTTTCAGCAAGTCTTGTCCTTCAAGCACTTTACTTTTACGCACTTACTTTCAACAAGTCTTGTCCTTCAAGCACTTTACTTTTACGCACTTACTTTCAGCAAGACTTGTCCTTCAAGCACTTTACTTTTCAGTACTAAAATCACAACCAACCCACGTTACTTTCAGTACTAAAATCACAACCAACCCCCGACGGTCTTACTTTCCATCTTCGAAAGAACAACTATCCACTAATTCCCTTGGATTCGACCCCTACTTACCGCTTTACTACCTAATAGTAGAGTACGAGTAGCGGACTTATAAATTTATTTTTGCACAGAGCCATCGCACATTAACGACGGTGTGGTGCGCTCCGTCAATGACCCATACCTGGAGCACATGCCCGCGCACATTATAAATGATGTCCAACCTATAACCATGGACCCCAATATGGAGCAAATACGAAGAGCACATAGACAGTTGATCTTGGATGAAGAGGATGTGTTCGCAACGGGGGATGTGATGAAGATGATGAGGAAATGATGATGGCAGATGAGAATGAACAGTTGGATGAAACCATGGAAGTATAAGATGATCAATGGGACACAATGATCATGGCAGAAGAAGATGATAAAGAGAATGATGAAATCCACCCTTCTGATGATGAAATGTGAACATTTGTAGGTGTTAGCAATGTTATGTATTGAGTATCAGTGTAAAGATGTTGGCATTATGTTAAGCGAATTTGTGTTTGTCATCATTTTGGATGTAATCATAACTACTCAGTTTGTAGCATAGTATCAGTACTATTATGGGACAAAGTTTGATTCATACTGTCGCAAACAGTAATTTCAATTTGGGGGGAAATAAATTTTCAAAATGGAGCGCAAATTTTAATTTTCTCGCAATATTTTTATGGGACTTACATAACAAACTATGTCGCGTAAACGTGTATTTTGGCTCATAAAATAAAATGAAGCCGACGGCACACTCGCTGGTTTGCTAGAGTTCGAGATTGAGAACTCGAAAATTCTCTAAGTGTTGACATGTGAAATGTAACCGACCCTCCACCGCATCCCGATCTACATGAAACCCTTCAACCATCGTCCTCCACCAGATTCTACCCTCCATCGTCCTAAACCGTACCCCTCCACCATCGTCCTCCACCAGTTCTACTCTCCACCACACATATGGCGATAACAAAAACCCTAAAACCGGAGAAGTCCCCTTTGCTCGACGCACCGGAAGTCACTAGTCGCCCGCACGATGAAGCTACGTTTGCCTTCCACACGTTGTGTTCTACCGAGGGTTTTTCGCGCCGAGTCGCCACCATGCCCAGTCTCCCCAGTTGAGTCGACCGAGAGTGACGACAGTCCTTTAGCCGACGCACCTGCTCTGACCCCCTCTCAGCCAACCGTGGATGCTGAGTTCCATAACACAGAGCGCGTTGTGGTCATTCTTTGTGCCCTAAAACCTCCTGATCGCACAAAGAAGCTTGATGCGTTGGTGAAGACTTCAGCTGAAATGCATGTCGTGCAAACTCCACTGCGCAAGCAAAAGAAGGCACATCCTCCTCTTGTTAGAAATACTCCACCTAGGAAATCCACGAAACAAGCCCTAAATCCTATTGTTGAACCTCTTGTTAGCAAGAATAGTATGGTCAATCCCCATGATAAGTCCACAGTCTCAGCTAGGAAGAAAACTGGCACCAAATCCCAATTTCCACCCCCTGATCATAATCAACCCACCACTGAGAATCAACCCAATGAAATTTCACCCACTGAAAATCATCCTCTCCCTGTCATAGCTAGCCCCACTGAAACTCCACCCCAGCTAATCCTCCTCCAAGCCGTAGAGCACCCTAACCCCCCCCCCCCCCAATTAAATTTTGTACTAATCCACAGGTCTCCTTGTTGTTTGTCGAAAAACTCAAGTCAAACACCTTCTCCGGAGCCTCCATCATTCTCCAACCCGCTCCCACAATTACCCGCACTGTATTGGCCTCCCTGACCACAGCTTGCCCATTCAAACCAAAATCAACCACCTGCGCACACATGGTCACCTACACTAGTGCCTAAATATGATCCACTAGCTCCGAAGTTTGAACCAAACAACTTAATGGACACCGATCAATCCTTGGATCATGATGCGGCGGAGAATTTGGAGGCAATTCCAAGCATCAGATGCAAGAAATCACAAAATTCTCCATCGAGTTATTCTGTTTTCAATATATTATGTTATCAATGCATAACTTATGTTTTTTACTGTTAATCATGTAATAACTATTATTGGATTTGATATACAAGGGACGAGGGATGATAGAAGAGGAGGGTAAGGGGTGTGGTCATTGGATCCAATTTGGCATATTACAGGCACACGCGTGGTAAGGGGTAGCCAATCAAGGTTGATTTTTACCTGTTGATACTGGGCCGGTGGACCAACAAGTGCGTAGCCTGATTGTGCACAAGATCAAAAGTGTGGTAAGGGACAAGGTTCCCATGCTAGCCCCGTTGTTTCGGAAGCTCGAGTAGAAGGACCGGCAGATTGTGTATGACCACTTGAATGTAAGTAGTTTATGTTATAATTTGTTAGTTCAATGTAAGTACTTCATGTACTGATTCAATTTTGTAACTTTTATTTTTTGTTTTTGCTTTGCACCCAAACTTCATTATTGATCCAAAAGATGATCGGCTTTGGAATTTTTAATTCAGAAGGGCCACTGAGAGGTACCGTGATTGGAAGTCAGACTGCAAGATGTTCTACAATGAGCATGGACCTGGTGTAATTCCCTGGGAGTTTATTGATCGCCGTGATTAATGGGAATGACTTACTAGCCACTTTGATGAACCAAAAAACCAGGTTACTCAATTCATATAATTACCAAACAACATTTTTCTTTACTCCTTTAATATATTAATTCTTTTTCTTCTATTTTTTTCTGTTTTTCAATCTTTTCATTAACTTGGCTAAATTTGGCTACACTAGGAGAGAGGCGAGGCGATATCGAGAGTGCGCACTGAATCTGAAAGACTCAACCACCATTCTAGAAAGGTTCCATTCTACATGAGTACTGCGCAACTCAAGCTCCAGGGAAAAAAGCTCACATTGTATTTACTTACGCCAAGGTGTACTCTGTTGATCCCATCGGCGGCGCTCTTGCAGTTAAGTTTCTTTATTTTTATTGTCACTTACATGTCCATGTTGGTGAATAATTTCACCTTGTCATCAGTCGTATGTTGAAGTTGGTGAATAATGTTTTGTTGCTCTTGTAGTCATGTTTACCAAATATTGTTTGCTTGCTGAATAATACATTGTTGTTCTTTTTTTCTGCCATATGTTGATTTTGACATTTGATTGGGTCGTGTTCATGTTTCTTAGGGTTATTCATGTTCAGTTTCGTTGAAATGCTAAATATTATTCATTCATGTCCTCTTGTTATATTCCATGTGTTTATCTAGCAAATGTTATCTGCCATGTTAATCTTATTCATGGTTGTTACTCTGGGTGAAATGTTGATGTGTAGTTCCTTGTCTGGCAATCTTTCTTGTGTTGGCAAACTTTATTGTTCTTTGTTTATTGTGTGTTGGTAAACTGCATTGTCAATCTTATTTATCTGATGTTGTTATTAGTTTAGTGTCTGGTTGCAAGCTTTGTTCTCTGCCATGTATTTGCAGTTTGGTTTTATTATTGTATTTACACTCAACAATGTATATGTAGGCACAAATGGAAGATAGGGTTTGTCCTGCTTTGCGGGATTTGAATGGTGATAAATCTGATGAAGGCAGTGTCCATGATGAACAAGAACCCCTCCCGTCGATACTCAAATTTAAATTATAACTGAAGTGCATGGGCAAAAGCGTGAGACTTATGTGTTCAGAGCAGGTAGAGCCTTTAAGAGGTCACCCCTCCCTAGAGGGAGTCCGAGAAGCTCTTAGTTGAAAGACCAACTGCAGAAGACAAAGGATGAGATATCAAAAATGAATGCGGCTTTTGAAGAAAGGATATGCACTCTTGAGGAGTTGGTGGCTCGGCAAATCTAGCCAACAATAATGCTTCAGAAGGTGCCACAAGCTATGGACCTGCCTCTTGGTTACATTTGCCTTGAAAGTATCAAACTTGTTGTTTTTTGGCCGAGTCCGCACACATGAACTCTAGTTTGTGTGTACCCTTTTGTTTGGCGTTGGCCGGATTGTGTTTTGGTGGCCGAATTCTGTTAGGCTGTCTGCATTATGTTTTATGTATTTCAGTAGCAAAAATAATTTCAGGTTTTAATTTGTATGCAGACTGAATCCGTTATATGTGACATATGCTATTTGTGAAGTATGTCGTTTTATAGCACAATATTTCTTTTATATGAGACATTTTGTTGTTTGTTATTTTTGACGTATGACCTTTTATGCAACATTTACCTGTTTAAGATTCTAATCGTAACATCTTTTATATAACAGTAAGTTAATTGAGTGATAAGCATATGTCTTTTTGCAATACCAACGTCTTCAAGTTAGAAGCGTATGACATTATATGCGATTAATAGAGAATGTCACATAAACATCTGATGTCCCGTATGGTAGCTAATCCGATGACAATTGGAAAACATGTTCACTGTAAAAACGTATCATATGTTGTTAAATTATAGAACTCGATCCATTGTGTATGAGACTAAATGAAAGACATGTCGTATAAGCATTAAAATTTATGTGATTGGCATGCAATATTACTTTTTCGCACAGACTCTACGCTACTGGTCTTTTGAGACAATTTTTAGGCGATGCACAAATGTTGTCCCATAACGATATGCCACTTTTTGCGACAAAAATAGGACTTTATGTGAAAATAAAAACTGTGCCCTAGGATGTATTCTGGTGCAGTGCGAGTGCATTACTTCTCGAAGAAAAAAAATGTACTGACCTCTAAATTTGGGTTTTTAACCAAATTTTACCGTTTTAAGTTGGGACTTTTCCAAATACATTAAAGGGTAAACTACAAAAACATTGCCTGGACTACCACCTGATTTCAAATCAGGTACTGGACTTTTTCAATTTTCAATTTAGTGATTTTTCTATCAATTCGTACATGTTTCAATCCTATTGATCATATCTCCAACCATGAAAAAAATAAAGTTCACCAACTTTGTTAACCATAAAATCAAATTCATAAATTTTCGACCTTAATTCCTCAAAATTCTAAACAAAATGTATGCAAGTTGATGAAAAAATCACTAAGTTGAAAATTAAAAAACTCCGGTACCCAATTTAAAATCAGCCGATAGTCCAGGCTATGTTTTTACAACTAACCATACATTAACATTTGACATATTTCGTTTGCCCTATTTTTGAATAATATCAAATTGCGGGGAACCAGTTTATTGGATTTTCGCAAAATACTGGATTGTGGGGATCCGGATAGTACGAAAACGAACAAACCGAATCATGACAATCAAATATTTCAAAAATCCTAAATTTGCAGTCGGCTTCTCAAATTCACCTCCCAAACCCAACTCGGATGGCTAGGATTCAAAGCATCAGGGGCGGGTCACCCCAAATTTTTTTAAATTTTTTCCACATAATAGATTTACTAAAAACAATAAAGTTTGTAAATATATAATAAAATTAATTTGATATTTAATACTAAAATTGGTTTAAAACTTCACACTTCAACAATAAAATAAAAACTCGTGCTTTTTAATACTCATATAATAAAATTAATTTCACATTTAATTATAATTTTGATAAGTTATGGCCAGTAAAATTACCACCTATATCGCTTATCCTCACAAAGTTGTCGTCTCATTGACCGCACCTTTCCTTAATTAAGGATTTTTTTTCTTTTTTCAATTCATGAGATTTCCGAATGAATCAGTGCATTGAGGAGCTCCACGCCCTAGATTCAACCCATTCCGGGTTTGGTGCGCGTTTGATGGGAAAAAAATTAAACATTATAAACAATACCATTAATTCATTATTCAACAAAATCTAGTGGACCTTTAGACCACGACATTTATTTCTATAGTAGATTATTTTCGTGTTCTGTTAATTTTTTTTAGTAGTAACTAATAAGTATTCATTTGTCACCCCCTAACTTAATTCCTGGGTTCGCCCCTACATAGCATCGGGATCCAAACTCGACGACTTTTCCAAACCCAACTCAGAAAATCGGGATCTAAATTGTGCCGGCATTCCAAATTCGTAGCTTCGACTTTCCCCGATCGAGTGTGCAACGCGATTTTGGGATTTGAGGAGGGATCTAGTATTTTGTAAAAATCCAACAAACTGATTCGCTAGAATTTTGAATTATAGAAAATAGGACAAGCAAGATTTGTCCAACTCGTTTGAACAGTGAATCCGTAACATGGCAAAAAAAAAATCTCAAATTTTATAGAACAAAAATAGTCTCTGGAACTGGGACGATCGTGTAACAATATAAGTGTAAGAAAATAAGTAATAGTGAGTCTCTAGAACTTATACATGATCCCAAAAACTGAATGCAAGTGGTACATGAAATTATATATATTCCTGGCAATGAAATGATCAAGATCAACCACTAGCCTTGATGTTTAGACAGTGACCCTAAGCTATTCACAAAACGACAAAATTGAATTTCTATACAAAATAATGACAGTACTTCCCACTGAAACAAATCGTAGTCAAGTGGACCATAAGAAACAAAACACTTCCTGGAGCCTAAGAATATCCATTAGGAATCTATAGAGAAACGGTCGCCTCCCATCAGCAAGAAGAGCCGTTACCAAATGCCGCATACAAATTTTCTTTTTATATACTTTTTGAAAAAAAACCCATTGATTAGTTGCTGTTTGAGAAATTTTAGAAGTGGATTAATGATTATTGATTCTTTTATTTTCTTTTTTCCTATATTTGAAGCTTAATACTATTCACAGTCAAATACGAAAAAAGATTGGTGCAACACAGCCAAATGTAACGAGTTTCAAAACAGTATTGTTCCCGCAAACAACATTGTTTCATTTGATATCCTTTTAATATATAACGAAACGATACCGTTTTGAATAAAACGACATTGTTTGGACACATTTTACTGCGTCTCATCAGATCCGAACTTAATATTACAACATCAAGCGTGAATAATAGTAAATCCACAGAGAGTGTGATTCGAATGGTGAACTAGTTATGTTGCTCGATTAAGTTTGCTTATATTTGATTGAAATTCTATAAAGTTCAGCGGAGTTGGTGCAGGTAAAATATGGATATGATTTTTTAAACTTCATGAAATTTATAATTTGTTTTAGGTATTTATCTGGAATGGTGTATTTGTGGGAAAAACTTTTCAATTTACAATTTGAAAAATTTATACTCAATACAATCACTTTATGTAAGGTAGCACTAATAATGACGCTTTACTAATTGAACAAAATTAGCAACATCACTTTAGGTTCAGTCCTGCATTTGAGGTCTAACTGAAGTCCAGATGGTGTGTGTGTTACTGATAGTTATTCTCAAAGCGCTCTTACTAACAACGCTCATGAAGGAAATTTGAGAATCAATTGCTCAATTTGAGCAAAATAGAAAATTTTCTATTTGTGGATACAATAATTTTATATTTTTCATATTGAGATTGAATAAAAAATTTAAAACAAGTAAAAAAATTTGATTAATTATTCGGATACCATTTTTATTTTAATGTTTGTAAACATTTTGTTTGCGTGGCTGAAAAAAGATTAGGTACAAAGTTGATTTGTTGGTAAATAATACAAACACATCATAGTCCTTGATCTTGTGATTTGGATAGATGACATTAAATCCTGATTTTTTGTGCATTTTCTCGGTGATGAATTATATGGAAAAGTGACGATTTTTCGGTAAACAATACAAACACATCATAGCCCTTGATCTTGTGATTTGGATAGATGAGATTAAATCCTGATTTTTTGTGCATTTTCTCGGTGACGAATTATATGGAAAAGTGACGAACTATGTAATCTTTTTCATTTTTCAGCGACGAACTATAGGTCGATTTTGATGAATTTTGTCGTTGTGCCAAAATCAATTTTGTACCAGATCTTAACCCTACGTGGCTTATACAATTTGTATGGTTATTTGTCAGTGAATGCTAAAAATCAAATTGATGATAGAAAAATTATTAAATTTGTTGAAGACTATGAAATCGAATCTTAAGCAACATAAGATTGAACCGAAGGGAAAAAGATCATTTGAGAAGTGACAAATTTGGTAAGAAATGAAAAGTAATCATAACCATTCGATTTTTGATCGAACAACTCTTATTTATGGATTTTGTTATATTTGAATATCCATATTATATGCTCGTAAGGGCATTATTGTAAATTCGTATTCATGTAATTACCGGTTTTGCAAATTTTGTTCTTTAAGTGTACGAATTTTGATTCTTTAGGTTTTACTATTTTTACATTACGAATTTTGTTCTTTAAGTCTACGAATTTTGATTCTTTAAGTCTACGAATTTTATTTAGTAACTACAAGTTTTATCATGAATACAAATTTTGATTTATCATGAATCGAATACAAGAATAACGGGATTACGGTTTAAGATTTGATATTTTTATTTGCCTAATTTGCCTAATTTGCCTAATTTGCCATTTAGACGTATTAAATGGTGAAATAATTACGAATTCTGAAATTAATCTACTCTAGTCTTGGCCCTAGATGTATTAAGATGGATGAGATAGTTCACCTTCACTAAGCTTCTCATGGGATCTCAAGTGTGAACCGAAAGTGAACAAGTGTAATTGGCCATCTACATTAAACTAAAATTAGTGATATTAAATTCAAAGATGAGCTTTCTTACATAAGATTAAAACTTTATTATTAAGCCAAACGGAACACTTATGACTTAACTATGGGGACTCGGGAGATAAGAAAAATACAAATCTTGTTGTCATAGGAATCAAGGACGAGATCAATCTCAAAAGTACAACACAAACATGAAATAATATCAATGAGTCAGACAATCACCACCACCAGATTCATAGATACTCATTATTCAGTAGACTAAAAGTACTTGGCAGCAATGATTAAGAATCTATTCCTTCAAAATACCTTATATCGAGTTTCATTTTTCCTTTTGATTCGTTTGAGCATTGGCGGATCCAGAAAGTTTTTTAAGTGGGAGCGATCGAGTCTATTAACTTTGAAATACTCAAAATGAAATCTAATTTTGATACAGTTTGTATAATTTTTAATCATCGGGGGCGAACTCTTAAAATTAATGGAGACAAGATGCTAAAATCGTAACTAATATGGAATAAATTAGCCTATAAAAATCAAATTTTTGAAAAATAAGTGGGGGCGGGTGCCCCATTCAACTACATGTGCATCCGCCACTGCGTTTGAGTTTTACATATCTAAAATGTTCTCTTTTTAAAGAAATCAGACCATAATGAACCAGAACCGTCATGTGTGGCTTACAAGGGGTCAGACGAGCACGAATCTCATTTTGGTAACAAGCCGGATTCTCGAAAGATCGCGACCGATTTCAGGGGATCTGGTCCCTTCCATGTCAGACTTAGCGTTTCTGGTTTGGGTGTAGAGAAATGTGAAACTCAAGCAGATTACAGAGACAAATTTCAAGGGATCTGGTCCCTTTATGAAAAGAGTATTTTAGATATGTGAAACTCAGACAGATTAAAGAGTAAAAATAAAACTCGATAGAAGGTATTTTGAAAGAAGAAGAAAAAACTCAATGATTGAGCCAAGTTATTTTTTTTTCTTTTGAGAAATGGTCAGCATTTGAATACTATAGAGCAGACGATTCAAAACAAAATATAAGACGTATCTGAAGAGCACAGCCACCTGGTTATGGAAACCTGAACACGACAGCGAGTCTCAAAATGTGTTCAACATGATTACGTTAGTTAGCTAGCTTAAACTAAATAATACTCCTATTACACAAAACTAAATAACCTTTCAATCCCCATCTATTGCTTTTCCTTATTATTCTTTTTAAATAATCATAGTTCTTTTTCGTTTTTCTGTTAACTGTTTTTTGGGGTATATTATTAGAGGAGAAACGGGACGTGTCAGACTACAGCTCATAATCCATGAATTTCTGATAGGGAAAACTACAAATTCATTACTTGAACTATCACTCCATTTTAAAATAAGTACCGAACTTTTAATTTTTTCAAATCAAGTACCGAGGGGTCAAATTGTAATAGGAAAATTTGTAAAATTAACACCGTTAAACCATTTAACCCTTTAAATGATTAAATATAAATAAAATGATTGAAATTAAATAATTTATAATATGAACATCTTACCATTTAATGATAAAATTGGAAACATTATATTGCTTACTATCTTTGACAATTTTTGATATAATAAAATTTTAAAAAATATATCCAAACTAAATAGGAAAAGTTCACTGTTATAATTATATATTTAATTAAATTCACAGATAACTAACCCTCAACGTATTTACAATTTTTCAACTTATTAATTATAGATAAATTTCAATAATAAAATGATTAAGAACTAAATTGATTAGAATTCGAATATCCAATCAATTAGTGATCAAATTGAAAACAATATATTGTACAATTTTAAATATAATTACAATATTGAACTTTACCTGTTAATTTGGGTGTATTTTTTAAGTTTTAGTATATAAATAATCAAAGATAATAAGTAATATACGGTTTCAATTTTAATACTGAATAATAAAATATTTAAATTCTAAAACAAATTCATTTAATCATTTAAAGGGTTTAACGGCGTAAACAAATTCATTTAAGATAATAAGTAATATATGGTTTCAATCATGAGTTTGGATCAAATACAAACCACTATTATAAATAAAAACTACAAATTCATAAAAAAATTGACACGTGTAAAAATCGACCAATCATAATTCATCCCGTTCGGGGTTCTTTTTGTAAATAAAAAAACACACGCGGACTTATTTAAAAATACATAAAAGATAGGAGGGGTATAATCGTCCTAAATTTTGCTATAGTAAAATTTGATGATGATCAGACTTAAAATAAATAAATAATCAGACTTAAAATAGATGATGATCGGACTTAAAATAGATGATGATCAGACTTCAAATGGATGATGATCAGACTTAAAAATAATAATCAGACTTAAAATAGATGATGATTCGACTTAAAATAGATGATGATCAGACTTAAAATAGATGATGATCAGACTTAAAAAGACAATGATCAGACTTAAAATTGATAATGATCAGACTTAAAGATGGTAATGATCAGACTTATATGCATAAATTGGAACATCTGAAGAATTTTACGCAAAATTTGATGTTTATGCGCCTGTGTCAGAATTTGATGAAAGCCTAGTGTTTTTTTGGGTGGAAACGACATTTTGAACAAAACTCACTGCATTGCTGTGAGCTCGGCATTTTTAAGGCGAATTCCTTCATCTAGAGGGTCAAATTCGTGTTTTATTCTTCTTTAGTTTTAAGTCTGATAATTGCTTTGTAAGTCTAATCGTTGCTTATTTTAAGTCTGATCATTGTTGTTTTTACATATGCTAATTGCTGTTTTAAGTCTGATCATTCTCAATTTGTAGTCTTTTAGTTACCAATGTTAAGTGTGATCATTTTCTCTATAAGTCTGATCATTATCGATTTGTAGTCTTTTAGTTACCAATTTTAAGTCTGATCATTCTCTCTTTAAGTCTGATCATTCTCAATTTGTAGTCTGTTAGTTAACAATTTTAAGTCTGATCATTCTCTCTTTAGGTCTGATCATTCTCAATTTGTAGTCTTTTAGTTACCAATATTAAGTCTGATCATTCTCTCTTTAAGTCTGATCATTCTCAAATTGTAGTCTTTTAGTTACCAATATTAAGTCTGGTCATTCTCTCTTTATGTCTGATCATTCTCAATTTGTAGTCTTTTAGTTACCAATATTAAGTCTGATCATTCTCTCTTTAAGTCTGATCATTCTCTCTTTAAGTCTGATCATTCTCTTTTTAAGTCTGATCATTCTCAAATTTTAAGTCTGATCATTCTCGATTTGTAGTCTTTTAGTTACCAGTTTTAAGTCTGATAATCTATTTTAAGTCTGATCATCTCAATTTTAAGTCCCAATTTTTAAGTCTGATCATTCTCTCTTTAAGTCTGATCATTCTCAATTTTTAAGTCTGATCATTCTCTCTTTAAGTCTGATCATTCTTAATTTTTAGTTTGATTATTACCAATTTTTAAGTCTGATAATTCTCTCTTTAAGTCTGATCATTCTCAATTTTAAGTCTGATTATTATTAATTTTTAAGTCTGATCATTCTCTCTTTAAGTCTGATCATTCTCAATTTTTAAGTCTGATCATTTCCAAGTTTATGTCCGATCATTAACAACTCTTGGACTAAATTGAAAATAACATTATTAGGTTTAAACCCCTCTGTGTGGAATGACTATAATACCCTTCCGTGTGTTTGTTCGGGATTTCGACTAAATGGGACACGTGTCAGCTTAAAAATCGGTTTGTAGTTTTTATATATAAATCGATTTGTATCTGAACCGCACCCTTCAATCATTTAATCATTTTTGATATAATAGAGGAGTAAATATATTAATTGATTAGATTCTTTTTTCAAATATATATAATTCATTAGATGCAAATTACTAATAATCGAACCCTTCTTTGCCGAAGGATTCCTAAACTATTAGGCTAGATCATGTCCACTATATTAAGATTTATTTTTTCATTTATTTTTTCAGTTTTTTCATTTATTTAATTATTTTTTAAGATTTTTTTCCCATAATGTAACCATACTTATAATGAATGATTAGGGCTATTCTATTGAATTGAACCAAACACATTTAAATTTGAACTTGCAATTTTTATTAATTAAATATGCAATTTTTATTAATTAATTTTTTTCCATAGTTATGGAGTCCACCTTGAACCTTTATACTCCGGATTCAAATTCTGGGGTCATCAATTTTCTCATTATTCCGTTGTATCCACCCATTATCGTATTTTTTCTAAAATCTTTTTAAGTTCAAAGAATTTAAGGGCTTCAATGAATTATAAACTCTGATGAATAAATCTATAAATCATTTTACATAGAAGATGAATGATAAACGATTATAAAATTCAACAATTCTCTAGGGATGAAGAAAAGAGCGCAAAGTTAAAAGTGAGTCTAGTCATCATCTTGTTATGATCCCACATTGATTAGATAAGAAACTATCCGATAGTACTTAAATTCAAAGGATTCTTCCATCCATCTTAATGTTCTTTTAGATGAACTCTTCCTTGAACATAGGTGCCATCTTCTTCCTATTTATAAATCAGTGGTACTTGGATAATTAAAATTTCAAATTTAACGGAACAAATCTTTTTATTTAATTGTGAATTTACATCAAACAGATCGAGAAATACATCACATACATATCATGAGACTAGAAAAATCCACACAAATGTGAGAGGAAATATCACATACATTTCATTTCAACCAATAGACCAAACTATTGTTGGCACGGAACAAACCTTTTTACATATTGATTATTTGGCTTCCGTGGCTAACCACTACTTATTCATTTTTTTTTGTGACCAAGTATTTAAACGGTTTCACACACATTTTTTGTTGTTGGGATCAAAGTTTCACATATTTTTATAACAATATTACTTTACAAAAAACTTGATAAATTACATCATCATCTCCTTCCTTGTCAATGCTGTCGTCCATTACATCCCAATTAATTTCTTCATCTCTCCTCAACCCCATCCATTTGAAAGCAGCAACACAACACTCATCTTCTCTCCTAATTCTCTACAAACAGCCCGCGTTATTTTTGTTTCCTGGGTCCTTGGAGAAGCTACAGCAGCTAGCCTAAATGTGAAGATTCCAGCCTGCTGACATTATTATATCAAGTAACTTGCAAATGATTATATGCGTCCTAGTTTTGTTGTTGTTAATGTTTCGTGTGTTCTTGACTATGATTATTCAGACGGTATATACAAATAGAAATGTTGTCAAATTTGAGTTGATTTTTATACTGATGAGCACAAGTTTCATCGAGCCAAATATTCTCTGAGTTTTTTTTTGTTGCTTTGCTTAGATTCCAGATATATATTGTTACTCTACTTGAAACAAAATTGTATTTTTCATTTAAAGAAATCTGGTTTGGGAATTTATGGATCTGTGTTGTGTCAAACAAATGATGTATGTATGGTGTTTCCACTGCAGGCCTTGATCTGTGGATTTATCCTGGCAATACAATACATCAACAGCATCTCTTGGTATATGATGTCTACAAAACAAACTGAATCTAATCGAGGAGTGACATTAGCCTTTTACGACTCCCTGTCGCGTCCAAAGTGCTCAAGTAAGGAACAAGAGAATCGGGGTTTATTTTCTAGCAGCTGTGCCTCTTTGTCTCTGCCTCATTTCGCGCAAACAGGTTCAGCAGATCATTTTGAGACCCTGAGGATTGTTTCGAATTCTGGACCCAATTGTGGCACCGCCCCGCTGAAGTCATATGCTCAGGAATCTCGAAGCACTTTATGTCGTTCTTCGGTGTTTTGCACCAATTTATATCAGTCATCGTCGACAAGCTCAAAAGTTCATGTGCAGCTGGGTAACCCGCCTTTCCTTCCAAATCCTCCATTGAACAACCGCACTGTCTCGGATTTTCATTCGAAGACTTCTCCGGAGCAGCTTAGTGACAGCTCAAGCTGTCAATATCATGAAGAACACACATATGATCTGATGGGAGACTTTACATATATGCACGGAGATTCGTTCGATGGTAGTTTCCATGGGTTGAACTGCGGAAATGATGATATTCATATATCAGATCAGCTGGACTTACAGTTCTTGTCAGATGAACTTGACATTGCGATCACGAACACTGGAGACAATCCTGGGATCAATGTGAGTAGCATTGTGCATTAGTTGTTCCCATTTTTATAGAACGCATTTCCGCCTAATTTGAGAAATGCTTTTTTGATTTTGTTTTCATTTTTTTTTTATCGTCATCTTGAGCTGACTACGCCATGATTCAGGAGCTGTATGATGTATCGAAGGATTCACTGAAGTTGGCTGTGGAATCGACGTGCAACTGCAACTCTAGCGCACCAGTTGTTTTTGGTACGTCAAGTGAGCTGTCTCCTGTGTCATCTGCTGCACACAAACCAAGGATGAGATGGACACAGGAACTCCATGAGCGTTTCGTTGAGGCTGTCAGCAAGCTTGACGGCCCTGAAAGTAAGTAATGCCTAATCTGTCCTCCACTCCTTACTAAACTTAATTTATCATTCTGCAGACTAGAAAATAAATTCAAGCTAATCGAGCTGTTCGAACTGAATATTGGTTTGTAAGAAGTAAGAACATGAAGTAGCATGCTATACGAATCATTTACGCGTCTGACATTTGCAGAGGCAACACCAAAAGGTGTCCTTAAGCTTATGAACATGAAAAGCTTGACAATATATCATGTCAAAAGTCACTTGCAGGTAACCAAATTCGAAAAGAGTGAATCGAACTCTATCAAATAGAATGCTGAAGGACTTCTACATTGTATTAAGCTATAATCCTTACATATCATTTTGCAGAAATACCGACTTGCCAAGTATATGCCAGAAAGAAAAGAAGGTAAACACATTTTCCTTGACACCACATTTTCTATTCTTTTTCCATCTAACAGAAAGTTACCCTCCGTTTGGATCATAGAAGTATGGTGGAAAGAAAATGAAACAGAAAATAAATAGGAAATCATTTCCCATAGAAAATGGCTAGGAAAATCTTGCATTCAATTCTTTTGTTTTGTTAAGATTTTCAATGGTAAACTAAACACGAAATTTCATTTTCTTCTCAATTTTCTTTCCATCCCAAAAAATATTCACAAACCAAACTAGGCTAGAGTAGTAGGATTTGTGGTTTCTGTTGTAGTGGCCGAAATCTGTTCATCAATAAATATGAAGTTGTTCTACTGTATACTTTGTTAGTTTTATGGCATGTTGTTTGGCAAAACTTTGTATAGTTGTTCTAGCTGTTGTTCTAGACCGGAAGAGACAACTGTCCTGGAACAAGTTGAAGCAGAAGAAGTGTTTCCTAAATCAGATTAGGAAACCTAGTCGACCGTTGGAAGATCAAGGCGGTTGCACATCAGTGGACAGAAGTTGGAAGTTTCCAAATTCAGATTTGGAAACTTGTCTCAGCCGACGTACCACAAGTTTGCCTGAAGATATTCCTGAAGATCAGTTTTGGCAAGTCGGTGCATATGCTTATCGAAGATATCAAAGTCGGTTAGGAGTTTGCTTGCGCGTAAAGTTATCTTAGTCTAGAAGATAATTGAAGGTTTCCTAATCTACATTGAAGATTCAAACGGAGGATTATCTACAAGAGATTTGCGCAAAAGATTAGAAAAGGTTTCCTAATAGGTTATAGGCGGTTTAGCTTAGAAATCCTATTCGTCCTAGGGTTTCTACCGCTCTATATAAGGAAGACTAATGCTCAGGTATTAGTTAGCACTTAAGGAGATATTATTCACGCTCATACTCATAGAAGGGAGGAGGTGGCAAACGGCGGTGAATTAATCGTAACTGGTTATTCACGACGCACGTATACGGCTGGAGAACTAACCGTCACTGGTTACTCAAAGGCGCTAGGAATCAATCTGTGGTGGTGCTCAACAGATTGTTCGAAGGACGAAGCTGAAAGCTCGCACTGAAGTTCTGTTACTGCGCATTCGGGAGAAGGCGCTGATTCTCACGGAGAATCATTCTGGTGGATACTGAGCGGGAGCGAAGATCTAGGGGGAGACCTAGATTGCAATTACTATAGTGTCCGAGGCTCAGGTTGTTTAAGAGGGATTCTGTAAACGGTAAATCCTGTACTCGCAATATTCAATAATAGTGAATTGCTGTCCACCGGGCTAGAGAACGCCCCCCAGACGTAGGCTCGTTAACGCCGAACTGGGTAACAACTTTGCGTGTCGTTTTTTTATTTCCGCACTATTTGTTTTAGCGCATAAGTTGTGTTAGGAATTATTCTGGATCTCGACCAGAACAACATCTCATCTACCAGGGGAAGATTTCAATTGGTATCAGAGCAAATACTCAACACACAGAGTAAGATCCGAAGGCTGGTAAGATGGATTTAAGAGAAGGACAGAACATCACACGACCTCCTCTACTTGAAGGAAACAAATATGGTTATTGGAGAGTCCGTATGAAGGCGTTTCTGAAATCTCAAGATGAAGCCATCTGGGAGGCTGTTGAACAAGGATGGACACACCCAGTGGCTACTGACAAAGAAGGAAAAGTAAGCCCTCTGACTAAAGATAAGTGGACTGAAGATCATAAGAGTGCTGAAGCGGCAAACTCCAAAGCAATGAATGCCATATTCTCTGGAGTTGATGGAAAGAATTTCAAGATGATCTCTACCTGTGAGATTGCCAAGACTGCTTGGGATATTTTACGAACTGCTCATGAAGGTACAACAAAAGTTAAAATATCTAGAATGGAGATGGTCACGTCAAAATTCGAAAATCTCAAAATGCAGGAGGACGAGACAATTGCTGACTTCAATACTCGGGTTCTCGACATCTCCAACGAAGCTTTCGCACTTGGAGAACCACTGTCAGAAGAAACACTGGTAAGAAAAGTTCTGAGGTCTCTAACAAAGCGGTACGCTATGAAGGCACTTGCAGTCAAGGAAGCAAACGATGTTAAGACCATGAGGCTGGATGAACTAATGGGTTCTCTTCAGACTCATGAGATGGACATGAATGAAGAAGATCAACTCGGGAAAGATAGACGTATTGGTCTAATATCTGAAGTCTCAGCTGTTTCAGATAAATTCGGAGGGATGTCAGAACAACAATTTGCCTTACTCTCAAGGAACTTCGGAAAATTCATAAAAGAGCAATACAATAAAGGTGCTGATGCAGGTCAGTCATCCAGAACCAGGTTCCAGAAAGACGAAAAAGACTACAAGAAAAATAGAACTGAAGACTCCATGACCAACAACAGAGGTAAAGGGATACAATGCAGAGAGTGTGAAGGCTTTGGTCATATTCAGGCAGAGTGTATTAACACACAAAAGAAAAAGAATGCCTATGCAGTCAGCTGGAGTGATAGTGAGTCTGAAGGAGAGATCAATAATTTTGTTGCTCTTTCCAGCCGTCTCAAGCCGGAAGAAGATCAAAACAAAGAAGAAGGGAAGAACACATCGTTTGAAGATAAACTCCTATATTCCAGCTGCATTGACAATGAAGAAATCACTGATGAAGAAATTGCTAACAACTACAAAGAACTGTATCAACAGTGGTTGTTAGAGGTCAAGCAAAGAACAAAATTACAAGACCTTCTGGGAGACCTAACTGCAGAAAAAGAGAAGCTCAAGGAGGATGTCACTTCCTTAAAACTAAAACATCAACAGACAATCACTGATCTTAAAACACAGCTGGTTGATGCAAACAACGAAAGGACTGAGCTAATTTCTCAAAAGGCGGAGCTTCTGGAAGTTGTTTCATTCCTCAAGCACCAGAATGGAGGAACTCAAGAAGACTGTCCAGCAGTCACATATGATCTAAAACAGGAGAATGAGGCTCTAAAGAGGCGAGAGGAAAATCTTGTTAATATTATGGATGCTCTCAAGTGTGAAATAGAAACAGAGAAACTTGCGCATGAGGCGACTATAGAAGAGCTGAATCACTTAAAAAAACCGTCATGATGCTGAATTCAGGAACAAAAAATCTAGACTCCATTCTGAGAGCTCAACGGATAGGCGGTGGTCATAAAGGTCTTGGATTTTCAGGAAGGTCAGGCTCCGGAAAGACGACTTTTGTTAAGGCTGTGCCGCAATCACAACCACATCTTGTTCCAACTCAACATCATCCTCTGAGAAATACCTTTGCTGAACCACGACCGCAATTTGTTACAGCCAATGATTACCCTCGAAGAAAGTCGTCCTGGTTTAGCACACAGCATCTCCCTAAACAGCGAGACAAACGAAGATGTTTCTTCTGTAATCAAGTCGGTCACATTAGAGCAAGATGTCATGAATTTCACTTGTCTGACAGGAAGGTGAAACAAGTTCAGAAACCACGAACGAAGCAAGTATGGAGAATTAAGCAAAAAGGTGAAGTATGCTATGTTGCATTCAGTTCCTCTAGTCATCTAAAAAGGGAAAAGTGGTACTTTGACAGTGGATGTTCAAGACATATGACTGGAAATTCTGAGTTTCTGACCAATATAGAGGAGTGCAAAGGAAGTTCTAACGTGACTTTTGGAGATGGAGTTGAAAGCAAGGTTATTGGAAAAGGAATTCTTAATGTTCAAGGTCTGCCCAGATTAAAAGAAGTTCTTCTTGTCAAAGGTTTGCAGGCTAACCTCATTAGCATAAGCCAGTTGTGTGATGGAGAGCACCATGTTCAATTCTCCCAGGATGAATGTGTGGTGCTAAATCAGAAGAATGAACCAGTGCTCACAGGAAGAAGGTCGTCAAACAACTGCTATCTTCTCAACCTAGGTAAACCCAATGCTGAAACAACATGCTTACTGAGCCGTACTGAAGAGATGAACTTATGGCATCAGCGAATGGGTCATGTGAACCTAAGAACGTTACAGAAGATTTCTTCAGAAGGGCTTGTTCGAGGCATTCCCAGAATTCAAGGAGAACTTAGCATTATTTGCGGAGATTGTCAAATTGGAAAACAAATCAAAGTCCCTCACAAAAGCACCACTCAGATTAATACGAGCAGACCCCTGGAACTGCTTCATATTGACCTAATGGGGCCAATGCAAGTAGAAAGCTACTCTGGCAAAAGGTATGTTCTTGTTTGTGTTGACGATTTTACAAGGTTCACCTGGCCGTGTTTCTTGAGAGAAAAGTCAGATGCGGTTCAGGCATTTGTTCAGCTGTGCACTCTATTGGAACGTGAAAGAGAGGATAAAGACGAGCATATAGTAAAAGTTCGAAGTGATCATGGGAAAGAGTTTGAGAATGCTGCTCTTGCTGATTTTTGCTCAAAAAGAGGAATCACTCAACAATTCTCTTCTCCTATCACCCCTCAACAGAATGGAGTTGTGGAGAGAAAGAATCGGACTATTCAGGAAATGACTCGAGTTATGCTTCACTCAAAGAAGGTGCCTTTAAAATTTTGGGCGGAAGTAATGAATACGGCCTGCTATGTCATTAACAGGGTGACGATTCGATCCGGAACAGAGAAGACTTGCTACGAGTTATGGAAGGGTAAAAGACCTACAGTTAAGTATTTTCATGTCTTCGGAAGCCAGTGCTATATTCTCAGATATCGTGAGTATCTGCAGAAGCTGGACCCTAAAAGTGATGAAGGGATCTTTCTGGGTTATTCTTCTAACAGCAGGGCATATCGTGTCTACAACAAGCGCACTGGAGTCTTCATGGAATCTATTAATGTGGTTGTTCAAGATGTTGTGCCAGGAGCTCCTGAAACGTATGCTGCAGATGATGATGATGCTCCATCTCTTCCAGACCATTTAGGAACCAATTGTCCCAACACAAATGCTTCCTCTAACGCAAATCCCACACTTTCGACTTCGAATGACAATCAGCCAGCAGAAGATGATGATCCGGATACAACACCTCCTGATTCCCCACGTGTCCTTCATCCTTCAAGGGCCATCGAGAAGAATCATCCCATCAGCGGGGTAATTGGTGATCCAAATGATGGGATCATTACTAGAGGTAAACAAGTAAAATTTCGTGATTTAGCTGGCTTTGCATGCTTCATATCGTCTATCGAACCCAAGAACGTCAAGGAAGCCATCAATGATGAATACTGGGTGGTTGCCATGCAAGAAGAACTTGGTGAATTCCAGCGCAATGATGTTTGGGACCTTGTTCCACGTCCTGAAAATGTGAACGTTATTGGCACGAAGTGGATTCTCAAGAACAAGACTGATGAGCAAGGAAACATCACCAGAAACAAGGCAAGACTTGTAGCTCAAGGCTATACTCAGATTGAAGGAGTAGATTTTGATGAGACATTTGCCCCTGTTGCCCGGTTGGAAGCCATTCGACTTCTCTTAGCTCTTGCATGCCACCTGAAGTTCAAGTTGTTTCAGATGGACGTAAAGAGTGCTTTTCTGAACGGGGTACTAAATGAAGAAGTTTATGTAGCTCAACCAAAGGGTTTCGAAGATCCTCATCACCCAGAATATGTGTATCACTTGAAGAAGGCTTTATATGGTCTTAAACAGGCGCCCAGGGCCTGGTATGAGCGACTCACAGTGTTTCTTGTCACTCATGGATATGTGCGAGGGGGAGTAGATAAGACGCTGTTTGTGAAACACACAGGGTCAGACTTCATCATTGCTCAGATTTACGTGGATGATATTGTGTTCGGCTCTAGTAGACAGACGCTGGTAGACAAATTTGTTGAACAAATGAAAAGAGAGTTCCAGATGAGCATGGTAGGAGAGATGAGTTACTTCCTAGGGTTACAAGTTAAGCAAAAGACAGACGGAATCTTTATCTCCCAAAGCAAGTATGCAAGGAACCTTATCAAGAAGTTTGATCTGGAGAAAGTCACTCATAAAAGAACCCCTGCTGCAACTCATGTGAAGGTCACAAAGGATGACGCTGGTACTAAGGTGGATCAAACCTTATACAGAAGCATGATTGGAAGCCTTTTATACTTAACAGCCAGTAGACCTGATATTGCTCATGCGGTTGGTGTCTGTGCCAGATTTCAAGCCAATCCCAAGGAAAGTCATCTGATGCTGGTCAAGAGAATTATCAGGTATGTGTGTGGAACAATCGACTATGGTCTGTGGTACACCAAGGATACGAACGCATGTCTGGTTGGATATTGTGATGCAGACTGGGCTGGGAATGCAGAGGATCGCAAAAGCACCTCAGGCGGATGTTTCTTTCTTGGAAACAATCTGGTCTCTTGGTTTAGTAAGAAGCAGAACAGCATCTCGTTATCTACTGCTGAAGCAGAATATATTGCAGCCGGAAGTAGCTGTGCCCAGATGTTGTGGATGAAGCAGATGTTAGAAGAATACGGAGTAAAACAAGGCTTGATGACTCTCTACTGTGACAACATGAGTGCCATCAACATATCAAAAAATCCGGTTCAACACTCTAGAACAAAGCATATTGACATCAGGCATCATTTCATTCGGGAGCTTGTTGAAAAGAAGATTCTTACCTTGACTCATGTTTCTACTGCAAATCAGCTTGCAGACATCTTCACAAAAGCTTTGGACAATCTTCAGTTTGAGACACTTAGATCCAGGTAGCTTCAAGTAGGTAGTTTTGCCAAAAATGCCAAGGGGGAGATTGTTAGTTTTATGGCATGTTGTTTGGCAAAACTTTGTATAGTTGTTCTAGCTGTTGTTCTAGACCGGAAGAGACAACTGTCCTGGAACAAGTTGAAGCAGAAGAAGTGTTTCCTAAATCAGATTAGGAAACCTAGTCGACCGTTGGAAGATCAAGGCGGTTGCACATCAGTGGACAGAAGTTGGAAGTTTCCAAATTCAGATTTGGAAACTTGTCTCAGCCGACGTACCACAAGTTTGCCTGAAGATATTCCTGAAGATCAGTTTTGGCAAGTCGGTGCATATGCTTATCGAAGATATCAAAGTCGGTTAGGAGTTTGCTTGCGCGTAAAGTTATCTTAGTCTAGAAGATAATCGAAGGTTGCCTAATCTACATTGAAGATTCAAACGGAGGATTATCTACAAGAGATTTGCGCAAAAGATTAGGAAAGGTTTCCTAATAGGTTATAGGCGGTTTAGCTTAGAAATCCTATTCGTCCTAGGGTTTCTACCGCTCTATATAAGGAAGACTAATGCTTAGGTATTAGTTAGCACTTAAGGAGATATTATTCACGCTCATATTCATAGAAGGGAGGAGGTGGCAAACGGCGGTGAATTAATCGTAACTGGTTATTCACGACGCACGTATACGGCTGGAGAACTAACCGTCACTGGTTACTCAAAGGCGCTAGGAATCAATCTGTGGTGGTGCTCAACAGATTGTTCGAAGGACGAAGCTGAAAGCTCGCACTGAAGTTCTGTTACTGCGCATTCGGGAGAAGGCGCTGATTCTCACGGAGAATCATTCTGGTGGATACTGAGCGGGAGCGAAGATCTAGGGGGAGACCTAGATTGCAATTACTAGAGTGTCCGAGGCTCAGGTTGTTTAAGAGGGATTCTGTAAACGGTAAATCCTGTACTCGCAATATTCAATAATAGTGAATTGCTGTCCACCGGGCTAGAGAACGCCCCCCAGACGTAGGCTCGTTAACGCCGAACTGGGTAACAACTTTGCGTGTCGTTTTTTTATTTCCGCACTATTTGTTTTAGCGCATAAGTTGTGTTAGGAATTGTTCTGGATCTCGACCAGAACAACATCTCATCTACCAGGGGAAGATTTCATACTTTTTGCGGTATATACTAGTGGTTGAGATGGTGGTGCTTGTGTTCGAACCTCATCATTGACTAACAGTATACGAAATATTGCTGGTTCACTAAGACTTTCTGATGTTTTCATCTTTGATGCTTTTAATAGAAACAAGAAAAAAGTATTCATAATGAGATTATTCAACTGGAATGTTCAGTTTTTGTATCAAACATTTTTTCCAGAAAAGAAGTTATCTGGCTCTGAGGGAAAGAAGGTATCTCCGAGTTGTAATGAAAGCGATGGACGAAGAAAAGGGTACAATCTGTTTTCACTAAACAAACTTTTTTGTGTTACATCATATGAGCATATTTGCATTTACTGAACACATGTTAAACAATGTAGGAGCATTCAAGTCACGGAGGCTTTGCGAATGCAAATGGAAGTTCAAAAACAGCTACACGAACAACTCGAGGTTTGCAGTCCTACTTAAAAAGAAGAATTAACAAATGACAAGTACTACTTAAAACCGTAATTTCTGATGCGACTGGCTTCCAAATTATTTATGTTTTATTGCTTCTACCGGTTTGCTCATACAGGTTCAGAGGGCTCTGCAGTTGCGTATAGAAGAGCACGCTCGGTATCTGCAGAAGATCTTGGAGGAGCAGCAGAAAGCTGGAAATGACTTTATTTCTCCCCAGAGAATACCATTGTTGGCCAGCTCAAGCACTTGCACAGATACTGTATTGGAGCTTACAAAATCAACATCACCTCGAGTTCCATCCCCTGATGAGCCAGATGTTTCGAAAACTGAGGCGTCCCTACCAGGGAACCGTGATGACACTGAAAGTAGCAACTCGGAGCAGCCGGATAAGAAAAGACCCAGACTTGAGACCAAACTTGAAAAAGCTTCCAGTGATAGTGTTGCAGTTAATCAGAGTCTTTGATGAAGAGAGGAACGTTACAACTTGGAAACACCAGAAGCTCTTAAGAAATTCTGCACTAGGCCATCGTGCTGAGAATTATGAGCTAATGTAAATAGAATGAGACATAAAAATAACTGATGGTCATTTCAGTTTTTACTCTGAAATATCAAAATATTCAGCTTTCTACCATTGTCAATAGAATTGTTTTTAATAAAAATAAATTTCATTCAAACAAAAGAAAAGAAAGACCACAGGGTAAAAAAACATGGGGCCTCTTCTTTTGAATTTATATTTCCTATTGATAAGTTAAGTTCAATTACGCTAAGTAAATTCAATTCAGTTTTTTTAGACAAAAATTCAATTCAGTTAGTATAAGTTATAAGTTATGTTAATTGAGTGCGGTTCAGGTAAAAACTACTATTATATATGAAAACTAAAAATCGGATTTCAAGTTGACACGTGTTCAATTTCGTCGAAATCTCGAATATAACACGGAGGGGCATTATAGTCATTTCACATTTAAACTTATTAAATGTACAAACGTAAACTTTATCGACACATTTAAACATTCGGTTGAGAATTCTTTAAAATTCGAAAACATGAGAACTCATATTTGACAATTAGACATGATGCATGACGTGCGGTATTTTGTATGTCAAAAACAATTTATAAGCCGGTAAGAACCGGATCGTCCAAGGGGGCAAGTTTAAACTTTTGCACTATTTAAGGTTGTATTTCTACTTATCCTAATCCAAATTGAGTTTTGATTGGTTTCTTTAATTAAAAATAAACGAAAGTAAGAAAAGATGTCGATTTCAAGAGATATTTTGGGGAACTACATCACTTACCTATCATTTGAATCGAGTTTTTATTATCAAGCATGCATGATTTGCTTATATTGATTGGAAAATAGCTGTACACTCCAAGTATAAACCTCACCCTTTCGGCGCTACTGGTTTGTATTGGGAATGTACCTTAAACTACGAACCTCACTCTTTTGGCACTATTGGTTCGAATCAAGTAACTCGCTGATATTTACCAACTCTCGTCGCGTAAACATGGGGATCCTTGTCGTAAAACTAGCATTTCACATTACAAACTCCGGCCACTCTCGTAGTCACTGAGTTTATAACATGTATTTTACTTAATTGTCAGATACCAAGTCTCACCCTTTCGGCGCTATTGACTTAATATCTCAACGCAATGTATTTATGCATTTCGTCAAACACCTAGTATGCATCGCTTGGGTTTAGGCGCTAAGTAAAATACAATCCAATAAGATAAATCAAATCATGCAATTTTCTATTTTATTCAACGATTCATGCTTGGAAAGATTCGTAGGACCCCAAAATAGGGTCACTACTCACTATCCATGGTAGTGAACATACAACTCATGTTTTTGTTCGAAACGAAAATTACAAGTTGTTAACGAAGAACAATCACAACCTCGATGTAGATGATAATGTTGTTGATCTTCGATTTGCAATCTCCTTGATTTCAGTCGGTTCCCTTGAGTGGTATCTCATGATCCTCCCTTTGTTTTGGTCGACTCACTCTTCTGAATACTCATTGGCAGCTGCTCCCTCTTTGGGCTTTTTGTAAAAACCTAGCAAAAACTGATTTTTGGCCCATTCAACTTGTGTCACCTGTGTCGCTTATTCAGACACTTTGGTGACACATATCACTTTTTGCATGCTCTCTGGAATCTGCCATATCACTTCTTTTTTTTTTGATAAAGGAATCTGTCATATCACTTGTGTCAACAATTTTGGTGACACAAACGCAAAATGAGATGGCCTCTTGAGCTCAGATTTTGACAATCTTAACAGCTGAATCTACTATAGGTGCTAACTAGAAAGTTGTAGCTCTTGTTCTCAGCTTTCCAAGAAGCCAAAGATCAATGAATCCGGACACCGTATGAGCTCTAGGCATGCGCGACAAGTAGAGATGTCAATCCTCCTATTTTTGCACTGTTTTCGCCCAAATTCCCACAAAACTCTTTATTTCACCTTGGATTCATTTTTCACCTAAAAACATCAAAACAAAAAGTGAGAGCTCATATAAATAAGGTGAATGATCGAAAATCGACTAAATGTGGAGCATATACATATGAATAAGAAAGTGACATCTATTGAGAGGCAATAAGGACTGAGAGAGGACATCACCTTCAATGTATGTTCTGGTATCTGCCGATAATTAATAAAATGACCTTTGATGACTCGACCAATGACCACTTGCTCTCGGTCACCTTCGACTACCTCCTCGATGAATAATACGATCTTCAGGCTGTCGAGGACCCGATATCAACAAAGAAAGTGTCATATATCTGCGCTTCATGGTTAGTCTGGGAGGTAGGTTGTATATCACTAATATCACGGGCCATGTACTATGTTGACTACTGAGATTTCCATGGGGATTCACCCCATCAGTAAACAAGCCAAGGCGTAAATTCCTAGACTCTGATCCAAACTCTGGGAATGTGTTGTCTGCTTTGGCCCATTGCATGCTGTCGAGGACCCGATATCAACAAAGAAAGCATCATTTATCTGCGCTTCATGGTTAGTCTGGGAGGTAGGTTGTACATTACTAATATCACGGGACATGTACTATGTTGACTATTGAGATTTCCATGCGGATTCACCCCATCAGTAGACAAGCCAAGGCGTAAATTCCTAGACTCTGATCCAAACTCTGGGAATGTGTTGTCTGCTTTGGCCCATTGCAGTGAATCGGCCGGATGACGCATTTTGGTATCAACGACACGTTTCTCGACATGCCATCACATATTAACTGAATCTTTCGCTTCAACAAATAATCTTTGAAACCTGGGAATTGGTGGAAGATACCACAATACTTTGGCTGGAGTACCTTTTGAGGTATCCGTCCGTCCTTTGTTTAACTTATAGCGAGAAGACTTGCACACCGGACATTCAGTCAAATCTCTATGAGCATTACAATACAATATACAATCATTGGGACAATCATGTATCTTCTTGTACTCGATTCCCATGGGACACATAACTCTTTTAGCTTCGTAAGTACGGTTAGGTAAAGTGTTATATCTTTCACCAACGTTAACACTTCAGTGAAACTCTTATCACTCCATCCATTTTTAGCTTTCAAATTGAATAACTTCAAAGTTGCAGATAACCTTGTATATTTGGAGCAACCTTCATACACGGTAGTTCAGAGTCATTCCTCAATGATTCCACAACTTGTGGTCTAGAAGCAAACTCATCGACAACGTTGTTAACCATCTTAATTAAATTGTCCTCATCCCAATCATCATTATCTTCAGGCAAACTTTCTACGGGTTGAGGTTCAACGTCTTGCGGTTCGGCCTCACCATACATGTACCAAACCTTATATAGTAGATCAATTCCCTTTAAAAAAAGGGTGTGTATGCAAATCCTCCACTTTGACCTTTATCTTATTGAAACACTCCTTATACGGACAGAAGACGCATTCAAGTGCATTTTTAATGCATACGACGATGCAAATTCACATAAATCCATTATCCCTTTTTCATACTCATCACTTAACCTATTACCGGACATCCACTCTCGACTCATCATAAATCCACTACATGAAGCATGTAAATATTATTATTAGACTGAGAACAAGTTGGCTAACCATTCAATATATACACCATCTTGTTAAACAAAGAACAAATGGACATGAAAGAGCAACCTAACCAAAATGTTCATGTTTACAAAATAAACATAGTAAAAATAAAAGAATACCATAAGGAATATGGACAAGTATGCAAAGGTAAGAAAAAAATAAGTTTGGGAGGGTGTGAACCTTGTGTGAAATCGAGAGAGGATAAATGTAGCAGTAGGTTGAGGAAGCCAATGAGCAAAGGCTTGAAGTACGCTAAATTTGAAAAACACAAGTTAAGAAAGAATTGACAAGCAGAAATCATGAAACATGAACAAAAGAACTAAACATATACATACCTTATGTGATGGTGCTCGGAGAATAAAAAGAGCAATATGACTTATATGCGAGGGACGCGAATACAATTCAAGACCTAAACCAATGAAACCAAACATCAATAACCGATAGGAAAAATTATGTGACTACACTTTGTACAAATATGAGTACATGTGTTTGTACAAAAACATGTTTTCTCTAATAATAACATGTACACTAACCTTCCTAACAATGGTTTGGCTTCATGAAACTCAAAATCATCTATCAATGGATGCAAGAGACGTGGATATTAAATATGATTCCTAAAACATTCATTAAAAAAATAGTGATATCAAAATACTTGAACTCTATACACAAAAATAGTGACATATAACAAAACAATCATCGCCTAACATTGTATCGAATCCTTGAAAAGTTCCCAATTTGTAATCAATGTATCTCATCCTAACAAGGAATCATACCCTAACAATGACATTCGAACCCTACCAAATCCATCAAATTCATATTGAATGAAATATAAACCCTAATAAATCCGATTCATACTCAAAGCAGCGATGCATAAACCATAATAAATCAGTCAAATACATCATCAATCAATCTGAATCATAAATACCTTTGACTGTTATTCGTTTTGAGGAGTGGAGCAGTGACAGTCGGAGGCGAAGCGCGAGGAGTGGAGCAGTGACAGTCGAAGGAGAAGCGAGGAGTGGAGCGTCGGAGGCGAAGCGAGAAGTGGAGCGTCGGAGGCAACATTGACAGTCGGAGGCGAAGGTGGGCAACGGTGACTTTGAATCTCCAGTAAGAAATGGCAGTGACAATCGGAGGATGAATTCACAGGAGTAAAAACAAAGTGAGGGTTAATTTGGATTCGACATTACGCATCAGTTTTGGTCTAACCGATGCATATGCCTCCCCATTACGCATAGGCTGGTCTAAAACCGATGCATAAGGTCACTTTTATGCATCGATTTCGGAATAACCGATGCATAATGTCAAAACCGATGCGATATGTCTAACACGAAACCAATGCATATTCCCCAGTCTGTAGTAGTGACGTGACAGTGGTTTATTTGGTTGTCACATAAGTGATTTCGTAGAAAGCCACGTCAGTGGTAGATATTTGAAATCTGTTGACCATTTAATGGTTAAACACCTTTTTGTTGCATTGATGTCGGTAGGTACACCAACTGTATCTTAAGCAACACAAATATTCAACGTCAGTCGCATAAAGACACAACATTAAATGGAAAAACATAAACGCTTCACCCACCTTCATCCTCTCCCCATCATCTCCAGTTTTCTCCTCCACGGCTGAAGTTGTTTTTTCAGCCACTCCTCCGTCCAGAACAGAAAGGTAACTACATTTAAATATAGTTTGAGTTGCAAATGGTAGTTCCTTTGCCCAATACTTAGATTTTTTCAAAATAAGGAGTGTTATGTGTGGAAAAGACCCTTTTAGACGAGTTGCAGCATCTCCCAATATATTATATAAGTTGTTTTCCATGAATATACGTATGTAGGTTCACAAAACGTTCATTTTCCATCGTCAAATGGCATCATGTTTTGGGTATGTACTTTGTATATTAACTTTGTTCCTTGTGTTTGAATTGTATGATCATCATTTTGAAGGTGCATTTCAATTATAGCCATGGATAAAAGTTGGATGGGGTCGGAAAGGGGTACTTCTCGTTACATTGAAGGGTTTATTGATTTCGTTGAGTTTGCAAAGCGAAGTGAAGAAGATACAGATAGAATTACATCGAAGAAAATGTTTATCCATTTGATTAACAATGGTATGATGAATGGTTACTATACATAGACATCACATGGTGAAGAGAGTAGTGAATCTTTAGCGTACATGTTGAGGCAACAATGGCTTGCGAAGAGGTATGGTGAAAGTAGCAGTGGCAGAGGGCATCCACACGGGAACCCGACTACAGATATTATTCGAGATGTTGCATGTCCCAATATTTTATTTAAAATTATGTAGGTATAAAGAACAGTAAACAAATAAAATGTATAGTATAAATAAGTGTTAATCAAGTTTTAATCGAATTCTAATCGAGCTGTTCACGAGTTTAATCGAGTCGAGTATCACTTTGTTCAAGCTTGACTCGCTTAATAAACGAGTTTTGACCAAGTAGTATCGCGAGCTGTTCACGAGAATATTAGCTCGTTTGCAGCCCTAGCTAGTAGGGATGCACAACCGGCCGGACCGGACTGAAATTTACGGTCAGGTCCAGACCTGTGGATCGGAATTTTTAAAATCTTGGACCGTGGACCGGACCAGACCGGGGTATATATGGACCGAGACCGGACAGTGGATTGGATTTTGTGTGAAAAGTAGACCGGATCGGACCGAATACCCTTTTTGTTATGGTCCGGACCGGACCATAATTTTACGATCCGGGTCGGATCGGTGGATCAGAAATTATGAAAATTATGGACCGTGGATCAGACCGGAATTTTTACGGTCCGGTCTTGGACTGACCCGTAAAATTCGGTCCGATCTCAATTTAAGCATCCCTACTAGCTAGGCCTCAGCAACTAGCCCAAGGCAAAAAAACGGCCCCATCAAAGCCCTACGACCCGTTGACCCGAGACCCGACCCGACCTGAGTGTTGGGCTAAATTTCACCCGACCCGACTTCCATAAAAACGAACTGGGGCCCAACTGTCAACACCCGAGCCTACCTAAAGGCCCGACCTGAATTAAGCCCTAGACGAAATACATATCTTAGTAAAAATCGTTAACCTAGTTTTTAGTTGATGTTCACTAGACGCATTGTCTCTCTCATACGATTTCAGGTTCTTTAGATTTCAAACGAACAGAATTTCTCGCTCACGATCTCACATCTCCATCTTTGTCATCCAACAGGTTCGTATCTTATGGATACGTTGTCGATTGAGATGTTATCGATTTTTATTTTATTCCATTTTTCAGCACTTACATGAATGAATATGTGCAGATCTGTCAATATTATGTGCTGGTCGGTTGATTTTACTCATGCATGTTTATATTTGTTTAACCGCACACTTACTTGTTCAAATCCGTTTGTATATGTGCGAACTTGCTTAGATCTGTTCATATCTATTTAGATAGGTTCAGATCTATCTATTTCCAGTTTGATGCTAATTTGTTTGTTTATTTTCCTGACTTAGCCGGTTTGATTTGGTTCCTGTATTTTCGAAAGGACACTATTAAGTTTACTAACAGTATTTCGTTTTGAAAACAAATCTGATTTGTAGCACATATTTTTGAGTTTCTGTGTTTATGTTACTGGAACTGTTAAATATTTGAAGTGTTTGAAATTCTTTATTTGTCAGTTAAGTTTGTGTTATTGGAATTGTTTTACTTTGGTGCACATATTCATGTGCTTATGTATTTGAAGTGTTTTGAAACTGTTTTCAATTCTCAAAGAGTTATTATTTTTCTTTCAGATTCATAAGGGATATTAAGGCTGCAGCTAGCAGCTTAATATTGGAAGTATATTAGGCTCAGTGATCAGTTTTCAGTTTGAGAGAGATTCATATTAATTTGCAGTAAGTTTCTATTATGTTTATCTATCTAAATAAAGGGTCAAGATCAGGTATAAAGTCAAATTTTGGTACAAAATACAAAATTCGTCAAAATCATTTTATAATTCGTTAGTTCGTCAAAATTATTTTATAGATCGTCACTTTTTGAGCCAAAAAATGAAAAAGACGAGCCGAAAAATGAAAAGACGACATAGTTTGTCAGTTTCATTTTATAATTCGTCACCAAGAAAAACACCAAAAAATCAAGATTAATCTCATTCATTCAAATCACAAGATCAAGGGCTATGATTAGTTTGTATTTTATACCAAAAAATTAACTTTGCACCGGATCTTTTTCCATTAATAAATGCATACTTGACTTGATATCTGTCATTTACAATTTTGCTAGGAAGTTGATGCAACTCCACTATCTAATTTGAATTTGCGACGATGATGCAGGTTTTCAGGTTGCTGAAGGCTGTGATTCATACTTTTGTCACCATTCATTCATAACCACCCACAGTATGTCGGTTAACCTTAATCTTGAGTCAAGTATGTTCTTCGTTATTTATTTCATCATATCAGCTTTTTCTAGTGCATATTTTTAACCATATTTCTAAATGTTGCAGGTGCCGTGGTTCACTCCTTTCTTTTATAATATGGTGTAATGTATTATTATGTTGTAATTTCATATTTTGTTTATTGCTCAAATCATGTTTTAAAATATATGAATAATTGTTAATTAGACAAATAATATTACCATAATTCTGTTTCATTGTTATATAAGATATTCCGGTTCGACTGACCCCGATGTAGTCCGAAATATTATTGGGCTTCAGTTAGCCCTAAAACTTCATTATTTTAGTTACGCCCATCCCTTCCCGGCCCTATGAACAGTAACATGACCTTTATTTTTTTGATCAGACTAGGCCTGGGCTTAGTAAACTTAGAGTAGGGTCGGCCCGACCTGGCCCATTGCCGACCCCTAACCCTAGCTACATCTGGTCTCATGATCTGATGGTACCTGAAAGAAGAGAAAGAAACCAAGACTTAGCAAAATCAACCAAAGACAAAGGAAAACATTTAACCTTCAAATTATCCTCGGAAACCCCATAGGATTTAAAGCCTGGAAGATGCCATGAAATTCCTGTAGATACTTGGTGGCCTGTTCTCCTGTTAATCCCGAAAACATAGGAAGGTGGTGTGCTATTGCAGTCTTCAGCGTAAATTCTTCGACCTCTGTAGGCTACTCTCTAACTGGCTCCCTGGGTGGTGGTGGTTGTTGCACAAATCCTCTAATTTCAACATTTCGCATAGCTGACACCCTATGGTTCTTCTGTGCATATGTGACTCTATTCTCTTTATTTAGTGCACGTAGTGATCGATTTGGCTCATCGTGATAAAGTAACACATTCTTCTGTTGGTCATCTCCTCCGTTCGCATTACCTACATTCGACATGTGTAAACATGGCAATCATCACAAGAACTAAGCTTGCATGAGATAAAGTAACACATTCTGTTTGCCGGTGATAAAAACAAGAATTAAGCATTAAGAAAATAGTTTCAAAATGTTTCACAAGATCTAAACCCTAAATCGAAATAAAAGCTTAGCTACTCATATCCATGGAAATTATCACAAGAGTGTATGGAATAATGAAAAGTAGAAAATCTCTTAGTCTCTCGAACATGTCGCAATCTTCGTCACTTTCGTTCTTCAGGTCTGATGAGAGTTCTTTGAATAATTCTCTGATAATTGGAATTCTGCTCTGGGATGAGATTCCATGAGAAGCCCATTTACTGTGAGAAATGAGACTTAATGTCAGCCCTCCATCTTTGTTAATCTACGGCCAATATTAAATTGGATTAATTTGAAATTCGTACTAATTTCGCGCAAAGATAAAAAATAAAGGGCAATTTAGTGCACTTAAACATCTTGCTAACCGCAATCCCGTTGATTGTGTAATACAATCCCATGACCTAAATCATTATACGAACTGGGAAAGAAGATGAGCGACTAAGGTCTGCCCTATTTCATCCACTGTCTGTGACATTCGACGACAATGGCTGACAAATCGAAGCAAGAGTCCGTCGAGGACATTGAAGCATTATTACGGTATGATTCGCCACCTACGAACTTAACTGAACTTGTTTATTACGGCTTGCGAAATTACGAAATTAACAGTCGGGAATGTTGCAGTGTTTGTTTCGTTGACTGTTTATTAACAACGAGTACACTAGTTTTAATGGCATGAAAAATTGGTAGGATACCAATACAAAATTCGTATTAGGGATTTTTAGGTTTCACTGACTATATGTTATGTATTATTCGTAATCTCTTACGCATCATTCGTAACTTCTGATTCAAAATTGTTGTTTTGGTTGAAAATCCGTAATTCACATGATAGAGAAGCGCATACAGAACTGTATTGTTAAAATTCTCAGTATACTATGTTTCGTTCATAACTTTAGGTTGTGTCTCAGTGATATTATATTAATTCTATTATTCATACTAAAAAAACTTCCTCCTTTTAAATTTTGTAATCTGTAATATAAAATGCGTTTCTTTTTAATGAAAATTCGTAGTGTGTCATAGTTGAAAAGTAAGATGTTATTTAAATTTGTAGTGTTTAACTCTTATGTTGTAACATGCATGCAAACATACAACTTCTTGACTTATTTGAAGGGAATCAAACACAAGAAGTTTAACATGTTTGCCAATGAAGAACCAAAACGCATGAATATAAGTTGGTGAACAAAAGAAATAGTTACGATTGTGGCATTTTTGTTATGCGCCACACGAAAACCTACAAGGGCGGAGGTGCTGCAAACTGAAACGTGACCTAGTGAATGACAGTCAGGAGGTGAGTACATCAACTAATTAATTTTATTATGTTCATGATTAAAATAAAAATAAAAATCGGGTCTTTCTCTGCTAATTGATATTTCTATTGTAATGCAGCAAAAGGTACCAACTAATAGTGCTGCGTGACACTTACTTGAATGTCATTATACGATCACACAAGAATACGAGAAGAGACAAAGTGTTAAAACGCGCAAACAGATGGATGAAAAGAAAAGCTCAGACAGAAGATGACTTGATTACCATTTTCAATCTGCTGTACCCACTAAATTTCTTCGATGTTGTTCAACAATTTTGAATATGACAATTATATTCAGGGTACTATTTGTTTTGTAGATGAAAACCCATCTCAGTTGTATCCCACTACAAATTATATGGTATACACTACAAATTATAAGTACTTCGTAGTCTTATTTCAATGACGACTTTCATCATCAAGGGCAGTAGTTTCGTCATTGTTATTGGCTGGAAAACAAAAAATAGCTCTAGATTAGGTTGTTACGAATTATAAATTTCTTAATACGAATTACACGAAACAGTTCAATCATAAAGGAAAAAAAAGGGGGAAACACACATACATAGGTACGAATAATACATTAAACAATACGAATGTTACATGTCGTTGGATATGTAATCTGAAAACGATAGGCGGTTTCAAATTATATACTTCGTACTATAAATTACACGAAAATGTTAAATCACACAAGGAAAGAAAAGGCGAAACACACATACGTAGGTACGAATAGTATATTATATACTACGAATGTTACATGTCGTTGGATTCATTACCATACATGTAATCCGAATACGATTTATACACTGTGAACTACGAATTATATTCAACGCATGCAGTTCTTGTCCTAGAATATTTCCACACCAATAACTGTGAATCGGGATGCGGCATATACACACATTTACGAATAATACAAATTGGAGATCTACATTAAAATGTTGCGAAATTGAAACTTGATGTACCGAAACAGTCGATCGCGCTTAAATCGTTTGCATATAGTGCATCAAAGTGTACCTGCATGGCTGTCGTCGGGCATATTCATCATTACGCGAGATGTGACTGAAAAAAAACGGAAGAAAATCGATCGCGATTAAGAGATGAAATTGACAATCGCCTAGGTTTTGTGCACAAGATTGTGCACGACTACGGAATTTTACAACCGATCGAATCTTTTTGCGAAAAAACAGGATCTACATCTTTTCTGCTAACGTTATACCCTTGAAACCATATTTAAGAATTAATTATGTGCAAAAGATCTTGCTAGCCGTGAGATATTTTATCCAACGGTTTAGCAAAATTCTCATTTCTCTTGGTTTTACACACTTCTCATATGATCCTAATTCTTCTGCTCTAAGCCAAACATAAATTGTGATATGTTTCCAAAATCTGGCTTTAGGGTTCTCAATCCAAAATTGCTGACATCATCACGCGTGTCGATAATGTCATCCGCGCACAGCGAACAATTTAGGTGCCACGAGCTACCTTCACTTTATCATCCACGCGCGATACTTATAAAGTGCACGCTGCGAGCGGGTGCTGGAGTTCACCCGCTCTGTGCTTCATTTTTCACTTCGACCTTCTAAACGACCTCTTCTGCCTTGGTGTGAACTAGAGAGTTGCAGAGTTTTGAGTCAGCTACGCAACGATACCTAGCTCTTATTTTTTGAAATCTCTCGTCAACTCTCCACACTCCTTCGAAGCTTCAAAAGTCTGAAATGCCATGTGGTGTTTTGACACTAAAATGTCGCCTTTTATTGTGTATTTTCTCCCAGAGCTTCCAACAAACCTAAAATGTAAATCATATTAAAAAGTAAATGTTCACATGTAAAAGTGTCGAATAAACGAGATTAGCTAATTCGATGAATCGTATAAATGACGACTCATTACACGCCCACAGCCCAGCCTCAAGCAAGAAGAATGAAGTATTTGGAAAATAGTTAGGTTTGTATACCCTACTGTAGAGATTTATACGCACGATCTAGGACAGAATGGATGAAAACGAATGCGGAAAAGAACACAAAGATATATAGTGGTTCGGATCCGGATGATCCTACTCCACTCGAGAAGAGGCACGGCTTTATTAATCAAATTGGTAACAGTACAATGATCACAACACTCATACGAAACTACGCACTTGAAATCAGATCTCAATTCACTCTCAATCGAACGAATTTCTCTCTGCAAATCACGAACCCTAATTTCTGTTTTCTGGAAAACGAAGAAGATGATTGATTCAACCCGGTGAGTTGCCTCGCTTTTATATCCGTTACTTTGAGCCGACTCGAACGCTAATCAAAACGCTGTGCTCCACATATCCGTTTCCTCAAAACGCTATCGTCTAACTAATACGGCGTGCACTCCATACTGATCAAATGGCATCGCTTCAAGTCCAACTGTCATAACCGATTCTTCCGCCAAAATAGAACGGTATCGTTCCATTAAAACCGAACTCATCAATTAAATCAAAACGACGTCGCGCGCTCAAAGGATCAGCCGATCGGCTACTCGGTCGGCCATAGGGATCAGCCGATCGGCTACCCGGTCGGCCACCCGCGTGGACCTCCGGTCGGCTACTCGACCTTCCAGCTCGGACCTCCGGTCGGCTGCCCGACCTTCCCCACTCGGACCTCCGATCGGCTTCCAGCCCAAATCGCGCACAAAACTCAAATTGGTCTTCAGCTCTTCCAGTACTATTACCAATATCCTCCAGTGATTGCAGAATCATAAACCACAATTCTCCACCTTGATTCTTAATCACTTCAAAGCCACTGATTGTACCTCTCCTCTCATCCTGCTCTAGGGTTCATCCTTCAACCCAATCAGCTCCAAGCAATACTTAAACTTATCACTTGGCACTGATTTTGTCAACATATCAGCAGGGTTGTCCTTTGTACCTATCTTCACCACTTGAACTTCTCCAGTGTCAGCCACATCCCTCACAAAATGCATCCTCACATCAATGTGCTTGGACCTTTCATGAAACACTTGATGTTTTGACAGATGAATGGCACCCTGACTATCACTATGCACCTTCACACAACTCTGGCCATGACCCAACTCTGTAAGAAGTTCCTTCATCCACAAAGCTTCCTTGACAGCCTCAGTTATTGCCATGAACTCTGCCTCAGTTGTAGATAAAGCTACCACCTTTTGAAGATTGGCCTTCCATGACACTGCAGTCCCAAACACTGTAAATACCAGTCCTGTTTGTGACTTTCTTGTGTCCACATTCCCTGCATAGTCTGAGTCCACAAAACCTTGTATAATCTCTGAACTGACTTGCTCCTTTCCAAACAACAGTCCTTTTCCCAAAGTCCCTTTGATATACCTCAATAGCCACTTGACTGCTTGCCAATGATATTTCCCTGGATTAGCCATATGCCTGCTAACAATACTCACTCCATGGGCTATATCTGGTCTTGTGCAGACCATAGCATACATCAAGCATCCTACTGCATTTGAATAAGGCACCTTGTCCATATAGGCTTGTTCTTCTTTGGTCTGAGGTTCCTGATCCTTGCTCAACTTGAAATGTCCAGGAACTGGTGTAAGAACTGGCTTTGCATTACTCATCTCAAACTTCTCTATTACCTTTGTCAGATAATCAGTTTGGCACAGAAACAATTTCTTCTCTTTTCTGTTCCTCTTAATCTGCATTCCCAGAATTTTCTTTGCTCCACCAAAATCCTTCATCTCAAAATTAACACTTAACTGCACTTTTAACTTGTTAATAGCATTAATATCATGACTAGCAATTAGCATATCATCCACATACAATAGTAAATAAATCTCAGATTCACCTTGTACATGTTTACTATAAATACACCAATCAAAGTCAGATCTTTTAAAGCCACAGTTAATCATGAACTCATCAAATCTCCTATACCATAATCTAGGTGATTGTTTAAGTCCATATAATGATCTTTTTAGCAAGCAAACTTTATTTTCAGGATCACCAACAACAAATCCCTCTGGTTGTCTCATATATATAGTCTCATCAAGGTTACCATGCAAAAAAGCTATTTTAACATCAAGTTGCTCTAGTTCATAATCAAAATATGCAACCAAAGCTAACATGATCCTAATTGATCTATGTTTTACCACTGGGGAAAATATTTCATTAAAATCAATACCTTCCTTTTGAGTAAAACCTCTTGCAACCAACCTTGCTTTGAGTCTTGGCATTTCCACTCCTGGAATTCCTTCCTTCCTAGTGAAAATCCATTTGCTGCCAACCAATCTTGCCTTGTGAGGTCTGTCTATGATTTCCCAAGTCTTGTTCTTCCACAAGGAATCCATCTCATCCTTCATAGCTTTTAACCACTGTTTTCCTTCACTACTATTCACTGCATCTTTATAATTCTCAGGTTCTGTGTTAGAAATATTTTCAGCCACATTGCAAGCATAATTTACTAGATCCTCAAAACCATATCTAACAGGTGCTCTTCTATTTCTAGCAGGTCTATCTCTAGTTAACCAGAAATCACCTTCCTCACCAGTTATTTGATCATTCTCATTAGGATCCTCTAAATTACCTTCATCCTGATTTTCAATATCAGCAGTTGTAGTAACATGTTGTTCAAGCTCCACCTCAAGATTAATACCATCAGTTCTAGGCACAACATCAGCAACTTCATTTTCAACATTTTCAGTATGAACCTCATTTTCAGTATTAACAGTAATTTCAGCATGTTCAACATTTTCCAAGTTTGGTTCCAACTGTTTAGCATTTTTATTATAAGGAAATGTGGATTCATCAAATCTAACATCTTTACTGATAATAACCCTTTTATGCCCATCTTCTAAACACCAAAGCTTATATGCTTTCACCCCATCAGGATAACCCAAAAACAAACATTTTAATGCTCTAGGTTCTAGTTTCCCCTGCTTCACTGTTGCATAAGCAGCACAACCAAATATCCTAAGCCTATCATAATCATCTAAACAACCAGTCCACACTTGTATAGGAGTTTTAAAGTTCAAAGCAGAAGATGGACTTCTATTTATCAGATAACAGGCAGTATGAGCAGCTTCTGCCCAAAATACTTTAGGCAAACCAGATTGTAATAGCATGCATCTTACTCTTTCTAAGATAGTCCTATTAAACCTTTCAGCCAAACCATTTTGCTGAGGATTACCTGGGGCAGTATGGTGTTTAACAATGCCACATTCTTTACAGAAATTAAGAAAGGCACCATCTAAGTATTCCAGTCCATTATCAGTCCTAAGATACTTTACCTTCCTGCCAGATTGATTTTCCACCATCATTTTCCAGTCCTTGAAAGTTTCAAAGGCCTCTGATTTCTGTGCTAAGAAAAATACCCAAGATCTTCTGGTAAAATCATCAATGAGAGACATAAAATATCTTTTACCACTATGGGATTGAACCCTTGTTGGTCCCCAAAGATCAGAATGTATATAATCAAGTTTTTCCTTGGTAACATGTTTACCTTTACCAAAACTCAATTTAGTTGATTTACCTAGAACACAGTTTTCACAAAACTTAAGTTTGTCTATATGATCATTGCCAAAACAGCCTTGATCATGTAACTTAGTTAAGCCAATTTGGCCTAAGTGTCCTAGTCTTAAATGCCATAATACAGTTCTATCTTTGTCAGATTCAGTGTAATCCACACTATTGATCACATCAGGATATCCTTCTAACACATATATGCCATTCTGCATTTTTCCTTTCAATTTCAGCACATCATCTTTATACACTTTTATTTCACCATTTTCAGCTTTAAAGATGCAACCATGTGCTTCTAACATGCCTAAAGAAATTAAATTTCTTTTCAGTTCAGGAGCATACCTTACTCCTGAAATTTTTACCTTAGGTCCATCTTCCAATTTCATCCAGATGATGCCTATTCCCATCATCTTGCAAGCTTTATCATTTCCCAAATGCACTGTTCCTTTGTCTTGAGATTGAAACTCCATCAGCCATTCCTTGTGAGGTGTCATATGATATGAGCACCCACTGTCTAATATCCATCTACTAGATGAAGAAGTCTGAGTCACTGTTAGGGCCTCAGCAGTCTCATAAGAGTCTTCAGCCAAAGCAGCATCACCCTTGGGAGTTTCCTTCTTTTTCCTCTCAGGGCAGTCCTTCCTCCAATGACCAGGCTTGTGACAGAAGAAACAGGTGTGCTTCTTCTGTTCTTGAGTAGAACTGGAACTAGTACTGGCCTTATCCCTATCATTGAATTTCTGGGACTTATGCTTCTTCTGAAAACCTTTCTTGTGAAAGCCTCCATAAGCCACCAGACCATCAGCAGAATCCTTCTTGGGTTTCATCTCCAATTGCTTCTGTTTCAGGGCTGCCAGAACTTCCTCCATAGATAGAGTTTCCCTTGAATACTTCATTGTATCCACTAGAGTAGAATATGAGGGAGGCAAAGCATTCAGCACCATAATGGCCTGATCCTCATCCTCAATCTTCTCCTTAATGTTCTCAAGATCAATAACAATTTTAGCAAAATCATCAAGATGTTCATCAATGGACTTACTTCCATCCATCTTGAATCCAAACAGCTTGCCCTTCAAGTAGATCCGATTTGTCAGAGTATTGGTCATGTACAGTGACTCCAACTTCAACCACACAGCTGCGGCAGTCTTCTCCTTGGATACTTCCCTGAGAACCTTGTCACTGAGATGAAGAATCAAGGTGCTGTAAGCCATTTCTTGCATCTCTTCCCTGTCAGCTTCAGATACAGTCGCAGGGATGCCATCAGTGACCAAAGCCTTCGCCACTTTCATCTGAACCAGAATAGCCTTCATTCTTTGTTTCCAAAGCGCAAAGTCACCTTTGCCATCAAATCTTTCGAGCTCTACTTTCGTTGACACCATCTCTGCACCCTCTCGGCTCTGATACCAGTTTGTAGAGATTTATACGCACGATCTAGGACAGAATGGATGAAAACGAATGCGGAAAAGAACACAAAGATATATAGTGGTTCGGATCCGGATGATCCTACTCCACTCGAGAAGAGGCACGGCTTTATTAATCAAATTGGTAACAGTACAATGATCACAACACTCATACGAAACTACGCACTTGAAATCAGATCTCAATTCACTCTTAATCGAACGAATTTCTCTCTGCAAATCACGAACCCTAATTTCTGTTTTCTGGAAAACGAAGAAGATGATTGATTCAACCCGGTGAGTTGCCTCGCTTTTATATCCGTTACTTTGAGCCGACTCGAACGCTAATCAAAACGCTGTGCTCCACATATCCGTTTCCTCAAAACGCTGTCGTCTAATTAATACGGCGTGCACTCCATACTGATCAAACGACATCGCTTCAAGTCCAACTGTCATAACCGATTCTTCCGCCAAAACAGAACGGCATCGTTCCATTAAAACCGAACTCATCAATTAAATCAAAACGACGTCGCGCGCTCAAAGGATCAGCCGATCGGCTACTCGGTCGGCCATAGGGATCAGCCGATCGGCTACCCGGTCGGCCACCCGCGTGGACCTCCGGTCGGCTACTCGACCTTCCAGCTCGGACCTCCGGTCGGCTGCCCGACCTTCCCCACTCGGACCTCCGATCGGCTTCCAGCCCAAATCGCGCACAAAACTCAAATTGATCTTCAGCTCTTCCAGTACTATTACCAATATCCTCCAGTGATTGCAGAATCATAAACCACACCTACTAACGAGCAGCTCCGAATTAGTTAGAATTCTCCCTACCTGTTTTACAAGAACATCATTTACTAAACTTGAAACTTTAAATCTCAAACCTCCATCCATCCTTGATGTTGTCGTTGAGGTACAGCCAAATGATAGTTTTTATATTTATTTATACAGCAGCCAAGTGATAGTTGGTCCGCGAGTAATGGGTGGCCTTCTTTTGTATCACACGTTTGTGGATAATACAATTCTGTTCCTTCCCCATTTTCATCAAAATAATAAGAAGAATTAACATATTTTAATTATAATTATTATTATGATTTTGTTTTTTTTTGATAACTATTATGATTTTGTTGAAGAATGGAATCTTTTTGATTTTGCAGTTGCAGTTGCAGTGGACAGTGAATAGCAACGAACTCCGAGAAATAAAATACTTTGTCGATGGCGATTCTCTCAGTTTCCAGATTTAGTTTTCTCACTGCGTCTTCTCGTACTACTCGCGGTCACGATCGGCATGAAAATCTCAACGACCGTCTCGCATTTCCCTTCCACTCGCCTCCTTCTCCCCTTCTCAAAACATCACCGCTTTTCATGGCCGCCACTCTTCGCAGACGCCGGCGACCGTCCACATTTTCAATTCAATCTAAGTATGATTCCTCCTACCAACCAGATCCCACTCCTCCTCCGGATAAGGTGCTGTCCTCTTTGTCAATCACATGATTTTACTTTTTTCTTGTGGCAGAAGGGTAGTGGTCTAGTCTAGCATTAATAGTCTTGGTTTTTTTTTTGGTCTAGCATTAATAGTCTTGGTTAAATGATAAAAAGTGGATTGTTCAATTTTTAATTTTTTTTATCTCTCATATCCACTGTTTGTGTTTACTGATGCTTTGTGTGATACAGGAGGATAGTGATGCTGCTGTTGATGATGATGATGTTGATGGGAAAAGGCCGCCGTCCGGAGGATCGATTCTGAATAGATTGTGGAAAGTTGCTGCTCCTTATTGGTCATCTGATGATAAGGTTCCAGCTAGATTCCAATTAGCTGCAGTTTTTGCACTTACCTTAGCAACTACTGGGATCAGCGTTGGTTTTAGTTTTCTAGGCCGCGATTTCTACAATGCCCTTGCAAGTGAGCTTGTTTCATTTATCCTTTACATAAGCGTAATACTTGTTGAATATTCCACTCTTTGGTTTCTTATTATGCTCGCGTGTTTTTTCCCCTTATCCATTATGCAAGACAAGGATCAAGAGCAGTTCACAAAGCAGCTTATGTACTACCTTGGTGGTTTTGCTGTGGGTATTCCGGTGAGCATGCTGCTGCATTTTCTTAAGTTTTATTCTCAAAGCATGATTCAACTTCTTCTAGGTTGGCACCTGTTGTGTTAATTGGATTGCTGCTGATGACAAACTACTTTTCGACAAGATCGACATATTGTTCTTATGTTTAATGGATTGGTAAAAAGCTTCCAACATCGATAACTTTCTAAAGTAGGTTAGGCTTTTGAGGGTGGACGGGCTTAGGAAGCTGGAAGGGATTGGACCCACTAACGTCGACATATGGTTCCCTTTTCTTTTAGCTCAATTAGACCCACTAAATCAGGCGTAAAATCTATCGGCTTTTGTAGACCGTGATGAGACTTGAGGTTCATTAAAACTTCTCTCAGTCTCAAAAGCAAATCCCTTTCACCGCTAGATTGACAGTTTAGTTACGGCAGCCATTTATGACTCATCTGCTTTCTCACTCAGCATAAACCTCGTTGCACTTCATAAATACAAGATAATAAATGTCACAGGAGCAATGTGCATGTTTGATTATATTAGTTGGTGTGAGGGTTGAGCACGTCACCCTTGCTGTTTGCAGTTCATGTCAAAATTATGTTAAATCATCCCACTTCTTTCTTTCTCTATCTTTTGTGCTCATCACAATTTCTGATTTACTTCAGCGGACCTGTCACTGCTCTGGTAAAAGATGAATAATGACAATAGTATATAAGCACGGTTTAGCTTCATTCGAACCCAACTTTTTAAATATATGCTGGACTAAAATAAACGATACATCATAATTAGTTACGATAGAAGTTACTTTACATATCATTCTGGCATTTGCCATCAACCCTCTGCTTTCTTACAGATATCAGTTTATATACTTCTTGTTTGTTGAGTGAATTCTTTTCTATTTGACTATGTACAAATTTATATGGCATGCAGTTCTTTGTATTAAGAGATTATGCACGAGAAACTCTGGCGTTGAGATGGAGATCCTGGATGACAAAGTATTACATGGAGCGGTATCTAAAGAATCAGACATTTTACAAGATTCAGTCCCAATCAATTATTGACAATCCAGATCAACGGATAGTCGATGACTTAAGCGCCTTCACTGGAACAGCTCTTTCATTCTCTTTGACTCTTTTTAATGCTGCAGTAGATTTGATATCATTCAGCAATATCCTTTATGGTATCTACCCCCCGTTGTTCGTTGTGCTTGTTATGTATTCTGTTGGTGGAACTGCTATTAGCATTTTCCTTGGAAAGGTAATTCTTACTCCCTTAAACCTAACCTTTCCCACTTACCATTAGTAAATGAAAATTGCTGGTTAACAATATTTTTGTTGCCTTCAGAGTCTGGTTAAATTGAACTTCTTACAAGAAAAAAAAGAGGCAGATTTTCGTTATGGACTCGTTCGAATTAGAGAAAATGCTGAATCAATTGCCTTTTATGGCGGTGAACAGAATGAAATACAGCTTATGCTGCAGCGATTCAGAAGTGCCTTCGAAAATCTAACGGTACATAAATGCTACTCTTTTATTGACTACATGAACCTCAGTTTGTTTTTGCTTACTTTGGTGGAAATATCGAGCATCCTGCACAATATAAAACAATTGAATATGCAAACTAATAAGGCATTACACAGTGCGAGTATTGCTGAACCTCAGTTTGTTTTTGCTTACTTCGGTGGGGGGTTTTGAAGAATTGTGTTTTACTAAAATTAGTTACATGTATTTCTGATCCTTTATAATTGTCAACTTACCATCAAAAGTAATTTGTAACCCTGATAAGTTAAGTATTGATCCAAAGGGCGAGTATTATATGCATACTAAGTGTAAACTATAATTTTCTTATCTGTTGGTGAAACACCCCTGAAATCTCCCCCTGGTAGATGAGATGTTGTTCTGGTCGAGATCCAGAGCAAATCCTAAAACAACTTATGCGCTAAAACAAGTAATGCGGAAATAAAACGACACGCAAAGTTGTTACCCAGTTCGGCATTAACGAGCCTACGTCTGGGGGGCGTTCTCTAGCCCGGTGAACAGCAATTCACTATTATTGAGTATTGCGAGTACATGGTTTACCGTTTACAGAATCCCTCTTAAACAACCTGAGCCTCGGACACTTTAGTAATTGCAATCTAGGTCTCCCCCTAGATCTTTGCTCCCGCTCCGTATCCACCAGAATGATTCTCCGTGAGAATCAGCGCCTTCTCCCGAATGCGCAGTAACAGAACTTCAGTGCGAGCCTTCAGCTTCGTCCTTCGATCAATCTGTTGAGCACCACCACAGATTGAATCCTAGCACCTTCGAGTAACCAGTGACGGTTAGTTCTCCAGCCGTATACGTGCGTCGTGAATAACCAGTTACGATTAATTAACCGCCGTTTGCCTCCTCCTCCCTTCAATGAGTATGAGCGTGTATTGTATCTCCGTGAGTGCTGCTAATAACCGAGTATTAGCACTCCTTATATAGAGCGATCGAAACCCTAAAACAATAAGGATTCCTAAACTAAACCGCCTCTATCATTAGGAAATCTTTCCTAATCTCTTGCGCATATCTCTTGTAGATAATCCTCCGTTCGAATCTTCAATCTAGATTAAGCAACCTTCGATTATCTTCTCGACTAAGATAGCTTCAAGCGCAAGCAACCGACTCCAAGGATATTTCCAATAATCCATAAGCACCTGACTCGACAAATATGATTTAGGAAATTTACTGCTGCGTCAGAGTTGTGCTAAGTCGGCTTAGACAAGTTTCCAAATCTGAATTTGGAAACTTCCAACTTCTGTCCACTGATGAGCAACCGCCTTGATCTTCCGACGGTCAACTAGGTTTCCTAATCTGATTTAGGAAACACTTCTTCTGCTTCAACTTGTTCTAGGACAGTTGTCTCTTTCAGTCTTGAACAACAGCTAGAACAATTATACTAAGTTTTGCCAAACTACATGCCATATAAACTAACAATCTCCCCCTTGGCATTTTTGGCAAAACTACCTATTTGAAGCTACCTGTACTACTAATACAGTTGAATCTTTGAGGAGATTTCAAACTCCCTAGCTGTGCTTCTAACTAAGCTACCAACTGAATCTTTGAGGAGATTTCAAACTCCGTACAGAATAAAAGCACACACGAATCTTTTAAGGAGCTTTCAAACTCCAAAATTTACTCCCCCTTTTTGCCATAAAGTGACAAGGGAGTGCACAAAAAAAATACGAGTTCAACAATAAAGCCAGAGTTCAATAAAAAAATGAATTTTTTTTAGAGGAGAGTGCATGACCAGAACTAGTAGTCGGATTCCTCATCACTGGGCTCATCACAAGCCGATTCACCATCATCTTCTTCTTCCGGATAGCGCAGGCTCACCAAAAGCTTTGTGATCTTTTTCTTTCTGGCCATGAGCAGCACTATTCTCTCACTCGCATCAGCTAACTCTTCTTCAAGATGTGTGATCATCCTCTTCCGAGAGACAGCAGGGACATGAGCACTTGATGCATCCAGAGATTGCCCAGACAAGTTCTTCTTAGGCTTGATAGGGTCGTCTAACTCTAGATCCACAATATGAGAACCAGAAAAGTGCTTGTGATCTGCAAGAAACACCTTTGGATCTCCAGTCAACTTGTCCTGATTTGTTAAGATATCTGGATGTTGTCCCACTACAAGTTGGTGAATCAACGAGGGGAAACCAATCGGATGATTTACTTTGACAGAAGATGCATGGCTAGCAATTTGATCGAAGATGAGACGTCCAAGATCAATCTTCTTCCCAGCTCCAAGAGTCTTCAGAATGGCACCCATTGTATGACCAAGAGTAGTATGATGATTATTCGGCAACCAGTTATGAACAGCAATGCTGTGAAGCAAGGAGTGCTTCGAAGACAGCTCTTTCACCGGGAAAGTCATGGTGAACCACCTTGAACGGGTACCGCCAGTAAGAGCAGCTGCAACTTTGTGCCAATTAGGGTTCTCTCCAATATTCAAAGCTCCTGCTTCAATCCCAAAATAATCATTGATACCATCTGGTGTAATGACCACCTTCTTGCCTCTCACACATGCCATTCCAAAAGCAGAGTTTTCAATATCTGCAAAACCTTCTGGTAGATTAGCGATAACTTCCCTTACAAGACTTGCTGCAAAAGGTTTAGCTATTGCTACTGATGGCCACAGATTCACTCCTTTGATCAGACTAACTATCTCCTTGGCCGCATACTTGTCGGCATCCAACACCCTTTCAGCCACGATCTTCCTCTTCTGAACAAGATCCCACTTCTTAGCATGAACATCTGACACAAACCACACACCATTCATCACAACTCCAGATTCAAACTGGACTTTCTTCCCTTTTTCTTTAACATTGCCAGTAGAAGAACTTGACTTAGCTTTCTTTGCAACTGGTGAAGCAGCCTTCTCAAGACCAGACGCTTCAACCTCATTTGTTTCTTCGACAACTGTAGGAGAGGGAACCTTTCTCTTCTTTGGCACAGTGCCCTTTGTCTTAGCAGCAGGTTTTGACTTGGCGACTTGTTCCTTACTTGCTGGAACATCCTTCTGAACGTTCTTTAGCAATTCTGACAACTTGAGCGAACCATCTCCAGATTCCTTACTCTGCTTCTCCATCTCTTCATTCTCAGCAACTAGATCTGGGTGATTGGTCTCACCTTCTTCAGCAACTTTAGAAGAGAACTCTTCTTCAACATATTGCTCAACAGCATCAAACAGACTTTGGAGAGACTCATCAACTTTGTCAGACTCCTTATGAGAGGCCTCTTCTTCTTCATCGACCGACACTTCGACATCTTCTTTTGCAGGCTCAGCTTGTACTTCTGCACTGGAACTCTCAGCAGCTTCTGGAACATCTTCACCAAAATTTTCAGCAGAAGCTATACTCTGGTTGTCTTGAATCACTTCCTTTTCTTCAGACCCAGAATCATGGTGTTCATCAACGGCAACTTCTTCATTACCCTCATCTTGTTCACTAGATTTTTCATTATCAGACTCAGACACGATAACCTTACGCTTCACAATCCTAAACTTCTCCTTCACAGGAGTTTTCTTACAAGCAACCATCTTAACCCTTGTACCTTTCACCACAGGAGAGCTCTTTTCTAGCACACCAGCTACAACCTCTGGCTTTTCTCCAACAGCTACTGAGCTAGCCACAGATACACCAGGCAAACTAGAACTACTCGTATTAACAGATTTGGGAGTATTTGAAGGTACCTCTTGGGTCGACTTCTTCGCTGGTTCTTTGGCTAAAGCAGGCAATAAACCCGACGCCTTTTTGGAGACTTCCTCTGGAATGCTTTTAGGGATCTTCTTTTCCTTTGCCTGGACAACGGTTTCCATCTCTTTTACCGATTTGACCAACTTTTTCTTCTCAGGAACTGGAACTTTAGGAATCTTTGGAACAATCGTCTTCTCTACGACATCAGATGTTGATTTTCCTGTGGGAACTGATTCACTTGCCAATTTAGGGTTTTCTTTAAGAATCTTGGGTGCTACAACCGATTTTGATGATGTATCAACTGACGCTGCTTTGGAGACCTTGTTCTTCCTTGTGGCCACCATTGTAGAACTTCGTCAAGCTTCGTCTAGGGTTTCGTCGGGAGAGAAAAATAGCGAGATACGAACAGTTGATTTTGCAAATAATTTTTGGAAATAAAATTCAGATTTTGGCAACCCATACAGCTTCTGGAGACTCCCCTGGCTGCCACGTCACATACACGAATAAACAGATTATTTGAATATTTTTGAATACTTCTGGAAGACCAAACGTTTCTTCTTGGACCAGCACCTTTCCTCCACGTCAGCTCTAAACATATCACCTTCTGGCTCTGGCTGACTGACTTGAGATGGAACAACTTAGTTGTTGGTGACACACAGACCCGCAGAGGATCTAGGTGTCCGAAACCTCGTGTTGTTCAAGCCTCTGATGAAGGATTCTAATTGCTGCTTTATCATCTCTTGTTCCAGTCTGTATTGTTCCAGAATTGACTTCTTCCACAGCTTCTTGGTGTAACAACCCTCAATATCATCTTCTCTCAGTATCATCTTCTTCCACAACATCTTGGTATAATAACTCTCAAAGTGAGATCCCTTCATGCTGTGTTTCCTTCGAACAAAGCCACGGTTGCGGCAATCAATCCATGCTGTGGATGTCTTCACACGATGACAGCAGTTCATGACCCTTCGTCTAACATACTTGAAGAGAGACGACTTCATAGTGGCTGGGACACAAGTGCACCTAGCCAGAGTATGAGACTGCATCTGACTGACTGGAGTCTTTATGTCTTTCTTCAGCATATATGGGGTCATGGCAGTGGGTAGACCAGAATCAACTAAGTAGCAGTTGTTTGAGGCTCTCCTTCCAGTGAGAACAATTTGATTCTGGTTGTTCTGCACGATACAATTGTCCTGAGTGAACTGGACCTGGTTATTCCCATCGCACAATTGGCTAATGCTAATCAGATTTGCCTGTAAGCCTTCAACAAGAAACACTTCGGTTAATCTAGGTAGACCTGGAACATTCAATGTTCCTCTTCCAACAACTCTGTCTTCTATTCCATCTCCAAAAGTCACAGTTTTGCCGTTTATCCATTCTATTTTAGTTAGAAACCCCGGATTTCCAGTCATATGTCTAGAACATCCACTGTCGAAGTACCATCTTTGCTTTTCTGGAAGAAACGTTGAGCTGAAAGCTGCGAGACATGTTTCTTTTTGTTTAATTCTCCAGATTTGCTTCATGGGTGGTCTTGACACTTCATGAAGCTGATCCATCCTCCTGATAAAGTTGTGGAGTTCAGGGCATCTTGACTTGAGGTGTCCTACTTGGTTGTAGTTGAAACACCTTCTTTTGTCTTGCCTCTTTGAGCGGAAACCAGCTAACAGTCCTTGTGGGGGAAGTTCCTCTGAAACAACCCGTGAGCTAGACCCAGATTTGTTTAGATCTTCCAGGGTTTTGACAGGGGCTTCCTTGTCTGTCTCAATCTCAATTTTCAACGCATCTATAGTGTTAAGTAGAATTACCTCTTGACGTTTTAATGCGGCATTCTTCTTCTTTAGATTAGACATGTCTTCTGGATGATTACCTTGACTCCTTTCGATCTGCACCTTCAGGGATGAGATAGTAGCAAGGAGTTCAGCCTTCTGAGCATACAGACCATCTCGCTCATCTTTTACTTTAACTACTTGAGCCTGAAGGTCGGTGATAGTTTGTTGAAGTTCCACCTTCTGAGTGACAAGAACTGCGGCATCTTCCCATAATTTTTCTTTTTCTTTTGTCAAGTCTGTTAGATTGTTGTGGAGTATCTTGTTCTGCTCAACTTCATTTAGCCATTCCTGGAACAACTCCTTGTACTTGATAGCAAAGTCTTCGTCAATGATTTCTTCATTATTACTGCAGCTTGAGTACTGTGTGGTATTTTCCGAAGATGACTCTGACCCAACCTCGTTGCTTGTCTCCCCTTCATTGTTGACATAGGAAGTTAGGGCGACAAAATTATTAGTTTCACCCTCCTGATCAGATTCACTATCACTCCAGCTGACAGCATATGCATTCTTCTTCTTCTGCGTATTGATACATTCAGCCTGAATATGTCCATAGCCCTCACATTCTCTACATTGTATCCCTTTGCCTTTGTTATCAGTATCAGAGTTTTCAGATAGGTTCCTCTTAAAAGTTCTGTCATTCTTCTGGAATCTTGACTTAGATGACTGACTGGACTCAGTCCCTTTACCGTACTGCCTCCTCATAAATTTCTCAAAGTTATTGGCAAACATGGCATACTGTTGTTCTGACGCATCGTCTGTCTTGTCTTTAACAACTTCAGCCTTTAGACCAACGCTGGAGACTTTTGTGAGACGGTCTTCTTCATTCATGTCCATCTCATGGGTCTGCAGGGAACCCATCAGTTCATCTAGTCTCATGGTTTTCACATCATTGGCTTCCTTGACGGCAAGAGCTTTCATGGCGAACCGCTTTGTGAGGGATCTCAACACCTTTCTCACCAGTGTTTCCTCAGTCATTGGTTCTCCTAGCGCGAATGCTTCGTTAGAGATGTCAAGAACCCGAGTATTGAAGTCAGTAATGGTCTCATCCTCCTGCATTCTCAGATTTTCAAATTTTGATGTGACCGTCTCCATTCTAGAGATTTTAACTTTGGTTGTACCTTCATGAGCAGTTCGGAGAATGTCCCAAGCCGTCTTTGCAATCTCACAGGTAGAGATCATCTTGAAATTCTTTCCATCAACTCCAGAGAATATGGCATTCATTGCTTTAGAGTTCGCCGCTTCAGCTTTCTTTTGAACCTCAGTCCACTTGTCTTTAGCAAGAAGGCTAACCTTACCTTCTTCGTCGGTAGCCACTGGGTGAGTCCATCCTTGTTCAACGGCTTCCCAGATTGATTCATCTTGAGACTTTAGAAACGCCTTCATTTGTACCCTCCAGTAGCCATATTTGTTTCCTTCGAGCAGAGGAGGTCTCGTGATGTTCTGCCCTTCTCTTAAATCCATCTTACCAGCCTTCGGATCTTACTCTGTGTGTCGAGTATTTGCTCTGATACCAATTGAAATCTTCCCCTGGTAGATGAGATGTTGTTCTGGTCGAGATCCAGAGCAAATCCTAAAACAACTTATGCGCTAAAACAAGTAATGCGGGAATAAAACGACACGCAAAGTTGTTACCCAGTTCGGCGTTAACGAGCCTACGTCTGGGGGGCGTTCTCTAGTCCGGTGGACAGCAATTCACTATTATTGAGTATTGCGAGTACAAGGTTTACCGTTTACAGAATCCCTCTTAAACAACCTGAGACTCGGACACTCTAGTAATTGCAATCTAGGTCTCCCCCTAGATCTTCGCTCCCGCTCCGTATCCACCAGAATGATTCTCCGTGAGAATCAGCGCCTTCTCCCGAATGCGCAGTAACAGAACTTCAGTGCGAGCCATTAGCTTCGTCCTTCGATCAATCTGTTGAGCACCACCACAGATTGAATCCTAGCACCTTCGAGTAACCAGTGATGGTTAGTTCTCCAGCCGTATACGTGCGTCGTGAATAACCAGTTACGATTAATTCACCGCCGTTTGCCTCCTCCTCCCTTCAATGAGTATGAGCGTGTATTGTATCTCCGTGAGTGCTGCTAATAACCGAGTATTAGCACTCCTTATATAGAGCGGTCGAAACCCTAAAACAATAAGGATTCCTAAACTAAACCGCCTCTATCATTTGGAAATCTTTCCTAATCTCTTGCGCATATCTCTTGTAGATAATCCTCCGTTCGAATCTTCAATCTAGATTAAGCAACCTTCGATTATCTTCTCGACTAAGATAGCTTCAAGCGCAAGCAACCGACTCCAAGGATATTTCCAATAATCCATAAGCACCTGACTCGACAAATATGATTTAGGAAATTTACTGCTGCGTCAGAGTTGTGCTAAGTCGGCTTAGACAAGTTTCCAAATCTGAATTTGGAAACTTCCAACTTCTGTCCACTGATGAGCAACAGCCTTGATCTTCCAACGGTCAACTAGGTTTCCTAATCTGATTTAGGAAACACTTCTTCTGCTTCAACTTGTTCTAGGACAGTTGTCTCTTCCAGTCTTGAACAACAGCTAGAACAACTATACTAATTTTTGCCAAACTACATGCCATATAAACTAACAACCCCAAAACTGAAAATTTTCATAAGTGCATTACACCGACTGTGGGCTCCCTAATAATTACCTTTGAAACGCGTGAAGCCTCAAAATGCTCAGAATTTAATCAATAAAATGTACAATTGAACTTTCAAGATATACTTATATGAAATCTTGGACATTACTTTAGAACTCCCAAGCATAAAAAATTAATTCAATGTATAAGTCTTAAACAAAATTCGTTTATTCGGATTACTAGCGTGCCTCTCATCCCAAAAATCCAAAACTTGCTAGTCTTCAACATAGACTAATAAGCGCTAACAAGGTGGTGGTTGAGTTGGCTAAACACCTTGTCTTGCAATGACAAGTCAAAGGTTCAAACCCACCGTGACATATTATTTTTCTAATTATTGGAAGTGTGATTAGTCCCATCTTTGGTGTGGACTTGGGATTAATCCCGCTCAGGCTGGATTTGTCATTTGTCTCTCGTGGACGTTAGGTGTATCTTGTAGGTTAATGATTTCTTTAGTCGTGGAGGTTAGAGTTGATTGCACTTCAGTGGTGATACATGGTGCTGAAAGAATAAGAGGGGCAGACAGGCAGAGATGTCTGATGAGACATGCGCTTCAGTGATGGATATATGATGTCGAAAGACGTCATACATCCTCTGTAAAATATCCATCTTAGAATTCTTAACATTTGATTTTTGTTGTTGGAAGCAAAGAAGAGAAATACAGGTTTCAATCGTTATCTAAGTCAATCGTCACTTTACAAATTAGTCTAGTGATGGAAGTTAGCATAACTTTTCTGTAGAGAAACAATGGAGGAAGCTGAGAATAGGGTTGATAAAAGAAACGAAATATTCATATAAAAATACGGGATGAAAATGACATGAGACAGGATAGGCTAGGCTTATAACGGCTAAGATCGGGTCCTATTGTCGAGTTTATACATATGGTATTAAAGCCCAACGTTCGCAGTATGTGACTGTGAGCGGTTCCGAATGGAGGGACGATCCTATGTCCATCCTGCTTGCTGCTAAACAGAATGTTATGATTCTGTAAGTGGTATATAACGTCTGGAATTCTGCATGTGTTTTGTCCTACATCGAGTGCGAGATGTGCTTGTGCTAGAGCCTACTAGTTATCATGTCGTCAATTTACCATGTGTTTTTATGATGGACCATAGGTTGTGGTGACTTAGAAGATGATGGTGACATGAGACTATTAGGATAGGCTAGGCTTGTAACTGCTTAGATTGGGTCCTCTGGTCGACTCAATTTGGATTGGTTAGCCTGTGCTGATTTTTGGCCTATTCTTTCCAAATTTTGCGCAATTCCTCATTTTCCTTCGAATGAAGTGTAAAACACTATTATGTTACATTTTGCATGAAACACAAGATGATAGGCAAAATGACTGCCAAAAGTCGGAAAAGTTAACTAAATTTTAGTTAGAATGAGGCGATTAATAATTCTCGACTGTTAACAAAATCATTCGACTATGCTAGTAAATTGGCAGATACAATGTTATCTTGAGTTTGGATAAGTATAGCCACACAACATATATATCCATGTTTTCATCAAAATTTTATCAGTTTGTCTTGTTGATTAATCTAGAGACTTAAGCAGCTAGACACAACTCGCTAATATGTATAGAGAGATATATATGTAGTGTGAACTGAAAAAAGAAACTTTCCAACTGATGAATTCCAATCCAAGAGCCCAAAGTTTATTTTATTTTTTACCTAGTAAAACTATAGTTATGTATCACCCTGAGCTCAGATCATACAAAGGGTAGACTGAACGTAGCACACAAATCTCTCTTAAAAGAGATTTACTAAGCTGACAGATCAGGGAAATAAGGAAGAGCTCGAAAGATCATTAGCCAGGTTACCAAGTCATCATTATGCCAGATAATAATTAAGCCACCACTCACTAATAAACTTTGTAGCTGCATTGCATTGCGTTTGTGCACAAAAAATAGTACTTGAGGTCGTACTCTCGTGTATTTATGCGGTACGGTGACACTGGAACATTTTACAGAACACAAAGATGTAATGCCTTGTTAGATGTGGTTTTTATCATGACATCGATTAGCAAAGCTATGAATCCTGGATTCAGCTGGTTAATGGGAATTTGAAAGCTGAAAGTGAAAAGAGTGACACATAATTTTGTTATTTTGCAGAGCTTCGTATTTTTTTGCAGTATCATGTACGTATTTATAGAACAGTTAACATCTATATCCCTTCCTCAATGTATATCTCATGGACTCTTACGCCGCTGATTCACATTCTCTAGCTATACCTTTGCATGAGTTCATATGTCTTTGGATGACCTTTTCGATTTGTCAAATTTCCATATTTGCAAAATATTAAATGCATAATGTGGTGTACGATACTGTCGCGGAATAACTGTCTCGCAAAAGTCTTACGAGATTTACATGTTTCATGATGTGTTACTATGTCATGTCCAAGTAACTTGCTAAGTACATAGATTCTTAACATGTTAGCCTTAACAATTTCAATAATAAGGTGGTGCATACTGAAAAGGGTCTTTTTTATTTCAGCTTTATTGTTATTATATTATGTTGATATCCCTCAAAAAATTAACGCTTATGAGAGTCTAGCCTTATATTTACTTATCTAATTGTTGTAATCTGGAGGTGTGTTTGTAGTAGACAAAATACCCAATAATTTGATTTTGTTTGTCATGCAGCAATTGTTGATAGCTTCACGAAATTTGGAGTTCTTCACAAATGGTTATAGGTACCTCATTCAGATTCTTCCAGCAGCAGTTGTTGCTCCTATGTACTTCTCAGGAAAGATTGAGTTTGGGGTCATTAACCAGTCTGTATCAGCATTTAATCATATTCTTGGTGACTTCTCCCTTATTGTCTATCAGTTCCAAGCTATCAGTGCCTTCTCAGCTGTCATTGATCGTCTAGGTACCAATTCATGTCCCTGAATTTTTATAATGGCTTTCAATTTCACGGGAATGCTTGCATGATTTATCTCTTACTGTGTCACCTATTAGAGGTGAATTTGTAGCACAATAAGAAAGGTCGCATTTCATATATTTTTTTGGGCTTGATATAATCTTCTATAGAAATTTGATTGCTTGCTTTCACTATACAATTGTATATGATTTGGTGTGATTTCCATGCTTGATTCTGCTGTGATTGAAGATTAAAAACACCTTCCGAATTGTTTCTAGATAGAGATCTTAACACTTTCAGATGTTGGCAGATTTGTTACACTTGTATCATTTAATATATTTTTTAGAAGCCATGACCTTTGTGTTGACTGTCATATGCAGGTGAATTTGATGATATTCTGAACAACGCCACACCCAAGGTCGTCTCTAACCCATCAGAAGAGATATCGCTTGTTTACTACAGCACTGATGATAACTCGTCTCCCTTGGAAGGAAATGGTATTAAGCACCAGAGCAAGAGTCAAAAGATACTGGAAATCGAGAATTTGACATTGCTAACACCAACCAACTCTATTCTGATACGGGACTTGTCAATAGAGATCACCGAAAAGGATAACTTGTTGGTTAGTCTATAGTTTTTTTTTCTTTCAAGATATGTGTGTACTTGTTGATTGTCAGCCGCCATCTAACTGAAATTATCACCATTTTTCCAACCTTTCGAACAGATAGCAGGACCTAGTGGGAGTGGGAAGACTTCATTGTTAAGAGCGCTGGCTGGTCTTTGGAGCAATGGGAAAGGAAAGGTGACATTTTATGTAAACAATCAAGACGAAACTCCAAGCACTTCCGATAATAAGCCACTTGAAAGTACTAGCATAAACAAACTTGAGGAAGAAGCGCGGTCTGCATACAAAGGCTCCAGAGGTATATTTTTCCTTCCCCAAAGGCCATACATGGTTTTGGGAACTCTGCGACAACAGTTGCTTTATCCCAAATGGATAGGAGAAGAACAGCCTGTACCGAACGATGTGAACTCAGTTGGTATGTTTTTAGATGGTCCTCTTTCCGAATGTTTTTTTAATACGTCATTCACATGGTTAAGCTGTGAAATTTATTTATAGTTCATTTTTCTTTAAATGTTACTTAGACATATTAATCAAAAGTATGGCTTCAGTGGATGCTTGAATAAAAATTATTCAATGACAAGTGTCCAAGAAACCCCATTTAAATATAGGATTATGAGTTTTGAAATCATTTAATAGATTATGCGTCATTTGACATTGAAATCCCACTATTCCTTATCTTTTTTTTTTTCAGATAGTCTTCCTTTCTTTGCACAAGGAAAAAACTCAAAAGTTGCAAATGGAAATAATGTCTTGAAACCCTCGACAGAAGAGTTAATACGGGTGTTGGAAGACGTTCGTCTCGGTTATTTACTTTCTCGTTTTGATAGTTTAGATGCTACATGTGAATGGTCTAGTGTTCTTTCCCTCGGTGAGCAGCAGCGCCTTGCGTTTGCACGACTTTTGCTATCAAAACCAAAGTTGGTATTGCTTGATGAAGCTACTAGCGCTTTAGATGAAGCCAATGAGGTATTCCCTTGTGCCCTTTTTCCTTTTTCAAATATGAAAAATATTATAGTTAGAAGGGGATGTATTTGTTTTCCTGCATTGAGATAGTTTAACCATAGTCTTAATCAGGCACCTCAAGGGCATTTCAAATGCATCCTTGTACTCATTTTTGTCCATAAACAATTTGAGCAACACTCCATAACTTTCCAAGAAGGTGGTACTTAATATAAATATTACTTGCAATCGATGTCTAGCCAGTAAAAATTTATATTACAGCATGTTAATATAACCATAACTTTAGTAATGACCATGATTGTCATAATTGCTTTTCTTTATTGGCCTATGAAATTTACATGTTCCTTAGTGATTATTTCTTGAACATGAAGAGTTTTATGCTCTCTTAGTTGAATAATCTTGTACCAGCTGTTAATAAAATTAGAATTGTTTGTTGACCATCTTGCCACAAAGTGTGTGTACATTTAAGGTAGCTTGACGAGCATCACTGGTGTGGTTAGTCTTAGTTAGCTGAGTCTATGTACATTTTTTAATCCAAACTTTGTGTTGTATATATTTATATAGAGTAGCGTTCAAATGAGAACTGCACTATATTTTGAGAACCTGAGAATCCAATCTGCATATCATGCGGCGAATAACACCCTCTTTAGGTGATATATTACATATTTACAAAAAATAAAATAGAATAGAATCAAGTTCTTAATTTGAGGATCTTTATTCTATTAAGTGGCCTGATAGCGGAAGTAATGGTTAATTGGTCAATCCATGAGAAACTGCATGTTACAGAATTAGAGCCCGGGGTTTTGTGCTGAATTATGTGTTATTATTAAGCTTGAGATTGCTGATAGGCAGCCTGTTAATAGCTTGCTGCAAAGCATATTAATTGAGCAGGAGTGTTAAAAAATTTAAATGCTGTCGAATGCCTACCAGCCTTTGCCTTCTTTATTTACTTTTTATTTGTTCAGATGAGTAATAAATGCAGTTAGACCTCGTAAATTCTTTTTGGAAAAAAAGATGCATGTAACAGCATTGTTTTTTTCCAGGCTTTTCTGTACCAACAAATTGAAGCGGCAGGGATGACATTTATCAGTATTGGCCATCGGAAAACCCTCTACGCGTATCACAAAAGGATCTTGCATATATCTCCAGTTAATCCTGAAAGTGAGAAACCCAATTGGTACGTCCGGTCAGCTGACCAGTTGCCGGCATATGAACTGTCTCAGCTTTGAGCCATCACTCTTCCAAATTACATGTAGAGGTCACTTTCAGACCCTGATTTCTTCGTAAATATGTGGTGATAGATTAAGCCATGAGGTTAGTCAATCGTCCATTGGCCGATGGGGGCCAGGATGTGTATAAAATAGATACTTAATGTTGATTATAATGCAAAAGATAAATATCTGGTTGTTTCCTAATATTTCTACGAGATATATATCTATAGGATTTAGGTAACATTATCTTCACCCAACTAAATTTTAGGAAATATTTCCTAATTAATTTAGTTTGGACGTGTGATGAAAGACTATATATATGTGAGTTTCTTATATTCTCATATACAAAAATAATGGAGGAAAAACTCTAGTAGAGATCTGAGTAGTGCTTGAGCAGTTCCACCTTCCGAGTTCGGGTGCACGGATTTGGAGGAGGATTGTGTTAACCTTGGGGGCGTTCGTCACTTGAGAGCCTGTACCGGTAGTGGCGAAATTCGCTTCTAAGTCAGTGGCCTCCATACCACGGCACAATCGTAATAATTCGAAGATCGTCAATCAAGTAAAGTTATTCAAGTCTTCTTACTTATTTGATTTCAATAGCTTTATTTCCTACAATTTAGAAGCGAATTTGTACTATTGAAATCAATATCGGATTATTGAGATTGTTGGTTCACTAACCAATTGCCTTTTATTTAAACGCATGTACATATGTGAATGTATCGATTGGAAAACTTCTCGTCGGTTCTTTAAGAAAATCAATCAATTATACGACTGCCACGAGATTATGATGAGGATGGAAGCATCAGGGGTGGATTTAACACCGATGATGAGTTCTGGCCGAGGCGAGGCCGAAGATGGCTCGGGTAAAGCATTCTAGCTCGATTTATCTTTGGCAACGGGTTGCATATCTGATGGCGGCTGCTGCGTTTTGATTGTTAGAAACCCTAATTTTCATCTGCTGGAAAAGGTGAACCAAATCGAAATGGTTCAGTTTGGTTCCGACCGAATCGAAATAAGACTGGCCCAATGAAGTTGGTTCGCTTAGATGATGATGGATCACAGTATCAGTAAAAGCAAATGGCACAGGTTTTTGAATTTGGATCAAGCATCCTTTGGCCCATTCCATTGGATGTCGTTTAGAGAAAGTGCATGGAGCTAATGGAATTGGTAACAAGCGCAAATATTGTTGTGACAACTAACAAAGGTAAGAGGTTCGAAGCATGGCTCAGTGGAGTGCATGCACCCGATGGGTCTTCAAGTGAAGCACCCCTGGTTCGATTCCTCACCTCATCCAGAGCAGATACTAACTAACCTTTGTCTAGCTCAATAAAAAAAATTGACAAAGGTAGATATTCAAAGAAGGCTTTTATAAGCGAAGAGATTTGATGAAGGAACAGCAATAGTAAAGCAACTGCCATGATATGATGCATCAGTTGTAGGGCTGGGTTTTTTTACCGAAAAATCGAACCGAATCGAAACCGAACCGATCGAAACCGAACCGAACCTAAAACCAAACCGAATGTTGGTTTATCATACCGAACCGAATTATATCGGTTCGGTTTCGGTTTTTATTTTGGGTTTTGTCGGTTTACCGAACCGAACTGAATTTAAATTTTTTTTGATAAATATTGTACTATTATAGAGAACAAAAAAAACAATAAATAATCAATAAGCCAATCAAAAAAGGAACTCGACCACTTGAATACAAAGAACAAAAATAAACAATAAATAGTCGATGATAAATAATCAATTCTGAATACTCAGAAACTAGCATGTTCAAATTGACGTCTGCTACTTGGAATACAAATAAAAAAATGAAAATGATAAAAAAGCTTGTGGTAAAAATTAACAATCACCATCCCTAAGCTCCTAACTGGCTAGAGTCATATAATCACACAAATTTGATCCTTACAAGCACAAATTTGATCCTTACAAGCAACCCTAGATTTGATCCTTGTTTAAAAATTAAAAGCACAAACATACACAAAATGAAAACCTTCCTTCTTAGCAAAAAAAAAACCGAACCGAACCGAACCAAAACCGAAACCGAAACCGAATGTCGGTTTACCGAAAAAGTCGGTTTGGTTGTCGGTAACATTTTCCACTAAACCGAAAAATTGGTTCAGTTCGGTTTTCGTCGGTTCGGTTCGGTTTTTTAACCGAACCCAGCCCTAATCAGTTGTGTATTGTGATATGAAACCCTAATTGGTTTATTGGTTCACTAAAATTCTGTGGGAATCAAATCGGTTCATTCAGGTATGATGCTATTCAATTTGAATTAACCATTATTATTTTATATGAATATGATTAATTCAGGTCGGTCCGAGTGTGATTGGCCCAATGTAAGTTGGTTTGGTTTGATTTAAGTTGGTTTGATCAGCGTCTATGCATAAAGTCAACTTAGAATGTGTTACATTTTGGGGTTTGGCTCAATGAGACTTGCGAAACCTAGTCATGGAACTTGATATGGCATCCCAGTGGCTCCCAGTGTGGGGGAAGCACCTATTGTGATAAGGTGTTGCACCACCTTGATGTGGCTACGGCCAGGAATTGATCCGCGGATCTAGTTCCAAGAATATACTTAAGGGTTGGGACATGTGGGGTGAGCAAATTGAAACATATAAAGAGTTTGAAAGTTGTGGAGGTTTTTATAGTACTCAAACTGAAACAACAGTCAGAGCATCATGCACATCCCAAGTTGTGGATGGAACTATTTGACATGCCATTGATCATCATTGGAGACTGTGTGGATGCATCTTGCTGTTTTCAATGGAAAGGAAGTCTTTCGGTTCAATCAGGTTCGATCAAACCAGGTTTCATTTAGATGTAATCATTTAATTGATTAAATATAATAGTTTAAATTATTATCGGGTTTATGGTCTCATTTGATGATGAGTCAATTTATTGACTCCGATTTAATCATAATTGATTAAATGTGTTCCTATTCTTTTATGGCAATCTAATCCTATTTAAATTGGTTTAAATTGCATGATCGGATGAGATGGAGCTGACTCAAGTTAGATTTTGATCAAATCTACATGGAGTGACCCCCTATGTTTGTAGTTCCTGACATGGAGGATGAAGTACGCGCATGCATCGAGCAATGTAATGCGATGCGAACTGGGTGACAGACAGTTCAGAGATCTTATGACGTTGGAGGCCGATTGGTTGAGAAATTTATTTACAGACGTTCCATTGTGGGGGTAGCCAACTCCTTCGGTACCTATACTTTATGATTCGTAAGCCGCCAAAGATGTTGCAAAGATCATCGTGTATAATGGGAAGAGGCACATTCATGTCACATATGAGTCTGTAAGACAGTTTATTGTGAGTAAGGTGTGGTTTCTCTGTATTATGTGAGAATGGAGAAGAACCTGGTGGATCTTAGACAAGAGGAAGGTACTTGAGTCATCAAGAGGTATGGGTTTGAGAGATACTATACCTGTGTGGTGAGCCATCCCGAAATGGATGATGAGTATGAGCTTAAAGCTTTTGATGTATCTAGCCTCATAGACCGAGGTCACTTGTTTAAGTGATGTCATGAGATGCTCTTGTAGATACGGTGATTTCTTTGAATAGCCTCATAGACCGAGGTCACTTGTCTAAGTGATGTCATGAGATGCTCTTGCAGATATGGTGGTTTATTTGATTAGCCTTATAAACTGAGGTCACTTGTCTAAGTGATGTCATGAGATGCTCTTGTAAATTCGGTGATTTCTTTTCTGATCCTCATAGACCGAGGCCATTCGAGTTAATGGTGTCATGAGAAGATCTATTATAACTAGCCTCACAGACATAGGCCACTCGAGTTAGTGGTGTCGTGAGATGACCAGTGAGTTATATAGATGGAAGGTTGAACTTAAATGTTCTTAATGTTTGTGGAACACCTGCGGTGAATGTGAAGGGATAGCCTACCTTCTATGAGTGATGAGATATCTCTCTAGAGCGTTCACTTAGACTCCCAAGATGAGTGGCTGTGTTATCGAGGAATTGCTCAAGCTTTGAAGGTGATGTGCGTGTTGTCGGGTCCCTTCAGTAATCTAGGAGTTCAATCCTTTGGACACTCTCTAGACCGTTGAACACCCCACTCCACTATGTGTTAGTTCAAACCTTTGGATACTAACATTTAAGTACTAAGCCTTCTACGTTCTGCTCAGAATCTCTAGGTCTCAGACTCTTTTGCATTAGTGGGGGATTGTTGATTATAATGCAAAAGATAAATATCTGGTTGTTTCCTATTATTCCTACGAGATATATATCTATAGGATTTAGGTAACATTATCTTCACCCAACTAAATTTTAGGAAATATTTCCTAATTAATTTAGTTTGGACGTGTGATGAAAGACTATATATATGTGAGTTTCTTATATTCTCATATACAAAAATAATGGAGGAAAAACCCTAGTAGAGATCTGAGTAGTGCTTGAGCAATTCCACCTTCTGAGTTCGGGTGCACGGATTTGGAGGAGGATTGTGTTAACCTTGGGGGGCGTTCGTCACTTGAGAGCCTGTACTGATAGTGGCGAAATTTGCTTCTAAGTCAGTGACATCCATACCACGGCACAATCGTAATAATTCAGAGATCGTCGATCAAGTAAAGTTATTCAAGTCTTCTTACTTATTTGATTTCAATAGCTTTATTTCCTACACTTAATAGTTGTTAGAGTAAAATCATGCAGCAGAAGCAAATTAAGGATCATACCCATGTCAGAATAATCGAGCATGCTTTTATTTAAACATAAACACTAACTGATCGGTTGAGTTCTTGACCCATTATTCACTTCATTCGATGATGGATTAGGTTTGTTTTCCGAACATTTTGTTATCATTTAATCTGTTTTCATAGTGTATCAGGTTTGAATTACTTCAAAGATTCGATATGGACCTGAATGCGTGAAAAGATGAAGAAATCGGCCTAAAGGAGCATTTTTGGCCCATACCCTTTGACACCTCCATGTGTCACGGGACAAGGAAGCATCACGGGACTCAGCCATAGCAGCAACATTTCTGGAGCCCGTGACGCAAGGCCTGTCACGGGACAATGAAGCCATCACGGGACTTGGCTGTGGCGATGGAATTTCTCAACCCCGTGACACAAGCCTCGTCACGGGACCAAACAGGTGTCACGGGATCCTACCGTGGCGATGACATTCGAGATCCCCGTGACGTCCCGTGACAGCCTGTGACGAAGCCCCGTCACGGGACTTTCCAAATTTTGATTTAGGATTAATTTTGGCAACTTTGACGAGTGGGCTATAAATAGAGAGGCTCGACCAGAATTAATGGGTGCTTATTCGGAGATTAATAAACCCTAACTTGGGAGAAGACGGAGCGAGAGATTGAAGGATTCAACGAGCACCCGCGTCATTACGGTTTCCTCATCCTTTATCTCTTTATCAACACTACTCTCGGTTTATTTACTATGAGTAGTGAGTAGTTTTCTTATTCTGGGATTCTACGGATCCCGTGCATTGTACCCAACTCGTCATGTGATCATATGAATGTTTTTCATTAATGCAAATCGAATATTCAATTTCATCGTGCTTAATTTATCGTTCTTGCAAGTATTTACATTGAATGGGACGTTTGCATGCTAGATCGTATTTAGGTTAATTACCGAAAGATGGATGGGTCCTAGGTATTAACTGGATCGTATGAAATTGTATGAAAATCTTTAGTTTAATAAATCGAGATCGTTGATAATCCGTGGATGGGCGGCGTTCAACGATTGAGATTAATCTAGATAATGATCCCTGGATGGGCGGCATATGTAGTGTTATTTTGGTTTATTTCGATATTCGATAGCATGATGAATTACATGATGATGGCAGCAGTGACATCGCTGAGTTGACCAATACAGTGAAGATGCTCACAACCGAAATAAAAAATCTGAAGACAGCCTCCTCTATGAAGTTGTCTGATGTTGCCAATGTGGGTGTCTATTGTAAGATTTGTGGCTCTCCTGCTCATTTTGCAGATGGCTGTCCGGTGATGGGACAAGATGATAACAGTGGGAATCAGGAGGACACAAACTACGTTGGGCAGAATAACCAGGGGACTGGTTTCGGCTATGGATCAGCAACTAATAGGTGGGATAACCCGAATCGAAACCATCCTAACCTCTCCTACAAGCCTCAGAATCAGGTGCCCTCTGGCTTCCCTTACAAACAGCAGCAAAGCAGTGCACTGACAAGCGTATTTTTGACCCTTTATAGCTGTCAAAAGTATGAGTTTTAGGGGTCAAGTTGCAGTCAAACAAAATTTATAACCTTGGTAAGCCAAGGGTCGATCCTAGGAGCAATGCGTGTGAATACTAGCTAACAGTGTGACCTATTTAGCTATTCCGAGTGACAAAAGGTTTTGTGGTGTTAAAACAAGCAGAAATTAAATAGCAGAAAATAAATGGTTGTATTAATTCAGAGAAAGAATTCCAGAATCCGTACTTCACCCGTGCTAACCCCACTAATCATGCAATCATTCTACGTTAATTATTCATGCTATCGAATATGGAATATAACCGAAATAACACTAGACAAGCCGCCCATCCACGGATCATTGTATAGATTAATCTCAATCGTTGAACGCCGCCCATCCACGGATTATCAACGATTTCGATTTATTAAATTAAAGGTTTTCCTATTAGTTCATGTAAACATGACCTAACATCAATTTCATGCAAATCCGGTTAATCCCTAGGGCCCATCCACCTTTCGGCATATAACCTAAATACGTTCTATCGATGCAAACATACCCTTTGATGTAAATACATGCATAGAACGATAAAATTAAGCACACAATGAAATTGAATAATCGAATCGCATAAATAATAAACTTCAATTGATCACATGAGAGTTAGGGTTACATAGCACGGGATCCGTAGGATCCCGGAATTGAGAAGACTACCCACTATTCATGGTAGTTAACCAAAAACAGTGTAAAGAAAGGAAGAAACGAATAAACCGTAGACGATTGGCTCGTTGATCCTCACGATGAAAACTTGTCTTCTCTCCAAAGTTAGGGTTTTTGCTCCAAAATCACAACACCCTTGAGTTCTGGTCGAGCCCCTCTATTTATAGAATAATTCCCCAAAATTTCCTAATTAATCCCGTGATTTCCTAAAACTGAGTTCGAGTAAGTCCCGTGACAGCTGATCCGTCACAGGCCGCCACAGGATTTGGGAATTGCACTGCCACGGCTGAGTCCTGTGATGGAGGCAATGGCCTGTGACACCAACTTCGCCACGGGCTCTTGGCTTTACACTGCTACGGCGTTGTCCCGTGACGTCTTCTTTGGCCCGTGACGAATTGAGTTGTCACGGGGTCTGGGGCAGAATTTGCTATTTAGACTGATTTTCTTCATCTTTTCGTGTAATCAGGTTCATATCGAGTCATCGTGTAATTCAAACCTGAAACACTAGGAAAAGAGATCAAATGATAACAAAGTGTTCGGAAAACAAACCTAATCCACCATCGAATGAGGTGAATAATAGGTCAAGAACTTGACCGATCAAAACACTCCACACTTAGGATTTGTTCATCCCGAACAAAGTTAGAACGAGAGGCCGAAAAATGCAAGTCTATATGAGGCTCAACCAGACATAAGGGTCTAAACTACCTACTCAAGTGACATGCAATCAATCCTAACTAAAACAAAAAAATAAAAAGAGAACTCACTGTCGTAGAGGACACGAATGCATTTAGCATATGCATCAAGCCTTTAAACCCCTAGGCTGCCCTAGTAGGACGAGTATAGTCTCGTGAAGGTTTTCAGGAATGGGACTACCTACAAATCCCCCGTACAACTAACTAACGTGTATGCATGAATGATGCTCAACGAGTCACAGTAAAGTCATGTCATACCTTGGATTCATCGTGTTACCTCAACTTTAAGTCAAACATCTTCATCGAAGTTTTCAGACCATCATAGATTATACGAGATATGCATTCAAACGGTCAGTACACACGGCTAGCAATCGACTAATCACATGTTCTAAATAGTTCTATTGCAACGTATAAAGAACAGGAATAGTTACACAAAACATGCTCTCCATTCACCTATGCTATCTAGGGATAGTCCACAGGCTCTTGGCGCAAAGCTCATTCTCAAGTGCCAAGGATTAGACAATGACCCGTAAGAGAAGAGGAGCCTGACTTAAGGATTTTCTGAAAAATAGTACAAAAATTTGCATCAAAAATTCAGTGCAAGCACGAGGATCGTCCCTTAGTTTCTAGTACACGAATTCTCAAGATAGGTTATGATTTGCACGCAATGAGAGGATGGAATTACACTATATCAAGCAGAAGGGGGCAGAAATTGTTTCAAGAGTGTTTTCCATATACCAGGGGTGACTTTTCTCACAAGGTCCTTGGTATTTTCTGCTTTCGCAGAATCAACAAAAGCATTTTGGTTAATTTTTTTTCAGACTGGTTTTCTTTCAGAAACAACTATGCTTGGGGCCAATGTTTCACCCAATTTCCAAGATTAAGAACTTTGTTTTTTAGGGGAAAACTTGAAGGTCAATTGTCTAACTCCACACTTAAAGCTTGACATAGTGTATAAATAAAGGCGGGTGCATGCAAATCACGACGAGTGTAGAGAAACACATACTAGCACTAAGGTCACCTAGAAAAAGAGATGTAATTTACGATTTTGACATTTTTGAACCGGTGCCTACTAACTTCAGGTCTCAAACATGCTTCAAGAAATACGTAAAACGTGCGATAGTCAAAGGCTAGCAATGATACTGACTCAAGAGAATACACACGCGGTTAAAACTATTTCAAGTCCTAGACTTCAAATCCAAATGAGTGTCAATCAGTCAAGGAGTATCGTAGAAAACGAGGATTTCAATCGCAATACATAGACGGTTGAGCAGATGCAGGAATGAATGTGAAATGCAATGCGTGTGACTATGCGCTACCCACTCCACACTTAAAAATAAGCTTAGTCCCTAAGCAAAGAAATAAAAGAAAAAAAATAAGCGTATAGGAACTTCACTCGTGTGTGATGGCGCGATATCCAAGCGACTAATACGATGACCGGTGAGTGAAACACGACTTGTGAGCTGATTGATATAAAGATAAAACACACAAAGCTTCACAAGTAATAGGTTAGCATCGAATAATCGCGGAGAAACCTGGATATGGGTGCCAAGTAAATAGAGTGCAAAAATTGAACCGCATAGGCAAAATACTCAGTCTGAATTTGAGCAGGTCCCGTGACACCAATCGGGTCACGGGCTGTCACGGGACGTTACGGGGGTGAAAATTTGCACTGCTTCGGCCGGGTCCCGTGACAGAACCATTGTCCCGTGACGTTCCTTTTGTCACGGGCTGTCACGGGACCGAGATATTGCATTTCGCGAGCTGGGACTCCACACTTAGATTCCTGCAAGGGTCACACGTAATGTACAAGATGCAAATGAAAAATACAATGAAATAAAAAAAACTCACAGCGCGGGTTACTCCCCGAAGAGGCCGAGTTTAACGTCTTAGCGAGACATAGCCAGGGAGAAAGAACTAGAAGCAATCTCCAATGTCGTCAGGTGGTTCCCGGTGTTTCAGGATGTGGTAATGTTTAAGGCTCTGCCCGTCGACCACCATTGACTTTCCTCCCTTGTAGCTAAGCTGGTGGTTGTCCAAAAGTGATCTCTCCACTGTGTAAGGACCACTCCACCTGGTGCGCAGCTTCCCATGAATTAATTTAAGGCGTGATTTGTAGAGAATAGCTCGCTTGGCTCGACTGAATTTTCTGCGCCCCATTCGTTTGTAGTGCCACTTTGTCGTCCTCTCCTTAAAGACATCACCTGGGTCGAGAAGAGGCTTCAGCTCTCCCTCGCAGGGTTCCTTACCCGAGCCTGTAGTCTGTTTAGCACCAGCTGCTCCCTCTGTGCTTACCGCGCAAACATTCATCGGGACAGGGCAGCCCTGTAAAACTCTGCAAGGCTCAATAGAGGTAAGTGAAATAGGATCATTAACAGCAGCAGAGTCCAGAATATCATAGTCAGCAAACAGACTAGGACTCTTAGACATGTCAGGCAACTTAAAAACAATCCTATCACTGCCTACTCGCAAGGCTAAGGAACATATATCCATGTCAATGACTGCCTTAGCCGTGTAGAGGAATGGTCTACCAAGAATAATTGGGATGTCTACGTCCTCAGAGATGTCCAGCACTATGAAATCAGCAGGAAAATGCAGGTTCTTCACCTTGACTGGAACATCCTTCAGAATCCCTCTCAGGAGTCTACAAGAACGATCCGCGAGGCGAATGGTGATATTAGTAGGACAGAGATCACCCAAATTCAGTTTAGCATATAAAGAGTATGGCATGATAGACACACTAGCACCAAGATCACATAAGGCACGACGAACTAGAAAACCACCAATATCACAAGGGATAGAAAAACTCCCTGAGTCTTGAAGTTTGGGCGGCATGGGCTGGTTTGTGGCTGCACTACATTCCTCGCTCAGGGCCACATTCTCGATCCCGTCAATCTTTCTTTTCCCACTCATAATCTCCTTCATGAACTGCGCATAAGTGGGAATCTGGGTGATCGCATCGGTGAAGGGCATCGTGATGTAAAGAGTACGAACTTTATCGACAAACTGCATGAACTCCTTGTCTCTTCTTGCACCCTTTAGTCGCTGAGGGAATGGAATTGGAGGTCTATAAGGTGCTGGCTCCACTGGCTGCACAGAATTTTCAGCTCGGTTTTCAGCGTCCTTCGACGTTTCCTCTTCAGCGGGTGTAGAATCAAGTGCTGATTTCGTAGCAGGAGTTCGAATGGCTTGAGCTGGCACCATTTCAACATGTTTACCTCCCCGTAGTGTGATGGCATTCACCGATGCCATATGATTCAGATCTGGCTTCGACGGAAGTTTCCCCTGCTCCCTGTTTGCTGAATTTGCTAGTTGAGCAATCTGATTTTCCAGCATTCTGCCATGAACAGCGAGCTCCTCAACAGTCCTTTGCAGGTTCCTTACCTCAGTGGCGGTTTGCTCATATGCCAATTGCTGATTCTCAGACGTCTTTCTCTGTTCGGTTATGAAGCTTGCTAGCATGGCTTCCCTGTTTGACGTCGATCCTGAATTCTGATTTTGCTGCTGCTGCTGGGGGTGGTTGTTGAACTGGTTCCTTGACTGGTAGGGAGTGTTCTCCTGCTACTGTCTGTAAGGCAAACCTGGTGCGGCCTGATTCTATGGCTTGTAGGAAAGGTTGGGATTATTCCTGTTCGGATTATCCCACCGGTTTATGCCTGATCCTTGATTGTACTGCCCCGCATAGTTGACATCCTCCTGGCTTCTTCCGTTACTATCTTGTCCCATCACTGGACAGCCATCTACAAAATGGGAAGGTGAGCCACAAATCTGACAATAGACAGCCGCATTAGCAACAACAGACGACTTCATAGAGGGGTCTGTATTCAGATTTTTAACTTCAGCTGCAAGCATCTTCACCGTGTTGGTCAACTCAGCAATATCATTGGTGCTATCAGCATGGTAGAGATCTTGCACACCCTTCTTATCCTTAGGATTTCCTTGATCACTTGTCCAGAGGTGATAATCTTGGGCTGCTCTCTCTATAATCTCATAGGTGTCTTCTAGCGGGACTCCGTTCAGTCCCCCACCCGCTGCTTGGTTGATTAAAGTGCGCATCCCCTGATCGATTCCCTGATAGAAAGTATCAATAATCTGCCACAGTTCCAGATTGTGATGATGGCACAGTCTGGTAAGCTCTTTGTACCTCTCCTAAGCCTCGTAGAGGGTCTCACCATCCATAGAACGGAACGAGATGATCTGATTCCTGAAGTGTGCTGTCTTTGATGGTGGGAAGTGCTGCTGTAGAAAAGCTTCGGCTAGTTTGCCCCAAGTAGTAAAGGTTCCCTCTGCATGACTGTCGAGCCACCTACTGGCCTTATAAGATAGTGAAAAAGGGAATAGCCTCAGGTAGTAGGATTCTGGAGTGACACCATTGGTCTTCACTGTGTTGCACATCTGAACAAACCGCTTGAGATGCTGATGAGGGTCTTCGTTCATCCTTCCTGAAAACTGGTTATTCTGCACCATCTGAATCAGCCCTGTTTTGATCTCCCATGTATTGTTGGCGATGCCCGGTGGTGCAATGGCTGACTGAAATCCCGAGACACGTGGGACAGTGTAATCTCCGAGAGTCCTGCGCACTGGTTGTTGCAGAGGACGCTGCTGGTCATCTTCAACCACTCCATTCAGCAGGGCTGGGTTGTTTTGATTCATAGCCATCGCTGCAAAATTTCGGTTCAGAGCTCGTAGCTGCCGAGCTTCGTTCTGGGCATGACGTTTGTTTCTACGTCGGTCTGGGGTATCCTCGTCTGAAATCTGAATCTGCTTCTTCCGTCTGGGTGTGTTCTTTGGCATGAACTAGCTAGTACCTGCAAGAGCCAAGAATTGCCACGAGTGAAGAGATCAAGGCAGAAAAAATCAGCTATCAAACAAGATGGAATAGTCTAAACTACACACGTTAACACTAATATCACACTAAACGCTGCTCCCCGGCAACGACGCCATTTTGACAAGCGTATTTTTAACCCTTTATAGTTGTCAAAAGTATGAGTTTTAGGGGTCAAGTTGTAGTCAAACAAAATTTATAACCTTGGTAAGCCAAGGGTCGATCCTAGGAGCAATGCGTGTGAATACTAGCTAACAGTGTGACCTATTTAGCTATTCCGAGTGACAAAAGGTTTTGTGGTGTTAAAACAAGCAGAAATTAAATAGCAGAAAATAAATGGTTGTATTAATTCAGAGAAAGAATTCCAGAATCCGTACTTCACCCGTGCTAACCCCACTAATCATGCAATCATTCTACGTTAATTATTCATGCTATCGAATATGGAATATAACCGAAATAACACTAGACAAGCCGCCCATCCACGAATCATTGTATAGATTAATCTCAATCGTTGAACGGCGCCCATCCACGGATTATCAACGATTTCGATTTATTAAATTAAAGGTTTTCCTATTAGTTCATGTAAACATGACCTAACATCAATTTCATGCAAATCCGGTTAATCCGTAGGGCCCATCCACCTTTCGGCATATAACCTAAATACATTCTATAAATGCAAACATACCCTTTGATGTAAATACATGCATAGAACGATAAATTTAAGCACACAATGAAATTGAATAATCGAATCGCATAAATAATAAACTTCAATTGATCACATGAGAGTTAGGGTTACATAGCACGGGATCCGTAGGATCCCGGAATTGAGAAGACTACTCACTATTCATGGTAGTTAACCAAAAACAGTGTAAAGAAAGGAAGAAACGAATAAGCCGTAGACGATTGGCTGGTTGATCCTCACGATGAAAACTTGTCTTCTCTCCAAAGTTAGGGTTTTTGCTCCAAAATCACAACACCCTTGAGTTCTGGTCGAGCCCCTCTATTTATAGAATAATTCCCCAAAATTTCCTAATTAATCCCGTGATTTCCTAAAACTGAGTTCGAGTAAGTCCCGTGACAGCCGATCCGTCACGGGCTGTCACGGGCCACCACGGGCTTTGGGAATTGCACTACCACGGCTGAGTCCCGTGATGGAGGCAATGGCCCGTGACACCAACTTCGCCACGGGCTCTTGGCTTTACACTGCTACGGCGTTGTCCCGTGACGTCTTCTTTGGCCCGTGACATTGAGTTGTCACGGGGTCTGGGGCAGAATTTGCTGTTTAGACTGATTTTCTTCATCTTTTCGTGTAATCAGGTTCATATCGAGTCATCGTGTAATTCAAACCTGAAACACTAGGAAAAGAGATCAAATGATAACAAAATGTTCGTAAAACAAACCTAATCCATCATCGAATGAGGTGAATAATAGGTCAAGAACTTGACCGATCATGCACCGTACCAGCCACGAGGCCAATATAATGTTCAGGCTCAGCAAACGCAGAATAATACTTCCTACCAGTCGAGGCCTCAGTACAATAACCAGTCACAAGGGCAGCAAAATCAAAATTCAGGGAGCTATTCATATCAGCCGCAGCAACCCAAGCAACAGGAGTCTGGCAACTCATCTAGCGTGGAAGCCATGATGGCTAGTTTTATGGCTGAGTAGGATAAGTAAGTGAAAGGGCTCGAGAAGACGATCGAGAAGCTGGTCATTCATAACAGGATGCTAGAAAATCAGGTTGCTCAGCAAGCAGATTCGGTAACTAGAGAACGTGGGAAATTCCCATCGAAACTAGATACGAATCCTAGAGAATCAGTGAACGCCATCACACTCCGAGGAGAAAAACAGCTTGAGATGCTACCAGCTCCGACCACTCGAGCAACAGTAGAAAAATCAGCACCTCATTCCACCCCTGCTGAAGAGGAATAATCGAAAGAAACTGAGGACCGAGTCGAAAATTCTGCACAGACAGTGGAGCCAGCTCCTTATAAGCCTCCAGTCCCATTCCCTCAGCGGCTGGTGGCTAAGAGGCGAGATAAAGAGTTCAAGCAGTTCGTGGATAAGATCCGTACTCTCTACATCACTATGCCTTTCACTGATGCAATCACGCAGATTCCTACCTATGCCAAATTCATGAAGGAAATCCTGACTGGGAAAAGGAAAATAGACAGAACCGAGACAGTGGCCCTGAGTGAGGAGTACAGTGCTGCCATGCACCAGCCCATGTCGCCTAAGCTTAAGGATTCAGGGAGTTTTTCTATCCCTTGTCATATTGGTGGCATTACTATTCGTCGTGCTTTGTGAGATCTCGGTGCTAGTGTGTCTATCATGCCTTACTCATTGTATGCTAAACTGAATTTGGGTGACCTCTGTCCTACTAATATCTCTATTCGCTTTGCGGATCGTTCTTGTAGACTCCCGAAAGGGATTCTGTAAGACGTACCCGTCAAGGTGAAGAATATTTACATACCTGCTAATTTTATTGTGCTATAGATCTCAGAGGACATAAACATCTCGATTATACTTGGTAGACCATTCCTTTATACGGCTAAAGTTGTTATTGACATGGATAGAGGGTCTATAGCTTTGCGAGTGGGCAGTGAGAGAGTCGTCTTTTACCTACCTGACATGTGCAAGAGTCCGAGTCTTTTAGCTGACTGCGATGTGTTAGACTCTGCTGATGTTGATGATCCTATTGCACTTATCTCTATTGAATCTTACAGGGTCATATCAGGCTACCCAATACCGATGGATATATATGAAATGAGCATTGAGGGAGGCGCTGAAACTGGACAGCTCACCGAGGAAGGTAAGGACCCTTGTAAGGTAGAGCTGAAACCTCTACCTGCAAGTCTCAGGTATGAATTTCTTGGCCCTAACTGGACTTATCCGGTGATTGTGAATGCATCTTTAACTGAGGTAGAGACCCAGATATTGCTAGTTGTTTTGAGAGAACATAAGCCAGCCCTCGGTTATTCCATTGATGATATTAAGGGGATTAGCCCAGATATGTGCATGCATAGTATTCATCTAGAGGGCGATTCTAGGCCTACTAGGGATGCCTTGAGACGTTTGAATCCTAAATTGAATGATGTAGTGAAGAAGGAGATTCTGAAATTGCTAGATGCTGGCATTATTTATTCCATAGCTGATAGTGAGTGGGTAAGCCATGTGCATGTTGTCCCCAAGAAGGGAGGTTTGACTATGGTTCGTAATGAGAATAATGATTTGATTCCTACTCGTACTGTGACTTGTTGGCGTATGTGCATTGACTATAGGAAGTTGAATAAGGCTACTCGTAAGGATCACTTTCCTTTGCCTTTTATTGATCAAATGTTAGAACGTCTTGCGAAGCATAAGTTTTTCTGCTACCTCGACGGTTATAGTGGATTTTTCCAGATCCCTATACACCCTGAGGACCAGGAGAAGACTACTTTTACTTGCCCTTTTGGCACCTTTGCTTATAGACGTATGCCTTTCGGTCTTTGCAATGCTCCAGCCACTTTTCAGCGTTGTATGATGGCCATATTTTCTGACTTTATAGAAAACACCATGGAAGTATTTATGGATGATTTTTCGGTGTATGGCTCTTCATTCGATTCGTGCCTTTTGAACCTTACTGATATTCTTCGTCGTTGTGTTGATACTAACCTGGTTTTAAACTGAGAGAAGTGTCACTTTATGGTGCAGGAAGGTATTGTGTTGGGACACCTAGTCTCCAACCGAGGCATCGAGGTCGATCGCGCGAAGGTGGAGGTCATTGAGAAGCTGCCCCCACCAAAAGACGAGAAGGGAATCAGGAGTTTTCTAGGACATGCATGTTTCTACAGGCGCTTCATCAAGGATTTCTCCAAGATTGCCAAGCCCCTCACGGACTTGCTCTGCCAAGACGCTAAGTTTAACTTTGAGGAATCATTTTTTAACGCTTTCCATAATCTGAAATCTGCTCTTACTTTTGCTCCTGTCGTGCAGCCCCCAAATTGGGAGCTGCCATTTGAACTAATGTGTGATGCTAGTGACTTCGCAGTGGGAGCGGTTTTAGGGCAGCGTATCGACAAGAAGTTACACGTAATTTATTACGCAAGTAAGGTCCTCACTGGCGCAGCAGCTAACTACACTACAACCGAGAAGGAGATGCTAGCCATCGTCTATGCTTTTGAGAAATTCAGGCAGTACCTTACAGGGTCGAAGACCATAGTTTACACCGATCATGCTGCAATCAAGTATTTGCTGGCCAAGAAGGATTCAAAGCCTCGGTTGATTCGATGGGTTCTCCTCCTTCAAGAGTTTGATATTGAAATTAGAGACAAGAAGGGAGCTGAAAATCTGGTTGCAGATCACCTGTCACGCCTCGAGCTAGGGGAGCTCAACCGCGAAGAAGACAAACTCCCCATGACCGATTCTCTTGCAAGAGAGCAGCTAATGAGTGTCGAGACCAGCCCTGCTCCATGGTATGCAGATTTCGTCAATTATTTGGCCCGTGGTATTGTTCCTTTCGATCAGTCGCACAACCAGAAGAGGAAATTTCTGCATGATGTGAAGAGGTACTTTTGGGATGATCCATTTCTTTATAAATTATGTGCTGACGGTCTCTACAGGATGTGTGTTGATGAGGAACAGATTAGATGGATCCTTGTACGCTGCCACTCGTCACAATATGGTGGCCACAGTGCTAGTTCGAAAACAGCTGCAAAGGTACAACAGTCCGGGTTCTACTGGCCTACTCTATACAAGGATGCCCACGAATTTGTCAAAGCTTGTGATCAATGCCAGAGAACAGGAAATATTTCTAAGCAGCAGGAGATGCCCCAGCAGAGCATTCTTGCAGTGGAGTTATTTGATGTATGGGGGATCGACTTCATGGGACCATTCCCGCCTTCTTATGGTAACCAGTACATCTTGGTAGCAGTCGACTATGTTTCCAAGTGGGTTGAAGCAGTAGCTACTCCTACTTGCGACGCCAAGGTGGTAATAAAAATGTTTCAGAAGGTTATATTTCCTCGGTTCGGCGTCCCCCGAACAATCATTAGTGATGGAGGCTCCCACTTCAAGGAAAGGAATTTCGAGACCCTGCTGAAGAAATATGGCGTTTATCATAAGATCGGTACTCCGTATCACCCTCAGACCTGTGGACAGGTAGAGATCTCTAACCGAGAGATCAAAAGCATTCGGGGGAAAACAGTCTCGAGCCACAGGAAGGATTGGGCGTCCAATCCTTTGCTATGTCTTGTCAAGACGTTAAACTAGGCCTCTTCGGGGAGTAACCCACGCTGTAAGTATTTTAGCTAGTTTTTCATCTGCATTTGCATTGTGTGATTTCATGTGTGTGCAGCAGTCTTAAGTGTGGAGTGCCAGCATAAGGAACAGCAGGAATTGCCTAGTCCCGTGACATCTCATGACCATAGGACCGTCACGGGATATTGGATATGTCACGGGACCTGGCCGAAGGGATGTCCTTTTTGGACCCCGTGACGTCCCGTGACAGCCCGTGACGAAGTCGGTGTCACGGGACCAAGCCTTGGCGAAGAACTCTTTGATCCATCCTGTGACATCCCGTGACCATAGGACCGTCACGGGATATTGGGTCTGTCACGGGACATGGCCGAAGCAATAGCATTTTTAAGTCCCGTGACCGATCGGTCGTCACGGGACCTGCTTGAGTTCAGATTTTTAAACTAAGGTTTTGAACCCAAATCGACAAAAGCATTCAAAACCCTCTCTACCGTCCGTCGTCTCCCAAGCTGTTCGAGCACCTCTCCGAGCATCCCTCCCGTCCACCTCCACCATGTCTCGCCGCCACAATCAAAGCCGCGCCGCACCTCCTCATGCCGCCGAACCAGTCCCAGCTCCCCCTGCCGTTAGGGTTTTTGATGATAGACGGTATCCGCAATTTCCAGACCCGACTACCATGGCAAACTACAAGCAATTGAAGCTCAAGAAGACAGTTAAGCCTACTCTTGTCCCCTGTCTCAGTGTTTTAACAGATTTTAAATTGATGGACAAGGTTTGCCCATTGTTTGATGATTCCGGGCTTAGTATACTGTTTTCACATCAGAGACCTACTATGATTACTGCTTTGTATGAATTTGTGGCATCGTTTCGCCCTGATGGACCTCCGGGGCAGACGACGCATTGGTCTTTTCGGCTGCAGGACACTTATTTTACCATGGATAAAGCCGACGTGTGTCGCATTCTTGAATTCCCTTTGGAGGGACTCGTGCCACACTTTTCTGCTTCTGAGAAGGATGACTTCTGGAGATATATTTCCGAGATTGATGTGGTCTACTTATCCACCCACCCGGCCACTTGCATTAAGCTTCCCGAGTGGAAGATTGCACACCATTTGGTAGCTATGGCGGTTAATGTTTGGACGGAGGGAGGCACTGTTGTGAACGAGAAAAACATAGACATCCTGATTGCCATGAGTCGTGGTCTTAAGGTAGATTTCTTCGAGATCCTCACTGCTCGATTTAGGGAATGGCAGACTTTCGGGAAGAAGCCTAACCTTGCTATTAGTGGTGGTCTCTACATCACCCTACTTGCTGAGCACCTTGGTTTTGGTTTTGATACCTGTTTCAACGCCGACTCATGGGAGCTCAAGGTTCCGAAGCTGATTCAGTGTAAAATGCTTACCAGGGAGCGTCAGTGGTTCCACAGGCTGGATATTCCTGAGGAAGGAGTGAAGGGGCAGCGCCTGGAGACTAAGAATAGGCGCTTGGGGAACACACCAGTTAGAGAGACCTCTCCAGTGCCAGACATTGATGCACCTGTAGCGCATGAGCCCGAGGATGTCGACATGACAGAGGCCCAGGACCCTCTTGCATTTGAGACCCAGGACCCTCTTGCATTTGAGACCCAGGACCCTCCAGCATTTGTGGCACAGGAGCCTCCAGCACCCGACCACATCCCTTTCCCTCCTCCGGAGCCACCTGTTGTTGACCAGTCCCAGCTGACTCTCGAGGAGCGCCTCACTCGTTTAGAGACCTCTCATCACCAGATCATCACCTCCCAGTTTGAGATTCGGGAGTCCCAGAGTGTGCTTCTTAGCTATCAGGGCCAGATTTTAGCTAGCCTGGGTCCTATTCTTGCCACGCAGAGTAGGCTTTCTGTCTCCCACAATCAGCTCAGGGATGATATCTCCGATTTCAGATATCAGGCCAGCAGGGCACAGTAGTGGTCGTAGGATGCTACGGTTGCATTCTATAGGCAGCAGGGCTTCACAGATTATCCTCCTCCCCCATCCTTCACGTCCTCGGCCCTTAATCCATTCGAGGCTGATTTTACCATGGCAGTCAACCTCAGCCCTTCTCGCAGTGTGCCTCCTTCTCATACTGACACCAAGACTGGTCCCTCTCGCCCCCTGGGGCTGTGGACTCAGATAATACTGATGATTTGTTCGGTGTTGCCGATGATGCTGAGGACAATGATGCTGTTTAGTTCTTCATGCATATTATTCTTCATATGAATTTTTGTCGTTTTGTCAGTTGTTGCACCTGCATTTTCTTATCTATTGTACACTGACCTTTGGCATGATTTACTATTTACATGATTACTCGATGATTGAGATATTTTGGCCATGCTTTTCAATGTTTGCTCACATCGTTTATCATTCCATTTGTTTGGCACCCCTATCCAGGTTATTATCGATGCTAACCTATCCCTTGTGGCGCTCTATGTGTTTCTCTATCTACCTACCAGCTCACAAGTCGTGTTTCACTCACCAGACATCGATTAATCTTCTTGGATATCACACCACACACACGAGGGAATTTCCTATGCACCTTTTCTTATCTTTTATTCCTTCGCTTAGGGACTAAGCTAATTTTTAAGTGTAGAGTGGTTAGCGCATAGTCACACACATTGCATATCACATTCACACTTGCATATGCTCAACTGTCTACGTATTGCGATTGAAATCCTCGTTTTCTACGATACTCCTTGACTGATTGACACTCGTTTGGATTTGAAGTCTAGGACTTGAAATAGTTTTAATCTTGGGTGTATTCTCTTGAGTCAGTATCATTGCTAGCCTTTGCCTATCACATGTTCTACGTATTTCTTAAAGCATGTTTGAGACTTGAAATTAGTAGGCACTGGTTCAAAAATTTCAAAAAACTTAAATATGCATCTCTTTTTCTAGGTGACCTTCGTACTAGTATGCATTTATCTGTACTTGTCGTGATTTGCATGCACCCGCCTTCTTACATACACTACGTCAAGTTTTAAGTGTGGAGTTAGAAAAACCATTGTAGGGAGAAAAAGAAAAATTTTCTGCGATATATCTTTGATCAAGAACGAAGTTCTGAATTTTCAAAACAGGGTGAGAAGTTGTTCCCCAAGCATAGTTGTTGACAGATGCTTGTCGTCACAGCAAATGTGCAAATAAATTTATAGTCCGCTACTCGCGACTAGACTACTGGGTAGCAAGTGGTAAGTAGGGGTCGAACCCAAAGGAGTCAGTGTGGATTAGTTGTTTTTACGGGATCGTCACAAAAGTAAATACAGTTGGGGGTTGGGTTTGAGTGTTTTGGGAACTGAAAGTAAATTACAATAATTGATAATGGACGGTGAGGAAAGTATTCGGTTTTAGGGGCCTTGTATTATAATTGTTTATCATCGACCGCTAATGATCATACCAAGTGTTCAAAAATGAATTAAGGCTATTTCTAGCGCAAGACATGATCATGCTAAGTATTCAAAGATGAATCGAGGCTATTTATAGTGCAAGACTTGCAACATCGTTTAAAACACTTGTTCTAAGCAAAACTAATTCCTCCTTTCGAAGTATCTTAGCTGTAAGTGCATCCACTTGATCTCCCAGTTACGTTATTGACCAAGTGGTGTTTTAGATAAGTCGAACTCCTCGATAAGTTTTGCTTGTGATAGCTTCCACTTACCGAGTATGATCACGAATTCCCACGGAAGAGCTTTGCTTGTGACAGCTTCCACTCAGCCTTGGAAATTCTGACTATATATGGCACATAGAACAAGTTTTGAATACAAAGGTGTACTAAGAGTAAGATCTAAAACATTTATAATACAAGTACGCCCCTTCTACCGAACTACTAGTTTAGCTACTATTCATCGCGCTAAACATTATAACTAAGGAAATAAACAGTTGAATAAATACTAGAAATAATACTTACAACCGTTGAAGCGCCAAGGGAGCTATCCTTTATTTCCAAAGCCAAACTTTACAAATACATAACTTAGAGAGAGAAGTGTTTTTTACAAGTGAGGGATGATTAATATGAGGGGAGGAGCTCCTCCTTATATAGCCATGGGAGGAGGAGGAGATGGAGGCAAGTGTTGCATGGTGATTGGAGAAGAAAATGAAGGGAGGAGATGGCCACACATGGAGGAAGGAGAGGAGGAGCAAGGAGGAGCCGCCATGTGGAGGAGGAGGAAAGCCGCCGGTCAAGGGAGGAGGAGCCGCCGGTTGCCGGTGGTGGAAGGGGAGGAGCTCCTCCCTTGGTCACCTCTTACCCAAGTGGCCGGTCACTTTGCCCATGTGTGAGTTTTGTACAGTTTTGTGCAGTCTTTTCACAAAACTGTCAATGTGTTTCTTTCCCGGGCTATCTTGATTCCTCTCCTGATTCTTCTGATTAATTTGTTATGAGTGATTCAACGTCAGGATCCTTGATATTTCTTCAGTCGGCATATGATCTTGACCTTGGATTGACTCGTAACATCTTTTCTGCTCTAAAAGCTCCTCTTTAATGTGTATTCTCTCTAAGCTCTGAATTACCCTGCAAAAATATATCTGAACTAACAAGCAAAAGTTAAATAGACAAAATGTCTAAATAAGGGGGTTATACTGTGTTTATGATTCGTATAATTTTGGTCCATCAGATCACCCCACACTTTTAGTTGTTCGTCCCGAACAATGCTATTCAAGGTCTGTACTCTAAGTTGGCTTTGAAATATGAAAATTAGACTGTGGTACTCGATCTATCCTAATTCATGCATTGCTTACTTATTACCAAATTAAACTGCGTAAATAAATAGAAGAAACTTAATACTTGTACCTCCGTGCTGAGATGTAAATTATATTGGATGTCTCGGGAGATAGCCCTTTTTAGGCTCCTGGACTGTAATCTTGGGATCGTCTCGCACTATATGGTTTTCTGGTAGCTTTCTCTAGCACGTGATTCGGTTCGGGTTTCAATGGTTTGAGTATTTTGATTTTCTTTTGGCGAGGGACTGCTTTTGTAGTGAATCGGCATTTGGCCTTTGTTTTGACTTTTTGAGTTCTTCACTTTTTGTTCGGTTAAAACCTTCACAATTTTGGGCCTTTGGCCTCTTGATTTGCTTCATTGAGCTTTTCGCCTTTTTGTGACTGCTAGTCCATTTTCTCAAGCCTTTTTGGGAGGTCCAATCATCGCCCGCAAGCCTATGGAAATACCTCCCCGCTCCTCTCGTTTTTGCCGTTTCACGCGGGTCAAGGTGAGGGTCGCTCAACTATTTTCTCGGCTACTTTGACTGTCGTTTCGCGCGGGTCAAGATGAGGGTCGCTCATCTATTTTCTCAGCTACTTTGACCAGAGATAGGACGGTCTGATTCCCGTCCTCGCCTTTTTTTCTTTTTGCATAAACACTGCATGGCGGAGTTGACTTCAATCTTCATTGAAAACCCGAAGTGCAGCCTCCACTGACTTCGAAAACCATATAGTTTGATCTGATCCTTTAATTGCTTGCCAAGCCTCTCTAGGGCAGTTTATGTCAACTCCACATCCCTAGTTTATCTCAGCACAAAGGGACAAATGAGAAGTTACTTTCTAAGTTTTTAAACAGTTGAATTTTCACAAGGTAAATGCATGAATTATGACTTATCTTTTTCACATTCTTAAGTTCATACTTTCAAAAAGATACTACTAAAAAAGAAAAAACATGTTTATACACAGGTGGTTCTCACCCCACACTTTCGAACGAAGGCGTGCTTTTCAGCAAGACTGAGTTCAAAAGTCATGCAAGCAAATATATACAGGTGAGGTGAGAATGATGCAAGACAAAAAAAACTAAATGACAAAAACTAAATGACAGAAATTAAATGACAGAAAGTAAGATAGTGTTGGGTTACCTCCCGACCAGTGCCTTTGTATAACATCGTTGGCTCGACGATACCTCATTCCTGGATCATAAGTAGGGATCCCATGGGTGCTTGAGGTCGAATTTCTTCTCGGTTGTCCTTTTGCTTCGAGAGGGTGAGGTTTCTTTGACCATAGCTGCTGGTCCAATGAGTCGTGCTTGTTTATTACTCCTTCCGGGTTTCCATTCTTTCGGCCCATGTCTTTGCCGCCTCTTCATGTTGGAATAGTTGGCACCTTTGTGAGTTTGGAAATTTGGTTTTGTGCCATTACATATAGGCGACATCAAGCATGCGCCTCTGCCAATCCTCTTTATTGTGGCAGTGATGGATGGTTTTCTTGGAACGAGTGAGTTTTCAAGCGGCTTTCCTTGTTGAGTCGTGGTGAGTGGGACCGGGGCTTTCTCGGACAGTTCGGCAATGAGGTCCGGGACTTCCTCGGGTGCTTCGAGCGCAAGTACCGGGCCTGGCTTGATTTCTTCGGTCGCTTCAGCAGTGAGGTTCGGGATTTCTGTTGGTTCGGTAATTAGGACAGTGATTTCCTCGGAAGAATTGGTGATAAGGACCGGGTCTGATTGGGGTGGTTCTTCTTTGGTTATTTGCGGGTCCTCATCCTCAGTCGGTTCCTCGGGTTCAGCCGTCCTTTATGTTGCTCCTGAATCGGTTTCAGCCGTGATTGGTGCATCGCGGCACTCAATTGCTGCATGTTTGCGACCAATTGTTGGGTGTTAGCTGCCAGCTCCTTTTCTGCCGCCCATAATTTAGTTTTAGCTCTGATTTGTTGCATTGTGTTTTCCAACTGCTGGATGCTAGATGCCAGCTCCGTTATACCGTCCTTGAGTGGCTCGGCCTGATCTTGGCTTGGTCTTGACCTTGCGGCCAAATCATTGATTAAGATCCAAAGATCATCCACGGTTAAGTCCCACATTGATCCTCCTGCTGCATTATTTAGCTGGTCCCACTCATGTGGCAACATTCCACAGAGAAATTTTATTTGAAGATCGGAGTTGGTAAATCCATGGTGCGGGCAGCTCGTCACAATGGAATCGAAGTACCATAAGTACTCATCCAATGTTTCGTCCCGGGATTGCGTTATTTTGTTGATCTTCTCGCGGATTTCCAGTTTGAAGGGTGGTGGGGAAAACTCCGTATTGTTCCAAGGTTCCATTCCGTACTAGTATGACTTGGTGAATTGCATGATAAAAAAAAGAAAATAGAACAACTATTCCGATGCACAACTCCCCGGCAACGGCGCCAATTTGACAGATGCTTGTCGTCACAGCAAATGTGCAAATAAATTTATAGTCCGCTACTCGCGACTAGACTACTGGGTAGCAAGTGGTAAGTAGGGGTCGAACCCAAAGGAGTCAGTGTGGATTAGTTGTTTTTACGGGATTGTCACAAAAGTAAATACAGTTGGGGGTTGGGTTTGAGTGTTTTGGGAACTGAAAGTAAATTACAATAATTGATAATGGACGGTGAGGAAAGTATTCGGTTTTAGGGGCCTTGTATTATAATTGTTTATCATCGACCGCTAATGATCATACCAAGTGTTCAAAAATGAATTAAGGCTATTTCTAGCGCAAGACATGATCATGCTAAGTATTCAAAGATGAATCGAGGCTATTTATAGTGCAAGACTTGCAACATCGTTTAAAACACTTGTTCTAAGCAAAACTAATTCCTCTTTTCGAAGTATCTTAGCTGTAAGTGCATCCACTTGATCTCCCAGTTACGTTATTGACCAAGTGGTGTTTTAGATAAGTCGAACTCCTCGATAAGTTTTGCTTGTGACAGCTTCCACTTACCGAGTATGATCACGAATTCCCACGGAAGAGCTTTGCTTGTGACAGCTTCCACTCAGCCTTGGAAATTCTGACTATATATGGCACATAGAACAAGTTTTGAATACAAAGGTGTACTAAGAGTAAGATCTAAAACATTTATAATACAAGTACGCCCCTTCTACCGAACTACTAGTTTAGCTACTATTCATCGCGCTAAACATTATAACTAAGGAAATAAACAGTTGAATAAATACTAGAAATAATACTTACAACCGTTGAAGCGCCAAGGGAGCTATCCTTTATTTCCAAAGCCAAACTTTACAAATACATAACTTAGAGAGAGAAGTGTTTTTTTACAAGTGAGGGATGATTAAAATGAGGGGAGGAGCTCCTCCTTATATAGCCATGGGAGGAGGAGCAGATGGAGGCAAGTGTTGCATGGTGATTGGAGGAGAAAATGAAGGGAGGAGATGGCCACACATGGAGGAAGGAGAGGAGGAGCAAGGAGGAGCCACCATGTGGAGGAGGAGGAAAGCCGCCGGTCAAGGGAGGAGGAAAGCCGCCGGTCAAGGGAGGAGGAGCCGCCGGTTGCCGGTGGTGGAAGGGGAGGAGCTCCTCCCTTGGTCACCTCTTGCCCAAGTGGCCGGTCACTTTGCCCATGTGTGAGTTTTGTACAGTTTTGTGTAGTCTTTTCACAAAACTGTCAATGTGTTTCTTTCCCGGGCTGTCTTGATTCCTCTCCTGATTCTTCTGATTAATTTGTTATGAGTGATTCAACGTCAGGATCCTTGATATTTCTTCAGTCGGCATATGATCTTGACCTTGGATTGACTCGTAACATCTTTTCTGCTCTAAAAGCTCCTCTTTAATGTGTATTCTCTCTAAGATCTGAATTACCCTGCAAAAATATATCTGAACTAACAAGCAAAAGTTAAATAGACAAAATGTCTAAATAAGGGGGTTATACTGTGTTTATGATTCGTATAATTTTGGTCCATCAGTTGTTTTTGAGAGAAATAAAATACCAAGGGCAAAGTGAGAAAAGTCACCCCTTGTGTGCAAAAAAATAGAAAAATACCAAGGGCAAAGTAAGAAAAGTCACCCTTGTGTACCAAAAAAACAAGTTTTTCTAACCCCTTTTACTTGACGTAGTGTAACTCCACCTTTTCATTGCGTGCATTCATAACTTGTCTTGAGAATTCATGTTCTAGAGTCTAAGGGACGATCCTCGTGCTTGCACTAAAATTTTGATGCAAATTTTTGAACTATTTTTCAGAAAATCCTTAAGCCAGGCTCCTCTTCTCTTACGGGTCATTGCCTAGTCCTTGGCGCTTGAGAATGAGCTTTGTGCCAAGAACCCGTGGACTATCCCTAGATAGCATAGGTGAATGGCGAGCATATTTTGTGTAACTATTCATGTTCTTATTATGTTGCTATAGAACTATTTGGAACATGTGATTAGTCGATTGCTAGCCGTGTGTATTGACCGTTTGAATGCATAACTCGTTTAATCTATGATTGTCTGACAACTTTGATGAAGATGTTTGACTTGAAGTTGAGGTAACACGATGAATCCGAGGTATGACATGACTTTACTATGACTCGTTGAGCATCATTCTTGCATACACGTTAGTTAGTTGTACAAGGGATTTGTAGGTAGTCACATTCCTGAAAACCTTCACGAGACTATACTCGTCCTACTAGGGCAGCCTAGAGGTTTAAAGGCTTGATGCATACGCTAAATGCATTCGTGTCCTCTACGACAGTGAGTTATCTTTTCATATTGATCGCATGACACTTGAGTGGGTAGCTTAGGAACACGTGGTTGTTGAGCCTCACATAGACTTGCCTTTATTCTGCCATTTGTTTAACATTTGTTCGGGACAAACAAATCCTAAGTGTGGAGTGTTTTGATCGGTTGAGTTCTTGACCCATTATTCACTTCATTCGATGATGGATTAGGTTTGTTTTCCGAACATTTTGTTATCATTTAATCTATTTTCATAGTGTTTCAGGTTTGAATTACTTCGAAGATTCGATATGGACATGAATGCGTGAAAAGATGAAGAAATCAGCCTAAATGAGCATTTTTGGCCCAGACCCCGTGACACCTCCATGTGTCACGGGACAAGGAAGCATCACGGGACTCAGCCGTATCAGCTACATTTCTGGAGCCCGTGTCGTCCCGTGACGTAAGGCCTGTCACGGGACAATGAAGCCATCACGGGACTTGGCCATGGCGATGAAATTTCTCAACCCCGTGACACAAGCCTCGTCACGGGACAAAGCAGGTGTCACGGGACCCTGCCATGGCGATGACATTCGAGAGCCCCGTGATAGCGCGTGACGAAGCCCCGTCACGAGACTTTTGAAATCTCAATTTAGGGCTAATTTTGGCAACTTCGGCGAGTGGGCTATAAATAGAGAGGCTCGACCAGAATTAATGGGTGCTTATTCGGAGATTAATAAACCCTAACTTGGGAGAAGACGGAGCGAGAGATTGAAGGATTCAACGAGTACCCGCGTCATTACGGTTTCCTCGTCCTTTATCTCTTTATCAACACTACTCTCGGTTTATTTATCATGAGTAGTGAGTAGTCTTCTTATTCTGGGATCCTACGGATTCTGTGCATTGTACCCAACTCGTCATGTGGTTATATGAATGTTTTTCATTAATGCAAATCAAATATTCAATTTCATCGTGCTTAATTTATCGTTCTTGCAAGTATTTATATTGAATGGGATGTTTGCATGCTAGATCGTATTTAGGTTAATTACCGAAAGATGGATGGGTCCTAGGTATTAACCGGATCGTATGAAATTGTATGAAAACCTTTAGTTTAATAAATCGATATCGTTGATAATCCGTTAATGGGCGGCGTTCAACGATTGAGATTAATCTAGATAATGATCCGTGGATGGGCGGCTTATCTAGTGTTATTTCGGTTTATTTCGATATTCGATAGCATGATAAATTACATGATGATGATTGCATGATTAATGGGGTTAGCACGGGTGAAGTATGGATTCTGGAATTCTTTCTCTGATAAGTACAAACCATTTAATTTTCTGTTATTTAATTTCTGCAACTTTCGTGACAACAAAACCTTTTTACAAAGTTTAATCGGAATAGCTAAATAGGTCGCACTGTTTGCTAGTACTCACACACCTGTTCCTTGGATCGACCCTTGGCTTACCAAGGTTATAAATTTTGTTTGACTGCAACTTGACCCCTAAAACATATAAATTGACAACTATAAAGGGTTAAAAATACGCTTGTCACTAACCTGAATCCATTGAAGTGAAAGAAGTAACTTGGGTTGGTGCTTCCAATCTAGTCACGCGTTTGTTGAATCAGTTTCTTTGAGAGTAAGAGAACTGGAAACTCGACGTGATAGACCTGGGACCATAACCTTCTATTTATAGCTATACACGACAGCTATAAATTTGGTAATTGCCAATTCTATCTCTCAAAGAATATGGCAATTAACCCTAGAGTATCTAACAATATATTCCCATTGTCAATTATACCTTAAGCCAATCACAAATTAGATCACATTTAGTAGGCTTATCTTTTATGATAACACATACAATATTTGATACATATTCGGTCCTAATTGAATAATTAAAAATTAATCCAACAATCTCCCACTGGACCGCATGTGTAATCAAATAATTGCATCACGAAATGAGCGCTCAAAATTGTTATCATATCATAAAGGTATTCTCCCAATAATCTGGTCCATTAACTATGCTGACATGGGATCAAGGCGGCCTTCGTATGCATCATTCATACTCGACCGAGTTTGTCACGGATGTCAACATAATTAAACGACATGGATTCACAATGGGTGTGTAGCATGAAAATTGCATGTGGGGTGATCTGTACATGCCAATTTCCAACTGGTCTCCTCAAAAGTGAGATCAACAAAATCATACAGAGTGCATACTAGCAACAAAAGTTCTGCAGAACATAATTTGATAGTATATATCAAAATCTATATCCAACATAGAGCAGCGCACAAGACAAACTCCCATTGAATATGAATATCCACAAATAAGGTAACTGACATATGATCAGTATGCCACTGAAAGACCTTGGATAGTAATCCCTTTTAATAAACGGATCCGCAACGAAGTTTGTTACATAATGCTCTATGTTTTCACTCTGTATCTCTTAATTACAACTAGCATATCGATATCAATGCTATCACATTGACTATATATCTCTAGTTGCCAACAAAATATGGTCTAATCAAATTTGTCACATGTCAATATACATGGTCTTTCGCAACATGAAATCGAAAGTGGTGTTGTGACAATAAATACAAACCATATTCGTTAATTAATGCCTCAAACATGCTATTCAAAACTGACATAGCAAAATATTAGATTAATCATACTCTTATTAGGCATCACATTGGAGTCAGTAACAAAAGTGATCTCTTACAAAAACCTGACATCCAATACATGAGCATGTTCGTCACATGTTCTCTAGATAATGAATTCAATCGTGAATTCCTCAAATATCTGCACAACATTTTCTTGTATGCAACTTCCGAATGCATACATACTTCAACAAGTAAATGAGACCACACATGTCTCAATTGCGAATGTGTGTACCACAAGTTCCATAATGTAAGAAAATCATATCTCACTCCCACTGAACTGTGATATACACACCAGCCATAATTTGTGTTTAATCTCCAAACAAGCAAGATGACAATACAATAAACATAAACATGAATATCATCAACTAAAAGCATACACCAAATCGTATCGGACTCGGAAGTCATAATACATATTCTTGAGGTAGTTGAGTTTGTCCTACTGAAATAATCAGTCTCTTGACTGGAGAATGAATGGACATTGTCTTGTAATTGATCATCTCGAGCATGCATGCAAATTTGATCAATCACACCATAATAGGAGACAATTTTCTCTTCAATGACAATATCCAACCATATCTCCCCCCAACCTCAATTTCCTCAAGAATTATGAGATTCAAAATCTCATCAACGAAAATATGAATTTCCATGTCTTCAAACCTCATACATCATATATGAAATTTAAGACCACAAGGAAATTCAACAACAAATTTGTATGCACTTTCAAAATGATAATATTTAATACACAATTGTGCAATGAAGTAGCAAAATGTCGCAGATATTTCTCAAACAGAGAACAAGTTAAGTCAAAATAAACATGCTCCCCAACACCATAAGCATGCATGTCATAGACTATGCATTAAATAAAATAAGCTTTAAAAGCAGATCATGACATTCACAAGATATCGGCACACATTAATAGCAAGTCGGAGGACAGTGGTAATAACTGTAAGTGATATCTTGTTCCAGTGAATAAATATTGACGATAAGGTGATATCAAATAATAAACCATCGGAGGATGGATTTATTATTCACATCAAAAACTAAAGATCATCAACTATTAATTACTAAGTACGCCTGCAGCTACATTAAATACTGACTTTCCGAAGGGTCTATCAATATTCAAACAAGCTACACACATCCGGTATAGTAGACCGTGCCAACCTACGCGGATACGTCACGGAGGTGATCGTGTTTTCCGTTTCAACAGACAGATGTAAAATACCGGTCCACAGTAGGAATGTCAAATTTAGAGACTAAATCTCAAGTACTGTTGGGTTTCCAAAGAAGTTCATGGTTCCAAATAGGATAGAACAAGATCAAAAGAGACAAGTCTATCGATATAACTGAACCATTACATAAACCAAAACTTTAAAAGCAGATAATGACATTTACAAGATACCGAGCACCATTAATAGCACGTCAGAGGACTATGGTATTAATTGCAAGGGCATCTTGTTCCGTGATGAAACATTGACGATAAGGGATGTCAAATAATAAACCATCGGAGGATGGATTTACTATTCACATCAAAAGACTAAAGATCGTCACACATTTATCACCATGGGTATGTATGCAGCCATGCTGATTACTAATGTGCGGAGGTGTAAACTAGTATCCTTGTAAACTACACACATATATCCTGACATAAGAAATAAGGCAGTCTCCACAGATATGCCACGGAGATGATCATGTATTCCGTTTCAATCAACCCCTTTGTTAAATCAGCCCAAAAATCGAATGTCTTATCATGCAAGTAAATTCTCAATTGTAATGTTGGTTCCTCTCAGTTATGGTTCCAAACAAGAGGGCAATCTTAGCCATCAAATTGAACCACAAACAACTGAACCGGCCTGAACTAAACAATCAGACTGACTTCAATTAATTGATAGAAAACCAAATTGAACCACCATACAATTTGTCAAAAAAGTTTAATTGATCCGATGTTCAATTGAACCAAAAGTTTTACCGATTTAAATTAGATCAAACTGAAATTGCATCAATATACAATTTCTCATCCGAACCATAGTTCACTAAAAGTTGATCGAATTCAAAAATTTAACCAAAGTTGACAAAAGTTGACCGAAGTCAAATTTCAACTAAGGTGACCACAAAAGACTAAAGTCAAGTTTCAACTAAAGTTGATCAAAAGTTAACCGAATGTCAAAACTTCACTTAAAGTTGACTCAAGCTGACAAAGTCATATTTCAACTAAAGTTGACCACAAGTTGACCGGAGTCAATATATCAACTAAAGTTGAACATATGTGACTGATGTCAAAGGCTCAACTAAAGTTGACTAAAGTTGACCAGTGTCAAAAATTCAACCATAGTTGACCAATAGTTCACCGAATTTGATAAATTATTGAATCAAAATTCCATATCATATTAGATTGATTTCCCAAGTTGGTACAAAACCGATTAAACCAATCTCATTGAACAAAAATTTGTATCAAACTAGATTGGTTTCTCAAGACGATAGGTAATCGTATTAAACCAATCACATTGAACCACAATTCAAAATCACAATAGATTGGTTTCGCAAGTCGGTATAAACCGAGTTAATCAATATCATTGAGCTAAAATTCAATATCACTCTAGATTAGTTTCGAGAGTCAGTATAAGACCGAGTTAAACCAATTGCATTAAACTGAAATTCAATATCACTCTTTATTGGTTTCACATGTCAGTATAAAGCTGAGTTAAACCAATCTCATGGAATCGATATTAAATATCACTGATGGACCAAAATTATACGAATCAAAAACATAGTAAAACCCACCAAATTAGACTGTTGGTCTATTTAACTTCTACTTGTTAGTCCCGATTTATTTCTACAGGGTATTTTGGCGCTTAGAGAGAAAACACGCTAAGGAGGGGATTTTACGCTGAAAAGATGTTACGAGTGATTCCAAGGTCAAGATCAGACGCCGAACGAAGAAATCTCAAGATCCTGACATTAAATTACTCAAATCAAATCCAACCGAGGAACAACCAAAGTCAGACCGGAGCAAAATTGGACTGATAGTTTTGTGAAAACTGTACAAAATCACACAAAACTCATCCATGGACCAAGTGACCGTCAGCTAGTATGAAGAAGATGACTCATGGGTGGCAAACTCCCTTCCTCCTCCTTGGGTGACCGGTGGCTTATGGCAAGGGGTGGCCAAGGGAGGAAAACCTCCCCATTTGGTGACTTGAAACCGGCGGCTAAAGGGAGAAGCCATATGAGCTTGCCACTTGTCCTCCTCTCCTCCATATCTCCTCCCTTCCTCCTCCACCCTTGGATGCAACACCACATGCCACCATCTCCACCCTCCATCCTCCTCCCCTTGTGGCTATAAAAGGAGAGCTTCACCTCTCATTTGTATCATCCACAAATTTGTAACTTATCTCTCTAAAACATTTGGTTACTTTGTAAGTTTGGTTTTTGAAATAATACTCCTGTTGGTTCTTGAGTATTATACGGATTGGAAATAATACTCATGTTTGTTCTTGAGTATTATACGCTTTGAAATTATAATACTCCTGTCGGTTCTTGAGTATTATAATACTGTAGAGAATACTCCTGTTGGTTCTTGAGTATTTAGTAGGAAATTGGGAATACTCCTGTTGGTTCTTGAGTATTCCACCCCTTTCCCTCGTACTGTTTTCAAAAACCCCCGAGTATTTAGCTATGATATCCTCGTCCATGGATAATCGTAGCTAAACTCTTTATTCGGTTAAAGGGGTGTTCTTGTATTATAAAATGTTTTAATTCTTTTAGTTTCTTTTCTCTGTATTCAAAACTTGTTCTATGTGCCATATATTAGATCAGAACTTCCAAGGTTGAGTGGATGCTTGAAATGGCAAAGCTCTTCCGTGGAAGTTCGCAAACATACTCGGGTAAGTGGATGCTTGAAATGGCAAAGCTTATCTGAGGAGTTTGATCTCTCTCAAACACCATTTTGGGTAAATCGGAAAAGACAACCCAAAATGGATGCACATAGGCTAGTATACCTTGAAATGGGGTGCTAGTCTAAATAGAACAAGGGCTTTACGTTTTTTGCAAAAGATTAGACAGTGTTGCAAGTCGAGTGCTTGAAATGGCCTTGATTCACTTTCGAACACTTTTGCAAAAGACTAGACAGTGTGGCAAATCGAGCGCCGGAAAAGGCCTTGATACACGTTTGAATATTAGAAGGGTTACTAAAACAATAAACAGGCTATGATACAAGGCCCCTGAAACCGAATACTTTTCCTTGAATTACAAAAAACCCCCCTGTATTTACTTTTATAAACTGCTCGATCAACTACAACCATCAACCGCTCATCTACCGGAGGAATCGCAATCACGCATCACCCACTGTAAGTCTTCTTCCCTTAACTCCTTTATTTTTAGTATTTATTTTCTGTATTTACTTTTCCACATAAAAAACCAAAAAAAACCAAAAACAATAGCTTAGTTAATCGCGCTAAAATCTCAATCAATCTAAAAAATGCTCCCATCCTGTACAAATCCCTTAAAGAACAACGTATCCCTCTAATTCCCTTGGGTTCGACCCCTACTTACCACTTACTACCCAGTAGTGTAGTTGCGAGTAGCGGAAAATATAAATTTATTTTGCACAGAGAACATTGCACCTTAACGACAGTGCAGTGGGCTCCGTCAAAATTGGCGCCGTTGCCAGGGAATTAGCCATCGGATAAGTTCTTTAAATCAATACGCGCTCGATACAACCATGTCTCACGAAGGAAGCCACCATGACTACCAAGATGACGACGAGATGAACCTGTACGATCGAAACAATGAGGTGCCACTTCCATTTATGGCTGATCCGGAGCAACTCATCCGAAGCAGACGAGCTCGTGATAGGGACGCCATCAGAAGAAACCAAGAACCACCCGAGGACCGAAATGCAGCTGGTCCAGTACGACAACCCCCTAGATATCCACCACCCCCGCAACCTAGACAAGTGCCGAGACGAGAACCCGCTTTCGATGACTACTACGGAGATAACAACAACTACCGCGAACCTACATTGGGAGAGCTCTCGGCACCAGATTTCAGAGTTCAGCCGTGGTGTATCTATGAAGGCCCGGAGCTAGAAAACATCGTCTTCAACACTTCAGTGGCCCACAACTTGCCAAAATTCTCAGGAACTCGTGGAGAATCAGCAATGACTCATCTCCAGCGCTTACATGGGATTTGCCAAAACCTCAAACCGAATGGCGTAAACGTAGACGACTTTAAGTTAAAGGCGTTCTATTTTTCCCTCATTGACGCGACAAACGACTGGTTCCTTTCATTGCCTTCCGGAAGCATCAGAACATGGGCTCAGATGCAGAAAAAGTTCTTAGACAAATATTACCCAGCAGGAAGAGCGATGCAAGTAAGGAGGCAACTGCAGGACATCAGGAAAGGACCCAACGAAACCATGTACGATTACCTGGAAAAATTCAACTGCCTGGAGAGAAGCTGTTGTACCCTTGGACTGCCCGAGAAACTCACCGTCGAGTATCTCATTAACGGATTAAGACCCTTAGACAAAATGCTCCTGGATGCCTCAGCTGGAGGGTCCATGATGAATCTATCATTAAGTGGCATAAGGGATCTTATCACCAACGTTGCTGAGAATGCCAGATTCAGAGAAGAGACGACTCAGCAGGAAGAATTCTCCCGGATAAAAAATGTGGCAAAAGCTGAAACATCGATAAGCTCTATGCCTGAAGAGATGAAGCAGCTAAAGGAGATGATGATTCAAATCCTACGAAGACAGCCAGTTCCGGTAAAACCTTGCGAGTTCTGTGGTTCTACAGACCACAAAACTGACGCATGTCCAACATTAATAGAAGAGGAACCGGCAGAAGTGAATGCAGTGGGAGAATACCAAGGATACAACAACAACAGTAATGACAGAGCCGGACAAAACAGACGGTATGGTCAAGCAACCAACCCGAGCTGGCGTAACAATAACTATTCTCAGAAGGATGCACAACCAGCTGTCCCTCAACTAGCTCAGTCATTCTACCAACCTCCCCACCGGCAGTATAACCAGAACGCTCCATCAGTAGGCCAATATCAGCAAAGAGGACCAAATCAGTACCAACCGGCCCGCATAATCAGCAAGAACCAACCAAGTCGCTTGATGACATGATGAAGGAGCTCGCAGGAAGCATAAGTCAATTGGGTACTTTACTACACCAATACCAGGCGAAAACTGACGGGGCAATTTCAGAATTAACCAAACAAATGTCCCATCTCGCCACAGCAATGTCAACACTCACTAATGAGCCTGGCAGACTTCCTTCACAAACCATCCAAAACCCAAAAGCGAATCTTAGCATGATAAAGAGGTCAAACGAAAAGGCGACACTGGAAGAAGTTGCACGATCCCCAACGTACAAACTTACAAATAAGCACTTCACCCGCAGGCGTCGTCCTGACTGGAATCAAGAGGAAGACCGACCCAATGATGAGAAAACATGGGTCACGCATGCTGACAATGGACGGTACGCATTCACCGTGTGCATAAGACCACCACCGATCATACACTCTGACATACCAGCATCTGGATGGGATGACAGTAACAATTTAAGGTGGAACTCCCCAACTAATATTTATGCTTCGAAGCAAAATATTAAGGGATTCGATTATACAAATCCTAAGCCAAGGAACGGGCAGAATGGGCCGACAATAGAAAGAGCCCTCACTTCAGATTATGAGTCACAACCGGAAAGAAATAAAGACCCAGGGGCCTTCACAGTCGCCTGCGGTATTGGTGAAACTCAGATTCATAAGTGCATGGTCGATCTTGGAGCTGCTGTCAACGCCATGCCCTCCTCCTTGTATTACTTGTTAGGACTTGGTCCATTAAAACCACCCAGGTCAAATATCGAGCTAGGAGATAAATCGTGCATCCGTCCGATTGGAGTGCTGGAAGACGTAATACTCCATGTGGGAGAGCTCGTCATTGCTGCAGACTTCTATGTGATACAAACGGGAGAGACCAGCGAAGACGACCTTCCAACAATAATCTTGGGATGACCATTCCTCTACGCTACTAAGGCAAGGATCGATGTCGGCAAGGGCTCATTATCGCTTAAGTTCGGCGGCAAAATTGCATATTTCTACATTGACAATAGCCACACGGATACGAAGAAACCGCCAGATATAATACCTATCTCAGATCGCGGTACGCAGATTTCTGACTTGCCGAAGGAGACCAAAAGAGTAACAAGACCAGCAGCTATGGTCAAAGGTCCCCAGCCTTCTCAGAAACAATGGAAAGAAAAAACACCAAAACCATGGAGTTCCAACCCAAGCAAGAAATCGGGTAAAAGCAAGGCAAGAGGCAACACAGGAACAGTGGCAAAATTCGACTTAAGCCACCCATGGGACCCCAACCAGTGATCCAGGAATAAGGTACTGTCGAGCCAACGACGTTAAACAAGTGCACTGGTCGGGAGGTAACCCGACACTATCTTACTTTCCGCACTTTAATTTTCTGTCTTTTTATTTTTTGTCTTTTAGTTTTCATCAATAAGTCGCTCTCACCCACTTGGTGCATAGAATGATTTGACTATTTAGGAATTGGTTTTTGGAGCACGATCGGATCAGCCAGGCAGCTTCCGTGAACTACCGGGCCTGCGCTGAGAGTTTAAAGCCCCCGCCGAACTCCCTCGATTATCCAGCCTCATGCCATTCAACACAATATGGGAGTTCTGATCTTACCTTTCCTTAAGACATTTCCTTCTCGTATAACATCTACTTGCATGGCTTTTGAACTAAGTAGTGCTGAAAGGCACGACTTCGTTCAAAAGTGTGGGGTGAGATCCGCATGTGTAAATAAATAAATAACATGTTTTTTCTTTTTCTTTTTCAAATATTATCTTTTTGAAAATATGAACTTAAGAATGTGAAAAAGATAGACCGAAATTCATGCATTTACCTTGTAAAAATTCAACTGTCTAAAAACTTAGAACGTAACTTCTCATTTGTCCCTTTGTGCTGAGATAAACTAGGGATGTGGAGTTGATAAAAATGCCCTAGAGAGGCTTGGCAAACAATCGAAGGATCGAATCAAACTATATGGTTTTCGAAGTTAGTGGAGGCTGCACTTCGGGTTTCAGTGAAGATTGAAGTCATCTCTGCCATGCAGTGTTTATGCAAAAAGAAAAAAGGCGAGGACGGGAATCAGACCGTCCTCTCTCTAGTCAAAGTAGCCGAGAAAATAGATGAGCGACCCTCATCTTGACCCGCGCGAAACAACAACGATGAGAGGAGCGGGGAGGTATTTCCATAGGCTTGCGGGCGATGATTGGACCTCCCAAAAAGGCTTGAGAAAATGGACTAGCAAAGCCACAAAATGGCGAAAAGCTCGAAGAAGCAAATCAAGAGGCCAAAGGCCCAAAATTGTGAAGGTTTTAACCGAACAAAAAATGAAGTACTCAAAGAGTCAAATCAAAGGCCAAAGGCCGATTCACTACAAAGAGCAGTCCCTCACCAAAAGAAAATCAAAGTACTCAAACCATTGAAACCCGAACCGAATCACGTGCTAGAAAAAGCTACAAGGAAACCATATAGTGAGAGACGATCCCGAAGTTGCAGTCCAGGAGCCTAAAAAGGGCTATCTCCCGAAACATCCAGAATAATTTGCATCTCAGCACGGAGGTACACGTATCAAGTTTCTTCTATTTATTTACACAATTCAATTTGGTAATAAGTAAGTAATGCATGAATTAGGATAAATTGAGTCCCACAGTCTAATTTTCATATTTTAAAACCAAACTTAGAGTGCCGCCCTTTAATAGCATTGCTCGGGACGAACAACTAAAAGTGTGGGGTGATTTGATGGACCAAAATTATACGAATCAAAAACACAGTAAAACCCACCAAATTAGACTGTTGGTCTATTTAACTTCTACTTGTTAGTCCCGATTTATTTCTATGGGGTATTTTGGCGCTTAGAGAGAAAACACGCTAAGGAGAGGATTTTACGCTGAAAAGATGTTACGAGTGATTCCAAGGTCAAGATCAGACGCCGAACGAAGAAATCTCAAGATCCTAACATTGAATTACTCAAATCAAATCCAACCGAGGAACAACCAAAGTCAGACCGGAGTGAAATTGGACTGATAGTTTTGTGAAAACTGTACAAAATCACACAAAACTCATCCATGGACCAAGTGACCGGCGGCTAGTATGAAGAAGATGAATCATGGGTGGCAAACACCCTTCCTACTCCTTGGGTGACCGGTGGCTTATGGCAAGGGGTGGCCAAGGGAGGAAAACCTCCCCATTTGGTGACTTGAAACCGGCGGCTAAAGGGAGAAGCCATAGGAGCTTGCCACTTGTCCTCCTCTCCTCCACATCTCCTCCCTTCCTCCTCCACCCTTGGATGCAACACCACATGCCACCATCTCCACCCTCCATCCTCCTCCCCTTGTGGCTATAAAAGGAGAGCTTCACCTCTCATTTGTATCATCCACAAATTTGTAACTTATCTCTCTAAAACATTTGGTTACTTTGTAAGTTTGGTTTTTGAAATAATACTCCTGTTGGTTCTTGAGTATTATACTGATTGGAAATAATACTCCTGTTTGTTCTTGAGTATTATACGCTTTGAAATTATAATACTCCTGTCGGTTATTGAGTATTATAATACTGTAGAGAATACTCCTGTTGATTCTTGAGTATTCAGTAGGAAATTGGGAATACTCCTGTTGGTTCTTGAGTATTCCACCCCTTTCCCTCTTACTGTTTTCAAAAACCCCCGAGTATTTAGCTATGATATCCTCGTCCATGGATAATCGTAGCTAAACTCTTTATTCGGTTAAAGGGGTGTTCTTGTATTATAAAATGTTTTAATTCTTTTAGTTTCTTTTCTCTGTATTCAAAACTTGTTCTATGTGCCATATATTAGATCAGAACTTCCAAGGTTGAGTGGATGCTTGAAATGGCAAAGCTCTTCCGTGGAAGTTCGCAAACATACTCGGGTAAGTGGATGCTTGAAATGGCAAAGCTTATCTGAGGAGTTTGATCTCTCTCAAACACCATTTTGGGTAAATCGGAAAAGACAACCCAAAATGGATGCACATAGGCTAGTATACCTTGAAATGGGGTGCTAGTCTAAATAGAACAAGGGCTTTACGTTTTTTGCAAAAGATTAGACAGTGTTGCAAGTCGAGTGCTTGAAATGGCCTTGATTCACTTTCGAACACTTTTGCAAAAGACTAGACAGTGTGGCAAATCGAGCGCCGGAAAAGGCCTTGATACACGTTTGAATACTTAGAAGGGTTACTAAAACAATAAACAGGCTATGATACAAGGCCCCTGAAACCGAATACTTTTCCTTGAATTACAAAAAACCCCCCTGTATTTACTTTTATAAACTGCTCGATCAACTACAACCATCAACCGCTCATCTACCAGAGGAATCGCAATCACGCATCACCCACTGTAAGTCTTCTTCCCTTAACTCCTTTATTTTCAGTATTTACTTTTCCGCATAAAAAACCAAAAAAAACCAAAAATAGTAGCTTAGTTAATCGCGCTAAAATCTCAATCAATCTAAAAAAACGCTCCCATCCGGTACAAATCCCTTAAAGAACAACGTATCCCTCTAATTTCCTTGGGTTCGACCCCTACTTACCACTTACTACCCAGTAGTGTAGTTGCGAGTAGCGGAAAATATAAATTTATTTTGCACATAGAACATTGCACCTTAACGACAGTGCAGTGGGCTCCGTCAATCACTTTAGATTGGTTTCATAAGACGATATGAAATCGTGGTAAACCAATCTAAATGAACCAGGATCCATGTCAGACTAGGTTGATTTCTCGAGACGGTAAAAGAAACCCATATTAAACCAATCTATCTGAACCAAGATCCATACTGAACCGATCCATCAAATTTTGAATAGGATCAAATCAAACCGGAGTTAATCGAATCAGTATCAACCGTGACATTTACACCGTATCAGTCCAATAGTCACTTTATCAAACCGGAATAAACCGTATTAAATTAATTCAAAACACAATGGTTCAATATCTAAATGGATTGATTCAACCAACATGCACAAGTGCACTAAATCAATCCAACCATAACGGTTCAATATACAAAATTGATTGAGTCACCAAATCGGAATTAACCGCATTGAATCAATCAATTAAACTGGAATTTCACCAAATCAGTTCAATATCGAAATTGATTGATCCACTAGTCAAAATTAACCGCATCAAATCAGTCCATTAAATTGTAATTTCACCAAAACATTTCAATATTCGAATCTGATTAAACTGATTCAATCTCAACCAATGTCATTCAGACTTAATTGAATCCACAAAATAGCATGATTCACAAATTCAAAACCATCAAAATTACAGTAAAATCAAACCTGATTGAACCAAGATGTGTTTCTGAACCGAATTTGAAATTGAACCGATTTTCTGAATTAGACTAAACCAATTTTTTTGATAGCAAAAACATCTAAAACAAACGCACTGGGAAACCCAGGAAACAGGACAGACAACAGACACAAAAACGGCTAAGACTCAATCAAGACAGAGCCGAAGAAACACACAACGGGATTGCTAGGCGATTCCTCCAGCTCCATCTTCCTCCTATAGCCTTCTTTGCCAGTAAGTCAGCGCATTCATTCGCCTCCCTTGGGATAAGGCTCATGTTCCATTCAACATTTTCGCCCAGTCTGTCTTTGCACCTGTACAACAGCTCCCGATTCTGGCCACCGTCACCATCACCTTGCATCAAGCCATTCATCACCTGCGCATTATCAGTCTCAAAGGTGACATTAAGCATATTCTCTTCCTCTGCAATCTTCATAGCCCTGGCCAGAGCTGCCTGCTCAACCTCCAGAGAACTCTTCGCTCGATCAATAGGGTACGCCTCCACAAAGCACACACAGCCCCACTCGTCCCTGCAGCTTATCCCCACTCCTGCCTTCTTCGTCGTGCCATTCCAAGCCCTGTCAACATTAATTTTCACTCCCCCTTTCCTCGGCTTTGACCACCTAACTCCTTCACTGAGATCAGTCACAACTAGCTTCTCCTCACCGCTCTGATGACGCCAGGACTGTTGAGTCACATACCTTGCTGCCGTGTATGGACTTTGGCCGTTTTTCCCATACAACAAGCTGTTCCTATTGAGCCAAATAAGCCTTGCTCCCTGTAGAATCATGTTTACTTCCATCTTATTATAGTGAAAGACACAGTACCAAAGCCAATCGGCTGGATCTTGAAAACTGTACTCCAGGAAAAGGCATTCGAAACTCAACTTCTTCCAGAAAATTTGCGCCCACCAGCAGTAAAGGATTGTGTGCATTGTTGTTTCTCTTGTCAAGCCACAGACAGGACATTTTCGGATCTCCTCCATTCCTCTTTTGGTTAGGTTGGCCGCTGAAGGCAGATAGTTTTGGAACAGTCTCCATGCAAAAAGTCTCACCTTGGGCTGGGCATTCATCTTCCAAATAAGTTTCCAGAACCGAGTAGTTCTCCTCTTGTTAGCTTGTTCCCCATTTCGATTAACCTCCACCTTGTCACTGAGTTCCTTGAGAGCTTTATAGGCTGATTTCGTTGTGAACTTTCCGTCTGATTCTCTTGTCCATCTGATTTCTTCCCCATTGTTAGTGACTTGAATCCATTGCTTCACTTTCTGACCGACTGTCCATATATTCCTCCACACCAGCGATGGTCTGTTCCCCAGATGACAACTAATTGGGGTTGCCTCTTTGTAGTACTTCCCTTTCAGCAGCTTACTCCCAATGCTCTCCGACTTTTCCATTAATCTACATATCTGTTTTGCAAGCAGCGCATCGTTAAAAGTGGATAACTCCTTGAATCCCACTCCTCCCTCCATCTTATCTCTACATAATTTCCTATAATTGCACCAATGTATTCCTCTTCCGTCTTTGCTATTACTCCACCAAAAATTAGAAGTCATGCTCACTATAAACTTAATCAATGAATCTGGGATTTTAAAGCAACTCATCGTATACGTAGGCATTGCTTGGACTATAGCTTTGATTAGAACTTTTTTGCCGGCTATTGATAAAGACTTCTCCTTCCAGCCTTGCATCTTCTTCCAGATTCTTCCTATAATGTCTTTAAACATCTCTGTTCTGTTATGTCCAAATGCTACCGGTAAGCCCAGTTATTTAGACATGGTTTCCACCTGCTTAACTCCAAGAGTATCGCTAATTGTCTGCCTGTCATTCTCCGTCACATTCCTCCCAAAAAAAGATCTCAGAATTGGCCAGGTTAATCTTCTGCCCAGATAACTTCTCATAATCTTCCAGAATCCCCTTTAAATTACTTGCATTCTCTGGGGTTGCTTGAAGGAAGAAAATGCCGCAGTCCGCAAAAAGCATATGTGTTATTTCCGGGCCATCTCTGCAGATTTTCACGCCTTTCAATTTCCTTCTCCTATGGTACTCCTTTACCTTTAAATTTAGCCATTCTGAGCAGATTAAGAACAGGAAGGGGGACATCGGATCTCCTTGTCTTATTCCTCTCGCTGGTTTTATTTCTTCCGTCACCATGTCATTCACTCGGACTACATAGGAAACTGTCTTGACACAGCTCATCACCTTGCTGCTCCATTCCTCAGGGAATCCCAGTCTTTGCATCAACATCTCTAAGAAGTCCCATTCAACTCTGTCATATGCCTTACTAATATCCAACTTCAACGCAAAATACCCCACCTTCTGTCTTCCTCTCGAGCGAATATAGTGTTCGAATAAATTGACCGGGTTCGGGTTCATATAATTGACCCGGTCTTTCGGGCCGGGTTAGGGTTCGAATAAATGACCCGATCATTATTTCGGATCGGGTTAGGACCAAGCACAACCCGTCCCAACCCGTCCGACGCCCACCTGATGAGTCGAGTTTTTGACTCATTAATGCCCGTTTTCACTATAGCTTTAGTTCGATTCCGACTACTATTTGATGTCATTTGATCCTCTTCTCGTGCGTTTCAGGTACAAAGAAAGATGTCTCAGTGTCAAGAGCCATTGGAAGAAAACTCGGGGAAAATCGGTGTTTTAGAGCAAAAATTGGCAGTATTTGCTCCTCAGTCGATCGACTGGGAAGCTCCCCTGCTCCAGTCGATCGACTAAACAGACTAACAGGAGGAGTTGCAAATCGACCAGTGCCAGTCGATCGACTGACCCACTCAGTCGATCGACTAAATGGACTAACAGGAGGTGCTGTAAATTGAGTTTCCTCAGTCGATCGACTGGGAGTTTACCCTGTCTCAGTCGATCGACTGAGATTCTGCCAACCAGGCGACAATTCTTCCTCCAGTCGATCGACTGGGCCATCAGCCCAATGCCAGTCGATCGTCTGGACCTGCTACAGTGCCGAATTTCTGACGAGCCTATAAATAGAAAGCGGAAAGTTTGACCTACCATCTTGGATTTTTATGGAGAAGAAGACAAAGAAAAGTGATCAAAACAAGGGTTTCATCATCATCAAATCAAGGAGGAATCAATAACAAGGGAGTTCATTAGGACTAATCATCCTACTCTTTCCCTCTTATTTTCTCCTAGATTTGCTTGTAAAAACCTACTCATCATGTTGTCTTACATGATGAGTGAGTAGTCTCCCTTGTGTTTTGAGGGTTCTATGAACCTCCTTGGTACTCAATGATCATTGTATACACATTTGAATGGATTTATTGAAGTTGATTTCATTTTACTATGCTCTTCATGTTAGACATGTCTCTAAGTGTTTGATAAAATGCCCAAGTGACATGTTTATGTTAGAACTTTGATCTAAGTCTTGAGAGAGCTTAGGGATGGTTTTGATGTAGTAAAAATGGACTTAACCTACATTTATGAGAGTAAATGCATGGTGAGAGGTGAACTAGAACTTTGTGCATGTGCATTTATGAGGGTAAATGCATATAGGGGGTCAATATCCTTTAAGTAGCGAGATCCTATCTAGGATGGCTTTACTAGGATTAGACATGCATGGTTTGCCTAATTCATAGTCTGAGCTAGGTTCAAAACCTATCAACTCATAATTAATTGAACTTTAGTTTGCATGATCATTGGGAAATTGCCAAGGAGGGGATTATTCCCTCGAAACTCGCTTTTAATTGAATTTAAACCCTTAAAAACCATTTCATTCTTGTCTTGAATCATTGATAACTCAATCACACTTGAATTTTAGGAATTAGCCGAGTAAGAAAATTTGATTGAACTAGCGTGTAATCCGTTTGCTCCCTTGGGTTCGACACCGGTCTTACCGGTTGAATTACAAATTGTTTTTGACAAAGTGTATCTCAAAAATACTAAATGTCAAAATGGCGCCGTTGCCGGGGATGCAATAGCTAGATTACCCCTAGGAATATCATTTAGTGCTCCGACTTACATGTTTTATTTTATTTTACTTGTTGCTTGCGTTTCTTGAATTATTTCCCTACGCTTACTTGTTTTTGATTGGTTTCTCTTGTAGGTTCTATTCTTATATGCCACCAAAGACCAAGAAGCTTAGTCATATTGTGGATAGAGATTTGAACCGGCCTATAAGGGAACTAGTTGATCCTCCCGTTACAAGGAATAAAACCAACAAGGACAAGGGTTCTACTTCTAATTCTCAAGCAACCATGGCCGAAAACAACAATTTACCTCCTCCGCCCCTCCCTTTAATCGAAGGAACCAAGATCCTCCTCCTCAACAATTGCCCCTAGCTAGAAGGGCATTAAAGGACTATGCCGTTCCTACGGCGTATGGTTACCGCTCTCCCATCCAACTTCCCGCGGTTGACAATCGAGACTTCGATTTGAAGACGGCACACATTCAAATGGTTCAAGCGAACCAATTCTCGGGTAGAGATAACGAGGACCCCAATTCTCATTTGACTACGTTTCTAGAGATATGTGCTACATTTAAAATAAATGGAGTCTCGGAAGATGCAAAGCTATTGAGGCTCTTTCCCTTCTCACTCACGGGAAAAGCTAAGGATTGGTTGAGAAGCCAAACTCCCGATAGCTTCACTACATGGGAAGAATTAGCCGTGGCTTTCTTGAACAAGTATTTTCCCCCTTCCAAGACGGCTTACTATCGGAACCAAATCACAAACTTCTCGCAAATGGATGGGGAAAATCTATATGAGGCTTGGGAGCGATACAAGGAGTATGAAAGGCTTTGCCCTCACCACAACCTTGATGATCTTCAAGTTTTCCATACTTTCTACCATGGGGTTGATGGGAATTCTCGCCTTGCTCTTGACACCGCTTCAAGTGGCGCTATTATGGATCTAGAACCGCATGAAGGATATGCGATAATAGAGAAGATTACCAAAAACAACTTCATGTGGGGAAGCGAAAGAGGAAACCCGAGAAGAAGGCATGAAAGGCACGAGGTAAAAGCCGTGAGCTCTAGTGATTATGATGCTTTGAGGAAAGACTTTGAGAGCCTCTCGGATGAGGTGTTTAAGCTAAAACATCCGGAAAAGGAAGCTTCAACGTGGCAAGGATGTGATATTTGTGAGGTCTATGAGCATGAGACCGTTTCTTGCCCTTTGGTTCAAAGGGATGTGCAAGGGCAAAGCTATGGAGAAGTGAATTTCGTGGGAGGAAATCAAGGAAGAGACTATGGAAATAGTGCCAATCAAGGACAAAGCTCTCAAGCCAACTATACCACACCCAAGTTCTCTTCGGGATGGAGAAATCACCCCAATTTCTCCTACAAAACCACTAATCCCACTCGCCCCGATTTTGGATCCACACCTCCCGGATTCGGTCCTAAGCCTACTCAATCCAATCAAGGGTTCCAATCTAGGAACCAATATCAAAGTCAAGGACCGACTTTGCTCCAAAGGAACCAAAACCAAGGGCAACAATACCAAAATCAAGCTCAAAGACCCTATCAACAAGTTGAAGCTCCCTCACAACCTTCTAGTGAACTTTCCGGTGTTGAGGCAATGTTTGCCAAGCTCCTTGCAAACCAAGACAAGATGCAAGCACAAATCGAGAGGATGGAAACTCATAGCAAAATGCTAGAAAGCCAAATTGCCCAACAAGCCGAGGCATCTACAAGGGCACCGGGCAAATTACCGGCTAGACCCGAACAAGGAAATAGAGAGCATTGCAATGCGGTAACCTTGAGAAGTGGTAAAGACCTTGAGAGCGAACTACCAAAGAGAAAGAAGGTTTCTTTTGATCTTGGAGGCCAAGCTAGTGCCGAAATCGAAGAATTGGATGAAGAGGTTCCTAACCCTCAAGTTGAGAAAGAAAGTGAAGTGGAAAAGGAGAAAGACGAACCTAGAATATACACTCCTCCTATTCCATTTCCCCAAAGGTTAAAGAAGAAGAGCAATGACAAGCAATTCTCCAAGTTCGCCGAGATGATGAGGAAGCTCTATGTCACAATGCCCTTCACCGAGGTAATAACCCAAGCTCCTTCATATGCTAGATTTCTAAAGGATGTTATTACTTGCAGGAGAACAATCGAGGATGTCGATACGGTGTCCCTCAATGGGGAATGTAGTGCCATACTCCAACCTCGCATGCCCCCGAAGCTTGAGGATCCCGGTAGCTTTTCCATTTCATGCTTTATCAATGATATTAAGATTGAACGAGCAATGTGTGATTTGGGTGCAAGCATATCGTTGATGCCTTATTCTTTGTGTAAAAAGCTAAATATGGGTGAGCCTAAACCAACTAGCATGATTCTTAGGCTCGCGGACCACTCCTCGAGATTCCCTAAGGGAGTTCTTAAGGATGTCCTGGTTAGAGTAGGGAATTTCTATATTCCGGGGGATTTCATGGTGTTAGAAATGGAGGAGGACAATGAAATTCCCATTATATTGGGAAGACCCTTCCTCTACACCGCGGGGGCTATTTTTGATACGACTAAAGGGTCAATTACCATGAGGGTAGGAGATGAAGAGGTTGAATTTAACTTAGAAAAGGCACAAAAAGGTCCTAGTTCTACAATGACTTGTAATTATCTTGACCTAGTTGATACATATGAATTGTATGATGTGCCTAACCTTTACATGAGTGGGATTGACCTTGACAATGAGCTTCCCGACATTGCCGATTGTTGGGTTATCCTGGAGGAAGAAAATGAAGAGGGGACTCTAAGCGACAAAGGTAAGGAGTCTTGTTCGGTAGAGCTTAAAGCTCTACCAACAAGCCTAAGGTATGAGTTCTTAGGCCCAAATTCTAGCTTGCCTATCATTGTGAATGCTTCTTTGAATGATATTGAAACCTCAAAATTGCTTGATGTGGTTAGGAAACATAAGGATGCTATTGGCTACTCTATTGATGATTTAAAGGGAATAAGCCCTAATTTATGCATGCATGAAATCAACTTAGAGAGTGATAGTATGCCATCTAGGGAGAGAGCTAGGAGGTTGAATCCTATTGTTGGGGAGGTTGTTAAAAAGGAAGTGCTTAAATTGCTTGATGCGGGAATTATTTTCCCGGTTGCGGACTCCAAATGGGTGAGCCCCATTCATGTAGTACCGAAAAAGGGGGAATGACCGTTATTAAGAATGAAAAGAATGAATTAATCCCCACAAGAACCGTAACCGGATGGCGTATGTGTGTGGATTATAGGAAATTGAACCAAGCGACTAAGAAAGATCATTTTCCCCTTCCTTTTATTGACCAAATGCTAGAAAGATTAGCTAAGCATGACTATTTTTGCTATCTTGATGGGTATAGCGGATTTTTCCAAATCCCTATTCATCCTTAAGACGTATCTTGATGCATGAAAACCACCTTTACTTGTCCTTATGGAACATTTGCCTATCGGCGAATGCCCTTCGGACTTTGTAATGTGCCGGGTACATTTCAAAGATGCATGATGGCTATTTTTTCTGAATTTATTGAAAAGATTATGGAAGTATTCATGGATGACTTTTCTGTTTATGGTTCGTCTTTTGACGATTGCTTAGCCAATTTGGCTAAAGTGTTAAAAAGATGTATTGAGACGAACCTTGTACTTAATTGGGAAAAATGTCATTTTATGGTGCAGGAAGGGATTGTGCTTGGTCATTTGGTCTCGAAGAGGGGAATCGAGGTGGACAAGGCAAAAATTGAAGTTATGGAGAAATTGCCACCTCCAAGAGATGTAAGGGGAATAAGGAGTTTCCTTGGTCATGCCGGATTTTATAGAAGGTTTATCAAAGACTTCTCGAAGATTGCTAAGCCATTGACAAATCTCCTATGCAATGATACCAAATTTCATTTTGATAAAGATTGCTTAGTAGCCTTCAAGAAGTTAAAAGAGGCATTGATTTCGGCTCCTATTATTCAACCCCCGAGGTGGAACTTGCCTTTTGAGCTTATGTGCGACGCGAGTGACTACGCCATTGGGGCGGTGCTTGGGCAAAGGGTGGATAAGAAGCTTCACGCTATTCATTACACGAGCAAAGTTCTTAGTGGTGCTCAATTGAATTACACAACTACGGAGAAGGAACTTCTTGCTATCGTGTACGCTTTTGATAAGTTTCGTCCATATCTTGTGGCTTCAAAGGTTATAGTATTCACGGATCATGCGGCTATCAAATATCTCTTAGCAAAGAAAGATTCCAAGCCAAGGTTGATAAGGTGGATTCTATTGCTCCAAGAATTCGATATAGAGATCAAAGATAAGAAGGGAGTAGAGAATGTGGTAGCCGACCACCTATCAAGGCTAGAAGAAAATGAAGAGATTGAGGTGGATACTAGACCGGTGAACGATTCATTTATTGGAGAGCAACTCATGAGAGTTGAGGCGGAGGCCCTTCCTTGGTACGCGGACTTCGTTAATTTCGTGGTTTGTGGGATTATCCCCCACGATATGAACCACCATCAAAGGAGGAAGTTCCTTTCCGAGACCAAGAGGTACTATTGGGATGAGCCCTACCTTTATAGGCTTTGCGCGGATGGGCTATATAGAACTTGTGTGGCCGAAGAAGAGATGAGAGAAATTCTTTACCATTGTCACTCTTCTCAATATGGAGGACATGGTAGTGGAGCAAAAACCGCGTCAAAGGTACTACAATGCGGCTTTTATTGGCCAACTCTCTTTGGCGATGCTTACGAATTCGTGAAGGCTTGTGATCAATGCCAAAGGACCGGTAACATTTCTAAAAGGCATGAAATGCCCCAACAAAGCATCCTCCCGGTCGAGATATTTGATGTATGGGGCGTTGATTATATGGGTCCTTTCCCTTCTTCATATGGGAACCAATACATATTGGTGGCGGTTGATTACGTTTCAAAATGGGTTGAGGCCGTCGCTTCCCCTACTTGTGATGCCAAGGTGGTCATGAAGCTATTCAAGAAAATCATCTTTCCAAGGTTTGGGGTGCCAAGGACCGTCATAAGTGATGGTGGTTCGCATTTCAAGGAGAGGCATTTCGAGGCCTTGCTTCGGAAATATGGAGTTAATCACAAGGTTGCCACGCCATACCACCCACAAACTAGTGGGCAAGTGGAAATTTCAAACCGAGAGATCAAGGCAATCTTGGAGAAAACCGTGGGGAGCTCGAGGAAGGATTGGTCATCGAAGCTAGATGACGCGCTATGGGCCTATCGTACGGCGTTCAAGACCCCTATTGGAATGTCTCCCTATCGCCTCATTTATGGGAAACCGTGCCACTTACCGGTAGAATTGGAGTACAAGGCGATGTGGGCAATTAAAACGTTGAACATGGACTTGCAAACGGCGGGAGACCATAGGGTGCTTCAACTCCATGAGTTGGAGGAGATAAGAAATGAGGCCTACGAAAGTGCTAGGATATATAAGGAGAAGACCAAGAAATGGCACGATAGAAGGATCTTTCGTCGTGAATTCAAAAAGGGAGACAAGGTCTTGCTCTTTAACTCTAGGCTCAAATTATTCCCGGGAAAATTGAGGAGCCGATGGAGTGGCCCATTTATTGTTCACAAGCCCTACGAAGATGGCCATGTTGAATTGCTAAACAACGATGGAACTACTTTCACGGCGAATGGGCAAAGGCTAAAGCACTATAGGGAGGGATTTCGTGACGAGCAAAATGTCACATTCCCCTTGACCGACCCATAGAGTGCCTTATTCCGCTTGAGGAGGGATCCTAGCTATGGACTCCTCAAGTGTGCTTCTTAGTGAGAAAAGGATCGGCTCGGTCTTTGCCAAGACGTTAAACTAGGCCCTCATGGGAGGTAGCCCGGTTTGTGAGTTGTCTATCTATGCAGAAATAACTTCCAAATATGTGTAGCATGCTTTTGTGAACTTGTAATGTGGCTTGGTGATTTAGATGATTTTATATGCATGATTAGGGGTGTGTGCGATGTGGTATTGAGCTTGCATGAATCTTCTTGATGATGGTGAAATTTTAAGTGTGGAGTGTTAATCCTAGCTTGTTTTGTTTGAAAATCGTATGTTTATGTGCTAGCGATTGGTTAGGAGGGCGTACCTCGATTATTTGTGATATTTTGAGTGGTACCTATTCTTGATTTTGAGTAAAAATTCTGAGTGTGGAGTCGAGTTTCATTGGAAAAAGGAAAATTTTTCAAACAGAAATCAGGGTTCAGTCGATCGACTGGAGGCAAGCAATATCCCAGTCGATCGACTAAATGATGGTTCAGAGGGGTCTGTTTTTCATGCATTCCCAGTCGATCGACTGGGATTTTCATATCCAAATCTTAGATTTCCTTCCTTCTTCTTCATTTTCAATTTTCCGAAACCCTAAATCCCAAATCAAACTCCCTCCGATCCGACCTTCCCTAACTCCTCGCCGGACTACTCCCAGCAGCCTCGCCACCAGCTCGCCTCGCCTCCGCCGCTCGTCCGCCCTCAAACCGCCGCCCGAATCGCCAGAAATCGAAATTCCGATCGGACACCCAAATCCCCTCCGATCTCCGCCGTCCTCCGCCCATTTCCCCCAATTCCACCACCAAAACACTCCCAATCCTCCCTCCTACAAACCCCACCGATCAATTTCTCCTCCGAAAGCCTCCCCGGAAAACCCCCTAAATTCGACCTAATCCGATCGGAATCCAGTCCTCAGTCGATCGACTGGGACATCAGCAACCAGTCAGTCGATCGACTCGATCACAGTTCAGTGCTGTTTTTGAGTTTTTGCTCAGTCTGACTTGGATTTCCATTCTCAGTGCATCATGGGTCGTGCCGGTTCTTCATCCAGTTCCAAATCGAAGGGGAAGGGGGTTGCTCATGAGCCCTCTCTTTTAGACCAAATCGACGAGTTTCGTAGCGAGGATGAGGACGATAGACCTCTTGTTTCGCGCAAGAGGAGATTATTGAGGGGCTCATTAGCCGATGTTAGCTCGGGATCAGAGGAGGATATTGAGGCCGCGCCGGTTTCCCCTCCACCACCAAAGAAGAAGAAGCCTCCACCGAGGAAACCGGCGCCGAAGAAGAGAGCACCAATGCTTGCTATTCCCAGTGTGCCATTGCCCCCGCGCCCTGCTGCTGCGCCCTCCTCCATGGCCTTAGTGCCAGTTGAGCCTCATGAGGAGCCCTATGCGGGACCGATGCCCATTCCGGTCCCGTACCCGTTCTCGGCTCCCTTGGTTTTCAGAGACGAGGAGCACCGGACTCGTCACTCTACTATCGCTGCGAAGAAGAAGAAGGCCATCCCGACATTGTACCTAGACATGGACTTGCTCCGCGTCATCGACGATGTTGTCGCGACTGAGGTACAATCTCGGCTCACTACTCATGGTTTGTCTTTTCTATTTGCTGATGATCCGGGCTCCTACCAGAGGGTAGTTGAGGAGTTCTTGTGCTCGTTTGAGTCGGTTAAGGAGAGAGTGGGGGAGGATGGTACCTCAGTTTATTATTGGAAGTTTATGTTGGGAGGTAGGGATTTCCGGATCAGGGAGAGTACGATCCGAGAGTGGCTTGGCTTTCCACAGCCTGTGGGTTCGCCCCGGGTATTCACTGAGCACGACCAGTCCAGGCTTTGGAAGAGGATTTCTGGTAGGAATGAGTGGTTCATATCTTCATTGCTATTGATTTCAATACGAGGACAAAGAGGGGTAGGAAGGTTACCTTCCCACATATGGACCTCATGGTTGCCATGGATCACGGGGAGATTATTGTTTGGCTAGTGGTCCTTGCCAATCGATTTGAGGCTGTTGTGAAGCCGACTACGAGGAACAAGGGCATGGGAGGTGGCTCCTTGATTACATTGTTAGCCCAAAGGTGTAACTTCACCTTTGGCCACGAGGGTTGTGAGGCCCCTACTAGGAGCAAGCTTGACATAGACTTGATGAAGAATATGCATATGGTCAAGCGGGATGGTAAGACGTGGAGCAGTGACCCGTCGCCTCATGTGGACGATCTTATGACCGCTGCTGCTTCGAGGCGGAGGATGTTCAAGCAGCAGCACCCCCTTTACTGTCTCGCCCACCTCTCTCCCTCACCTCCCGGTTCACCTCCTCCACCCCCACCGGCAGTCATTCTAGAGGCAGATGAGGAGCTCCCAGCGGCAGATGAGGAGTTGCCACTAGTAGAGCCAGCAGTCGATATTCCCCCTCCAGTCGTTGATGACACGGCAGAGTGGAGACAGAGAGTCACATCAGATATTGCTGGCTTGACGACCGGCGTGGCAGACTTGAGGAGTGGACTGACTCGCCTCGAGGACTTTGTCCGAGAGTCTGATGCTAGAGCCCACCGGGAGTGGGAGTGGCTGAGATCCACAGTTTCATCATTCGGCAGAGGCCCTAGAACTCCAGTTGCCCCTCCGCTCGCTCCAGAGTTCTCAGCTCCGCGTGGCGCCTCCCCTTTGCCCACCACTACAGCTTCCAGAGTCGGGGAGGTGGGATCGCGTCTCACAGGAGACACCGGTCCGCCAGATCATTCCTTTCGCGAGGGTAGCCCGCTATTCCCAGGCTCCACGCAGTCGCTTGAGGATGATGGAGTCGTTGATTCAGCTAGGAGGACCCCTCCAGGAGACGACGAGGCTACATCTTAGTCCATGCTTCATTTCTATTTCCACATGTGTATTTTCTTTATTTGACTTGTTGCATTGGATGTTGATTTGGATGATAAGTCGCCTTTTGGCATTTTTGATGACGTATGCTATTTTGGTGATATCTATCCTTTCTTGCCTATTGGTTGTATGCTATATTCTTATGATGATATTGGAGGTGTTTACCATTTATATTGTTCACTCTACAGGATATACATTCACATATTCCTATCATGTCTAAAACACCCTCTTATATCTACACTTGCAACCAAAAGGCTATTTCTCACTCTTATGGATTATATCACCGGCACTACAAACGAGGGGAGTTCCTATGCGCCTTTGCCTTTATTTTATCATTCTTTGCGCTTAGGGACTAAGCTTGAATTAAGTGTGGAGTGGTTTTGATGCGCATAGTTCACATGATTGCATGCTATACATATCATTTCTAGATGGACACTTGCATACTTGCACATTGTCCCAACATGAGAGTGTTTTAACCTCATAGGCTTGTGATTTTAAATTCTAAATCCCTATAGATCACATCTAGCCTATGTGCCACATTTACCGACCTAGTCCTTTGAGCATGCATTCTTGAGAATCAATATCATTGCTATATCTTGTCTATCCAACTTTCTAAGTATTTTCGTTGCAACACCTTGGATCAAGCTAGCAAACACTTTTAAAAAATCGCTGTGAAAAAAAAACTTAGATCATTTGAATGCTCTTTGGTGACTTGAGTTCTCTAACATAGTGCCTTGTTCATGATTAATTCCCGCGCATCCCTTGCAACTTTTGAACATATTGTCAAGTTTTAAGTGTGGAGTGATTTCAAAAAAAAAATTGAAAATGATCAAATGTCGGGGGTTAGGGAGGTAAGTCCCCCCTCGAAAGCATTTGTCTCAATAAGAAATAGGAAGCACTTAGAACTTGACCCTATGTTCTTCCATCATTCTATATTTGTGCGGGATTAGTCATTTCCATTGTGTGCTTGTTGGAATAACTCTTGGACGATCCTTGTGCTTGCACGACAGCTATCATTTGGTCAATGCTTGTTTATTAAGAAACATTAGTGTCGAACTCCACTTCCCTTATGGATTACGGCTTAAGCGCCTAAAACTTGGGAATGAGCTCCTTGCCGCGAGCCCATGGACTAGCCCTAGCTAGCATAGGTGAGCGGTTGACACTCTATTGTGCAAGCTATAAGCCTTACTTCTATTGTGTTGCTTTGAAAATGAGTAGAATTTTGGGTAGTCATTTCATAGCCCTAGTATTGATGCTCTTGAATGCACGTCGCAAAAGGTACTCAAAAGGTTGAGAAAGTTCTTTTTATGATATTGTGGTGCTAGTCTAGCTTGGGGTGAGGGATTGGTTTTGAAAAATCGTAGCCTTGGTTGAGCACTCTTGCATTCACTCTTATGGGACATGTGCATATTTGGGATTTGTGAGTATTCCCTTTTCTGAAAACTCTCACGAGACTATAACTCGTCCACTAGGGTAGCCTAGGGGTTTAAAGGCTTAATGCATGAGCTAAATGCATTCGTAACGCCTACGAAAAGGAGCTAGGTAGATTGTACATACTTGTCCTTTACTTTTCAATAACATGTTTAGAAATAAGGATCGAGACCTCGTGAAATCTAGTGTGGCAAATGCACGAAAAACATAGCACCACTAGCATTTCGACATTTGCACTTCCTTGACATGTTTGCATACTTTGTTCGGGACGAACAAAGCTTACGTGTGGAGTGTTGATGAGTCGAGTTTTCGACTCATTAATGCCCGTTTTCACTATAGCTTTAGTTCGATTCCGACTACTATTTGATGTCATTTGATCCTCTTCTCGTGCGTTTCAGGTACAAAGCAAGATGTCTCAGTGTCAAGAGCCATTGGAAGAAAACTCGGGGGAAATTGGTGTTTTAGAGCAAAAATTGGCAGTATTTGCTCCTCAGTCGATCGACTGGGAAGCTCCCCTGCTCCAGTCGATCGACTAAACAGACTAACAGGAGGAGTTGCAAATCGACCAGCGCCAGTCGATCGACTGACCCACTCAGTCGATCGACTAAATGGACTAACAGGAGGTGCTGTAAATTGAGTTTCCTCAGTCGATCGACTGGGAGTTTACCCTGTCTCAGTCGATCGACTGAGATTCTGCCAACCAGGCGACAATTCTTCCTCCAGTCGATCGACTGGGCCATCAGCCCAACGCCAGTCGATCGTCTGGACCTGCTACAGTGCCGAATTTCTGACGAGCCTATAAATAGAAAGAGGCAAGTTTGACCTACCATCTTGGATTTTTCTGGAGAAGAAGACAAAGAAAAGTGATCAGAACAAGGGTTTCATCAAATCAAGGAGGAATCAAGATCCAAGGAGTTCATTAGGACTAATCATCCTACTCTTTCCCTCTTATTTTCTCCTAGATTGGCTTGTAAAAACCTACTCATCATGTTGTCTTACATGATGAGTGAGTAGTCTCCCTTGTGTTTAGAGGGTTCTATGAACCTCCTTGGTACTCAATGATCATTGTATACACATTTGAATGGATTTATTGAAGTTGATTTCATTTTACTATGCTCTTCATGTTAGACATGTCTCTAAGTGTTTGATAAAATGCCCAAGTGACATGTTTATGTTAGAACTTTGATCTAAGTCTTGAGAGAGCTTAGGGATGGTTTTGATGTAGTAAAAATGGACTTAGCCTACATTTATGAGAGTAAATGCATGGTGAGAGGTGAACTAGAACTTTGTGCATGTGCATTTATGAGGGTAAATGCATATAGGGGGTCAATATCCTTTAAGTAGTGAGATCCTATCTAGGATGGCTTTACTAGGATTAGACATGCATGGTTTGCCTAATTCATAGTCTGAGCTAGGTTCAAAACCTATCAACTCATAATTAATTGAACTTTAGTTTGCATGATCATTGGGAAATTGCCAAGGAGGGGATTATTCCCTCGAAACTCGCTTTTAATTGAATTTAAACCCTGAAAAACCATTTCATTCTTGTCTTGAATCATTGATAACTCAATCACACTTGAATTTTAGGAATTAGCCGAGTAAGAAAATTTGATTGAACTAGTGTGTAATCCGTTTGCTCCCTTGGGTTCGACATCGGTCTTACCGGTTGAATTACAAATTGTTTTTGACAAAGTGTATCTCAAAAATACTAAACGTCACCACCCCTAATTTGAACACAAGGTTAGTCAGCACTCAGCAAGAACTAACTGATTTTGAATGCACTGAATCACAGCAGACATCATGTGAATGTAAAAAAAAATTATTCACCATATAAAATAGCATGTGAGTTCAGTTCGTGCGAACATATAATCAATTCTCCGAAAGCACACATGTTTTATGCAATTACACATACAGATAAAACTTGTTTCATATTTTAAAAAAAAATTCCCAGGAATCACACCACACAATTTATCAAGCTGTCATGCGATTTCAAGTTCAAATAAATTCAGATCTGACTTTCAACGAATTGTACACAGAAAATCAGATTCATATCATGCTAAATTAACCGATCATGGGGGAGACTGATACCACTTGTTAGAGTAAAATCATGCAGCAGAAGCAAATTAAGGATCATACCCATGTCAGAATAATCGAGCATGCTTTTGTTTAAACATAAACACTAACCTGAATCCATTGAAGTGAAAGAAGTAACCTGGGTTCAGGGACGCACATACGGCCAAGGGATATTGGGCTGAAGCCCAAGTAGTTTTTGCTCAAAAAAAAATTTTGTGATAATTTTAAGTGTATTTTACAATTTTATTTACTTTTTTGGGTTTATGCCCAAGTAATTAGAGCTATAACGTGAAAAAAAATTATTTTTTGCCCAACATCATTCTCACTTCTGGGTCCGTCCCTGCCTGGGTTGGTGCTTCCAATCTAGCCACGCGTTTCTTGAATCAATTTCTTTGAGAGTAAGAGAACTAGAAACTCGACGTGATAGACCGGGGACCATAACCCTCTATTTATAGTTGTACATGACAGCTATAAATTTGGTAATTGCCAATTTCGTCTCTCAAAGAATATAACAATTAACCCTAGAGTATCTACACAATATATTTCCATTGTCAATTATACCTTAAGCCAATCACAAATTAGATCACATTTAGTAGGCTTATCTTTTATGATGACACATACAATATTTGATACATATTCAGTCCTAATTGATTAATTAAAAATTAATCCAACAATAGTGTCCTTTATATATTCAGTATAGAGCATTAGAATACCGTAATTTGGTTTCTATACACATGCCATGTGTAATAGCCCAGTATTTCACGGTAAATAATAGTAAGGAAAAGAATTATGATCAAAATTAGGAACGGAAGAAAAGAGGAATTAAAAGGAAAGTCATTGGTTTGGAATCATCATCAACAGAAATTAAGGCAAAGTGTAATCTTTTCTTTCCCTTTTCCAATCGTTCCTTTTTTATTCGAAAAACAAGAGCCGTCATTCACTATAGGGTAGTTGGATATCGAAGCTATGAAGGGAATAAACACGATAAACACAACTTTGTTAAATATGTGAAGAAGTTTAATTTGCTAGGTATGCTTTCGATTTTATTCTTGTCTAATTTTTGAGACCTTTTAAAAATATTCACTGACAACTAAATTTAAAACGTGACGTATCTTCAAATTTTAATATTCAAATAGAGTGTTTCTTTATTTGATGTTGTCATGCCAAGACCTGACCTTTTAAAACTATAAAAAGTTTGTCTTGGTTCAATCAGAGGTGTTCTAAATCTGAATTTTAAAATGTTAACCAGAATTTGTATTGTAACTCGTAATAATTATGTTGACCGGTTTTTGAGTGGCTATAACTTCTTTTTGCTGTTATTTGAATTGGGGCTTTCCAAGCTCTGTCATGTTCTATTCGAAAAGATCTATCTAACGACGTTTAAGTGGAATGTTAGAAATTGGTGTAAAACTTTGGATAGATCTGTTTAATAATTTTAAAATCAGAATATCTTTTGTTGCACTTATTCAAATTGACAATTGAGTATTTGATGGTTCTATAATGAAAAAAGAGAGTTTTCTAACGGTATACATGTATTGATTCTATCTGACCTGCTCTAAATTAGGTTTATAGTGGAGGTTATAAGTTCTTTTGTAATTTCGGACAATTCGGACAGCAGGTTTTAGAATGAGCACAAGTTATGTTTTAAGGGTTCAAACTGAGTTTTTTTAGATTTCTATGATGTTCCATTCGGACAGAAGTTTTAAAGATATACACAACGTAATCTATTTCCTTTTGACTAATCTGAAAATGAGTCTAAAATTAGGACACTAAATCAATTTTTGAAATCCAATGTTTTGATGAGTATAAAAAAGAAGAAGAAAGAAATACGATGTTTTGATGTTGTATATTTAATTTGAATAATTTGTAGAGATTACACTTTGGACTTTATAATTCCAAGGGTTCAAGTGTGGTTTCTGTATGACTTATATGCAGTTATTGTCTTGGTTCCGACGTGATATGAGTTTGTTGAAGATTGTTTGGTGGATGATCCAGGTAAGTAATATGGATCCGGGCAAGTTGCTTTTTCTACACTCATTTCTAGGGGAGGGCAAAATTCGGTAATTACCGTTTACCATCGGTAAATTTACCGTTACCGAATCAATTCGATTCGGTAAATCGGTAAATCGGTAAAACGGTAAAACGGTAAAAATAAGTCGGTAAACGGAATAAATTCTGAAATCGGTAAATTTACCGTTTTACCGTTTTACCGAAAAATATAAATAAATAAATAAATAAATAATATATTATAAAGAAAAAATTACAAAAATATTTATATATATTAAAAATCAACATATATATTTATAAGATTTATAATATATATTTAAAAAATTAGAAAAATAATAATTTTCGGTAAAATCGGTAAATTCGTTAAATTTACCGAAATTTACCGATTTACCGTTTTACCGAAATATCGGTAAATTGGTAAATCGGTAACGGTAAACGGAATAGAATTTTACATGTCGGTAAATCGGTAAACGATAAAACGGTAAACGGTAAAACGGTAAATTACCGTTTGCTCTCCCCTACTCATTTCATAAATCTCAAATAGCAAGCACGTGTCTCCTCGAAAATAATTTTGAAAACCCGGGGTTATGAATAATGTCCTTTAACTTTTATCTCGTTAATGATATTTGCATTAGAACAGACTAGATTAACTAATTTGAGAAGTCGTATAAATACGCCTCATCAAGCATTGACAATCAATAGTTATAAGGTTCGGGTCGTTAGAGATAATCGTTACAAGCATTGACAATATTTGCACTACGTGTCATTGTTGTTTACCTTTTGTTTGAATCTTTCAGTTCACTAACTTATGTAATGCATGTGGGAACACATTGCGATCTGTTCAAAATTGTTAGTGCAGTGCAAACTACTTCTAGTTGCGTTTATATTCTTTTGTGAATCCATTGTTCTTTACTTTTAAACAATTAGTCGAAAAACCAAAGCAAACCTAAATGTACCGTTAGAATAGATGATTATTAGAAGCTAATACTACCTTAGTGATTCATAACTCCTTGAACGACCCTAGACTTACCAAAACTTTAATAAATTTATTTTACCAAGTAAAATATAGCCACGTCAATGGCATGTGTGGTTTCTTGACTCTTTGTTTCATAATCAGGGGAGGTGGGACCTTCTCTAGGTAGGCAACGCCTTTGGTCAACTTCGGTTGACTTTGGTATGTTTTGCCAGTTTTCATGTTTTTAACCTAGCAGGAGGCTGGAGGTGGCTGCTGCTTGGCGTATCTTTGGTTGGGGGCACACCATCTTCTTGGTGTGTTCTTATCCGGAGACATAGTGCTTTTTGAGGTTTCTCATCCAGCTGACTCACACACGATTGAGTAGTTTTTCGCAGTAGATCAAGCACCCTCTCGATCTTATCATGGATTTCACTATAGAAAAAACAACGCTGACCTGTCCAGCTTTGCCTCTATGTCATCCAACTTGTACTGGATCCTAGCTTGATTACTCTTATCCTTGCCATCATTCTCTCTTTTTATTCAGTTCTCCATTTTTGGCATGGCTCCATCTTGTTGTTGCTTACTAATACTATTTCACAGCTTCACAGGTTAGAGAAACAGGCTAATATATAACAGTTAATATGAACAAGTATTGTCAAAAATATATACTTAATATAAAAGGGTGCGGTTCGGATACAAACTGTTGCACCAGAAATACCGCCAACCCCCGAAGATGCCAATTACGGACGTGGGAAACGCGTTAGCGTCACCTCCAAACGGTATCCCAGGGGCGAGTACGTCCAGTAAAAGAATATCCTTTGCATGCATGAGCTAGTACGTATGAATGGATAGAGTTTGTTAGAAAAGAAGGCTCTAGAATAGGACACCTGGCAATCATCGGTTGGTTCCACAGTACTATTTGTAAGGGTCCCCACCTACTGGTTTAACTAGAAAATAATAATCCTATTCCCTACATTCCTTCTCCCTTCTAGCCTGCATCATTCTGGTGCTTTCCATTGACGCCACCATGCCCGACACACGTAATACCGCCATCAATGATTCACTCGCCGCGCTTTCTGCCAGTTTCGCAGATCTGGCCGCCCGAACTCAAGCAGTCGAATCCACCCTCGCTGCTGAAGCCGCAAAAACCGCCGTCGACTCTGCCCGAAACAACACCACCTTCGAACGTGTCCTAGGCATGCTTGACCAACTCACGGTATCTGTCCGTGAAATACAGCGAGCTGCTCGCCACACCGAGAAGCAGCCGATGCAGGCTACATCAGACTCACCCCCACCATCCCCGTTCATTCAACCTGTCTTCGGATCCTACGACGCTTCCCAGCGATCATCCCCGCATCAACCCGCTCCTTTGGCCATTGATACCAGCCCCAACTCTGCCCATCGTCTTCCCCGCATCGACATCCCTGTTTTTACTGGAGAAGGCGTGGACGGATGGTTGTTCCAAATCAATCGTGTCTTTGCTCACTACGCCGTCACAGCCAACCAAAAACTATTCATTGCCTCCTTTCACATGGCCGGAGACGCTTTGAAATGGATGCAATGGGTCTATACCACGCAACGATACCGCGACTGGGACTCCTTCTCAGCCGCTCTCACCGCCCGCTTCGGACCATAGGCGTACTATAGTTCCGAGGCCTTAATCAACAAACTAGTCCAGACCACCACCGTCGGCGCTTACATTGATGAGTTCGAAACTTTGTCGATGCGTACTCCTAGTCTCTCTGCAGACAACCTCCGTCATCGATTCATTTCTGGCCTCAAAGACGAGATCCACAGCGAGATCGTCATGTTCCACCCAACGTCCCTTGAACAAGCTATGGGCCTCGCTCGACTGGCTGAACAAAAGTTGCACTCACTTCGACCACACCAGTTTGTTCCCAGACCTCACCACAGGCCTCTTGCACTACTTCCCCCTCCACCGGTGGCCCGACCAGCACTTCCAGGACTTCCAGTGAAGCATCTTACGCCTGCCGAGATGGCAGCTCGACGACAGCAGGGCTTATGTTTCAACTGCGATGATAAGTGGACAACTGGCCACAAATGTAACCCACGCTTCCAGAGCCTTGTGTTGGAAAATGGCCATACTGAAGAGGACACAAACACCATTGAGCTAGTAGACATCAGTACCACGGTGCCTGATGACCAGCTAGTGGAACCGCCTCCCCCTGAGGAGGTCCCGACCATCTCCTTCCATGCCTTGCAAGGCCGCCCTCAACCTAGCACATTACGCCTCGAAGGCACACTACAGGGTCGCCGAGTCACTATATTGGTCGATAGTGGTTCCACCCATAACTTTCTTCAGGCTCACGTGGCTCGAAACGCGCATCTCACCATTGAACCATCTCACCATTTGAATGTCACCATTGGCAACGGCGACGAACTCCAGTGCGAAGGCCTCTGCCGGCAGGTACCACTATCCTTGGGTAACCACTCTTTCCATATCGACTTCTTTTTGCTCCCTATATATGGCGCATATGCAGTGCTAGGCGCTCAGTGGCTCAGGGACATTGGCCCAACATTATTCGACTTCAAAGACCTTTGGATGATGTTCGACCACAATGGTTCGACTCTAAGACTAGAGGGCCTTAAGCCTAGTGCAGAGCTGTCCTGTCTGACACTCGGCCAACTCAAAAGAGCCACCCGAAAGGACTCCATTTGTTCCATGTTTCAACTATCCCTACACTTGATCCATAACACCTCAGAAGCCCCACCCACAAGCACACACACACCCGACCAATTCCCAGCTACCCCTGCCCACTTAGACCCCACACAAACCCAAGAGCTTCTTGCTCTGTTACATACCTTCGACCAAGTATTCCAAACTCCTAAAGGCCTTCCCCCAAGGCGCCTGACAGACCATCACATTCCCTTAGCTCCAGACGCAAGCCCTGTCAATGTAAAACCCTTTCGCTACCCACGCTACCAAAAACTAGAGATAGAGAAACTCATCCAGGGCATGCTCAATGAGGGCATCATCCAACACAGCTCCAGCCCTTTCTCATCGCCGGTTCTCTTAGTCAAAAAGAAAGATGGCAGCTGGCGTTTTTGCGTCGATTATCGGGTGCTTAACTCGGTAACAACAAAGGACAGATTTCCCATCCCCACAGTCGATGACTTGTTCGATGAGCTCCACGGTGCTACCATTTTTACTAAACTCGACCTACGTGCATGTTACCACCAACTTCGAATGGCAGCAGGCGAGGAGTACAAAACTGCCTTTCGCACTCACGACGGCCACTATGAGTTCTTGGTAATGCCATTTGGTCTTACCAACGCTCCATCGACCTTCCAATCAACAATGAACAACTTGTTTCGTCCACACCTACGGAGGTTCGTCTTGGTATTTTTTGACGACATATTAATTTATAGCTCATCTTGGACTGATCACTTGGCTCACTTACATGCTGTATTTTCCATTTTACACACTAACACCTTCTATGCCAAAGGCTCCAAGTGTGAGCTTGCTAGCAACAGAGTCCAGTACCTTGGTCACATTATCTCAGCTACAGGCATGGAAGTTGATCAGGACAAGATCATGGCTATCCAAGCATGGCAGCCACCTCGCAACATCAAGGACCTCCGTGGCTTCCTGGGTTTAGCAGGTTATTACCGTCGATTTGTGGCGGGATATGCTACCCTTGCTGCACCTTTAACAGATTTGCTGAGGAAAGACGCATATGTATGGGATGAGAAGGCTATGCATGCCTTCAACACTTTGAAGTCGGCCCTCACCTCGACTCCTATATTAGCTCTGCCAGATTTTACCGCACACTTCGTGGTCCAAACAGATGCATCAGGCACCGGTATGGGTGCTGTTCTCACCCAGAAAGGGCACCCAATTGCGTACTTTAGTAAAAGGTTACCACCCCTGCTGCAGCGGTCGTCCGCTTACAACCGTGAGCTCTGCGCTGTCGTCTGGGCCGTCTCCAAATGGCATCCCTATTTGTTGGGCAGGCGCTTCATCATTCAGACCGATCATCAGCCCTTACGCACCATCTTGTCCCAGCATATCCACACAGCGGAACAACAAAAATGGATTAGTAAACTTATGGGGTTCGACTTCGACGTTGTCTATAAACCCGGAGTTGATAATAGCGCGGCAGATGCTCTGTCCCGGACGCCACCTTCCACGTTTCACTCACTGCAGGGCCAGTCGCGCCCAATGTTTGGCCTCCTCCGAGCCATGCGTCATTTATTCCAGACAGACCCTGCTGCCAAGGACCTATTTATGCAAGTCTCGACCGACCCTGGGGCATATGAACATCACACCATCCGAGATGGCCTGCTGCTTTTCAAGAGAAAGTTGGTAGTTCCACAAGACACAGTGCTCCGTGACCTCATTATCCACGAGTTCCATGATACTACTATTGGGGGCCATGCAGGAATACAGCTCACCATGGCTCGAATTGCATCTCATTTCCACTGGCCAAGGCTGCGCCAAGATGTCACAACCTATGTCAACAATTGTCTGACATGTCAACAAGTGAAGTCCCAGAACACAAGCCCCCAAGGACTACTTCAACCCCTGCCCCTTCCCCAGAAAATATGGTCAGACGTCTCCATGGATTTTATCACCGGCCTCCCTCGCTCGAATTCCAAAAAGGTCATCCTTGTGGTCGTTGATCGGTTGTCAAAATATGCCCATTTCAGCGCCCTAGAATCTCATTTTACTGCCGAATCCATGGCCAAGTGTTTCATTCGAGATGTCTGCAAGCTCCATGGCATACCAACCAATATTGTCTCGGACCGAGACCCTATATTCATGAGTAGCTTCTGGCGAGAACTCTTCCGACTACAAGGCACAACATTGTCCCATAGCACCGCCTATCACCCATAGTCGGATGGCCAAACAGAGGTCACCAATCGCACATTGGAGGACTATTTACGATGTTATGTTAACGAGACGCAAACCAACTGGGCAGAGTATTTACCCTGGGCTCAGCTTCACTATAACACGGCTTGGCACTCCGGCACACAACTCACCCCTTATGAAGCTGTTTATGGGCGACCCCCTCCCGCCATCCTCGACTATGAGCCTAACAGTAGTTCCGTCGTAGCAGTGGACGAACTGCTCCGCACTCGGGCTGAAATCTTGCAGCACCTCCGCACAAACCTCCTCCGTGCCCAGCAGCGTATGACGCAGCAAGCAAATCTTCACCGCACTGATACCGAGTTCGCTGTACATGACTGGGTCCTGCTGCGACTCTACCGCCAGACAACACTCCGCTCCCGCCATTCCCCAAAGCTCGCTAAAAGGTATTATGGACCATTTCAGATTACTGCACGTGTTGGACCGGTTGCATACCGACTAGCCTTGCCCCCTGCCACCCGCATCCATGACGTGTTTCATGTTTTGCTCCTCAGAAGGTGCAAGGGAGGGCCACCGTTTCCGAACATTGAATGGCCTGACTCCTTCTCTGGCAGCCACCCAATACTCATGCCCGAACGTATTCTAGCTGCCCGGACTATCCAGCACCACGGCAGTCTGATTCCCCAAGTCCGCGTCCTCTGGAAAGGCCAACATATTGACAACTCTACATGGGAAGACGTCACAGAGCTCCAATCCGACTACCCAGATTTCAACCTCGAGGTCGAGGTTCCCGCCGAGGGGGGGAGTAATGTTGCACCAGAAATACCGCCAACCCCAGAAGATGCCAATTACGGACGTGGGAAACGCGTTAGCGTCACCTCCAAACGGTATCCCAGGGGCGAGTACGTCCAGTAAAAGAATATCCTTTGCATGCATGAGCTAGTACGTATGAATGGATAGAGTTTGTTAGAAAAGAAGGCTCTAGAATAGGACACCTGGCAATCATCGGTTGGTTCCACAGTACTATTTGTAAGGGTCCCCACCTACTGGTTTAACCAGAAAATAATAATCCTATTCTATACATTCCTTCTCCCTTCTAGCCTGCATCACAAACCAATTTAAAAATAAAAATTACAAACCGATTATTAAGCTGACACGTGTCCTATTTTATTCGAAATCCCAGACAAAACATGGAGGGGTATTATAATCATTCCACACGGAGGGGTATAAACCTAATAATCACTACTACAGGAGAGTCAATATGCATCGGTTCAAAAATTGTATTATGCATCGGTTCGGTTAATATGCATCGGTTTTAGGGGAAACGATGCATAAGGTTTACAATATGCAACGGTTTTCAGTGAACCGATGCATATTGTTTACCTTATGCATCGGTTTGCTTAAAACTGTTGCATATTGTAAACCTTATGCATCGGTTTGGTTAGAACCGTTGCATATTGTGAATCTTATGCATCGGTTCTGTCTTATGCAACAGTTTTAACATAACCGATGCATAAGATCAATTAAAACTTAGGTTTTTTCGACTGAGCTGCTCAATTCCCTCCGTCTCACTTCCTTTGAATTCGCACCTGTGAACTTCGACGACTCTGATTCCGACGCTGCTCGATTCCATTCGCACGACGCTGCTCGATTTTGCTTTGACGACGCCTTCATTCCATTGGTTGTGACGCTCGATTCCATTCCGACGACGCCTTCTTCGCTTTTCCATTGTGACTGAGCTGCTCGATTCCATTCCTACCGCCATTCCTTCTTCTGCAAATCCCAGGTATGATATTTAGGGTGTTGAATTTGTGTGTGTTTAGGGTTGAATTTATGGTACAAATCCCAGGTACAAATCCCAGCGAATGAGCTGCTCTATTTGTTCAATTTGGGTGTGTTTAGGGTTAATGGTGACATGTAATCCGATTTGGGGGTGCTTGTTGAATCCATTTTTTGGGCTATGATTTAGTATGTAATAATGGATGAAATGATGTTTAGTCCGTCTACTAGATTCTTATTAATGAATTTTGTGCTTCATTTCTAACTTGTGTTCGTTAACTACCTGTAGTCATTGTTAATCGATTTGCAAGAGAAAGCTTCTCCTCTCCATCTAATTGTAGTCCTCTTCGGGAGCTTTTATTTCAAGGTAAACATCACGATTAAACTAATTCACTACTTATGTTTCCATTCATTTTTCTTTGTTTACTAATTCGTTCTCGTTGTTTGTAGCTCTAGTCCGTACTTGTTGCACACCGGCCACCATTAAGATTCTTCTTCGCGAGCTTTTATTATAAGGTAAATCGCAAGTTTATGTAACTCGTTTACTACATTTTAATTTTTGAAGTGCTTGTAATTCACTCAACTGTAATTGTTTGTTCGTGTAAATTAGTATTATGTAACTAATAATATTTACACGTTTCATGTAGTGGATTTATAATGAATCGAGAGTGGGTGTCCGGTAATAGGTTGAGTGATGAGTACGAGAAAGGGATAATGGATTTTTGTGCGTTTGCGTCGGCATATGCGTCTAGAAACAACATTGAACGTGTCTTTTGTCCGTGTATGAGTTGTTGGAATTACAAATTGGTCAAACCGAAGAAGTTACGTAAACACCTTTTGTTAAATGGGATTAACCCACAGTATACGGTGTGGTATTTGCATGGGGAGGGTGAACAACAAAACTTTGAGCCTCCACCCGTAGAAAGCTTGCCGGAGGATAATGATGATTGGGAAGAGGATAATCTAATTGAGATGGTTAACAACGTCGCTAATGACTTTGTTGATACGCCACATATTTTGGAGTCGTTGAGGAATGATTCCGAATTACCACTCTATGAAGAGTGTTCCAAATATACAAGGCTATCGGCAACGTTGAAGTTGTTCAATCTCAAAGCAAAAAATGGATGGAGCAACAAGAGTTTTACCGAATTATTAGCGCTGGTGAAAGACATGCTTCCTGAGGGGAACACCCTACCTAACCGTACTTACGAGGCTAAGAAGGTTATCTGTCCCATGGGCCTTGAGTACAAGAAAATACATGCATGTCCCAATGATTGTATCTTGTATCGAAATGCCTACAATGATTTGAAAGAATGTCCAGTGTGCAAGGCTTCTCGATACAAGTTAAACAAAGAACCGAAAGGTAAATCTAAAGGCACTCCTTCGAAAGTACTATAGTATCTTCCACCGATCCCCAGGTTTCAGAGATTATTTGCTGGCACGGAAGATTCCAATAATATGCGTTGGCATGCTGAGAAACGTGTTGTTGATACAAAAATGCGTCATCCTGCCGATTCACTGCAATGGGCTAAAGTAGACAATACATTCCCAGTGTTTGGAGCAGAGTCTATAAATTTACGGCTTGGCCTTTCTACTGATGGGGTGAATCCACATGGCAATCTCAGTAGTCAGCATAGTACATGGCCTGTGATTTTGGTTATCTACAACCTACCTCCCAAGTTAACTATGAAGCGTAGATATATGATGCTTTCTTTGTTGATATCGGGTCCTCGGCAACCTGGAAATGATATTGATGTATACTTGGCTCCTCTGATAGATGATTTGAAGCTTTTATGGGACGAAGGAGTACGCACATATGATGCATCGAGGCAAGAACATTTCAATATGCGTGCTATGCTGATGTGTACGATCAATGACTTCCCAGCTTATGGCAACTTGTCCGGATATACCATTAAAGGGTACAAAGCTTGTCCTATATGCGGGGAAGGGACACATGCACGCCATTTAAGCAATTGTCGAAAAATGGTTTATATGGGACATCGACGTTTCTTACCGAGACATCATCCTTACAGGCGAAAGAAAGCTGCCTTCAATGGTGAGACTGAGCACGGAATCGAACCGCTACCGGCTTCTGGCGCTGAAATACTTCAAAAAATGTAGAATATTACAAATCGATTCGGGAAACCATATTCACGCACCGAAAGTGCTCCATGGAAGAAGCGGTCGATTTTTTTTAATCTCCCTTATTGGCATTCTCTTGACATCAGACACTGTATTGATGTGATGCATGTTGAAAAGAATATATGTGAAAGTCTGCTTGGTACTTTATTAAACATTCCTGGAAAGACAAAAGATGGAATTAAAGCAAGACTTGATATGCTGTAGATGAATAGTTGTACCAAATTAGCACCTGAATCTCGAGGGCAGCGTACATATTTACCGCCTTCGTGCACCACACTCTCTAAGAGCGAGAAAACTAGTTTGTGCGGATGTCTGAAGGGAGTTAAAGTTCCATATGGGTTCTCTTCAAATATTGCCAGCTTGGTTTCAATGAAAGATCTGCGGTTCAATGGCTTAAAATCTCATGACTGTCGTACATTGATGCAACAACTCCTGCCTATTGCAATCAGAGGTATAATGTCTCCCAAAGTAAGGACAGCCATACAAAGACTTTGCGTCATTTTTAGCTCTTTATGTGCTAAGGTTATTGATACATCAGAGCTTGATGGACTTCAAGAGCAGATAGTTGTTACCCTTTGCCAACGAGAGATGTTTTTCCCTCCTAGCTTTTCCGATATAATGGTGCATCTTACTGTTCATTTGGTTCGTGAGGTTCAAATTCTTGGACCAGTTCATATGAGATGGATGTATCCTTTTGAGAGGTATATGAAGGTTCTTAAGAGCTATGTGAGGAATAGACAAAGTCCTGAAGGATGTATAGTGCAAGGATACATAGCTGAAGAAGCTGTTGAATTTTGCACTAACTTTCTCGGAAATACATATGCGGTTGGGGTTCCAAGGCCACGTCATTTTGATCGATTCTTGGGAAAAGGCACAAGTGGACATCAAATGATGCCTAAGTCATTTGATGAGTTAACGAAAGCTCATTTCTATGTACTGCAACATATACCTGAAATATCACCTTTTATCGAGGGTCACATGAACATACTGAGGAGTACATACCGAGGCAAATCTGAGCAGTGGTTGCAAAAAGAACACAGTCGATCATTTTGTGAATGGCTAATGAGTAATGAGGTTTTAAATAATCAGACCAACTCGGAAGAAGAATCTGATGACGTGGTGAAGTGGCTTATGGCAAGCCCAAGAACTATTGTACAAACGTGGAAAGCTTATGATATTAACGGATTTTGTTTTCAAACAAAAGATCAAGATGAGCACACCGTTGTGCAAAATAGTGGTGTGTCACACTTGTTGCCGAAACCACTCATGCTTCTAGCGCAAGAGATCGGAATCCAATATCTATGCCTGTGAATTACTTTGGGATTATCCAAGAAATATGGGAGTTGGATTACGTAAACTTTCGAGTACCCGTTTTAAAATGTAAATGGGTTAACAATTCGGCGGTTCATATAGATGAATTTGGAATGACATTTGTCGATTTTCGAAGAGAGGGATCTAAGGATGAGCCATTCATTATGGCCGAACAAGCAAGACAAGTGTTTTACGTCAAAGACCCTTCGAACAACAATCAGTATGTTGTGATAAATGGAAAACAACAGTTAATCAGTGGTACATCTGAAGAGATGAATGTGGATTGCCTACCCGTTTGTACGATAGTTCCAGTACACAACGACGACAACGAAGTTGATGATGAAATACAATTGCGAGAAGATCACGACGAAGGAATTTGGATTGATAAAGAAACTTAATTTGTGCGTATAAATCTCTACTTATTTATAAAGAAACTTAATCTGTGCGTATAAATCTATACTTAATTTGTGCAAGTATTATGGATTGATAAAGAAACTTAATTTGTGTGTATGTTGTATACGCTAGTTATTTCGTTCTAACACGTCATTTTATTTGTTTAATTATCGTCTTCATTTACGTATTCATATATTTAATGTGTTTAATCTGACATTTAATGTGACTCTTTTACAGAATCATGGCTAGCAGCAGCAGCAGCAACGGTGAGGATGATTTTTGTGTCTCTGCCCGCACACCGAGCCACAAGAAAGGCCCTGTATACATGGCGAAGTTGATTAAGCAACACACAAAGGCTGGTACCAAGCTTACGGTCAACTTCGATAGTAAGGGGAATCCCAAAGGACAGAATGGAACCAATTGGAGGAGCTTCTTGGGTATGGTGGCTCGTTCTCGAATTCCTATCACCTTTAACGATTGGAGGAAGGTTCCTGACCATTATAAGCTCACTTTGTGAAGAGATGCAACTGTAAGTTTTTCTTTAATTGACACTTATATTTGTCAGCGAAGTTGATTTTATTTTTATTAATTATAACTTGTTATATGTCACTTTAGGTAATTTTTGATGGATGCGAGCCGCATAAAAAGCATGAGATGAAGGTTGCTGGTAGCATATGGAAGAATTTCAAGTCAAGACTGGCAAAAGAGTACATCCACGGTGCCATGGCAAATGAAGATCCTATGAGTGAGTATAAGTATCTTCACAAAGATACTTGGAGGATATTTAAGGAGCAGAGGCTCTCTGAAGATGCTATGAAGTTAAGAGAGACTAACAAAGAGCTTGTGAAGAAGAATGTGTATGCACACATACTTGGTCGAGGAGGCTACAGAAAACTTGAAGAAAAATTGACAACTGAGAAGATTGCCCAGTTATTTGCGCATGGCGCAATTGAAGAGGTGCAATCTTCTGTCACTATAGAGAGACATGAGCTGTGGAAGAGGGGACGGATGAAGAAAAATGACGAGTACGTCACCGAGGCATCCCAGGGAGTGGCAACAAAGATCGTAAGTTAATTTTTATGTCAATTTCAACAGTTAATATAATACACTAAATTTTGGTATGCAATGATTGTTTTATATAGGATGAGTTAGTGGAGAGCTCCTCTCAAGGACAATTCTTGTCTCGTAATCGACGAAATGACATACTGACTGAGGCGATTGGGACGCCGGAGCCCAAACGACGCACCCGAGGAGTCGGGTCACACATTCCGTGGAGGGTTGGGTTACCAATCTCCACCTCCTCGGGTGGCACGCCCAGTTCAAGTAATATTATTCGAAGAGATGCGTCCGACCACTGCAGCCATCATTGTCCCATTGATTCAGACCCGTGGAAGAACATACCAGAGGTTCAAGTTACAATTATGAAATTTATTATTTATAAAGGTTAAATATATGTAATACTTTTTGTGTATGTTTACAAATTTTTTACAAATTATTACTGCTACTCACAGGGTGGCCTGAAGAGCCTATTGTACATTGAGGGGCAACTTGAAGGTGACAAACAGCTTGTGGCTATCGGTCGATGCGTAAATGGCCGGTTTGTTAACTTTTGAGCAATACCCGAAGATAACGTGAAGGTGAAGGTCGATAAAGCACTTTTACGAGGTCGAGGTGCAGCCTTGCCAACAGCCCATCCAAAGCTCTTGAATGTTCAGCAAGCAGTTAACCATCACGTGGCTTGGCCGAAAGACTTAGTCGTTGTCGATAAAAGGGTGAGATCATCGAAGATTATAACTTCATTTGCTTCATTGTGTTATATTACAAATAAAAAAAGATATTTAAGCTTCACAGAAATATAACATACAGGCATATGACATACACTTATACGAGTCTATGCCACTTACTGGCGATGATTTCGTAGATGAGATGTCCGTGGACTGTAGACTTCTACATGAGGTGTGGAAGGCTTTGGGTAGAGGCACGATTGAAGTACATGCCAAAGCTGAGGTCTTCGGTGACGACTACGATATCTACGTCTGTGACGAGGAAGTTCAGGACCTATTAAAGTTTAAACCGTCGGGGAACGCAGCATCTGAGTTGTATATATGGTAATATTTATATGTTTAATCATTTTTTTGCAATTAGTCTAACTAACACAAGTTTTTACTTTGTAGTCATTTACACGATCAGATGGTTCGTTCGGAGATCAAGTTTGGTTTTTTTATTCCGTCATTGATGACCCCAACCATAGAGAAAAACGAGAGATTGGCGACGTTCGTAGGAAGATTGAGTATGCCAGATAAAGACCAACTTTTTTGCTACTTTCTCCCTTATGTTGATCACATTGAGTGAGTTTATCACTTACATTATAAGTTGTTAACTTTTTTCTGAACATATTTGTTTTTAAGTTAGTGTGTTTTTTTAGGTGGCATTGGATGTTATGCGTCATTTTTCCGAGACAACATAAGGTTCTTTGGCTTGATTCATCTACAGAAGAGAAGGATATACGCGCTGATGCAAAAGAGTTGGTGGACATGTAAGTTTGGAAATTACTTTTATCTTATAACTTGTATTGAAAGTCACTAATAATTACCTTATTGTGTATGTTTCAGGGGCTTAGATCGATACTACCAAGGATGTGTACCGAGGAGTACACGTAAAGTAGAGTGGAAGAAAGTTTTGGTATTCACAAATTACACATCTTTATTAAATATTTCATACATTTATTAAGTATATATGTTAACTGCTATTCTTGATATTGTGTAGTGTCCAAGACAACCACCTAGCTATTTTTGTGGTTATTATGTCCTTCACTTTATTCGGGACATTATAGCATATGTACGGGCTAATAATGGTGCGGAGGTTGAAGACATTAGCCAAGTGAGCTTTTTATATATAACCGATGCATATGTTATTCATTTAACTATTTAATTGTTGATTGTTGATTTACTTCTCTTGTTTTAATTCTTTAAGTGTTGAGTTAGCTTTTACACGTTAATCGTTGATTAGACGTAACTCTTTAATTATTAACTTAGTTCTCTTGTTTTTTTGTAGTACTGTTTCCCTAATGGAGTGGAGTCATACGAAGTCGACAAGATTCTTAAAGTTCGGGATGAAATCGCCGGCTACCTACGTGACTACATGACCACTCATTTCGCGGTTTAGGACATTAACTTGGACAACATTTGTCATGTATGATTTGAATGCAGTATTTGTACCAAAGAGACAAAAATATGTGTATGAATGATATTGTATTGAAATTCAGTGAAATGATGTTTAGCATGTAAGCTGTATTGTATTTGAAAGTTGGAACAACAGGGTTTATTATTGATAATGTGTTTCAGGTGGATTTGAGCTTTTTGTAAAGCCAAATCTGCCATTTTTTTTAACATTATGCATCGGTTTACAAAGAAACCATTGCATAATGTCTAGACGCGTTTGAACATTATGCATCGGTTTAAGGAACAACCGATGCATAATGTCTGGATCTTATGCATCGGTTTCACCGGAAAACTGTTGCATAATGTCAAGACATTATGCAATGGTTTTTTATGAACCGATGCATAATGTCTGGACATTATGCTACGCTTCATTATGCATCGGATCCAAAACCGATGCATAATGTAAAAAAAACCGATGCATAATAGTACTTCTGTAGTAGTGAATGTTATTTTCAATTTAGTCCACGAGTTGTTAATGATCAGACTTAAAAACAGCAATGATCAGACTTAAAAATAGCAATGATCAGACTTAAAACAGCAATGATCAGACTTAAAAATAGCAATGATCAGACTTAAAAAATAGCAATGATCAAACTTAAAAAACAGCAATGATCAGACTTAAAAACAGCAATGATCAGACTTAAAAACAGCAATGATCAGACTTAAAAACAGCAATGATCAGACTTAAAAGACTTAATGATCAGACTTAAAAATTGGTAACTAAAAGACTACAAATCGATAATGATTGGACGTATAGAGATAATGATCAGACTTAGCATTGATAACTAAAAGACTACAAATTGAGAATGATCATACTAAAAATAGCAATGATCAGACTTGAAAACAGCAATGATCAGACTTAAAACAAGCAACAATTAGACTTACAAAGCAATGATCAGACTTAAAAATAGCAATGATCAGACTTAAAACAAGCAACGATCAGACTTACAAAGCCCTAATACGAAAATTATTAAAAACCAAAAATTTCTAAAAACATAAAAAATTCAAAATAAAATAGGAAACGACTCCGGATGGCCAAAAAAGGCCCTACCGTCACGTCGTTCTGCTCAGAATAAGGTATTATGAACTGAAATCAAACACCGACAACTCAAATCCTGCTATTTCACCACAACCTTAGTTGGTCTAAGTCTGATCGTCTAATCATTATTTTTTAAGTCTGATCATTGTTTTTTAAGTCTGATCATTGTTTTTAAGTCTGATCGTTACTTGTTTAAGTCTCATCAATATTTTTTTAAGTCTGATCATTGTTTTTGTAAGTCTAATCATTGTTCTTTTAAAGTCTTGTCATTACTAGTTTAAGTCTGATCATTATTTTTTTAAGTCTGATCATTAATGGTTTAAGTCTGATCATTGTTTTTTAAGTCTGATCGTTACTGATTTAAGTCTCATCATTATTTTTTTAAGTCTGATCATTATTTTTTTAAGTCTGATCATTGTTCGTTTTAAGTATTGTCATTACTAGTTTAAGTCTGATCATTGTTTTTTTAAGTCTGGTCATTACTGTAGCAAATTTTGGATGATTATACCTCCATATCTTTTATGTATTTTTAAATAAGTCCGCGTGGATTTTTTTTATTTACAAAAAGAACCCCAGTCGAAATTAATTCTGATTGGTCGATTTTTACACGTGTCATTATTTTTGTGGGTTTATAGTTTTTATTTATAATTATGGTTTGTATTTGATCCAAATCTATTATAAAAATATACAATAATAACTATAAAATACAACAATTTATTTACAATTGCCAAAGAATTCCTATGCTAACATATACACGTTCCAATAAAAAAAAACATATACACGTTGGTATTTGTACAAATATACAGTATTTACAGAGTAGGTACTGTTTCAACCAATACATTCTTATGCTAACATACGTTGATGTATTGTACTTGGCCAAAAACAATGTATAACAGCCTACGTAAGTCTATGATTTTCCAAGGAGCTAGGATGCAACAGTAAGATATTATTAACTTTCACTAATCTATTCGAACCCCATTTTCGGTTTGGTAGAGTTTTCGACTAAACGATATAGAGGTAAGCAGACAGAGTTACATTTGAGTATGCATGGAGCTAGGAGCAGTTTGTACTAGCATAACAACTATGTATAGAGCGCAATGTGTGCCAACATGTATTGCATAAATTACAGAGTTGAAAGGTTTATAGAAATGGATACAACAATAGTGGAATGTAAGATGAATACTAACCATATCTTGTCACGATTAGCTTAAACGAAACTAGCTGCGCGCTAATCTTCATTACTGTTAGAGCATTGCCGTAACCCCCTTGGGTGCTCTTTAATGCCTCCGAATGCGTTGTGTATAGAACTAAATTATCGATTTTTGAGTTGTTTGAGAAACATGCATTGAGCTTCTTTAGATAGCCTCAAAATTGGCACAAGGAGGCGCCTCGACTCAATGGCATTGGGGGACTATAGAGGTGGCACCTGGACCTGTGAGTTGCTTGATGCTTCGTTTCATTTCCACAGAGGCACTGCCTGGCTTTTTGCCCAGGCGACGCCATTGGTCGACTTTTTGACACCTTGAATTGGTCTAATTTTGCATGTTTTTGTATTTTGATCCTTTTTCAGTCTATCTGAGGTAAAAAACTTAAAAGGCACACTAGCTAGAGCAATTAATATCACTTGGAAACATTCTGAAATATATAAGAAATAGAGTCTAGAAAGTGATTGGGATGATTCGGGTCTATGCTAGGGGGAGTGGAGTGCGACAACAGAGGCATTGCCAATAGGTGTAAGGTTCGGGTCGTTTACGCTAATCATGACAAGATAGGATAATGACAAGCGTATTTTTAACCCTTTATAGTTGTCAAAGTGTGAGTTTTAGGGGTCAAATTGCAGTCAAACAATATTTATAAACCTTGGTAAGCCAAGGGTCGATCCTAGGAGCAGTGCGTGTGAATACTAGCAAACAGTGTGACCTATTTAGCTATTCCAATTAAAAGAGGTTTGTTTGTTTGTAAATTGCAGAATTTAAATGGCAGAAAATTAATGGTTGTATTTAATCAGAGAAAGAATCCCAGAATCCGTACTTCACCCATGCTAACCCCACTAATCATGCAACCATTCTACGTTAATTATTCATGCTATCGAATATGGAATATAACCGAAATAACACTAGACAAGCCGCCCATCCACGGATCATTGTCTAGATTAATCTCAATCGTTGAACGCCGCCCATCCACGGATTATCAACGATTTCGATTTATTAAATTAAAGGTTTTCCTATTAAATCATGTAAACATGACCTAACATCAATTTCATGCAATCCGGTTAATCCCTAGGGCCCATCCACCTTTCAGCATATAACCTAAATACGTTCTATCAATGCAAACATACCCTTTGATGTAAATACATGCATAGAACGATAGTATTAAGCACACATTGAAATTGAATATTCAAATTGCATAAATAACGAACTTCAATTGATCACATGAGAGTTAGGGTTACATAGCACGGGATCCGTAGGATCCCGGAATAAAGAAGACTACTCCCTATTCATGGCGATTAACCAAAAACAATGTAAATTCAAGGAAGAAACGAATAAACCGTAGACGATTGGCTCGTTGATCCTCACGATGAAAACTTGTCTTCTCTCCCAAGTTAGGGTTTTTGCTCCAAAATCACAACACCCCTGTCTAATCTGGTCGTGTTTCCTTTTATAGGTCGCCCAGAAAGGCCAGAAAGCCCAAAATCGATTTTTAGAAATAATTTGATAATTCTTCTCGCAGGTGCCGTGATCTACCGTGACTTATGGATAGGTTACGGCAGGTCACGGCCAGGGCTGAATTCCACTGGGCAAAATAGGTGCCGTGACTGCCGTGATCTTCCTTCTGGTTACGGCAGGTCACGGCCAAGGCTGAACTCTTCTGAGTAAAATCCTACTGTGACGTGCCGTGATGTCCAAGAGGGTTACGGCAGGTCACGACAGGTCTGGTTTCGCCTGATTTCCTCTGTGCAAAAACCTACCGTGATCTACCGTGACCTATAGACAGGTCACGGCAGGGCTGCGCCCTTTTCTTGCCTTTTGTCGATCTTTTTCGTTCTTTTGACATCTCAAGCCTAAGGAGCGATGATATGCCGATTTAACCTGAAACATTAGAAAAAAACATCAAATAGAGATAATTTGCCGAGAGAATGAACCTAATCCTTCATCGAATGTAGCGAATAATTAGTCGAAATATCGACTGATCAAAACACTCCACACTTAGGAGTTGTTCGTCCCGAACAAATGTCGAACACATGGCAGAATACATACATGAGAGGATGCAATGTCTGACGGCTATAAGAGCTACCCTACTCAAGTGACATGTGACCAATTCTAACTAAGCTTGAAAATAAAAAGATAACTCACTGTCGTAGAGGACACGAATGCATTTAGTGCATGCATCAAGCCTTTAAACCTATAGGCTGCCCTAGTAGGACGAGGATAGTCTCGTGAAGGTTTTCAGGAATGGGACTACCTACAAATCCCGTATACAACTAACCAGCGTGTATGCATGAAATGATGCTCAACGAGTCACAGTAAAGTCATGTCATACCTCGGATTCATCGTGTTACCTCAACTTCAAGTCAAACATCTTCATCAAAGTTTTTAGACAATCATAGATTAAACGAGTTATGCGTTCAAACGGTCAGTACACACGGCTAGCAATCGACTAATCACACGTTCCAAATAGTCCTATAGCAATGTGATAATAACATGAATAGTTACACAAAACATGCTCGCCATTCACCTATGCTATATAGGGATAGTCCACGGGCTCTTGGCGCAAAGCTCATTCTCAAGTGCCAAGGACAGAGCAATGACCCGTAAGAGAAGAGGAGCTTGGCTTAAGGATTTTCTGAAAAATAGTACGAAAATTTGCATCAAAATTTCAGTGCAAGCAGGAGGATCGTCCCTTTGTTTCTAGTACATGAATACGCAAGACAAGTCATGATTTGCACGCAATGAGAAGATGGAATTACACTACATCAAGCAGAAGGGGGCAGAAATTGTTTCAAGAGTGTTTTCTATATACCAGGGGTGACTTTTCTCACCAGGTCCTTGGTATTTTTCTGCTTTCGCAGAATCAACAAAAGCATTTTTGTTCGTTCTAACTGGTTTTCTTTCAAAAACAACTATGCTTGGGGCCAATGTTTCACCAATTTTCCAAAATTAAGAACTTTGTTTTTGAGGGGAAAACTTGAAGGTCAATTGTCTAACTCCACACTTAAAGCTTGACATAGTGTATGAATAAAGGCGGGTGCATGCAAATCACGACGGATGTAGAGAAAAACATACTAGTACTAAGGTCACCTAGAAAAAGAGATGCAATTTAAGTTTTTGACATTTTTGAACCGGTGCCTACTAATTTCAAGTCTCAAACATGCTTTAAGAAATACGTAGAACATGTGATAGTCAAAGGCTAGCAATGATACTGACTCAAAAGAATACACACACGGTTAAAACTATTTGAAGTCCTAGACTTCAAATCCAAATGAGTGTCAATCAGTCAAGGAGTATCGTAGAAAACGAGGATTTCAATCGCAATACATAGACAGTTGAGCATATGCAAGAGTGAATGTGTGATATGCAATGCATGTGACTATGCGCTACCCACTCCACACTTAAAGGCGAGCTTAGTCCCTAAGCGAAAATATAAAATAAGAAAAAGTGCATAGGAACTTCACTCGTGCGTGATGGCGCGAAATCCAAAGAGAATTAAACGATGGCTGGTGAGTGAAATACGACTTGTGAGCTGGTAGATGAACGAATAAACATATAGAGCTGCACAGGGTATAGGTTAGCATCGATAATAAGAAAGAAGTGCCAAAAAGATGATATGATAAATGATGTGAGCAAAAGTTTGAACATATGGAAAGTGTATCTCAAACATCAAGAATCAAGTAGACAAAACAAAAATCATGGCACTAGGAAACAGCAGACAAAATGAAAGTCAAGAGCATCTTCTGACAAGAACAATCAAAAAGTGGGGCTACCTGCTGTATCCTGAGAAGCATCATCGTCCGAATCGCTGCCCTCTGAATCAGAGACAAAAGAATCATCAGCATTCGGGAAAACTGCAGTGCCAGGAGGGTGAGAGGGGCTAGGGTCGGTGGTAGTAGGAGCGGGAGGTCCACTGGGAATAGGACTGAGGTCGACTGCCATGGTAAAATCAGCCTCGAAAGGGTCCGGGGCAGAAGACATGAAGGAGGGCGGAGGTGGAAAGTCTGTGAATCCCTGATACCGATAGAATGCAGTACGGGCGTCTTGCGACCACTGTTGTGCCCTGCTGGCCTGATATCTGAAATCTGAGAACTCATCCCTAAGCTGATTATGAGAAACGGAAAGTCGGCTCTGTGTAGATATCATCGGGGCCATGCTGGCCAAAATCTGGCGCTGGTAACTCATCATCGAAGTCAGAGATTCCCAGAACTCATTCTGGGAGGCGATGATCTGATCGTGAGAGGTCTCAAGGCGTGTGCGACGCTCCTCGAGTGTCAGCTGGGACTGGTAAAAAATAGGCGGCTGTGGCGGAGCTGCTGGGGCGGGAGGTGGATCCATCCCATTAGGCGCAGCCATGTGATGCTCCTGGGCCTCGTCCATGACATCATCCTCGGGTGGAGGAGCATTGTCCCGAGCATGCCCAGTAATCCTCTGCCGGCGCTCAACTCAGCTGCGCTTCTTCCCACTAGGGAGCACGGAACGGTGCTGCCAAACGCGGTCCCGATTAATCATCCTAATGTCCACCATCTTTTCCAAATCGAGCTTCGAAGTTTCCAGCTTGAGCTCGCCGAAGTCCCATCCGAGAGAGGTAGCAATGATGGTGACAAAGAGGCCGCCTCCTAAAGCCATGTTTTTGTCCAAGACTGAGCCCCATAAAACCATCTGTCCGGTGAGGATCTGGAAGAAATCGACAGGGTGGCGTCGATGCATAGAGAGCAGAACATCGAGCTCGCGGTTTCCAATATTAGTTGCACCTTCAGCTCGGGGAAATATACTCATAGCGACCAGACGGTGGACAATCTTCCATATATGGTCCTTGATGCAGGAGGAAGGCCAACTGGACAGGAAATAGCAATCAAAAGTAGAAATGTCCCTCCAGAACTCATAACACTCCGTGTCCGAATACTGACCACAAAACCCTTCTAAAGGAAATCCCAACAAACTACAAACTTCGGCCTTAGACATGGTATAATTCCTTCCACCAATAGCAAACGTCCAATGAGTAGCCTGATCGGAGCTTCCTAGATAGGCAAAAGAGACTAGGAATTCCTTTAACAGTCTGTGATAAGTCGGCACCGGTTGAGCAAATAGAACATCAAGGCCTGAGGCCACAAATAATTCACGGCAAATATCCAAATAATGAACATCGTCCAAACGACGGAATGAACGTAAAGCACCATGATCAGGAACTAAAGTGGGTTTGAGCTTTTTTACCGAAATGATGTCATTGTACTGGGTTGTCTGGGCCAGAGAAAGAAATGTAGGGCGCCGGTCTTTGTAAATCCGCCGGCGAGTAGGCTGGTCGGCTGGAGGTGGGGAGTCACGGCTAGGGTTGCGGGAGGAGGAGGGAGCTGCGGGATTGGGTCGGCGGTTTCGAGCCATGGAAACCGGCGACGAGAGAAGTTGCAGGCGGCGGTGGGTGGTGTGGATACCGGTGGACGGTAGATGGTTGAGGCGGACGGACGAGGGTGGGCGGACGGACGGTGGTCGGATGAAGGAGGGAGGTGTGCGGTGGAGATTTTGGAATTTGATTTGGCGAAATTAGAAACCCTGATTGACCTAATTCGATTTCAATCAATTTTGTCCTTCCGTGACCTCTTGTGGGTACCGTGACGTCCAGGAAGATTACGGCATGTCACAGCCCACCTGATATCCCTCGGGCAGAAAACCTACCGCGATGTGCCTTGATGTCCAGGAAGATTACGGTAGATCACGGGACACCTCAAAAAAACTCTGTCAAAATAACTACCGTGATGCGCCGTGACGTTCAATAGGTCACGGTAGGTCGTTGGCCCCTCTGATTTCAGCTCCAATTTTAAGTCATTCCGAACTGTTTCTGCCTGAATTCGATGCACTCCACACTTGGATTCCTGCAAAGGTCACACATAATGTACAAAATGCAACTAACTAATACTTACAGTGCGGGTTACTCCCCGAAGAGACCTAGTTTAACGTCTTGGCGAGACACAGGTAGGGAGGTAGGACTAGGAGCATTCTCGGGAAGTCCCTTGCTGAGATCCCTTCCCGAGAAGTCGGTTGTCATCAATCCCATCAGGAGGTGCAAGATGCTTCAGAACGTGATAGTGCTTGAGGCGTTGCCCGTTGACTACCATTGTTTTTCCTCCTTCAACGCTGATTTCCACATGCCCGTCCTGATGTGCTCTTTCTACTGTATAGGGGCCACTCCATTTAGTGCGCAATTTTCCAGGAAATAATCTAAGGTGGGAGTTGTAGAGAAGAACACGCTCGCCTTTGTTGAATTCTCAGCGCACGATTCTTTTGTCATGCCATTTCTTTGTTCTCTCTTTGTAGATACGCTTCTCAGCGCAGCTGCAGAATTCGCTTCTCGCCTGCTGCCTTCATGTCCATGTTCAGCTCTCTAATAGCCCATAAAGCCTTGTACCTGAGTTCGACTGGCAAGTGGCAGGTCTTTCCATAGACAAGTCTGAACGGACTCATACCGATAGGTGTTTTGTATGCAGTCCTGTATGCCCACAGTGCGTCATCTAGCTTGGACGCCCAGTCTTTCCTGTGGCTCGAGACTGTCTTTCCCAGAATGCTCTTGATCTCTCTGTTAGAGATCTCAACCTGTCCACTAGTCTGAGGGTGATAAGGAGTGCCAATCTTGTGGTAAACACCATACTTCGTCAATAGTTTTTCGAAATTTCTTTCTTTGAAGTGAGAACCAGCATCACTGATAATTGTTCTGGGCACTCCGAACCGAGGGAAAATCACCTTCTGAAACATTTTTATAACTACCTTGGCGTCGCAAGTAGGAGTAGCAACTGCGTCAACCCACTTAGAAACGTAGTCGACTGCTACCAAGATGTACTGATTACCGTAGGAAGATGGGAATGGTCCCATAAAATCGATTCCCCAAACATCGAACAGGTCGACTACGAGAATACTCTGCTGTGGCATCTCCTGCTGCTTCGAGATATTCCCAGTCCGCTGGCACTGATCACACGCTTTGACAAAGTCGTGCGCGTCCTTGAATAGTGAGGGCCAGAAGAAGCCGGACTGCAGAACTTTTGTAGCTGTTTTCGAACCAGCCCCATGTCCACCGTATCATGAAGAGTGGCAGCTTTCCAGAATATATGGGATCTGATCCTCGTCGACACAAGTCCTGTAGAGACCGTCAGCACATAATCGATACAAGAAAGGATCATCCCAGAAATACCTTTTAACGTCGGAAAGAAACTTCCTCTTCTGATTGTGCGAGAGGTCGGGTGGGAGGATTCCGCAGGCCAAGAAGTTGACAAAATCTGCGTACCATGGGAGGTGATCCTCATCAATACGCATAAGCTGTTCTCCGGCTAGAGAGTCAGTCATCGGGAGTCGGTCCTCTTCGCGGTCGAGCTCTCTAAGTTCGAGGCGTGACAGGTGATCTGCAACCAGATTTTCTGCTCCCTTCTTGTCTCTAATATCAATATCAAATTCTTGGAGAAGGAATACCCAACGGATCAGACGGGGTTTCGAGTCTTTCTTGGACATCAGGTATTTGATGGCAGCATGATCGGTGTAAACTGTGGTCTTCGAACCAATTAAATACTGCCTGAACTTTTTGAAAGCATAAACGATGGCCAGCATTTCTTTCTCAGTTGTAGTGTAATTGACTGCTGCTCCGGCGAGGACCTTGCTGGCGTAGTAAACTACGTGCAGCTTCTTGTCGATGCGCTGCCCCAAGACTGCTCCTACTGCAAAATCACTCGCATCACACATTAGTTCAAAAGGCAGCTCCCAATCGGGAGGCTGCACTATCGGAGCGGAAGTAAGAGCAGTTTTTAGATTGTTGAAAGCATTTAAACATGAATCATTGAAATTAAACTCAGCTTCCTGGCAAAGTAGATCAGTGAGTGGCTTTGCTGTCTTCAAGAAATCCTTGATAAATCGTCTGTAAAATCCAGCGTGCCCGAGAAAGCTCCTGATGCCTCTGTGAGAGACCATGTGTCCAAGCACTATACCTTCCTGCACCATAAAGTGACACTTCTCCCAGTTCAAAACCAGGTTAGTGTCAACACAACGACGAAGAACATTAGTGAGGTTAGAGAGACACGAATCAAACGAGGAACCATACACCGAAAAATCATCCATAAGTACTTCCATGGTATGTTCCAAAAAATCAGAAAATATTGCCATCATGCAACGTTGAAATGTGGCTGGTGCATTGCAAAGACCAAAGGGCATACGTCTATAAGCAAATGTGCCAAAAGGGCAAGTAAAGGTAGTTTTCTCCTGGTCCTCGGGGTGTATAGGAATCTGGAAAAATCCACTATAACCGTCGAGGTAGCAGAAAAATTTATGCTTTGCTAGACGTTCTAACATTTGATCAATAAAAGGCAAAGGAAAGTGATTCTTAAGAGTAGCCTTATTCAATTTCCTATAGTCAATACACATACGCCAACCAGTCACAGTACGAGTGGGAATCAATTCGTTATGCTCATTTCGTACAACAGTCAATCCTCCCTTCTTAGGGACAACGTGCACAGGGCTTACCCATTTACTATCAGCAACAGAATAAATAATGCCGGCATCTAATAATTTCAGAATTTCTTTCTTAACGACATCATTCAATTTGGGGTTTAAGCGTCTCAAGGCATCCCTACTAGGTCTAGCATCATCCTCAAGGTTAATTCTATGCATGCACAAATCTGGGCTAATCCCCTTGAGGTCGTCTATAGAGTACCCTAGGGCTGGTCTATGTTTTCGTAAGATATCAAGCAATTTCTGGGTCTCTACATCAGTCAAGGATGCATTAACAATCACCGGGTATGTCGAGTTAGGGCCCAGAAACTCATACCTGAGACTTGCAGGTAGAGGTTTCAGCTCTACCGTGCAAGATTCCTTACCTGCGTCTCCTGCGGCATCAGCTGTGTCCGCGCCCTCTATGCTCATAGCGTAGACATCCATCGGTATCGGGCAGCCCGGTACAACCTTGTAAGACTCAATAGTTGTGAGTGAAATGGGCTGATCAACATCAGCACAGTCAAGCACATCACAATCAGCTAAAAGACTAGGAGTTCTGCACATGTCAGGTAAATAAAAGACAACACGTTCGTTGCCTACTCGCAAAGCTATAGATCCCCTATCCATGTCAATAACTACCCTAGCCATGTAAAGGAATGGTCTACCAAGTATAATCGGGATGTCAGTGTCCTCTGATATCTCTAGCACGACAAAATCAGCAGGGATATAAATATTCTTCACCCTGATGGGTACGTCCTTCAGAATCCCTTTCGGGAGTCTGCAAGAACGATCCGCAAGGCGAATAGAGATATTAGTAGGACAAAGATCACCCAAATTCAGTTTAGCATATAAAGAATAAGGCATGATAGACACACTAGCACCTAAATCACACAAGGCACGATGACAGGCGTCGTTTGACCTGCAAATTTGAATTTATAATGTCCGCTTACTCTTGGCTTAGTATAGCTGTAAGTAAGGGGTCGAACCCAAGGGAGCTAGATGGTTACTACTTTGTTCTGTGAGAAAGGAAAAGAAACAATTGGGTGAGCGTAACAGTTTAGGAAACAGTGCAAATAACGAAATAAAGTGGGAGTGTAATTGATACGGCTGGCGTATCTGGGGAAATAGAGATAGAAAGGGTTGAAGAGGAGAAAGGTTAGAGAGAGGGAAGAGAAAGAGATTGAACACGTAAAACTTGTCCTCCTATTCAGTTCCACCCCCCGTACATATGGTTCAAGCTACACTACAGCTGGCATCCAGCTAGCCTACAGCTGGCATCCAGCTGTCTAACTGCCATTTGTTCACTCTCATGCACCCGCACACCAGCCTATTACAACAATATCATTCATGCAACTCCTCTAGCAGCTTTCTTGAGAGCTTTCTCCCGCTGCCTGGCACTTCGCTTTGGTCCAGGCGTAACAGTAATAATCAGAGAGAAGATATTCAGGCTAGGGTTTCTTAATTGTGACTTGTCTTATCATTGACGTATATATATCATATTTCGAATTCCTAAGTGTGGTTACTTCCATTCCAAGTTATAACCTAAAGTAGGGTCTTTCCGGACGCCTACACCACAATCTACTTCCTTTCCGGGTTGTAGAATTCCAGTCCTAGCAATTTAATACTCCATTCCAAGATATATCAAATTAGTGCCCTATTTGTTTTCAATGGTCTAGTATCAGACAAATAGTAAATAAGGGAATTGAATCACTCCAAAATCTAACCATTCCAAGTATCAATTTAGTTTTGCAATTCAACCAAGATAATTTAGCACAAGAACTAGTAGAATAACGAAATAAGCATTAAGTATCAAGTCTCAAAAACAAACGTCACAATGTTTAAAACCCTAGCCCGAACAACGGGTTTAGCTAAACATAGCCATGGAAAAGTAAATAACAAGGGGATGAAAACACTTCTCTATTGTGCTGAGATGAAGAACGAACGACCGGGCCGAGAGGCTGATGCGCCGAGAGGGAGAAGAGAGCTCGCTTGTGGGATTTTGTGGAGAGAGGAGCTCTCCACATTTTGGGATGCTTGAAACCTTTGATATGAGGCTGTATTTATAGAGAAAACTCAGGCTCAAAGCTTCCAAATTGAAGTCGGTCCAAAAACGGTTTTAGGAAACATGTCCTAAAACCGACTTTGCTTGGTCTCTAAGTTTTCTTCTTCTGCAAGTCTTCCAGATCTGTGTAGAGCCTTCCAGAACCTTTTAGCAGCTTCTAAACCGTCATGCATGAAATTTGGATTTTTTTTCCGAAGTTACTGTTCACGCCGGAATTACTGTTCACGCCGCGATCTGGTCTGAGTTGCTGCTCTCTTATGTGCGCCAATTCCGACTTTGACTCTCGTTTTGACCCTTCAAACAACCTCGGATGCTCTCTGTGTGAACTAGAGAGTTGTAAGGAATTGAGTCAGCTACGCAACGCCATGTAGCTCATATTTTTATGATCAACGGTCAGCTCCCAGCACTCCGACGAACGTCCAAAGGTCTGATCTGCCATTGTGATGTTTTCGGCATAAAATGCCGTCTTTTATGCACGTTTCCTCCTAGAGCTTCCGAAACACCTGAAATATAAAACCATACTAAGAAGTAATTGTTTGCATACAAAAGTATCGGAATTGATGGGATTTATTGACTCGATGAGTCGTATAAATACGGCTCATCACACGACGAATAGTAAGACCACCAATATCACAAGGAATGGAAAAACTCCCTGAATCCTTAAGCTTAGGCGGCATGGGCACGTGCATGGCAGCGCTGCACTCCTCACTTAGCGCTACTGTCTCGGTCCCGTCCATTTTCCGTTTCTCAGTCAGAATCTCCTTCATGAATTTTGCATAGGTGGGGATCTGGGTGATTGCATCGGTGAAGGGCATTGTGATGTAGAGAGTTCGAATTTTGTCCACGAATTGCATGAACTCTTTATCTCTTCTTGCACCCTTGAGTCGCTGAGGGAATGGAATCGGAGGCTTATAAGGCGCTGGCTCCACTGTCTGCGCAGAATTTTCATTTCGGTCTTCAGCTTCTTTTGATGTTTATTCTTCAGCAGCTGCAGAACTTAGCGCTAATTTTTCTGCAGAATTCCGAGTGGTTTGAGCTGGTATCATCTCGAGTTGCTTGCCACCTCGGAGTGTGATGGCATTCACCGACTCCTTAGGGTTATGCTCTGGTTTTGAAGGGAGTTTCCCTTGTTCCCTAGTCGCCGAATCTGCTTGTTGAGCCACCTGATTCCCTATCATTCGGATTGTCTGCTCAAGCTCCTTTACTCGTCGATCCTGCTCTTGAGCTCGCATGTCTGCCTCTTGAGCTCGCATGTCTGCCTCTTGAGCCCGCCTATCTTGCTCTGCCATGAAACTAGTCATCATGCCCTCCAAGCTAGATGATCCGCCAGTCTCTTGTTGTTTGGGCTGCTGCGGCTGATATGAGTACCCACCTGAATTCTAATTTTGCTGCCCTTGTGACGGGTTGTTGTACTGAGGCTTCGGCTGATGAGAAGTGTTATTCTGCTCTTGAGCTCGAACGTTGTATTGGCCTCGTGGCTGATACGGTGCACTGCCCTATTGCTGTTTGAACAGGAAGCTCGAAGGTGCCTGATTCTGGGGCTTGTAAGACAGGTTAGGATTGTTTCTGTTCGGATTATCCCATCTGTTCGTGGGTGGTCCATAGCCGGGACCAGCCCCTTGATTATTCTGCCTGATGAAGTTTGCGTCCTCTTGATTACCGTTGTTATCATCTGATCCGATCACTGGACAACCATCTGCGTAGTGAGAAGGAAAGCCACAAATCTGATAGTACACGGCAATGTGAGCGACGTCTGAGGACTTCATGGTGGTTGCTAGCTTCATACTTTGAATCTCGGTGGCAAGTATCTTCATTGTATCAGCCAAAAGAGCTATGTCATTAGTGCTCTCGGCTTGGCAGAGATCCTGTACACCTTTCCTATCCCTGGGATTACCGCGGTCACTCGTCCAGAGATGGTAGTCTTGGGCTGCCCTCTCTATAATCTCATAGGTGTCCTCTAGCGGGACCTGATTCAGTCCCCCACCTGCTGCTTGATTGATTAAGGTGCGCATCCCTTGATCGATCCCTTGATAGAAGGTGTCGATAATCTGCCACTGCTCTAGATTGTGGTGTGGGCACATCCTCGTCAACTCCTTGTACCTCTCCCATGAGTCATACAAAGTCTCACCATCAATAGAGCAAAACGATATGATTTTGTTCCGGAAATGAGCTGTCTTTGATGGTGGGAAGTACTGCTGGAGAAAAGCTTCGGCCAGCCTGTTCCATATGGTAAAGGTACCTTCAGCGTGGCTGTCTAGCCACCTGTTAGCCTTGTCGGACAGCGAGAACGGGAACAACCTGAGGTAGTAAGACTCTGGAGGGACACCATTTGTCTTAACTGTAATGCACATTTGAACAAAGCGCTTGAGGTGTTGGTGAGGATCTTCGTTAACCCGTCCTGAGAATTGATTATTCTGCACCATCTGGATAAGACCGGTTTTCAGCTCCCAAGTGTTGTTTCAATGCCGGGTGGCGCAATAGCTGACTGGAACCCAGTAACACGTGGAGTAGTGTAATCTCCAAGGGTTCTGCGCACTGGTGGTTGCACTCGGCGCTGCTGGTTGTCTGCGACTCCTCCATTCAACAAGGCTGCGTTGTTCTGATTCATGGCCATTGCTGCGAAGTTTCTGTTTAGTGCTCGTAGCTGCCGAACTTCGTTCTGGGCCTGACGATTGTTCTTTCGTTGGTCTGGTGTGTCGTCGTCTAAAATCTGAATTTGCTTCTTCCGTCGGGGTGTTTTCTTTGGCATGAACTACCTAGTACCTGCAAAAGCCAAGAAACACCGTGAGTGAAGAAATCACAGCAGAAGAACAGATATCAAACGAGGTGGAATAGTCTAAACTACACACGTTACTCTAATATCACACTAAACGCTGCTCCCCGGCAACGGCGCCATTTTGACAAGCATATTTTTAACCTTTTATAGTTGTCAAAGTGTGAGTTTTAGGGGTCAAATTGTAGTCAAACAATATTTATAAACCTTGGTAAGCCAATGGTCGATCCTAGGAGCAGTGCGTGTGAATACTAGCAAACAGTGTGACCTATTTAGCTATTCCAATTAAAAGAGGTTTGTTTGTTTGTAAATTGCAGAATTTAAATGGCAGAAAATTAATGGTTGTATTTAATCAGAGAAAGAATCCCAGAATCCGTACTTCACCCATGCTAACCCCACTAATCATGCAATCATTCTACGTTAATTATTCATGCTATCGAATATGGAATTTAACCGAAATAACACTAGACAAGCCGCCCATCCACGGATCATTGTCTAGATTAATCTCAATCGTTGAACGCCGCCCATCCACGGATTATCAATGATTTTGATTTATTAAATTAAAGGTTTTCCTATTAAATCATGTAAACATGACCTAACATCAATTTCATGCAATCCGGTTAATCCCTAGGGCCCATCCACCTTTCAGCATATAACCTAAATACGTTCTATCAATGCAAACATACCCTTTGATGTAAATACATGCATAGAACGATAGTATTAAGCACACATTGAAATTGAATATTCGAATCGCATAAATAACGAACTTCAATTGATCACATGAGAGTTAGGGTTACATAGCACGGGATCCGTAGGATCCCGGAATAAAGAAGACTACTCCTATTCATGGCGATTAACCAAAAACAGTGTAAATTCAAGGAAGAAACGAATAAACCGTAGACGATTGGCTCGTTGATCCTCACGATGAAAACTTGTCTTCTCTCCCAAGTTAGGGTTTTTGCTCCAAAATCACAACACCCCTGTCTAATCTGGTCGTGTTTCCTTTTATAGGTCGCCCAAAAAGGCCAGAAAGCCCAAAATCGAGTTTTGGAAATAATCTGATAATTCTTCTCGCAGGTGCCGTGATCTACCGTGACTTATGGATAGGTTACGGCAGGTCACGGCCAGGGCTGAATTCCACTGGGCAAAATAGGTGCCGTGACTGCCGTGATCTTCCTTCTGGTTACGGCAGGTCACGGCCAAGGCTGAACTCTTCTGAGTAAAATCCTACCGTGACGTGCCGTGATGTCCAAGAGGGTTACGGCAGGTCACGGCAGGTCTGGTTTCGCCTGATTTCCTCTGTGCAAAAACCTACCGTGATCTACCGTGACCTATGGACAGGTCATGGCAGGTCGCGGCAGGGCTGAGCCCTTTTCTTACCTTTTGTCGATCTTTTTCGTTCTTTTGACATCTCAAGCCTAAGGAGCGATGATATGCCGATTTAACCTAAAACACTAGAGAAAAACATCAAATAGAGACAATTTGCCGGGAGAATGAACCCAATCCTTCATCGAATGTAGCGAATAATTAGTCGAAATATCGACTGATCAGATAACTACCCACTTGCACTACGCGTCTTTGTTGTCTAACAATTGTATGACCCTTTCAGTTCCATGGCGTATGCAATAAATGTTGCAACACATTGCGCTCTATTCATAATGGCTAGGCTTGTGCAAACTACTCCTAGCTCCGTGCTAAATCTTTTGTTGATCCATTGCTTCTTACTTATATATTTCTTAGTCGAAAAACTCAGGCAAAGAAAAAGTGTGGCTATAATAGATTAGTAGAAACTAATACTACAGTAGTTGTGCATGCTAGTAGCTTTTTAGACGACTCTAGACTTACCTAAGCTATAATATTACACTAAACTCTTTATGTTCGAGTTAAATACATTAGCGACAAAATGGTGCGATTGCCAGAGATTTACTTTTAAGGGTGCCACTATAAACGTATTACTGAAACATGAGAGCGAATAACGAGTGGAAAGGAAAGAGAACAGAAGGAGAGAAAACATATAGGCTCTGGGAATGGAAAGGAGCAAACCTATAAATGTTTTAATGCGTGCATTTTCTAAGATCCTGAATTTTAATTAGGTGTTAATCTAACTTAGTTTAGTAAAAGAATTAATTAGTTTGACAAAATAAAATAAAATAAACCTAAACAAACTAATATGGATCAACTTTTAATTGAAAAAGGTAAATAAGAGTAACAATATAAGTGTGTAATTAAAATAAAGAAGCACATAGGTTGCCACTAACCATTAATTTTACTTTGATTGATTGTAAGCATGTTACAAGCACCTTAAATTAGGATTAGGTGATGGTTGTCATGGATAGCCATTTCAATACCTATCACTAAAAGAAAACTCAGAATTCCTGACAAGAAACTAACAAGAAAAACCTAGACATCAACTAAATCGAAGGAAAATCAAGTAGGGACTCTTAATCTCCTCCCTTAGTCTCGATGTTTTATGTTATTATTTGCTAGGAAAATGTGTTGGTTTTTTTTGTATAACTATTTGGATGTTTTTAAGCTTTGATTTCGTTTATATCAGATTGCTTACATGTTGTACATATGGAGGAACTAAGATTAAGTATTGAGAATTAGGATCACGTGAGAACAACTAATATTTATGAAAAATGAGAATTCCTAATCACCGTTAGATTTTCAATCTGATGGATATTAATCATCACTAATTTATGCACATAATCACGTTTTATTAACAACTAAAGGGTATTATAGTATTTTTCCTCGATCAATTATATGTGTTTTTGGTATTGTTGCAGTCGTGCCCAATCGCGAGAAGAGAAGCCAATTCGAAACCCTCGATCTGAGTTCTAGGGTTACCGGTGGAAGAATATGGCTGCAGCCCAACATCCGCAGCAATGGATAATGTCTGCACAGCCTCAGCCCAGCGTCCCTTATGCCGCGCCGTCTGCCGTTTACTAACCCTATCACCAACCGAAGTGTTACAGAAGTGTCAGTACAAAACCTTATGAAACAGAAGTGTCGCAGCTTGATGAACCGGTTTGGGAAGAGGACGAGGAGGCAATCAACGGATTTCAGCTACAATCCGATCAGCTATGCACTCAATTTCGAAGATGCGAGGTCAGACCAGCTTCCTCAGAGAAAATTTCCTGCCACGCCGACTCGATCGGGAAGGAGGTTGACAAGGGAAGCTTCCAGAGGAGTCGCTGCCGTGTGCGGCTGACAATCAAGATTCTGACCTCGCTCGGCTTGACTCCGGTCTTTTGGAAAAGATTATCGAGCGAGCCAAACATCACCGCCAGATGGATTGTCTTTTGGAGTCGGGTTGAACAAGCTGCAGTTCACAGTCAGATGGATTGTGTTAGCTATGAAGAGTGGGAGTACAAATATCATGACTAGTAATGTCGCAAAGTTGAAATTGTAGCACCTTCAATCAAAGTTGAAATTGTAGCCGACGCCCTAATTCTTTTGCTGATTAATATAGTATCCGAGAGATGGGTGCGAGTTCTGAATGTGTGAGAGACTTGCAATGAGACCAACTGTACAAGAATTGTTTTTCTCATTTTACTTGTCTGTCAACTTGCCTTCTAAGCATTTGAAACTTGAAAATGCGTAGTAATTGAATCAAAATACATAGCATAATATTCGTAGTAATTGAATCAAAATACGTAGCATAATATTCGTAGTAACTGAATCAAAATACGTAGCATAATATTCGTAGCAATCGAATCAAAATATGTAGCATAATATTCGTAGTAATTGAACCAAAATACGTAGCATAATATTCGTAATAATTGAATCGAAATTCGTAGCAATCATGTTTTGGTGCTTAATGACTAAAATGCGTAGCAATTACAAACCAAATTTGTAGTAGTCATGTTTTGGTGCTTAACGAGTAAATGCATAGCAATTACAAACAAATTAGATCTATTGAATTCTGTATGAAGAAAACAACTTATATGAACTGAGTAAAATTTACAAACAAATTAAATGAACTTGCATAACTCTTCTTCTAGCCTTATTGCTTTCTCAGACCACTGGTTTCCATGTTCCTCCAGACCACTGATTTGTTCTTCTTGTTCCACTGTGTGAGTACTCAGCTCTTCGTTCCTTTTGATTAGCTTCTTCAGCAGACCTAGTACCTGTTTACTGGAGAGGTCAGATAAACTTGTAATATTACTTAGACTCATTACCTCTTCATTTGCCATTATGCACACTGTGTCGCTTGCTTCCTCGCCTTTGCTTTCTCCTTCTGATTCTCCCCAGGTTGCAAGCATGGCCTTAGTGCTCTTTTGGGCTGGAGGCTGTCCTGCTCTCTTGCTGAAGCAGTCCTTAGCCATGTGCCCCTTTTTCTGACAATGGTAGCAAATCACCTCCTTTTGTGGCTTCTTCCCTTTGAGGGATCCCATCCCACCAATTCCAGCCATTCTAAGAGCTCTAGCGACTAGTGTAGTGTCCTCATCCATTATCCCATCAGTTTCATCAGTCTGAGCGAGTTCAAATGCCTTTTCAACCTTCAGTGCCAGGGACTAATCCTTCTCAGGTGCACGTCTGGCAACCCACCTTTATTGGATATTGTCATTACTCTGTAGTCTAGCAACTAGCTCTTCAAGACTTATTTCCTTGATATCTGACGGAGCGCACCACACCGTCGTTAATGTGCGATGGCTCTGTGCAAAAATAAATTTAGAAGTCCGCTACTCGTTACTCTACTATTGGGTAGTAAAGCGGTAAGTAGGGGTCGAACCCAAGGGAATTAGTGGATAGTTGTTCTTTCGAAAATGAAAAGTAAGACAGTTGGGGGTTGGTTGTGATTTTAGTACTGAAACTAACGTGGGTTGGTTGTGATTTTAGTACTGAAAAGTAAATAACTGAAAGTAAAGAAAGTAAATACGGGACTGAAAGTAAATACTGAAAAGTAAAGTGCTTGAAGGACAAGACTTGCTGAAAGTAAGTGTGTAAAAGTAAAGTGCTTGAAGGACAAGACTTGCTGAAAGTAAATGCTTGAAGGACAAGACTTGCGGAAAGTAAGCAGTTGATATGGGACTGAAAGTAAAGTGACAGGTGATGTTTTAATTAAAGGAAAGGATTCGGTTTTAGGGGCCTTGTATCATAAATCTATTTATCATCGACCTCTAATGATCATACTAAGTGTTCAAATATGTATCAAGGCTATTTCTAGCACATGACTTGCCACATCGTTTAGAACACTTGTTCTATTTGGGCTAATTCCTCCTTTCAAAGTATCTTAGCTTATGTGCATCCATTTGATCAATCATTTCCGATCAACCAAATGGTGTTTTAAAGAGGTTGAATTCCACAGATAAGCTGTGCTCTTTCGAGCCTCCACTTATCCACGGAAGTTCACGAACCCATGGAAGAGCTTTGCTCTTTCGAGCCTCCACTCAACCAATAGCGTTCTGACCTAATATATGGCACATAGAACAAGTTTTGAACACAAAGAGGCACTAAGAGAAGGGTCTAAAACATTGTATGATACAAGCACACCCCTTCAACCGAATGAAGGGTTTAGCTACGAATATCCATAGAGGTGGATATCATAGCCAAGTGCTTAGTAAAGTAAAGGTTCTGAAAGACAGAAAAGTAAAGGTTTTTGGAAATCAAGACAAGGAAAGTAAAGGGGAGAATACTCAAGAACCAACAGGAGTAAACTCAAAAACAACGAAAAGTAAAGGAAATGCTTGAGTACTTCAAGAACCGACAAGAGTACTCAAGAACAAACTTGGAGCTTCAGTATCAAAGTGGTGTGTTAACATGGATTGTGCCCATACTCTAGAGAGATAAGTAACAAGTGACTATGGACTTGTGGTGTGTGATGGATTGAGGATGATTTACAAAGGAGAAGGAGCTTAGTATTTATAGGCAAGGAGAAGGAGGAGATGTGGAGGGGAAGCAAGCCACATGTCAAGAGGGGGTGGAAGGGCCAAATAGCCGCCGGCCTTAGGTGGCAAAGCCACAAAGCCGCCGGGCAAGGTGGCATCTCCCCATGGCTAGCCGCCCATGTGGTGAGGAGGAGGAGAAGTTGAGTGGTTTGAGATCTTTTCCCCAAAAGCCATCGGTTACATCCCAACTCCGGTTAGACTTTGGTTGCCCTTTGGTTGCTTCTTGGTTGCTTCTTAGTTGACATCAAAAGGTGAGGAACTTAGACTTGGCATTTCAATGGTGTTCTTGATCTTTGTTGGAATAAGTCATTGGGACTTGGTTGTGGCTTGATCGGAGTATTGTCGGAGTATGGCCAGTTCTGACTTGTAATCCACTTTTAGCGTTAAGAACTCCATTTTAGCTCGTTTCATCTTTACTCCTTGAAATAGCCTGTAGAACAAAAGTGAAACTAACAAGTAAAAGTTGTCAAGATAAAGTGTCTAATTTGGTGGGTTTAACTGTCTTAACGAATCATATAAATATGGTCCATCAATATCCTTTTGGGCTTGAAGTGCTAGGGTGACAGCATCCCATTTTTGGTTCAGTGACTGAAGAAAGTGATGAGTGACTTTCCATTCGTCTATCTCTTCTCCGAGAAACTCTAGTTGACCAACGTAACTTTGGAACCGGGAGTGGAAATCCTCCAAAGTCTCATTCTTTCCTTGCATGGCGTTGTCATAGTCCCTCATTGCAGCCAGGATTCGGTTCTTCTTCATGTCTTCACACTTCCGGAGTACAGTCTCTTCACTGCGTCCCATATGTCTTTAGCAGTCTTGTAGCGGAGCATTTTTCTCAAGTCACCTGGACCAAGTGCAGAGTGTAAGACCTTCTTTGCCCGGCCTGCTATTCTTTTCCAGCACTTTGTAGTCGTTGTCATCATAGTCGTCTGGTTTCTTCTCTAACATCATGGGATCCAGGATGGGTATCGATCCCTGCTTGACTACCTTCAAAAGTTGCCCATCCAGGGAGCATATGTGTGACTCGAACTGCTCGGCCCACCAATCGTACTCTCCAAGCTTTAGATACGAAGGTTTCCAGAAGGAGTCGTTAATTGTTACCATCTTTCCTGTAAAGCTAACTAAGAATCTAGAGACCGTGTTTTGATACCAATTGTTAGGATCGTTAGTTAGCTGTACTTGCTAAGTACCGATTCACGTCAAGTATGTAAGCAGCGGATATAAGTAAGAACGCGTAAGAATAAGTACGAGAGAACAATATATAGTGGAAACCCAGATACTCAAGTCAAGTATCTGGGAAAAACCACTACCTTCTAGTTTCCTAGAAGGATTTTGGAAAAGTCACTTGTGTATTGATGATATCGATTACAATGAGATACACCGCTCACCCAAACCACACTTGGTGGTGTTCCGTCTTTCTTTCAGACCGTCTTAGTGAAGGTGTAATCTGGTTGTAATCTCACCGCAAGACATCTTCCACTTCTGGCTCCGATTGCTCTCTGGCTCCCTACAAAGTGCACTGTTGATCTTCCGACCCAAAGCTAATTCGACACAGCAATCTCCGATTGCAAGTACCTCTGTAATTACTCAGACAAGGATTCACGTTGAAGCACACTCCAAAAGGCAGCCATAGCATCCTTTATATAGATGTTCTTCAACCCAAGTAGCCCTAGATTTTCTAGGAGAAAATCTCTCCAACTTGCCCGACAAGCTCGCACAAGTTTATTAGCTGATTTGTTCATCTACGATGTCTTCATTGATCAGTCGAGTTTTCGATTGATTTATGGCCATTCTTCACTATAGTTTTGGGTCGTTTCCGACGTTATTTTGATGTCATTTGACCTCTATCTCTACATTTCAGGTTGAAAACAAGTTTCCCCCATGGTCAAGGCCTATATATGAAGATTGGTTGAAAAACAGAAGTTTCGGCGTAAAATATGGAGTTTCGGGGCCAAACCGAGCAATATTGACCTTTGCACCTTGTTTTGGACGCCCATGGCTCATACAGTGTCCGATTTGGCTGATCGTTAGCTTGTTGGAAAGGTATTGCAAAGGGCTACAACTCTCTAGTTGACGCCAAGACCAAATTAGGACGGGAAAACCACCAAAAATGCCTCGGTCGGTCGACTGAGAAGTCCAGTCGACCGACTCGATTAGACTTCAAGAGCTCATCAAATTTCACCCATCCAGTCGACCGACTGAGAAGTCCAACCGACCGGTTTGATTTTCCCATTCTCACCCGACCGGTTCGATTTACCCATTCTCAATCGACCGGTTCAGTTTCCAATTTCTCAACCGACCAGTTGGACTGCTACAATGCATGATTTCAGCCGAGCCTATATATAGAAAGTGTGGGGTTTGACCTAAGTGTGGAGGTTTTTTGGGAAAAGAAGATTAGAAAAGAGGCTCATCCAAGGTCATCAATCATCAAAGGATCCAACTAAGGAGAAGAAGAGAAGATCAAAAGGGAGTTCAAGGATTAACCATCCTCCTTCTTGTACATCTTTTCCATTCTACTTGTTGTGCTATAAACTCTACTCACACCATGTTGTCTTACATGATGTGTGAGTAGTGATCTTGTGTTTTGAGGGTCTTACGACTCTCCTTGGTACTCTTTGATCATATATATACATTGATATTCATATGGATGATTGTTGATTTCATTTTCTCTTGTGTTATGAATGTTATGCACTCTAGGTGTTTGTTAAAATGCCTAAGTGACAACTTAGACTAAAACTTGAACCTATGACTTGAGAGAGCTAGGGAATAGTTCTAGGATGGAGATAATGTTCATATCTTAAGCATGAAAGTGAACCTTATGATATGATGCTTGACTAAGGGTTGAATGTTTATATCATTGGAGTTGGTCAATTAGCAAATCATCAATTAATCCCATTAAATGGTATCAAATTCATGTTCACTATGCTCTTTATACATGCCATGCTAATAAGTGTTTGAGGAAATGCCTAAGTAACATGATGAATCTTAAAACTAAACCTAAGAATCGAGAGACCTTAGGGATAGTTTGGATGTAGTGAATTTGATCATTTCTACGGGATTGAAGTGAACTAGGTTCAATACTATTTGACTACCATGAAATGTTTGAATATCGTGTATATGATCATTGGAAAAATGCCAAGGAAGGGGGTAACCCCTCGAAACACCTCTTACTTATCTTATTACTCGCCACATAGGAATTAGATATATACACTCCCTTATACATTTTGGTTTAGAATAGCCGAACGAAAACACAATCTTACATAGTGCATTTGCTTAGCTTGCTCCTCTTGGTTCGACCCGGTACTTTACCGGTTAATATAAATGTTTTGACTACATTCAATCTTCTCTTCATTGATACTATTTAGAGGTGAAAAAGAATAGTTCGTGAAATGACGCCGTTGCCGGGGACCTTTAGTGTGTGAGACTTTTGGATGAGACGATTGATAGCTCTAGTATTGATGACCTTGAATCCAGAACCTCAAGGGTACTCAAAGTGGTTCAAAAGTTCTTTTGATGATATTGTGATGGTAGTCCTAGCGTGGGGTGAGGAATTTGTGTTGAGAAATCATAGCCTTGGTTGAACACTCTTGAATTCATTCTCATGGGATATGTGCATTTGGGATTTGTGAGTATTCCCTTTTCTGAAAACTCTCCCGAGACTATAACTCGTCCACTAGGGTAGCCTAGGGGTTTAAAGGCTTAATGCATAAGTGACGATTCGCTTGTCGTCAGAGCAAATTGTACAAATAAATTTATAAAGTCCGCTACTCGCGACTACTGGGTAGAAGTGGTAAGTAGGGGTCGAACCCAAGGGAATTAGGGGGATACGTTGTTCTTTTACTAACAGGGACATGTTTTGGGATGATTGCGATTTTAGCGCGAGTAATTAAACTACTGTTTTTGGTTTTTTGGGTTTTTTGTGCGGAAAAGTAAATACAGAAATTAAATACTGAAAGTAAATACTGAAAGTAAAGAGATAAGGGTTAGAAGACTTACAGTGGGTGATGCGTGATTGCGATTCCTCCGGTTGTTGAGCGGTTGATGGTTGTGGTTGATCGGGACAGTTATACTAGGAAAGTAAATACAGGGGGTTTTTGTGATTGAAAGAAAGTATTTGGTTTCAGGTACTCTTGTATTATAACATGTATATAATAAACCGTTAGTAACTTTTCTAAGTATTCAAAGATGAATCGAGGCCCTTTCGTAGCGCAAGACTTGCAACATCGTTTAAAGCAACCCTTGTTCTACTTCAGACTAATTCCTCCTTTCGAAGTATCTTAGCCTTCTGTGCATCCACCTGATCTCACAGTTACGATTGACCAAGTGGTGTTTTAGATAAGTCGAACTCCTCAGATAAGCTTTGCCCTTTCGTAGTATCCACTTACCCGAGTATGTTCACGAACCCCACGGAAGAGTTTTGCCCTTTCGTAGCATCCACTCAACCTTGGAAATTCTGACTATAAATGGCACATAGAACAAGTTTTGAATACAAAGAAATGAAACTAAAAGATATTACAACATTATATAATACAAGAAAATACCTTCCACCGAATGAAGAGTTTAGCTACGAATATCCATAGAGGTGGATACCATAGCTAAATACTCGGGGGTTTTTGAAAACAGTAAGAGGGAAAGGGGTGGAATACTCAAGAACCAACAGGAGTATTCCCAATTTCCTACTGAATACTCAAGAACCAACAGGAGTATTCTCTATAGTATAATACTCAAGAACAAACAGGAGTATTATTTCATAAACCGAACAAACTTACAAAGTAACCAAACTTAGAGAGATAAGTGTTTTGTGTATGGATTGATTATGAAATGAGGAGGGGTTGTGCTCCTTTTATAGCCATGGAGGAGAGGAATGGAGGGAGGAGATTTCTCCATGTGTTTTTGCATCAAGGGTGGAGGAGGAGGCTTTGAAGATGTGGTGGAGGAGGCACCCACATGTCACAACCTTGTGGCTTCTCCCATGGAGGTCAAAGCCGCCGGTCCTAGGTGGTCCAAGGAGGAGGTTTCCTCTTTTGCTCACCACTTCACCAAGTAGCCGGTCACCTTAAGGGAGAAATGAGTTTTGTGTGATTTTGGCACAGTCTTTTCACAAAACTATCGGTCCAATTTCTCCCCGGGCTGTCCTTGATTATTCCTCGGTTGGATTTAATTTGAGTAATCCTTGGTCAGAATCTTGAGATTTCTTCGTTCAGTTTCTAATCTTGACCTCGGACTGACTCTTGTTATCTTTTCAGCGTAAAATCCTCTCCTTAGCGTGTTTTCACTTTTATCTCTCAATTGCCCTGTGGAAATATTTCGGGACTAACACGTAGAAGTTAGATAGACAAACAGTCTAATTTGGTGGGTTTAACTTTATTTATGATGCATACAATTATGGTCCATCAGATCACCCCACACTTTTAGTTGTTCGTCCCGAACAATGCTATTAAAGGGCGGCACTAAGTAAGCTTGTTGAAATATGAAAATTAGACTGTGGGACTCGATTTATCCTAATTCATGCATTACTACTTATTGCCAAATTAAACTGCATAAATAAATAGTAGAAACTTGATAATTGTACCTTCGTGCCGAGATGCAAATTATTTTGGATGTTTCGGGAGATAGCCCTTTTCAGGCTCCTGGACTACACCTTCAGGACCATCTCGCACTATATGGTTTTCTTGTAGCTTTCTCTAGCACGTGATTCGATTCGGGTTTCAGTGAGTTGAGCCTTTTTTTGATTTTCTTTTTTCTTCTTTGGCGAGGGACTAGCTTTTTGTAGTGATTCTGCCTTTGGCTTTATGATCTGTCTTTTTTGAGTGCTTCACTTTTGCTCGGTTAAAACCTTCACAATTTTGGGCCTTAGGCCTCTTTTGATTTTCTTCTTTGAGTTTTTTGCTTCTTTGTGACTTGCTAGTCCATTTTCTCAGCCTTTTTGGGAGGTCCAATCATCGCCCGCAAGCCTATGGAAATACCTCCCCGCTCCTCTCGTCTTCGTCGTTTCGCACGGGTCAAGATGAGGGTCGCTCATTTATTTTCTCGGCTATTTTGACTAGAGAGAGGACGGTCTGATTCCCGTCCTCGCCTTTGCATAGATGCTTCTTGGCGGAGTTGACTTCAATTATTCACTGAACCCCGAAGTGCAGCCTCCAATGACTTCGAAAACCATATAGTTTGATCTGATCCTTCAAGTGCTTGCCAAGCCCCTCTAGGGCAATTTCTATCAACTCCACATCCCTAGGTTATCTCAGCACAAAGGGACAAATGAGAAGTTACATTCTAAGTTCTTAAACAGTTTGCATTTTCATAAGGTTGATGCATGAATTATGATCTATCTTTTTCACATTCTAAAGTTCATAATTCCAAAAAGATACTACTAAAAAAAGAAAAAACATGCAGTTGGTTCTCACCCACACTTTTGAATGAAGGCAAGCCTTAGTTCAAAAGTCATGCAATATATACAGGAGAAGGAAATGACATTAAGGAAAAAGAAGAACAGAACTCCCTTTAAGGTGTCGAGTGAACGACATGGCATGAGGCTAGATAATCGAGGGAGTTCAGCTGGGGCCTCGAACTCTCAGCGTAGGCCCGGTAAATTCACAGAAGCTGCCTGGCTGATCCGATCTTGCTCCAAAAACTTAATTCCTACATGAAAGACATTCCTTCTAGACAAAAAGTGGGTGAGAGCGCTTATTGGAAATTTAAATAACAGAAAGTAAGATAGTGTCGGGTTACCTCCCGACCAGTGCACTTGTTTAACGTCGTTGGCTCGACATTACCTCGTTCTGGATCATTGGTTGGGATCCCATGGGTGGCTCAGGTCAAACTTCACCTCGACTCCTGAATTGATTCTACCGGGTTCTTTGCTGGTTGATGTGCTTAGGTCAGGACTCCATTGTTCCAGAGGTTTTGCACGTTTGTTACCATAGATGTTATAATATGAAGTTCTGCCTCCGAATGCAAGTGATAACGAGCCCTTGCCCATGTTGATCTTGGCTCCTGTGGTGTAAAGGAACGGTCGTCCTAATATAATTGTTGGAGGGTCGTCCTTGTTGGATTCTTGGACTGGTATTACGTAAAAGTGTGCAGGAACGACGACATTTCCTACACGGAGTAATGAGCTTTCTAATACTCCAACTGGCTGGATGCACGACTTGTCTCCCATCTCGAGGGAGATTATTGGTGGCTTTAATGGACCGAGCTTTAGTGAGCAATATAGGGGGTAAGGCAGAATGTTGACGGATGCCCCAAGATCTATTAAGCAATGATGAATTGGGATTTTGCCGAAAACACAGGTTACGGTGAAGGCTCCTGGGTCCTTGCTCATTTCCAGATATGTCTCCGGGCTCCAATTTAGGCGCTTTTTTGCTATCAGATCATTTTGTTCCTTTATTGGCTCCACTTTTTCTTCTGTCTCATTCCTTGGGGTCATCTGATCTTCTAGGTGGAAGCTTTGTTCTGATGTAAGTGAAAAGTTCCCCTTAGGACTGTCAAAGTCTAGATCATTGTTGACGCCCCAGCCAGATGCTGGTATGTCCAAGGGTGTGATTGGAGGCGGTGTTATACAAACGGTGAAGGCATATCGTCCGTTGTCAGCGTGCGTGACCCATGTTTTACCATCATTGGGTCGGTCTTCCTCTTGATTCCAATCAGGACGACTCCTGCGGTTGAAGTGCTTGTTTGTTAGTCTGTATGCTGGTGATCGTTCAACTTCTCCCAGTGTCGCCTTTCCGTTTGACCCTTTCATCATGCTAAGATTCACCTTTGGATTCTGGATGGTCTGTGAAGGTAGTCTGCCAGGTTCGCTAGTGAGCGTTGACATCGCAGTGGCGAGATGGGACATTTGTTTGGTTAATTCGGAAATTGCCCCGTCAGTTTTCGCCTGGTATTGGTGTAGCGAAGTACCCAATTGATTTATGTTTCCTGCGAGCTCCTTCATTGTGTCATCAAGCGACTTGGTGGGTTCTTGCTGATTATGCTGGCCAGTCTGGTACTGATTTGGTCCTTTTTGCTGATATTGACCCGCTGATGGAGTGTTCTGGTTATACTGCCGGTGTGGAGGTTGGTAGGATGACTGAGCTGATTGGGGGACAGATGGTTGAGCGTTCTTCTGAGGATAGTTGTTATGCCAATTCGGGATGGTTGCTTGACCATACTGTCTGTTTTGTCCGGCTCTGTCATTGCTGTTGTTGTTGTACCCTTGGTATCCTCCTGCCGCATTCACTTCTGCTGGTTCCTCTTCCATTAAAGTCGGGCATGCATCAGTTTTGTGGTCCGTCATGCCACAAAATTCGCAAGGCTTAACTGGAACTGACTGCCTTCGTAGGATCTGAATCATCATTTCTTTTAACTGTTTCATCTCCTCAGACATAGAGTTCATTGGTGTTTCGGCCTTCGCCACACTTTTTGTTCGGGAGAATTCTTCCTGCCGAGTCGTCTCTTCTCGGAATCGAGCATTTTCAGCAACGTCATTTATCAGTTGCCTAACTCCGCTCAATGATAGATTCATTATGGATCCTCCAGCTGAGGCGTCCAGGAGCATTTTGTCTAAGGGTCTTAATCCATCAATGAGGTACTCGATTATGAGTTTCTCGGGCAGTCCTAGTGTACAGCAACTTCTCTCCAGGTGGTTGAACTTTTCCAGGTAATCGTACATGGTTTCGTTGGGTCCTTGCTTGATGTCCTGCAGTTGCCTTCTTACTTGCATTGCTCTTCCTGCTGGGTAGTATTTGTCTAAGAATTTCTTCTGCATCTGAGCCCATGTTCTGATGCTTCCGGAAGGCAATGAAAGGAACCAGTCGTTTGCCGCGTCAATGAGGGAAAAGTAGAACGCTTTTAACTTGAAGTCGTCTACATTTACGCCATTCGGTTTTAAGTTTTGGCAAATACCATGTAAGCGCTGGAGATGGGCCATTGCTGACTCTCCACGATTTCCTGCGAACTTCGGTAAGTTGTGGGCCACTGAAGTGTTGATGTTGATATTTTCCAGCTCAGGGCCTTCGTAGATACACCACAGCTGAATTCTGAAATCCGGTGCATTGAGTTCTCCCAAAGTAGGTTCGCGGTAATGGTCGTTATCCCCATAGTAGTTATCGAAGACGGGTTCACGTCTCGGTACTTGTCGAGGGCGTGGGGGTGGTGGATATCTAGGGGGTTGTACTGGACCAGCTGCATTTCGGTCCTCGGGTGGTTCTTGGTTTCGTCTGTTAGCTTCCCTATCACGAGCTCTTCTGTTTCTGATGAGTTGTTCCGGATCGTCGATAAATGGAAGCGGTATCTCATCATTTCGATCGTACAGGTTTATTTCTTCGTCATCCTGGTAGTCATGGTGACTTTCTTCGCGAGACATGGTCGTTTTGAAGTGCGTATCGATTCGAACAACTTATCCGATTAATTAACTAATTCCCCGGCAACGGTGCCAATTTGACGATTCGCTTGTGGTCAGAGCAAATTGTACAAATAAATTTATAAAGTCCGCTACTCGCGACTACTGGGTAGAAGTGGTAAGTAGGGGTCGAACCCAAGGGAATTAGGGGGATACGTTGTTCTTTTACTAATAGGGACGTGTTTTGGGATGATTGAGATTTTAGCGCGAGTAATTAAACTACTGTTTTTGGTTTTTTGGGTTCTTTGTGCGGAAAAGTAAATACAGAAATTAAATACTGAAAGTAAATACTGAAAGTAAAGAGATAAGGGTTAGAAGACTTACAGTGGGTGATGCGTGATTAAGATTCCTCCGGTTGTTGAGCGGTTGATGGTTGTGGTTGATCGGGACAGTTATACTAGGAAAGTAAATACAGGGGGTTTTTGTGATTGAAAGAAAGTATTCGGTTTCAGGTACTCTTGTATTATAACATGTATATAATAAGCCGTTAGTAACTTTTCTAAGTATTCAAAGATGAATCGAGGCCCTTTCGTAGCGCAAGACTTGCAACATCGTTTAAAGCAACCCTTGTTCTACTTCAGACTAATTCCTCCTTTCGAAGTATCTTAGCCTTCTGTGCATCCACCTGATCTCACAGTTACGATTGACCAAGTGGTGTTTTAGATAAGTCGAACTCCTCAGATAAGCTTTGCCCTTTCGTAGCATCCACTTACCCGAGTATGTTCACGAACCCCACGGAAGAGTTTTGCCCTTTCGTAGAATCCACTCAACCTTGGAAATTCTGACTATAAATGGCACATAGAACAAGTTTTGAATACAAAGAAATGAAACTAAAAGATATTACAACATTATATAATACAAGAAAATACCTTCCACCGAATGAAGAGTTTAGCTACGAATATCCATAGAGGTGGATACCATAGCTAAATACTCGGGGGGTTTTGAAAACAGTAAGAGGGAAAGGGGTGGAATACTCAAGAACCAACAGGAGTATTCCCAATTTCCTACTGAATACTCAAGAACCAACAGGAGTATTCTCTATAGTATAATACTCAAGAACAAACAGGAGTATTATTTCATAAACCGAACAAACTTACAAAGTAACCAAACTTAGAGAGATAAGTGTTTTGTGTATGGATTGATTATGAAATGAGGAGGGGTTGTGCTCCTTTTATAGCCATGGAGGAGAGGAATGGAGGGAGGAGATTGCTCCATGTGTTTTTGCATCAAGGGTGGAGGAGGAGGCTTTGAAGATGTGGTGGAGGAGGCCACCACATGTCACAACCTTGTGGCTCCTCCCATGGAGGTCAAAGCCGCCGGTCCTAGGTAGTCCAAGGAGGAGGTTTCCTCTTTTGCTCACCACTCCACCAAGTAGCCGGTCACCTTAAGGGAGAAATGAGTTTTGTGTGATTTTGGCACAGTCTTTTCACAAAACTATCGGTCCAATTTCTCCCCGGGCTGTCCTTGATTATTCCTCGGTTGGATTTAATTTGAGTAATCCTTGGTCAGAATCTTGAGATTTCTTCGTTCAGTGTCTGATCTTGACCTCAGACTGACTCTTGTTATCTTTTCAGCGTAAAATCCTCTCCTTAGCGTGTTTTCACTTTTATCTCTCAATTGCCCTGTGGAAATATTTTGGGACTAACACGTAGAAGTTAGATAGACAAACAGTCTAATTTGGTGGGTTTAACTGTATTTATGATGCATACAATTATGGTCCATCAATAAGCTAAAAGCATTCGTAACGCCTACGAAAAGGAGCTAGTTAGGTTGTATATACTTGCATCTACTTTTCAATAACATGTTTAGCAATAATGACCGAGACCTTGTGAAATCTAGTGAGGCAAATAGACGAAAAATATAGTACCACTAGCATTTCTCCATTTGCATGCCCTTGACATATTTGCATACTTTGTTCGGGACGATCAAAGCTTAAGTGTGGAGTGTTGATAAGTCGAGTTTTCGACTTATTAATACCCGTTTCTCACTATAGCTTTAGTTCGTGTCCGGTTATAATTCGATGTCATTTGATCTCTTTTCTTACATTTCAGGTACAAATTAAAACACCTCAGTGTCAAAACCCAAATACGAAAACTTAGGAAAAATTGGAGACTTGAGCAAGATTTGGGCAGAAAAGAGCCCCAGTCGATCGATTGGGAATTTCCCATGCTCCAGTCGATCGACTGGATGAACAAACAGGAGAGGAGCTCAGCTCGCCCATCGAGTCGATCGACTAGGACCTCCAGTCGGTCGACTAAGAAGAGGCTTAGACTACTCAAACTGCGAGTCGGTCGACTGGACCAACACCTCAGGAGGTCCTTCAAGGATGTCTATCGAGTCGATCGACTGGACCTCCAGTCGGTCGACTGGGCGATCGCTTCATCAGGTAGCTTTTACACTGCCAGTCGACCGACTGGGCGACCAGCATACGCCAGTCGATCGACTGGGACTGCTACAATGCAAAAATCTACCCGAGGCTATAAATAGAAAGAGGCAATTTTGACCTAGGCACTTGGCAACTTTGGGAGATTTTTCCAGTAAAAGAGATCAAATCAAGGGCATCCATCACCATCCAATCAAGGAGGACTGAAGATCAAGGGAGATAACTAGAATTAATCATCATATTCTATGTCTCTTCTCTTCTCTTTTGGTTGTGTAGAAAAACCCTACTCACACCATGTTGTCTTACATGATGTGTGAGTAATCCCTTTGTGCTTTGGGGGTGTTATTACCCTCTTTAGTACTCAATGATGATGTATACACATTCATTATGCAAATCTATGGAGTTGATTTCATTTGACTATGTTCTTCATTGTAGACATGTTGCTAAGTGTTTGATAAAATGCCTAAGTGACATATTTATGCTAGAACTATGATCTAAGTATTGAGAGAGCTTTGTGATGGTTTGGATATGGTAAAAATGAACTCATCAAACATTTTTGAGAGTAAATGCATGGGTGTGAGGTTAACTAAAACTTAATGCCTATAGCATTTATTACCTTGGGAGATGTTCCAAGGATAATAGTGTTATAGAGTGAATCAATATCTTTAATAGGTGAGATTCTAATTAAGAGGGCTTGACTAGGTTTAGACTTGCATGATAGTTTGTCTACTTTTAGCCTAAGCTAGGTTTTAAACCTATCAACCCCTAAAATGATTAAATTCTTGTATACATGATCATTGGGAAATTGCCAAGGAGGGGAGTAACCCCTCGAAACTCTCTTAAATCGAATTAAAATCCCCTAGAAACCACTTCATCACTTGTTTCTTGATTGATAATCATTCCCATAATTGAATTGAAGGAATAGCCGAGTAGAAAATTTGATCCACCTAGCGTACAATCCAATTGCTCCCTTGGGTTCGACACCGGTCTTACCGGTCAATTAGAAATTCTTTTGACTAATACGAAAAACACAAACGTCAAAATGGCACCGTTGCCGGGGAGCAACTAGTTAGCACATCCCTAGATTAGATTGTGTGGAAGTTCCGACTATTCTTGTGAATATTTTTTTCCTTTTTCTTATACTTGTATATTCTTCTTTTTCTACTCATATCCCTTACTAACTTCGTTTATATTATCTTGCGAGGATGGATAACTACAACCAACAAGTCTTTTCTAATGGAGAATACTATCAAGAGGAGGAGCAACCATATTGGAATTACCAAGAGCATGGCTATCAAACTAGTTATTACAATTTGAATGGGGATGACCAAGAAGAGGAGCAACCAAACGCCTATTGGGAAAACTCTTGGCATCCATAACATACCTACACTCAAAATTGGAATGATAGTCAAGGTTTTGAAATTGAAGACTCCTACCCTCCATACTCTCAACCTCCTCAACCTTCAAGTGAGCCCTCTAATATAGAAGTCATGCTTGCCAAACTCCTTGCTAGCCAAGATGAGATGAGACAAGAATTGAAGGAAGTGAAACAAACTCATCAAGATATGCATGCTCACATGGATATGCTTCAAGCCGAATTGGCACAACAAGCCATTGAATTTGAGAACTTGGAAGAGGAAAAAGAGGTATCCAAAGAAGAAGTCCTTGAATCTAATGCCTCAAGGGAAGAACGGGACCAAAAATCAGAGGATGAATTTTGGAGAGCCGCCACCGAAGCTTATTACAAGACATGGGATGGTGAATCTTGTAACAAGGACGAGATAGAATGCAAAAGTGAAACACCCTTCACTACTTGCACATCTCGTGATCATTTGGATGAGAACACACAAGAGCTCGACATCCCATTAACGCTCTCCGATGAGGAATTCTTCAATGGTGATGCCTCATATATAGAGGAAATACCTTTTATTGATGAAGAAGAATTCCTCCCTCCCGCTACAAACGAGCTTGAATGTGAGCCCGAACTTCTTGATGAGGATAAGATAGAGGAAGAGCATATAGAGATAAAAGGATTTGAGGGATATCAAGACTTCGTTGAGGTTTTCATGGAAGAAACTAGAGGACAAACTCGCATTCAAGAAGACAAAAGTTCAAAAAGGAAGATTGAGGAATGGGCACCCAAGGAAACAATTGGAAAATTCAAAGAGGGCGTGCCCATCAAGCTCGAGACGAGTTATGAAGACCCTTTCTTCACTACTTCGTCTCGAGACAAGTTTTGGAGCTTCTTGCCATATTTGGAAAGATTATTTGGAAAAAGCTCCCATGACCCCTTATTTCTTAAGGGATCTTCATATTTGAAGGGGTCATGCTCCCAAAGGAAAGTCCATTGTAGGCTTGATGGGAGGAAATTCAAATGGGATTTAAAGGTGGATTGATACGACCAAATCCAAGGCCCCGTGAGAAGGGATCCTAGCAAAGGACTTCTAAACGAGTGATTCTATGAGGCGCTTTGCTACGTCTTTGCCAAGACGGGAAAAACTAGGCCCTTGCGGGAGGTAACCTGGTTTGTAAGTTGTTCATTCTTGTTCATTATATTTAAATGGTTGGCATTATTTTAAGTAGCAAAGGATCTAAAGTGTGGAGTGTGATACATATGATTAGTGGGTAAAAGTTTAAGTGTGGAGTGAGGTCTACTCACTCCAATTCCACTTGACATTGCCAAGCCCTCCACTTTTCCCTTGATCTTTCTACGCTTAATTATGTTGCCCTTAGTGCTCATGTGCTTTATTGGTGTTTACTAGAGTGGAACTATATTGCTATGTCATGCTATGACTCTAGTTTGATGTTTTCTTGGCACTTAAGATACGTTGTGCACATTATGGAGGATGTAGATTACTTTCCTTGCTTGTATTCTATGAAACTTATGCCATGATGTTATCATGTGACTTGTGATGCTCTCTTGCTCATACTTGCGTTGCATAACCTTGTATGTCACTTGTTACCTTTAACCTCCCATGTGTTCTTATCATCAAGGAAGTTATTTGCACCATGTATGATTACGTTTAGCACAATGGCTTCTTTTCTATTGGTTGGCACATCTACAAACGAGGGGAGTTCCTATGCGCCTTATTCTTATTTTCTTCATTGTTTGCGCTTAGGGACTAAGCTATGTTATAAGTGTAGAGTGGTTTAATGCGCATAGTTCACTCATAATCATGCCATGCCTACCATGTTTGAATGAATACTTGCATTCATGTATTCTATCCCTAACATGAGAGTGTTTTTAACCACATAGGCTTGTGACTATCGATTCGAAATCCCTATAAATCACATCTATCCTATTTGTCACGTTTATTGGATCTTGAACTTAGAACCGACCTAGTCCCTTGAATGTGCATTCTTGTGAATCAATATCATTGCTATCCCTTGTCGATCTAATTCTCTAAGTATTTTGATGAGTCGTAGTTGTACGACTATTTTATATGTTAAAACCCCGTCTCTTAGTGTTACCTGTATATTATTTCACTACCTGTGTGTAGTTTTTGTTCTCAGGTACACTCGGAGACCATGGAAGGAATACCGGCTAAAAGGAGCCCTTTTGAAGATGTTTGGCGCGAAAAGAAATGAAGTCCGAAACACGTTGGAGTTTTCGTCAGTGCAAACCGCGGAGGGCTGAAGAATTAGAGGCGCGGACGTCTTATGAATTTCCATAATTGCTGAGACGTCCGCGGGTCATAAATCAGGAGACGTCCGTGCCCGCCAGCTGGCAGTCGAAATTTCTTAATTTCGAATTGCATTATTGGAAAGCCCAAAAAGAGAATAAATAAGCATGAAACCCTAGGCGACCAGACATCGAATTTCAGAAGAGAAAAAGAGACACGGATTCAAGTGTTAGAGTTGAGCTGCAGCTTGGTGGAGAATTCATCATAAGTATTTTCGTTTCATTACATTCAAACAACTTCATGATGTATTCCATTGCGATGAGTAGCTAAACTCATACGTGTAGGCTAGAACTCGACATTGTGATGTTTTGACTTGAGACCTATATTTATCTTTATGTTTTGCGTTATATTACTATGCATTGTTTATGGATTTGATATGCTAGCATAAGTGGAACCCTAGCGGGGGAGCTTCTGTTAGTTTGTTGATTCTGATTATCACAGTTTACTAGCAACCTAGCGGGGATAGCAAACTAGGATACGAGTAATATACCACTAGGATTGACACCCTAGGACAACTTGTAGTGCAACCTAGCGGGGAGCTATAAGTTGTAAAATATTAGAAATCAAAACGGTTAGGTTAATGATTTAGTCTTGCATCATAGTCGAGAGTTCTAGCCTGCACTGTTCTTTAATATTTGATACTCGAATTTGTGTGACGATTGCTCTTTTAATTAGAGTTGCTTACTTGCGTTATTTAATTGTTTGCATTCAAAACCCCCCCATTGTTGCGTTTTTACTTAGTGAAACAGATTCTCAACCGATCTCTGTGGATACGACCTGACTTACCACTTGCTAGTCGGAAAAATAAATATTATTTTTGACGGGTACAACGACGTTCGTCAAATTTTGGCGTCGTTGCCGGGGATTGGTAACGAAGAATCTCACTATGTATTTCTTTCTTTTAGTTTTATTTTATTGTCTTTTTTATTTTCTGTCACTTGATTATTTTTCTGTTTAAGTAACCATGTCACAGAGAAGTGTTGAACGTGATGGTGAAGAGCGAGGAAGTGTACTAGGAGATAACATGCAGGAACAGAGGCAAGGACTGCCCCCTGTTAATCAAAGATTACCACCCCCCAGAAATCAGCAATTTGTGAATGAGTTTGCTAGACATCGTGCAGCTAGACACGAGAATTACGATGATTACGAGGATGAGTTGGATCGGCAATACCTCGGTGGAGGAAACCAATATGGACAGTTAGCTAGGCGTCGGGATTTGGGACGCACTATGAGAGGAGTGTGTGCGCTGTATATTGATGAGGCACCTTGGTGCATTAGGTTGGATGAGGACGCAGAAGACATCGAGATAAAGAGTGGGGTGATACACCACTTACCCAAGTTTGGAGGAATGCCCGATGAGAACCCCCTAAGGCACTTGAAGGAATTTCATGGAATTTGCATGTCCATGAAAGCTGCATCGGTTCCGGAGAATATTTTTAAATTAAAGACATTTCCTTTTTCTTTAGAAAGTCAAGCTAAATCTCGGTTAATGTCTTTGCCTTCAGGTTCGATTACTTCATGGGATCAGATGCAAAGGAAATTCATGGACAAGTACTACTCCCATTCGAAGGGGGGGTCAAACAAGAAGGGAGCTCTCTATGCTTAGACAAGGACGCGCAGAAACGTTGTTCGATTATTTGGCGAGGTTTAAGCTATTGGAAGAGAGTTGTCCGAATCATGGAATCCCACAAAGGATGTTGCTTGAATACTTTATGGATGGGATGATTCTCATGGAAAGAAGAATGCTAGATGCCTCAGCCCAAGGGTCTATCCTGGATATGTACCTCGAGGAGATATGGGAGTTGATTGAGAGAGTTGCCGAGAGCACAAGGTACTTAGAAGAAACTTATAAACCTGCACCTGTTGCTAACGTAAATGTACATTCTGAATTGCAGGAACTGAAGGATATGATGGCTAAGATGATGACGCAACAACCACAAAGAAATCAACAAGTGGAGTGTAAGGTAAACAAGTCCACTTTTAATTCGATAAATAATGATAACGTTGTTTTTCAGGAAAGAACAGAAGACGTGAATATAGTGGACTTCATAAACAAGGGAGATTTGCCACCAAGGAGATATGATGGATATCAAGGCAACAACAAATGACAGCCAAGGCAAAGCGATGGTGGTTGGCAAAGGAACAACAATTATGATGCGGGGCAATCCTCGTACCCACAAAAGCAGCCATACAAACCACCACAGATCAGACAAGGAGATGAGGACCCGATCAGGGAATTCAGGGATGAAGTGAGAGGCATGTTCAAAGAACTCACTCAAAAGATGGACCACCATGCTGGAGTCATTAACGAGCTAAAGAGGCAAGTGTCTCAAATTGCCAGTGCCGTTTACGAACAGCGAGAAGACAAAGGGAAGATGCCTTCACAAATAATCCCCAATCCAAAGCAGAATGTGAGTGTGATCGTGATAAAGGAGAAAGAGGAGATGAAGGCTGAAGGAAATAAAACGGAGCGAAATTTGGATGCTACCTCAGTGCAGAACGCGGACGTCTCCACAATTAAGGCGCGGACGCCTGATGAATTATTGCAAAATCAAGAGACGTCCGCGGATAAAAATCACGAGACGTCCACGGAATTCCCAGTGAGCAGTTTCCAAATTTTGAATTCTAACCCTCTCGTGCAATTTTCATTTCCCATGCAGGTTATTGAGAGCCACGAAGCTATAAATAATGACATTCAACTGAAGGGGAATGAGGACGCGAAAACCAAAGTCCAAATGCAAGAATTGGAACAAGGGAAACAAGGAGCGTTGACCACTCGAACTAGAGATCCAGGTGCCTTCACGGTGACCTGTGGCATTGGTAACACGCTTGCTCCCCACTGTTTGATTGATTTGAGAGCGTCCATTAATGTTATGCCGTATGATCTATATTATTCATTGAAATTTGGACCGGTAAAACCGATCAAGTTAACTATTGAGTTAGGCAACAAGTCATGTGTTCATTCTTATGGATTGCTTGAGAATTTAACCGTGAATGTTGGTGAAGTTGTTGTGCCTGCAGATTTTTATGTCTTGCAGATGGAGGACACCCAGACTAAGGAGTCGCTGATGGACCAAAGTTATACGAATCATAAACACAGTATAACCCTCTTATTTAGACTGTTTGTCTATCTAACTTCTACGTATTAGTCCCGATATATTTCCATAGGGCATTTTAGAGACTGAAGTGAAAACACGCTAAGGAGAGGATTTTATGCTGAAAAGATAACAAGAGTCAATCCAAGGTCAAGATCATATGCCGACTGAAGAAATATCAAGGATCCTGACGTTGAATTGACCATAACAAATTAATCAGAAGAATCAGGAGTGGAGTCAAGACAGATCGGGGAAGAAACACATTGACAGTTTTGTGAAAAGACTGCACAAAACTGTACAAACTCACACATTGGGCAAGGATGACCGGCCACTTGATGAAGTGGTGGCCAAGGGAGGAGCTCCTCCCCTTCCACCACCGCCTACCGGCGGCTTGAGGGGTGGTGACCGGCGGCTTTGCTCCTCCTCCACATGGCACCTCCTCCTTCCTCCTCTTCTCCTCCCTTGGATCAAATGCACATGTCCACCATCTCCACCACCCATCTCCTCCCCTTTTGGCTATAAAAGGAGGCCTCCTCCTCCTCATTTCAACACACCTCAATCTCAAATTCACTTCTCTCTCTAGAAGTTGTAATATTTGTAACGTTGTAATCTTGGCTTTGGAAATAAAGGATAGCTCCCTTGGCGCTTCAACGGTTGTAAGTAATTCTTAGTATTTATTCAACTGTTTTATTTCCTTAGTTATAATGTTTAGCGCGATGAATAGTAGCTAAACTTGTAGTTCGGTCTAAGGGGCGCTCTTGTATTATAAAATGTTTTAGACTATTAACTTAGTGTCTAGTCTAAGTATTCAAAACTTATTCTATGTGCCATATATTAAGTCAGAACGTCCAAGGTAGAGTGGATGCTTGGAATGGCAAAACTCTACAGCGGGGTTCGTAAACTTGTACGGATAAGTGGATGCTTGGAATGGCAAAGCTTATCTGAGAAGTTTGACTCATCTTAAACACCATTTGGTTGATCGGGAATGATTGATCAAATGGATGCACATAGGCTAATATAACCGGGAATGGAGTATTAGTCTAAATAGAATAAGTGTTCTACGTCCTTGGAATAGGCTAGACAGTGTACGCAAATCGAGTGCTTGGAATGGCCTTGATACACCGTTTGAATACTTAGGAGAGTCACTAAAGGTCAATGATAAACAGGATATAATACAAGTCCCCTGAAACCGAACATTTCTCTTTAATTATAAACTGTAATTTACTTTCCAGTATTAAAATCAACCAACCAACCAATCAATCAATCAAAATAGCTGGTAGCTTTAAAACCAACCAACCGACCTTAAACACGCTACCACGCTGCGTAATCCCCCCGAAGAACAATTATTCCCATGATTCCCTTGGGTTCGACCCCTACTTACCAAGTACTACCCAGTAGTATAGTTGCGAGTAGCGGACTATTATAAATTTATTTGCACAATCGCTTTGACGACGAGCGGTTCTGTCAAATTGGCACCGTTGACGGGGAACTAGTCATCGGATAACTGTTCTTTGAATCGTTACGCGCTTCAAAACAACCATGTCTCGCGAAGAAAGTCACCATGACTACCAGGATGACGAAGAAATAAACCTGTACGATCAAAATGATGAGGTACCGTTCCCATTCGTCGACGACCCGGAACAACTCATCAGAAACAGAAGAGCTCGTGATAGGGAAGCAGTCAGAAGAAACCAAGAATTACCCGAGGACCGAAATGCAGCTGGTCCAGTACAACCTCCTATCCATCCCCCACGACCACAACCTCAACCTCGATACATGCCAAGAAGAGAACCCGCTTTCGACGACTACTACGGGGACAACTACTACCGTGAACCAACTATGGGAGAGTTAAATGCCCCTAATTTCGAGACACAGCCGTGGTGCATCTATGAGAGCCCTGCATTAGAAAATATAACCATCAACGCATCAGTGGCACACAGCCTGCCAAAATTCTCAGGATCTCAAGGAGAATCTGCCGCAACTCACCTCCAACGCCTACATGGCATTTGCCAGAATCTAAAGCCCAATCGAGTAAATATGGACGACTTCAAGTTAAAGGCGTTCTATTTTTCCCTCATAGACTCGGCAAGCGACTGGTTCCTTTCATTGCCTTCCGGAAGCATTAGAACATGGGCTCAGATGCAGAAGAAATTCTTAGACAAATATTATCCGGCTGGAAGAGCAATACAAGTAAGGAAGCAACTACAGGAAATCAAACAAGGTCCCAATGAAACCATGTACGATTACCTGGAAAAGTTCAATCACCTAGAAAGGAGCTGATGTACCCTTGGACTGCCCGAGAAACTCGTCATCGAGTACCTCATTGATGGATTAAGACCATTAGACAAAATGCTCTTGGATGCCTCAGCGGGAGGGTCCATGATGAATCTATCATTAAGTGGCATCAGAAATCTCATCGCCAACGTTGCTGAAAATGCTCGATTTAGAGAAGAGACCACTCGCCAAGATGAATTCTCTCGATCAAAAAGGGTAGCACAAACCGAGGCATCAGTAAACTCCATAACTGAAGACATGAAACAGTTAAAGGAGATGATGACTGAGATCATACGTAGACAGCCAGTTACGGTAAAACCTTGCGAGTTCTGTGGTTCTACAGACCACAAAACGGACGCATGCCCAACATTGATAGAAGAAGAACCGGCTGACGTAAATATAGTGGGAGGATATCAAGAATACAACAACGACAGAGCTAGACAAAATAGACAGTACGGTCAAACATCCAACCCAGACTGGCGTAACAACAACAGTTATCTTCAGACGGAGACACAACCAGCTGTCCCTCAACTAGCGCAGTCATTCTATCAACCGTTCCACCGACAGTACAACCAGACCGCCCCACCACCAGGTCAATACCAACAGGAGGAGCCAAACCTGTACCATGCAAGCTCAAACAATTCTTGAGGGCCAAACGAATCACTAGAGGACATGATGCTGCAATTAACTAGTACTGTGCATCAGTTGAATACTACTATGCATCAAAATCAAACCGAAACAAAAAAAGAATTATCAGACTTGAAGGAGCATATCTCCCAACTCGCTGCATCAGTATCCACACTCTCTAGTGAACCCGACAAACTCCTGTCTCAAACTATTCAAGGCTTGCAGGAAAACATGAATACTGTGACTCTTGGGAGTGGAAAAACGCTTGTCGGCAAACCTGTGGAGCAAATGAAAGACAGAGACCCAAGGTTACCCGGAAAAGAGCAAATAAGGCCCGAGCCTCCCGAAATTCTAGATGAAGAAGAGACCGATAAAGATGACGACATATTTGAGGAAGAGCGGGAAGTTACCGAAGAAGAAGAAAATACGTCTGAAGAACACAGGCCTAACCCGGTACCCAGAATCGAAACCCCTAAAATAAGCACGACACTTCCATTTCCAGTGCCGGGTCGCGTGCAAAAACAACATGTCATGTATAAGGAAGTACTTGAGTTGTTCAGCAAGGTCGAAATCAACATTCCCCTTTTAGAAGCCATCAAACAAATTCCTCGGTATGCCAAGTTTTTAAAGGAACTATGCACCAACCGGAGAAGGAATGCTGGAAACGATCAAGAACTGATGAGTAAAAATGTGTCGGCCGTCATACAACGAAAAGTTCCTCCCAAATGTGGAGATCCAGGAACTTACACCATTCCATGCACAATTGGTAACATAAGGATCGAGAATTGCATGCTAGACCTTGGAGCATCAATCAATGTCCTCCCATTCTCTATCTACTCATGTCTTAAGATTGGACCACTCAAACCCACCGGTCTCACTATTCAACTAGCGGATCGGTCCTGCAAACAACCCGAGGGCAAAATAGAAGACGTCCTGGTTCAAGTAGGCAAGTTAGTGTTTCCAGCAGACTTCTACGTTTTAAAGATGGAAAATGGCGGACCTACTAATCATTCACCTATTCTTCTTGGCCGTCCATTCCTCAAAACATCAAAAATGAAGATAGATTGTGGAAGTGGAATGCTTTCAATGGAAGTAGAAGGAGAGGTCTACAGCTTTGACATATTCCGAGCAATGAAGCACCCTATGGAATTCGAGGAAATACACGCGCTCGATACTTTGGACGACCTGGTCCAAGAAATTCGACCAGAACTTAGAACAGATCCCTTGGAAGCCGTACTCAATGGAGCCATAAGCCCATACAAATTAACCGAAGACTTGCACGAAATAGTGGCCCACTTAACGATCTCAGAACCTCTCACACCAGAATTTGAAGTCAACGAGGTAAAACTATTCAAATCGAATACTTTTCTGCCCTCGGTGGTGCAAGCCCCAAAAATAGAATTAAAGCCCCTTCCTGGACATCTGAAGTACGCCTTCCTGGGGGATAATGACACACTCCCAGTAATCATCAAGAGTGGCTTGGAAACAAGCCAGGAACAAAGTTTGATAAAAGTCCTGAAGCAACACAAGTTGGCCATTGGATGGACTCTGGCCGACTTAAGGGGAGTCAGCCCGGCTGTGTGCATGCACCGTATTCTACTTGAGGATGGAGCAAAGCCATCAAGAGAGCCCCAACGACGGCTCAGCCCAATCATGATGGAGATCGTCCAAAAGGAAATACAAAAGCTTCTAGATGCAGACGTTATCTATCCCATATCAGATAGTCAATGGGTGAGTCCTGTTCACGTAGTACCAAAGAAAAGTGGGATCACAATCAAGGAAGATGCTGAAGGAAACATGGTCACAACACGGGTAAAGAATGGGTGGCGCATGTGCATTGATTATCGAAAGCTGAACGCGGTAACTCGAAAGGATCACTTCCCGCTCCCATTCATTGATCAAATGCTAGACAGATTGGCAGGAAAACCATATTTTTGCTTCCTGGACGGGTTCTCAGGATACAACCAGATCCCCATAGCACCTGAGGACCAAGAGAAGACTACATTCACCTGCCCATTCGGTACATTTGCCTTCAGAAGAATGTCATTCGGCCTCTGCAATGCTCCTGGAACTTTCCAAAGGGTTGTAACTAGCATCTTTTCAGACATGATCGGAGAATTCATCGAAGTCTTCATGGACGACTTCACCATCCATGGAGACACATTCGATGCATGCTTGAGCAATTTGAACACAGTTTTGGAACGATGTGTATCCATGAACTTAGTGCTCAATTATGAAAAATGCCACTTCATGGTAACACACGGAATAGTCTTAGGACATGTTGTCTCACAAAAAGGCATGGAAGTGGACAAAGCAAAGATCGACCTGATCACGACTCTACCATACCCATCCACGGTCCGAGACATCCAATCATTCCTTGGCCATGCGGGATTCTACCGACGCTTCATCAAGGACTTCTCTAAAAAGGCATTACCCTTGTCCACTCTTCTACAAAAAGAAGTTCCGTTCAAATTCACCGACGCATGCAGAAAGGCCTTTGATGATCTAAAGAAAGCCCTCACTAGCACACCCATCATCCAAACACCGAATTGGGAGCTACCGTTCGAAATCATGTGCGACGCAAGCGATTTCGCTGTGGGGGCAGTTCTCGGCCAAAAGATTGAAAAGAAAGTTGGTGTGATCTATTATGCCTCACGAACCCTAGATCCTGCCCAACGGAATTACTCCACCACTAAAAAAGAACTCCTTGCAGTAGTATTCGCTCTGGAAAAATTCAGACCCTACTTACTTGGAGCAAAAGTAATAGTTTATTCAGAACATGCTGCCATCCGATACCTAATGAAGAAGAAGGAGGCCAAGCCAAGACTCATTCGGTGGATATTACTGCTGCAAGAATTCGATGTGGAAATAAGGGACAAAAAAGGGATCGAGAATACTGTGGCAGATCACCTAAGCAGGATTGTCCAAAAAGAAGAAGAAGGGCACATAACCGAGTCATTCCCAGACGAACACCTATACTCCGTCTCAACCAAAGTACCATGGTATGCCCCAATCGTCAACTACCTTGTAGGAGGTACATTTCCTCCTTCTTTCACTAAAGCACAATGCATGAAACTTAGACATAATGCTAAGCAATACTTATGGGATGATCCTTATTTATGGAAAATAGGAGCAGATCAAATACTTAGGAGATGCATCCCTGATAATGAAATAGCTTCTGTTATTAGCTTTTGTCATGAGTTTGCATGTGGAGGACACTTCGGGCCTAGGAGAACCGCTAGAAAAATCTTAGATAGCGGCTTTTTCTGGCCTAATGTATTTAAGGATGCCTATAAAAAGTGTAGAAAATGCGATAGGTGTCAAAGAGTAGGAAACGTGACAGCTAGAAATGAGATGCCTCAAGTACCCATATTAGTCAACGATGTTTTCGACGTTTGGGGTCTTGATTTCATGGGACCATTCCCAGTTTCATGCGGTTATACTTATATTCTAGTTGCTGTAGATTATGTGTCAAAATGGGTAGAAGCTAAGGCCACAAGGTGCAACGATGCAAAAATTGTCATAGATTTTTTGCGCACTAACCTATTTTGTAGGTACGGGGTACCCAAGGCCATAATCAGCGACCAAGGAACTCATTTCTGCAACCGCATGATGACAGCCACCTTAAAGCGCTACCATGTCCTCCACCAAACATCCACGGCATATCACCCCCAAACCAATGGTCAAGCGGAGATCTCCAACCGCGAAATCAAAGGAATTCTCAAAAAAATAGTGAAACCGGGCATAAAAGATTGGAGTCAGAGGCTAGACGAAGCTCTTTGGGCGTATCGATCTGCATACAAGACGCCGATTGGTACCTCCCCCTTTCGACTAGTTTATGGGAAGGCATGCCATCTTCCGGTGGAATTAGAACATAAAGCCTATTGGGCGCTCAAACAGTGCAATCCAGATTTAAGAGCCGCAGGATTAGATAGGAAACTTAAGCTATGCGAACTTGAGGAGTTGCGGCTTGAGGCCTATGAAGGGCAAACAGACTACAAAGCACGAACCAAGTTGTGTCATGACAAATTCATCCTCCGCCGCTCATTTGAGGAGGGACAACAGGTGCTAGTCTACTCCTCACGACTAAAGTTGATGCCCGGAAAGCTTAAATCTAGATGGACCGGCCCATTCACAATAACTAAGGTATATAACCATGGGATGCTTGAGTTAGAAAGCCCGGACGATGGAAGAAAATTCACAGTAAATGGGCAGCGAATCAAACATTACCATAGCGAGATCAACTCGGTAACACAAAAGTTTGACCTCAGCCACCCATGGGACCAAAACTAATGAACCACAAACGAGGTATCGTCGAGCCAACGACGTTAAACAAGTGCACTGGTCGGGAGGTAACCCGACACTATCTTACTTTTCCGCACTTTAATTTCTGTCATTTAAATTCAGTAATTTAGTTTTAAGCTTGCATGACTTTTGAACTCAGGCACGCCTTCGTTCAAAAGTGGGGGGTGAGAGCCACCTGTGTACATAAATAACATGCAGCTGTTTTTTCTTTTTTTAGTAATAGTATCTTTTTGAAAATATGAACTTAAGAATGTGAAAAAGATAAATCGTAATTCATGCATTAACCTTGTGAAAATTCAACTGTTTAAAAACTTAGAATGTAACTTTCCATTTGTCCTTTGTGCTGAGATAACTAGGGATGTGGAGTTGATAGAAATGACCTAGAGAGGCTTGGCAAGCAATCAAAGGATCAGATCAAACTATATGGTTTTCGAAGTCAGTGGAGGCTGCACTTCGGGTTTTCAGTGAATAATTGAAGTCAACTCCGCCGAAAAGCATCTATGCAAAGGCGAGGACGGGAATCAAACCGTCCTCTCTCTAGTCAAAATAGCCGAGAAAATAGATGAGCGACCCTCATCTTGACCCGCGCAAAACGACAAAGACAAGAGGAGCGGGGAGGTATTTCCATAGGCTTGCGGGCGATGATTGGACCTCCCAAAAAGGCTTGAGAAAATGGACTAGCAGTCACAAAAAGGCGAAAAGCTCAATGAAGCAAATCAAGAGGCCAAAGGCCCAAAATTGTGAAGGTTTTAACCGAGCAAAAGTGAAGCACTCAAAAAGTCAAATCAAAGGCCAAAGGCCGATTCACTACAACAAAAAAGCAGTCCCTCGCCAAAGAAGAAAATCAAAAAGGCTCAACTCACTGAAACCCGAATCGAATCATGTGCTAGAGAAAGCTACAAGAAAACCATATAGTAAGAGACGATCCCAAGATTGCAGTCCAGGAGCCTAAAAAGGGGCTATCTCCCGAGACATCCAATATAATTTGCATCTCAGCACGGAGGTACAAGTATTAAGTTTCTTCTATTTATTTACGCAGTTTAATTTGGTAATAAGTAAGCAATGCATGAATTAGGATAGATCGAGTCCCACAGTCTAATTTTCATATTCCAAAGCCAAACTTAGAACTTACGCCCTTTAATAGCATTGTTCGGGACGAACAACTAAAAGTGGGGGGGTAATCTGATGGACCAAAGTTATACGAATCATAAACACAGTATAACCCCCTTATTTAGACTGTTTGTCTATCTAACTTCTACGTATTAGTCCCGATATATTTCCACAGGGCATTTTAGAGACTGAAGTGAAAACACGCTAAGGAGAGGATTTTATGCTGAAAAGATAACAAGAGTCAATCCAAGGTCAAGATCATATGCCGACTAAAGAAATATCAAGGATCCTGACGTTGAATTGACCATAACAAATTAATCAGAAGAATCAGGAGTGGAGTCAAGACAGACCGGGGAAGAAACACATTGACAGTTTTGTGAAAAGACTGCACAAAACTGTACAAACTCACACATTGGGCAAGGATGACCGGCCACTTGATGAAGTGGTGGCCAAGGGAGGAGCTCCTCATCTTCCACCACCGCCTACCGGCGGCTTGAGGGGTGGTGACCGGCGGCTTTGCTCCTCCTCCACATGGCACCTCCTCCTTCCTCCTCTTCTCCTCCTTTGGATCAAATGCACATGTCCACCATCTCCACCACCCATCTCCTCCCCTTTTGGCTATAAAAGGAGGCCTCCTCCTCCTCATTTCAACACACCTCAATCTCAAATTCACTTCTCTCTCTAGAAGTTGTAATATTTTTAACGTTGTAATCTTGGCTTTGGAAATAAAGGATAGCTCCCTTGGCGCTTCAACGGTTGTAAGTAATTCTTAGTATTTATTCAACTATTTTATTTCCTTAGTTATAATGTTTAGCGCGATGAATAGTAGCTAAACTTGTAGTTCGGTCTAAGGGGCGCTCTTGTATTATAAAATGTTTTAGACTATTAACTTAGTGTCTAGTCTAAGTATTCAAAACTTATTCTATGTGCCATATATTAAGTCAGAACGTCCAAGGTAGAGTGGATGCTTGGAATGGCAAAACTCTACAGCGGGGTTCGTAAACTTGTACGGATAAGTGGATGCTTGGAATGGCAAAGCTTATCTGAGAAGTTTGACTCGTCTTAAACACCATTTGGTTGATCGGGAATGATTTATCAAATGGATGCACATAGGCTAATATAACCGGGAATGGAGTATTAGTCTAAATAGAATAAGTGTTCTACGTCCTTGGAATAGGCTAGACAGTGTACGCAAATCGAGTGCTTGGAATGGCCTTGATACACCGTTTGAATACTTAGGAGAGTCACTAAAGGTCAATGATAAACAGGATATAATACAAGTCCCCTGAAACCGAACATTTCTCTTTAATTATAAACTGTAATTTACTTTCCAGTATTAAAATCAACCAACCAACCAATCAATCAATCAAAATAGCTGGTAGCTTTAAAACCAACCAACCGACCTTAAACACGCTCCCACGCTGCGTAATCCCCCCGAAGAACAATTATTCCCCTGGTTCCCTTGGGTTCGACCCCTACTTACCAAGTACTACCCAGTAGTATAGTTGCGATTAGCGGACTATTATAAATTTATTTGCACAATCGCTTTGACGACGAGCGGTTTTGTCAGTTGCCAACACTCATTCTTGGACGACCGATCTTGTTTGCGATGAAGGCGGAGATTGATGTCGCTGAGGGTATTATAAAGCTGAAATATGGTGGCAAGGCGGCTGAGTTTCGTGTCTTTGAGGATGACCACCAGCCTTGTGTGGGAAAACCACCTGAGATAGCTGGTAAAACTTGTTTTAATATTACAATTGATGAATCGTTGCGTGTGCTTCAGGGTGTCAGTGAGCAGCTGAAGGAAACAAGGAAACCACGCCCACCAGATAAAAAGCGAGTAAAGAAACAAAAGTGTGGGGTGGCTGCGCAGAAGCGGTGGACACCTAAAGAAAAAAACTGGAGATCGAAGCCACCTGATATCGGGCAGAGCACTGAGGAACTATTAACTTGTGGACGTGCTGAGGAGAGGAGCACGCTGATCGGTAAGTTTGACTTGGAGCAGCCATGGGATCCTAACTTGTGATCCCGAAAAGAGGTAATGTCCAGCCAAGGACGTAAAACAAAGGCGCTTACCGGGAGGCAACCCGGTGTGTTTTTATTTTATTCATGTTAAGAGTAGGTTAAATAGTGGAATTGGGAAGCTGATAATGCGCCTCGAGTGCATTTCTTTTTATTTCTGGTGTTTTCAGGTGATCAAACGAAGGAAAAAATTCTACATCAGTGCATTCCACGCACGTCTGAACCGTTACCTGCGCGGACGTCTATACGAATTAAGCTAAATCAAGAGACGTCCGCGGCATTATATTATGAAGGCGTCCGCGGGAAATAGCAGAGCACACCACCATCACCAGAATATTAGGGGAGTACCAGTTCCTTTCGTTTTTTTATTTATTTCTTTTTATTTTTATTTGAGTCTGTTGAGTCTATTTTGCGTGAGTCTGTTTTGTTATACATCTCATCTCTTGAATTGTACCGTGAGGACACGTATCCATCTAAGTGTGGGGTGGGATGTTGTTGAGTCAATTGTGCGTCGTGTCTGTTTTAAATTTTTATGTCGCATGTTTTCTGTCTTGATGAACTCGTGATGAACTGTTGATGCACTGCTATGCTTTTCTCATATGTCAAAAATCTCATTCCCAGCTTTTTATGACTATTGTGCTCATTTGACTAAAAATGCGAAATTTAAAAAAAATTCGATGCTTTGTTCTTTCGAGTTGTGATATGCAGGGATGTGGAGTTGACAGAAATGTCCTAGAAAGGTACGGCAAATTGCAGGAAGTTCTGAGTTTTTGGTTATGATGATTGAGAAAAGCGGTGGAGGTTGACGCTTCACTAGCCTAATCCTGAGAGTCTGCTCCACCAGTGCGGTACTAATGCGGTTAGGTGGGACGGGAGAACATCACACCGTCCAATCTCTAGTCCGAGTAGCCGGGAAAACAGACGAGCGACCCTCGGCTTGACTCGCGTCAAAAGGACGAGGATGAGAAAGAGCAGAAGGCGCAAATGATTATGTGGACAAGAAACGAATTCAAAAGCCGAAGGCAAACCATCAAGTAGAAAAAAAAATAAAGAAGAAAAAATTAGAAATCTGATTTTTTTCAAGCAAAAAAATGTGTCGTTTATCAAGGTCCGACTCAATGGTATGAAAGCAGTGAATTAATCACGTGTCAGAGAAAGCCGCCGACTCAATCTAAAGACCAAAACTCAGAAAAGAATGCAATGTCCCTGGGACCTATAGGGGACTATTTCCCAAACATCCAAGGTCGTTTGAATTGCAACTCGCGAGGTTACAAGTGTCGAAAAATCTATCTATACTCGCATTGTTAGAATCTTAAGCATGATAAGATTAATTGCTGTATTTGAGATTGCGATGTAAGGATTAGCATGACTAGTACATTGTAATTCGTTCTATGGCTTTGTTCTTGTTCGGGACGAACAAGTTCAAGTGTGGGGTAGTTTGATGAGTCGTAGTTGTACGACTATTTTATATGTTAAAACCCCGTCTCTTAGTGTTACCTGTATATTATTTCACTACACCTGTGTGTAGTTTTCGTTCTCAGGTACACTCGGAGACCATGGAAGGAATACCGGCTAAAAGGAGCCCATTTGAAGATGTTTGGCGCGAAAAGAAATGAAGTCCGAAACACGTTGGAGTTTTCGTTAGTGCAAACCGCGGAGGGCTGAAGAATTAGAGGCGCGGACGTCTTATGAATTTCCATAATTGCTGAGACGTCCGCGGGTCATAAATCAGGAGACGTCCGCGCCCGCCAGCTGGCAGTCGAAATTTCTTAATTTCAAATTGCATTATTGGAAAGCCCAAAAGAGAGAATAAATAAGCACGAAACCCTAGGCGACCAGACATCGAATTTTAGAAGAGAAAAAGAGATACGGATTCAATTGATAGAGTTGAGCTGCAGCTTGGTGGAGAATTCATCATAAGTATTTTCGTTTCATTACATTCAAACAACTTCATGATGTATTCTATTGCGATGAGTAGCTAAACTCATACGTGTAGGCTAGAACTCGACATTGTGATGTTTTGACTTGAGACCTATATTTATCTTTATGTTTTGCATTATATTACTATGCATTGTTTATGGATTTGATATGCTAGCATAAGTGGAACCCTAGCGGGGGAGCTTCTGTTAGTTTGTTGATTCCGATTATCACAGTTTACTAGCAACCTAGCGGGGATAGAAAACTAGGATACGAGTAATATACCACTAGGATTGACACCCTAGGACAACTTGTAGTGCAACCTAGCGGGGAGCTATAAGTTGTAAAACATTAGAAATCAAAACGGTTAGGTTAATGATTTAGTCTTGCATCATAGTCGAGAGTTCTAGCCTGCACTATTCTTTAATATTTGATACTCGAATTTATGTGACGATTGCTCTTTTAATTAGAGTTGCTTACTTGCGTTATTTAATTGTTTGCATTCAAACCCCCCCCCCCCCCATTGTTGCGTTTTTACTTAGTGAAACAGATTCTCAACCAATCTCTGTGGATACGACCCGACTTACCACTTGCTAGTCGGAAAAAGAAATATTATTTTTGACGGGTACAACGACGCCCGTCATATTTTCATTGAAATACCTTGGATTATGTTTTAGCAAGCACTTTTAAAACTTTTCACGAAAAACTTAGATCCTTTGAATGCTCCTTGGTGACTTGAGTTTCTCTAACATGGTGCCTTGTTCATGTTTGTTCCCGCACATTCCATACACTTTTTGAACATATTGTCAAGTTTTATGTGTGGAGTCAAAAGAGGGCGAAAAATAGGCCCCAACAAAAAAATGTTTGTGATCAAAAGGGCAAAGCCCTAACTAAAAACTTTCTCAAAGATAGAGAAGTTTTGCTTCAAAAATGATACAAATGCCGGGGGTTAGGAAGAAAAGTTCCCCCTCGAAAGCATTTGTAGGCCAAAGGGCGTTTCAAAAAGAAATAAGAAACACTTAAAACTTGACTCTATGGTTTCCTCCATTCTTCATTTGTGCGGGATTCATCATTTGCATTGTGTGCTAGTTAGATTAACTCTTGGACGACCCTTGTGCTTGCACGGGAGCCCCATTCGGTCTATGCTTGTTTATTAAGAACTCTAGTGTCGAACTCCTCTTCCCTTATGGATTATGGCTTAAGCGCCTAAAACTTGGGAATGAGTTCCATGTCGCGAACCAATGGACTAGCCATAGCTAGCATAGGTGAGCGGTTGACACTCTTTTGTGCAAAACTATTAACTTCACTTCTATTGTATTGCCTTGAAAATGAGTGGAACTTTGGATGAGACATTTGATAGCTCTAGTATTAATGATCTTGAAAGCACAACCTCATGGGTACTCAAATGGATCAAAAGTTATTTTGATGATATTGTGATGGTAGTCCTAGTTTGGGGTGAGGGATTTGTTTTGAGAAATCATCGCCTTGGTTAAGCACTATTGCATTCATTCTCATTGGATATGTGCATATGGGATTTGTGAGTATTCCTTTTTCTGCAAACTCTCACGAGACTATAACTCATCCACTAGGGTAGCCTAGGGGTTTAAAGGCTTAACGCATACGCTAAATGCATTCGTAACGCCTACGAAAAAGAGCTAGTTAGATTGTTCATACTTGTCATTTACCTTTCAATAACATGATTAGGAGTAATGATCGAGACCTTGTGAAATCTAGTGAGGCAAATGTACGAAAAACATAGCACCACTAGCATTTCGACATTTGAATGACCTTGACATATTTTCATACTTTGTTCGGAGTGTTGATCAGTCGAGTTTTCGACGGATTTATGGTCATTCTTCACTATAGTCGAGTTTTCGACGGATTTATGGTCATTCTTCACTATAGTTTTGGGTCGTTTCCGACGTTATTTTGATGTCATTTGACCTCTATCTATAATTTTCAGGTAGAAAACACGTTTTCCCCATGGTCAAGGCCTATATATGAAGATTGGTTGAAAAACAGAAGTTTCGGCGCAAAATATGGAGTTTCGGGGCCAAACCAAGCAATATTGACCTTTGCACCTTGTTTTGGACGCCAATGGCTCATACGGTGTCCGATTTGGCAGATCTTTAGCTCGTTGGAAAGGTATTTCAAAGGGCTACAACTCTCTAATTGACACCAAGACCAAATTCGGACGGAAAGACCATCAAAAATGCCCCGGTCGGTCGACTGAGAAGTCTAGTCGACCGACTCGATTAGACTTCAGGAGCTCATCAAATTTCACCCATCCAGTCGACCGACTGAGAAGTCCAACCGACCGGTTCGATTTTCCCATTCTCACCCGATCGGTTTGATTTACCCATTCTCAACCGACCGGTTCGGTTTCCCAATTCTCAACCGACCGATTGGACTGCTACAGTACCGAATTTCAGCCGAGCCTATAAATAGAAAGTGTGGGTTTTAACCTAAGTGTGGAGGTTTTTGGGGAAAAGAATATTAGAAAAGAGGCTCATCCAAGGTCATCAATTGATCGTTGTAAATTTTAGCATACGTTGATCAAAAACAATTTATAATCAACCGGTAAGACCGGTGTCGAACCCAAGGGAGCAAACGGATTACACGCTAGTTCTATCAAATTTTCTTACTCGGCTAATTCCTAAAATTCAAGTGTGATTGAGTTATCAATGATTCAAAACAAGAACGAAGTGGTTTTTAAGGGATTAAATTTAATTAAAAGCGAGTTTCGAGGGATTAATCCCCTCCTTGGCAATCTCTCAATGATCATGCAAACAAGAGTTCAATTAATTAAGAGTTGATAGGTTTTGAACCTAGCCTAGATCAAGAATTAGGCTATTACGCGTATCTAATCTTAATCAAGCCATCCTAGTTAGGATCTCACTAATTAAAGGGTGTTGATCCACTATATAGCATTTACTCTCATAAATGCTATATGCATAAAGTTCTAGTTCACCTCTCACCATGCATTTACTCTCATAAATGTAGGTTAAGTTCAATTTTACTATATCAAAACCATCCCTAAGCTCTCTCAATACTTAGATCAAAGTTCTAACATAAACATGTCACTTAGGCATTTCATCAAACACTTAGAGACATGTCTAACATGAAGAGCATAGTAAAAATGAAATCAACTTCAATAGATCTATTCAAATGTGTTCACAATGATCATTGAGTACCAAGGAGGTTCATAGAACCCCTCAAAACACAAGGGAGACTACTCACTCATCATGTAAGACAACATGATGAGTAGGTTTTTACAAGCAAATCTAAGAGAAAAGAAGAGGGAAAGAGTAGGATGATTAGTCCTAATGAACTCCCTTGATCTTGATTCCTCCTTGATTTGATGATGATGAAACCCTTGATTTGATCACTTTCCTTTGTCTTCTTTCCCAGAAAAATCCAAGATAGTAGGTCAAGAAACCCTCTTTCTATTTATAGCCTCGGATTATTTTCGGTACTGTAGCAGGTCCAGTCGATCGACTGGCGTTGGGCTGATGGCCCAGTCGATCGACTGGAGGAAGAAAAGTCGCTTGGCTAGCATGTTCTCAGTCGATCGACTGACACAGGGTAGGATCCCAGTCGATCGACTGAGAAGTCTCGATTTGCAGCACCTCCTGTTTGTCCATTTAGTCGATCGACTGAGATCCAGTCGATCGACTCATCGTCATGTGATCTGCATGCTCTGGGCAGGGGACTCTTCAGTCGATCGACTGAAGGGGTCAGTCGATCGACTGGCGATGGTCGATTTTCAGCTCCTCCTGTTTGTCTGTTTAGTCGATCGACTGGAGCAGGGGAGCTTCCCAGTCGATCGACTGAAGACCAAATACTGCCAACTTTTGCTCTAAACACCGATTTTTCCCGAGTTTTCTTCCAATGGCTCGTGACACTGAGACATCTTGCTTTGTACCTGAAACGCACGAGAAGAGGATCAAATGACATCAAATAGTAGTCGGAATCGAACTAAAGCTATAGTGAAAACGGGCATTAATGAGTCGAAAACTCGACTCATCAACACTCCACACTTAAGCTTTGTTCGTCCCGAACAAAGTATGCAAATATGCCAAGGAAGTGCAAATGTCGAAATGCTAGTGGTGCTATGTTTTTCGTGCAGTTGCCACACTAGATTTCACGAGGTCTCGATCTTTATTTCTAAACATGTTATTGAAAAGTAAATGACAAGTATATACAATCTAACTAGCTCCTTTTCGTAGGTGTTACGAATGCATTTAGCACATGCATTAAGCCTTTAAACCCCTAGGCTACCCTAGTGGACGAGTTATAGTCTCGTGAGAGTTTTCAGAAAAGGGAATACCCACAAATCCCATATATGCACATGTCCCATAAGAGTGAATGCAAGAGTGCTCAACCAAGGCTACGATTTTTCAAAACCAATCCCTCACCTCAAGCTAGACTAGCGCCACAATATCATAAAAAGAGCTTTCTCAACCTTTTGAGTACCTTTTTCGACGTGCATTCAAGAGCGTCAATACTAGGGCTATGAAGTGACTTATCCAAAATTCTACTCATTTTTGAAACAACATAATAGAAGCAAGGCTTATAGCTTGCACAATAGAGTGTCAACTGCTCACCTATGCTAGCTAGGGCTAGTCCATGGGCTCGCGGCAAGAAACTCATTCCCAAGTTTTAGGCTCTTAAGCCGTAATCCATAAGGGAAGTGGAGTTCGACACCAATGTTTCTTAATAAACAAGCATAGACCAAATGGATACTCCCGTGCAAGCACATGGGTCGTCCAAGAATTATTCTAACAAGCACACGATGGAAATGACTAACCCCGCACAAATATAGAATGGTGGAGGAACATAGGGTCAAGTCGTAAGTGCTTCTCATTTTCTTATTGAGACAAATGCTTTCGAGGGGGGACTTACCTCCCTAACCCCCGGCATTTGCCTCTCTTTATTTTTTTCCCTCTTTATTTTTTTTTCTTTTTTTTTTTTTTTTTTGAATGACTCCACACTTAAAACTTGACAATATGTTCAAAAGTTGTAAGGGATGTGCGGGAATTAATCATGAACAAGGCACTATGTTAGAGAACTCAAGTCACCAAAGAGCATTCAAATGATCTAAGTTTTTCACAACGATTTTTAAAAGTGTTTGCTAGCTTGATCCAAGGTGTTGCAACAAAAATACTTAGAAAGTTGGATAGTCAAGATGTAGCAATGATATTGATCCTCAAGAATGCATGCTTCAAAGGACTAGGTCGGTAAATGTGGCACATAGGCTAGATGCGATCTATAGGGATTTAGAATTTAAAATCACAAGCCTATGCGGTTAAAAACACTCTCATGTTGGGACAATGTGCAAGTATGCAAGTGTCCATCTAGAAATGATATGTATAGCATGCAAACACGTGAACTATGCGCATCAAACCACTCCACACTTAATTCAAGCTTAGTCCCTAAGCGCAAAGAATGATAAAATAAAGGCAAAGGCGCATAGAAACTCCCCTCGTTTGTAGACCCGGTGATATAATCCATAAGAGTGAGAAATAGCCTTTTGGTTGCAAGTGTAGATATTAGAGGGTGTTTTAGACACGATAAAAATATGTGAATGTATTTCCTGTAGAGTGAACAATATAAATGGTAAACACCTCCAATATCATCATAAGAATATAGCATACAACCAATAGGCAAGAAAGGATAGATATCACCAAAATAGCATACATCATCAAAAATGCGCCAATAGGCGACTTATCATCCAAATCAACATCCAATGCAACAAGTCAAATAAGGAAAATACACATGCGGAAAAAGAAATGAAGCATGGACTAAGATGTAGCCTCGTCGTCTCCCGGAGGGGTCCTCCTAGCTGAATCAACGACTCCATCGTCCTCCGGCGGCGTTGTGGCACCGGGGAAGAGAGGGATATCGCCTAAAGCAGAATCCACGTAGGGGATCGTCTCTCCTGGAAGTGGAGTGCCCGCCTCCCCGAATGCTGAAACTGGCGAGAAAGGTAGTGGGGAGAAGAATGGTGGTCGAAATGAGGGGATTGGCCGGCTGACGGAGGAGATCGGCGGAGGGGAGCGATTTCCGATCGGAATTCAATTTCCGGGGAGATTTGACGGCGGTTCGAGCGGCGGATGATGGAAAGCGAGGTGATGGCGAGCCTGATGGCGGAGTTTGGAACGAAAATCGATGGAGGCCGGAATGGATTTTAGGTTTAGGGTTTTGAAAATTCGAACGCAATGAAGAAAGAAGGAGAAAGGTTCTGGGTTTGGATAAGAAAATCCCAGTCGATCGACTGGGACCCCAGTCGATCGACTGAGAATGCACGAAAAACAGGCTCCTCTGAAACACCATTTAGTCGATCGACTGGGATGTAACTTCCCTCCAGTCGATCGACTGAACCTTGATTTCTGCTTAAAATTTTTTCAATTAAACCCGACTCCACACTTAGAATTTTTACTCAAAATCAAGAATAGGTACCACTCAAAATATCACATATAATCAAGGTACGACTCTTCTAAGTGATCACTAGCACATAGCGTAAGATTTTCAAACAAACAAGCTAGGATTACCACTCCACACTTAGTACTCCACCATCATCAAGAAAATTCATGCAAGCCTCATATCACATCACACTTACCCAAATCAAGCATATAAAATCATCCCAATCACCAAGCCATACCAAGTTCACAAAATGCATGCTACACATGTATGAAAATTACTTGTGCATAGATAGACAACTCACAAACCGGGGTACCTCCCGTGAGGTGCCTAGTTTAACGTCTTGGCAAAGACCGAGCCGATCCTTTTCTCACTAAGAAGCACACTTGAGGAGTCCATAGCTAGGATCCCTCCTCAAGCGGAACAAGGCACTCTATGGGTCGGTCAAGGGGAATGTGACATTTTGCTCGTCACGAAATCCCTCTCTATAATGCTTTAGCCTTTGCCCATTCGCAGAAAAAGTAGTTCCATCATTATTTAGCAATTCAACATGGCCATCTTCGTAGGGCTTGTGAACAATAAATGGGCCACTCCATCGGCTCCTCAACTTTCCCGGGAATAGTTTGAGTCTAGAGTTAAAGAGCAAGACCTTTTCTCCCTTTTTGAATTCGCGACGAAGTATTCTCTTGTCATGCCATTTCTTGGTCTTCTCTTTATAGATCCTAGCACTTTCGTAGGCTTCGTTCCTTATCTCTTCTAACTCATGGAGTTGAAGCACCCTATGGTCTCCCGCCATTTGTAAATCCATATTCAACGTTTTGATTGCCCACATCGCCTTGTACTCCAATTCTACCGGCAAATGGCACGGTTTCCCATATATAAGACGATAGGGAGACATTCCAATAGGGGTTTTGAATGCCGTACGATAGGCCCATAGAGCGTCATCTAGCTTCGATGACCAATCTTTTCTTGAGCTCCCCACGGTTTTCATCAAGATTGCCTTGATTTCTCGATTCGAAATTTCCACTTGCCCATTAGTTTGTGGGTGATAAGGAGTGGCAACCTTGTGACTAACTCCATATTTGCGAAGTAAGGCCTCGAAATGTCTCTCCTTGAAATGCGAACCACCATCACTTATGACGGTCCTTGGCACCCCAAATCTTGGAAAGATGATTTTCTTGAATAGCTTTGAGACCACCTTGGCATCACAAGTAGGGGAAGCGACGGCCTCAACCCATTTGGAGACGTAGTCCACCGCGACCAGTATGAATCGGTTCCCGAATGAAGAAGGAAAAGGACCCATATAATCAATGCCCCATACATCAAATATCTCGACCGGGAGGATGCTTTGTTGGGGCATTTCATGCCTCTTTGAGATATTGCCGGTCCTTTGACATTGATCACATGCTTTTGCGAACTCATAGGCATCACCAAAGAGAGTAGGCCAATAAAAGCCGCATTGTAGTACCTTTGACGCGGTTTTTGCTCCACTACCATGTCCTCCATATTGAGAAGAGTGACAATGGTAAAGAATTTCTCTCATTTCCTCCTCGGCGACGCAAGTCCTATATAGCCCATCCGCGCAAAGCCTATAAAGGTAGGGCTCATCCCAATAGTACCTCTTGGTCTCGGAAAGGAACTTCCTCCTTTGATGGTGGTTCATATCGTGGGGAATAATCCCACAAACCACGAAATTAACAAGGTCCGCGTACCAAGGAAGGGCCTCCGCCTCAACTCTCATGAGTTGCTCTCCAACAAATGAATCATTCACCGGTCTAGCATCCACTTCAATCTCTTCATTTTCCTCTAGCCTTGATAGGTGGTCGGCTACCACATTTTCTACTCCCTTTTTATCCTTGATTTCTATGTCAAATTCTTGAAGCAATAGAATCCATCTTATCAATCTTTGTTTGGAATCTTTCTTTGCCAAGAGGTACTTAATCGCCGCATGATCCGTGAATACTATAACCTTCGAAGCCACTAGGTATGGGCGAAACTTATCAAAAGCGTACACAATAGCAAGAAGTTCTTTCTCGGTAGTAGTATAATTCAATTGGGCTCCACTAAGAACTTTGCTCGTGTAATGAATAGCGTGAAGCTTCTTATCCACCCTTTGCCCAAGAACCGCCCCAATGGCGTAGTCACTAGCGTCACACATGAGTTCAAAGGGCAAATCCCATCTTGGGGGTTGAATAATAGGAGCCGATATCAATGCCTCTTTCAATTTCTTGAAGGCTACTAAGCAATCTTCATCAAAATGAAATTTGGTATCGTTGCACAATAGATTTGTCAAAGGCTTGGCAATCTTCGAGAAATCCTTAATGAACCTTCGATAGAAACCGGCGTGGCCAAGAAAGCTCCTTATTCCTTTTACGTCCCTTGGAGGTGGCAATTTCTCCATAACTTCTATCTTGGCTTTGTCCACCTCAATTCCCCTTTTTGACACCAAATGTCCAAGCACAATTCCCTCCTGCACCATGAAATGACATTTTTCCCAATTTAGTACAAGGTTCGTCTCAATACATCTTTTCAACACTTTAGCCAAATTGGCTAAACAATCATCAAAAGAGGAACCATAAACGGAAAAGTCATCCATAAACACTTCCATAATCTTTTCAATAAATTCCGAAAAAATAGCCATCATGCATCGTTGAAAAGTACCGGGCGCATTACAAAGTCCAAAGGGCATTCGCCGATAGGCAAATGTTCCGTAGGGACAAGTAAAGGTCGTTTTCTCTTGATCTTGGGGATGAATAGGGATTTGGAAGAATCCACTATATCCGTCAAGATAGCAAAAATAGTCATGCTTAGCTAGTCTTTCCAACATTTGATCAATAAAAGGAAGGGGAAAGTGATCTTTCTTAGTGGCTTGGTTAAGTTTTCTATAGTCCACGCACATACGCCACCCGGTCACCGTTCTTGTGGGGATTAGTTCATTCTTCTCATTTTTAATAACGGTCATTCCCCCCTTTTTCGGCACTACATGAATGGGGCTCACCCACTTAGAGTCCGCAACGGGGAAAATAATTCCCGCATCAAGCAATTTAAGGACCTCTTTCTTAACAACCTCCCCCACAATAGGATTCAACCTCCTAGCTCTCTCCCTAGATGGCATACTATCACTCTCTAAATTGATTATTTCATGCATGCATAAATTTGGGCTTATTCCCTTCAAGTCATCAATAGAGTAGCCAATGGCATCCTTATGTTCCCTAACCACATCAAGCAATTTAGAGGTTTCAACATCATTCAAAGAAGCATTAACAATGATGGGCAAGCTAGAATTTGGGCCTAAGAACTCATACCTTAGGCTTGTTGGTAGAGCTTTAAGCTCTACCGAACAAGACTCCTTACCTTTGTCGCTTAGAGTTCTTTCTTCACTATCTTCCTCCAAGATGGCCCAACAATTGGCGATGTCGGGAAGCTCATTGTCAAGGTCAATTGCACTCATGAGAAGGTTAGGCACATCATACAATTCATATGTATCAATTAGGTCAAGATAATTGCAAGTCATTGTAGAATTAGGACCTTTTTGTGCCTTTTCTAAGTTAAACTCAACCTCTTCATCTCCTACCCTCATGGTAATTGAACCCTTAGTTGTATCAAAAATAGCCCCTGCGGTGTAGAGGAAGGGCCTTCCCAATAGAATGGGAATTTCATTGTCCTCCTCCATTTCTAACACCACGAAATCCCCCGGAATATAGAAATTCCCTACTCTAACCGGGACATCCTTAAGAACTCCCTTAGGAAATCTTGAGGAGCGGTCCGCGAGCCTTAGAATCATGCTAGTTGGTTTAGGCTCACCCATATTTAGCTTTTTACACAAAGAGTAAGGCATCAACGATATACTTGCACCCAAATCACACATGGCACGTTCAATCTTAATATCATTAATAAAGCATGAAATGGAAAAGCTACCGGGATCCTCAAGCTTTGGGGGCATACGAGGTTGGAGTATGGCACTACATTCGCCATTGAGGGACACCGTATCGACATCTTCGATTGTTCTCCTGCAAGTAATAACATCCTTTAGAAATCTAGCATAAGAAGGAGCTTGAGTTATTACCTCGGTGAAGGGCATTGTGACATAGAGCTTCCTCATCATCTCGGCGAACTTGGAGAATTGCTTATCATTGCTCTTCTTCTTTAATCTTTGGGGAAATGGAATAGGGGGAGTGTATACTCTAGGTTCTCTTTTCTCCTTTTCCACCTCACTCTCTTCTTCAACTTGAGGGTTAGGAACCTCTTCATCCAACTCTTCAACTTCGGCACTAGCTTGGCCTCCAAGATCAAAAGTGACTCTCTTCTTCTTAGGTAGCTCTACCTCTAAATCTTTCCCGCTTCTCAACGTTACCGCATTACAATGCTCTCTATTCCCATGTTCGGGTCTAGCCGGTAGCTTGCCCGGTGCCCTTGTAGATGCCTCGGCTTGTTGGGCAATTTGACCTTCAAGCATTTTGTTATGAGTTTCCATCCTCTCGATTTGTGCTTGCATCTTATCTTGGTTTGCAAGGAGCTTGGCAAACATGGCTTCAACACCGGAGAGTTCACTAGAAGGTTGTGGAGGGGCTTCAACTTGTTGATAGGTCCTTTGAGCTTGACCTTGGTATTGTTGCCCTTGGTTTTGATTCCTTTGAAGCAAAGTCGGTCCTTGACTTTGATATTGGTTCCTAGGTTGGAACCCTTGATTGGATTGAGTAGGTTTAGGATCGAATCCGGGAGGTGTGGATCCAAAGTCGGGGCGAGTGGGATTAGTGGTCTTGTAGGAGAAATTCGGGTGATTTCTCCATCCCGAAGAGAACCTAGGTGTAGTATAATTGGCTTGAGAGCTTTGCCCTTGGTTGGCACTACTTCTATAGTCTCTACTTTGGTTTCCTCCCACAAAATTTACTTCTCCATAGCCTTGCCCTTGCACATCCCTTTGAACCAATGGGCAAGAAGTTGTTTCATGCTCGTAGACCTCACAAATATCACACCCTTGCCTCGTTGAAGATTCTTTTTCCGGGTGTTTTAGCTTGAAGACTTCATCCGATAGGCTCTCAAAGTCTTTCCTCAAAGCATCATAATCACTAGAGCTCACGGCTTTTACCTCGTGCCTTTCATGCCTTCTCCTCGGGTTTCCTCTTTCGCTTCCCCACATGAAGTAATTTTTGGTGATCTTCTCTATCACCGCATATCCTTCATGCGGTTCTAAGTCCATTATAGCACCTCCCGAAGCGGTATCAAGAGCAAGACGAGAGTTCCCATCAACCCCGTGGTAGAAAGTATGGAAGACTTGAAGATCATCAAGGTTGTGGTGAGGACAAAGCCTTTGATATTCCTTGTATCGCTCCGAAGCCTCATATAGATTTTCCCCATCCATTTGCGAGAAATTGGTGATTTGATTCCGATAATAAGCTGTCTTGGAAGGGGGAAAGTACTTATTCAAGAAAGCCACGGCTAATTCTTCCCATGTGGTGAAGCTATCGGGAGTTTGGCTCCTTAGCCAATCCTTCGCTTTTCCCGTGAGAGAGAAGGGAAAAAGTCTCAATAACTTTGCATCTTCCGAGACTCCGTTTATTTTAAATGTAGCACATATCTCTAGAAACGTGGTCAAATGAGAATTGGGGTCCTCGTTATCTCTCCCCGAGAATTGGTTCGCTTGAACCATTTGAGTGTGCGCCGTCTTCAAATCGAAGTCTCGGTTGTCAACCGCGGGAAGTTGGATGGGAGAACGGTAACCATACGCCGTAGGAACGGCGTAGTCCTTTAATGCCCTTCTAGCTAGGGGCAATTGTTGAGGAGGAGGATCTTGGTTCCTTCGATTAAAAGGAGGGGGTGGAGGAGGTAAATTGTTGTTTTCGGCCATGGTTGCTTGAGAATTAGAAGTAGAACCCTTGTCCTTGTTGGTTTTACTTCTTGTAACGGGAGGATCAACTAGTTCTCTTATGGGTCGGTTCAAGTCTCTATCCACGATTTGAGCAAGTTTCTTGGTTTTCGGTGGCATAAAAGAAGTGAACCTACAAGAGAAACCAATTAAAACAAGTAAGCGTAGTGAAGTAGTTCAAGAATTGCAAGTAACAAGTAGAATAAAGCAAAGCATGGAATAGTCGGAGTACTAAATGATTTTCCTAGGGGTAATCTAGCTATTGCTCCCCGGCAACGGCGCCATTTTGATCGTTGTAAATTTTAGCATACGTTGATCAAAAACAATTTATAATCAACCGGTAAGACCGGTGTCGAACCCAAGGGAGCAAACGGATTACACGCTAGTTCTATCAAATTTTCTTACTCGGCTAATTCCTAAAATTCAAGTGTGATTGAGTTATCAATGATTCAAAACAAGAACGAAGTGGTTTTTAAGGGATTAAATTCAATTAAAAGCGAGTTTCGAGGGATTAATCCCCTCCTTGGCAATCTCTCAATGATCATGCAAACAAGAGTTCAATTAATTAAGAGTTGATAGGTTTTGAACCTAGCCTAGATCAAGAATTAGGCTATTACGCGTATCTAATCTTAATCAAGCCATCCTAGTTAGGATCTCACTAATTAAAGGGTGTTGATCCACTATATAGCATTTACTCTCATAAATGCTATATGCATAAAGTTCTAGTTCACCTCTCACCATGCATTTACTCTCATAAATGTAGGTTAAGTTCAATTTTACTATATCAAAACCATCCCTAAGCTCTCTCAAGACTTAGATCAAAGTTCTAACATAAACATGTCACTTAGGCATTTCATCAAACACTTAGAGACATGTCTAACATGAAGAGCATAGTAAAAATGAAATCAACTTCAATAGATCTATTCAAATGTGTTCACAATGATCATTGAGTACCAAGGAGGTTCATAGAACCCCTCAAAACACAAGGGAGACTACTCACTCATCATGTAAGACAACATGATGAGTAGGTTTTTACAAGCAAATCTAAGAGAAAAGAAGAGGGAAAGAGTAGGATGATTAGTCCTAATGAACTCCCTTGATCTTGATTCCTCCTTGATTTGATGATGATGAAACCCTTGATTTGATCACTTTCCTTTGTCTTCTTTCCCAGAAAAATCCAAGATAGTAGGTCAAGAAACCCTCTTTCTATTTATAGCCTCGGATTATTTTCGGTACTGTAGCAGGTCCAGTCGATCGACTGGCGTTGGGCTGATGGCCCAATCGATCGACTGGAGGAAGAAAAGTCGCTTGGCTAGCATGTTCTCAGTCGATCGACTGACACAGGGTAGGATCCCAGTCGATCGACTGAGAAGTCTCGATTTGCAGCACCTCCTGTTTGTCCATTTAGTCGATCGACTGAGATCCAGTCGATCGACTCATCGTCACGTGATCTGCATGCTCTGGGCAGGGGACTCTTCAGTCGATCGACTGAAGGGGTCAGTCGATCGACTGGCGATGGTCGATTTTCAGCTCCTCCTGTTTGTCTGTTTAGTCGATCGACTGGAGCAGGGGAGCTTCCCAGTCGATCGACTGAAGACCAAATACTGCCAACTTTTGCTCTAAACACCGATTTTTCCCGAGTTTTCTTCCAATGGCTCTTGACACTGAGACATCTTGCTTTGTACCTGAAACGCACGAGAAGAGGATCAAATGACATCAAATAGTAGTCGGAATCGAACTAAAGCTATAGTGAAAACGGGCATTAATGAGTCGAAAACTCGACTCATCATCAATCATCAAAGGATCCAACTAAGGAGAAGAAGAGAAGATCAAAAGGGAGTTCAAGGATTAACCATCCTCTTTCTTATACATCTTTTCCATTCTACTTGTTGTGCTATAAACCCTACTCACACCATGTTGTCTTATATGATGTGTGAGTAGTGGTATTGTGTTTTGAGGGTCTTATGACTCTCCTTGGTACTCTTTGATCATATATATACATTGATATTCATATGGATGATTGTTGATTTCATTTTCTCTTGTGTTATGAATGTTATGCACTCTAGGTGTTTGTTAAAATGCCTAAGTGACAACTTAGACTAAAACATGAACCTATGACTTGAGAGAGCTAGGGAATAGTTCTAGGATAGAGATAATGTTCATATCTTAAGCATGAAAGTGAACCTTATGATATGATGCTTGACTAAGGATTGAATATTTATATCATTGGAGTTGGTCAATTAGCAAATCATCAATTAATCCCATTAAATGGTGTCAAATTCATGTTCACTATGCTCTTTATACATGTCATGCTACTAAGTGTTTGAGGAAATGCCTAAGTAACATGATGAATCTTAAAACTTAATCTAAGAATCGAGAGACCTTAGGGATAGTTTGGATGTAGTGAATTTGATCATTTCTACGAGATTGAAGTGAACTAGGTTCAATACTATTTGACTACCATGAAATGTTTGAATATCGTGTATATGATCATTGTAAAAATGCCAAGGAGGGGAGTAACCCCTCGAAACAGCTTTTACTTATCTTTTATCCCTAATTACTCGCCACATAGGATTTAGATATATACACTCCCTTATACATTTTGGTTTATAATAGTCGAATGGAAACACAATCTTACATAGTGCATGTGCTTAGCTTGCGCTCCTCTTAGTTCGACCCGGTACTTTACCGGTTAATATAAATGTTTTGACTACATTCGATCCTGTCTTCATTGATACTATTTAGAGGTGAAAAAGAATAGTTCGTCATTCATCACCTTTACAATTTGATCGTCCAATTGGATATGCGTTTGAGATAGGGTTTCCTAAAATGTCTCACGCAATATTCCCACATTAAAGCCAATTCCAATTCTTGTTATATGCATCCAAAATTGATCTTAGGGAATCTTCCAACATATCAATGTTGGAACCGATCTTGGGAGCAAAAGATCACCGAGAATATTTATAGAAATATTCTCGTCCTCAATCTGAGGTACTGCTACTTCTCAGAGATCTGCGCAAAGCCTTGCACACTCAAGTAGCCGTTACTTCTGGAGTACCTGTACTAAGACCTGTACACTCAAGTAACATATCAACAGGATGTTTGTCCATCAAAGTACGCTGGAGTATTCGTCCTCCAGACGTATGCCTACTCCAAGGGTATCGTACTCCAACACTATTGAAAGCTAAACCAGTTGTGTCTTTAAAAAGGGCAGCAGCATTAAGGGACTGCCGATTATTAATTAATTAAAGACATTTTCTGCTTCTTCTTTTAAGCGGCTACTATTTTACTCATAAAATCACAGAAAATGGACTATTCAATTTGTGTAGTAGTGTGTGTGGTCAATGCATATATATCACGCGACGTGACTTAAACGGTAGAATGCTGGTATTGCGGGTACTAAACATGACCCTCCGCGTTTCCGAATTCCTAAATGAGCTGTAGTCTCTCTCTACCGCTATACACAAATACTACAAAACAAGTAAACTAATAAATAATTCTAATAATATTATTCGTCTCCTTAAAAACTGTATATTTGGTATATAGTCTGTTGCCGGCCTCTGTGAGCTCATTGTAAATATTATCATTCAGGTAGACACAAAATCTTGAGTTTGCATTCGTCAATTGAAAATAACAAAAAGAACATTGTTTTCAAAAAAAAAAAAAAAGAAGTTCCAGGCATTGTGTTCAGAGTGTAAACATCACACACAACTAATTAAAGAAACTACTTGGAGTACTTCAAAATGTCAGATTCACATCCGAAGTAATCAAAATGAGATTTATGGGTTGAAGCAGCACCAACATAATCCACCAACTGAGACGACGGAGGATCGTTGTTGTACTGGTGGTGATGATGATCCAGTACTTGAATATGCTGACTGTTATTGGTGGCCAGGAGCTTGTCTATGAAGCACCAATCGGAGTTGCTAACAGTGTTGTTGTTGTTAAGACTGAGGAGGCCTGAAGCTGCTGCTGGTGACGATGAGGATGACATTAGCCTCAACAAGTTTTGCGAACATTCAACTTCCACATTATTATTATGATTGTTGTTGTTGTTGTTGTTTGAGGGGAATGGTGCGATGAAAGTTGTTGCATTTGCTTCCTGGCTGAACAGCTGAGGAAGATGCATGGATGACGTGTCCATGGCTGAAAGTGGCACTGGAGAGTAATTCATGTGAAGTTGATGCATTTGGATGGAAGTTGCAGAACCATTGTTTGTAGTGTTGTAGCTTTGTGGCCAAGCAGCTCTGTGGTTCAAGTGATGATCTACTTGATCATTTTTGGAACTTTGGTCTTTGAGATGATCTTGTTCGTAGTCAGATATTGGGTGGTTCTTCTTTTTGAACACCCTACAAACCACCCAACCATCTTCCTGCAAATACAGGAGAATAAAGGGCACAAGCTTAGAATATTGAATAGTCTGCAATCACATAATATATTAGATAGATCTGTTGTATTAGAGTCAAGATCAAGTACAAACTTGATTTTTGGTACAAACTACAAACCGACAAATTATGATACACTTTCTACGAACAATGTTATGATTTTAGGCTACTTTCCCGAACTATAACATAGTTCGTAGAAAATGTACCATAATTCGGTTTATAGTCTGCACCTGATCATTTTCCGTTCTATTAAATTAATTAAGTTGTGAACCCAAGAGTGTACCTGATGATCAAGATCATTATGGCTGCTCATTTGGTGATCATCCAGACGATATTCATGCATGATCCAGTCAGTCTTTTGACCGTGAGGGGCACGGCCAGTGTAGAAGACGAGGGTTTTCCTCAACCCTAGCCTCCTATGGTTAGTATTGTGATGAATTGCTTTGTCCCTACCTGTTGCTTTCCAGAAACCAGCGGTCGTTGCTCTATTTGTTCTTGTCCCGGTTGGATACTTCTTGTCCTTGTGGCTGAAGAAGTACCATTCATTTTGCGGCCCGGACCCAATTCTGCATCTATCTGTACGTAGTCACATATATACAGATTCATTAATCGTCAAATCCTTGAAGTGTAAACATAAGACTAGCTAGCCGTTCACTTACATAAACACATCAGACCTAGTTAATTAAGCTTGGTTAGATAGCTATATAATACTCATGCATTGATCTCCTTTTGAAACTACCCATCACGGGGCGGGGTCTAGTGATCGAGGTATAGGGGTGTAAAAAACCGATCAGTCCCAATGGGTGCTATGTTTGAATCCTGATAGGTCAGATGTGGAAAGAAATTTCACCAATTTAGATCAATCATGTTTCATCATGTGTCGAAGGAACTCACTGGATAATTGTTATTGCGTTACCACTTCAAGATCTCTAGAAAGACATAGATCAGTAGTATATATACCGTTCTGAATGCATCCATGCAATGGAAAACACTAAAGAGATATACAATATATAACCTGCCACAAACACTTGTATATCTGTAAGGATAGCTACCAAAACTAACATTGATGAGTACACACAATATTGAAGAAGCAGTTGATACCTTTAAGGTCCCAAGGCTCGAGCTTATTGAGATCAACCTCTCTGATGACATCAAGATCAATTGCTTCATAGGAAACCTTCTTCCTAAGGTAATAGTAAAGAAGTTCCTCATCAGTTGGATGAAATCTGAAGCCTGGCGGTACTGTTAACTGTCCGCTACTACCACTCATCATCTTTGATCTACACCTTTCTCTTTGCTTTTTAACCTACATATAAGAATATGCACCCAAATCATTTAATTAAAATGATGAAACGCCAAAGTTCTGCAGAATGAATAGAGAGAGACCCAAAGGAACACCTGATTCTAGGGCTGAGGGCGCAAGACGTAGAAGCTATATATCACCACTTAAACTTGTTGAGCTTGATGAGCTGATCTGAGCTAAAGATAGATATGAAGAGTGAAAGAAGCTAGAGAGAGAGGGAAAGGAACAGGGGTGGGTTTGTATCCGAGATGATGATGTTGGGAAACTTAAGAAGGGGATTTTGGAACAGAAATAAAGGAAAATTAATATAAAATGTTTGCAAGACGTGGTGATGCTGCTGTGTATAATTTATATGTAAATGTGTACCAGCATACCCAACAACTAATTACCACTTCAACCTTATCACTCACTAAAGTTATCGAAAAAAAAACCTTATCACTCACTAACACTATACCATTTTTCACCATTTGCAACATTTATTTTTGTGTTGCCTAAGGGTCCGAGTATGTTACTTTACGGTTGCGCAACATGTATCATGTGGCTTTACTAAATGTCGCTAAAGCCGTGTCGCATTGCCGTAACGCAACATATCGGGTGAGTATGTCGCATTTAGCGGTTTCGTTTTCCAACATCAAAATGTTGCAATATATTTGTTGCTTTTCTAGCTCACTGCAACATATCGAGCGACTTCGGGCGACTTTATAATGTCGCAAATGATGTTTTCAGAAATTGCATATAAGTACTATGCGACATTATAATGTCGCAAATGATGTTTTCAGAAGTGACATATATGTACAATGCGACATATAAGCGACTTAGTGCGACATTATAATGTCGCAAATGATGTTTTGAGAAATTGCAATACATGAACTAGGCGACATATAAGCGAGTTAGTGCGACATTATAATGTCGCAAATGATGTTTTGCGAAATTGCAATATATAATATAGGCGACATATAAGCGACTTAGTGCGACATTAAAATGTCGCAAATGATGTTTTGAGAAATTGCAATATATGTACTAGGCGACATATAAGCGACTTCGTGCGACTTTATAATGTCGCAAATGATGTTTTCAGAAATTGCATATATGTACTATGCGACATTATAATGTCGCATAGTATGTTTTGAGAAATTGCAATATATGGACTAGGCGACATATATAGCGACGTCTTGCGACATTACAATGCCGCAAATGGTGTTTTCGGAAATGGGATTTATGGAGTATATATGAGCCATACATAACAGACCAATTTAAAGCTCCTGGAAACATTACAATAACAGACCACAAGTTCCAAACAAAACACATCATTTATCCAAATGATGGCATATGCAACAAGTTCCAAACAAAACAAAGTTTAAAGGACTTGTCGAAAGGAAACACGCTTAGTAGAACAGTTTGCGTGTTCCAAAATGTTACCATAAGTTCACAGTTCATTCAGAGTCGGAGTCGGGGTCGGAGCCGGAGCTTGAGGAGTGACTAGTCCTTGGAAAGTTGAACTTGACATGATCGGCCAAGGCTTTAAATTGAACCTCCATTTGCCTTCTAAATTCATCTGCCTTTGCACGCTCGCGAGTTTGTTCCTCCAAGGCCTTGTCTAGAGCCTCCTTTGTTTTCTCCAGTTCATCTTGGAGGTCAAGACCAGCGATAATTGACGCAGAAGAGCCTCTAGGGAGTGGGAGCTTGCATATCTCACTGCCAACTAAATTTCTTCCTCTCCTCTTTCCCCTTGCAGCCTCAATTATCTTACACTGCTCATTGAAACTTAGGAGGCGTACTGAATGATCATCAGGGTATTCCCGGGGAAAAAACTGATCCATTTCCACTTTCAGCTTTTCCTGAGAATTAAAACAAACATTCAAATCTGTAACAGCTGACATTCATCAGTAATGTTCAGTGATGTTCATGAGTTCATAAGTAATGTTCATCAGTAATGTTCATTAGAATGCGATATTGAAACTGTGACATTCTAAACAACAGGTCCCTAAACATTAAAACAAGTGACATTAACAGAAAAGCAACTGGTGTGTCATGAGGGCGTGCACACAGGCTACATAATTACAAAAGATTCATCAGTAATTACAGAAAACAACGCATGTGTACTTCAAGCCAATTTCCATATATACAAAAGATTCATCAGTAATTTCAAAACTATTTCAAGACAATTCAAACATTCAAAGGTGACATTCAAACATACAAAACATTCAGCAGTAAAAACAGTAATAACATCAACGACAATTCAATTGTTATAATGTGGTAAATATAAAACTGAAAAGTTACCACAACTGGTACTCCATTCTTCTTATCCCTCCCGTAGGCCTGCATTAGCGTCGCAACCAAAGGCGTTGGGTTACCAAGGTTAATGTACTCCTCGACTACTTCGCCAAAAGGCTTCCTGCCCGCACAGTGGTTGACTCGTTCATATTCATTCCTCGTCTTCCCCAAACGCTCACATTTTTTCTACATGTAAAAAAAATCAGATAGTCTTGTTGCTGATAGGCGCGCATATGATGATTCAAATGAAATGTTCTAAGTATTACAATAAATTTTGGTTGCTGAAAGTGATTGCACAGCCAATCCCATTCGCTTTGGCGCTTCCGAAACTCCCAAGGTAGACTTGGACCATATTTTGTGAAGTGTTTCTTGCAACAATGCTTCCACGCGCGAAACCTTTTACTGGCAATGGATATGATGTACTTAACGAGCCACATATTCTTTTTTGTAATTTCAAAGTATACCTGCCACATATATAGAAGCTTAAGCGTTGTATCAATCTATAGTAAATTCAACTGAACATCAAAAGTACACATATTAATTGAAAGACTTACACTTAAGCGTTGAATCATCAGCTTCAAAACAGCATGATCCAACTCATAGAAGCTTTCCACTGTCATGGGCAAGGACTATTTGACATACACGCCTACAGCTCCAACAAGTAATCTTTGGTATTTTCCATACACAGGAGTGCCAGTAGGTCCCTCCTCAAGTTTAATACGATGGCCCAAATGTTTAAATTCAGCTTCTAACAATGCATTATTACAGACTGAGCGACCACTTCGTATAATCTCACCATCTGTCATTATTAAAGAAAAATAGTCAAAGTATGCATGAATTGAAATGACGGTGAAACATGAATTGAAATGAGTTTTTACCTGCCCCGATTGTTTCATCTTTGCATTTAATCATCATCATGTTATCATTCTCCATCTCATCATCTGTGTTGGGGTCAGCTTGCCCGTCTTCAGAAGCTTCTGGCTCATCCATAGGTGGAGGTGGAGGCCGAGGGACACTCTGATTGGACTGGCAGTGCTCTGAAGTGGCTGTTGTAGAGCGATGCGGAAGTGTGGATGCCAGCATCTGAATTTTATCCTTTCTTTTAATTGGATACTTTCTCTTAATCGGAGACTTTCTTTTAACAGGAGACTTCTTGGTGGATTTTCCATTTTGTGCATGTGGATGTGAAGCCGCTGAATGAGGACTTGGCACTGATTGAGGACGAGGAAAACTTTCCATAATTTCCTCAATTGGATCATTAGACGGCACTGATTGAGGACAAGGAGCAGTTGGTTGTTGAGATGTCTTCTTTGGTGATTGCTTCTTGGGTGCCTTTTGCTTTGGAGCCTTCTGCTTTGGTGCCTTCTTATTAGCTGATGCCTTCTTACCCCAGAAGGTCTTGACATTAGACTGATCTGACTTTTCCTTTAACATTATAACCTCTCCAACGATTTCACCTTCTAAAATCCAATCATCTTCCTCCGCAAAATTAAGAGCTAGTAATCAAACAAAAAAACAATGTAATTTAATCAAACCAAAAAATGAGGCTAATGATTTAACTGCAGATCTAACAATCTAAATACCTGCAACTGCAGATCGTGTAAAGTGAGGCTTCGGTTTGGGTGTAGTAGGCTTTGGTTTGGGCGTCGGAGGCTTCAGATTGGTGGTCGTTGGCTTTGGTTTGGGAGTCGGAGGTTTCGGATTGGTAGTCGGAGGCTTCGGTTTAGGTGTAGTAGGCTTTGGTTTGGGACTCGGAGGCTTCGGCTTGGTGGCCGTTGGCTTTGGTTTGGCGGCCTTGGTTGGAGTCACGACGTCCTTCAAACTTTTCTATTTCTTGGCATCAGTCGCCTCTTGGGAGTCGTCGACGACTGGACGACTTCGCTTCGTCCGCATCTTGGTCGGAGCAACGCGTGGCGGCATCGATCGAGCGGTGGTTAGAGAGATCGAGTTCGGTGGTGTGTGTACGAAGAGAGATCGAGTTCGAGCGGCGGATGCGGTAGGTAGGGTTTTGTGTTTCGAGCGGCGGATGCGGTAGGTAGGGTTAGAGAGATCGAGTTCGGTGGTGTGTGTCACGCGTGTGACAAAACATTACAAAACATGTTTTTGTTTAATTTTAATATTTTAGCTTAATTTTGATTGGCTAGGATGAGTTCACACAGATTAAACAATTGGTTTTCTTCATCCTGATTGGTGCTGAAAAACTGACACAGATAGTCATCTTGGCGGAAAGATCTCCCTTTCAAATATCACTTTCCTATGCAACATACAAACATAAAAAAATATGTTACATATGATAATGTTATGTAAGGTGGATATACAAATATAATTAACATATGTACCTTGATTTAATTTATGTATATGCGTCGTCGTCGTCATCATTGCCGTTAGCGTATACATCGACTTCTTGATCAATGTCAATATTTTGGGACTCATCTTCATTTTCCGAGTCCTCATCCCGGAACTCATCATCGTCTTCATCATTGTAAAATTCTTGAGGAGTTTGAGGTAGACGTCCCAAATCTACTTGTAATGTGTGTATAGGAACTTGGGGAATGTTGGATGGGAGTTCTTCTTGATAAGGATCTTCGATGCTTCCTAAGATATCGCGCGCTAAGGCATCAGCCGTGTAAGTGCCTCGTTGTGCAACAATGTTCGCCACTCTCCAATTATCACCATATTTAGGATCATCTACGTAGAACACTTGTTTGGCCATTAATCCCAAACAAAACGGCGTGTCCCCATACCAAGTAGTAGACGTGTCTACCGATTCGATGCCATGATCTCTTTTTATGTCTCCTCTATTCTCATTAAACCATCGGCACTTGAAAACAATAACCGTCACTCCTTGTGGGTACATCAACTCAATCACATCCTCAAGAACACCATAGTAAACCTCATCATCGCTTTCAACCATAACACCACTATTTTGCGTCTTTCGATTTTGATCTCTTTCCCACGTCACGAATTTAATCCCATTTACTTCGCATTGTGAATAAAATCTATGGGCAAAAGGTGTGCACGATAAATGGTATAGTTCTTCATTAAACCATTTTGACCCTTGAAGAGTTTCCATCTGAAGAAAATAAATGGTTGCTACATGATAAAATTTATAAATTAAAGAATAAATACATAAATAAATAAATGAAAAAAACTCACCCAACGATTGAAATATGATATAAAATGCTTGATTCGTGCTTTGTCTCCGTGATTGGGATATTTCATTTCAAATTCTTCTTTGTGCTCTTCTATAAAGTCTTTTGCCTGCTCACAATTTTCTAGAACACACCAGTGAGCAACTTGGAGTTCCTTCTTGTTAAGCTTCTTTTTTGGAATGTCCCCAAATGGACAAATGTGAGGAGCCACGACCGAAATTGCGCTTTCTATAATGGTTGGTTCATCCAATGTATTACCTTCTAAGTAAAGCTTAACAAATGTGACACATTCTTGTGCAATGTACTGCTCGGCGATGCACCCTTCAGGATATCGGGTGTTTCTCACATATTTTTTGTACTCGCCCAATTGTCTGCAAAAAATTAACCTTGGTTGACAAAATCTATAAGGATGTGGTTAATAAAAGTCAAGTAAAAGCGAGGGAAAAATATTTCCTCTCAATTGGATACATCCAGATGTAATGGACCGGTCCCTTTAGCAAAATCTGATCTGGTAAATGAATCATGAGATGTACCATGATGGTGAAAACCCCTTTTGGAAATATCCGCTCAAAATGGCATAAAATGAATACTATATCCTCCTTCAATTGAATCACATCACTCCTCGTCAACTCCCGACAACAAAGCTTTTGAAACCATCGGCATAAACATAAAATTGGATTCACAATTGATGATGGCAAGTAAGGTCTAATGACGATGGGAATCAAACGCTCAAACATGACATGACAGTCATGTGTCTTCAATCCAATGAATTTCTTTTCATTTAGATTTACCTTATTATGAAGACCTCCAGCATAACCCGATGGATACTTGACATCTTTTAGCATCTCAAGAATTGTGACCTTATTTTCTGGCGAAACCGTATAAGACGGTCTACCCGATGGTAAGTCCCATAAATGTCTTTTCCCTTCAAAGCCTAGAATAGCTCCAACAACAACCTCAAATACGTTTTTTTCATGTGCATCATGTCGAGTGAGTATGGTTGTGTCATGTATTTCCCATAAGGCAACTCATAGAATATACTTTGATGTGTCCAACAAAGTTTCTTGGCACTCCCTTTGAACTTTGGATGCAAGCTATGTACCTTAACAATAAATAAAAAAATGAAGCAGCAGGAAGTTAAAAATAGTCAACTCATAAAATGGTTGAGTAAAAGCTGGAAATTAAATGGTCAAGTAGTCATGTTTCTTCAATAATTTAATAATTTAATAATTTAATAATAGTGTAGTGTAGTGTAACTTTGGGTGGCCATGTACACACACCCTTTAATGAAAAAACTAAACATGATCATATAAAATACCTGCATATTCTTCTTCTCACTGTGAATTTTCTTTAATACCTCCACTCCAGAAAATGTTGGTGGCTTGCTTTTACAACAATCATATTCAATTTAAACAATAAAATTGAAATAATTTAAATAAATTAAGTAAGTAATTTAAATACCTCAACTCAACATCTCCATTGAACTTGTTCGCTGCTTTTCTCCATTTATGATTTTTTGGAAGCCATCTACGGTGTCCTTGGTATGACATCCTTTTATTTGAGTACTTGGAGTCAATATTGTCCAAACATTCTGGACAGGCTTTATATCCCTTTGTTTGAATACCTCCTAACATACCAAGACCGGGAAAGTCACTAATTGTCCACATCACCGCTACTCTCATAGTGAAACAACTCCCCGAGTACCGATCCAAAGTGGGTACCCCTTTACTCCACAACACCTGCAACTCATCAATAAGAGGCCGCATGAAAACATTCAAACACTTCCCAGGCGACTTAGGACCTGAAATTAACATCGCTAGTATGTTAAACTCCTTTTTCAAACACATCGAAGGCGGCAAATTATATGGCATAACCACAATAGGCCAAGTGCTGTGAGAGGTAGATGCTACTCCAAACGGATTGAATCCAACCGTTGCTAATCCAAGACGCACATTTCGAATCTCATTTGAGAAATCCGGAAATTGCTTGTTAAAATTTTTCCATGTTTCTCCATCTGCAGGATGTCTAAGATCACCTAAACCTTCACTAACTCGTCGTTCCCCATGCCATCGCATTTCCTTTGTGACATAAGGTGATGTATATAATCGTTGTAGCCGAGGAGTAATAGGAAAATATCGAACAAATTTCTTAGCAGCCTTCCTATTGCCATCCACATAATCATACCGTGCCTCTCCACAAACGGGACAATTATCAAGATCACTCAACTCTTTATAGTATAAAACACAACCATGCTCGCATGCATGAATTACCTCGTAGTTCAAGCCAAGATTGCTCAACACATGCTTTATCTCGCGATATGATCCCGGATACTTATTTTCTCCACGAATTAGTCTTTTACATCGCTCCAAATGTCTATCAAAACTTTTATCAGACCATCGACCTTCGACTTTCAATTGCATTTCATACAAGATACATTCCAACACAGTTTCCTTGCTTCCGGGATAAATAGGTGTTTGAGCCTCTACTAATAGCTTATGATACTTCTCATTAGCTAGGCGATTAACCTCATAATCCGCTTCATCAAATGTCTCATCCACCATCATAGGATCTTGATAGTCACGCAAAGGAAATGTATCATTAAGAAACTCCACCATTGGGATATTGTACAACTCATTAGGCTCCCCGCTCACTTGCCCAAAATTATCTTCAAGTTGGTCATCTCCCAATTCAACCTCTCCATGCATTGTCCATGTTGTGTAACCCACCATGAATCCTTTGTCAATCAAATGTGTGCGCATTTTATTAAGTCCAACCCAACGCCCTAACTTACAACGACAACAAGGGCAAGGATATGTGGCTTCATTTGAATTTTGTCTTGCAAACTTGATGAAATTTTCAATACCATTGAAATACCGTAAATCAACTCTTGACAAATTCATCCAACTTTTATCCATGATTTACACACCTGTCATTTATATGTATATAAGAGATGAGCATATTTATACTAATTTATACAACACTAAAAAAATATATATTTAATTTACAATTTACCTTATGAAAATTGAGAAATTGAACAAATTAAGGAATAGAGGAGTTGGACAAATTAAACATGGCCACGTGTGCAGCTTAAATGGAGAGATGCTTTTGATCTGTTGACAAGGCCATCTCAGTCGTAATGCAACATAACATATGCAACATACAATAAAGTAATGCAACATACCAGCAACTCGAAACAGAACAGACCTGAAAGCAGAGCGACAGATGCGCAGAACTAAAGCAGAGCCTCCATTTTTCCAGCAAATCCAAACTGATCCTCAGCAAATCTGCCCGGGCTTGTTAATTTAGAGGAAGGGGTCGGTCGGGGAGATGAAATGAAGCTTCAATCTTCATTTTCAGTCCACATCTTCAAGCTTCAAGCTTATTATATGCAGGGGTATGTTGGTGTGTTGAGAAGCTTCAAGCTTCAATCTTCATTTTCAGTCCACATCTTCAAGCTTCAAGCTTTTTCAGTCCACATTTGTTGCATATGGAGATGAAATTAAGGCATTTGTGTTGGTGAGGAGATGGAGGAGATGGAGGAGATGCAAAAGATTGAAGGTTTGCTGAGTTAGGAGTTAGGCATTTGTCGTACGTTTTTCAAAAGGAGATTGAATTTGTTTGGTGAGTGAGGAGTTAATGCATTAGTTTATGCGACATTTTAATGTTGCCCAACATCTTTGCGACACACGGTTGTACGTTTTCAAAAGGAGATGGTGGGATCGATTTAATTTGTTTGGTGAGATAGGAGTTAATGCATTAGTTTATGCGACATGTTAATGTTGCCCAAACATTCCCGAACCATGTTGCATAGATGCGACACACAACAACCATTATAAATGAATCGTACTATTTCTGTACAAATGGTTGAAAAGTCAAATGCATATGTGAATTCTGACGTGTCACTGATTATGCAACAACTTTTCAAGTGTAGCAATTGTTTTGTTGCAAAGCACCTCATTATTGCAACATATATGGTGATGTTGCAAGTGTTTATGTTACAAAACATAAATATTAATTACATATGCAACATTTACTAAAAGCAACATACAAAATATGTTGTATTACCGTATTGCAACATTTTTGCTATGCAACAAATGAAAATAAATGTTGCAAATGGTGAAAAATGGTGTAGTGTAAATGATCAACCCATTAAAATATGTACATGTGTACGCGTAGTTTATTGTGCATATATGTGCATCTGCACATTTGGATCGATGATTATACCATCCAAGTATATGACCTCTCTAGTGTGTGTCTGATTATTGATTTAACATTTCCAGTTGATTGATGCAGTCTTCTCGTCTATCTTTCCTGATAATTAACATTACATCAGTTTACACCTTGGCTTATTGAGTATGAGTCAGTCGCATAAGAGAATCCTTGAGTGGCTGAGAATAATTGGTACATTGCTTAAGGAACCTTATGCGACTAATTCTCCTGCAAGACCGAAGTGTGTGGCGTAACTATCCTTAGGCAACTACATCTTATGTCACATACCAAAGTTGGTCACATTAGTTTCCTTATGCGACTTGTCCTTATGTAATAGACAGAAGTGTGTGACATAAGTATCCTTATGCGACTACACCTTATGTCACATACTAAAGTTGGTCACATTAGTTACCTTATGCGACTAGTCCTTATGTAACACACCTGAAGTCTGTCCCATAAGGGTCCTTATGCGACAAGGCTCCGATGGTGTCTCAAAGTTAGTCGCACAAGAATATACTGAACATGCAACCTTAGCTTATGAAAATTCAAAAATATTGACCATTTATGGTTGACTGGAATACGATTGCATAGAAGGCGACTGAGACACCAACCATTTACACTTACGCGACTAGTATGTTCAAACTCTTTCACACAAGGTAGCACCATTAAATGAAGAAACAAAAAATGTTTACCAACTTTCTTCCTCCCTTGCTGCTCTCCTTCTCTTTACCCACAGCTGGAACACGAACTCCGGCAACTCTGACATCAGGAACAGGCCAGGTAAGACCGCAATGTTAGCTATTTCTCAGTTTCCAATTTATAATTACATACCAGAGTTATTCTAATTCCTTGATAAAATTGAGCTTAGTGTGTACCCATTTGCTGTTCTCTTATATGCTACAGTACATCTGAATTTCATTGTGAATATTTTGCTATATAGCTCTTCACACATTTCTCTCAAATATTTCACGTGTGTATATTGTTTGTGTATTTGTCTAGTGCATCTATGACTATAAAGGTGAAGTTGACAACGGATAAAAGTTGGACGAGGTTGGAAAAGGGTGATACTCGTTACATTCAAGGGATTGTTTATTCCGTTGAATTTGCGAAGCAAAATGAAGAAGATACGCGTGCATGTCCTTGTAGAAAGTTTTGAACCTTCAGCATACATGTTGAGACAACAATGACATACATAGAGGTATAGAGAAATAAGCATTGGCGTGATGCATCATCAACCGAACCCCTCTATAGAGATTCTACAAGACACATTTCCTTTTCGACATATGCAACATGAGGAGATGAATATGAATACAAAGAATGGTGCTATAGGGAGCAAGATTGCTTATGAAAAGTATAAGAGTCTTGTAGGCGAAACCTAGACTCCTTTATATAATAGTTGCGATTAAAATCATTCTTCAAACTATTATGAGGGTAATGCAGGCCACAATTGAGAGTCAAATGTCTGACAAGAGTTTCAATAAATTTCTACATATCACTAAAGATATTCATCCTCTTGATAACAAGTATCGAGGTTCTTATAAAGATGTGAAAATGTTTTCACCTTGGAGAATTGATGCTAAAAAATAGAAATAAAATAAAGATGTGAAAAGAGTTTTGAAGAATAGGGTTAGATTGTGAGAGTCTATACATGCTTGCAAGTAAAGATGCATATTATACTACAAAGAGCACACAGATCTTTTAAGTTGCCCCGTGTGCGGTGAGGCAAGATATGCACATCATGGAAGTAAAAGCAAGGTTTCCAAGATGAAAGTTAAGTACTTTCTTCTGACTCCAAGATTGCATCGCCTCAATATGTCACCACAAATTGCAGGCCAAATGCGTTACTGGCCCAGATTACATTAGACATCCCGGGGATGGTGAATCATGGCAAGATTTTGACAAGAAATTTCTAGAGTTTGTAAATGAGATCAGGAATGTCTGACTTAGCCAAGCAGCCGATAATTTTAATTTTATTGGAGAATCAGACCTCTCTCACAATACGTGACAGATTATTGTTACGCCTTACAATTTGCCACCTCTTATATGTATAAAAAGGAATTAAACATATCATGTATATTGATATCAGGACCCAAGTATCTCGAAAATTGATTGGATATTTTTATTTATGAGTTTATTTGTACTTGTACGTAGGAGAAAATGAATATCAATGTCTAGCTGCTGATGGATAAGCACTAGTCCAATGACCTAGCATGATTGCTGACCCTCTCACAACCAATGTCCAGCTCAACATTATATCAAAAGTTATGGGGAAAAGGATGGGAACTCATGTATTCGACACTGGTAGCAATTTACGGAGGCCTCCTCGCCCTAGAGATGGGGCATAAGATCATGCAGTGAAAGAGGAATTGATGAAGGCGGAGAGGAAGCTGAAAAAGAGGATGATGAGTTAGAGGAGAGGCTCAAGGCCCTTGAGGACATGGTGCGACGACGCAGAGGGGCAACATGACTTAGGTGAAATGTGTCAGACGGTGCAAGTTTTGGGCCGAGAACTTTTTGAATTGTAGTTTGCTCAAGTGGGGTTTGAAGCACTTTAGATTTTGAAGAATAACTGGGATATGATGTTTTGGCTTCTGAACTTAATGTTGAACTGTTTGAACTATTTATGCCTGTTTATGAGTATCATAGATATCACTTATACGCCTATTTAGACACAGGAGCTAATATATGCGTAGCAAGTAAATATATCTTACCAGACGAATACTGGCAGGATTCAGAAAGAAAATTTAAAGTACTTATTGCAAATAACTCAGAAATGATTATTTCCAAAGTAGCAAAAGATACACCAATTTATTTAAGTGGGGAAAGATTCATTTTCCCAACTATTTATCAACAAGAAACAGGAATGGATTTAATTATAGGAAATAACTTTCTTAGATTAAATCACCCTTTTATTCAAGATATTGAGTGGATTCGTCTTACTCACCACTTAACCAAAAAATTAGTTTTCTGTCCCTTGGAAACAAACATACAAAAGATAGCTAAACCTGAATTTACGAAGCAATTTAAGAAAATCGCTCCGAAAAAACAGGGGGGAGAGATAGAACAAGAACATTTAGAAGTAAACGAGCTAGAATTTATAGAAAAAGAAAACCTTTTTCCAATCTATAAATTAGAAAAAATAAAGGAAAAACTATTAGAAGTTGCTAGTGAAAATCCGCTAGATAAAAAGATTAATATATCTAATGAAGTAGCTTCTATCCAATTAAAAGATAAAAACAAAGTAATAAGGGTTAGACCTATGAGTTACACTCCTACTGACAGACAAGAATTCGAAATACAAATCAAAGAGCTATTAGAAATGAAACTTATAACCCCAAGTAAAAGTCCTCATAGCTCACCCGCATTCATGGTAGAAAATGAAGCAGAACGTAAAAGAGGTAAAAAACGAATGGTTATAAACTACAAAGCACTTAACACTGAAACCATTGATGACGGTTATTTCCTACCTAATAAAGAAACACTATTAGCCCAAATAAGAGGTAAAAAATATTATTCAAGTCTTGACTGTAAATCAGGATTTTGGCAGATACGTTTAAATAAAGAATCCAAACCACTTACGGCATTCAGTTGCCCTCAAGGACATTACGAATGGAACGTAGTTCCTTTTGGATTAAAACAAGCTCCGGGAATTTTCCAAAGATTTATGGATAAGACCTTTGAGCAATTTAGAGATTTTAGTCTCATCTATGTAGACGATATACTCATTTACTCAGATACTGAGTTAGAACACTACGCTCATCTTGAGCACATACTTAACAAATGTAAAGAAAAAGGAATAGTACTGTCTAAAAGAAAAGCTAAGATATGCTTAAAAGAAATATCTTTTCTAGGACTTGAAATCAAAGAAGGTCAAATAAAATTACAAGCACATATTTTAGATCATATAAAGAAATTCCCAGATAAAATCCAAGATAAGAAAATGTTACAAAGATTCTTAGGAATTTTAACATATGCAGAAATGTATGTTAACAAGTTATCAGAATTAAGAAAACCTTTACAAAAGAAGTTAAAAGACAAAGTCAGATGGACTTGGGAAGAATCTGATACAAACTACGTTAAAAAACTTAAGAGTAAATTCAATCACCTACCAGCGTTATATCATCCTTTACCAGAGGATTACATGATAATAGAAACAGATGCAAGTGACCTATATTGGGGAGGTATTTTAAAGGCTAAAAATTTAAATAATGAAGAAAAATTATGTAGATATGCTTCCGGTACCTTCACTGGACCAGAAACGAGATATCATTCAAATGAAAAGGAATATCTTGCCATTAAGAAAACAATAAAGAAATTTAAAGCTTATATTATCGACAAAGAATTCCTAATTAGAACAGATAGTAAAAACTTTGGATACTTTCTTAGGACGAATATTTCAGAAGATTATAAACAAGGAAGATTACTTAGATGTCAACAATGGTTTAATTACTATACCTTCAAAGTAGAACACATTGCGGGAGTTAAAAATTGCTTAGCAGATTGTTTAACAAGAGAACTTAATAACATCAAGGAAGATTTTATAATTAGTAATATTAAAACTAATATAATGTCAATAACCCAGGTACATACAAAGAAAACATGGATGCAAGCCATATCACGATTATGGAGAAAGAACTCGAGTTAGAAAGACTTTAAGAGTCAATTTTGAAGAAAGAGCTCGAATTACTTAAAGCAAAAGCAAATAAGTCTGGATTCCCAGCACCATTAATTACCGCAAATGACCTAAAAAGAGCAAAGATCGAAGATAAAAAACCTGAGGTTACAAACAAAGAAGTTAATCCTTCCAAGGTATACGCCATTATGAATGGACCAAGAAAAGGTATTTATACAACTTATCCCGAAGTCGGAGAAAGGGACATACTTAAGGAATTTCCTACAGAGTTTGAAGCAAAATATGTTTTATCAACTTATCTTGGCCCTCAACTTAAAAACGATTACAAGGAAGCCATGCTCAGCATTGCCAAACCTAAAAATCACTTCCAAGTTATTGGGCACGTACCCCAAAATACTGCCCCGATGGGAATTATGCAACCTATTGTCCGAAAGGATTGTTCTGACTTATTAGAAAGTGATTTCCTCTCAACTTACAACCATTTTCTACAAGGAAAATGTGAGCAAGGTATATATCCGATTATCAGGACAGGACTACTTAAACTAATGATTTATCCAGAAGCTAAACCACAACGAGTGTATGAACTTTTCTGCCTCGGACTCATCGACACCATTTATCTGGGTCAAACTTATAAAGAGTTGGAGCATTTCAATTCTTCAATTAAACAAACTATTCTTCAGTTTGTCAAGAAAACTCAGACAGATAAACAAATCTACCTAAAGCTCCAATCAAGTTATGCGGACTTCAATGAACAAGGCAAGATTATTCTTCCTTATCACTGGATTCGAATGGGACCAGCTGGAATTCAGCAAGCTATTACTCAACTAAAGACAAATCCAGCCATCTGCAAAGAAGACTTGATAAAATTAAGGGTTCTCACCCTCGGAAACATTGCTTATGAATTATTCAAAGTCAAGGATAACTCTGATTTAAAAGTCAACTACTGCAGCACAAGTTATCATTCATTCTCACTTCAACAAACCAATTAATCCACGAGAATTAGAAGCAGTTAAAGGATGGAAAAAGTTATTCGAAGAAGCCATCTTCAATGTAAACCCAACTACTGCTACTGAATACCTAAAAGATCCGGAAGGCCAGACCCATGACAGCCCTAAGAAGACTGAAGATGTTGGCACATCTCCCTCAAAATCAAAAGATGCCATGACTATCATCTCCACTTACGGAAAAGAAAAAGCAGACATGTAGGCCCTTCACCCACATGTGAAGGCAAGGTCGGCAAGAAAAGTAAAAGCAAAAGCTACAAAATAAAGAAGAGCATCTTCTCCTTTTATATTTTTCTAGTTTTATGTTTCGGTGTGCTAAAACCGTATGCCAGGTAGTGGTATTGGTTTTATTAGATTAAAGATGGCTAGCTATATAAGGCGCCATATGTATCGATCTAAGCATCGCCTCTTGTACTCTCGACCTTCTCTCTAATAAAATTCTCAAGCTTTCAGTTTCTCTGTTTGAAAAAGATCTTAGGATCATTACTTATCGTTAAGTTAGATTTATCCTCCTGGACTACAGAAAGCTCCAAATAGGAACGCCGGGGAAGGCTAGTTCTGCAGGAGACGTAGTGGTGGAGATTCAGAATCTACAAAGACGAAAACGATCACACACGAACGCAGGTATGAAAAATATTTTCTCTCTTACTCTAATTAGGCCAAATGATGGCACCAATTATCAGTTATTATAAATAATTATGGAATCAATTGATTTGTCTTTCCACTCACCTATGCAAGAAATTAATCAACTAACTGAAGAACATCTACAAGCCTGTTGCGAAGAAATTACTACTCAAATAAACAGATACGACTACTATATCCGAAAACAGCTAGAAAAGACTATTAAAAATTATAAATTATGTGTAAAATTATGCGAAGAAAAACTAGATTTACTAGATACATATAAGGATTACAAAACGGTTTTAGCTACTCTTTCTGCCGAAAAGAAAGATCACTGGACCAGTGAAAAAATGGTATCGATCAGTGAAAAAATGGTATCAGAGCGGGACCTACATGAATAGTAAAAGTCAAAATCACTATTCATCAGAAGAAAAATACGATCAAAATACATATAATGGACAACTTATATGACAACGGAAATTTTGATTTATTTAAATACTAATTAGAAGAAGAACAAAAGATACTTATCTTTTATATACTTAAAAACTTTCCACAAGAAATCAAAGATCAGATCTGCGAAGCTATCGATCTTGCCATAGACAAATATCTATCAGAAATAGATTACGACTTTTATTTAGAAGATAATGAATGGCATAACAGAAATTATGAATAGTAATATATTAGAAACATACGCTCAACTGTTTAAAAACTTAGAATGTAACTTCTCATTTGTCCCTTTGTGCTGAGATAAACTAGGGATGTGGAGTTGACATAAACTGCCCTAGAGAGGCTTAGCAAGCACTCGAAGGATCGAATCAAACTATATGGGTTTCGAAGTCAGTGGAGGCTGCACTTCGGGTTTCAGTGAAGATTGAAGTCATCTCCGCCATGCAGTGTTTATGCAAAAAGAAAAAAAAGGTGAGGACGGGAATCAGACCATCCCCTCTCTAGTCAAAGTAGCCGAGAAAATAGATGAGCGACCCTCATCTTGACCCGCGCGAAACGACAAGGATGAGAGGAGCGGGGAGGTATTTCCATAGGCTTGCGGGCGATGATTGGACCTCCCAAAAAGGCTTGAGAAAATGGACTAGCAAGTCACAAAGACGCAAAAAGCTCAAAGAAGCAAATCAAGAGGCCAAAGGCCCAAAATTGTGAAGGTTTTAACCGAACAAAAAGTGAAGTACTCAAAGAGTCAAATCAAAGGCCAAAGGCCGATTCACTACAAAAAGCTGTCCCTCGCAAAAAGAAAATCAAAGACCAAACCATTGAAACCCGAACCGAATCACGTGCTAGAGAAAGCTACAAGGAAACCATATAGTGCGAGACGATCCCGAGAATGCAGTCCAGGAGCCTAAAAAGGGCTATCTCCCGAAACATCCAGAATAATTTGCATCTCAGCCCGGAGGTACAAGTATCAAGTTTCTTCTATTTATTTACACATTTCAAGTTGGTAATAAGTAAGCAATGCATGAATTAGGATAAATCGAGTCCCACAGTCTAACTTTCATATTTTAAAACCAAACTTAATGTGCCGCCCTTTAATAGCATTGTTCGGGACGAACAACTAAAAGTGTGGGGTGATCTGATGGACCATAATTATACGAATCAAAAACACAGTAAAACCCACTAAATTAGACTGTTGGTCTATTTAACTTTTGCTTGTTAGTTCCGATATATTTCTACATGGTATTTTGGACTCTAGAGAGAATACACGCTAAGGAGAGGATTTTACGCTGAAAAGATGTTACGAGTCATTCCAAGGTCACGATCAGACACTGAATGTAGAAATCTCAAGATCCTGACATCGAATTGCTCAAAACAAATCCAACCGAGGAACAACCAAAGTCAGACCGGAGCGAAATTGGGCTGATAGTTTTGTGAAAACATCACAAAACTCACACAAACCACTCCCCTTGTGCCACATGGGGGGCGGCTCCTCCTCCTCCTCCCAAAGCCGCCGGCGGCTTTCCAAGCTTCCATGGGAGCTTGCCATGTGGAGCTCTTCTCCTCTACATCCTTGCTCCTCCAATCATCTTGTGCCAAGTGTTGGCATCTCCCATCTCCTCCATGGCTATAAAAGGAGAGCTCCCCTCCTCTTTTGTATCAATCCACAATCCAAAATCATCATACACTTCTCTCTCTAGAAAGTTTGGTACTTTGTAAGTTTGGTTTTGAAATAATACTCCTGTTGGTTCTTGAGTATTATAACAGTTTGAAATAATACTCCTGTTGGTTCTTGAGTATTATAACAGTGTTAGAGAATACTCCTATTGGTTCTTGAGTATTCAGTAGGATTGGGAATACTCCTGTTGGTTCTTGAGTATTCCACCCCCTCTCTTCTTACTGTCTTTCAAAAACCCCCGAGTATTTAGCTATGGTATCCACCTCTATGGATATTCGTAGCTAAACTCTTTATTCGGTTGAAGGGGCGTACTTGTATTATAAAATGTTTTAGACTATTTTAGTGTTTTTTCTCTGTATTCAAAACTTGTTCTATGTGCCAGATATTAGATCAGAATTTCCAAGGTTGAGTGGATGCTTGAAATGGCAAAGCTCTTCCGTGGAAGTTCGTGAACATACTCGGGTAAGTGGATGCTTGAAATGGCAAAGCTTATCTGAGGAGTTCGATCTCTCTCAAACACCATTTGGATAAATCGGAAAAGACAATCCAAATGGATGCACATAGGCTAGTATACCTTGAAATGGGATGCTAGTCTGAGTAGAACAAGGGCTCTACGTTTTTTGCAAAAGATTAGACAGTGTTGCAAGTCGAGTGCTTGAAATGGCCTTGATTCACTTTCGAACACTTTTGCAAAAGACTAGACAGTGTGGCAAATCGAGCGCTTGAAATGGCCTTGATGCACGTTTGAATACTTAGAAGGATTACTAAAATGATAAAACAGGCTATGATGCAATGCCCCGGAAACCGAATGCTTCCCTTGACTTACAAAACCACCTTGTATTTACTTTCCTAGTATAACTACCTTAATCAACTGCACTCACCATCAGGAGGACTCGCAATCACGCATCACCCACTGTAAGTCTTTCTTTTTACTTTTCAGTATTTATTTTTCTGTAATTTACTTTTCCGCACTCAAAACCAAAAACAACCAAAAAAGTCACTTAGTCATAACCGCTAAAATCTCAATCAACCTTAAAACACGCTCCCTCGCTGTACAAACCCCTTAAAGAACAACGTATCTCCCTAATTCCCTTGGGCTCGACCCCTACTTACCACTTGCTACCCAGTAGTAAAGTCGCGAGTAGCGGACTTATAAATTTATTCTTGACGTTTGCACACGACGACTGTGCGTCCGTCAGTCACCCTACTAAACACTGTCGTAAGAGTATCCCCACTTCATTTTCTGAGACCTTTGGCGTCATCCTCTCGGATCCATAGCTTAAGGTCCTTTCCCTAGCTTCTTAGAGGTTTACTCAAACACCTAATAAGTAGTTCAATTCAAATACAATCTATTAAGAATCTCATTTCAAAAAGTGTTTATTCAGATTATGGTCGAGTCATATACATGAGAGGGTTCCACAGGACCCCAAAAAACTAAGGGACTACTCACTACTCATTTCCGTGGGGAAAATCACAGAGAAGTTTTATCAAACAGTAGGAAGAATACAAGGAGGTAAGCAAATATTGAATGGACCGTGTTCTTAGTAGCTTCTTCGGACAGGATGATCGTGCTTGCTAAAACCCTCTTTTCTCTATACTAAAACCCAGTGGAAATTAAGTGTGCGCCGCCCTTCTCTGCAAAAAAAACCAGGTTCTTGTATTTATAGTACAGGAAAAAGATTTCATCTTTAGTAATTGTCTCGACCGAGACAACTGCTCGTCGGGCGCTTTGGTTGGAGCAAAGATAGCATATGTCGCGTTTTGGGAAAAATGACACTGTTTGGATCTGAGCGTCAGGTATTACTCGAGGTTCTCTAGTCGCCAGCGGAACACTTTGGGTTATTGTTATTCTCGGGCATAGAGACATCCAGCAAAACTTATTTGCGTTTCAAACAAGGTGCCTTCGCAGAGTGTCAAGCGCTCTCGAGACGGGCAAAACTAGGTTGATTAGGATGCAACGCTTCAAGCGTGCAGCGCATTGGCTCGGAGTAGCCTACACATCTTGGTTTCGAGCGGATCTCCCTTGTGATCCTTTTGTCCTCCTTTTCTCCCCGTTTTAACTCCATCTTGCCTCCCAGGGCTTTGTGAGCAATGTTGAGCTAATATTGTACCTAAGAAAGCAAGAATGGTGTTAATTGGCATCATAAACACAACGGAACGGATCAAAACATTTGTAAGAAGTAGAGAAATATAAGTCGATAGTTCGACTTATCAAAGTGCTAGAGGATTCCAAAGGTAGTTGATGAGTCAAGTTTTCGACTCATTAATAGCCATATTTCACTATAGCTTTGAGTCATTTTTGACTTTATTTGATGTCATTTGACCCTTGCCTTTCACATTTCAGGTACAAAATGATTCCCCATTGAATTCAAGACCTTAATATCAAGATCGCATGAAAAATAGAAGTTTTGGCGCAAAATAAGGAGTTTCAGAGTAAAACAGGGCAGATTGACCTTTCCGGCTTATTTTGCATACCCAGATCCCATATGGTGTCCGAATTTGTTGATCTATAGCTTGTTAGAAAGATACCTCAAAGGGCTACAACTTTTGAGTTTACTCCAAGACCAAATTTGGACGTTAAGACCACGAAAAAGCCACGGGAAGTGTCAGCCGACCAACTGAAATCAGCCAGCCGACCGACTGGAATAAAACTTCTGAAGCTGTCCATATTTTACACAACCAACCGACCTGCTAGGATTTTAGCATCAGTCCAGCCGGCTGGCTGGAACTGCTACAGTGACAGATTTTCAGCCGAGTCTATAAATAGAAAGTGAGGGTTTTGACCGAAAGGGGGGAGGTTTTTGGAGAGAAATAGTGTGAGAAGAAGGCTAAGGAAGGACCACCATCATCAAAGGTTTGCTTGGGGAGAAGGGAGAAGACCAAGGAAGGATCCTAGAGCTTGCTCACCATCTACCACTTGGGTTTTCTCTACTCATCTTTCCTCCCCCTTCTTTTAGCTTTGTATTGATAACATGTAACATGTTGATGTTGGAAAAGTCCTTGTGTTTTGAGGGTTTTACAACCCTCCTTGGTACTCTTTAATAACAAATATACATTGATATTCATATGGATGATTGTTGATTTCATTTTCTCTTGTGTTATGAATGTTATGCACTCTAGGTGTTTGTCAAAATGCCTAAGGGACAACTTGGACTAAAACTTGAACCTATCACTTGGGAAAGCTAGGGGATAGTTATAGGATGGAGAAAATGATCGTATCTTAAGCATGAAAGTGAGCCTTAGGATATGATGCTTGACTAGGGTTGAATATTTTATTCATCGGAATTGGACATTAAGCGAATCATCAATCAATCCCATCAAATGGTGTCAAATTCATGTTCACTATGATCTTTATACATGTCATGCTACTAAGTGTTTGATGAAATGCCTAAGTAACATGTTGAATCTTAAAACTAGACCTAAGAATCGAACGACCTTAGGGATAGTTTGGATGTAGTGAATATGATCATTTCTACGGATATGAAGTGAACTAGTCAGTCATGCCTATTTCATTTATTACATTGGGAGATGTTCCAAGGAGGTTTGGCTATTTCAAACATCTCGTTAGAGTGAGGTTCAAGTTAAGAAGGTTTGGCTAAGAATAGATTCACACGGAAGTTGGTCTACCTTAGTCTAAACTAAGGCTCTAAACTATTTGACTACCACGAAATGTTTGAGTATTGTGTATGTGATCAATGGGAAATGCCAAGGAGGGGAGTAACCCCTCGAAACATCCTTTTATCTATCTTCTATCTCTAACTCCTTGCCATTTAGGATTTAGACACACTCTTATACATTTTTTGGTTTAGAATAGCCGAATGGAAACACAATCTTACATAGTGCATGTGCTTGACTTGCTCCATTGGGTTTGATCCGGTACTTTACCAGTAATTATAAATGTTTTGACTCACTACATTCGATCCTCTTTTAATTGATACTATTTAGAGGTGAAAAAGAATAGTTCGTCAATAATTCATGCATGTATTTCTCGTAATCTTATGTATTTCTGATCTAGCCAGTAACTCATAACATAACCCCTTATGTATATTTATGTAACATGTGATACACACATGCCTTTTGTGATAGATTCTGAGGTGATTTGAACGTGTTAGAGAATTTAGAAAGGAATTCTTGCATGCATTACCCTTAATAACGATCACAATTTATATGATATAACCATTAAACTCATAACATGACCCTTATGTACATTGAGTGAGACATGATATATAGTTATTTTTTATATTTTTTGTGATGGTTTATGAGGTGAATTAAAGGTGTTAGAAAATCCGAAAGGGATATCATGCGTGTATTACTATTAAAAAAGATAACAACTCATAAATATGGTCTATCCACTAACTCATACCATAGCCCTTATGTACATTTATAAACACATGATACGCACTTGTGATGATTTATGAGAAGATTTGAAGGTGTTAGAGGATTAAAAGGGGAATTCATGCGCACGCATTATCCTTAATATTCAAGATCAGAATTTATGTATATGTGATCTAACCATTAACTCTCATAATATAACCCTAACGTACACTTTTTCTGAACACATGATATTATCATTAACTCATAACATTGTGTATGATACTTTCTTATCATGTCATTAGAGAGTTTAAAATTTAGAAGTTTAATTATCAATCATCTTATAGGTCATATCTTCAATCGAGTTAAAAGTTATAAAAAAGGTTAATGGTTCGACAGTAATACAAAAAACTTCGTTCTTCACATGTTACGTAACACATTTGATAATATGTCAAGATTTAGGCAAGAAATTCTGATTTGGCTTGGTTCTTACCTTTGCAATAATAATTGAATTGTTGCATTTCGCAATGTTGCATTAATAATAGTTTATAACTTACGGTGTCTCGTTGCATTTGTACATGTTGCATTAGACATGGAGAGAAATGAATTAGTTCATGCGGGAATTTAAAAGTTTTTGGTCCTTATTTACTTTCAAGAAACAAGTAGAGTCGCGGCATCGACCGTGTTGCATAACACATGGAGGGAGTAAATAAGGATGGCGGAAATAATTATTTCAATTAGGAAATTCAAATTAGTTTTGGTGCATACCTTTGCGACGTATGTCAACAAGCGGCATTTGGCTTTGCTGCATTGTTTCTATCGTGACGCATTTGCTTTTGTTGCGTTACATGTGTCACATAACATGCATGCAGGTTGCAACGCGCGCTTACCCGTTGCGTTTGATACTTGTTGGGCTGCCTTGAATCTGAGGTGGGCTTTGGCCCACTATTGGCTAGGGTTAAGGTTTTTTTGTAATAGCTATATAAACCCTACTAGTCAAGCTCTAAAAACATACTCTGCAAATCTGAATACAAGCCGTCTCTTCTTGTCCGTGGACGTAGCCAACACACTGTTGGTGAACCACGTTAAATTTCTATGTCGCTCTTATTATTCGTTCTAATTTTTTATTATCGAATCACTTCTGTCACAACAAACTGGTATCAAGAGCTAGGTTTTGCTGCTGCTGCTAGGGTTGTGATTTCGACATCAAAGATGGCTGCTATGAACATGAAGATCGATTAATTTACCGGGTGGAACAGCTTTGGGTTATGTCAGATCAAGATGCAAGCTCTGCTGAAGTAGCAGGGTTTGTGGGCACCGTTGTCTGGGAAGAAGAAAACGGATGCTGATGACGAAGAGTTGAATAGCCTGGAGGAGAAGGCTCATTCAACAATCATGCCGTGTCTGGATGATGACGTTATCACCAAAGTCGCTGATGAAGATACTGGCGCTGGTCTGTGATTGAAGCTGGAAAGTCTTTATATGACGAAGTCTTTAACCAACAAGTTGCTTTTGAAGCAACGTTTGTTCAGTCTGCGTATGCAGGAAGGTACACCTCTGAGAGATCACCCAGATCAATTAAATTCAATATTATTGGATCTGCGTAATATTGATGTTAAGGTTGATGATGAGGATGGTGCTTTGATTTTATTGGTATCTTTTCCCATATCGTACGAGAATTTTGTGGTTTCGTTTATTGTTGGGAAAGATAACTTGTCATTGGAAGAAGTCAGATCAGCCCCTCACACCAGGGAAGTTTGCCATAAAACTTCTGGTTCAGTTACTGAAAATCAGGCATCAGGGTTAGCTATTATCGAATAAAGGACATGGAAAAATTGTTTAGAAGAAGGCGAATTACAAGAAGTCCAAGTCAAATGGTTCTAAAGCTAATGATGTCTGCAACTATTGTAAGGAGAAAGGACACTGGAAGAACGAGTGCCCTAAGAAGCAGAAGCAGCAGGGAGATGGTTCTGCAGTTGTGGCAGAACATGATGTCAATTCTGAAGAATATTTGGCTTTGGTAGCCAATGAACAACCACACTATAAGGATGTGTGCGTTCTTTATTCCGGGGCATCTTATCATATTTGTCCGTGCAGGGAGTGGTTCTCAACTTATGAGCAGATAGACGGAGGTAATGTTTCCATGGCCAATAGTGATGTCTGCAAAGCTGTTGGAATTGGCTCAATCAAAATACGGACGCATGCTGGCTCTTTCTGCACATTGAACGAGGTCAGACATGTTCCACTGATGACAAAGAACATGATATCGCTTAGTCTACTAGACAACAATGGTTTCAGTTTCAGAGGTGAAGGTGGAGTTTTGTATGTCTGCAAGGGTTCTGATGTGGTTTTAAAGGGTGTGAAGTGAGGAACTTTGAATTTTCTGCAAGGGTCTACAGTGACAGGTTATGCAGCTGTGGCATCGTCTGAGGCTCACAAAGTGGATATGACTAAGCTGTGGCATATGAGGCTTGGTCATATGAGCGAAAGAGGGATGCAAATTTTGTCGAAGAGGGATTTTCTTGATGGCCACAAGGTTAAAAGCCTTCAATTTTTCGAGCATATTGTGCGTTTGGAAAGCTACATCGCAGCAAGTTCCCGAAAGTGTTCACAGAACAAAAGGCACACTGGATTTTATCCACTCTGATTGTTGGGGTCTTGCTCGTGTTGAATTCGTTGGAGGTAACTGATATTTTGTGTCAATTATTGATGATTATTCTTGCATGACTTGGGTGTTCATGATGAAGCACAAAAGTGAAGCCTTCAACAAGTTCAAGCAGTGGAAAACTTTAGTGGAAAATCATACTGGGAAGAAGATCAAAAGGCTTCGAACTGATAACGGGTTGGAATTTTGTTCAGCTGAGTTCAATGAGTTCTGTAAGACAGAGGGGATTGCGCGGCATCACACTGTGAGAGATACGCCGCAACAAAATGGGGTGGCAGAACGTATGAATCAGACTCTGTTGGAGAGAGTGCGGTGCATGCTCTCTAATGCTGGATTACCTAGGAGATTTTGGGCAGAGGCTGTAAGCACGGTGTGCTATCTGATTAACCGTGGACCTCACACAGGTATTGGCGGGAAAACGCCATATGAGGTGTGGTTTGGTAAGCCTGCAGATTATTCTTTGCTGAGAGTTTTTGGTTGCATTGTCTACTATCATATTAATGAAGGCAAACTAGAACCAAGAGCTAAGAAGGGTATATTTGTTGGTTTCGGAGATGGAGTTTAGGGATACAGAATTTGGTCATCATCTGAGAAGAGAGTTATACTTAGAAGAAGTGTAATGTTTGATGAAAGTTCTATACTTACCCCACTGTGAAGTCCACTATTGCGCAGGAAAGTGGTAGTGTTGATAAACAAGGTGGAGCTGCAGATTACTACAGGAGAGAGTAAATCATAACACCAAGGTGGAGAAGATCAACATGTTGTTGGAGAAGTTGATATGCCAGAATAACTTTCGATAAAGCTAGAAGAGTTGGTGTTGGACCTCCAAAGAGATATGGCTTTGAGGATATAGTTGGTTATGCACTACAGGCTATTGAAGATGTGGATATTCATAAGTCGGCTCCACATGGCAAGTTCAAGCATTGTTTGGACTTGCTCAATGTTTTAAGCTGTTGAAGGCCCTTAGGGGAATCTGAGGCAGGAAGAGGATTTGAGTATTTCTGGTGCATTAAGGTGCATCTGGTGTCCGAGGATTCAAGTCAAGGTGGAGATTTGTTGGGCTGCCATGAATCTGAGGTGGGCTTTGGCCAAATATTGTCTAGGGTTAGGGTTTTTCTGTAATAGCTATATAAACCCTACTAGTCAAGCTGTAAAAACATACTCTCCAAATCTGAATACAAGCCGTCTCTTCTTGCCCGTGGACGTAGCCAACACACTGTTGGTGAACCACGTTAAATTTCTGTGTCGTTCTTATTATTCGTTCTAATTCTTTGTTATTGAATCACTTCTGTCACAACAATACTGTTACATTAGCCTTCTTTTGCGACGACACAAAAGTTATTGGTTTTGACTCCATGGCATTAGTTGTCTAAAACAACGAACGTAGACTCAGTGTTAGGTGTGTTGCATTAGTTTTATAATACAACGCGCTATGTACCACAGCTTTGGAACATGTTGTATAAGAGCATTGAAGCGAAAGATTGTCACTGTATTGGACGGTATTGCATAAATGTTCTAACGCAACAGCATAATATATACATGATCCATTGTATATCGTTGCACTAGTAGTGTTACACAACCTTTTCTTTAGGTGGCATGAAAATATTAACGTTGATGCTACATTGGCTAATGCGACAACCTTTGTGGCAAAAGTGTAAAATGGTGTAGTGAGCTCAACGTGGATGTAAACTATTTTTGAATTCGAAACCACGGTAAAGTTCATCTTTACCAATTATTGTTCTTGGCGGTGTACATGCATTTGGGGACTGGGTTTGGGATTGATTGTTAAGGCTTAAACTCGATTAAGAATTTGCCAAAATAAAATTGACACGAGAATTGGATTAATAGATTAATATGTGGTTTAATACAAGTGATCAAAGTGCAAGGTTGTGTTGAATCAGTTATAGACATTATTTATCTAACATTTTCAGGGCAAACCTCTTTCCTCTTCTACTTGATTCTATATTTTTCCTAAGCGCTCAATGGACAAAATTCTGTTAATAATTCTAAGGAAATAGAATTTTAAATTTTTTTTTATTATCAGAAAATGTATACACAAGTATCACTACTCTTACTATTGTATATCAGTATATGTCGTCGTGAGAAAATAAATTGTTTGCGAATTTTAAAAAATTATCTTCTTTGAATGTAATTCATAGATTTCAGTGTACGTTAATGCAATTATTAACTTTTAAACACAAGACGTTAAATTAACTATGTTATGATTTATTAGCATGCCCCCTCGGGATGAATTCTCAATATCTGTATTAACAACTAGGAGTAGGGCGACCTTATGTTTCATAGAGAAGCGTTGAGATACATCCCCATTTAGTTGTATCTATGCAATATTTCCGTGCAAAATGCTTTTAATACATGTATTTTCAATTTCTTGCACGAAAAACACAATATGACATTATAGCGTATTTTTGTCATGTAGTGATCGTCATTTTTTGCCACACCAAATATGATACAGTTCATTTACGTATAAGAAGTGCAAATGATACAGTTCATTTATGTATAAGAAATGCAAGATGCGTATACTGAACATATATTGCACTTCTTGCACACACACAAAATGCAGGAATAATGCAAGTTTTTTTAGGGTTGGAGGGGGGGGGGGGGGGGGGAGAGCGTGACTTATGTCTCTTATATGTAACATTCAAAGGAGCTACTTACGTAGGGGGATGGGTAGACGAATCCTAAGGAGAAGTGTCCGTTGACTGGGAGGCTTTCGTCCCTGAATTCTCCACCACTCTCTCGTTCGTCTTTGTCTCGAGCTCTTTCAACAAGTTTAGAATCTCTCTGTATACAAAATAATTTTCATCAGGTAGCAGCTATTGGTTCAGCGTGAATATCTATTTCTGGATTTTTGATTTTACAAATCTTACCCAAAACAAATGTCCTTTATAGTTTTCAGTAATAATTAAATTATTTTTATTTGGCATTTGCAGTTATTGATATAATCTATGTATTTAATAGTGTGTATGTGCTGATCAAAAAAAAAAGTGTGTATGTGTATGTATGGTGGATGTGGATATGGTTGCAACTAAATTCACGTGCCTCGATCGGTGGAATAAACAAGAGCTAGCAGCGTGCAGTCTGGATTGTTCACTTAATTATTTAACTACTGCTTCACCTTGTTGACATTCTTTTGGGCAGGTAGTTTTTTCAGTGTTTTCTTATTATTTAACGATGTTAAGATCTAAATTATTCTTCATTTTTATTTTGCTTTACTGTAGCCTTTAAAATAATTAAACAATTCTTTATCTATATATATAGAGGAGCGCTCAAATGTTACCCTCTTCATAGAGTGTTACGTGTTATCTCCAATCTGATTGGTTGGATGAGTTTCATCCAACCAATCAGGACGCGCCACCTCTCCCACTCACACAACTCCTCTACTCACCTTCCAAATGGGCCCGTATATATATATATATATATATATATGAAAAAATATGTCTATAATGAACTTTAGACAGCGTTTAATTCCACTTTAAACAACACTTTTTGCTAATGTGCCACACCTTAGACAACGATTTATAAATAAAGTATTGTCTGATGTGCAACCCAAATTTTAATTCATGGGCCTGGCCATGTGATGGACCATAATTGTATGCATCATAAATACAGTTAAACCCACCAAATTAGACTGTTTGTCTATCTAACTTCTACGTGTTAGTCCCGAAATATTTCCACAGGGCAATTGAGAGATAAAAGTGAAAACACGCTAAGGAGAGGATTTTATGCTGAAAAGATATCAAGAGTCAATTGAAGGTCAAGATCAAGCACTGAACGAAGAAATCTCAAGATCCTGACGATGAATTACTCAAATTAAATCCAAATGAGGAATTATCAAAGACAGCCTGGAGTGAAATTGGACTGATAGTTTTGTAAAGACAGTACAAAACCGTCAAGATTCATCCATGTGCATTGGTGACCGGTGGCTTGGGTGAAAAGGATGAGTCATTGGGTGGCCTCCTCCCTCCTCCTCCTTGGGTGACCGGTGGCTTTGGCTAGGAGGTGGCCAAAGCCACAAAACCTCCTCCATTTTGACCTCCAACCGGCGGCTTTGGGGAGTGCACAAGGTGGCGCCACTTGTCTCCTCCTCCCTCCTCCTCCATCTCCTCCCTTGGATGAGAAACACATGCCACCATCTCCACCACCCATCTCCACCCCTCTTGGATATAAATAGAAGTGCCCTCCTCCTCATTTGTATCATCAATCCATACACAAAAACACTTATCTCTCTAAGTTTGGTCACTTTGTAAGTTTGTTCGGTTTATGAAATAATACTCCTGTTTGTTCTTGAGTATTATACTATAGAGAATACTCCTGTTGGTTCTTGAGTATTCAGTAGGAAATTGGGAATACTCATGTTGGTTCTTGAGTATTCCACCCCTTTCCCTCTTACTGTTTTCAAAAACCCCCGAGTATTTAGCTATGGTATCCACCTCTATGGATATTCGTAGCTAAACTCTTCATTCGGTGGAAGGTATTTTCTTGTATTATATAATGTTGTAATATCTTTTAGTTTCATTTCTTTGTATTCAAAACTTGTTCTATGTGCCACTTATAGTCAGAATTTCCAAGGTTGAGTGGATGCTACGAAAGGGCAAAACTCTTCCGTGGGGTTCGTGAACATACTCGGGTAAGTGGATGCTACGAAAGGGCAAAGCTTATCTGAGGAGTTCGACTTATCTAAAACACCACTTGGTCAATCGTAACAGTGAGATCAGGTGGATGCACAGAAGGCTAAGATACTTCGAAAGGAGGAATTAGTCTGAAGTAGAACAAGGGTTGCTTTAAACGATGTTGCAAGTCTTGCGCTACGAAAGGGCCTCGATTCATCTTTGAATACTTAGAAAAGTTACTAACGGTTTATTATATACATGTTATAATACAAGAGTACCTGAAACCGAATACTTTCTTTCAATCACAAAAACCCCCTGTATTTACTTTCCTAGTATAACTGTCCCGATCAACCACAACCATCAACCGCTCAACAACCGAAGGAATCACAATCACGCATCACCCACTGTAAGTCTTCTAACCCTTATCTCTTTACTTTCAGTATTTACTTTCAGTATTTAATTTCTGTATTTACTTTTCCGCACAAAAAACCAAAAAAACCAAAAACAGTAGTTTAATTACTCGCGCTAAATTCTCAATCATCCTAAAACACATCCCTGTTAGTAAAAGAACAACGTATCCCCCTAATTCCCTTGGGTTCGATCCCTACTTACCACTTCTACCCAGTAGTCGCGAGTAGCGGACTTTATAAATTTATTTGTACAATTTGCTCTGACGACAAGCGAATTGTCAAATTGGCGCCGTTGCCGGGGAATTAGCGAATGGGTAGTTGTTCTTTTTTATGTTATACATAATGTCTTCCTACTACGAAAGAGAGCCTTGGTACTATGAGGAATTTCCCCCAACACCTTTCGAACTTGATGTCCGCAATAAGATCTTCAACCTTACGCAATCCCGGGACGAAACTTTGGACGAGTACTTGGCATACTTTATTTCCATTGTGGCGAGCTACCCGCACCATGGATTCGCATATTCAGATCTTATTCAGGCATTTCTTATTGGGATGAGACTTCCGGAGCTTTGCTTGCTAGATACTATTGCAGGAGGGTTAATAATAGAATTAAGCATAGATGAAGCCTGGGGCCTCATTAAGGATTTGGCCACAAGCACAAAACAAGGGCCAATGCACCAAACCGAAGATATGGCACCAACGATGAAAGTGGACTCAGTACAGAACAAGCCCGACACCACACCTATTATCTTTCCCGCGACAAAACCGAGAGAAGACATCAGTACAAGGGCAGTAATGGATATGGAGGCGGCTCTAAAAGAGCCAACATTGGTGCCCACAAGGCTGACAGAGGCCATGATGGACGAGTCGGGAACCGGAAGCACCAAGGAAGAGCCCATATGGGATATCACTCCCGAGCCATCAGAAGACTTAGAACCGGAAACCGATATAGTGTGGGACGAGGAAGAGCCTACATGGGATATCACTCCCGAGCCATCCGAAGTGATGGACGAATCAGATACAGAAAGCATCGAGGAGGAGTCTTCATGGGAACTCACTACCGAAGCGGATGAGGAAATCAAGCCAGGCCCAGTCCTCATTGCCAAACCAGCCGAGCCACTTGAACCGGTCCTCATCACCAATCTGCTCGAGAAAGACCCGATTCTCATGGCCGAGAAGCCCCTACTTAACCCTTCGGTATCTATGCAAATCACAGCGCCCGATGATGATGTGGTCAATAAAGCGGTACAAGGAGAGTTGGAGGAAAATCAAGGGCAAGAAAAACCATCAATGGAGCTCTCACTCACCACGACTCAACAAAGCGGCCCTGAAAACTCACTCGTTCTAAAACGGTCAATCATCTCTGCCACAAAGAAGAGGGTTAGCAAGGGCGCATGCTTGAGGTCGCTTGGCAAAAGACTGAACTTCCAAAACTGCAAAGATGCCAACCGACCATACATGAAGAAGCGGCAAAGACATGGGCCAAGAGAATGGAAACCTGGAAGGAGAAGCAAGAGAGCTCGACTCGATGGACCAGCAGCCATGGTCAAGGGAGCCCCACCTTCTCGGAGCTATGAAAAGAAGAACATGCCGAACCAATGGAGAACCAAACCGAGCCCATCACTCCACAAGTTCGTTGAGCGGAAAAAAAGAGCTGCCAAAAAGAAGTTTGACCTGAGCCACCCATGGGATCCCAACCAATGATCCAGAACGAGGTACTGTCGAGCCAACGACGTTAAACAAGTGCACTGGTCTGGAGGTAACCCGACACTATCTTACTTTCTGTTATTTAAATTTCCAATAAGCGCTCTCACCCACTTTTTGTCTAGAAGGAATGTCTTTCATGTAGGAATTAAGTTTTTGGAGCAAGATCGGATCAGCCAGGCAGCTTCCGTGAATTTACCGGGCCTGCGCTGAGAGTTCGAGGCCCCAGCTGAACTCCCTCGATTATCCAGCCTCATGCCATGTCGTTCACTCGACACCTTAAAGGGAGTTCTGTTCTTCTTTTTCCTTAATGTCAATTCCTTCTCCTGTATATATTGCATGACTTTTGAACTAAGGCTTGCCTTCGTTCAAAAGTGTGGGGTGAGAACCAACTGCATGTTTTTTCTTTTTTTTAGTAGTATCTTTTTGGAATTATGAACTTTAGAATGTGAAAAAGATAGATCATAATTCATGCATCAACCTTATGAAAATGCAAACTGTTTAAAAACTTAGAATGTAACTTTTCATTTGTCCCTTTGTGCTGAGATAACCTAGGGATGTGGAGTTGATAGAAATTGCCCTAGAGGGGCTTGGCAAGCACTTGAAGGATCAGATCAAACTATATGGTTTTCGAAGTCAGTGGAGGCTGCACTTCGGGGTTCAGTGAATAATTGAAGTCAACTCCGCCAAGAAACATCTATGCAAAGGCGAGGACGGGAATCAGACCGTCCTCTCTCTAGTCAAAATAGCCGAGAAAATAAATGAGCGACCCTCATCTTGACCCGCGCGAAACGACGAAGACGAGAGGAGCGGGGAGGTATTTCTATAGGCTTGCGGGCGATGATTGGACCTCCCAAAAAGGCTGAGAAAATGGACTAGGAAGTCACAAAGAAGCAAAAAACTCAAAGAAGAAAATCAAAAGAGGCCTAAGGCCCAAAATTGTGAAGGTTTTAACCGAGCAAAAGTGAAGCACTCAAAAAAGACAGATCATAAAGCCAAAGGCAGAATCACTACAAAAAGCTAGTCCCTCGCCAAAGAAGAAAAAAGAAAATCAAAAAAAGGCTCAACTCACTGAAACCCGAATTTAATCACGTGCTAGAGAAAGCTACAAGAAAACCATATAGTGCGAGACGGTCCCGAAGGTGTAGTCCAGGAGCCTGAAAAGGGCTATCTCCCGAAACATCCAAAATAATTTGCATCTCGGCACGAAGGTACAAGTATCAAGTTTCTTCTATTTATTTACGCAGTTTAATTTGGCAATAAGTAGTAATGCATGAATTAGGAGAAATCAAGTACCACAGTCTAATTTTCATATTTCAACAAGCTTACTTAGTGCCGCCCTTTAATAGCATTGTTCGGGACGAACAACTAAAAGTGTGGGGTGATCTGATGGACCATAATTGTATGCATCATAAATACAGTTAAACCCACCAAATTAGACTGTTTGTCTATCTAACTTCTACGTGTTAGTCCCGAAATATTTCCACAGGGCAATTGAGAGATAAAAGTGAAAACACGCTAAGGAGAGGATTTTATGCTGAAAAGATATCAAGAGTCAATTGAAGGTCGAGATCAAGCACTGAACGAAGAAATCTCAAGATCCTGACGATGACTTACTCAAATTAAATCCAAATGAGGAATTATCAAAGACAGCCTGGAGTGAAATTGGACTGATAGTTTTGTAAAGACAGTACAAAACCGTCAAGATTCATCCATGTGCATTGGTGACCGGTGGCTTGGGTGAAAAGGATGAGTCATTGGGTGGCCTCCTCCCTCCTCCTCCTTGGGTGACCGGTGGCTTTGGCTAGAAGGTGGCCAAAGCCACAAAACCTCCTCCATTTTGACCTCCAACCGGCGGCTTTGGGGAGTGCACAAGGTGGCGCCACTTGTCTCCTCCTCCCTCCTCCTCCATCTCCTCCCTTGGATGAGAAACACATGCCACCATCTCCACCACCCATCTCCACCCCTCTTGGCTATAAATAGAAGTGCCCTCCTCCTCATTTGTATCATCAATCCATACACAAAAACACTTATCTCTCTAAGTTTGGTCACTTTGTAAGTTTGTTCGGTTTATGAAATAATACTCCTGTTTGTTCTTGAGTATTATACTATAGAGAATACTCCTGTTGGTTCTTGAGTATTCAGTAGGAAATTGGGAATACTCCTGTTGGTTCTTGAGTATTCCACCCCTTTCCCTCTTACTGTTTTCAAAAACCCCCGAGTATTTAGCTATGGTATCCACCTCTATGGATATTCGTAGCTAAACTCTTCATCCGGTGGAAGGTATTTTCTTGTATTATATAATGTTGTAATATCTTTTAGTTTCATTTCTTTGTATTCAAAACTTGTTCTATGTGCCACTTATAGTCAGAATTTCCAAGGTTGAGTGGATGCTACGAAAGGGCAAAACTCTTCCGTGGGGTTCGTGAACATACTCGGGTAAGTGGATGCTACGAAAGGGCAAAGCTTATCTGAGGAGTTCGACTTATCTAAAACACCACTTGGTCAATCGTAACAGTGAGATCAGGTGGATGCACAGAAGGCTAAGATACTTCGAAAGGAGGAATTAGTCTGAAGTAGAACAAGGGTTGCTTTAAACGATGTTGCAAGTCTTGCGCTACGAAAGGGCCTCGATTCATCTTTGAATACTTAGAAAAGTTACTAACGGTTTATTATATACATGTTATAATACAAGAGTACCTTAAACTGAATACTTTCTTTCAATCACAAAAACCCCCTGTATTTACTTTCCTAGTATAACTGTCCCGATCAACCACAACCATCAACCGCTCAACAACCGGAGGAATCACAATCACACATCACCCACTGTAAGTCTTCTAACCCTTATCTCTTTACTTTCAGTATTTAATTTCTGTATTTACTTTTCCGCACAAAAAACCCAAAAAACCAAAAACAGTAGTTTAATTACTCGCGCTAAAATCTCAATTATCCTAAAACACGTCCCTGTTAGTAAAAGAACAACGTATCCCCCTAATTCCCTCGGGTTCGACCCCTACTTACCACTTCTACCTAGTAGTCGCGAGTAGCGGACTTTATAAATTTATTTGTACAATTTGCTCTGACGACAAGCGAATTTTCACCATGTTAGGCCCACCAACATCCATAAATTAAACCCTAAAATCCATATTTCTATATAAACTTGTTTCTCTATATTCACAGCTGCAAATCACCATCTTCATCTTCGCACCTTCTTCTTCTTCCTTGTTACCACCATGCCGCACTTCTTCATCCATCACTTCTTTTGATAGAGGGCAACTGGGCCGAGAAGCAGACATAGGCCGAGCAGTAGACACTATGCCAATTTACATCCTACGCGACATTGTTTTTATGTCGCAAAAACTGCTATATTTGTCGCATAGACTTTATGGTACGTTTAGTGTGTCGCGTAATCGGAGTAGCGAAAAGTTAACGCGATAAATCGAATTAGCGATAGTCGCGATATGTTAAACGTTTATGCGGCTAATGTTTCAGTTTGTCACATATTCATAGAGCTGATGTCCACTCCTAATGAGCGTATATACAGTCGCGTAGGATGTATTTGAACGATTAAATAATTTAAATAGCATTTGCATTTGAATACAAAATTACATAAACATTATAATTGATGTATTCCAAATTCACAGAGTACATTCAATCAAAAACAAATCACAGAGTACATGAACAATTACAAGCTCAAATCTAACGACATTCAAAGTCCACGCCAAACACAATAGCAACATCTCTAACCACATATATAGCTCATAGACCACACTGGATCCTTCACCCAACAATACTTAGGAATCGCAGCTCTAATGTCAACCAACTTGAATGGTGGTGGAGCGCCGAGGTCAAACGATCCATCATCAACTCCTCCCTCCTTCTCCAAATCTTCAGCTGAATTCACCCTCAACGAAGCACTCACCTTCATCTTCCAATCACCGACGTCGGACAAGCAGTGGATCTTATCAGCGACTCTTCCTTGTGTAATGCGCGATGTCTGAACCAATCAACAACCGGAGCGTGTATTCTGTCAGTAGAGCTCCCTGAAAGCGTATACCCGATAACATCAGTGACAGGTTTGTATTTATTGAGTTAATGAAATATTTAACTCGGGGAAAGAATAACATTACCTCATAATGGTCCACAAGCTCCTGAAAACAGGAGTAAACCTTGTTACAAGTCTCAGTTGTCCAGACAAACTCATTGGTGGTATCCAGAAACTGGTCGATACCCAAATCTGATCAAATGCCCAAGTCTCCGGATTGATATACGGTGCATAAATCCTGACGTGCCTTGTGCTCAGCCACTGCCCTCCGTATTCTCTGCTCTTGTTCTTGCTCTTGTGACGTTGATTTGCGGCTTAACTGGTCGAAGCAGCGTCTGCTGCTTCACTTGGGTCTTTTGGGTTTCAGTTTCAGCCTCTAGTGCTTTCACTTCTTCCTGTTCCACATCTGCTTCTAATTGAGCCGAGACTGTGAGCAACTGTCCTCTGGCCTTCTTTGATTTCTTCAATCCAACAATTTGACGTAGCGTGGAGATGTTGAGCGGAGACATGTAAGATGAAGTTGCTGCCATGGCGGAGTGAGTCGGAGATGTTCTTCGATTGGCTTGGAGTTCTTCGATTTCACCATGGAGTTGAGTGAACGGAGGAGCTCTGCCAGATTTGATTCGTAAGGAAGAGATTTTTCTAAGGTTTGAGGAGATGGAATGGAATAGAAATGGAGGTTTGATGACGAAAGGTGAGTTAGGGTTTTGGAATTGGGCAGATAGACGAAATCGAATGGGAATTTATGGGGTGAAGATGTGTGGATTTGGGTTTTATCGATTGGGCCTTGTATTTTTTGGGCCAATACATAACTTTATGTGAGATTTTATGTCAAAATGGTCGCATAAAGTTTTACGAAATTTGATATTTCACGAAAATTTCATTTTCCCTCCAACGATATGTACTTTTCCCCCAAAATAAAATTGTCTTTAGCGACATTTTCACCTATGTTTGTGCCTTAAGCTAAACAGAACGAAATTAAAGACATGAAGCTCCCTTGTTTTTCATTACCAAACACAAAACAACACCATAAATTTTACATGTTCCAATTTCAAATGCGAAAATGCCCAAATGCAAAAATGCCCAACTTAATCCATCTTTGACATAAAACCTTGTCCATGATATACCTATATATATTACCAAATGGTGTTTTAAGGTTGTTGAGAATCGCATTGAAGGCAGAGTACGGAACTGGGGTGCTCTATTTTTCTGCAATTAATTTGTCCCCTTACGCGACTTACTTTGGATCAAAATGTCGTTTAATCCAAACACGGTAGGTCACCTTTCTTTAATGCACAAAAAATTTGAAACATTCAAGGGTTGTCATGCCAATACCTGCTTCGAAGATTTCATTTCGTACTATTATGCGGCAAATTTTTACTTGTCGCAAAATATAAGTCACATAATAGGTTTAACGTGACAACTTTTCCGCATCGCTTTAACTAATGTCGCAATAACCATATTAAGGGACATAAATTTCGTGTCGCTTAAAGTAAAGTCGCGTAATCCACCTTATGTGACAACATATTTTGCGTCGCGAAAACTTATGTCGCATATTTATGTTTTGGCGACAACACATAAAATCGTCGTCGTATAAACAGGTTTATGCGACAAAGCTTTTGCAACGACATTCAAAATTTGTCGCGTAGGATGTAAAATGGTGTAGTGAGACCAGTCCAGTAAGGAAATTGCGTACCCACACAGGAGTGAAAGGCAGAGGATTCCTTCAAGACAATGGCCAGCTGACACGTATGAGCTGGGACTGTACAAAATGGTTTCGTCAGAGAATCACTCGAGGAACACGCATGAATGAGTCGCTATAGGAGAGAGACGCATGTGTAGCTGGCATTAGTATTCGTGTATTACAAGGGAAAAACCCTCCACAGAAATCAATAAGAATTTAATCAATTAATCTCCCTCTTCTATCTTGTCTCCTCACCCCTTACTCTCCTTCTTGGCTTTATCGGATCCCTAACGGCGTTGCATCGGTGATGCTTTTTTCATCGAGAGGTGAACTAGTAGCGATGGCGCCACTAGAAACCCGAGCAAATACGGCTAATTCCGCCGAAACAGCTGCCATCAACCACAGCTTGTTCGAACTCAATGCATGAACCTTAACGGTGGAAGGTCTCGTTCAAAACAAGACTCTGGTGAATGAATAAATAACATTGAGTCTGGAACGCATCTTCGGAGTGCTGGAAAAGTTGCAGGAGAACAGAAAACTAGACCATCGTGCGGATAAGCAACTGATGCAGTCACCATCACCAGGTAACTCACCTCTCCTACGGACACCTCTGGCGGACGAGCCTCTCCTACCGACACCCCTATCTTCCCAAACACAGCAACTGGTCCTAAACAGTCCACACTCGTCCCACACCCCGAGCAGTGACATGCAAGTCTCTGCCATTCCCATGCTGCCACAGATCAGTGTACCCATCTTCAAGGGAGAGGCGCTAACTGGCTGGACGTTCCAAATGGACCGTTAATTTGAGCATCAAGGACTGCTACCGGAGCAGAAACTGACCGTAGCGTAGTTCTACCTCACTAGTGATGCTTTAGAGTGGTTCCAGTAGATGCATTCCACCCATCAGCTGTCAAGTTGGGAGGCTTCTAAACATGACCTCACCAAACGATTCGGACCGTCACCATACTCTAACGTCGAGGTTAGCTTGAGTATGCTTTGACAACCAACATCGTTGGGGACTTATGTTACTGTATTTGAATCTCTATAAACCAAGACCCCTGGATTCTCAGCGGCGAACTCGCTCAACATCCTCATGGGAGGGTTGCGACCAGGGATACAATAGGAACTAGTCTTTTGAGAACCCCAAACCTTGCAAAAGGTGATGCATATTGCCAAGGTGATTGAGCAAAAGATTTAGTCCTATCAAAGTTGGAGTACGAGAAGCGCATGATAAGTCGAGTTTTCGACTTATTAATACCGTTTCTCACTATAGCTTTAGTTCGCTTCCAGTGATAATTTGATGTCATTTGATATCTTTTCGAATGTTTCAGGTACAAAACAAGATGTCTCAGTGTCAAAAACCAAGATTAGAAAACTCGGGGAAAAATTGAAGAATTGAAGCAAAAGTGCACTAAATAGGAACTCAGCCGACCGGCTGGGAATCATCCCAAAGACCAGCCGACCGGCTGGATTGACATCCCAACGCAGGCTGAAATTCTTCCTGTCCCAGCCGACTGGTTGGAATCCGAAGTCCTGTCCCAGCCGACCGACTGGATTTACATTCAAGCGCAGGCCGAAATTCCTCCCATCCCAGCCTACCGGCTGGAGTCCGAAGGCCTATGCTCAGCCGACCGGCTGGCCTGCTACGGTGTCAAATTTTACCCGAGGCTATAAATAGAAAGAGGCAGTTTTGACCTATTTATCTGTCATCTTGGGGGAAAAAGACAAGAAAAAGAGATCAAATCAAGGTCATCCAACATCATCCAACTAAGGAGGATTGAAGATCAAGGGAGTTTACTAGGATTAATCATCCTATTCTATTCCTCTTCTCTTCTCTTTAGATTGTGTAGAAACCCTACTCACATCATGTTGTCTTACATGATGTGTGAGTAGTCTCCTTGTGTTTTGAGGGATTTACAACCCTCTTTGGTACTCAATGATCATTTTATACACATTCACATGCAAATTTATGGAGTTGATTTCATTTTACTATGCTCTTCATTTTAGATATGTTGCTAAGTGTTTGACAAAATGCCTAAGTGACATGTTTGTATTAGAACTATGATCTAAGTATCGAAAGAGCTTAGTGATGGTTTGGATGTAGTAAAAATGAACTCCTTAAACATTTATGAGAGTAAATGCATGGGTGAGAGGTTAACTAAGTGCTATATAGTGAATCAATATCTTTAAGTAGTGAGATTCTACATAGGAAGGCTTGACTAGGATTAGACTTGCATGATAGTTCGTCTAATTTTAGCCTAAGCTAGGTCTTAACCCTATCAACTTCTTAAGTGATTAAATTCTTGTATACGTGATCGTTGGGAAATTGCCAAGGAGGGGAGTAACCCCTCGAAACTCTCTTTAATTGAATTGAACCCCCTAAGAACCATTCCATTACTTGTTTCATTATTGATAATCATTCTCAACAGTGAATTTGAAGGAATAGCCGAGTAGAAAACTTGATTCTCTAGCGTATAATCCGTTTGCTCCATTGGGTTCGACACCGGTCTTACCGGTCAAAATATAAATTGTTTTTGACTATTGCATGCTAAAAACTAATAACGTCAAAATGGCGCCGTTGCCGGGGAGCAATAGCTAGGTTGTCCCTAGGAAGAATCCTTTAGTACTCCGACTATTCCATGTTTTTCTTTATTTGCTTTGTTACTTGTGATTCTTGAGCTTATTCACTACTCTTACTTGTCTTAAGTGTTCTCCTCTTGTAGGGAAATCTCGTTTATGCCACCAAAGACAAAGAAGCTTACTCAAATTGTGAATAGAGATTGGAGTCAACCGATAAGATAATTCGTTAACCCCTACCCTACAAGGAGTAAGGCAACCAAAGACAAAGGAACTACCTCGAACTCTCAAGGAATCACTCATCAAGCCATGTGAGATAGAGATGGACTTCCTCCTCCTCCTCCACCTCCCGCTCGACTACCACAAGGCCCTCAAGCTAGAAGGGTTCTTAAGGACTATGCCACTCCTACGGCTTATGGATACCGTTCCCCAATCCTCGTACCGACGGTTGACAACCGAGACTTTGATTTGAAGACCTCCACAATCCAAATGGTCACTCCAACCAATTTGCAGGGAGAGACAATGAGGACCCAAACTCTCATTTGACCACATTCCTTGAAGTGTGTGCGACTTTTAAGATAAATGGCTTCTCGGAAGATGCTAAGCTTTTAAGGTTATTCCCTTTCTCAGTCACGGGAAGAGCTAGGGATTGGTTGAGGAGTCAAATGCCGGATAGCTTCACTACTTGGGAGGAGCTCGCCGTAGCATTCCTCAACAAGTATTTCCCTCCTTCCAAGACGGCGTTATATAGAAGTCAAATTACAAACTTTGCACAAATGGATGGAGAAACACTCTATGAAGCTTGGGAGAGATATAAAGAGTAGCAAAGGCTTTGCCCACATCACAACCTCGACGATCTCCTAGTCTTCCACACCTTCTATCACGGCGTTGATGGTGCCTCACGACTTGCACTTGACACCGCCTCGGGAGGAGCTATAATGGATCTCGAACCCCATGAAGGATATGCGGTGATCGAGAAGATCACAAAGAATTATTTTATGTGGGGAAGTGAAAGGGGAAACCCGAGAAGGAAAAGTGAAAGGCACGAAGTAAAGGCCGTGAGCTCAAGTGACTATGAATCCGTAAGGAAAGATTTTGAGAACCTCTCGGATGAAGTCTTCAAGTCGAAACATCCGGAGAAAGACCACGCAACAAGCCAAGGGTGCGACATTTGTGAGGTATATGAGCATGAAACCGACTCATGCCAATTGGTTCAAAGGGATGGACAAAGGGCTAGATGTGAAGAAGCAAATTATGCGGGTCCAAGCCAAGGTAGAGACTATGGAGCTAGTTCCACTCAAGGGCAAGATCCTCAATACAACCGTACTACACCAAGGTTTTCCTCGGTTTGGAAGAATCACCCAAACTTCTCATACAAGACCACAAATCCCACTCGCCCTGATTTTGGTACTACACCTCCCGGATTTGGTCCTAAGCCTACCTCCACTAACCAAGCTATCCCACCGAAGAATCAATACCAACCAAGGAATCAATACCAAGGGCAACAAGAATATCAAGCTCAAAGACCCTACCAACAAGTTGAAGCCCCTCCACAACCTTCAAATGAACTCTCCGGTGTTGAGGCAATGTTTGCAAAACTCTTAGGAAATCAAAATGAGATGAGGCAAGAGTTGAATGAGGTTAAGCAATCAAATCAAAGGTTGGAAACTCACAATAAGATGCTCGAGAACCAAATAGCTCAACAAGCCGAATCATCTACATGGGCACAAGGAAAATTGCCGTCTAGAACCGAGCAAGGGCAAAGAGAGCATTGTAATGCGGTGACTTTGAGAAGTGGTAAGGAGCTAGAGGATGAACAACCGAAAAAGAAGAAAGTCTATTTCGATCTTGGAGGCCAAGCTAGTGCCGAAATTGAAGAGTTGGATGAGGAGGTCCCTAACCCTCAAGCTCAAAAGGAAAAAGTGGTGGAAAAGGAGAAAGACGAACCAAGGGCATACACTCCTCCTATCCCTTTTCCCCAAAGGCTAAAGAAGATGAGCAATGACAAGCAATTCTCCAAGTTTGCCGAAATGATGAGGAAGCTTTATGTCACGATTCCCTTTACCGAGGTAATCACTCAAGCTCCATCTTATGCAAGATTTTTAAAAGATGTTATTACTTGCAGGAGAACAATCGAGGTCGTTGACACGGTGTCCCTCAATGGAGAATGTAGTGCCATACTCCAACCGCGCATGCCACCAAAGCTTGAGGATCTCGGTAGCTTCTCCATCTCATGCTATATTAATGATGTTAAAATTGAACGTGCTATGTGTGATTTGGGTGCTAGCATATCGTTGAAGCCTTATTCTTTGTGTAAGAAATTAAATATGGGTGAGCCTAAACCAACTCAAATGATTTAAAGGCTCGCGGACCGCTCCTCAAGATTCCCTAAGGGAGTTCTTAAGGATGTTCCGGTTAGAGTAGGGAATTTCTATATTCCGGGGGATTTTGTGGTGTTAGAGATGGAAGAGGACAATGAAATCCCCATTCTTTTGGGAAGGCCTTTCCTCTACACCGCGGGAGCTATATTTGATACTACTAAGGGGTCAATTACCATGAGAGTAGGTGATGAGGAAGTTGAATTTAATTTAGAAAAGACACAAAAAGGTCCAAATTCTACCATGAGTTGCAATTATCTAGACCTTGTTGATGCTTATGAGCTATATGATGTGCCTAACTTGCTTGTGAATGAAATTGACCATGATTATGAGCTTCCTAAGCATGGTGATTGTTGGGCCATCTTGAATGACAAAGATCAAGAGGGTACTCAAAGCGACAAAGGTAAGGAGTCTTGTTCGGTAGAGTTAAAAGTTCTACCAACAAGCCTAAGGTATGAGTTCTTAGGCCCCAATTCTACTTTGCCTATCATTGTGAATGCCTCTTTGAATGCTAATGAAACTTTGAGATTGCTTGATGTGGTTAGAGAATATAAAGATGCAATTGGGTATTTGATGAGCCGTATTTATACGACTCATCGAGTCAACAAATCCCACCAATTTCGGCACTTTATCATGCAAATAGTTACTTCTTAGTGTTGTTTTGCATTTCAGGTGTTTCGAAAGCTCTAGGAGGAAACGTTCTTAAAAGACGGCATTTCGTGTCAGAAACATTGCAGTTGAAGATCAAAGTCAGAGGAGCATTTGACCACCTGAACCGACCGGCTCGTCGTGAACAGTAACTCGGCTCGTGAACAGTAATTCCGGGATGAACAGTCTCGGGTCGTGAATAGTGTTTTCGGGAAAATTCCTAATTCCATGCGTGGCGGTTCTGGAAGTTTCTAGAAGACTTGTCGATCAAGTAAACTTACTGGCTAAGTTTGCTTAGAAATCAAGCAAAGTCGGTTTAAGGACATGTTTCCTAAAACCGTTTATGGACCGACTTCAATTGGAAACTTCAAGGGCCTTGGCTACTCTATAAATAAGACCTCTCCTCAAGGCGAATAATCATCCCAAAACGTGGAGAGCTCCTCTCTCTACAAGATCCCATTCTACATCCCAAATTCGAGAGTCGCATCCCTCACTCGAAGACCAAGGTTCTCTCCTCTTCCTCGGCGATCAACACCATTCCGGCTCCGGTCCTCCTTCGTTCGGCAATAGAGAAGACATTCTCTTCCTTTATTTTTATTGTCTTTATTTCCATGGCCATGTCTAGCTAAACCACTTGTTCGGTTTAGGGTTCTAAGTATCGTGACGATCATTTTAAGATTTTATGCTTAATGCTATTTCCATGTTCTACTAGTTCTTGTGCATGTTAATCTCGGTTGAATTGCGAGGTTAAGTAGAGACCCGAAACGGTAAAGCTTAACCGAGTGATCCATACCCTATGTTTGCTACTTATTTGATACTAAACCGTTAGAATAAGTAGTTGTACTAAATCTAATATAACCTGAAACGGAGTATTAGGTTTGCTAGAACTAGAAGTCTATAACCTGAAACGGAGTAGATTGTGGCGTAGCGACTTGAAACGGTCCTACCTTAGGTTATAACCTGAAACGGAGTAACCACACTTAAGAACACGAAATTAGATATTTAGAAATCGATGATAAACGTAGTCACAATACGAAGCCCTAGACCGAATATTCCCTCCGATTGACATATCTCGTTTATTTCCTATTTGCACTTGTTTCCTAAATTGCTCAAAAGCCAATTGTTTCCTTTTTACAGAACAACAAGTAACCATCTAGCATCCTAGGGTTCGACCCTTGCTTGCCGCTGTACTAACCCATAGCCAAGAGTAAGGAATTATAAATTTAAATTTGTAGGTCAAACTACGCCTGTCAAATTTTGGCGCCGTTGCCGGGGAGCTACGCACGGTGAAACTTGTTCTTTCTTAGTTTCTAAATTAGTTATTTCCTTTTCTTTTAGTTTCATATTTTGCGCATTGCTACTCGTGTGCCATGTCTCATGCAGGTAGCCGGGTTGGCGACAACAGCAACAACGGGGAAGTCGAGCAGGTCATCCGAGACATGGAAGGTGGACTTCCACAACATGACGAGCAGGGCCCGATGGGCCAGAATGGAGAGATCAGGGGAGCTGCCCCGAGACGACTCCCTCAATAGTATCAACCGGTCCAACAGTTCCAACAACCGCCACCACTACCCCAGTAGTACCCGATGCTCCCACCACAGCAGTACCAACAGCAGCAACACGCTCCACAGCCGAGACGACCACCACCTTTGAGGCGACCGCAACCACGACAGCCGGTCTTCGACAACAAGTATGACGAGGAGTACGACGATCAGGAGCCCACCATGGGAGAACTATCAGCCCTCAACTTCCGGGATCAAGCTTGGTGCATCTACGAAGGGCCGGACCTCGAAGTTATAGCCATCAACACGGCGGTCGTTCATCACTTGCCTAAATTCTTGGGCCACAAGGGAGAATCGGCCACGTCACATCTGCAGCGATACCATTGCATCTGCCAGAACCTCAAGCCATACGGAGTCGAAGTGGAAGACTTCAAATTAAAAGCTTTTTATTTTCACTCATAGACTCTGCTAATGAGTGGTTTTTATCTTTACCTTCAAGTAGCATTTATACATGGGACCAGATGCAGAGGAAGTTCCTCAATAAGTATTACCCAGCAGGTAGAGCAATGCAGGTCAGAAGGCAGTTGCAAGAGCTCAGGCAAGGACCTAACGAGACGATGTACGAATACGTGGAGAAGTTTAACACCCTAGAGCAGAGCTGGTGCAACCTTGGACTTCCCGAAAAGTTGCTCGTGGAATACATGCTTGACGGACTAAGGTAGCTCAACAGGAAGCTACTAGATGCCTCGGCTGGAGGGAACCTCATGAACTTGTCCCCAGCTGGTGTACGACGAAAGATCATGGCAGTGGCTGAGAGTGAACGGTTCCAAGATGAGTCCAACAAGGAAGAAGAATTCAGCCGAACCAGGAACGTGTCAAAAGTTGAGCCCCCATCTAGTGCTATGGCCCAAGAGATCAGGCTACTCAAAGAGATGATGCAACAGGTCATCAGAAAGCAGCCGGTCCAAGTCAACCCATGCGGTTTTTGTGCAGCCACAGATCACAAAACGGATGAGTGCCCAACTATAGTAGAGGATGACGAGGGCAGAGTGAATGCAGTAGGCGACTACCAGAGCTATGGCAACCAGGTCGGGCCAGTCCGACAGTATGGATCAGCCGCAAATGAGCAAGGGGCAAATGGGTAGAATTGGAGGAACGACCACCATCAGAATTACACCCAGAGGGAGCCAGCACAGTCAGCCGCACCTCAGCACAGTCAGACATATTTATACGACTCATTAAGTCGTTAAACATTTACGACATTTGATCATAAAAACATATGCTTGTTAATGTCGTTTTGCATTTTAGGGCCTTTTGGAGTCTAAAGAAGAATTGAGCTTAAAAGACGGCATTTTCATGTCAGAAGCATCGCAGTTGAAGAACAAAGCCAGAGGAGAGTCGTGAACAGTAATTCTGGCATGAACAGTAATTTTGGCATGAACAGTAATTCCGCGTGAACAGTAATTCCGGGGATGAACAGTAATTTGGTCGTGAACAGTACCTTCGGGAAAAATTTTAGAAGCATCTCACAATTGGCTCATGCCAATCTATTTTTGGCTACTTCCACTCAAACTTGAAGCCCAAGCCAATTCAAAGACCTAGAACCTTCCCCAAATCTCTATATACGCAACACCTTGGCCCTTGTAAATGACATGCAAAAATCTCTCTAAAATCCCTTAGGGGAAGCTCTTGTATTTTACTTTGGGAAAGGAATCAACATCTCTCTACTCCTTTACTTTCTCTTGCACTTACATTCTTGTATTACTTTCTTGCACTTACATTCTTGTATTACCTTATTGCACTTACATTCTTGTATTTACTTTTGGCACTTACTTTATTGCACTTACTTACTGTTCTTACTTTCATGTACATGCATTCCATCCATTGCCCTCATATCCTTCCCATGGATATAAGTGGCAAAATCTCACTATTCGGTTTGGGGGTAATAATATTGTGGCACGGTTTTGAGACCCCATTCTTAATGCTTCTTTGTGTTCTTGTGGTGTAAGAGCTTGGAATGGCCTTACTTTGGGTGATCTCTTGGAATGGAGTGAACCACACTCATGACACAAAGAATGATCATTAGAGGTCGAGGATAAACAAGCCACAATAATGTTGTAGCACAACTTTGAGACTTTTTCCTTAATGCTTCTTTGTGTTCACTAGTTCTTGTGCCATTATTGTTTGAACAACGAGGCTATGTGGATGCTTGAAATGGCAAGACTAGCCGAGTAGTTTAATCCAGATTTGACAACGAAATCAAGTGGATGCTTGAAATGGCAAAGCTTGGTCGAGAAGTCTGATCCTTCTATTAACTGTTTGGTCGATAATAAATCATGACACCAAATGGTTGCACTTAGGCTAATACGTCTTGAAATGGAGTATTAGTCTAGCTAGAACTAGAGTTCTATGCCTCGAAGAGGACTAGACGGTGTGGCAAGTCGAGTGCTTGAAATGGCCTTGATACATCTTGAACACGTAGTATGATCATTAGAGGTCAATGATGAGTTGAGCCACAATAAAAGGCCCCTAGACCGAATACCATTCTATTGATCACCATCCATTGTCTTTACTTTTGCATTTACTTTTTGTACTCACCTTCAATTGTTCCCAAAACCCCCCAACTTGCATTCACTTTTCTTTACTTTCAATGCATGAGAACAAATAGTAGCCATTACAACTCCCTTGGGTTCGACCCCTACTTGCCGCTTTACTAGTTTACTAGTAAGTTAATAGTAGTGGACTTATAAATTTATCTTTGATTTGCACGATCACGACTAGTGCTCATCAGCAAGCCCATCAGTACTATCGGCCCCCATACCGACAACAGCAAGGAGGACAAAATGGGCCGGGCCAGTATCAGCAGAGACAGGACCGCAACCAGTCGGGCCCGAACCAGCAAGGAACGAGCAAGTCCCTAGAGGATATCATGAAGGACCTTGCCACCTCAGTGCATCAATTCAAGGCCAAGACTGATGGGGTGATTGCCGACTTGTCCAAGCAGATGTCCAACTTAGCCCAGGACGTGTCCGAGCTAAAGAGAGATCCGGGGAGGCTGCCATCCCAAATAGTGCCCAATTCAAGAGGGAATGTCAGCATGATGGAAGTAGTGGATGTGGATGCAGCACTTAAGGAGTCTGCTTATTGGGTGAACAAGATGCTAATGACTGAGGCAGGAAGTAGCAAGGAAGAACTGGGATCAGTGACGACCGCGCCTACAATGGACATTGATTCGACACAAACATCTGAACGAGACGCGGTACATATTGATACACATTCCAGAACTGATCCTTCTCCTTCGTTTTCCATGCAGGTTATTGCTCCTGAAGACCATATAATCGACAAGGATGAGCTAGGAGGCAAATTGGAAGCAAGGAATGAGCTGAACGACCCAATGATGGAGTGCCCAGTTTCAGCGAGTCACGAAGCACCGCTTGAAAAGAGTAAGGACCCAGGTGCCTTCACGGCCACATGTGGTATCGGTGAGACTCAGATACATCAATGTTTAATTGATCTAGGTGCTACTGTGAATGCTATGCCTTATTCATTATATTGCTTGTTTAATCTTGGCCCATTGAAACCGCCTAGGTTGTTGATAGAGTTAGGGGATAAATCTTGTATTCGCTCGGTTGGTTTGCTAGAGGATCTAACCCTACATGTAGGAGACCTTGTTGTTCCTGCAGATTTCTATGTCTTGCAGATGGGAGATGCTAGAAACGATGATCCTCCAGCACTTATCTTGGGACGGCCATTCCTCTTCACCACCAAGACCAAGATTGACATGGGCACGAGCTTGATGTCACTTGCATTCGGTGGCAAAATATCATATTTCTACGTCTATGGGGATGATGACCGTCCATGAACGAAGAAACCGCCGGACGTAGTGCACACATCTGATCTTAGTGCCCTTGTTCCTGACCTACCAGAAGAGACCGTGCATATGAATGGACCAGTAGCTATGAGCAAGATGTCCTCACTAACTCAGGAGTATGAGAAGGCGAACCCGCCTGATCGATGGAGCGCAGACACGAGCACATCATTACACGGTGATCTTGGGCAGATTAAAGGAGCAGATGAGGCGAAATTTGACCTCACACGCCCATGGGATCCTAACTTGTGATCCGTAAAGAGGTAACGTCGAGCCAACAACGTAAAACAAAGGCGCTCGCAGGGAGGCAGCCCGGCACTTTTATTGTTTTTTAGTTTTTTCAGTCTATTTACTTATTTTTTGTTTTATGTTTAAGTCACATTCGTCACATTGTACTTGGGAAAGGAGATGATTTTCATACAGGGAACAGATGAGCTCTGACAGGCGTCGTTTGACCTGCAAATTTAAATTTATATTTTCCTTGCGAGAAACTAGTGTAGTGGCAAGCAAGGGTCGAACCCAAGGAAGCTAGATGGCTACTACTTTGTTATGTAAGCTGGGGAAAGACGATTGGTGAGAGTAAATAGTTTAGGAAATAACAGTAAGTCACGAAAATAACTGGAAAGTGTACCAATCAGAGAAGATATTCAGGCTAGGGTTTTCTTCAATTGTGACTAAGTTTATCCTTGATTTCTAAATGTTTATTCTTGCCTTCTTAGGGTTACTCCTGGTCAGGTTATAACCGTTTAATTCTAGCAAACCTAATACTCCTGGTCAGGTTATATTAGGTCTAGTGCTTCTACTTATTCTAACGGGTCAGTATCAAATAAGCAGTGAATAGATAGTAAGTATTACTAGATTAAGTTGTACCCTTTTGGATCTCCCCTTAACCTAATAATTCGAACTGATAATTTGCTCAAGAACTAAATAGAATGTAAGAATAATAATGAAGAACAGAATCTCAAAACTTTCGTCACAATTATTCAACCCTAACCCGAATAATCGGTTTAGTTACACATACTCATGAAGAACAATGCAATAAGTAATAAGGAACAAGAAACTTCACTAAGTAACCGAAAGTAACAAGTAACCGGGACTGGCCGTGAGGGCTGATGGTGCTTGGCCGAGAATGCCGAGCGCTTGTGCTGGTGCCGAGCAAGAGCCGGCAGTGCAAGGACTGGTGCCGAGAATGGAGAGAACTATGGAATTTTGGGACAGATTGAAAGGCTCGACTTTGGCTTGTATTTATAGAGTAGAATGATGCCCTAGAAGTCGGTTTCTCCTTAGCAATCCTAGTATCTTTCGGTTTAGGTCCAAATCTAGATTAGGAAATATTCCCAAATCTTCTTCTTGAATTATCTTTAGGCAATATCTTTGCTTGGAGATCACGCCATCTAGAAGCTCCTGGAATTATCTAGAACACTCCTAAGCCGACTCATAAACCGCCACGGAAGAGATGCCAATGACGAGCCGAGAAAAGCTTAGGTTTTGGCCGGATTTGGCCTTGAACGCTCGGATGCTCGATCGGGCGCACGGGCGCTGGGGGTCGGATGGGAGCTCGCATGGCCGGTCGCATGGCTGGGATGCCCGGTCGGGTGTCCGCTCGGACATGCGATCGCATGGCATTGGAATTTCCGCACGGACGTCTCCTGAATTTTTTACCCGCGGACGTCTCTTGATTTACTGAAATTGGTTCAGACGTCCGCGCCCTTTATTGTTGAGGCCTCCGCGGAATGCGCTGTTGAAAACTCCAAAGTCATTTCTTTCCGCGCCAAACTTCGTCAAATGTACATAAGCTGGTCAAGAACTCCTTGTGATGTTTTTGGCTCCAAAAGCCGTCTTTTGAATGAGATTCCTCTTAGAGCCTCCAAATTACCTGAAATGCGAAACAACACTAAGAAGTAACTGTTTGCATATAAAAGTACGGGAATTGGTGGGATTTTATGACTCGATGAGTCGTATAAATACGGCTCATCAAACCACCCCACACTTAAACTTGTTCGTCCCGAACAAGGACTAGGTCATAAGAGGAAATAAATGAAGTACGAACATCACAAAGCTTCGGCATCCTAGACATGCTACATGAATATGATTTGGCTAATCTAGATTCTACCTTTCTATGCATGCCTGTTACTAATATCCTTGTGCGAAAACATGGGTTAAAGATACGTGTTACCTTTGGGCCGAGATGCAAATCAATTCGGATGTATCGGGAGATAGCCCTTTTTAGACCCATGAACCTCATTCTCGGACTCGAACTCGCTGCTATATGGTTATGCTTTGCTGCTTTTTCTTGCACGTGATTGATTCGAGCTTCAAAGTGTTGAGTGCTTTTCGGTCAGCTATAGTGTCTCGGTTTTGATGTATCAGTGGTACTCTTCACTTGTTTCGGTGTAAACCTTCACAATGATGATGGATTTGAACTTTTGTGGTGCGGATTGTGACTGCTCGAACCGTGATTTCTTCTCCTTTTGACGCGAGTCAAGCCGAGGGTCGCTCGCCTATTTTCCTGGTTACTCGGATTCGAAACCTTCACGCTCACACTCATCCTCGTCCTTTTGACACGGGTCAAGTCAAGGGTCGCTTGCCTATTTTCTCGGCTACTTGGATTAGAGCTTGGACGGTGTGATGTATTCCCGTCCCAACCAACCGCAAAGGTGCCGCAGTGGCGGAGCAGACTCGTACTATGTTGCCTCGCAGTGCTAGCCTCCACAAGCTCCACATAACCATACACCCTGAGTTCGGTCTTTGAATGATCTGTAAAGTCTCTCTAGGGCATTTCTATCAACTCCACATCCCTGTTTATCTCAACTAACAAAGGGACGCAAAGATTTTAAGATCACATGTTAGTCGCACAAGTCAGTTTTCACCAAAGACATGCATGTAATCGGCTCTATCTATTTCACCTATTCATTATCCAATACTGCAAGTCTAGGAGATAGTGAAGTATCATGTACAAAAATTTTAAAAATGACGGGAAACATGCTGACTCTGTGCAGGGTGCAGTAAATAAACGTGCTGACTCACTGACTGACTCTCCCACCCCAAACTGTTGAAATAAGCCGTGTCCTCACGGCACGACTTAAGTCTAGACTCACAATGCATGCAATAAATAGAAAAGGAAAGGAAAGGGTAGAACGAGACTCCCCTGGGATGTGGTCAGTAGTCGGCTGAACTCGACCATGTCTGGAAGAAAGGGCGCGGCCAGTGTTCTAAAATGCGTAGCACAGCACGTCAAGTGCGTAACTCGCAACTCAAATTTCGGTCGACTAAGTCCAATCCCTGCAAAATGAAACCAATTCCCTTCCAAGGTACAATGTGACAATAATGACTCAAGACATAAATAAATATAGTAAGTAAATAAACTAAAATGCAAACCGTGCAGGGCTGCCTCCCTGCGAGCGCCTTTGTTTAACGTCGTTGGCTCGACAGTACCTCCTTAGGGATCACAAGTTAGGATCCCATGGGCGTGTGAGGTCATACTTCTTCTCAGCTGCTCCTTCAATTCGCCCAACGTGCGCATATAGCTGTTCACGGGGTTCTGCTCTCCATTGATCAGGCGGGGTTGCCTTCACATATCCCCGAGATGGTGAGGATTTCTTGGCCATAGCTGCTGGCCCAGTGGTGTGTACGATCTGACCTGGAAGGTCCAGAACTAGAGCATCGTAATCCGATGTGTACACAATGTCTGGTGGCTTCCTCGTTGTCGGGCGGTCAGCATCCTCATAGACATAGAAGTCTGATGTCTTTCCCCCGAATGTAAGTGACAGTAAGCCCATGCCCATGTCAATCTTGGTCTTTGTAGTGTGAAGGAATGGTCGTCCCAGGATAAGTGATGGTGGTCTGTCGTTTCTAGCATCGCCCATCTGCAAGACATAAAAATCTGCAGGAACAATAAGATCTCCTACGTGTAGGGTTAGATTTTCAAGCAAACCTGTGGGGCGAACACAAGACTTATCCCCTAACTCTATAGATAACCTGGGCGGTTTCAATGGGCCAAGATCCAATGAGGAGTACAAAGAATATGGCATAACATTAATGGCAGCCCCCAAATCTATTAAACAGTGATGTATTTGAGCCTCACCGATACCACAGGTGACCGTGAAGGCCCCTGGGTCCTTACTCTTTCCTGGCGATGTCTCATGGCTCGTAGTGGGTGGCTGCTCCATCATGGATCTGTTCTGTTTAGGCCTCGTCTCCAATCTTCCTTCTGGCTCACCCTTGTTGATCATATGGTTCTCGGGAGCGATTACCTGTATCGCACATGAAGAACTGTGAGTCTCGGAATTCTCGGCCTCAAGGACCGGGTCTAATATGAATGCGTCCTGGCTAATTTCGTCCAGGTCGCTGGCTGGTCCAAGCACTGATGTAAGCTCCTCCTTGCTGTATCTTGTCTCCGTGTTGGGCATCACGTCTTCCCAGAATGCAGACTCCTCAAGTGCTGCGTCCACGTCTACCACATCTACTAAGCTGACGTTCCCCTTCGGATTCGGAATGGTCTGCGAGGGTAGTCGTCCAGCGTTTAGATTGCTTGCGAGGTCTGAGACTGTCGCATTGAGCTGGGACATCTGTTTCTTCAATTCGGCAATGTCTCATTTGTTCGTGGCCCGATCCTGGATCACGGCTGATGCCAGATCCTTTATCATGTCCTCGAGAGCCTTGTTGGAGCTGTGATTGTTCAGGCCCTGCTGGTTGTTGCTCGATCCTGTCTGCTGGTACTGACCTGGCCCGTTCTGCTGATAATGTGGATGCCGGTAGGGCTGCTGGGTCTGCTGAGGCATGTTCTGCCGTGCCGAATCTCTCTGGGCCTGATGCTGAGGATAATTGTTTTTCCAGGGCTGTCCGTTGGCTCCTTGATTGTTCGTGGCTGTGTCGTATTGTTGGACTGGTCCAACCCTGTTGCCATAGTTCTGATAGTCACCTATTGCGTTGACTTCGGCCTGGTTGTCCTCTAAGATGGTCGGGCACTCGTCTGTTTTTGATCTGTAGCTGCACAAAAGCTGCATGGCTTAGTCTGGACTGGCTGCCTCCTGATCACATGCTGCATCATGTCCTTAAGCTCCTTAATCTGTTCGGCCATGGAACTGACTGAGGGTTCAACCTTTGACACGTTCCTTGTTCGGGCATATTCGTCCTCCCTTGTAGATTCATCCTGGAACCGCTCACTTTCTGCTACTTCTTGTATCTTCTGTCGGACTCTGGCAGGGGTCAGGTTCATAAGATTGCCTCCAGCTGAGGCCTCCAGGAGCTTTCTATCCAGTCTGCGAAGTCCATCCAGCAGATACTTGACGACTAGTTTCTCTGGGAGCTCGAGGTTGCAGCAGCTCTTCTCCAAGGTATTGAACCTTTCTACGTACTCATACATATTCTCGTTTGGTCCTTGTTTGAGCTCTTGCAACTGTCTCCGGACTTGCATTGCGCGGGCTGCTGGATAGTACTTGCTGATAAATTGCCTCTGCATCTGTTCCCATGTGTAGACACTGCCTGAGGGTAAGGATAAGAACCAATCTGAAGCGGCATCAGTAAGTGAGAAGTAGAATGCCTTCAGTTTGAAGTCGTCAATTGGGGCTCCGTATGGCTTTAGGTTCAGGCATATCCCATGATATCGTGTCAAGTGAGATGTGGCTGACTCTCCTTTGGTTCCTGAGAACTTAGGCAGATGGTGGACTACTGAGGTGCTGACTGTTATGGCTGCGATGTCTGGTCCTTCATAGATGGGCCATGACTGGTCTTTGAAAGTAGGAACCGAGAGCTCGCCCATAGTAGGTCCTTCATTCTCGTCCTCCTCATCGTCCCTTACTACTGGTAAGCGCGGAGGTCTCTGAGGTGGTGGGTATGGATGTTGTGGATGGTATGGCAGCGGTGGATACTGTGGGTATGGTGGTTGTGGGTATTGTGGATACTGTGGTGGTGGATACTGCTGATATGGTGGTGGGTACTGAGGGTACTGTGGATATTGCGGTTGGGGTTGGTTTTGTTGTTGGTTTTGAGGTTGGTTTTGTTGTTGTTGAAATTGTCCCGGGATAGCCCCCCGGATCTCTCCATTCTGTACCTGTTCGAATTCATTATTCTGACTGTTGTCACCGACTATACTTCCTGCGTGAGACATGTTACTAGAATAACAAGCACCGAAATAGCAATACACCGAAATAACAAGAACAGACTAGCAACAAAGGGTCCCAGGAGATTGGAGGAGTCACAGCGGTCTCACTTAAAACCCAATCTCCTTAGACTCGTAAGTCTTGGTGACAGAACCCTCTAAAAGCTAGAAATTAGAAATCGAGAGAATCGGAAAACGAAAACGAGACAGTTGAAAATAATGAATTAGGAAATCACCGAATAACAAGAAGTACCTAAAATAAACGAAAAAGCAAAAACAAAAGAAAAAAGAGAACAAATTTCACCTTGCTTAGCTCCCCGGCAACGGCGCCAAAATTTGACAGGCGTCGTTTGACCTGCAAATTTAAATTTATATTTTCCTTGCGAGAAACTAGCGTAGTGGCAAGCAAGGGTCGAACCCAAGGAAGCTAGATGTCTACTACTTTGTTCTGTAAGCTGGGGAAAGACGATTAGTGAGAGTAAATAGTTTAGGAAATAACAGTAAGTCACGAAAATAACTGGAAAGTGTATCAATCAGAGAAGATATTCAGGCTAGGGTTTTCTTCAATTGTGACTAAGTTTATCCTTGATTTCTAAATGTTTATTCTTGCCTTCTTAGGGTTACTCTTGGTCAGGTTATAACCGCTTAATTCTAGCAAACCTAATACTCCTGGTCAGGTTATATTAGGTCTAGTGCTTCTACTTATTCTAACGGGTCAGTATCAAATAAGCAGTGAATAGATAGTAAGTATTACTAGATTAAGTTGTACCCTTCGGATCTCCCCTTAACCTAATAATTCGAACTGATAATTTGCTCAAGAACTAAATAGAATGTAAGAATAATAATGAAGAACAGAATCTCAAAACCTTCGTCACAATTATTCAACCCTAACCCGAATAATCGGTTTAGTTACACATACTCATGAAGAACAATGCAATAAGTAATAAGGAACAAGAAACTTCACTAAGTAACCGAAAGTAACAAGTAACCTGGACTGGCCGTGAGGGCTGATGGTGCTTGGCCGAGAATGCCGAGCGCTTGTGCTGGTGCCGAGCGAGAGCCGGCAGTGCAAGGACTGGTGCCGAGAATGGAGAGAACTCTGGAATTTTGGGACAGATTGAAAGGCTCGACTTTGGCTTGTATTTATAGAGTAGAATGATGCCCTAGAAGTCGGTTTCTCCTTAGCAATCCTAGTATCTTTCTGTTTAGGTCCAAATCTAGATTAGGAAATATTCCCAAATCTTCTTCTTGAAGTATCTTTAGGCAATATCTTTGCTTGGAGATCACGCCATCTAGAAGCTCCTGGAATTATCTAGAACACTCCTAAGCCGCCTCATAAACCGTCACGGAAGAGATGCCAATGACGAGCCGAGAAAAGCTTAGGTTTTGGCCGGATTTGGCCTTGGACGCTCGGATGCTCGATCGGGCGCACGGGCGCTGGGGGTCAGATGGGAGCTCGCATGGCCGGTCGCATGGCTGGGATGCCCGGTCGGGTGTCCGCTCGGCTGGACGCTCGGACATGCGATCGCATGGCATTGGAATTTCCGCACGGACGTCTCCTGAATTTTCTACCCGCGGACGTCTCTTGATTTACTGAAATTGGTTCAGACGTCCGCGCCCTTTATTGTCGAGGCCTCCGCGGAATGCGCTGTTGAAAACTCCAGAGTCATTTCTTTCCGCGCCAAACTTCGTCAAATGTACATAAGCTGGTCAAGAACTCCTTGGGATGTTTTTGGCTCCAAAAGCTGTCTTTTGAATGTGATTCCTCTTAGAGCCTCCAAATTACCTGAAATGCGAAACAACACTAAGAAGTAACTGTTTGCATATAAAAGTACTGGAATTGGTGGGATTTTATGACTCGATGAGTCGTATAAATACGGCTCATCAAGCTCCATGTGAGCGCGCAATGTAAGTCGTGCGATCGCACAAGCATTTCATGCGACTGGTCGCAATTGTGCGATCGCACAAAGGGAGCCATGCGAACGCACAAGGCCATTCATGCGAGCGCACAAGATTTCATGCGACTAGTCAGGATTGTGCGAGCGCACAGGGTGCACCATGGGAGCGCATGGCCTCCAACACACCAAAGCCGAGCCTCGGCCAGACCAGTCCGGGCTAAGACATTGCCACACACCAGGCCACGACTACCCAAGGGGAGTATCGTTTCATCCTTTTCTCTTCTTTTCCATGTTATTTGCATGCATTGTGAGTCTAGAGTCTGAGTCGTGCTGTGAGGACACGGCTTATTTCAAAAGTGTGGGGTGGGAGAGTCAATCGTTGTGTCAGCACATTTACTTTCTGCACCTTGCATAAGAGTCAGCACGTTGCCCTTAAAATTTTAAATTTTTTGTACAGATTTCTCTCTATTTTCCTAGACTTGCGGTATTGAATCTTGATGATGTGAAATAGATAGAACCGAGTACATGCATGTCTCTTGTGAAATTAGAATTGTGCGATTACATGTGAACTTAACCCTTTACGTGCCTTTGTAAGTTGAGATAAACAGGGATGTGGAGTTGATAGAAACTCCTAGAGAGACTTGACAGAACATTCAAAGGACCGAATTCGAGTTATATGGTTATGTGGATTTTGTGGAGGCTAGCACTTCGAGACGACATGGTTAAGAGTCTGCTCCGCCACTGCGGTACTTATGCGGTCAGGTGGGACTGAAAACATCACACCGTCCAATCTCTAGTCCAAGTAGCCGGGAAAATAGACGAGCGACCCTCGGCTTGACTCGCGTCAAAAGGACGAGGATGAGTGAGAGCAGGAAGGTATTTCCATATGCTTGCGGGCGATGGTTGGACCTTCGTCAAAGAAAAGGAATCACGGACGAGCAGTTCACAATCAGTAGTAAAAAAGAGAAAAATCAGTCAATTGTGAAGTTTTACACGCAACAAAAGTGAAGTACACCACTGTTACATCAAAGGCCAAGTCACTACAAAAGCTGTCCGAAAAGAACTCAAGCACCTTGAAGCTCGAATCAATCACGTGCAAGAAAAAGCAATGAAGTATAACCATATAGCAAGAGTTCGGAACCGAGAGTGCAGTTGATGGGTCTAAAGAGGACTATCTCTCAGGCATCCGAATTGATTTGCATCTCGGCCCAAAGGTAACACGTATCAATTACTTCCATGTTAAGCACTATACTTTTAGTAACGAGATATGCATGGAAAGGTGAAGTCTAGATTAACAAGTCATGTTCATATAGCAATGTCTAGGATGGCAAAGAAATTGTGATGTTTCAGTATTTTTCCTCTTATGACCTAGTCCTTGTTTGGGACGAACAAGTTTAAGTGTCGGGTGGTTTGATGAGCCGTATTTATACGACTCATCAAGTCAACAAATCCCACCAATTTTGGCACTTTATCATGCAAACAGTTACTTCTTAGTGTTGTTTTGCATTTCAGGTGTTTCGAAAGCTCTAGGAGGAAACGCGCTTAAAAGACGACATTTCTTGTCAGAAACATTGCAGTTGAAGATCAAAGCCAGAGGAGCATTTGACCACCTGAACCAACCGGCTCGTCATGAACAGTAACTTGGCTCGTGAACAGTATTTTGGGTCGTGATTAGTAATTCTGGGATGAACAGTACTCGGGGTCGTGAACAGTGTTTCGGGAAAATTCCTAATTCCATGCGTGGCGGTTCTGGAAGCTTTTATAAGACTTTCCGATCAAGTAAACTTACTGGCTAAGTTTGCTTACAAATCAAGCAAAGTCGGTTTAAGGACATGTTTCCTAAAACCGTTTATGGACCGACTTCAATTGGAAACTTTAAGGGCCTTGGCTACTCTATAAATAAGACCTCTCCTCAAGGCCAATAATCATCCCAAAATGTGGAGAGCTCCTCTCTCTGCAAGATCCCATTCTACATCCCAAATTCGAGAGTCTCATCCCTCACTCGAAGACCAACGTTCTCTCCTCTTCCTCGGCGATCAACACCATTCCGGCTCCGGTCCTCCTTCGTTCGGCAATAGAGAAGACATTCTCTTCCTTTATTTTTATTGTCTTTATTTCCATGGCCATGTCTAGCTAATCCACTTGTTCGGTTTAGGGTTCTAAGTATTGTGACGATCGTTATAAGATTTTATGCTTAATGTTATTTCCATGTTCTACTAGTTCTTATGCATGTTAATCTCGGTTGAATTGCGAGGTTAAGTGGAGACCCAAAACGGTAAAGCTTAACGGAGTGATCCATACCCTATGTTTGCTACTTAATTGATACTAAACCGTTAGAATAAGTAGTTGCACTAAATCTAATATAACCTGAAACGGAGTATTAGGTTTGCTAGAACTAGAACTCTATAACCTGAAACGGAGTAGATTGTGGCGTAGCGACTTGAAACGGTCCTACCTTAGGTTATAACCTGAAACGGAGTAACCACACTTAAGAACATGAAATTAGATATTTGGAAATCGATGATAAAAGTAGTCACAATACGAAGCCCTAGACCGAATATTCCCTCTGATTGACATATCTCGTTTATTTCCTATTTGCACTTGTTTCCTAAATTTCTCAAAACCCAATTGTTTTCTTTTTACATAACAACAAGTAACCATCTAGCTCCCTAGGGTTCGACCCTTGCTTGCCGCTGTACTAACCCATAGCCAAGAGTAAGGAATTATAAATTTAAATTTGCAGGTCAAACGACGCCTGTCAGTATTCTATTGATGATTTAAAAGGGATAAGTCCCAATTTGTGCATGCATACAATTAATTTGGAGGATAATAGCTCACCATCTATGGAACGTGCTAGGAGACTTAATCCCATTGTGGGTGAAGTAGTAAAAAAGAAGATTTTGAAAATGCTTGATGCGGGAATCATTTTCCCTATTGCGGATTCCAATTGGGTGAGTCCCATTCATGTGATACCCAAGAAGGGGGGCATGACGGTGGTCAAAAATGATAAGAATGAGTTTATACCAACTAGAACCGTCACCGGTTGGCGAATGTGCATAGATTTATGAAAACTTAACCAAGCCACTAAAAAGATCATTTTCCACTTCCTTTTGTTATCTTGATGGATATAGCGGATTTTTCCAAATCCCTATTCATCCACAAGATCAAGAAAAAACTACCTTTACTTGTCCCTATGGAATATTTGCCTATCGGCGAATACCCTTTGGACTTTGTAATGCGCCGGGTACATTTCAAAGATGAATGATGGCTATATTTTTAGAATTTATTGAGGAAATTATGGAAGTGTTCATGGATGACTTTTCTGTTTATGGTTCCTCTTTTGATGATTGCTTAGCCAATTTGGCAAAGGTAGTGAAAAGATGTATTGAGACGAACCTTGTCCTTAACTGGGAAAAATGTCATTTTATGGGGCAGGAAGGCATAGTGCTTGGACACTTGGTCTCGAAAAGAGGAATTGAGGTGGACAAAGCTAAAGTGGAAGTTATGGAAAAATTGCCACCTCCAAAGGATGTCAAAGGGATAAGGAGTTTTCTAGGCCATGCCGGGTTCTATAGAAGATTTATTAAGGACTTCACGAAGATTGCCAAGCCTTTAACAAACCTATTGTGCAATGACACCAAATTCCGGTTCAATGAAGAATGCTTGGTGGCCTTCGAGATGTTCAAAAAGGCATTGGTATCGGCTCCCATTATTCAACCTCCCAATTGGGATTTGCCCTTTGAGCTCATGTACGACGCAAGCGATTATGCCATTGCAGCGGTTCTTGGACAAAGGGTGGACAAAAAACTTCACGCCATTCACTACACAAGCAAGGTTCTAAATGGAGCTCAATAGAATTACTCTACAACCGAAAAAGAACTCCTTGCCATTGTGTATGCCTTTGACAAGTTTCGTTCATACCTTGTCGGATCAAAGACTATAGTATTCACCGACCACGCGGCGATGAAATACCTCTTGGCAAAGAAAGACTCTAAGCCGAGGTTGATAAGATGGATCCTCTTGCTCCAAGAATTTGATATTGAGATCAAAGATAAAAAGGGGGTAGAAAATGTGGTTGCCGATCACCTATCAAGGCTTGAAGGAAATGGGGAGCTCAAAGAAGACACTAGCCCGGTAGATGACTCTTTCATCGGAGAGAGACTTATGAGAGTTGAAGCGGAGGCCCTCCCATGGTATGCGGACTTGGTAAACTTCGTGGTTTGTGGGATCATGCCTCACGACATGAACCACCATAAAAGGAGAAAGTTCTTATCCGAGATGAAGAGGTACTATTGGGATGATCCCTTCTTATATAGGCTATGCGCGGATGGATTGTATAGGACTTGTGTCGCCAAAGAAGAAATGAGGGATATCCTATACCATTGCCACTCTTCCTAATATGGAGGACATGGTAGTGGAGCGAAAACGGCGTCAAAAGTCCTACAAAGTGGATTCTATTGGCCTACTCTCTTCAGTGATGCATATGAATTCGTCAAGGCTTGCGACCAATGCCAAAGGACGGGAATTATCTCTAAGAGGTATGAAATGCCCCAATAAAGCATTCTCCCGGTTGAAATATTCGATGTTTGGGGTACAGATTATATGGGTCCCTTCCCGTCTTCATATGGAAATCAATACATATTGGTCGCGGTTGACAATGTCTCCAAATGGGTAGAGGCCGTCGCTTCCCCTACTTGTGATGCCAAGGTGGTCACCAAGCGATTCAAGAAGATTATTTTTCCGAGGTTTGGAGTTCCAAGGACCGTCATTAGTGATGGCGGTTCACATTTCAAGGAAAAACACTTTGAGGCCTTGCTTCGCAAGTATGGGGTAAGCCATAAGGTAGCTACACCGTATCACCCACACACAAGCGGGCAAGTGGAGATTTCAAATCGGGAAATTAAGGCTATCTTAGAAAAGACGGTGGGAAGCTCAAGAAAAGATTGGTCATCGAAGCTAGATGATGCATTGTGGGCCTATCGTACCGCTTTCAAGACCCCCATTGGGATGTCTCCATATCGTCTCATATATGGGAAACCATGCCATTTGTCGGTTGAATTGGAATATAAGGCAATGTGGGCAATTAAACTCCTGAACATGGACATACAAGCGGCGGGAGAAAATAGAGTCCTTCAACTCCACGAGTTAGAAGAAATAAGAAATGAAGCTTATGAGAGTGCTAGAATTTACAAGGAGAAGACGAAGAAATGGCATGACAAAAGAATCTTTCATCGAGAATTCAAAAAGGGAGAGAAGGTCCTACTCTTCAACTCTAGGCTCAAACTATTCCCGGGAAAATTAAGGAGTCGATGGAGTGTCCCTTTCACTGTTCACAAGCCTCACAAAGATGGCCATGTAGAAGTGCTCAACAATGATGGAACCATCTTTACGGCCAATGGACAAAGGCTCAAGCATTATAGAGAACAAATTCGGGATGAGCACAATGCAACCTACACTTTGACCGACCCATGAGGGAGCTTCAATCCGCTTGAGGGGGGGGGGGGGTCCTAGCAAAGGACTCCTCAAGTGTGTTTCTTAGGAAAACAATCGGCTCGGTCTTTGCCAAGACGTTAAACTAGGCACCTCACGGGAGGTACCCCAGTTTGTGAGTTGTCCATTTATGCACATTTATTTTCATATATTTTTGGCATGTGAATATTGAACTATGAAAGGAGACTTGGTGCTAGGATGGTTTAAAATGCATAATTAGGTGTTCTTTGTGTGGAATTATGCTTGCATGAATTATCTAAAAGATGGTTATGTTTTAAGTGTGGAGTGTATGATCCTAGCTTGCGTTTTGTTGAAAATTATATGTATGCTAGTGATTTCTTAGGAAAGCATGCCTTGAGTATTGGGTGAATTTTGAGTGATGCTCGTTCATGTTGCGGAGTTAAAATTTCCAAGTGTGGAGTTAGGGTTCTTACAAAATCATAAGATCTTTGGAGCAAAAACCTAAGGCTTCTTCGCAGGAACTGGTCTCAGCCGATCGACTGGGAAGTAACCAAAGTGCCAACCGACCGGCTCGATGGAGGCCTCAGCAAGACCCTATTTTCGTACCAGCCCAGCCGACCGGTTGGCCATTCTAGCTGACCGGCTGAGAATCCCATAAGCCTAACCCTTGAACTCTTTATTTCCTCATTTCAGCTCATCTTCTTCACCCGACTTCAAACAACCCGCAGCCGGCTTCCGACTCCGACTCTGACCGACCGATCCCCTCACCTCGCCCTCTCCATCACCTTGCCTTGACCTTGCCTCCCTCTCCCAGACACCAGTAGACCCACCCAAACCGTCCGGCCTCCGCCACACTCGCCCAAAACCACCAAACCTAACCCTAGTCCGATCTCCTCATCCGGGCATCCGATCTCCCTATTTTTTGTCCCAATCGGCTCGAAATCCTCCCACCTACAATCCCCTACCATCAATTTCATCCACCAAGTCCCCTGCCAAACCCGGATTTCCACCATAAAATCATCCAGAAATCACCAGCCAGCCGACCGGTTGAGAAACTGCTCCTCATTCCAGCCGACCGGCTCGATTGGATCTCAGCGCCTTCTTCAATGCAATTCATCCACTCAAATCATGCCTCAAGCCGGTTCTTGATCCAAAAACAAGTCTAAGGGCAAGGAAATTGCCCAAGTGCCTCCAAGGGACGTTCGGATCAAAGAGTCGTCCGATAGTGAAGAGGATGATTTGCCTCTCGTCGCTCGCAAGAGGAAGAAATTCAGAGCTTCATTAAGAGAGGCTAGCTCAGACGAGGTATTGGATTCCCCTCCTCCCTCTCCCCCTCCTCCACCCAAGAAAAAGAGCAAAAGTTCGAAGGGTGCCTCTTCCGCGCCGAAAAAGCCCACGAAGAAGAAGGCCCCTGCGCCCCCCATTGCGCGAGTGCCATTACCCTCACCTCCTGCCTCTCCCAGTAATGCCCTTGTTCTAGCAGAGCCGGGTGATGGTCCGTTAAAGGGCCCATTGCTTCTCCCCACCCCCTACCCTATTTCCGAGCCACTCATGTTCGAAGTCGAAAATCACCGGATACATCATGACACCATCAAGAAGAAAAAGAAGAAGGCCATCGCGACTCTCTACCCGGACATAGAACTCCTAAGGGGCCTTGACTGTGATGTCGCCGATGAGGTACATTCTCGCCATACTCATAGTGGCCTTAATTTTCTGTTTGTGGATGATCCGGGCTCCTACCAAAGGGTAGTGGAGGAGTTTATATGCTCATTTGAATGGTTAAAGGATGCGGAAGAGGAGGTTTCTTGGAAATTTGTATTGGGAGGAAGGGTATTCCAAATAAGGGAGAGTGTGATCCTTGGTTGGTTGAGTTTCCCTCCTCATGGGGTAGAGGTACGTAAATTTAATGAGCATGAGAGGAGTCATTTTTGGAGGAGGATCTCGGGGAGGAACGAGTAGTTCATTTCATCTTATAACTCTTCGGCTATCACCACCCCGGTTTGGAAGGTTATTCATCGTCTTATAGCCTATGGGGTAAACACGAGATTGGGGAAGGCTAGAGCGGTGTCAATTCCCGACATTGATTTGATGATGGCCATTGACCTAAGAGATGTCCTCGATTGGTTTGCCATCCTTGCCTCCCATTTTTTTGACACTGTTAAGGAGTCCTCGAGGAATCTTGCCTTGGGAGGAGGTTCTTTGATCACATTGATTGCTTTAAGGTGTAACTTCACCTTTGGCCTTGAGGAATGCCCCAAGCCATCCAAGAAGACCCTTAATGTTTCCACCATGAAGAGTATGCACATTCTCAAAGCGGATGGGAGGACTTGGGAGGAAGATACCAAACCTCACAAGAAGGAGCTTCGAGATAATGCGAAGTATAGGAAGGTCATGTTTGAGCAACAAAACCCCCTCTACTGCAGTGCACACCTCACCCCACCCCACTCCCCTCCTCCGGCCGATGTACATGAGCCGCCCCTTGATGAGGTGTTGCACCCCATGGAGCCCGCTGCTGAATTTCCTCCGCATGCCTTTGATGATCCGACTGAGTGGAGAGAGAGAGTCTCCTCCGACATTGCTAGCTTGACGAGCGGAGTGGCTGATTTGAGGAGTGATTTGACTCGCCTAGAGGACTTTGTTAGAGAGTCAGACGCGAGAGCTCGCCAGGAGTGGGAGTGGCTCCGATCCACAGTATCATCCATGGTCAGAGGTCCCAGTGGCTTAGTGGCTCCCACAGTTGCTCCAGAGTTTTCTGCTCCTAGTGGCGCCTCCCCATTGCCTACCACGCCAGCTTCCAGAGTCGAGGAGGCAGGCTCACGCCTTACAGAAGGGACCTTGGAGCAAGTTAGCTCTATTTGGGAGGATAGCCCACTACTTACTGGTCCCACGCTACCGAATGAGGAAGGTGTTGGAGATTCGGCACAAATTAGTCCCGGAGGTGATGAGGCTACATCTTGAGCTTGTTTTGCATCTTGTTCTTACGTTCGTCTATTCTTTGATGATTTCTTGCTTAGATCATGTACTTGAATGTTAAGTCGCCTTTTGGCGCAATTTTGGATGATGTATGCCATTTTGAGCGCTTTTACTCTTGACTAGCCTTTGGTTGCATGTTGTTTTTCCTATGATATTGAAGGTGTTTACCATTTATGTTGTTCACTCAACAAAATATACATCTACATATTATTATCATCGTTCCAAATTCACCTTCTTTGTCTACATTTGCAACCAAAAGGGTATTTGTCACTCCCAAGAGTTATTTTACCGGCACTACAAACGAGGGGAGTTCCTATGCGCCTTTGCCTTTATTTTATCATTCTATGCGCTTAGGGACTAAGCTTGAATTAAGTGTGGAGTGGTTTGATGTGCATAGTTCACATGTTTGCATGCCATGCATATCATCTTTAGATGGACACTTGCATCTTTTGCACCTTATCCCTACATGAGAGTGTTATTAACCATATAGGCTTGTGACTATCAATTCTTAATTCCTATAAATCACATCTAGCCTATTTGCCACATTTATTGGATCTTGAACATAGAACCGACCTATTCCATTGAATGTGTATTCTTGAAAGCCAATATCATTGCTATCTTTTGTCTATCCAATTCTCTAAATATTTTCGTTGAAATACCTTGGATCAAGTTATAACAAGCACCTTTTGAAATCTTCGTGAAAAACTTAGACCCTTTGAATGCTCCTTGGTGACTTGAGTTCTCTAACGTGGTGCCTTGTTCATGTTTGATTCCCGCACATTCCATACATTTTTTTTGAACATATTGTCAAGTTTTAAGTGTGGAGTCAAAACCAAAAGAGGGCGAAAAATAGGCCCCAACCAAAAAAAAATAGAAGTTTTGCTCCAAAATATACAAATGCCGGGGGTTAGGAAGGTAAGTTTCCCCTCGAAAGCATTTGTAGGCCAAAGGCCGTTTCAAAAAGAAAATAAGAGACACTTGAAGCTTGACTATATGTTCTCCTCCATTCTTCAATTGTGCGGGACTCATCATTTGCATTGTGTGCTTGTTAGAATGACTTTAGGACGACCCATGTGCTTGCACGGGAGTTATCATTTGGTCTATGCATGTTTATTGAGAACTCTAGTGTCGAACTCCTCTTCCCTTATGGATTACGGCTTAAGCGCCTAAAACTTCGGAATGAGTTCCATGTCGCAAACCCATGGACTAGCCCTAGCTAGAATAGGTGAGCGATTGACAATTTTTGTGCAAACTAAAAACTTCACATCTATTGTATAGCCTTGAAAATGAATAGACTTTTGGATGAGACGATTGATAGCTCTAGTATTGATGACCTTGAATCCACAACCTCAAAGGTACTCAAAGTGGTTCGAAAATTCTTTTGATAATATTGTGATGGTAGTCCTAGCGTGGGATGAGGAATTTGCTTTGAAAAATCATAGCCTCGGTTGAACACTCTTGAATTCATTCTCATGGGATAGGTGCATTTGTGAGTATTCCCTTTTCTGAAAACTCTCACGAGACTATAACTCGTCCACTAGGGTAGCCTAGGGGTTTAAATGCTAAATGCATATGCTAAAAGCATTCGTAACGCCTACGAAAAGGAGCTAGTTAGATTGAAAATACTTGTCATTTTTCTTTTAATAACATGTTTAGAAATAATGATTGAGACCTTGTGAAATCTAGTGAGGCAAAATAGACGAAAAATATAGCACCGCTAGCATTTCAACATTTGCATGACCTTGACATAATCTCATACTTTGTTCGGGATGAACAAAGCTTTAAGTGTGGAGTGTTGATAAGTCGAGTTTTCGACTTATTAATACTGTTTCTCACTATAGCTTTAGTTCGCTTCCGGCGATAATTTGATGTCATTTGATCTCTTTTCGTACGTTTTAGGTACAAAACAAGATGTCTCAGTGTCAAAAACCAAGATTAGAAAACTTGGGGAAAAATCAAAGAATTGAAGCAAAAGTGCACTAAATAGGAACCCAGCCGACCGGCTGGGAATCATCCCAAAGACCAGCCGACCGGCTGGATTGACATCCCAGCACAAGCCAAAATTCTTCCTGTCCCAGCCGACCGGTTGGAATCCGAAGTCCTGTCGCAGTCGATCGGCCTGATTGACATTCCAGCGCAGGCCGAAATTCCTCCCGTCCCAGCCGACCGGCTGGAGTCCGAAGGCCTATGCTCAGCCGACCGGCTGGCCTGCTACAGTGTCAGATTTTACCCGAGGCTATAAATAGAAAGAGGCAGTTTTGACCTATTTATCTGTCATCTTGGGGGAAAAAGACAAGAAAAAGAGATCAAATCAAGGTCATCCAACATCATCCAACTAAGGAGGATTGAAGATCAAGGGAGTTTACTAGGATTAATCATCCTATTCTATTCCTCTTCTCTTCTCTTTAGATTGTGTAGAAACCGTACTCACATCAAGTTGTCTTACATGATGTGTGAGTAGTCTCCTTGTGTTTTGAGGGATTTACAACCCTCTTTCGTACTCAATGATCATTGTATACACATTCACATGCAAATTTATGGAGTTGATTTCATTTTACTATGCTCGTCATTTTAGATATGTTGCTAAGTGTTTGACAAAATGCCTAAGTGACATGTTTGTATTAGAACTATGATCTAAGTATCGAAAGAGCTTAGTGATGGTTTGGATGTAGTAAAAATGAACTCGTCAAACATTTATGAGAGTAAATGCATGGGTGAGAGGTTAACTAAGTGCTATATAGTGAATCAATATATGTAAGTAGTGAGATTCTACATAGGAAGGCTTGACTAGGATTAGACTTGCATGATAGTTCGTCTAATTTTAGCCTAAGCTAGGTCTTAACCCTTTCAACTTCTTAAGTGATTAAATTCTTGTATACGTGATCGTTGGGAAATTGCCAAGGAGGGGAGTAACCCCTCAAAACTCTCTTTAATTGAATTGAACCCCCTAAGAACCATTCCATTACTTGTTTCATTATTGATAATCATTCTCACCATTGAATTTGAAGGAATAGCCGAGTAGAAAACTTGATTCTCTAGCGTATAATCCGTTTGCTCCCTTGGGTTCGACACGGATCTTACCGGTCAAAATATAAATTGTTTTTGACTATTGCATGCTAAAAACTAATAACGTCAGCGCACCCCCTGGTCAACCTTCAACCTAAACCCTGACGGAGTAGCCCCTAGGACAAGGAACTCGACCTTCAAAAACTTACCCCCTAAGAAGCTTACATCGGCACAGAAGGAAGAAAGGTGAGAGAAGGGCTTGTGTTACAATTACGATGAAAGATTTGTGCCTGGGCACAACTGCAGGCCCAAGTTCATGTGCAAGGTGATGCTGGAAGAAGAAGATGACTACCAAGGCAAAGCATTTGACGAAGGGGTAGAATTGTTGGACGAGGAGCGCGAAGTACCAGTGGGCGAGTGACGGAGCCCACCGCACTGTCGTTAAGGTGCGGTGTTCTCTGTGCAAAAATAAATTTATATCTCCGATACTCGCGACTTAACTATTTTGGGTAGTCAGTGGTAAGTACGGGTCGAACCCAAGGGAGTCAGGTGAATAGTTGTTCTTTCGAAAACGGGTGATTAAATTAAGCTATTGGGGGGTTGTTTTTGGTTTTTAGTACTGAAAGGTAAAGTAACATTTGATATTACAATTAAAGGAAAGATTCGATTTCAGGGGCCTTGTATCATATTTTCGTTTATCATTGACCTCTAATGATCATACTATGTGTTCAAAGATGAATCAAGGCTATTTCTAGCACATGACTTGCCACATCATTTAGAACACTTGTTCTATTTAGACTAATTCCTCCTTTCGAAGTATCTTAGCCTTATGTGCATCCATTTGATCTTCAGTTATGAGCAATCAAATGGTTTTTAAAAGAGGTCGAACTCCTCAGATAAGCTTTGCCCGTTAAAGCATCCACTTACCCGAGTATGTTCACGAACCCCACGGAAGAGCTTTGCCCGTTAAAGCATCCACTCAACCTTGGAAGTTCTAACCTAATATGTGGCACATAGAACAAGTTTTGAACACATAGAGGCATTAAGAGTAGGGCCTAAAACATTGTATGATACAAGTACACCCCTTCAACCGAATGAAGGGTTTAGCTATGAATATCCATGGAGCAGGACATCATAGCTAAGTGCTTAAAAAGTAAAGGTTTTGAAAGACAGAAAATAAAGTTTTTGAAAGTAAAGACAGGAAAGTAAAGTTGTTGAATTGAAAAGAAAGGAAAGTAAAGTACTTTGAAAGACAGTAAAGTAAAGAAGAGAGTACTTACAAAAACCGTTGAAAGTGCTAAAGATCAAGCTTCGATTCCAAAGTAAAGCGATTACATGATTGTGCTCTCAATCTAGAGAGATAAGTGATTGTGGAATTGATGGATGTTGGAATGATTTACAAAGGGAAGGAGCATGGGTATTTATAGGCTAAGGGAGGCAAGGGGATGAAGACACATGGCTCAAGATGGGAGGAGAAGCAAAAGCCATCGGGCTAGGTGTCATCTTCATGGCCAAAGCCGCCGGGCTTGTGAGGAGAAGAGAGGAGAGCCGCCGGGACACATGGCTTCTCCTCCTTGAAGCCGCCGGTTGTGAGTGGAGGGGAGTGGTTGGAGTGTGTGTTTTATGATCTTTCACAAAAGCCATCGGTCCTTTCAGCTCTGGACTGACTCTGGTTGCCCTTCGGTTGGACTTGTTTTGAGTGATTCCACGTCAGGTTCTTGAAAGTCGGAATTTGGTCGTGTCCTGGAATGACTCGTAATTCATTTTCAGCTTTAAAACTCCTCCTTAGCCTGTATTCTCTCTAGACTTCAAAATACCCTATAGATAAATATCGAAACTAACAAAAAAAATTTAAATAGACAAAGAGTCTAATTTGGTGGGTTTAACTGTGTTTATGATTCATACAATTATGGTCCATCACCGAGGCTAGGACTGATGTCTACCCCATTCCGACCATTTCGTACCATGCATTACAAGGCCACTTCTTACCCACCACTCTATGCATTGCCGGATCTATCAAGGGAAAGGCAGTGGTGGTTCTCATATATAGTGGGTCTACCCACAACTTTTTGCAGACTAGGGTAGCAAGGCACCTAGGCATGGAGGTCGAATAGTCGTGTTATATGAGGGTGACAGTGGGTAATGGTGAGAGCCAGCATTGTGAGGGTTGGTGTCCCACAACTCAGCTGTCACTTGGCGTAAGTGAGTACCTCATTGACCTTCATATTATACCCATCTACGGGGCTGATGTTTCTTGGGAGCACAGTGGCTCGCGGAGGTAGGGCTGATGCTGTTCGATCACAAACAAATGTGAATGAGGTTCGAGTACCAATGAGAGAAGGTGGTGTTGCGAGGCATGAGCCATCACAGGAAGCTAGCACAGATCACCATGGGCCAACTGAGGAGGTGCTCCCAAGTTGATGGCGTGGCCTCAACGTATCACTTTACTATGGCCGAAGGAGTGAGCAAGGAGCAAACCACTGAGTTGAGCATACCCGAGGGCCTTTAACCTGCCTTTGAGGCCGCTTTACAGAACATCCTGTAACAACATGCGAAGGTGTTTGATACCCTAACCGGACTACAACCACCACGCCAGTCAGATCACCACATTCCACTACTCCCATGGGCTGGACCAGGGAACGTGCGACCTTATAGGTACCCCCATTTCCAAAAAGGGTAGATCGAGAAACTCATACAGTAAATGCTCAACGAAGGCCTGATAAGACCCAACACTAGTCCATTCTCGTCGCCTGTGTTGGTTGTTGACAGGCTGTCGTTGTACCTGCAAATCTAAATTTATAATCTCCTCACTCTGAACTGTGGGTTAGTACAGCGGCAAGCAAGGGTCTAACCCAAGGAAGCTAGATGGTTACTACTTTGTTCTGTAAGAGGGAAAAAGAAAGATTGGGTGAAAGTAATTGATTAGAAGACAGTAGTAAGGCACGAAATAAGTAAGAGTGTATCAATCAGAGAAGATATTCAGGCTAGGGTTTTCTTCAATTGTGAGTAAGTTTATCCTTGATTTCTAAATATTTATTCTTGTCTTCTCAGGGTTACTCCTGGTCAGGTTATAACCGTTTAATTCTAGCAAACCTAATACTCCTGGTCAGGTTATATTAGGTTTAGTGCTCTACTTATTCTAACGGGTCAGTATCAAATAAGCAGTAAATAGATAGCGAGTATTACTAGGTTAAGTTGTACCCTTTCGGATCTCCCCTTAACCTAATAATTCAAACTGATAATTTGCACAAGAACTAAATAGAATGCAAGAATAATAATGAATAACAGAATCTCAAAACATCATCACAATTATTCAACCCTAACCTGAATAATTGGTTTAGTTACACATGCTCATGGAAACAATGTAGAAAGTAAATAAGAACAAGAGACTTCACTAATGAACCGAGGAAACAAAGACTGAGTCACGGCTGAGCTATGGTGAGTCACGACCGAGTGATGGTGGTGCACGGTGGAACAAGGCGGCGGAGCAAGGAGGGAACGTCTAGGGCTTGGACGTGAGTAGAGGAGACTCACTCGTGAGTTTGTGGGATGAATATTATGTCTTGTATGCTCCTCCTTATATAGAGTTTGAGAAACCCTAAAGTTCCCAAAATAAGCCGAAGATAATCATGGAAATATTTCCATAATATTCTTTACTTTATCTTCAAGCCACCTTGGTCTTCTAGATAATTCCAAAACCCTAGCTTGTGAATTTTGCCCTAATATGACATTATGCTTTTGGGCCGGACGAACTGGGCTGGACTCGGGCGAAATCACTATTCACGCACGGAGTTACTATTCACGCCGGAGTACGGTTCACGCCGGAGTTACTGTTCACGAGCCGAACGACACTGTTCATGAGCCTCCTTTGGGTCTGTTCTTCAATTGCGATGTTTCTGGCATGAAAATGCCGTCTTTTAAACGCGATTCCTCCTAGAGCTTCTAAATCACCTGAAACACGAAACAACACTAAGAAGTAACTATTCGTATAATAAAGTGCTGGAATTGGTGAGATTTAATGACTCGATGAGTCGTATAAATACGACTCATCAGTTGTGAAGAAGAAGAACGGATTGTGGAGGTTTTGCATCGACTATAGGGCCTTGAATGCCATCACTGTGCGTGAGCGTTTCCCCATCCCAATGGTGGACGAAGTGTTGGACGAGCTTTGAGGTGCCAGTGTTTTCTCCAAGCTAGACTTGCGCTCAAGCTGTCACCAATTGAGAATGGAGGAAAATGACATACACAAGATGGGTTTTAGAACTCATGACGGCTAAAATAAGTTCCTAGTCATGCCGTTCGGCCTAACCAATGCTCCGGTGAGCTTCTAAGCGGAGATGAATGACCTATTTTGTCCACTATTGCGGAAGAGTGTCTTAGTGTTCTTTTGATGACATCTTAGTCTATAGCGCGACGTGGGAGGATCACATTAGGCACCTTAGGGAGGTACCTTACACCTTTTCTATCCATACATTTTATGCTAAGGCTTCAAAGTGTGGCCTTACTAGGTCTTCCATTGAATACTTAGGACATGTTATCACAAGTAGTGGCGTCAAAGTAGACAACTGATGCTATCACGTCCTTTCAAAACCTCCGACCAACTCTAATTTCTACACCAACGTTAGCGCTGCCAGACCTTTCTAAGCAATTCGTTGTCCAAACCGATGCATCGGGGGGGTATGAGTAGGGGCTGTGTTATCCCAGGAGGAGCATCCCATAGCCTTTTTCAAAAAGAAACTACCCCAGAACTAAAGAGCCACTTCCACCTATAACTAGGAGTTGTACGCCTTGGTTCGTGTAGTTCCAAAGTGGCACCAGTACTTATTGGGTAACCATTTTATTGTTATAACAAAGCATCAACCCCTAAGAACTGTTGGAAAATGTGTGTTTAGTTGGTTGAAGAAAATGGTGGTGCGCCACATTTGAGACCTAAAATTGAGCGTGGAGAACACCTCGAATTTTGTTGATAAAATTAGATTAAATTACCTTGAGTTGTGAGGTATATAATCGAATATTGAATCGCCAAAAACGAAGCTATATTGAATGAGAAATCGATGGCCCAAGTTGGACCAAAACTCATCGAACTTGACTTTGGTAGGGATTGATATGAGGTTGGATTTTACTTGTGTGAAATTCTTATATCCCACATTGGAGAGTAGAGAGGAACATTGTATGTGAAATCTTCCCCTGGTAGATGAGATGTTGTTCTGGTCGAGATCCAGAGCAAATCCTAAAACAACTTATGCGCTAAAACAAGTAATGCGGAAATAAAACGACACGCAAAGTTGTTACCCAGTTCGGCGTTAACAAGCCTACGTCTGGGGGGCGTTCTCTAGCCCGGTGGATAGCAATTCACTATTATTGAGTATTGCGAGTACAGGGTTTACCGTTTACAGAATCCCTCTTAAACAACCTGAGCCTCGGACACTCTAGTAATTGCAATCTAGGTCTCCCCCTAGATCTTCGCTCCCGCTCCGTATCCACCAGAATGATTCTCCGTGAGAATCAGCGCCTTCTCCCGAATGCGCAGTAACGGAACTTCAGTGCGAGCCTTCAGATTCATCCTTCGATCAATCTGTTGAGCACCAATGCAGATTGATCCGAGCGCCTTCGAGTAACCAGTGTCGGTTAGTTCTCCAGCCGTATACGTGCGTCGTGAATAACCAGTTACGATTGATTCACCGCCGTTTGCCTCCTCCTCCCTTCAATGAGTATGAGCGTGTATTGTATCTCCGTCAGTGCTACTAATAACCGAGTATTAGCACTCCTTATATAGAGCGGTCGAAACCCTAAAACAATAAGGATTCCTAAACTAAACCGCCTCTATCATTAGGAAATATTTCCTAATCTCTTGCGCATATCTCTTGTAGATAATCCTCCGTTCGAATCTTCAATCTAGATTAAGCAACCTTCGATTATCTTTCTCGACTAAAATAGCTTCAAACGCAAGCAACCGACTCCAAGGATATTTCCAATAATCCATAAGCACCTGACTTGACAAATATGATTGTAGGAAACTCACTGTTGCGTCAGAGATGAGCTAGGTCGGCTTAGACAAGTTTCCAAATCTGAATTTGGAAACTTCCAACTTCTGTCCACTGATGTGCAACCGCCTTGATCTTCCAACGGTCGACTAGGTTTCCTAATCTGATTTAGGAAACACTTCTTCTGCTTCAACTTGTTCTAGGACAGTTGTCTCTTCCAGTCTTGAACAACATCTAGAACAACTATACTAAGTTTTGCCAAAATACATGCCATATAAACTAACAATCTCCCCCTTGGCATTTTTGGCAAAACTGCCTATTTGAAGCTACCTGTACTACTAATACAGTTGAATCTTTGAGGAGATTTCAAACTCCCTAGCTGTGCTACTAACTAAGCTATCAACTGAATCTTTGAGGAGATTTCAAACTCCGTACAGAATAATAGCACACACGAATCTTTTTAAGGAGCGTTCAAACTCCAAACATGTCTAACACTCTAGCACAACCGAATCTTTTAAGGAGCTTTCAAACTCCAAACTTTATCCCCCCTTTTTGCCATAAAGTGACAAGGGAAGACCACGACCCCACAAGATGCAGATAGAATAAAATACCTTGAAAAACCTTTGAAACTCATTCTATCCATACTGCCTCCAAGTCAACCTATCACATATAGATGAGTGAGAACCGGTTGACCACCCTGATTCGAAACAACTTAGTTGTCAATGACACACAGACCCAGAGAGGATCTAAGTGTCTCAAACTGAAAATTATCCAAAGCCTTTGTGAATATGTCTGCAAGCTGTTTCTCCGTTGATACGTGGGTCAGGGTGAGTGTCTTCTTTTCTACAAGTTCCCAAATGAAATGATGCCTGATATCGATATGCTTTGTTCTAGAATGTTGTACCGGATTCTTAGATATGTTGATGGCACTCATGTTGTCACCGTAGAGAGTCATCATACCTTGTTTTACCCCGTATTCCTCTAACATCTGTTTCATCCATACCATCTGGGTACAACAACTTCCGGCTGCAATATATTCTGCTTCAGCGGTATATACGGATATACTATTCTGCTTCTTACTGAACCAAGAGACCAGATTGTTTCCTAGAAAGAAACATCCTCCAGAGGTACTTTTGCGATCCTCTGCATTCCCAGCCCAATCTGCATCACAATAGCCTACCAGACATGCGTTAGTATCCTTGGTATACAATAGACCATAGTCAGTTGTTCCATAAACATATCTGATAATCCTCTTCACATTCATCAGGTGACTCTCCTTGGGATTAGCTTGGTATCTGGCACAGCACCAACTGCATGAGCAATGTCCGGTCTACTGGCTGTTAGGTATAGAAGACTGCCAATCATGCTTCTGTACAAGGTTTGATCCACCTTAGTACCAGCGTCATCCTTTGTGACCTTCACATGAGTTGCAGCAGGGGTTCTCTTATGAGTTGCTTTCTCCAGATTAAACTTCTTGATAAGGTTCCTTGCATACTTGCTTTGGGAGATAAAGATTCCATCTGCCTTCTGTTTAACTTGTAACCCTAGGAAGTAACTCATCTCTCCTACCATGCTCATCTGGAATTCGCTTTTCATTTGTTCAACAAATTTGTCCACCAGCATCTGTCTGCTAGAGCCGAACACAATATCATCCACGTAAATCTGAGCAATGATGAAGTCTGACCCTGTGTGCTTCATAAACAGCGTCTTATCTACTCCCCCTCGCACATATTCATGAGTGACAAGGAACTCTGCAAGCCGCTCATACCAGGCCCTGGGCGCCTGTTTAAGACCATATAGAGCCTTCTTCAGGTGATACACATATTCCGGGTGATGAGAATCTTCGAAACCCTTTGGTTGAGCTACATAAACTTCTTCATTTAGCACCCCGTTGAGAAAAGCACTCTTTACGTCCATCTGAAACAACTTGAACTTCAGGTGGCATGCAAGAGCTAAGAGAAGTCGGATGGCTTCCAAACGAGCAACAGGGGCAAATGTCTCATCAAAGTCTACTCCTTCAATCTGAGTATAGCCTTGAGCCACAAGTCTTGACTTGTTTCTAGTGATGTTTCCTTGCTCATCAGACTTGTTCTTGAAAATCCACTTCGTGCCAATAACGTTCACATTATCAGGACGTGGAACAAGGTCCCAAACATCATTGCGCTGAAATTCACCAAGTTCTTCTTGCATGGCAACAACCCAGTATTCATCATTGATGGCTTCCTTGACGTTCTTGGGTTCAATAAAAGATATGAAGCATGCAAAGCCAGCCAGATCTCAAAAATTTACTTGTTTACCTCTAGTAATGATGCCTTCATTTAGATCACCAATCACCTCGCTGATGGGATGATTCTTCTCGATGGCCCTTGAGGGATGAAGGACACGAGGAGAATCAGGAGGTGTTGTATCCGGATTATTATCTTCTTCTGGCTTATTGTCATTCGAAGTCGGAAGTTTGGGATCTGCGTTAGAGATGACAGTTGTGTTGGGACAATTGGTTCCCAATTGGTCTGGAAGGGACGGAGTATCATCATCATCTGCAGCATGCGTCTCAGGTGCTTCTGGCACAACATCTTGAACAACCACATTAATGGATTCCATGACGACTCCAGTGCGCTTGTTGTTGACACGATATGCCCTGCTGTTAGTAGAATAACCCAGAAAGATCCCTTCATCAATTTTAGGGTCCAGCTTCTGCAGATACTCTCGATCTCTGAGAATATAGCACTTGCTTCTAAAGACATGAAAGTACTTTACTGTAGGTCGTTTACCCTTCCATAACTCGTAGCAAGTCTTCTCTGTTCCGGATCGAATCGTTACTCTGTTAATGACATAGCAGGCTGTATTCATTGCTTCCGCCCAAAATTTTAAAGGCACCTTCTTTGCGTGAAGCATAACTCGAGTCATCTCCTGAATAGTTCGATTCTTTCTCTCCACAACTCCATTCTGTTGAGGAGTGATAGGAGAAGAGAATTGTTGAGTAATTCCTCTTTTTGAATAGAAATCAGCAAGAGCAGCATTCTCAAACTCTTTCCCATGATCACTTCGAACTTTTTACTATATGCTCGTCTTTATCCTCTCTTTCGCGTTCCAATTGAGTGCACAGCTGAACAAATGCCTGAACTGCATCTGACTTTTCTCTCAACAAAACAAGGCCAGGTGAACCTTGTGAAATCGTCAACACAAACAAGAACATACCTTTTGCCAGAATAACTTTCCACTTGCATAGGCCCCATTAGGTCAATATGAAGCAGTTCCAGGGGTCTGCTTGTATTAATCTGAGTGGTGCTCTTGTGAGGGACTTTGATTTGTTTTCTAATCTGACAGTCTCCGCAAACAATGCTAAGTTCTCCTCGAACTCTGGGAATGCCTCGAACAAGCCCCTCTGAAGTAATCTTCTGCAACGTTCTAAGGTTCACATGACCCATTCGCTGATGCCATAAGTTCATCTCTTCAGTGCGGCTCAGTAAGCATGTTGTTTCAGCATTGGGTTTACCTAGGTTGAGAAGATAGCAGTTATTTGACGACCTTCTTCCTGTGAGGACTGGTTCATTCTTCTGGTTTAACACCACGCATTCATCCTGGGAGAATTGAACATGATGCTCTCCATCGCACAACTGACTTATGCTGATAAGATTGGCCTGTAAACCTTTGACAAGAAGAACCTCTTTCAATCTGGGCAGACCTTGAACATTTAGGATTCCTTTCCCATTAACTTTGCTCTCTACACCATCACCAAAAGTCACATTAGAACTTCCTTTGCACTCTTCTATACTGGTTAGAAACTCGGGATTGCCAGTCATATGTCTCGAACATCCACTGTCAAAGTACCACTTTTCTTTCTTCAGATGACTGGAGGAACTGTAGGCAACATAGCATACTTCACCTTTTTGCTTAACTCTCCAGACTTGCTTCATTCGTGATTTCTGGACTTGTTTCTCCTTTCTGAAGGTCATATGAAACTCATGACATCTTGCCCTAATGTGTCCCACTTGATTACAGAAGAAACATCTTCGTCTGTCTCGCTGTCTTGTGGGATGTCGTGTGGCAAGCCAAGATAATTTTCTTCGTGGGAAATGATTGGCTGGAACAATTTCCGGTTCTGGCTTATCAACAGATTTTCTTTGAGTACGATGTTCAGCTGGAACAAGTTGTGGTAGTAGTCGTGGCACAGCCTTAACAAAAGCCGTCTTTCCGGAGCTTGATCCTCGGATAAATCCAAGCCCTTTATGACCACCCCCTATCCTTTGTGCTCCCAGAATAGAGTCTAGATCTTTTGTTCCAGAGTTCAGCATTTTGACTGTCTTTTTCAAGTGATTCAGCTCTTCTATTGTCGCCTCATGAGCAAGTTTGCCTGTTTCGATTTCACATTTGAGGGAATCAATAATATCAGTAAGATTTACCTCTCTTCTTTTCAGAGTATCATTTTCTTGCTTTAGGTCAACTGTAGCTCCTGAATGATCTCCTTGGTAGTCTTTACTTCGAAGTTTCAGGTAGGATATAACTGCCAGTAACTCCGTTTTTTGAGAGATTAGCTCAGCTCTTTCATTTGTTGCTTCCATCAACTGGGTTTTGAGATCAGTAATAGTCTGCTGATGATTTAGGTTTAAGGTGCTAACCTCTTTCTTGAGCTTCTCCTTTTCTGCTGTAAGATCTTCTAGAGAGTTCTGTAGATCTGTTTTTCGCTTGATATCAACCAGCCATTGTTGATATAGATCTTTGTAGTTGTTAGCAATTTCCTCATCAGTAATTTCATCATGGTCACTGTAGCTAGAATATAGAATGTGATCTTCAGGAGATTTCATGGTCTCCTCTTCTATGCTTTGGTCCTTTTTGGGTTTGACACATCCGGTAAGAGCAACAAAGTTGTTGGTTTCCCCTTCAGAGTCACTATCACTCCAATTCACAGCATATGCATTCTTTTTCTTCTGTGTGTTAATACATTCTGCCCGGATATGACCAAAGCATTCACATTCTCTGCATTGGATCCCTTTGCCCTTGTTCTCGGATAAGGAGTCTTCAGCACTATTTTTCTTGTAATCTTTTTCTTCTTTCTGAAGCTTGGTTCTGTTATTCTTCTGGAATCTTGAGTCAGACGACTGACCGGACTCAGTCCCTTTACCGTACTGCCTTCTTATAAATTTCCCAAAGTTTTTGGCAAACATGGCAAACTGTTGTTCTGATGCGTCGTCTGTCTTGTTCTTAACAACTTTAGTCTTTAGGCTGACGCTGGAAACTTTTGTGAGACGGTCTTCTTCTTTCATGTCCATCTCATGGGTCTGTAGTGAACCCATCAGTTCATCTAGTCTCATGTTTTTCACATCATTGGCTTCCTTGACAGTAAGAGCTTTCATGGCGAACCGCTTTGTGAGAGATCTCAACACCTTTCTCACCAGTGTTTCCTCAGTCATTGGTTCTCCTAGCGCGAATGCTTCGTTAGAGATGTCAAGAACCCGAGTGTTGAAGTCAGCAATGGTCTCATCCTCCTGCATTCTCAGATTTTCGAATTTCGATGTGACCGCCTCCATTCTAGAGATTTCAACTTTGGTTGTTCCTTCATGAGCAGTTTGTAGAATGTACCAAGCCGTCTTGGCAATCTCACAGGTAGAGATCATCTTGAAATTCTTTCCATCAACTCCAGAGAATATGGCATTCATTGCTTTAGAGTTCACCGCTTCGGCTTTCTTTTGAACCTCAGTCCACTTGTCTTTAGCAAGAAGGCTAACCTTACCTTCTTCGTCGGTAGCCACTGGGTGAGTCCATCCTTGTTCAACGGCTTCCCAGACTGATTCGTCTTGAGACTTTAGAAACGCCTTCATTCGTACCCTCCAGTAGCCATATTTGTTTCCTTCGAGCAGAGGAGGTCTCGTGATGTTCTGCCCTTCTCTTAAATCCATCTCACCAGCCTTCGGATCTTACTTTGTGTGTCGAGTATTTGCTCTGATACCAATTGAAATCTTCCCCTGGTAGATGAGATGTTGTTCTGGTCGAGATCCAGAGCAAATCCTAAAACAACTTATGCGCTAAAACAAGTAATGCGGAAATAAAACGACACGAAAAGTTGTTACCCAATTCGGCGTTAACGAGCCTACGTCTGGGGGGCGTTCTCTAGCCCGGTGGATAGCAATTCACTATTATTGAGTATTGCGAGTACAGGGTTTACCGTTTACAGAATCCCTCTTAAACAACCTGAGCCTCGGATACTCTAGTAATTGCAATCTAGGTCTCCCCCTAGATCTTCGCTCCCGCTCCGTATCCACCAGAATGATTCTCCGTGAGAATCAGCGCCTTCTTCCGAATGCGCAGTAACGGAACTTCAGTGCGAGCCTTCAGCTTCGTCCTTCGATCAATCTGTTGAGCATCAATGCAAATTGATCCGAGCGCCTTCGAGTAACCAGTGACGGTTAGTTCTCCAGCCGTATACGTGCATCGTGAATAACCAGTTACGATTGATTCACCGCCGTTTGCCTCCTCCTCCCTTCAATGAGTATGAGCGTGTATTGTATCTCCGTGAGTGCTACTAAAAACCGAGTATTAGCACTCCTTATATAGAGCGGTCGAAACCCTAAAACAATAAGGATTCCTAAACTAAACCGCCTCTATCATTAGGAAATCTTTCCTAATCTCTTGCGCATATCTCTTGTAGATAATCCTCCGTTCGAATCTTCAATCTAGATTAAGCAACCTTCGATTATCTTTCTCGACTAAAATAGCTTCAAGCGCAAGCAACCGACTCTAAGGATATTTCCAATAATCCATAAGCACCTGACTTGACAAATATGATTTTAGGAAACTCACTGTTGCGTCAGAGATGAGCTAGGTCGGCTTAGACAAGTTTCCAAATCTGAATTTGGAAACTTCCAACTTCTGTCCACTGATGTGCAACCGCCTTGATCTTCCAACGGTCGACTAGGTTTCCTAATCTGATTTAGGAAACACTTCTTCTGCTTCAACTTGTTCTAGGACAGTTGTCTCTTCCAGTCTTGAACAACATCTAGAACAACTATACTAAGTTTTGCCAAACTACATGCCATATAAACTAACAGTATGTTCTTATATAAGTTCAAGTTCATGGTTATTAAGTTGTTAAGCACAAGTCTTCCAAAACTCCTACGCGGGTGCACAAGGGGGGGTTCGAATTTGGTCGACGACGGCGGATTTGGCCTTAAGGGTTTTCCGCGTATGTGTGCGCCCGCCTCATGCGGGTGAATGCCGTAAATTTCTCAGCGGGTCGCGCAATTGTTTGTTTTTGCTTAATTCGATTTCAATTTTAGAATCAAACGTAGTCAACATGAATGACTGAGTCTTGGGCTGTTGAGGCAGTTCCGAAATTCATGGAGGTCTTGGTTTTCGAACTGAGTCTTGATCAGCTCGTGGGAAGTTGCAAACTGTCCACCTTTTTAGGTCGTGATCAGTTCATCCCTTCAGTATATAATGAAGTGTAATCTTCACTTAGAAACAAACAGAAAACAATCCTTCACATCTCGACTACTGTTCTTCTTTTCCCGATCAGTGATAGCGGAAGATCGAATAGGTTCGATCAGTAAGGCTACGGTGCTCAACGCGCTTGCTGAGATTCTTTCATCCTGGGAAGCTTTTTGCCGTCAAATCCAGCACCTACGGGAGGCAAATCAGCTTTAAGGACAACGTCATCGACATGACTGAATCAACAACTCGGGTTGCTGTCCTATTTCGTTTCTGTTTGATTTAATCAACTTTTGATTACTGTATTCATTCAGATTGATATATGCATGTCCTGATGCTGCGTAATATATGCATGTTCAGATTTATATATGCATGTTCAGATTCAATTCAGGTAGATTTATTGATATCACTGCAACCGTTTAATTATTGTTAGATCCGCATGATATAAAGTTATATTCAGATAACAAGACGTCCAACATTCTTAAAGCTGATTTTTGCTTCGTTATTATCTGAATATTATTTCATACTAACAGATCTGTCTCTGTTGTAGCAATGAATTCTGAACATAGACAAAACAACTTGTCTGTGAACATGGAAGGTGTCCAATATCACCAGGATGGTGCTGCTGAGTCGGCTGCGACTACCCCATTGATGGCTCCGGTCGGGAATGGACCTGCGGGTCCAGTTCCAAATGCTATTGTGGCACAAGTGCCTGCTGCAGTAATGGCAGCTGAAAGGCCTGAGAAGTTCAATGGGTTGAACTTCACTACATGGCAGCCTAAGATGCATTTCTACCTCTCCCAATTAGGGTTGGCCCGGTATCTGACAGAGGAGACACTGACGGTGGCGGAGGGTGAGGCGGACAATCAAGTGCTCATTGCATACAATGGATGGAAAGATGCTGAGTATCTCTGTCGCAATTATGTTATGAACTGTCTTAATGACGTATTGTACAAGGTGTAGAAATCCAAAAGTTCAGCTAAGGACCTTTGGGTGGCGCTTGATCGAAAGTACCGAACAGAGAATGCTGGCTCCAAGAAGTACCTTGTGGGACGCTTCCTCGAATTCCAGATGGTGGATTCAAAGACTGTAACCAGTCAGGTGCACGACCTACATCTTATTATGCATGAGATGAATGCAGAGGGAATGAAGGTCAATGAACCATTCCAGGTTGTTGCAGTAATTGAGAAGCTGCCTTCGGGGTGGAAGGACTTCAAGAATTACCTTAAGCACAAGCGAAAGGAAATGTCTATGGAAGACCTGGTGCTTCGCCTCAAGAATGAAGAGGACAATCGACTCTCTGATAAGAGGACGAAGCTCCCTTCTGAGAGGGCTAACATAGTGGAGCATGGTGGTAGCTCCAAAGGGAAGAAGCCCTTAAACAAACTTGGACCCAAGAGTAGAGTTATCAAGAAGAAGGTACAGTCGAAGTTTGCTGGCAAGTGCTTCAATTGTGACAAAGAGGGTCACCAATCTACTGATTGCAGAGCTCCAAAGAAGAAGAAGGCGAATGTCGCCGAGGGGGATGAAGAGCAATTAGTGGCTGTGATTTCTCAGCTGAGTTTGGTGGATTCCAACCCCAAGGAGTGGTGGCTGGATACTGGAGCAACCCACCACATCTGCTCTGACAAGAATGTCTTCTCAGAGCTGAAGTTGACTGAAAATGGAGAGAAGGTGTACATGGGCAACTTGGCCACCTCAGAAGTCAAGGGAAAAGGAAGTGTGATGTTGAAGATGACGTCGGGCAAGGAGCTGAAGCTGACCAATGTTTCATATGTGCCTGATGTCAGGAAGAATTTAGTGTCTGGAACCTTACTTACTAGTCATGGTTTTAAGATGGTGTTTGAGTCCCAGAAGGTCGTTCTTTCAAAGAACGACATGTATGTGGGACGTGGTTACGTGAAGGATGGAATGTGGAAACTCAATGTAATTGCTATCAATTCTATCAATAAAAATTCTTCCGCTTACTTGCTTGAGTCATCTAATTTATGGCATGGTAGATTAGGTCATGTGAATTATGACTCGATAAGGAATCTAATGAAATTGGATTGTATACCAAAATTTCAATTTGATTCCGAACACAAGTGTGAAATTTGTGTTGAAGCAAAATTAACAAGAACATCCTTTCATAGTGTTGAAAGAGACACTGAACCCCTTGACTTAATACATAGTGATCTATGTGACTTGAAATTCATGCCAACAAGAGGTGGAAATAAATATTTTGTGACTTTCATAGATGACAGTTCAAAATATTGTTCAATATACTTGCTAAGGAGCAAGGATGAAGCAGTAGAGAAATTTGCCATGTATAAGTTGGAAGTGGAAAACCAACTAAATAAAAAGATTAAAAGGCTACGAAGTGATCGTGGTGGTGAATATGTAGAACCATTTGGGGCACTGTGTGCACAAACTGGAATCATACATGAGGTTACACCACCTTATTCTCCTCAATCGAATGGTGTGGCTGAACGTAAGAATCGCACTATCAAAGAAATGATGAATGCGATGTTGCTTAGTTCAGGGTTACCCCAGTCAATGTGGGGGGAGGCCATTCTGTCTGCTAACTATCTGCTAAATCGAATACCCCGAAAAAGGAAGGAGGAATCTCCCTATGAATTATTTAAAGGGAGAAAACCTGCTTACAAACACTTGCGAGTGTGGGGATGCTTAGATAAAGTAATGGCTCCCGGTCCTAAAAGAATGAAGATAGGACCAAAGACAGTTGATTGTGTCTTTATAGGCTATGCGCAGAACAGTAATGCGTATAGGTTCATTGTGTATGAGTCTAAAAACCCTGATATACACAAGAACACAATTATAGAGTCTAAGAATGCTTCATTCTTTGAACATATGTTTCCTTATAAGGAAAATACATCGAGTTCACCTTATGAGATAGGTGAAGATACTACTGAAATGTATCGCCAACAAGAAGAAGTATCCGAGGATGATACAAATGTGGATGAACCCAGAAGATGCAAAAGAGCATGGGTTGAAAATTCGTATGGACCTGATTTTGTAACCTTTATGGTTGAGGCGGGACCTCCTACGTATAATGAAGCTATAAGCTCTGTTGATGGCCCTATATGGAAAGAAGCCATAAAAAGTGAACTAGACTCCATTATGCAAAATCATACTTGGGAGTTAGTTAATCTTCCTCAGGGATGTAAACCACTTGATTCCAAATGGATTTTTACAAAGAAAATGAAAGTAGACGGTACTGTTGAAAAGTACAAAGCGAGACTCGTGATCAAAGGATATAGACAAAAGGAAGGTCTAGACTACTTTGATACATTCTCACCTGTGACAAGGATCACATCTATAAGGATGATAATTGCCATTGCAGCTCTGCGCAATCTAGAAATTCATCAAATGGATGTGAAGACTGCTTTCTTGAATGGAGATCTTGAGGAAGAGATATATATGGAAGAACCTGAGGGTTGTAAAGCGCCCGGACAAGAGAGAAAGGTCTGTAAACTAGTTTAGTCTCTCTATGGTCTGAAACAGGCACCAAAACAGTGGCATGAGAAATTTGACAAAGTGATATTGTCAAATGGATTCAAAATCAACGAGTGTGACAAATGTGTATATAGCAAAAACACTGAACACGGATATGTGATTTTGTGCTTATACGTCGATGATATTCTCATTGTGGGAAACAATGAAGAAATGGTTAAATCCACTAAGTCCATGTTAAACTCAAGGTTTGATATGAAAGACTTAGGTCTGGCCGATGTAATTTTAGGGATTAAAATTACAAGGACGACAGATGGATTTGTCTTAAGCCAAGCACACTACGTTGATAAGATTTTAGACAAATTTGGGAAGGATAGTGTAGGAGTTTATAAAACTCCTATAGATATGAATCATCACCTGTCTAAAAACAAAGGGGAGAGTATCTCTCAAGTGGAATATTCGAAAGTAATAGGCAGTCTAATGTACTTAATGAATTGTACTAGACCTGATATTGCCTATAGTGTTAGTAGGCTTGCACGATATACGAGTAACCTAGGATCAGAACACTGGAAAGCCATCGTAAGAGTACTGAAGTATCTATGATTTACTCGAAGCTACGGTCTACATTATACCAGATATCCTGAAGTCATTGAAGGATACACTGACGCAAGTTGGATATCTGATATACAATACTCAAAAGCCACAAGTGGATATGTGTTCACTTTGGGAGGTGCAGCCGTGTCGTGGAAATCCTCGAAACAAACTCTAATAACCCGATCCACGATGGAAGCTGAGTTCGTGGCATTAGATAAATGCGGCGAAGAAGCAGAGTGGTTAAGAAACTTTGTAGAGGATATTCCTTGTTGGAAAACCCCTGTGCCACCAATATGTTTATATTGTGATAACCAATCAACAATTGGTAGAGCACAGAATGTGATGTACAATGGTAAGTCTAGGCACATACATCGAAGACACAACACCATAAGACAGCTTCTCTCATCCGGAGTCATAAGCATTGACTACGTGAGGTCCAAAGAAAATATATCGGATCCGTTAACCAAAGGGTTAAATAAGGACCAAGTAGAGAAGACGACTAAGGGAATGGGACTGAAGCCTTTTGATTGCTAACATCAAAACATATGCTTAAGCCCTTGGGCTATAAAAGTTGAGGCAAAGGAAAACCCTACCATGATGACTAGAGATCCCAAGAACTTAGTGTGAGGTCACTGTGGGGCGTAACACCCCAATCCTATTCCCAGATAAAATAGTGACTCCTGCACGAGGCTAAGTTCGAAGCTTTTAATGATTCTAGTAATTTGAATAGTGAGATTCAAATGGGTAATGCAGGATTACTTTAAGAAAGAATCACCTATGTGAGAGAGAAGTGGGGTCGCTTCAAAGGAGAATTCAAAGGGCTTAATTCTTTAGAAACTCTTGCAGAACCAGGAAAGGGGTATCACGACCAAAATGAGCCCACCAGTAAGAATTGAATAAGATCAGGATAATATCTGTGAGAACTTGATTTCGTTTACAGTATAAGACGAACAGTTCAAAGACATCACGTCTACTGAATAGTCAGTAAAGAGATCATGTTATCCCAAGGGAAGGTTCTAGGGGTTAACCTACCTATCCTTTGCAGATATTATCCGTAGAAGCTATCACCACATCGTGTCGAGTTGATTATCGAAGATTATTATTTTATTTGATTTCACCACTCGATTTTCTTCATGTGGGGGATTGTTGGAAAATGTGTGTTTAGTTGGTTGAAGAAAATGGTGGTGCGCCACATTTGAGACCTAAAATTGAGCGTGGAGAACACCTCGAATTTTGTTGATAAAATTAGATTAAAATACCTTGAGTTGTGAGGTATGAAATCGAATATTGAATAGCCAAAAACGAAGCTATATTGAATGAGAAATCGATGGCCAAAGTTGGACCAAAACTCATCGAACTTGACTTTGGTAGGGATTGATATGAGGTTGGATTTCACTTGTGTGAAATTCTTATATCCCACATTGGAGAGTAGAGAGGAACATTGTATGTTCTTATATAAGTTCAAGTTCATGGTTATTAAGTTGTTAAGCACAAGTCTTCCAAAACTCCTACGCGGGTGCACAAGGGGGGGGGAGGGGGTTCGAATTTGGTCGACGACGGCGGATTTGGCCTTGGGGGTTTTCCGCGTATGTGTGCGCCCGCATCATGCGGGTTAATGCCGTAAATTTCTCAGCGGGTCGCGCAATTGTTTGTTTTTGCTTAATTCGATTTCAATTTTAGAATCAAACGTAGTCAACATGAATGATTGAGTCTTGGGGTGTTGAGGCAGTTCCGAAATTCATGGAGGTCTTGGTTTTCAAACTGAGTCTTGATCAGCTCGTGGGAAGTTGCAAATTGTCCACCTTTTTAGGTCGTGATCAGTTCATCCCTTCAGTATATAATGAAGTGTAATCTTCACTTAGAAACACACAGAAAACAATCCTTCACATCTCGACTACTGTTCTTCTTTTCCCGATCAGTGATAGCGGAAGATCGAATAGGTTTGATCAGCAAGGCTACGGTGCTCAACGCACTTGCTGAGATTCTTTCATCCTGGGAAGCTTTTTGCCGTCAAATCCAGCACATACGGGAGGCAAATCAGCTTTAAGGACAGCGTCATCGACGTGACTGAATCAACAACTCGGTTTGCTGTCCTATTTCGTTTCTATTTGATTTAATCAACTTTTGATTACTGTATTCATTCAGATTGATATATGCATGTCCTGATGCTGCGTAATATATGCATGTTCAGATTTATATATGCATGTTCAGATTCAATTCAGGTTGATTTATTGATATCACTGCAACAGTTTAATTATTATTAGATCCGCATGATATAAAGTTATATTCAGATAACAAGACGTCCAACAAGTACCCTCTTCACACAAGCCGTGCACACTCTAGATCAGCAGAGGTGGATTGTCAAGCTCTTAAGATTTGACTTTGAGGTGAGACGTAGGCCTGGCACAGAGAACGGCCTAGCTGACGCCCTTTCATGACATGCAACCACAGTGTGCGCGTCCCTTTCATGACATGGAGTATCTAGGTCTGTTATGGGAATCCTACGCGCACTACGGATTTTGGTGGCTACCCAGCCTCAAGCCCAGCAGTTGTGGCAAGACACATCCGACAAGCCAGACAAGCATGCTGAATACACGGTGAAAGATGGCATCATATTACACCGTGATCGCATCTACGTTCCACAAGACGCTGCTGTGATGGAGCTCATCATGCATGAGTTTCACGACACGTTAGAAGGTGGCCGCCAGGTCATCATGCATGAGTTTCACAACAGACTTTAGCTCGCCTATCAGCAACCTTCTTCTTGCCAGGTATCCACCACGATGTCTGAGAATAAGTGCAGAGATGCAACTTATGCAAATTGAAAACAGATCAAGTCTCGCAATACAGCTTATCTAGGACTCGTCCAACCACTGCCTATTCTGGAGCACATTTGGAGCGATATTGTGATGGAATTTATCACTCATCTATCTGTATCAAAGGGGAAAATGGTAATCTATGTCATAGTAGATGGGCTCACCAAATACGCGCACTTTACAGTGTTACAAAGTGGGTTTACGGCAGGAATGGTGGCTCGAGTAATCGCCAAGGAGATCTATTGTTTGCATGGGACGCCTAGTAGCAATATATCGAACATGGCTTAAATATTCCTCTACCAATTTTGGAAGGACATGTTACGAGTCCAAGGCACCGTTTGAGGCCACAGTTCAGCACTGACAGCCAGTCCAAGGTGGTGAACCGTGGCCTCGAAGATTATCTAAGGTGCTGATGAGTCGAGTTTTCAACTCATTAATGACCATATTTCACTATAGCTTTGGTTCGTTTTCGACAATATTTTGATGTCATTTGACCACTATCTCTACGTTTTAGGTAGAAAACAAGTTTCCCATAAAGTCAAAGCCTAAATACGCAAACTCGGGGAAAAACCAAAGATTTAGAGCCAAACAGGGCAGATTGACCTTTCCGATTTATTCTGCATGCCGATGGCGCATACGGTGTCCGAATTGGTTTATCTATAGCTTGTTAGAAAGCTAACTCAAAGGGCTACAACTCTCTAGTTTACTTAAAGGCCAAATTCGGACTCTAAGATAGCTAAAAGGCCCCAGTTGGTTGACTGGATAAAGATCTCAGATGGCTTGCACAAAGACATTCTCAGCCGACCGGCATGATTTTCAACCCAGAACCAGCCGACCGGCTGGATTGCTACAGTAATGGATTTCTACCCGAGGCTATAAATAGAATTAGGGGTTTTTGACCTAAGTGTGGAGGTTTTTGGGGAGAAGAAGATTGGAAAATAGGTCCAACTAAGGTCATCAATCATCAAAAGATCCAACTAAGGGGAAGAAGAGAAGACTAAAGGGAGTTAAAGGATTAACCATCCTCCTTCCTCTACATCTTTTCCATTCTAGTTGGTGTATGCTATAAACCCTACTCACACCATATTGTCTTACATGATGTGTGAGTAGTGATCTTGTGTTTTGAGAGTGTTGTAACCCTCCTTGGTACTCTTTGATCACAAATATACATTGATATCCATATGATTGTTGTTGATTTCATTTTCTCTTGTGTTATGAAATGTTATACACTCTAGGTGTTTGTTAAAATGCCTAAGTGACAACTTAGACTAAAACTTGAACCTAAGACTTGGAAACCCTAGGGAATAGTTCTAGGATGGAGAAAATGATATATATCTTAAATCATGGAAGTGAACCTTCGGATATGGATGCTTGACTAGGATTGAATGTTTAATTCATTGGAGTTGGTCATTAAGCGAATCACCAATTAATCCCATAAAATGGTGTCAAATTCATGTTTACAATGCACTTTATACATGTCTTGCTACTAAGTGTTTAATTAAATGCCCAAGTAACATGTTGAATCTTAAAACTAGACCTAAGAATCGAACGACCTTACGGATAGTTTGGATAATAGAGAATGTGATCATATCTAGTGTATTACGGAAGTAAACACATGCATTTTTTGCTAACTAGTCCTTCATGCCTATTTCACTTATTACCTTATGAAGATATTCCAAGAATTATAGTGCTATAGAGTGAATCAACATCCTCGAATGAGCGAGGCTCTAATTAAGAGAGTTTGACTAAGAATAGATCACATGAAGGTTGGTCTACTGATGGACCATAATTGTATGAATCATAAACACAGTCAAACCCACCAAATTAGACTCTTTGTCAATTTAACTTTTGCTTGTTAGTTCCGATATTTATCTACAGGGTATTTTGAAGTCTAGAGAGAATACAGGCTAAGGAGGAGTTTTTAAGCTGAAAATGAATTACGAGTCATTCCAGGTCACGACCAAATTCTGACTTTCAAGAACCTGACATGGAATCACTCAAAACAAGTCCAACCGAAGAGCAACCAGAGTCAGTCCGGAGCTGAAAGGAGCCGATGGCTTTTGGGAAAAAGATCACAAAACACTTACCCACTCCCTTGCCACCTATGGCCGGCGGCTAAGCTCACAATCCTCTCCTCCAAGGACATGTGGCCGGCGGCTTTTGGGAAGGATGAGTCACTCTGATGGCTTTCTTCTCCTCCTCTCCCATCTTGCCAAGTGTTGGCTCCTCATGGCTCCTCTAAGCCTATAAATAGAACCCTTCAATGCCTTTGTAAAATCATCCCACAATCCACAAAGCTCCATAGTCTTTGGTAGAGAGAGAAGCTCTCTAGATTCACAACACCATCCTTGTAATCACTTTACTTTGGAATCGAAGCTTGATCTTTAGCACTCTTAACGGTTTTTGTAAGTACTCTCTTCTTTACTTTACTATCTTTCAAAGTACTTTACTTTCCTGTCTTTACTTTCGAAAACTTTATCTTCTGTCTTTCAAAACCTTTACTTTTGAAGCACTTAGCTATGATGTCCTATTCCATGAATATTCGTAGCTAAACCCTTCATTCGGTTGAAGGGGTGTGCTTGTATCATACAATGTTTTAGGCCCTACTCTTAGTGCCTCTATGTGTTCAAAACTTGTTCTATGTGCCACATATTAGGTTAGAACTTCCAAGGTTGAGTGGATGCTTTAACGGGCAAAGCTCTTCCGTGGGGTTCGTGAACATACTCGGGTAAGTGGATGCTTTAACGGGCAAAACTTATCTGAGGAGTTCAACCTCTTTTAAAAACCATTTGATTACTCGTAACTGAAGATCAAATGGATGCACATAAGGCTAAGATACTTCGAAAGGAGGAATTAGTCTAAAATAGAACAAGTGTTCTAAATGATGTGGCAAGTCATGTGCTAGAAATAGCCTTGATTCATCTTTGAACACATAGTATGATCATTAGAGGTCAATGATAAACAGACTATGATACAAGGCCCCTAAAACCGAATACTTTCCTTTAATTGTAATATCAACTGTGACTTTACCTTTCAGTACTAAAAACCAAAAACAACCCCCTAACTGCTTTATTTAATCCCCCCTTTTCGAAAGAACAACTATTCACCTGACTCCCTTGGGTTCGACCCGTACTTACCACTGACTACCCAAAAATAGTTAAGTCGCGAGTATCGGAGATATAAATTTGTTTTTGCACAGAGAACATCGCACCTTAATGACAGTGCGGTGGGCTCCGTCATCTACCTTAGCCTAAGCTAGGTTAGAGACAATGCATGGGTAGGAAGTGAACTTGTGCGTATGTTCATTGTATATATCTCCCAGCCATAGGATGATAATGTAATGGAATGAATTGATATCCTCGGTTGAGTGAGGTTCGAGTTAAGAGGGTTTGGCTAGGAATAGAATTAAGTGAGAGTTGGTCTATCCTAGTCTAAACTAGGTTCATTACTATTTAACTACCATGAATTGTTTGAATATCATGTATGTGATCATCATGAAATTGGCAAGGAGGGGAGTAACCTCTCGAAACACCTCTTTTTTATCTTTTATCCTTAATCACTCACCACATAGGATTTATATATACACACCCCTATATACATTTTGGTTTAGAATAGCCGAACTGAAACACAATATTAAATAGTGCATGTGCTTGGCTTGCTCTTTTGGGTTCGACACGGTACTGTACCGGTCATTATAAATTGTTTTGACCTACTACATTTGATCCTCTCTTAATTGATACTATTAGAGGTGAAAGAGAATAGTTGGTCAAAATGGCGCTGTTGCCGGGGAGCAACTAGTTAGCATATCCCTAGATTAGATTGTGTAGAAGTTCCGACTATTCTTGTGAATATTTTTCTTTTTCTTATACTTAACTCATACATTCTTTTTCTACTGATATCCTTTACTACTTTGTTTTTCTTGTTTTGCGAGGATGGATCACTACAACCAACAAGTCATGCACAATGGAGATTATTATGAAGAGGATCAACCAAATGCCCATTGTGAAGACAATTAGATGTACAACCACAACCAACAAGTCTTTTCTAATGAGGAATACTACCAAGAGGAGGAGCACATAAATTCTTATTATCAAGAGCATGGCTATCCGACAAGTTATTACACTCCAAATTGGAATGATGGCCATCGCTTTGAAGTTGAACACTCCTACCCTCAACCTCCTCATCCCACAAGTGAGCCCTCCGGTTTATATGCTACACTCCTTGCCAAGTGTGAAATAATAAAGGCTCGTTTGGATGAATTGAAAAAGATGAGGGCTCACAACGAGATGTTTGAAGCTCAATTGGCGGAAGAGGAACAATCAATGGAAATGCTTAAAGCCGAGGCGGCACAACAAGCGATTGAAAATGGAAACTTGGGTTAGGAAGAGGAGGTCTCCGAAGAAGAATTCCTTGAATCTAATGCCTCAAGGGAAGAATCGGGTCAAGAATTGGAAGATGAATTTTAGAGAGCCGCCACCAAAGCGTGGCTATGGGATGGTGAATCTTGTAACAAGGACGAGATGGAATGCAAAAGTGAAGCATCCTTCACCATTAGCACATTAACAGCACTGCCTTGTCGCGAGGCAATGTGTACAAAATTAATTTATAAGTTCGCTACTCGTGACTTCACTATTGGGTAGTAAAGCGGTAAGTAGGGGTCGAACCCAAGGGAATTAGTGGATAGTTGTTCTTTCGAAAATGGAAAATTAAATAAGACAGTTGGGGGTTGGTTATGATTTTAGTACTGAAAAGTAAATGACTGAAAGTAAAGAAAGTAAACACATGACTGAAAGTAAATACTGAAAAGTAAAGTGCTGGAACAGTCGAATTCAATATCGACTAATCAACATACTTTGGGTATGGACTGATATTGAAAGGGTCTGTAATAAGCGACAGAAAGTAAATTACCGAAAAGTAAAGTGCTGGAACAATCAAATTCAATATCGACTAATCAACATACTTTTGGTATGGACTGATATTGAAAGGGTCTGTAATAAGCGACAGAAAGTAAATTACTGAAAAGTAAATTGCTGGAAAGTAAATGTGCGGAAATTAAAGTACTGAAAGTAAATGACTGAAAATAAGCAGTTGATAATGAGACGGAAAGTAAAGTGACAGGTGATGTTTTAATTAAAGGAAAGGATTCGGTTTTAGGGGCCTTGTATCATAAATCTGTTCATCATCGACCTCTAATGATCATACTACGTGTTTAAAATGTATCAAGGCTATTTCTAGCACTCGACTTGCCACACCGTCTAGTCCTTTTCAAGACATAGAACACTTGTTCTATTTAGGCTAATTCCTCCTTTCGAAGTATCTTAGCCTTATGTGCATCCACCTGATCAATCATTTCCGATCAACCAAGTGGTGTTTTAAAGAGGTTGAACTCTACATAAAAGCTTTGCTCTTTCGAGCCTCCACTTAACCACGTATGTTCACGAACCCCATGGAAGAGCTTTGCTCTTTCGAGCCTCCACTCAACCAATAGTGTTCTAACCTAATATATGGCACATAGAACAAGTTTAAACACAATAGAGGCACTAAGAGAAGGGTCTAAAACATGTTTTGATACAAGCACACCCCTTCAACAGAATGAAGGGTTTAGCTACGATTATCCATGGAAGAGGATATCATAGCTAAGTGCTTGAAAAGTAAAGGTTTTTGAAAGACAATAAGTAAATTTTTTTTGTAAGTAAAAGACAAGGAAAAGCTTGAGCACTTCAAGAACCAACAAGAGTACTCAAGAACAAACTTGGATCTTCCAATATCAAAGTAATGTGTTTACAAGGATTGTGCCTAAAATCTAGAGAGATTTTCTACAAGGACTAGAGACTTGAGACTACAACTTGGCACATGAGGCATTGATTCAAGGAGGGGGAGCTCTCTATTTATAGGCAAGGGGAGAAGAAGGGGAGTAAAACACATGGCAAATGGGGAGAGGAGGAGCCAAAAGCCGCCGGCCATGAGGTGGCTCTCCAAAAGCCACCGCCCATGTGGCAACTCCACAAGGGAACCGCTGGCCATAGGTGGAGGAAGTGAGTGTGAGTGGGTTGTGATATTTTCTTCCAAAAGCCATCGGTTCCCTCACAACTCCGGTTAGAGCTTGGTTGCATCTTGGTTGCTTCTTGGTTGCAATCAAAAGACAAGGCACAAGCCTTGCACATGGGTGGCAAGACTTGGCATTCACTTGAGTTCTTGATCTTTGTTGAGGTTTGGAACAAGTCATTGGGACATGTTTGAGTGATTCTACATTGGGTTCATGAAGGTTGTAAAGCCGGAATCTGGTCATGGCCTCGAATGACTTGTAATCCATTTTTAGCTTTAAGAACTCCTTTTTAGCTCGTTTCATCTCTAATCCTCGAAATAGCCTGTAGAACAAAAGTGGAACTAACAAGTAGACGTTGTTAAGACAAAGTGTCTAATTTGGTGGGTTTAACTATCTTAATGAATCATATAAATATGGTCCATCACACATCTCAAGATCGTTTGGATGAGAACACACAAGAGTTCACCAGTCGATCAACGCCTCGACTCTCCAATGATGATGCCTCTTACATAGAGGAAATACCTTTTGTTGATGAAGAAGAATTCCTCCCTCCCACTATAGAAGAGCCTAAATGTGATCCCAACCTTCTCGATGAGGATAAGATAGAGGAAGAGCTTATGGTACAAAAACGACTTCAAGGGTATGAAGACTTTGTTGAGGTATACATGGAGCATACCAAAGAACCTCCTCGCGCGCAAGAAGACACGAGTTTAATAAGGGATATTGAGGATTGGGCACCCATGGACATCTTTGAAAAACTCAAGGAGGGTGTGCCCATCAACCTTGAGGCAAATTTTAAAGACCCTTTCTTCATTACGAAGTCTCGAGCCAAGTTTTGAAGCTTCTTGCCCAATTTCGAGAGATCATTTGGAAAAAGCTCCCATGACCCCTTATTTCTAAAAGGATGTTCATTATTGAAGGGGTCATGCTCCCAAAGGAAAGTCCATTGAAGACTTGATGGGAGGAAATTCAAATGGGATTTAAAGGTGGATTGACGCAACAATTCAAGGCCCCGTGAGAAGGGATCCTAGCAAAGGACTTCTCAATGAGTGATTCTATGGGGCACTTTGCTACGTCTTTGCCAAGATGGGAAACCCTAGGCCCTCGCAGGAGGTAACCCGGTTTGTAAGTTGTTCATTCTTGTTCTTTATGTTTAAATGTTTGGCATGATTTGAGTGGCTTAAGCTCGTTAAATATGGAATGTGAAATGTGTGATTAGTGGGTCAAATTGTAAGTGTAGAGTGAGGTCTACTCACTCCAGTTCCACTTCACATCGCCAAGCCCCTCCACTTTTCCCTTGATTTCTCAATGTATGATGATGTCGCCCCTTAGTGTTCATGTGCCTTCTTTGAGTTTACTATATGAGGACTATCTTGTTATACCATGCTATGAGTCTAGTTTCAAATTTGGGGCACTTAGGAACCCTTGTGCATATTTTGGAGGGTGTGGGTCAACTTCCTTGTTTTAACTCTATCAAATTTATGCCATGATGTTATTATGTGATTTGTGATGCTCTCTTGCTCATACTTGCATTTTGCATGACCTTGTATGTCACTTGTTGCTTTTAACCTCTCATGTGTTCTTGTTATCAAGGAAGTTATTCGCATCATAAGTTATCAAGCTTAGCACAATGACGTCTTTTCTATTTATAGACGTTTGCATTCATATATTCTATCCCTAACATGAGAGTGTTTTTAACCACATAGGCTTGTGACTATCAACTCTAAATCTCTATAAATCACATCTAGCCTATTTGTCACATTTATTGGATCTTGAACGTAGAACCGACCAAGTCCTTTGAATGTGCATTCTTGTAAACCAATATCATTTCTATCTCTTGTCTATCTAATCTTCTAAGTATTTTTGTTGAAATACCTTGGATTAAGTTTTAGCAAGCAATTTTAAAAAATTTCACGAAAAACATAGACCTCTTGTATGCTCTTTGGTGACTTGAGTTTCTCTAATTTAGTGCCTTGCTTATGATTATTCCCGCACATTCCATACACTTTTTGAACATATTGTCAAGTTTTAAGCGTGGAGTCAAAAGACGGCGAAAAATAGGCCCCAACAAAAATATTTGTGGTCAAAGAGGGCAAAGCCCCGACTAAAAACTTTCTCGATGTACATGAGAAGTTTTGTTGCAAAAAAGATACAAATTCCGAGGGTTAGAAAGAAAGTTCCCCCTCAAAAGCATTTTTATGCCAAAGGCCATTTCGATATAAAAATATGTGTGAATGAAAAGCACTTAAAACTTGACTATATGTTTTCCCTCCATTATCCAATTGTACGAGATTCATTATTTGCATAGTGTGCTAGTTGGATTAACACAGTGACAATGCTTGCGCTTGCATGGGAGTTATCACTTGGTCTATGATTGTTTTCTAAGAACTCTAGTGTCGAACTCCTCTTTCCTCATGGATTAAGGCTTAAGCGCCTAAAACATGGGAATGAGTTCCATGTCGCAAGCCCATGGACTGGCCCTAGCTAGCATAGGCGAGCGATTGACACTACTTTTGTGCAAACTAAACTATAACTTCATTGTATTGCCTTGAAAATGAGTAGATCATTGGACGAGACTTTTGATAGCCCTTGTATTGATGATCTCGAATGCACAACCTCATGGGCACTCAAATGGTCCAAAAGTTCTTATAATGATAATGTGATGGTAGTCCTAGTTTGGGGTGAGGGATTGGTTCTGAGAAATCCTCGCCTCGGTAGAACACTCTTGCATTCATTCTCATGGGATAGGTGCATTTGGGATTTGTGCGTATTCCTTTTTCTGAAAACACTCACGAGACTATAACTCGTCCACTAGGGTAGCCTAGGGGTTTAAAGGCTTAATGAATACGCTGAATGCACTCGTAACGCCTACGAAAAGTAGCTAGTTAGATTAAACATACCTTTCATTTTTCTTTCAATAACATGTTTAGAAATAATGATCAAGACCTTGTGAAAGCTAGTGAGGCAAATAGACGAAAAACATAGCACCACTAGCATTTCGCCATTTGCATGACCTTATTTTCATACTTTATTCGGGACGAACAAGGCTTAAGTGTGGAGTGTTGATGAGTCGAGTTTTCGACTCATTAATGGCCATATTTCACTATAGCTTTTGTTCTTTTCCAACGATATTTTGATTTCATTCGACCTCTATCTCTACGTTTTAGGTAGAAAACAAGTCACCCATAAGGTCAAAGCCTAAATACGCAAACTCGAAGAAAAACCAAAGATTTAAAGCCAAACGAAGCAGATTGACCATTCCGGCTTCTTTCTACTTGGTGTATGCTATAAACCCTACTCACACCATATTGTCTTACATGATGTGTGAGTAGTGATCTTGTGTTTTGAGAGTGTTGTAACCCTCCTTGGTACTCTTTGATCACAAATATACATTGATATCCATATGATTGTTGTTGATTTCATTTTCTCTTGTGTTATGAAATGTTATACACTCTAGCTGTTTGTTAAAATGCCTAAGTGACAACTTAGACTAAAACTTGAACCTAAGACTTGGAAACCCTAGGGAATAGTTCTAGGATGGAGAAAATGATATATATCTTAAATCATGGAAGTGAACCTTCGGATATGGATGCTTGACTAGGATTGAATGTTTAATTCATTGGAGTTGGTCATTAAGCGAATCACCAATTAATCCCATCAAATGGTGTCAAATTCATGTTTACAATGCACTTTATACATGTCTTGCTACTAAGTGTTTAATTAAATGCCCAAGTAACATGTTGAATCTTAAAACTAGACCTAAGAATCGAATGACCTTAGGGATAGTTTGGATAATAAAGAATGTGGTCCTATCTAGTGTATTACGGAAGTAAACACATGCATTTGTTGCTAACTAGTCCTTCATGCCTATTTCACTTATTACCTTATAGTGCTATAGAGTGAATCAACATCCTCGAATGAGCGAGGCTCTAATTAAGGGAGTTTGACTAAAAATAGATCACATGAAGGTTTGTCTACCTTAGCCTAAGCTAGGTTAGAGATAATGCATGGGTAGGAAGTGAACTAGTGCCTATGTTCATTGTATTTATCTCCCAGCCATAGGATGATAATGTAATGGAATGAACCAATATCCTTGGTTGAGTGAGGTTCGAGTTAAGAGGGTTTGGCTAGGAATAGATTCAAGTGAGAGTTGGTATATCCTAGTCTAAACTAGGTTCATTACTATTTTGACTACCATGAAATGTTTGAATATCATGTACGTGATCATCGGGAAATTGCCAAGGAGGGGAGTAACCCCTCGAAACACCTCTTACTTATCTTTTATCCCTAATCACTCACCACATAGGATTTATATATACACACACCCATTTATACATTTTGGTTTAGAATAGCCGAACGGAAACACAATCTTAAATACTGCATGTGCTTGGCTTGCTCCTTTGGGTTCGGCCCGGTACTCTACCGGTCATTATAAATTATTTTGACATATTACATTCGATCCTCTCTTAATTGATACTATTAAGAGGTGAAAGAGAATAGTTCATCTGGTGCTTTATCAGAGCAAAAATCCAACTAGGTCGAACTCTTGGCTTGGGCGGAGTATAATTACAAAACTTCTTGGAACTTAATGATTGACATGACATTGTTTCAGGCTGTGTATGGGCGTGAGGCAACAGTGATCATTCCGTATCTCCCAGGAGAGTCCAAGGTCGTTGCAGTGGATGACGTACTTTGCCACCGAATCGCCTTGATGACATAGCTGAAGGACAACCTAAGGAAAGCGCAACAATGAATGGTACAACAGGCTAACCAACGCCGAAAAGACCTTGGTTCAATGATGGGGATTGAGTGTTTTTGCGGCTTCAAGCTTATCGACAGTTGACAATTCATAACAAACGAACCACCAAATTGACGAGGCGCTACTACGGACCCTTCGAAGTCATACGACGCATTGGAAAGATCGCTCATCAAGTGGATATGCCGGAAGGGGCAAAAATACACAATATGTTCCACATATCGTGCTTAAAGAATTGTCGTGGACCAACGAAGGGCACTGCTCAAACTTGGCCAGAGCAGTTATTTGAGTCTCGTCCAGTCCTTCAACCGGCCAACGTGATAGGGGTAAGAACCATCTTGCATGGAGGGAAAGCTTGGCCGCCGTACCTGGTACAATGGGAACAGCAGAACAGGGTGAATGCAACTTGGGAAGATGAAACAGAGCTGATGTGCAACTTTCCAGGCCTTAACCTCGAGGTCAAGGTTCGTTCTGATGGAGTAGGGAATGATAAAGGCCAACTGGGCCGAGAAGCAGACCTAGGCCGAGCAGCAGACCAGTCCAGCAAGGAGCTGCGTACCCACACAAGAGTGAAATGCAGAGGATTCCTTCCAAACAATTTCTAGCGGACACGTATAGGTTGGGACTACGCATAATGGTTTCGTCAACGAATCTCTCAGGGGATGCAGAGGAATGAGCCATTAGAGGAGAGAGATGCATGGGTAACTGGCATTAGTATCCGTGTATTAGAAGGAGAAAACCCTCCACTGAAATCAAAAATAAATAAACCAATCAATCTCCCTCTTCTATATTCTCTCCTCACCCCTTACTCTTCTTCCTGGCTTTATGAGATCCCTAAAGGCGTTGCATCATCTTCCCGTCACCGAACTCGAAATCTTCACTTCGGACGATGATGCTGACGACGGACAGTCTAGCGGCGACGGACTCTTCTCTGTTATCGAAAATTAGCTCTCAGATCTATAGATTCGCTTTCAATCACGACTGAAGCCATGAGGTACGATACTGTTCTGATCAGCGCTCTGATCTAAGGATCCACTTCCGATCAGCGCTCAGATCTACAGATCTGCTTCCTCCACTTCAACAAAGAGCAACGCTCAAATTTGACAAGGTAAGCATGTTTGTAATGATTAGATGATGACTTATAACAGTTCTGAAATCTTATATTTTTTACGCGAGGTGAGAAATGCATGATTCTGTAAACGTTTTCAGAGAAAATTGCCGTCTCCTGGATTTCAAGTGGAAGTTGTGCTAGTTGACTATGAAAGCCGCGCAACAGTGACCTAAAAAACTGAGTAAGTTTCCTTAGCGAAAGCAAGCATCCCCAGCAACACAGAAGTCATTGAGTTCAAGGCCAATGCTGCCGATGTTATTGAGTGCACGACCTTGGAAGAATTAGTTATTTTAGTCGTATACAACTCGTATTTTAGTCGATTTTTAAATGAACGTGTATGAACTTTTGTTAGATTTTGAATGAATCTGTATTATTTTGGATGTTCCAAATTTTAAAATAAAATGTAATGCATTTGTGATAAGTGAAAATGTGCAAATTGATTGTGATATATGTTAAATTTGTGAATATTTTGTAAAAAGATACTCCACATTAGACATTGCTATTTAAAGAAGTGTTGTCTATTGTCGAGACTTTAGCCAGCATTTTTAAAAAAGTGTTGACTAATGTCAGGATAAAAGACATCATTTTTATAATAAAAAAAGTCTTGTCTAATGTCCGGATAAAAGATAGTGCTTTTTTCAAAAGCGATGTCTAAAGTCTCGCCATTAGACAACGGTCGAATAGACTGCGCTTAGAGAAGCGCTGTCTAAAGTCTTCTCCGTACTAGGGCTTCCTTGTCACGCCTCGCGCATTAATATGTTCTTCCTAACTCGTAGAGGTGTCTTGCAACGGTAAATGTGCCTAAGATGGCCTGAGCTCCAAGTGTCGAAAAATGTACCAATGGTTGGTGGATGTGCGGATCTATGGTAAAGGTGCCGAACACGGCCAGCGCTTCAGAATTAGAAAGATGTACCAGTTGATTTCGGATCCGATCAAGATGCCTTGCTAGAGCTTTAAAACATATCAATATATATGGGTACTAGATGATAATGCTTTAGTAATAAGCAGTTTAATTTTCTGATTTTTTGTACCCCATTATAAAAAAAAACTCATTACACTACAAACTGTTTCGAAACGACGACAATAGTACACCACATGAAATACTAATGAAAACATTTTTAGCAAAAAGAAATGGTATGTTGGCAGTTATACATTTATATGAAAAATAATAGTGCATTTGCCGAGAAAAATACGGGATACCACATAGTCAATGGGCTAGATTGGGCCGACACCAGTCCGTGCCTAGGGTCGTGTTTGGACGTTTGGTAAGGTTATTCAAAATCCGAGTCCGGATTATAAATGGAGGGCCGTGGCAGGTCGAGCAGGGTTGGAAAAATGTTCATTGGCCCTAGGTAATCCATACGCTCGATATTTTAGATGGCTCGGACTTAAATCGAGTCAAGCTGCCCCAACTAAGGCCCATGTAACCAAGTGTGTTATCTATTGTTAATGTTTATACTCGTGGAATAAAACAATACGAACCAAATATGTATTCACTTATCTCACATCGAACACACTAAATCAAAGGAGTTCAAAAATTAGGAACGGAAAACTCCCGAATCTTGTAAGGATTTATTCAAACTAATTTTATATTTGCATGTTAGGCTATATATAACTAGGGGCGGTTCCAGGGGTCCTAGGACTCCTCTCGATTTCTGGATAAAAAAATCCTCCCTTCCTTTTCTGCACCGCCCTCGGTCTTCTGTTCCTTCTGATCACCTACTCCTTTGTTAATTTCTTCTTTCTTCTTATCCTCGTCTTCCTTGTTGTTGGGTGGAGGAGGGTCCTACTTCACAATGGCTGCATGCTTCCCTGTGCGCCTGTATCAATAGTCCACCAGTATGATCGAGTCCAGAACCCCCACCACAGTCACCTGAGAACTCTTTAGATCTGTATCAACACTCTCATCCCCTGTTTTCCATTACATAAAACCAATAATAATAATAAACTAGTTCACGTACTGCAAGAAACCAAAAACTCTCAAAGATTCTTAAAGCAAAAGGTGAGGTGTATTGGAGCTCAAACCAGGTTGAGCAACCATGGTGAATGAGGTAATTGACAAATGTAATTTTCGTATAGTCAAAAACAATTTATAGTGATGACCGGTAAGACCGGTGTCGAACCCAAGGGAGCAATTCAATTATGCGCTAGGGGAATCAAGTTTTCAACTTGGCTATTCCTAAAATTCAATTATGAGATGGTTATTAATCCAGAACTAACAACGAAATGGTTTCAAGGGGGGGTTTTTGTTCAATTCAAAGAGAGTTTTGAGGGGTTACTCCCCTCCTTGGCATTTCCCAATGATCAGGTACACAAGAGTTAAGTCATTCATAGGTGTCAATTGGTTTAAAACCTAGCTTAGATTAAGATAGACAAATTCTCATTTGAATCTAATCCTAGTCAAGCCATCCTAGTTAGAACCTCACTTTCTCAAGATATTGATCCACTCTATAGCACTATTATCCTTGGAATCTCTCCCAAGGTAATAAATGCTATAGGCATTAAGTTTTAGTTAACCTCACATCTATGCATTTACTCTCATAAACACTAGATATGCTCATTTCCACCATATGAAAATCATCATTAAGCTTTCTCAATACTTAGATCAAATTCTAAGACCAACATGTCACTTAGGCATTTTATCAAACACTTGGTAACATGTCATAGAATGAGCATTTAGTGAAAATGAAATCATCACCATAGATTGTATATTCAATGTGTATACATGATCATAGAGTACCAAGGAGGATTGTAAAATCTTCAAAACACAAGGGAAATACTCACACATCATGTAAGACAACATGGTGTGAGTAGGGTTTATGGCAACAATAAAGAGAATATAAGGAGGATAGAAGTAGGATCGTTAATCCTAATGTCTCCATTTGATCTTCACTTCTCCTTGGTTGGATGATGATTGATGACCTTCATTTGATCTCTTCTTTTGAAAATTTTCCCCCAAGATGCCAGCCCCTTAGGTCAAACATGCCACTTTCTATTTATAGCCTCGGGTAAAAATTCTGCTATAACAGGTCCAGCCGGTCGGCTGGCCATGGCCTTTGGATCCCAGCCGGTCGACTAGGGCAGAGTGGATTCAGCCTGATCTGAGGTGTTAATCCAACCGGTAGGCTGGTCAGTTGAGCTGCCTTGTTGGAAATGTTCTTGGGCAAGCAGTTTGATATCACTTTTTCAGCCGACCGGTTGAGTCTATGGGCCGATCGGTTGGAGATCTGATGGACCATATTTATATGATTCGTTAAGACAGTTAAACCCACCAAATTAGACACTTTATCTTGACAACTTTTACTTGTTAGTTTCACTTTTGTTCTACAGGCTATTTCAAGGAGTAAAAGATGAAACGAGCTAAAATGGAGTTCTTAACGCTAAAAGTGGATTACAAGTCAGAACTGGCCATACTCCGACAATACTCCGATCAAGCCACAACTAAGACCCAATGACTTATTCCAACAAATATCAAGAACACAAGTGAAATGCCAAGTCTAAGTGCCTTGTCTTTTGATATCAACCAAGAAGCAACCGAAGGGGCAACCAAAGGGCAACCGGAGTTACATGCCAACCGATGGCTTTTGAGGAAAAGATCTTAATCCACTCAACTTCTCCTCCTCCTCACCACATGGGCGGCTAGCCATGGGGAGATGCCACCTTGCCCGGCGGCTTTGTGGCTTTGCCACCTAAGGCCGGCGGCTATTTGGCCCTTCCACCCCCTCTTGACATGTGGCTTGCTTCCCCTCCACATCTCCTCCTTCTCCTTGCCTATAAATACCAAGCTCCTTCTCCTTTGTAAATCATCATCAATCCATCGCACACCACAAGTCCATAGTCACTTGTTACTTATCTCTCTAGAGTTTGGGCACAATTCATGTAAACACACAACTTTGATACTGAAGCTCCAAGTTTGTTCTTGAGTACTCTTGTCGGTTCTTGAAGTACTCAAGCATTTCCTTTACTTTTCGTTGTTCTTGAGTTTACTCCTGTTGGTTCTTGAGTATTCTCCCCTTTACTTTCCTTGTCTTGATTTCCAAAAACCTTTACTTTCCTGTCTTTCAAAACCTTTACTTTACTAAGCACTTAGCTATGATATCCACCTCTATGGATATTCGTAGCTAAATCCTTCATTCGGTTGAAGGGGTGTGCTTGTATCATACAATGTTTTAGACCCTTCTCTTAGTGCCTCTTTGTGTTCAAAACTTGTTCTATGTGCCATATATTAGGTCAGAACGCTATTGGTTGAGTGGAGGCTCGAAAGAGCAAAGCTCTTCCATGGGTTCGTGAACTTCCGTGGATAAGTGGACGCTCGAAAGAGCACAACTTATCTGTGGAATTCAACCTCTTTAAAACACCATTTGGTTGATCGGAAATGATTGATCAAATGGATGCACATAAGCTAAGATACTTCTAAAGGAGGAATTAGCCCAAATAGAACAAGTGTTCTAATCGATGTGGCAAGTCATGTGCTAGAAATAGCCTTGATACATCTTTGAATACTTAGTATGATCATTAGAGGTCGATGATAAACAGATTTATGATACAAGGCCCCTAAAACCGAATCCTTTCCTTTAATTAAAACATCACCTGTCACTTTACTTTCAGTCCCATATCAACTGCTTACTTTCCGCAAGTCTTGTCCTTCAAGCATTTACTTTCAGCAAGTCTTGTCCTTCAAGCACTTTACTTTTACGCACTTACTTTCAGCAAGTCTTGTCCTTCAAGCACTTTACTTTTTAGTATTTACTTTCAGTCCCGTATTTACTTTCTTTACTTTCAGTCATTTACTTTTCAGTACTAAAATCACAACCAACCCACGTTACTTTCAGTACTAAAATCACAACCAACCCCCAACTGTCTTACTTTCCATTTTTGAAAGAACAACTATCCACTAATTCCCTTGGGTTCGACCCCTACTTACCGCTTTACTACCCAATAGTAGAGTAACGAGTAGCGGACTTATAAATTTATTTTTGCACAGAGCCATCACACATTAACGACGGTGTGGTGCACTCCGTCAAGATCATCTTGATGCAGGCAGTCTGGGGACCTTGTCCAGCCGGTTAATTGAAGAGTCCACCCGACCAGCTCAACTTTGTGAGGATGTTGTTGACCCTGCTTCCTCCATTCAGCCGCCCGGCTGGTATAGGGGAGATTCCCAGCCGGTCGGCTGGGGTCCTTTTCTACCCATTTTTTGCTCCAAATCTCTGATTTTTCCTGAGTTTTCGTAATTAGGCTTTGACATGAGAGGATCTTGTTTTCTACCTGAAATGTAGAGATAGAGGTCAAATGACATCAAAATATCGTTGGAAACGACCCAAAGCTTTAGTGAAATATGGCCATTAATCAGTCAAAAACTCGACTGATCAACACTCCACACTAAAGCTTTGTTCGTCCCAAACAAAGTATGAAAATATGTCAAGGTCATGCAAATGACGGAATGCTAGTGGTGCTATTTTTTTCGTCTATTTGCCTCACTATCTTCCACAAGGTCTCGATCATTATTCCTAAACATGTTATTCAAAGGACAATGATAAGTATGTACAATCTAACTAGCTCCTTTTCGTAGGCATTACAAATGCATTTAGCGTATGCATTAAGCCTTTAAACCCCTAAGCTACCCTAGTGGACGAGTTATAGTCTCGTGAAAGTTTTCAGAAAAGGGATTACTCACAAATCCCATATGCACCTATCCTATGAGAATGAATGCAAGAGTACTTAACCAAGGCGATGATTTCCCAAAACAAATCCCTCACCCCAAACTAGAACTACCGTCACAATATCATCAAAAGAACTTTTGAGCCATTTAAGTATCCCATGAGGTTCTGCATTCATGATCATCAATACTAGGGCTATCAAAAGTCGCATCCCAAGATCCACTCATTTTCAAGGCAATACAATAGAGTGATAGTTTAGTTTGCACAAAAGAGTGTCAACCGCTCACCTATGCTAGCTAGGGCTAGTCCATGGGTTCGCGACATGGAACTCATTCCCAAGTTTTAGGCGCTTAAACCATAATCCATAGTTCGACACTAGAGTTCTTATAAAACAAGGAAAGACCAAATGATAGTTCTCGTGCAAGCACAAGGATCGTCCAAGAGTTATTCCAACTAGCGCACAATGCAAATGATGAATCCCGCACAAATGAAGAATGGAGGAAAACATAGAGTCAAGTATTAAGTGTTTCTTATTTTCTTTTTGAAATGACCTTTAGCCTACAAATGCTTTCGAGGGGGAACTTTTCTCCCTAACCCCCGGCATTTGTATCATTTTTGAAGCAAAACTTCTCTAGCTTTGAGAAAGTTTTTAGTCGGGGCTTTACCCTCTTTGACCACAAACTTTTTTTTGGGGGCCTATTTTTCGCCTTCTTTTGACTCCACACTTAATTCTTGACAATATGTTCAAAAAGTGTATGGAATGTGCGGGAACAATCATGAAAAAGGCACCGTGTTAGAGAAACTCAAGTCACCTAGGGACATTCAAAGGGTCTAAGTTTTTCACGGGAATTTTAAAAGTTCTTGCTAAAACTTGATCCAAGGTATTTCAGCGAAAATACTTAGAAAATTAGATAGACAAGAGATAACAATGATATTGATTCACAAGAAGGCTCATTCAAGGGACTAGGTTGGTTCTAAGTTCAAGATCCAATAAATGTGACAAATAGGCTAGATGTGATTTATAGGGATTTTGAATCGATAGTCACAAGCCTATGTGGTTATAAACACTCTCATGTCAGGGATAAGGTGCAAAAGATGCAAGTGTCCATCAAAAAATGATATGTATGGCATGGAAGCATGTGACTTATGCGCATTAAACCACTCCACCCTTAATTCAAGCTTAGTCCCTAAGCGCAAACAATGATAAAATAAAGGCAAAGGCGCATAGGAACTCCTCTTGTTTGAAGAACGGGCCAAAAATCCAATGATATAACTCTTAGGAGTGAGAAATAGCCTTTTGGTTGCATATGTAGATAAAAATGGTGATTTTGGGCATGAGAAGAATATGAGTATATATATCCTGTAAAGTTCACAATCATAAATGGTGAACACCATCAATATCATAGGAACGTAGCACACAACCAAAGACAAGTAAAGAGTATATCACCAAAATGGCATACATCATCCAAATATGCGCCAAAAGGCGACTTAACAACCAAAAACATCATCCAATGCAACAAGTCAATGAAGAGATACATATGAGAAGACAAAATGAAGCATGGACTTATGATGTAGCATCATCGCCTCCCGAAGTGGTCTCTCTAGTTGAATATCCAACCCACTCCACTGTGGCACCAGAAGGTGCTGTGCTTGCCTCTCTAATGGAACTATTCCGCTCCACCGTGCCACCAGTGAGTGGTGTGTCCGCCTCTCCGGGTCTAGAAGCTGGCGTGGTAGGCAAAGGGGAGGCAGCACGAGGGACAGAAAACCCTGGATTAACTGAAGGAGAAGCTACTAGACCACCGGGACCTCTGATCATGGATAACAGTGTGGACCAGAGCCACTCCGACTCCTGGCGAGCTCTCAACACCTCAACTCTAGTGAAGACCTTAAGACTAGCTAGCCCACACCTCAAATCAGTAATATCAGAGGAGACTCGCTCTCGCCACTCAGCCCAATCATCTGTGGCAGGAGGAGCACTCTCAATAGTAGGCTCCGTGGTGGGTGGCTCCTCAGTAATGGGAGCACCAGGCTCGGTGGCAGTGGGAGGAGAGGTTGCAGGTGAGGATGGAGGGGATGGTGTGAGGTTGGCGATGCAATAAAGTGGATTCTGTTGCTTGAACAATTACCTCCTATACACTGAATTGTCCCGGATGCCTTTTTGTAAGGCTTCTTGTCGTCTTCTCAAGTCTTTCCATCCGCCTTGAGAAGGTGCATATATTTCATGGTGCGCACCCCAAGGATCCTCTTCGATGGCTCGGGGCATCCCTCATGGCCAAAAGTGAAGTTACACCTTATGGCTATCAATGTAATCAAGGACCCTCCTCCCAAGGCCAACACTCTCAAAGCGGTTGGCAAAGATGGCTAGCCAATCGAGGACATCCCCATGATCAATGGCCATCATAATTTTCATATCCGAAATGGTCAACGCCCTAGCCTCCTCCTTCCTAGTGTTCACCCCAATGGCTATGAGGTGGTGAATGACCTTCCAAATTAGTGTGGTGATGGCGGAAGAGTTATAGGATGCCACAAACCACTCTTCATGCCCCGAAATTCTTTTCCAAAACCTAGTCTGCTCATGCTCATTAACCTTCTGTCCTTCTCCACCATTAGGAGGAAAACCCAACCACTCTTGAATTACACTCTCCTTTATCCGGAATTCCCTTCCTCCCAATATAAATTTCCAAAATAATTGCCCCTCCGCATCCTTAAACCAATCAAAAGAGCAAACAAACTCCTTAACTACTCTTTCGTAGCATCCTGGATCATCCAAAAACAAAAAATTCAGTTCACTATGACTAAGCCGAGAATGTACCTCATCGGCGACTTCAAGGTCAAGGCCTCTAAGGAGCTCCATGTCCGGGTAGAGAGTCGCGATGGCTTTCTTCCCCTTCTTCTTAATAGTGTCATAACGCTTCCGATGCTTTTCATCTTCAAACACGAGAGGCTCGGAGAAGGGGTAAGGGGTGGGAAGAGGTAAGGGGCCTTCCAATGGACCATCCCCCGGCACTACTAGAATGAGTGCACTGGTGGGAGAGGCAGCAGGTGTGGGTGATGGCACTCTCGCAATGGGAGGCGCAGGGGCCTTCTTCTTCTTCGGTTTCTTTGGTGCGGAGGAGGCACCCTTCAAAGACTTGCTCTTGTTTTTAGGTGGAGGGTTGGGAGAGGGAGGAGGAGAGTCCATTTCCTCGCCCGAGCTATCCTCTCTCAACAAGGCTCTCAACTAGTTCCTTTTGCGAGTGACAAGGGGCATGTCATCGTCATCACTCTCATATTGCCCCTCCATGGGAATGTAAATAGGAAGCTCATGGGATACCTCCTTCTTCTTGGACTTGGATTTTGAGGAGGAAACACTCTGAGGCATGGTTGAAAAAAGGGAAGGAGAAACTGAGTTTTTGCACTGAACTGTGACTCAGTCGGTCGGCTAGATGGAGAACAATTTCTCAGCCGGTCGGCTGGCTGGAGATTTGACGGTCGATTTTCCTGGGTTTTCTGAGAGTCTTCGTCGGCTTAAATTGGGCTTTGGGTTTTGCAATAGGGACGTGGGGGAGTGATTTGAGTGGTCAGACGGGCGGTTTTGATGGCGGACGGAGGAGATCGAATGGTGTGGTTCTGTCGGGATCGGGAACGGGGATGCGGCTGGGGGAGGTGCAGCTGGGCTGGTTGGATGATGACGAGGCGGGGATGAGGTGATGGCGCGGTGATGGTGAGGTCAGATGGTTGGATGGAGGTTGGGCGGCTGGAAGTTGGTCGGGAGAGGCTATGCGAGTCGGCTGAGAAATGAGTTCAAAGGAAGGGAAGGGGTTTGGATAAGCATAATTAAAGCCGGCCGGTTGGGATGGCTGCTTCCCAGTCGACCGGCTGAGGGCAATTTTCAGCGAGAAAGTTTTAAGTTTTTGCTCCAAAGATTCTTTGATTCTGGCTTAAACCCCAACTCCACACGTAAAATTTTTAGCTCCGCAACATGAACGGGTATCACTCAAGAGTCACCCAAAACTCAAAGCAAACTCAAGGCATGCTCTCCCAAGAAATCACTAGCATATATACGATTTTCAACAAAAAGCAAGCTAGGATCTTACACTCCACACTTAAGACATCATTCACCACTTAGAAATTACATGCCAGCACCAAGTCACACCAAGCACACCTAATCATGCATCCTAGCACTCATGTTCACATTCAAAGTTTAATTTACCATGCCAAACATAAATGGAATTACTAGTCATGGATGGACAACTCACAGCCTGGGTTACCCCCCGTAAGGGCTTAGTTTAACGTCTTGGCAAAGACCGAGCTGAATCTCTTCTCAAGAAACACACTCGAGGAGTCTTTTGCTAAGATCCCTCCTCAAGCAGATTGTGGCCTTTTCACGGGTCGGTCAAAGAATAACTTGCATGACTCTCACCTCTAGTTTCTCCAAAGTAGTGTTTGAGCCTTTGTCCATTCACAATGAAGAACGTTCCATCTTCGTTGTAGAGTTTTACGTGCCCGTCTTTATAGGGTTTGTAGACAACGAAGGTACCACTCCATCGGCTTTTTAGTTTGCTCGGGAAGAGTTTGAGTCTAGAGTTGAATAGCAACACCTTATCTCCTTCCTTGAACTCACGACGAAAGATTCTCTTGTCAAGCCATTTCTTTGTCTTTTCCTTGTAAATTCTAGTGCTTTCATATGCTTCATTTCTTATCTCTTCTAGCTCGTGAAGTTGAAGGACTCTATTTTCTTCCGCCGTTTGTAAATCCATGTTCAAGAATTTAATTGCCCACATTGCCTTGTATTCCAATTCAACCGGCAAATGGCATGGTTTCCCATATATAAGGCAATATGGAGACATCCCAATGAGGGTTTTATAGGCGGTACGATAGGCCCACAATGCATCATCTAGCTTCGATGACAAATCTTTCCTTGATCTACCCACCGTCTTTTCTAAGATCGCCTTAATTTCCCGATTCGAGATCTCCACTTGCCCACTTGTTTGTGGATGATATGGCGTTGCTACCTTGTGGCTTACCCCATACTTGCGAAGCAAAGCTTCGAAGTGTTTTTCCTTAAAGTGTGAACCGCCATCACTAATGACAGTTCTTGGAACTCCAAACCTTGGGAAAATTATCTTCTTGAAAAGCTTGGTGACAACCTTGGCATCGCAAGTAAGGGAGGCGATGGCCTCTACCCATTTAGAAACATAGTCCACCGCGACCAATACATATTGATTTCCATATGAAGACGGGAAAAGACCCATGTAGTCTATACCCCAAACATCGAATATTTCCACCAGTAGGATGCTTTGTTGGGGCATTTCATGCCTCTTAGAAATATTTCCCGACCTTTGGCATTGGTCACAAGCCTTGACGAATTCATAAGCGTCACTAAAGAGGGTAGGCCAATGGAATCCACTTTGTAGGACTTTTGATGCCGTTTTCGCTCCACTACCATGTCCTCCATATTGGGATGAATGACAATGGTATAGGATATTCCTCATTTCTTCTTCGGCAACACAAATCCTATATATCCCATCCGCGCAAAGCTTATACAAGAATGGCTCATCCCAATAATACCTCTTTGCCTCGGGTAAAAACTTCTTCTTTTGATGATGATTCATGTCATGAGGTACGATCCCACATACTACGAAGTTTACCATGTCCGCATACCAAGGGAGGGCTTCCGCTTCTACTCTCATAAGTTGCTCTCCAATGAAAGCGTCATCTACAAGGGTAGTGTCTTCTTTGAGTTCCTCATTTCTTTCAAGCCTAGATAGATGATTGGCGACAAGATTTTCCACTCCCTTCTTATCTTTGATCTCAATATCAAATTCTTGGAGCAAGAGAATCCACCTTAATAGCCTCGGCTTGGAGTCCTTCTTCGACAAGAAATACTTTATTGCCGCGTGGTTGGTGAAGATTTTTGTCTTTGCTCCCACAAGGTATTGATGAAACTTGTCAAAGGCATACACAATAACAAGGAGTTCTTTTTCGGTTGTAGAATAATTTATTTGAGCTCAATTAAGGACCTTGCTAGTGTAGTGAATGGCGTGAAGTTTCTTGTCAACCCTTTGTCCGAGAACCGCTCCAATAGCATAATCACTTGCATCACACGTGAGCTCAAATGGCAAATCCCAATTCGGAGGTTGAATAATGGGAGCCGAGACCAATGTCTTCTTTAACTTCTCAAAGGCCATCAAGCATTCTTCATCGAATTGGAATTTGGTGTCATTGTTTAATAAATTCGTCAAAGGCCTTGCAAGTTTTGAGAAGTCCTTAATAAATCTTCTATAGAAGCCGGCATGGCCTAGAAAGCTTCTTATGCCTCCAACATCCCTTGGAGGTGGCAATTTTTCAATAACTTCCACTTTATCCTTATCCACTTCGATTCCTCTTTTTGAGACCAAATGTCCAAGCACTATGCCTTCCTGCACCATAAAATGACATTTTTCCCAATTTAGAACAAGGTTCGTCTCAATGCATCTTTCCCAAATTGGCCAAGCAATCATCAAATGAGGAACCATAGACAGAAAAATCATCCATAAACACTTCCATAATTTCCTCAATAAATTCTGAAAATATAACCATCATGCATCTTTGAAATGTGCCCGGTGCATTACAAAGCTCAAAGGGCATTTGTCGATAGGCAAATGTTCCATAGGGACAAGTAAAAGTAGTCTTTTATTGATCTTGTGGATGGATAGGGATTTGGAAAAACCCACTATATCCATCAAGATTGCAAAAGTAATCATGCTTGCCTAATCTTTCCAACATTTGATCAATAAAGGGAAGTGGGAAGTGATCTTTCTTAGTGGCCTTGTTGAGTTTTCAGAAATCTATGCACATACGCCAACCGGTGACGGTTCTAGTTGGTATTAACTCATTTTTATCATTTTTAACAACCGTCATCCCTCCCTTTTAGGGTACTACATGTATGGGACTCACCCAATTAGAGTCCACAATAGGGAAGATTATTCCCGCATCAAGCATTTTCAAAATTTCCTTTTTTACGACTTCACCAACAATGGGATTAAGTCTCCTAGCGTGTTCCCTAGATGGTAAACAATCATCCTCTAAATTAATTCTATGCATGCACAAATTAGGACTTATCCCCTTTAAATCATCAATAGAATAACCGATGGCACCTGAGGCATTCACAATGATGGGCAAAGTAGAATTGGGGCCTAACAACTCATACCTTAGGTTTGTTGGTAGAGCTTTAAGCTCTACCAAACAAGACTCCTTACCTTTGTTGCCTTGAGTTTCCCATTTTTCTTCGTCGTCCAAGATAGCCCAACAATCAACACGCTTAGGGAGCTCATAATCAAGGTCAATATCATGTGTAGGCAATATAGGAATGTCTGGTAATTCAAAGCCATCAATAAAGTCAATGTAATTGCAACTCATGGTAGAACTAGGACTTTTTTGTGCTCTATCTAGATTAAATTCAACTTCTTCATCACCTACTCTCATTGTAATTGAACCTTTAGTTGTGTCAAATATAGCTCCTGCCGTATAGAGGAAGGGTCTCCCTAAAAGAATAGGGATCTCCGTGTCCTCCTCCATTTCTAGCACCACAAAGTCTCCGGGAATGTGAAAGTTCCCTACTTTAATCGGGACATCCTTAAGAATTCCCTTAGGAAATCTTGAGGAGCGGTCCGCGAGCCTCAAGGTCATTTGTGTGGGCATAGGTTCACCAATGTTCAATTTCTTGTATAATGAATAAGGCATCAAAGATATGCTAGCTCCTAAATCACACATAGCACGCTCAATTTTAACTGCACCAATATAGCATGAGATAGAAAAACTACCCGGATCTCTGAGCTTTGGTGGCATGTAAGGGTGGAAAATGGTGCTACATTCTTCATTGAGGGATATCGAGTCAACCTCTTCAATTGTCCTCCTACAAGTAACAATGTCTTTTAGAAATCTTGCATAAGATGGGGCTTGAGTAATTACCTCGGTGAAAGGCAATGTCATGTAGAGCTTCCTCATCATCTTGGCAAACTTAGAGAATTGCTTGTCATTGTTCTTCTTCTTTAGCCTTTGTGGGAAGGGTATATGAGGGGTGTATGGCTTTAGTTCATCTTTCCCTTTTTCTACTTCATTCTCCTTTTGGTTTTGATGATTAGGGACCTCTTCATCTGACTCTTCAATTTTGGCACTAGCTTGGCCTCCAAGATCAAAAGAAACTTTCTTTGTCTTTGGTCATTCATCCTCTAGCTCTTTGCCACTCCTTAGTGTAACCGCATTACAATGCTCTCTTTGCCCTTGTCGGGTCGAGCCAGTAATTTTCCTTGTGCCCTTGTAGATGATTCGGCTTGTTGAGCTATTTGGTTCTCAAGCATTTTGTTGTGGGTTTCCAACCTTTGGTTGGATTGCTTTACCTCTTTCAACTCTTGTCTCATCTCTTCTTGGTTAGCTAAAACTTTTGCAAGCATCGCCTCAACACCGGAAGGTTCATTCGAAGGTTGAAGGGGATGGTCGACTTGATGGTAGGGTTTTTGAGCTTGAGCTTGGAATTGTTGCCCTTGTTATTGGTTCCTTGGTTGGAATTGGTTCTTTGGTTGGAAAGCTTGATTAGTGGAAGTAGGCTTAGGACCAAATCCGGGAGGTGTAGGGCCAAAATCGGAATGAGTGGGATTTGTAGTCTTGTATGAGAAATTTGGGTGATTCTTCCAAACCGAGGAAAACCTTGGCGTAGTATAATTAGATTGAGAATTTTGGCCTTGGGTGGCACTAGTATCATACTCTCTACCTTGGTTTTCACCAACATAATTTGCTTCTTCATACCCAATTCTACGTCCATCCATTTGAACTAAAGGGCAAGAGTTGGTTTCATGCTCATAGACTTCACAAATGTCGCAACCTTGGCTTGTTGAGTGGTCTCTCTCTCCGGGTGTTTCAATTTGAATACTTCATCTGATGTTCCCTTGAGTGGCATGTATTTGGCAAAATGTAGATTAGACAGTTCAAGCAGGAGTTCAGGGGGAGTTCAAACATATCCTAGTACTCATGTACAGCGTGGAACAGACGCAAGGATATTTCTCGGAAGGATATTGGATAACAAAGATATCGTCAAGTTAAAGTCGGCCAGCGACTTATTCGAACATGAGATATTCGAATGAATATCTACATTGAAGGCGGCATAGCTTACTTGGGCAAGAAGACTTCGTATATTCTTCCAACCGATTTGAGAAAGATATACATCAAATATCTAGGAATATTTCCTAAATATTTGATGGGATTATCTTGTGCAGATTAGGGTCTCGTCCAAGCATATAAATACAATGCTAGGGCGTCTTTATTCTGCATCGCTTTCAAAGATCAAATATACACGAGCAAACCCTGATGAGTCGTGGTTGTACGAGCAAACCCTGATGAGTCGTAGTTGTACGACTGATTGGAGAAGAAGAAAGCGACGGCCGTTTGTGTTTCCTGATGAGTCGTAGTTGTACGACTATTTTATATGTTGAAACCCCGTTTCTTAGTGTTACCTGTATATTATTTCACTACCTGTGTGTAGTTTTCGTTCTCAGGTACACTCGGAGACCATGGAAGGAATACCGGCTAAAAGGAGCCTATTTGAAGATGTTTGGCGCGGAAAGAAATGAAGTCCGAAACACTTGGAATTTTCGTCAGTGCAAACCGCGGAGGTCTGAAGAATAAATGGCGCGGACGTATGAACAATTACCATAATGCAAGAGACGTCCGCGGACAGCAATTGCAGGAGACGTCCGCGGGGACAGCTGGCAAGTCGAAATTTCCTAATTTTGTTTTGGCATCTGGGGAATTTCAAAAGGATAATTAGAAGCACGAAACCCTAAGCGACCAGAGGCTACCAGACCTCGAATTTCAGAAGAGAAAAGAGACACGAAATAGAGTAGAGAACTCTCGGATTAGGGTTCCAATTGAAGAAAGCTTGGAGGATTATTCGACATCAGTATTTTCATGTCATCTTACTCAATTACGATTATGTATTCCATTGCGATGAGTAGCTAAACTCATACGTGTAGGCTAGAACTCGACATTTTGATGTTTTGACTTGAGACCTATATTTATCTTTATGTTTTGCGTTATATTACTATGCATTGTTTATGGATTTGATATGCTAGCATAAGTGGAACCATAGCGGGGGAGCTTCTGTTAGTTTGTTAATTCCGATTATCACAGTTTACTAGCAACCTAGCGGGGATAGCAAACCAGGATACGAGTAATATACCACTAGGATTGACACCCTAGGACAACTTGTAGTGCAACCTAGCGGGGAGCTATAAGTTGTAAAACATTAGAAATCAAAACAGTTAGGTTAATGATTTAGTCTTGCATCATAGTCGAGAGTTCTAGCTTGCACTGTTCTTTAATATTTGATACTTAGATTTGTGTGACGATTGCTCTAGCGATCATTCTTGCTTACTTGCGTTATTTAATTGTTTGAATTCAAAACCCCCCATTGTTACGTTTTTACTTAGTGAAACAGATTCTCAACCGATCTCTGTGGATTCGACCCGACTTACCACTTGCTAGTCGGAATTATAAATGTTTTTGCACAGGTAGAACGACGCCTGTCAAAATGGCGCCGTTGCCGGGGATTGGTAACGAAAAATCTCACTAAGTATTTATTTCTTTTAGTTTTATTTTATTGTCTTTTTTTGTTTTTGTTTGGTTTTATGGGTTGCTATGTATTCCTATTATAGTGAACCAGTTTATGACGACGATGTTAATCGAAGACTACCACCCCCCAGAAATCAGAAATTCGTAAATGAGTATGCTAGACCTCGTGCAGCTAGATACGAGGATTACGAGGATGAGTTGGATCGAGAATACCTCGGTGGAGGAAATCGATATGGACAGTTACCTAGGCGTCGGGATTCGAGACGCACTATGATAGGATTTTATGCATCGTATATTAATGAGACACCATGGTGCAATAGGATGGATGAGGCAATTCGTGATGACGAAGACAACGAGGAAGATAAACATGAGATGAAGGACCCGATCAAGGAATTTAGAGAAGAAATGAGAGGCATGTTCAAAGAGCTCGATCGACAGATGGGCCAACAAGTTGAAGACGTTAAAGAGCTAAAGAAGCAAGTATGTCAGCTTTCCAGCGCCGTTTACGAAATGCGAGAAGAAGAGCTGAATGAAGATTTGCCCTCAGTCGACCGACTGGGATGCTACGGTACCGAAACCCTACCCGAAGCTATAAATAGAAAGCGGGGTTTTTGACACAAGCAGTTCGCTTCTTTGGGAGATTTTACAAGGAAAAGTTGAAATCTTCCCGTGGTGGTTGAGATGTTGTTCTGGTTGGGTGCAGAACAATATCTAGAACAACTTATGCAGAAATAAATGCAGTGCGGAAAAGTAAACGACACGCAAAGTTGTTACCCAGTTCGGCGTTAACGAGCCTACGTCTGGGGTGCAGTCCCTTGCCCGGTGGATAGCAATTCACTATTGATGAGGTTGAGTACATGATCTTACCTTTACAGAATCCCTCTTAAACTACCTGAGCCTCGAATCCTCTAGGAATTGCACTTTAGGTCTCCCCCAAGATCTTTGCTCCCGCTCCGTATCCACCAATATGATTCTCCGTGAGAATCAGCGCCTTCTCCCGAATGCGCAGATCAGAACTTCAGTGCGTGAACCTTCAGTTTTGTTCTTCGATTAATCTGCTGAGCACCAGCACAGATTGAGTCCGAGCGCCTTTGAGTAACCAGTGACGATTAACTCTCCGGCCGATTACGAGCATCGTGAATAACCAGTTACGATTAGTTCACCGCCGTTTGCCTCCTCCTCCCTTTAGTGAGTATGAGCGTGATTGTAAATCTCTGTGAGTGCTGAATTCTGCAACTTGTTCAACGGCCAGTCTGTTACAGCAACCTGGAACAACTGGACAGCACCGCCGTGAGTTCACCGGAATAGTGAACTCAAGGCCGATCGATCTCTCTCCTCTCTGAGTGTGTATCTGCGTTTAGCTTAATGATCGATGCAGAATTGACAAGCCTAGCACTTCTTATATAGGACGGTGGAAACCATAAAACAAATAGAATTCCTAATCTTAACCGCCTATATCATTAGGAAACGTTTCCTAATCTTTTAGGAAATCTTTCCTAAATCCTTGCGCATATCTTCTTGTAGATAATCCTCCAAATATCTTCAACTCCGTTTAGGAAACCTTCGATTATCTTCTTTGTTAAGTTATCTTCTTCGGCAAGATAACTTCAAGCGCAAGTCATCCCTAATTCTTCTCAACCGACTTCTTGATATGCATGAACATATTTACGTCCACCGACTCCAAGATCTGCATCATATCTTTAATATGCCACAACACCGACTTCCTAAACTGCCTTAGGAAATCTCTGCTGCATCATAGTTGTTCCACGTCGGTTGAAACAAGTTGCCTAATCAGAATTAGGAAATTTCCAACTTCTGTCCTTCCATGTGTGACCGCCTTGATCTCTTACGGTCAACTGTGTTTCCTAATCTGAATTAGGAAACATTCCATGTGCTTCGACTTGTTCCAGGACAGTTGTCTCTTCTAGCCTTGAACAACAGCTTGAACAACTATACTAAGTTTTGCCAAACTACATGCCATAAAACTAACAATCTCCCCCTTGGCATTTTTGGCAAAACTAACTACTGTAATCTACCTGTACTACTATTACAGTTGAATCTTTGAAAGAGGTTTCAAACTCCCAAGCGGTGCTACTAACTAACCTACTAACTGAATCTTTGAGGAGATTTCAAACTCCGAACAAAGTAAAAGCTCAAACGAATCTTTTAAGGAGATTTCAAACTCCAAAACTTCTCCCCCTTTTTGCCACAATTGAGCAAGGAGGGTTCAACAACATAAAAGGATGCGTTTCAAGAAAGATACCTCAGAGCTTCAGGCGTTGGGCTCAGCATCCTCATCTTTTGGCAGCATGTTGTGCCACGACCTTTGACCTTATTTCTCTGTGCAACCAACTGGAGTACCATGTTATTGGTACTGACTAAGTTCTCCTCCAGATTATTTATCACTGTGTTCTTTGGGACTGTTGCAAAGCTGCTAGATGTGGTGGCACTTCGCAGGGAAGACTCTAGAACAACTCGGTTAAGACCTCCTTGAACTTCTCCTTCAAGATCATATATGTGTTTCCTCTTTCTATCAGTCTTTTCTCCCTCTGCAACCTTGCTTGTCTTTGTGCAGCAAGTACTTCACCTCATGTGAACCATCCTCAGCTTGCTGGTACAACTGCTGGTTCATCTACTTATACTGGGTGGTCTTTTTCTTCTTTTGAAGTAGCTTGTCATGAGCAGCATGTTCAACTGCAACCGGTTCTTCTTCTGTAATAACCAATGACTGCTCTTTATCACTGGCTTCTATATCATCACTTGATTGATTCACCTCTGCGACATCATACTGCTCAACAACTACTAGCAACTGGTCAAGCGAGTCATCTTACTTGCTAGATTCATTCTGTGACGCCTCATCATTATCTGGAACAATAGCTTGTTCCTCAACCTCCATGAAGACCGTCTTCTCAACAAAAAATAGGAACATCCTCTTATCCATTAGATTGTGACTCTTCATCATCAGCACCAGTAACAACATCAACTTGTTCCATCCTTCTTATGTCAGCCCTTCAAAGTCTCTCGTTCAAGCTCGGCTGACTACCTTGTTCTGGAACAACTTAGTTGCCAATGACACACAGACCCAGTGAGGATCTAAGTGTCTCGAACTGTAGGTTGTCCACGGCTTTGGTGAAGATGGCTTCTCCCAGCTTCAACACATCTTGTTCTACCCTGTATTGTTTCAGCATTGACTTCTTCCACAACATCTGGGTACAACAACATCCAACGGTGATATATTCTACTTCAACAGTGGAAAGGGATATGCTGTTCTGCTTCTTTCTCATCATAAGTTCACTCTTCATTTGTTTCACAAGTTGATCCACCATGTTATCCATAAGAATTTGAGCAACAATAAAGTCTGACCTTGTGTGTTTGACGAACAGCGTCTCTACTCCCCCTCGCACATAGCCAAGGTCAATTAAGAACCTCGTCAACCTATCGTACCATGCTCTGGGCGCCTGCTTGGGACACATGGTCAGAATGGTGTTGATCTTCAAGGCCTTTTGGTTGCGCTACATAGACTTCTTCACTCAGCAAACTGTTCTGAAAGGTACTATTGACATCCATCTGGAACAACCTAACCTTTAGGTGACAGGATGGTCTATCTCTGTTTGATACAGCGTCCTCAACAGCTAGTTCAGGCGATTTGTCTAACACATCTTCTTGCATAACGTGACTTGGTGAGGGTTGTTGTTCAGGGTCTGCTACAGCTCCATCTTCACCATTACCTTGAACAGGAAATGCATCCACATCGTCTCTCACAGTCACATATATAGACTCTGTCCAAGTTGTCTCAGGTGGTGTTTGACCAATCTCCAATAGATAACAGTTGTTCAACGATCTGCTACCTTGCATTATGCATTCTCCTTCCTTGTTCAGCACCTGGCAATCTTGGGTGAACTTTATATGATGGTCTTCATCACACAACTGACTAATACTGATTAGATTCGCCTCCAATCCATCAACAAGAAGCACACTCTCGAGTTGTGGTACACCTTGAACCTTCAATGTTCCCTTTCCGATCACCTTGCCCTTTACTCCGTTTCCAAATGTTACAGAATGACCCTTGAACAACTTGAAATTGGCTAGGAAGTTAGGATCTCCCGTCATGTGGGTTGAGCATCCACTATCAAAGTACCATCGTCCCCTTTTCAAGTGATTGGTCGAACAATATGCAGCTAGACAGACTTCCTCCTTCTGTTTTACTCTCCAAACTTGTCTGACCTGCGGAACAGACTTCTGCTTCAACATCCTAAGATAAGCAAGGAACTCGTAACATCTTGGTTTGATATGTCCCCTTTTGTTGCAGTAGTAGCAGATTCTTCCATCTCTTCTCCGTACATCATTCTGTTTTTGCTTTCTTGAGGGATACCAGGTTGCTTTTCTTCGCGGGAGATGCTCTGCTGGTACAACGTGCGATTGTGGCTTGGCTTTCACAAACGTTGTCTTTCCGGAGCTAGATGCACCAGTGAACCCTAACCCTTTATAACTGCTACTCGTCCTTTGAGCTCCCAGAATATCGTCTAGATTTTTAGTTCCAGAATTGAGCATCTTGATCGACTTCTTCAGGTTGTTCAGCTCTTCCAGTGTCTCGGCATGAACAAGTTTTTCTGTTTCAATCTCACATTTCAAAGCATCCACAATATTAAGAAGGTTTACCTCTCTTCGTTGTAGAGAATCATTCTTCTTTTTTAGATCATCTATTATTTCTGGATGTTTGTCTTGGCTTGTTTCAATCTGAATCTTCAGAGACGACACAACTTCCAGTAGCTCAGTCTTCTGCGCAACAAGTTCAGCTCGTTCTTCCTTTATTTCAATCAACTGGGCTTTAAGGTCAATGATTGTCTGTTGAAGTTCCACCTTCTGAGCTACTAAGACAGCAGCTTCTTCACATAGCTTTCCTTTTTCTTCTTTCAGATCTGCAAAGTTGCTGCTGTGCTTTTTGTTCCTCTCTACTTGAATCAGAAACTGTTGGAACAACTCCTTGTAATTGTTAACAACATCTTCTTCAGTGATTTCTTCATCATCACTGCAGCTTGAGTACTGTGTGTGATCCTCAGAAGATAACTTGGACTCTACTCCTTTACTTTGTTCTCCTTTCAGATTGACACGGCTAGCAAGGGCTACAAAGTTATTGGACTCACCTTCCTGATAAGATTCACTGTCACTCCAGTTACCAGCATATGCATTCTTCATTTTGTGTGTTAACACACTCTGCCTAAATGTGTCCATAGCCTTCACATTCTTTGCATTGGATCCCTTTGCCTTTGTTGTCCTGGCCATAATCTCCAGATTTGTACTTTCTTTGAAACTTCCCTTCCTTTGAGATTCTTGAGTTGGATGATTCTCCTGGATCTGAACCTTCATTGTTCAGTCTTCTCATGAAGTTCCTTGCCAGCATAACATACTGTTGTTCAGACATCTCCCCTTCTTTGTCTGGAGCATCAGTAACTTCAGATTTCAGACCAACACACTTAACTTTCTTGTGTTGTTCCTCTTCATCAATCTCCATCTCCATCTCATGAGCCTGTAAGGATCCCATCAGTTCATCCAGCCTCATAGTTCTCACATCGTGTGCTTCCTTGACTGCGAGTGCCTTCATTGCATACCGCTTTGGTAGAGACCTCAGCACCTTTCTTACTAGTGTCTCTTCGCTTATGGGCTCTCCAAGTGCAAACGATTCATTAGAGATGTCAAGTACCCTTGTGTTGAAGTCAGCTATAGTCTCGTCCTCCTGCATTCTTAGATTTTTGAACTTTGACGTGACCATCTCCATTCTGGATACTTTGACCTTTGTTGCACCTTCGTGAGCCGTTTGCAATACGTCCCAAGCCTTCTTCGCAATCTCACAGGTTGATATCATCTTGAAATTCTTCCCATCAACTCTAGAGAATATGACATTCATTGCTTTGGAGTTTGCGGCTTCTGCACTCTTCTGCATTTCGGTCCACTTGTCTTTAGCAAGGAGATTGACTTTGCCAGCATCGGTAGTCATTGGATGTGTCCACCCGTGTTCAACAGCTTCCCAAACTGATTCATCTTGTGACTTTAGGAAAGCTTTCATTCGCACTCTCCAATATCCATATTTGTTTCCTTCAAGTAGTGGAGGTCGCGGGATATTCTGCCCTTCTCTCAAATCCATCTCAACAACCTTCGGATCTTACTCTGTATGTTGAGTATTTGCTCTGATACCAATTGAAATCTTCCCGTGGTGGTTGAGATGTTGTTCTGGTCAGGTGCAGAACAATATCTAGAACAACTTATGTAGAAATAAATGCAGTGCGGAAAAGTAAATGACACGCAAAGTTGTTACCCAGTTCGGCATTAACGAGCCTACGTCTGGGGGGCCGTCCCTTGCCTGGTGGATAGCAATTCACTATTGATGAGGTTGAGTACAGGATCTTACGTTTACAGAATCCCTCTTAAACTACCTGAGCCTCGAATCCTCTAGCAATTGCACTCTAGGTCTCCCCCTAGATCTTTTCTCCCGCTCCGTATCCACCAATATGATTCTCCATGAGAATCAGCGCCTTCTCCCGAATGCGCAGATCAGAACTTCAGTGCGTGAACCTTTAGTTTTATTCTTCGATCAATCTGCTGAGCACCAGCACAGATTGAGTCCGAGCGCCTTTGAGTAACCAGTGACGATTAACTCTCCGGCCTATTACTAGCGTCGTGAATAACCAGTTACAATTAGTTCACCGCCGTTTGCCTCCTCCTCCCTTCAGTGAGTATGAGCGTGATTGTATATCTTCGTGAGTGCTGAATTCTGCAACTTGTTCAACTGCCAGTCTGTTACAGCAACCCGGAACAACTGGACAGCACCGCCGTGAGTTCACCAGAATAGTGAACTCAAGGCCGATCGATCTCTCTCCTCTCTGAGTGTGTATCTGCGTTTAGCTTAATGATCGATGCAGAATGGACAAGCCTAGCACTTCTTATATATGACGGTAGAAACCCTAAAACAAATAGGATTCCTAATCTTAACCGCCTATATAATTAGGAAACGTTTCCTAATCTTTTAGGAAATCTTTCCTAAATCCTTGCGCATAACTTCTTGTAGATAATCCTCCAAATATCTTCAACTCCGTTTAGGAAACCTTCGATTATCTTCTTTGTTAAGTTATCTTCTTCGGCAAGATAACTTCAAGCGCAAGTCATCCCTAATTCTTCTCAACCGACTTCTTGATATGCATGAACATATTTACGTCCACCGACTCCAAGATCTGCATCATATCTTTAATATGCCACAACACCGACTTCCTAAACTGCCTTAGGAAATCTCTGCTGCGTCTGAGTTGGTCCACATCGGTTGAAACAAGTTACCTAATCAGAATTAGGAAATTTCCAACTTCTGTTCTTCAATGTGTGACCGCCTTGATCTCCAATGGTCAACTGTGTTTCTTAATCTGAATTAGGAAACATTCCATGTGCTTCGACTTGTTCCAGGACAGTTGTCTCTTCTAGCCTTGAACAACAGCTTGAACAACTATACTACGTTTTGCCAAACGACATGCCATAAAACTAACAGAAGTGATCAAATCAAGGGTATTCATCATCATCCAATCAAGGAGGGTTGAAGATCAAGGGAGTTTACAAGGATTAATCATCCTATTCTATTCCTCTTCTCTTCTCTTTAGATTGTGTAGAAACCCTACTCACACCATGTTGTCTTACATGATGTGTGAGTACTCCCCTTGTGTTTTGAGGGTGTTATCAACCTTTTTGGTACTCAATGATCATTGTATACACATTCATATGCAAATTTATGAAGTTGATTTCATTTTACTATGCACTTCATTTTAGACATGTTGCTAAGTGTTTGATAAAATGCCTAAGTGACATGTTTGTGTTAGAACTATGATCTAAGTATCGAGAGAGCTTAGTGATGGTTTGGATATAGTAAAAATGAACTCATCAAACATCTATGAGAGTAAATGCATGCGTGAGAGGTTGACTAAGGCTTCATGCATATAGCATTCATTACCTGGGGAGATGTTCCAAGGATAATAAGTGCTATATAGTGAATCAATATCTTTAATTAGTGAGATTCTACATAAGAAGGCTTGACTAGGATTAGACTTGCATGATAGTTTGTCTAATTTTAGCCTAAGCTAGGTCATAAACCTATCAACCTATTAAATGATTAAATTCTTGTATACATGATCGTTGGGAAATTGCCAAGGAGGGGAGTAACCCCTCGAAACTCTCTTTAATTGAATTAAAACCCACTAAAACCATTTCATTACTTGTTTCGTTATTGATAATCATTCTCAACATTGAATTTGAAGGAATAGCCGAGTAGAAAACTTGATCCACCTAGCGTATAATCACGTTTGCTCCCTTGGGTTCGACACCGGTCTTATCGGTCAAGATATAAATTGTTTTTGACTAATTGCATTGCTAAAAATTACAACGTCAAAATGGCGCCGTTGCCGGGGAGCAATAGCTAGATTGTCCCTAGGAAGAATCATTTAGTGCTCCGACTATTCCATGTTTTTCTTTATTTGTTCTGTTACTCTTGATTCTTGAGCATATTCACTACTCTTACTTGTCTTAATTGTTCTTCCCTTGTAGGTTAAATCTCGTTTATGCCACCCAAGACAAAGAAGCTTACTCAAATTGTGGATAGAGATTTCAATCAATCGATAAGAGAGTTCATTAACCCCTACCCTACAAAGAGTAAAACAATAAAAGACAAGGGAACGACATCGAACACTCAAAGAAATCAAGAGACCACCACTCAAGGCATGGGAGATAGAGATAATAGACTCCCTCCTCCACCTCCACCACCCCAAGGTCAACTACCACAAGGCCCTCAAGCTAGAAGGGTTCTCAAGGACTATGCCACTCCTACGGCTTATGGATACCGTTATCCAATCCTCATACCGACGGTTGACAACCGGGATTTTGATTTGAAGACCTCCACAATCCAAATGGTCCAATCCAACCAATTATCGGGGAGAGACAATGAGGACCCGAACTCTCATTTGACTACATTCCTTGAAGTGTGTGCCACTTTCAAGATAAATGGGTTCTCGGAAGATGCTAAGCTTTTAAGGTTATTCCCCTTCTCCCTCACGGGAAGAGCTAAGGATTTGTTGAGGAGTCAAACGCCGGATAGCTTCACCACTTGGGAGGAGCTCGCCGTAGCATTTCTTAACAAGTATTTTCCTCCTTCCAAGACGGCGTTCTATAGAAATCAAATTACAAACTTCGCGCAAATGGATGGGGAAAATCTCTATGAAGCATGGGAGAGATATAAAGAGTACCAAAGGCTTTGCCCCCATCACAACCTCGACGATCTCCAAGTCTTCCACACCTTCTACCATGGTGTTGATGGTTCCTCGCGACTTGCACTTGACACCACCTCGGGAGGAGCTATTATGGAACTCAAACCCGATGAAGGATATGCAGTGATCGAAAAGATCACAAAGAACTATTTCATGTGGGGAAGTGAGAGAGGAAACCCGAGAAGGGGAAGTGAAAGGCATGAAGTGAAGGCTGTGAGCACAAGCGACTATGATGCATTAAGGAAAGACTTTGAGAACCTTTCGGATGAAGTCTTCAAGTTGAAACACCCGGAGAAAGAACCTTCAACAAATCAAGGTTGTGATATTTGTGAGTTCTATGAGCACGAGACGAATTCTTGCCCCTTGGTTCAAAGAGATGTGCATAGACAAGGTTATGAAGACGTGAATTTTGTGGGAGGAAACCAAGGTAGAGAATATGGAGCTAGCGCCACTGAAGGGCAAAGTTCTCAAGCTAATTACACTACACCAAGGTTTTCCTCGGGATGGAAGAATCACCCCAATTTCTCCTACAAAACCACAAATCCCACTCGTCCCGACTTTGGAGCTACACCTCCCGGATTTGGTCCTAAACCTACTCAATCCAATCAAGCTTTCCAACCTAGGAACCAATATCAAAGTCAAGGACCGACTTTGCTTCAAAGGAACCAAAACCAAGGGCAACAATACCAAGCTCAAACTCAAGCTCAAAGGCCTTACCAACAAGTTGAAGCCCCCCCACAACCTTCGAATGAACTCTGCGGTGTTGAGGCAATGTTTGCAAAACTCCTTGCAAATCAAGATAAGATGCAAGCCCAAATCGAGAGAATGGAAACCCACAACAAAATGCTTGAGACTCAAATAGCTCAACAAGCAGAATCATCTACAAGGGCGCAAGGGAATTTGCCGGCTAGACCCGAGCAAGGGAAAAGAGAGCATTGTAATGCGGTGACTTTGAGAAGTGGTAATGAGCTAGAGGATGAACAACCGAAAAAGAAGAAAGTCTCTTTCGATCGTTGAGGCCAAGCTAGTGCCGAAATTGAAGAGTTGGATGAAGAGGTCCCTAAGCCTCAAGCTCAAAAGGAAAAAGTGGTGGAAAAGGAGAAAGACGAACCAAGGGCATACACTCCTCCTATCCCTTTTCCCCAAAGGCTAAAGAAGAAGAACAATGACAAGAAATTCTCCAAGTTTGCCGAAATGATGAGGAAGCTTTATGTCACGATGCCCTTTAACGAGGTAATCACTCAAGCTCCATCTTATGCAAGATTTTTAAAAGATGTTATTACTTGCAGGAGAACATTCGAGGATGTTGACACGGTGTCCCTCAATGGAGAATGTAGTGCCGTACTCCAACGGTGCATGCCACCAAAGCTTGAGGATCCCGGTAGCTTCTCCATCTCATGCTATATTAATGATGTTAAAATTGAACGTGCTATGTGCGATTTGGGTGCTAGCATATCGTTGATGCCTTATTCTTTGTGTAAGAAATTAAATATGGGTGAGCCTAAACCAACTCAAACGATTTTAAGGCTCGCGGACCGCTCCTCATGATTCCCTAAGGGAGTTCTTAAGGATGTCCCAGTTAGAGTAGGGAATTTATATATTCCGGGGGATTTTGTGGTGTTAGAGATGGAAGAGGACAATTAAATCCTCATTCTTTTGGGAAGGCCTTTCCTCTACACCGCGGGGGATATATTTGATACTACTAAAGGGTCAATCACCACGAGAGAAGGAGATGAGGAAGTAGAGTTCAATCTAAAAAAAGCACAAAGAGGTCCTAGTTCTACCATGAGTTGTAATTATCTAGACCTCGTTGATACTTATGAAATGTATGATGTGCCTAACTTGCTTATGAGTGAGATTGACCTTGATAATGAGCTACCCGAGCTTACCGATTGTTGGGCTATCTTGGAGGAAGAAAGTGAAGAGGGTACTCAAAGCGACAAAGGTAAGGAGTCTTGTTCGGTAGAGTTAAAAACTCTACAAACAAGCCTAAGGTATGAGTTCTTAGGCCCTAATTCTACCTTGCCTATCATTGTGAATGCCTCGTTGAATGCTAATGAAACTTTGAGATTGCTTGATGTGGTTAGAGAACATAAAGATGCAATTGGGTATTCTATTGGCGATTTAAAAGGGATAAGTCCCAATTTGTGCATGCATACAATCAATTTGGAGGATAATAGCTCACCATCTAGGGAACGTGCTAGGAGACTTAATCCCATTGTGGGTGAAGTAGTAAAAAAGGAGATTTTGAAAATGCTTGATGCGGGAATCATTTTCCCTATTGCGGATTCTGATTGGGTGAGACCCATTCATGTGGTACCCAAGAAGGGGGGCATGACGGTGGTTAAAAATGATAAGGATGAATTAATACCAACTAGAATCGTCACCGGTTGGCGAATGTGCATAGATTTCCGAAAACTTAACCAAGCCACTAAAAAAGATCATTTTCCACTTCCTTTTATTGATCAAATGTTGGAAAGACTAGCCAAGCATGACTACTTTTGTTATCTTGATGGATATAGCGGATTTTTCCCAATCCCTATTCATCCATAAGATCAAGAAAAAACCACCTTTACTTGTCCCTATGGAACATTTGCCTATCGGCGAATGCCCTTTGGACTTTGTAATGCGCCGGGTACCTTTCAAAGATGCATGATGGCTATATTTTCAAAATTTATCGAGGCAATTATGGAAGTGTTCATGGATGACTTTTCTGTTTATGGTTCCTCTTTTGATGATTGCTTAGCCAATTTGGCGAAGGTCTTGAAAAGGTGTATTGAGACAAATCTTGTGCTAAATTGGAAAAAATGTCATTTTATGGTACAGGAAGGCATAGTACTTGGACACTTGGTCTAAAAAGAGGAATTGAGGTGGACAAGGCTAAAGTGGAAGTTATGGAAAAATTGCCACCTCCAAAGGATGTCAAAGGGATAAGGAGTTTTCTAGGCCATGCCGGGTTCTATAGAAGATTTATTAAGGACTTCTCGAAGATTGCAAAGCCTTTAACAAACCTATTATGCAATGACACCAAATTCCGTATCAATGAAGAATGCTTGGTGGCCTTCGAGAAGTTGAAAAAGGCATTGGTATCGGCTCCCATTATTCAACCTCCAAATTGGGATTTGCCCTTTGAGCTCATGTGCGACGCAAGCGATTATGCTATTGGAGCGGTCCTTGGACAAAGGGTGGACAAGAAACTTCATGCCATTCACTACACAAGCAAGGTTCTAAATGGAGCTCAATTGAATTACTCAACAACCGAAAAAGAACTCCTTGCCATTGTGTATGCCTTCGCCAAGTTTCGTTCATACCTTGTGGGGTCAAAGACTATAGTATTCACCGAACACCCGGCAATCAAATACCTCTTGTCAAAGAAAGACTCTAAGCCAAGGTTGATAAGATGGATCCACTTTCTCCAAGAATTTGATATTGAGATCAAGGATAAGAAGGGAGTGGAAAATGTAGTCGCCGATCACCTATCTAGGCTTGAAGGAAATGATGAGCTCAAAGAATACAATAGCCTCGTTGATGACTCTTTCATCGGAGAGCAACTTATGAGAGTTGAAGCGGAAGCCCTCCCATGGTACGCGGATATGGTCAACTTTGCGGTATGTGGGATTATACCCCATGACATGAACCATCATCAAAAGAATAAGTTCTTATCCGAGACAAAAAGGTATTATTGGGATGAGCCATTCTTGTACAAGCTTTGCGCGGGTGAGATATACTGGCTTTGTGTAGCCGAGGAAGAGATGAGGGACATTCTATACCATTGCCATTCATCTCAATATGGAGGACTGACAGGTGTCGTTGTACCTGTGCAAAAACATTTATAATTCCGACTAGCAAGTGGTAAGTCGGGTCGAATCCACAGAGATCGGTTGAGAATCTATTCACTAAGTATTAGAGTAACAATTGGGGGGGGGGTTTCGAACAAGTAAAAATAAACACAATTAAGCAACAATGATCACTTGTCAAGATGAGCAATTGTCACACAAATTCAAGTAATAAGTTCAAAGAGATGTGCAAGCTAGAACTTTCGATTGTGTTGTAAGACTAAATCATTAACCCAACCGTTTTGATTTCTAATGTTTTACAACTTATAGCTCCCCGCTAGGTTGCACTACAAGTTGTCCTAGGGTGTCAATCCTAGTGGTATATTACTCGTATCCTAGTTTGCTATCCCCGCTAGGTTGCTAGTAAACTTTGATAATCGAAATCAACACACAAACAAAAGCTCCCCCGCTAGGGTTCCACTCATGCTAGCATATCAAATCCATAAACATTGCAGAATAATATAACGCAAAACATAAAGATAAATATAGGTCTCAAGTCAAAACATCACAATGTCGAGTTCTAGCCTACACATATGAGTTTAGCTACGCATCGCAATGGAATATATCATGAAGTTGTATGAATAAAATAGAACGAAATTACTAATGGTGAACTCTTCACCGCGCTGCAGCTTTCTTCTCCAAAATTAGGTCAAACCCTAATTCTCTAAATCTCTCGAACGTGTATTTCGTTTCAACCTGAAACGTGTCTCTTTTCTCTGCTAAAATTCGAGGTCTGGTTGCCTCTCGCCGCTTAGGGTTTGCCTCTTTTTACTCTGCCTTTATAAGCCCCGAAATTTCAGAACAAAATTAGAAATTCGACTTGCCAGCTGTCTCCGCGGATGTCTCTTGATTTAAATTCCGCGGACGTCTTAACAATTACGGAACTTGTTAAGACCTAAGTGCCCATAATTCTTCAGACGTAAGTGGTCTGCACTGACTAAAACTTCAGCACTTCGGACTTCATTTCTTTCGATGCCAAACATCTTCTAATGGGCTCCCTTTAGCCTATATTCCTTCCATGGTCTCCGAATGTACCTGAGAACAAAAACTACACACAAGTAGTGAAATAATATACAGGCAACCACTAAGAGACGGGGTTTTAACATATAAAATAGTCGTACAACTACGACTCATCAAACTACCCCACACTTGAACTTGTTCGTCCCGAACAAGAACAAAGCCATAGAACGAATTATAATGTACTAGTCATGCTAATCATTTTATCTCAATTCGAAATCCAGCAATTCATCTTATCATGCTAAAGATTCTAACAATGCGAGTAGAGATAGATTTTTCGATACTTGTTACCTTGTGAGTTGCAATCCAAACGACCTTGGATGTTTGGGAGATAGTCTTTTATAGGTACCACAGACATTGCATTCTTTTCTGAGTTTTGGTCTTTAGATTGAGTCGGCGGCTTTCTCTGACACATGATTTATTCACTGCTTTCATACCATTGAGTCGGACTTGGATAAACGACACATCTTTGCTTGAATCAATCAGATTTCTGATTTTTTTTCTTACTTGATGGTTTGTCTTCGGCTTTTGAATTTGTTTCTTGTCCACATAATCATTTGCGCCTTCTGCTCTTTCTCATCCTCGTCCTTTTCACGCGAGTCAAGCCGAGGGTCGCTCGTCTGTTTTCCCGGCTACTCGGACTAGATATTGGACGGTGTGATGTTTTCTTGTCCCACATAACCGCATAAGCACTGCAGTGGCAGAGCAGACTCTCAGGACTAGGCTAGTGAAGCGTCAACCTCCATCGCTTTTCTCAATCATCATAACCAAAAACTCAGAACTTCCTGCAATTTGCCGTACCTTTCTAGGACATTTCTGTCAACTCCACATCCCTGCATATCACAACTCGAAAGAACAAAGCATTGAAATTTTTTGAAATTTTGCATTTTTAGTCAAATGAGCACAATCGTCATATAAAGCTGGAAGTGGGATTTCGACATATCAGAAAGCATGGCAGTACATCATCAGTTCATCATGACACATAACTGACTCTATAACATCCCACCCCACACTTAGATTTACCCGTGTCCTCATGGTACAACTCAAGAGATAAGACGGACAATAAAACAGACTCAAATAAAAATAAAAGACAATAAAATAAAAAAATGAAAACAAAAGGAACTGGTACTCCCCTAATAGTCTGGTGGTGGTGGTTGCTGCGATTTGCCCTCTACGATGCACCGCGGACGCCTCCTGTATTTCGTTCCGCGGACGTTTGATGATTTTGAAATAATTGTTAAGGCGTCCGCGCTTTAATTGTTGAGACGTGCGTGAAATACACTGATGTAGAATTTTTTTCCTTCGTTAAATCTCCTGAAACCACCAGAAAACAGAAAGAAATGCACTCGGGGCGCATTTTCAGATTCCCAATTCCACTAATTAATCGACTCTTAACATGTGTAGAAAAAATAAAAAAATAACAAACACACCGGGTTGCCTCCCCGTAAGCACCTTTGTTTTACGTCCTTGGCTGGACATTACCTCTTTAAGGATCACAAGTCAGGATCCCATGGGCGTTTGAGGTCAAAATTCTTTGCTTTCTTGTGATACTCGTAGCCCTCATCGAGTGGTGCTCTCGTGTCTCTCCATCTTGGTTTCCATCCAAACGTGCCATGTCTCGGTCTCTTCCTCATGTATGGACGGTCGGAATCCTCGTGAACATGGTAGTTTGATTTCTTTCTAGCAAACGCAGGTGACAACATTTTTGTTACCATGTCATTCTTGGTCCTTTTTGCCAAGATGACCGATTGTCCCAGAATGAGTGCAAGAGAGCCGTGAGCGCTGGCATCTCCCGTCTGCAAAATATAAGAGTCAACATCACGGGTGAATGTGAGAGTACATGGGTCCTTTCTCTTTCCAGGCGGTCCCTTATGATTCGTAGTGAGTGGACTCTCCATTGTTGGGTCGTTTTGCTCTTGTCCCACCTCCAATTTGCCTTCAAGCTCATCCTTGTCGATCGTGTGGTGCTTATGCGCAATCACCTGCATTGGGAATGGTAGAGGGGTGTTAGAAATTGGAATTTCTTTACCTGCATCAGTGCATACCGCGGAGGCCTTCTGTTTCTTGTCAGCGGACGTCTCGTGATTTTGCGCTAATTCTTCAGACGTCCACGCAGTAATTGTTGAGGCGTCCGTGTTCTCTACTGAGGTAAAGTATTTATTTAGCTCGTCTTCTTGCATTTCGTAAACGGCGCTGGCAAGTTGACACACTTGCTTCTTTAGCTCGTTAACGTCTTCAGTTTGTTGGCCCAACTGTCGGTCGAGTTCTTTGAACATGCTTCTCATCTCCTCTCTAAACTCCTTGATCGGGTCCTCGTCCATCCTAACGCACCGAGGTTCCTCATCACTAGACGGCGCATGAATGCCTCTCATAGTGCGTGCCGAATCCCGAAGCCTAGGTAACTGTCCATATCGGTTTCCTCCACCGAGGTATTCTCGATCCAACTCATCCTCATAATCCTCGTATCTAGCTGCACGAGGTCTAGCATACTCATTCACAAATTTCTGATTTCTGGGGGGTGGCAGTCTTCGATCGACGGCGTCGTCATAAACTGGTTCACTATAATAGGAATACATAGCAACCCATAAAACCAAACAAAACCAAAAAATAATAAAAAATCAAAAATAAAAAAAATAAAATAAAACTAAAAGAAATAAATACTTAGTGAGATTCTTCGTTACCAATCCCCGGCAACGGCGCCATTTTGACAGGTGTCGTTGTACCTGTGCAAAAACATTTATAATTCCGACTAGCAAGTGGTAATATACAGGTAGTGAAATAATATACAGGCAACCACTAAGAGACGGGGTTTTAACATATAAAATAGTCGTACAACTACAACTACGTCCCCGGTCACGGCGCCAAAATTTGACGGACGTCGTTGTACCCGTCAAAAATAATATGTTTTTATAATTCCAACTAGCAAGTGGTAAGTCGGGTCGAATCCACAAAGATCGGTTGAGAATCTGTTCTCTAAGTATTAGAGTAACAATTGGGGGGGGTTTTCGAACAAGTAAAAATAAACACAATTAAGCAACAATGATCACTTGTCAAGATGAGCAATTGTCACACAAATTCAAGTAATAAGTTCAAAGAGATGTGCAAGCTAGAACTTTTGACTGTGATGTAAGACTAAATCATTAACCCAACCGTTTTGATTTCTAATGTTTTACAACTTATAGCTCCCCGCTAGGTTGCACTACAAGTTGTCCTAGGGTGTCAATCCTAGTGGTATATTACTCGTATCCTAGTTTGCTATCCCCGCTAGGTTGCTAGTAAACTTTGATAATCGAAATCAACACACAAACAAAAGCTCCCTCGCTAGGGTTCCACTCATGCTAGCATATCAAATCCATAAACATTGCAGAATAATATAACGCAAAACATAAAGATAAATATAGGTCTCAAGTCAAAACATCACAATGTCGAGTTCTAGCCTACACATACGAGTTTAGCTACGCATCGCAATGTAATACATCATGAAGTTGTATGAATAAAATAGAACGAAATTACTAATGGTGAACTCTTCACCGCGCTGCAGCTTTCTTCTCCAAAATTAGGTCAAACCCTAATTCTCTAAATCTCTCGAACGTGTATGTTGTTTCTTCCCGAAACGTGTCTCTTTTCTCTGCTGAAATTTGAGGTCTGGTCGCCTCTGGTCGCTTAGGTTTTGCCTCTTTTTACTCTGCTTTTATAAGCCCCGAAATTTCAGAACGAAATTAGAAATTCGACTTGCCAGCAGTCTCCGCGGACGTCTCTTGATTTAAATTCCGCGGACGTCTTAACAATTACGGAAATTGTTAAGACCTAAGTGCCCATAATTCTTCAGACGTAAGTGGTCTGCACTGACTAAAACTTCAACACTTCGGACTTCATTTCTTTTGATGCCAAACATCTTCTAATGGGCTCCCTTTAGCCTATATTCCTTCCATGGTCTCCGAATGTACCTGAGAACGAAAACTACACACATGTAGTGAAATATTATACAGGCAACCACTAAGAGACGGGGTTTTAACATATAAAATAGTCGTACAACTACGACTCATCAAGGACACGGTAGTGGAGCAAAAACGGCTTCAAAAGTCCTACAAAGCGGTTTCTATTGGCCCACCCTCTTTAGTGATGCACATGAATTCGTCAAGGCTTGTGACCAATGCCAAAGGAAGGGAAACATTTCAAAAAGTCATGAAATGCCCCAACAAAGCATTCCTACCGGTGGAAATATTTGATGTTTGGGGCATAGATTATATGGGTCCCTTCCCGTCCTCATATGGGAATCAATATATATTGGTCGCGGTTGACTATGTCTCCAAATGGGTAGAGGCCGTCGCCTCCCCTACTTGCGATGCTAAAGTTGTCGCCAAGCTATTCAAGAAGATTATTTTTCCAAGATTTGGAGTTCCTAGGACCATCATTAGTGATGGCGGTTCACACTTTAAGGAAAAACATTTTGAAGCCTTGCTCCGCAAGTATGGGGTAAGCCACAAGGTGGAAACGCCATATCACCCGCAAACTAGTGGGCAATTAGTGGAAATCTGAAATCGGGAAATCAAGGCCATTCTAGAAAAGACAGTGGGAAGCTCGAGGAAAGATTGGTCAACGAAGCTAGATGACGCATTATGGGCTTATCGCACCGCCTTCAAGACCCCTTGATGAGTCGTATTTATACGATTCATCGAGTCAACAAAACCCACCAAATACGACATTTGATCATAAGAACATATGCTTGTTAATGTCGTTTTGTATTTTAGGGCCTTTTGGAGTCTAAAGAAGAATCGGGCTTAAAAGATGGCATTTAAGGCCAAAATCACCACAAGGCATTATTGGGCCACACGTGAAGCCCAAGCCAAACCTAGCCCACTTGCAAAGTCTTGATGATTCTAGAAGCATCTCATTATTTGCTCATGCCAATCCATTTTGACTACTTCGAAAGCAAAAGTGCCTTGATGATTCTAGAAGCATCTCAACATTTGCAATGGCCAAACTACTTATGCCACTCCAACTTGGTGCCCAAGACAAGAGAAACCCTAGCTCATTTCCTATAAATAGACCCCCTTGGCCTTGTGTAATCTATTCGAAAAATGTAGACAAAAATCACTCCTTTGTTCCCTTGTTGGTTTGGCGTTTGAAAGTAACAAAGCTCTCAACTTCTCTCTACTCCTTCTCTTCTTACATTACGCAATTTACATTCCACACTACGTACACATTTTAGGTTGAGCCTAAATTCCGATTGTAATATTCTTAGTTCTCATATTCATTTCATGAATATGAGTGGCTAAAACCTTCACAATTCGGTTTGGGGATCCCTAGTGTTGTAGCAAGGCTTTGAGACCTTGATCTTAATGCTTCCTTGTATTCATTTGCTAGTCATGTGCCAATGGTTTGGGAATGAATACCTAGGCTAAACTAAGGCTTGAAAGGGCAAGGTTTAGCCGTGTGGGTTCACTACCTCCATTGTGCTTGTTGTCATTGAAAAGTGAAACAAGCTTTGCACCTAGTCTAGTACACCTTGAAAGGGGTTATTAAACTTGTTCGCACTAGAAATCCAAGTCTTGATAAAGAATGGATTGTGGTGTATGCGCTCGAAAGGGCCTTACTTTAGGGTTTTTGTCTTGAAATGGAACTAACCCACACTTATGGATACAAGGATAGATCATTAGGGGTCAATGATGAGCTGTGCCACAACAAAAAGGCCCCTAGACCGAATTCCATTCTATTGATCACAATCCTCTTGCATTTACTTTCTTTACTTACACGTTCAAAACCAATTTCAAAACCCCCAACTTGTATTTACTTTACTTTTCTTGCATAAAGGAACAACAAGTAACCATTACAACTCCTCTGGGTTCGACCCCTACTTGCCGCTCTACTAGTTTCTAGTAAGCCTAAGGTAGTGGAATTATAAATATAGATTTGATTTTGCACATGACGACTGTGCTCCATCAAATTTTGGCGCCGTTGCCGGGGAGTTGTGCATTGGTGAAGTTGTTCTTTTTGTTTGTTTTCCCTTTTGTTCTTGTTTTGATTCTCTTGGTTCGCCATGGCCTCTTTTTACAATAGAGAGCCTTGGGACGAGGAGGAGTTCTCCCCACCATCCTTCCAACATGAAATCCGTAAAAAGATCATCTACATTAAGCAATCCCGGGATGAAACATTGGATGAGTACTTATGGTACTTTGATTCCCTTGTGACAAGCTGCCCGCACCATGGATTCACTAACTTGGATCTTATTCAAAGATTTCTCGGTGGAATGATACCACATGAGTGGGATAGGCTCGATGAGGCGGTAGGAGGCTCGGTCAATGATTTAATCATACGTGAGCTTTGGGACTTGATAAATGTTTTGGCCGAGGACTCATGACCAAACCACAATCAGTCGGGTCCAAGCCCGGTGGGACAAAACCGGTCCTTGGAGGATATAATGGAAGAGTTGGCCGCGAGTAATGCGCGAATGGATGCAAGAATTCAGCAGAATCAAGACGAGTTATCAAAGGCAATATCCGACTTGACCGCGTCCGAGTTGATAAAAGACCGGGAAGAAGAATGCTCAAGGGTAAATGAGGAGGACCAAACCGGGCCTAAGGGCCTTGATATCTCAGAACCGGACGTGTCTCAGGCTCCCAGATCAGTGCCTATTCTAGCAGGCCCGGCTCTTGCACAGACGTCCGAAGGACTTGAGGCTCTTCGAGCAGACCCGATCCCAGTTCCAGCAGCGCACCAGGCGCCCGGACGAGACTCAATTCTCAGTCCCTCAGATGGATCAGTCCCTCTAGCAGGCCCGGTTCCCTCGGACAGACTCTCTTTTGCCCCTAAGGCGCCCGGACTAGTCCCTGCACCCGAGCCCGAGACCATCCCCTTCCTCACCCCCGGGCTATCCGAAGAAGACCCAATCCTCATTGATGAGCCATCCGAGGCATACCCTAACCTCCTAGCCGAAGAGTCCCAACTTGACCCCTCATTGTCTATGGAAATCACAACCACCGAAACTCATGTAATCAAAGATGATGTTCAAGGCGAGTTAGAGGTGAAATAAAACATGGGGACAAGCTTGGTGTCGCTTGTGAGTGATGGCAACATTATGATCTTCGAAAAATGCAAGGATGCCATCCGCTCATACATAAAAAAGCGACCGAGGCATGGAATGTTTGCATGGAAACCGGGATGGATAGACAAGAGGGAACGGCTTGATAAATCAGTGGCTACGCTCAAGAGATCTCCTCCTCCTCAAAAGGATGTGAAAGCAAGGCCACCTGACCAGTTAAAGGCAGAACCGAGCCCACTGCAATACGAGAACCTTGGGAAGATCAAGAGAGCAGTTGGGAAGAAGTTTGACCTCACCCGCCCATGGGATCCCAACTTATGATCCCAAGGAGGTACTGTCGAGCCAACGACATTAAACAAAGGCGCTCACCGGGAGGCAGCCTGGCATTTTACAGTAATTTTTGCATTTTTACTTTCTTGCATTTATTCTCACCCCATCATTGTCGGAAAGGAAAAGGATTTGTTTTGTAGGTCGGGTCCCGAGACCATTACACACTTTGCCGGTTCTGCTACGCATTTTAGCAGAACCGGGCTTGACTAAAGGACTAGACGCGCCCATGGAGATCCAGGCCCGACTGCTGCTACGCATGGTACCTCACCCGCTACGCATTTTATGCAAGCCCGGCGAGTACCGAGAGAGCCCGGGGCGCGTCCGAGAGAGAGAGACCGAGCCCGACCTAGTCTCCCATGAGCTTCAACCGTTTGGAGTGAGTCTAAGCCTTGTCATTTCATGGCATGCAAGGACATCATTAGGGGAGTTCCGTTTCACTCTTGTACCTTATTCCTTTTCCATTGGTATTGTGCATATTGTGTGAAATTGAGTTGTGCCGTGAGGACACGCCTTGTTTCAAAAGTGTGGGGTGGGGTGTTTAGTAGTTTGTTGTGTCATCACGTCTATTTTCTTGCACATGCATAAGTCAGCACGTTTCCCTTTGAAAATTTTATATTTTTTGAATAAAATGAGTAGTTTTGTGAATAAAATGCGTAGGAGAGGGGAGTTGAGCTTAAATGATGCGAAATAGATGAATCCTAGTACATGCATTACTCTTATGAAATTTTAATTGTGCGACTAACATGTGATCTAACTTCTTATGTGTCCTTATGAGTTGGGATAAAAAGGGATGTGGAGTTGATAGGAATGTCCTAGTGAGACTTGACAAGGCACTCAAGGATCCGGGATTCGAGTTACATGGTTATACGAATTTGTGGAGGCTGCATTTCGAGACTTGTGGTATAGAGTGACTCCACCATTGCAGCGTTTATGCAAGTGGTGGGACGGGAATCAAACCGTCCTATCTCTAGTCTTAGTAGCCGGGAAAATAGGTGAGTGACCCTCATCTTGACTCGCGCGAAATGACAAGGATGAGAAAGAGCGGGGAGGTATTTCCATATGCTTGAGGGCGATGATTGGACCTCCCAAGAAGGAATGGATAAGAAAAACACAAAAAGGAGCAAAGCTCAAAGAAAAAAAATCAACTCATGTGAAGGTTTACCCGAGTGGAAGGTCATCAAAGTCAAACAAAGGCCGAAGGCCAAGTTCACTACAAGTATTTCCAAGCAAAGTAACAAAGACTCATCCCTTGATGCTCGAACCTATCACGTGCTAGAAGAAGCAACAAGTATAACCATGTAGCAAGAACCGGATCCAAGAGTGTAGATCATGGGTCTAAAAAGGACTATCTCCCACTGACAGATGCTTGTCGTCAGAGCAAATGTACAAATAAATTTATAAGTCCGCTACTCGCGACTTTACTACTGGGTAGCAAGTGGTAAGTAGGGGTCGAACCCAAGAGAGTCAGTGTGGATTAGTTGTTCTTTAATGAAGCTTATGCAGGAATTAAATACAATTGGGGTTGGGTTTGAGTGTGCTTTGAGAACTGAAAGTAAATTACAATAATAGACTGTAAGGAAAGGATTCGGTTTAGGGGCCTTGTATCATATTTGTTTATCATCGACCGCTAATGATCATACCAAGTTTTCGAAGATGAATCGAGGCTATTCCTAGCACAAGACTTGCAACATCGCGTAGAACACTTGAAATGATCATGCTAAATGTTCAAAGATGAATCGAGGCTATTCCTAACACAAGACTTGCAACATCATTTAAAACACTTGTTCTATTTAGACTAATTCCTCCTTTCGAAGTATCTTAGCCTTATGTGCATCCATTTGAATTCTTTGGTCCAGTTTCCAAATGGTTTTTAAGATAAGTCGAACTCCTCGGATAAGCTTGCCCATTTGGTCCCCTTGGTCCGGTTACAAATGGTCCACTTACCCGAGTATGATCACGAACCCCCACGTAAGAGCTTTGCTCGTTAAAGCGTCCACTCAACCTTGAAGATTCTGACTTGATATAAGGCACATAGAACAAGTTTTGAACACAAAGGTGTACTAAGAGTAAGATCTAAAACATTTATAATACAAGTACACCCCTGCGACCGAGTACAAGCTTTTAGCTGCTTGTATTCATGTCAAGGAACACAAGCAAACTATTGTCTTGAACAAGGGTACCGAATAATAAAATAACTTTAAAGTAAAAACAAATAATACTTGAAAGTAATTTTATACCTTACAATAAGCGGAGGAGAGGAGCTCCTAGACAAGATCCAAGCGCCAAAAGTAGCTCCAAAATGAAGAACAATATTTATTGAAAGTGAAGAGAAGAGGGTTAAGCCCTCTATCTCTCTAAAATATTACAAGTTTTTTTTGGATGACAAAATGAGGAGGAGGAGCTTCCATTTTATAGCGAAAGGGAGGAGGAATGGAGGGTGGAGATGGTGGCATGTGGTTTGGCATCCAATGGAGGAGAAGGGAGGAGGAAGGTGTGTAGAAGGGAGGAGACACTTGGCACCACCTTTTGGGGAGTCCATTTAGCCGCCACTTATGGATAAGGATGGAGGAGATGAGTCATCCTCCTCCTTATCCTCCCCATAGCCGCCCCTTCTAGAAGGAAAGAGGAGGTTTGTGTAGTTTTGTGCAATTTTCACAAAACCAAAAGTCCAATTTCGCTCCGGTCTGACTTTGGTTGCTCCTCGGTTGGATTTGCTTTGAGTAATTCAATGTCAGGATCTTGTGATTTCTGCATTCAGCGTCTGATCGTGACCTCGGACTGACTCGTAATATCTTTTCAGCGTAAAATCCTCTCCTTACCGTGTTTTCTCTCTAGTGTCCAAAATACCCTGTGGAAATATATCGGAACTAACAAGCAAAAGTTAAATAGACCAACAGTCTAATTTGGTGGGTTTTACTGTGTTTTTGATTCGTATAATTATGGTCCATCAGATTACCCCACACTTTTAGTTGTTCGTCCCGAACAATGCTATTAAAGGGTGGTACTCTAAGTTTGGTTTGAAAATATGAAAATTAGACTGTGGGACTCGATTTATCCTAATTCATGCATTACTTACTTATTACTAAATTGAACTGTGTAAATAAATAGAAGAAACTTGATACTTGTACCTCCGTGCTGAGATGCAAATTATTCTGGATGTTTCGGGAGATAGCCCTTTTTAGGCTCATGGACTGCAACCTCGGGATCGTCTCTCACTATATGGTTTCCTTGCAGCTTTCTCTAGCACGTGATTCGGTTCGGGTTTCACTGGTTTGAGTACTTTGATTTCTTTGAGCGAGGGACTGCTTTTTGTAGTGAATCGGCCTTTGGCCTTTGATTTGACTCTTTGAGTACTTCACTTTTTGTTCGGTTAAAACCTTCACAATTTTGGGCCTTTGGCCTCTTGATTTGCTTCTTCGAGCTTTTCGCCTTTTTGTGGATTTGCTAGTCCATTTTCTCAAGCCTTTTGGGAGGTCCAATCATCGCCCGCAAGCCTATGGAAATACCTCCCCGCTCCTCTCGTTTTTTCCGTTTCGCGCGGGTCAAGATGAGGGTCGCTCATCTATTTTCTCAGCTACTTTGACCGAAGATAGGACGGTCTGATTCCCGTCCTCGCCTTTTGCATAAACACTGCATGGCGGAGATGGCTTCAATCTTCACTGAAACCCGAAGTGCAGCCTCCACTGACTTTGAAAACCATATAGTTTGATTCAATCCTTCGATTGCTTGCCAAGCCTCTCTAGGGCATTTCTATCAACTCCACATCCCTAGTTTATCTCAACACAAAGGGACAAATGAGAAGTTATGTTCTAAGTTTTTAGACAGTTGAATTTTCACAAGGTAAATGCACGAATTTTAGATCTATCTTTTTCACATTCTTAAGTTCATATTTTCAAAAAGATAATTTAAAAAAGAAAAAGAAAAACATGTTATTTATTTATGTACACATGCGGATCTCACCCCACACTTTTGAACGAAGTCGTGCCTTTCAGCACTACTTAGTTCAAAAGCCATGCAAGCAGACAATTACGAGAAGGAAATGATATTAAGGAAAGGTAAGATCAGAACTCCCTTTTTGTGTCGAATGACATGGCATGAGGCTGGATATTCGAGGGAGTTCGGCTGGGGCCTTGAACTCTCAGCGCAGGCCCGGTAAATTCACGGAAGCTGCCTGGCTGATCCGATCGTGCTCCAAAAACCAATTCCTAAATAGTCAAATCATTCTATGCACCAAGTGGGTGAGAGTGACTTATTGATAAAAACTAAAAGACAGAAAAAAATAAAAAAAATAGAAAGTAAGATAGTGTCGGGTTACCTCCCGACCAGTGCACTTGTTTAACGTCGTTGGCTCGACAGTACCTCATTCCTGGATCACTAGTTGGGATCCCATGGGTGAGTGAGGTCAAACTTCTTCTCGGCAGCCCTTTTGCTCCGAGAGGGTGGGGTTTCTTTGACCATAGATGCTGGTCCAATGAGTCGTGCTTGTTTGTTACTCTTTCCGGGTTTCCATTCTTTCGGCCCATGTTTTTGCCGCCTCTTCATGTTGGAGTAGTTGGCACCTTTGTAAGTTTGGAAATTTGGTTTTGTGCCATTAACTGTAGGCGACATCAAGCATGCACCTCTGCCAATCCTCTTCATTGTGGTAGTGATGGATGGTTGTCCTGAAACGAGTGAGTTTTCAAGCGGTTTTCCTTGTTGAGTCGTGGTGAGTGGGACTGGGGCTTTCTCGGACAGTTCGGCAATGAGGTCCGGGACTTCCTCGGGTGCTCCGAGCGCAAGGACCGGGCCTGGCTTGAATTTTTCATCCGCTTTGATAGTGATGTTCGGGACTTCTATTGGCTCGGTAGTTAGGACTGTGATTTCCTCAGATGGATTGGTGAAAAGGACCGGGCCTGATTTGGGCAGTTCTTCTTCTAACTCCCAGGGATAATCTGAATGTATCTCTTCTTCAGGTAACCAAGGGTCCTTATCCTTGTCATTCGTATAGTCTCCGGGGGTAATCACACTGAGGTATGGGTCTGATATGGGTAACTCGTCATTGAGGTCCAGGTATGTCTTGGCCGTGAATAGGTGCATCGAGGCATTCATTTGCTGCATGTCTGCGGCCAATTGCTGGGTGCTAGCTGCCAGCTCGTTTTCTGCTGCCCATAACTCAGTTTTGGCCGTGAATTGGTGCATTATGTTGTCCAGTTCTTTGCTTCGCATGGCCTGATCTTGCCTTTGTCTTGACCTTGCGGCCAAATCATCTATTAAGTTCCAAAGATCATCTATGCCTAAGTTGTTCACCGAGCCTCCCGCTGCATCATTTAGCCAATTCCACTCTTGTGGCATCATCCCATTGAGAAACCTTTGAAGAAGATCGTGGTTGGTGAATCCATGGTGCGGGCAGATTATCAACATGGAGTCAAAATACGCCAAGTACTCGTCCAATGTTTCATCCCGGGATTGTTTTACATTGTTGATCTTCTCGCGGATTTCAAATTTGAATGGTGGTGGGGAAATTTCCTCAATGTTCCAAGGTTCCATTCCGTAGTAGTAGGACTTAGTGAATTGCATGATAAAATAAAAAAGAAAAAACAAAATAGAACAACTATTCCGATGCACAACTCCCCCGCAACGGCGCCAATTTTGACGGATGCTTGTCGTCAGAGCAAATGTACAAATAAATTTATAAGTCCGCTACTCGCGACTTTACTACTGGGTAGCAAGTGGTAAGTAGGGGTCGAACCCAAGAGAGTCAGTGTGGATTAGTTGTTCTTTAATGAAGCTTATGCAGGAATTAAATGCAATTGGGGTTGGGTTTGAGTGTGCTTTGAGAACTGAAAGTAAATTACAATAATAGACTGTAAGGAAAGGATTCGGTTTTAGGGGCCTTGTATCATATTTGTTTATCATCGACCGCTAATGATCATACCAAGTGTTCGAAGATGAATCGAGGCTATTCCTAGCACAAGACTTGCAACATCGCGTAGAACACTTGAAATGATCATGCTAAATGTTCAAAGATGAATCGAGGCTATTCCTAGCACAAGACTTGCAACATCATTTAAAACACTTGTTCTATTTAGACTAATTCCTCCTTTCGAAGTATCTTAGCCTTATGTGCATCCATTTGAATTCTTTGGTCTAGTTTCCAAATGGTTTTTAAGACAAGCGGAACTCCTCAGATAAGCTTGCCCATTTGGTCCCCTTGGTCCGGTTACAAATGGTCCACTTACCCGAGTATGATCACGTACCCCCACGGAAGAGTTTTGCCCGTTAAAGCGTCCACTCAACCTTGGAGATTCTGACTTGATATAAGGCACATAGAACAAGTATTGAACACAAAGGTGTACTAAGAGTAAGATCTAAAACATTTATAATACAAGTACACCCCTGCGACCGAGTACAAGCTTTTAGCTGCTTGTATTCATGTCAAGGAATACAAGCAAACTATTGTCTAGAACAAGGGTACCGAATAATAAAATAACTTTAAAGTAAAAACAAATAATACTTGAAAGTAATTTTATACCTTACAATAAGCGGAGGAGAGGAGCTCCTAGACAAGATCCAAGCGCCAAAAGTAGCTCCAAAATGAAGAACAATATTTATTGAAAGTGAAGAGAAGAGGGTTAAGCCCTCTATCTCTCTAAAATATTACAAGTTTTTTTTGGATGATAAAATGAGGAGGAGGAGCTTCCATTTTATAGCCAAAGGGAGGAGGAGTGGAGGGTGGAGATGCTGGCATGTGGTTTGGCATCCAAGGGAGGAGGAAGGTGTGGAGAAGGGAGGAGACACTTGGCACCACCTTGAGGGGAGTCCATTTAGCCGCCACTTATGGATAAGGATGGAGGAGATGAGTCATCCTCCTCCTTATCCTTCCCATAGCCGCCCCTTCTAGAAGGAAAGAGGAGGTTTGTATAGTTTTGTGCAATTTTCACAAAACCAACAGTCCAATTTCGCTCCGGTCTGACTTTGGTTGCTCCTCGGTTGGATTTGCTTTGTGTAATTCAATGTCAGGATCTTGTGATTTCTGCATTCAGCGTCTGATCGTGACCTCGGACTGACTCGTAATATCTTTTCAGCGTAAAATCCTCTCCCTAGCGTGTTTTCTCTCTAGTGTCCAAAATACCCTGTGGAAATATATCGGAACTAACAAGCAAAAGTTAAATAGACCAACAGTCTAATTTGGTGGGTTTTACTGTGTTTTTGATTCGTATAATTATGGTCCATCACCCACTCATCCGAATTGGGTTGCATCTTGACTCAAAGGTACATGTATCTAGTTAATTCCATGTTTTAGCAAAATGCCTTGAGTAGTGATTGAGAATGCATGGAAAGGGGAAGTCTAGACTAGCATTTATCTAGGGGTGCCGAGAAGGACTTGTGGTGTTTGTATTTATTTTCCTCTTGTGACTCAAGGCCTTGTTCGGGACGAACAAGTTCAAGTGTGGGGTGGTTTGATGAGTCTTATTTATACGATTCATCAAGTCAACAAAAACCCACCAAATACGGCATTTGATCATAAGAACATATGCTTGTTAATGTCGTTTTGCATTTCAGGGCCTTTTGGAGTCTAAAGAAGAATCGGGCTTAAAAGATGGCATTTAAGGCCAAAATCACCACAAGGCATTATTGGGCCACACGTGAAGCCCAAGCCAAACCTAGCCCACTTGCAAAGTCTTGATGATTCTAGAAGCATCTCATTATTTGCTCATGCCAATCCATTTTGACTACTTCGAAAGCAAAAGTGCCTTGATGATTCTAGAAGCATCTCAACATTTGCAATGGCCAAACCACTTATGCCACTCCAACTTGGTGCCCAAGAAAAGAGAAACCCTAGCTCATTTCCTATAAATAGAACCCCTTGGCCTTGTGTAATCTATTCGAAAAATGTAGACAAAAATCACTCCTTTGTTCCCTTGTTGGTTTGGCGTTTGAAAGTAACAAAGCTCTCAACTTCTCTCTACTCCTTCTCTTCTTACATTACGCAATTTACATTCCACACTACGTACACATTTTAGGTTGAGCCTAAATTCCGATTGTGATTCCCTTAGTTCTCATATTCATTTCATGAATATGAGTGGCTAAAACCTTCACAATTCGGTTTGGGGATCCCTAGTGTTGTAGCAAGGCTTTGAGACCTTGATCTTAATGCTTCCTTGTATTCATTTGCTAGTCATGTGCCAATGGTTTGGGAATGAATACCTAGGCTAAACTAAGGCTTGAAAGGGCAAGGTTTAGCCGTGTGGGTTCACTACCTCCATTGTGCT